>OY987308.1:26412796-27885147 GCA_963920635.1 Pseudeuparius sepicola
GGGGTGCGATTCTTTTTGCTACGAAGTTTCTTTGGGGTTGTCTCCAGCTTATCCATATGCCATACTGGGTGTTTGAAAATAAACTGTTTTTTCGTTATTTTTTTATCGACTCTGTTACTTTGGGGTGCCGGGGGCCGTTTAGGTAAATGGGGTGCGATTCTTTTTGCTAGGAAGTTTCTTTGGGGTTGTCCCCAGCTTATGCATATGCCATACTGGGTGTTTGAAAATTAACTTTGAAAATAAACCTGTTTTTACCGACTTCGGTACTTTGGGGTGCGTGAGGTGGTTTAGGCAAATGGGGTGCGATTCTTTTTGCTACGAAGTTTCTTTGGGGTTGTCTCCAGCTTATCCATATGCCATACTGGGTGTTTGAAAATAAACTGTTTTTTCGTTATTTTTTTATCGACTCTGTTACTTTGGGGTGCCGGGGGCCGTTTAGGTAAATGGGGTGCGATTCTTTTTGCTAGGAAGTTTCTTTGGGGTTGTCCCCAGCTTATGCATATGCCATACTGGGTGTTTGAAAATTAACTTTGAAAATAAACCTGTTTTTACCGACTTCGGTACTTTGGGGTGCGTGAGGTGGTTTAGGCAAATGGGGTGCGATTCTTTTTGCTACGAAGTTTCTTTGGGGTTGTCTCCAGCTTATCCATATGCCATACTGGGTGTTTGAAAATAAACTGTTTTTTCGTTATTTTTTTATCGACTCTGTTACTTTGGGGTGCCGGGGGCCGTTTAGGTAAATGGGGTGCGATTCTTTTTGCTAGGAAGTTTCTTTGGGGTTGTCCCCAGCTTATGCATATGCCATACTGGGTGTTTGAAAATTAACTTTGAAAATAAACCTGTTTTTACCGACTTCGGTACTTTGGGGTGTGTGAGGTGGTTTAGGCAAATGGGGTGCGATTCTTTTTGCTACGAAGTTTCTTTGGGGTTGTCTCCAGCTTATCCATATGCCATACTGGGTGTTTGAAAATAAACTGTTTTTTCGTTATTTTTTTATCGACTCTGTTACTTTGGGGTGCCGGGGGCCGTTTAGGTAAATGGGGTGCGATTCTTTTTGCTAGGAAGTTTCTTTGGGGTTGTCCCCAGCTTATGCATATGCCATACTGGGTGTTTGAAAATTAACTTTGAAAATAAACCTGTTTTTACCGACTTCGGTACTTTGGGGTGCGTGAGGTGGTTTAGGCAAATGGGGTGCGATTCTTTTTGCTACGAAGTTTCTTTGGGGTTGTCTCCAGCTTATCCATATGCCATACTGGGTGTTTGAAAATAAACTGTTTTTTCGTTATTTTTTTATCGACTCTGGTACTTTGGGGTGCCGGGGGCCGTTTAGGTAAATGGGGTGCGATTCTTTTTGCTAGGAAGTTTCTTTGGGGTTGTCCCCAGCTTATGCATATGCCATACTGGGTGTTTGAAAATTAACTTTGAAAATAAACCTGTTTTTACCGACTTCGGTACTTTGGGGTGTGTGAGGTGGTTTAGGCAAATGGGGTGCGATTCTTTTTGCTACGAAGTTTCTTTGGGGTTGTCTCCAGCTTATCCATATGCCATACTGGGTGTTTGAAAATAAACTGTTTTTTCGTTATTTTTTTATCGACTCTGTTACTTTGGGGTGCCGGGGGCCGTTTAGGTAAATGGGGTGCGATTCTTTTTGCTAGGAAGTTTCTTTGGGGTTGTCCCCAGCTTATGCATATGCCATACTGGGTGTTTGAAAATTAACTTTGAAAATAAACCTGTTTTTACCGACTTCGGTACTTTGGGGTGCGTGAGGTGGTTTAGGCAAATGGGGTGCGATTCTTTTTGCTACGAAGTTTCTTTGGGGTTGTCTCCAGCTTATCCATATGCCATACTGGGTGTTTGAAAATAAACTGTTTTTTCGTTATTTTTTTATCGACTCTGTTACTTTGGGGTGCCGGGGGCCGTTTAGGTAAATGGGGTGCGATTCTTTTTGCTAGGAAGTTTCTTTGGGGTTGTCCCCAGCTTATGCATATGCCATACTGGGTGTTTGAAAATTAACTTTGAAAATAAACCTGTTTTTACCGACTTCGGTACTTTGGGGTGCGTGAGGTGGTTTAGGCAAATGGGGTGCGATTCTTTTTGCTACGAAGTTTCTTTGGGGTTGTCTCCAGCTTATCCATATGCCATACTGGGTGTTTGAAAATAAACTGTTTTTTCGTTATTTTTTTATCGACTCTGTTACTTTGGGGTGCCGGGGGCCGTTTAGGTAAATGGGGTGCGATTCTTTTTGCTAGGAAGTTTCTTTGGGGTTGTCCCCAGCTTATGCATATGCCATACTGGGTGTTTGAAAATTAACTTTGAAAATAAACCTGTTTTTACCGACTTCGGTACTTTGGGGTGTGTGAGGTGGTTTAGGCAAATGGGGTGCGATTCTTTTTGCTACGAAGTTTCTTTGGGGTTGTCTCCAGCTTATCCATATGCCATACTGGGTGTTTGAAAATAAACTGTTTTTTCGTTATTTTTTTATCGACTCTGTTACTTTGGGGTGCCGGGGGCCGTTTAGGTAAATGGGGTGCGATTCTTTTTGCTAGGAAGTTTCTTTGGGGTTGTCCCCAGCTTATGCATATGCCATACTGGGTGTTTGAAAATTAACTTTGAAAATAAACCTGTTTTTACCGACTTCGGTACTTTGGGGTGCGTGAGGTGGTTTAGGCAAATGGGGTGCGATTCTTTTTGCTACGAAGTTTCTTTGGGGTTGTCTCCAGCTTATCCATATGCCATACTGGGTGTTTGAAAATAAACTGTTTTTTCGTTATTTTTTTATCGACTCTGTTACTTTGGGGTGCCGGGGGCCGTTTAGGTAAATGGGGTGCGATTCTTTTTGCTAGGAAGTTTCTTTGGGGTTGTCCCCAGCTTATGCATATGCCATACTGGGTGTTTGAAAATTAACTTTGAAAATAAACCTGTTTTTACCGACTTCGGTACTTTGGGGTGTGTGAGGTGGTTTAGGCAAATGGGGTGCGATTCTTTTTGCTACGAAGTTTCTTTGGGGTTGTCTCCAGCTTATCCATATGCCATACTGGGTGTTTGAAAATAAACTGTTTTTTCGTTATTTTTTTATCGACTCTGTTACTTTGGGGTGCCGGGGGCCGTTTAGGTAAATGGGGTGCGATTCTTTTTGCTAGGAAGTTTCTTTGGGGTTGTCCCCAGCTTATGCATATGCCATACTGGGTGTTTGAAAATTAACTTTGAAAATAAACCTGTTTTTACCGACTTCGGTACTTTGGGGTGCGTGAGGTGGTTTAGGCAAATGGGGTGCGATTCTTTTTGCTACGAAGTTTCTTTGGGGTTGTCTCCAGCTTATCCATATGCCATACTGGGTGTTTGAAAATAAACTGTTTTTTCGTTATTTTTTTATCGACTCTGGTACTTTGGGGTGCCGGGGGCCGTTTAGGTAAATGGGGTGCGAATTTTTTTGCTAGGAAGTTTCTTTGGGGTTGTCCCCAGCTTATCAATATGCCATACTGGGTGTTTGAAAATTAACTTTGAAAATAAACCTGTTTTTACCGACTTCGGTACTTTGGGGTGCGTGAGGTGGTTTAGGCAAATGGGGTGCGATTCTTTTTGCTACGAAGTTTCTTTGGGGTTGTCTCCAGCTTATCCATATGCCATACTGGGTGTTTGAAAATAAACTGTTTTTTCGTTATTTTTTTATCGACTCTGGTACTTTGGGGTGCCGGGGGCCGTTTAGGTAAATGGGGTGCGAATTTTTTTGCTAGGAAGTTTCTTTGGGGTTGTCCCCAGCTTATCCATATGCCATACTGGGTGTTTGAAAATAAACTGTTTTTTCGTTATTTTTTTATCGACTCTGTTACTTTGGGGTGCCGGGGGCCGTTTAGGTAAATGGGGTGCGATTCTTTTTGCTAGGAAGTTTCTTTGGGGTTGTCCCCAGCTTATGCATATGCCATACTGGGTGTTTGAAAATTAACTTTGAAAATAAACCTGTTTTTACCGACTTCGGTACTTTGGGGTGCGTGAGGTGGTTTAGGCAAATGGGGTGCGATTCTTTTTGCTACGAAGTTTCTTTGGGGTTGTCTCCAGCTTATCCATATGCTATACTGGGTGTTTGAAAATAAACTGTTTTTTCGTTATTTTTTTATCGACTCTGGTACTTTGGGGTGCCGGGGGCCGTTTAGGTAAATGGGGTGCGAATTTTTTTGCTAGGAAGTTTCTTTGGGGTTGTCCCCAGCTTATCAATATGCCATACTGGGTGTTTGAAAATTAACTTTGAAAATAAACCTGTTTTTACCGACTTCGGTACTTTGGGGTGCGTGAAGTGGTTTAGGTAAATGGGGTGCAATTATTTTTGCTAGGAAGTTTCTTTGGGGTTGTCTCCAGCTTATCCATATGCCATACTGGGTGTTTGAAAATTAACTTTGAAAATAAACTGTTTTTTCGTTGGTTTTTTATCGACTCTGGTACTTTGGGGTGCCGGGGGCCGTTTAGGTAAATGGGGTGCGAATTTTTTTGCTAGGAAGTTTCTTTGGGGTTGTCCCCAGCTTATCAATATGCCATACTGGGTGTTTGAAAATTAACTTTGAAAATAAACCTGTTTTTACCGACTCTAGTACTTTGGGGTGCGTGAGGCTGTTTAGGCAAATGGGGTGCGATTATTTTTGCTAGGAAGTTTCTTCGGGGTTGTCCCCAGCTTATCCATATGATGTTATGGGCGTTTCAAAACTATTTTTGAAAATAACCTCACAAATTTATTTTCTTTTTGATTGTGCGAGACCTTTCTGACGTAGTTTGTTTTTAATTTTTAGTATGTCCCCAAGAATTGATGGAAACCAGAATGGATTTTAAGGACACACTGCAATTTTGGACTAATGGAGCAATCAGTGGAGTGCTGATGGACTGCTCAGCTAGCAGCTACGTTTTTTAAATGTAAGTTTTTTTTCTGTTTGTAATATGTCGGCTCTTCCATAGTATTCTTTGTACTATTTGGTCTCAATGTCAATATTTGTTGCAGATGTGCCGGCTGCTCATGGAGTTTTCTGTCAAATGCGGCTCAACTATTTCAAAAGGGTCCATCAGCGGAGAAACGTTGATTAGCCGCACCTCGATGCTTTCCACACGTTAAGAGCTGCCCGCAGCCCCGGCGACGCATCGGGGGAGAAGAGGTGAGTGAGAAACTTTCCGTTTATTTCAATAAAGAGACGAATGATGTTATTTTACCGCTTCCTTTCCTGTTGTATGTTTTTTGAATATTTATTTGCCGATCTCGTTGATTTATTGCGGCAATGATCCCACAAAACTGTCTCTGATTCCACCAAATTATCGACATCAGGAAAACTGCTTAAATAACTTTTGGACTTTTACTTTAGGACTTTTTTTTTCCAAAAAAGTTTCCATGTTTTCTTGCTTCAAGTTGCAGAATTGTTATCTTTTGAGGCAGTGATCTCCCTAGGCGGCCCTCTGTTGTATTAAATCAAATCAATATTGGGAAAGCAATTTCGATTTTTTTTACATTACTCCAAGAGGTTCTAAATAAACGTAATTAGTAAACACTTAGCGAATTCTTTTGGAAATAGTTGGTGGTTCTGAAAAGGACCTTTTGTTTGTGCGGGTTGCTTCGTCTTCTTTCTGGCAGTCGGGGACTTCCCTGTCGCGGTATCTTGACAATAATTGCGATACTTCGGTGCATGTTTCTGTAAGGATAAAAGAATATATTCAGAAAACATTCTCCACATAAATCAACATAATAGGAACGGAGTTCGTATGCCGGTGGCTGACGGAACTTTTCGGTTTTCAGGTGCAGTGGAAATGACGGAACGGAAGGAGGAACGGATGTTGCCGAAGACTCAATGTGGAATAAGCCGAACCCGCCTGCCTACCTCCTGCTCGCACTTGGGACATTTTAAGCGGGAATCGGACTGGGAAGGAAGGAATCGAGGGACGAAGTAAAAGGGAATTAAAAAGGGGAGTACCAGCTCGGTACCTCGGTGAGTCAGAGATGGATGTGCGTGTGAGTGCGGGGCGCCGTCTGCGGTTGTTGGGGGCGCCGCTGGGCCTTTGGGGATTTTGCGTGTGGTTTGTCGGGGGAATCAAAACGTAAGGTTGGCTGGAACAGTCGGACGGGGCGGTTCCCGACAAGGAAGTTTCGATTAGTTTTTTTACAGCCCCATTTTGTTTGACCTTTTCTCGTTGGGGAATTAATGGGAATAATTATAGATGAGCCTTTCGCGCTGGTCCGATGTCGGCCTAATGCCAAATTTACTTGCTGATATATCGATGATGTATTGTCGCAATTTTAAAAAGACATTCCTTTCATACTTTCAAAACATTCATTTCAAGTCGGCGGCAAAGTTGCATTTCGCATTAGGCCCAATGATGTTTTCTTTTATTTGGTGCAAAAAGTCCGACTGTTTTCGAAATAATAAACTTTTTGCACCAACCAAACAGGTCCTTGGCCACACGACGGCCCAGAAGAAAGAAGAAATAATAAAATGAATGAGTACCTTCGGCGTTTTATTCTTTTCGTCCATGTATAACGAAGAAATTGTTCTTTTATTGCAATAGCCAAAGTCAAATAATTGTACCGATAAATACACTGAACTACTTTACTGCCTACAATAACAAAATTGATATTTTTCTAACATTAACTTTTTTTATGATTATTTTTGAATTATCACTGCATTCTCCCTCTTATATTTCGTCACTGATTATCATTTTCAATAATTGGTTGTTATGAAGATTATTACTCATGATCTACTCCACGATCTAATTGAAAGTAATAAAAGAATAAATTGTTGGTAGCAGGAAAAATTTAATACGCATTACACGATACGTAAGCTTTTGGCAAAAAGTGCACTTGGACAATTTGCTATGTAAATAATTATTGCCAAGAAAGTTACAAGAATTGAAATGCGATAGTTCAACTTCCAAATTGAAAAGAAACTTGATTGGCAATTGCAATAATTGAAAAGAGAAACAGGTTTGTATTTTTATGGTGATTTTATATGTTTACGCGAAGGCTCATCAGTTTGTTAAACATTTTGCTTATCAGTGATAACGGTAATCAAAACTGGGGTTTAGAGCAAATTGTTACTTGGTGTTACTTGTCAAACATGTCTGTATGTATTTTAAATATCTCTTAAACTGTTAACTACTTGTTCTGGGCCCACTGAGTAATGAATCGATACATAGAAAATTCCAACTCGCTTGCGCATCGACAAACCACAGAAGATTCCCAAAGCTCTCGACGAATTGTCATCTTGCTTTTGAAAATTGTTCCATGTCTTAGTCATGCAGATTTATTTCGATTAAAAATTTCAATTCCGGATTGCCACCCCTCCTCTCTCAGCCTCGTCCCTCGAGGAATCCATTTGGTTTTCTGGAGGCCGCGACTGACTGATGAAGGGCGACACTCCGGAAACGGGGGCCCACATCGGCCCAAATATTTTCTCGAACAAAAATCATCACGTAAAAGCTGTTTCATCTAATTACCAATTTTTAGTTTACAAAATCATTTAGCAATAGTCTACATTTTTACTTACAATTGACATTTTTTCTATATTTTTGCTACTTATATAAAAAAACAAGAACATATAATTATTTACTGTCTCGACAACAAAACAAAAGTTAAATAAACTACATATGCTGCTGAAGCGGCTTTTAGGCGCCGCTGCTGTTTGCTTCGTGCTATTGAGGAAACGTCCTTTTTGCAAAACCAACAAAACTTAATTCACTTACTGCAATTTAATTTGCCGACTCGCACTTAAAATGTATAGACTTATCTTCACATCAATCATGAAAATAAGTAATAATAATAACGATCTCTCATCTTGATACTTTTACTAAAGTTTTAAATTTAAGAATAACTTGCAATTTATTTCCACTTTGTTCATTTGCACGTGTCGTCGGCTTCCCAACGGTTTCTTTGTAATTGGGGCGTGTGCGCCTCGAAAGTAGAACAACAGTGTGGCAATTTTCAAGCAAGACCGCAGTCGCAGACCAAGCCCATTGTCGAATGGAGGCTTTGTTTATTTTTGGCGTACCTTGTGTTTGAGCAACATGGCGATTTTGTTTTCCACTCAACTTCTCTTAATGACAATTTTCAAATGGTTTATGAACAACATGCCGGTGTGAAACAAAAAATATTGACAGCTTAACTCATTTGAGTACAGACTGTCTTCTGTTTCCATATCAATGCCTTGCCTCCATCAGCTTCGCCCCTCGCAGGGGGGTGAGCCATGGTTAACTGATGAAGGGCAACGGTACAGAAACAGGGGCTTGCTTCAGTCGTTGAATGAAGGAATAATAAGAAATGCAGCCTGACGGGACGCAGCGTAGCCGAAAACGCGGCCCGAAAAGCGTCCGAGACAGAAAAATACATATCCTCCCAGTAAAATACAAAGTATACAAAATTGTACCGTTAGCCCGTTGCAAAGGGATCGGTGTTCTCAAAAACGTAAACAAGTTGTAAAAATCCGTGGTCGCTAGGCGGCTAGAGCGAGTGGGGGCAACGAGGGGTTTCAGGGAAAGCACACGCTGACCTGACTCGCAATTTTGTATGGGCGCTGCGCCTCTTATTATTCCTCACTCAACGCTTCAGTCTAATGTCAGTTTTAATCTTTGATATGTACTCTATCTATCTACGTTTTAATTTAAATGCCAAATCATCTACAAATTTCGGGGCCTGCCGGTAACAAGTCTGAGTCGAATGTCTAACGACTGGGTCGCCCGACTCGGCTCGTTCGTGGACAGATTGGAACGGTGTTGGGTTAGCCTCGTCTCCTCGATGAGGGGCGAACCCCGATTAACTGCTGAAGGCTTGCTCATTTGCTTTGTGTGTTTTGTTTCCTTATTTGCTTTAATGTATAAGTTTTTTTATTTGCATTAAGAGATAAACATTTACAAGTTGCTTCAAAGTTGCCAAAGGTAAATAAAGTCTCGCGGTTCCATCAATTTCGATCTAATCTGTGCGCCAGCCTGTGCCTTATTGCCAACGATTTGGGTTACGTCAAGTACTCCTCAATTCCTGGTTGATAATTCCATCCCGCCATAGTTTGAACTTTCAAAATTTTACTTTTGTTTTTAATGCCTACAAATGCAAAAGACCTTTAAAATCTTTTCGTTTTGATGTAAAACAGTTTCAATGGGTTTTGAAGAGACATTTTATCTTCATTGCTATTATTAATGTTGATCATAAAAGTGTTTAAAAGGTGGCATTTTCACACATACACTACCAACTCAGGTGTTCTCCACTTGCAGAAACAATTGCACCTACCTAAATTTTCTGGTAATTTTATATTTGAGAAGAGGAAATACATTTTAGGCAGATTGTTTTTGCAAGCAATAATTAGATTTATGCCCAATCAATTTATGTAGTGTTTTCAGTGTATAAAAAAAAACACCTTAAAAATAGTTCCTTTCATTTTAAACTTTGTTATGACCTACACTTTGGAACCAAATTGAAAGGCAAATTTTGCAGTGGCCAGCACACACGTTGGACGAAACTGTTGGAACTCTCGTTTCAGTCATATGTGTTCCACCCTACGGGCAGAAACAAGGTATAAAAGGATGCTAGAATTTCATGAAACATCAGGTGCCTCTATTGACAGTTAAATAATAGTCTCGTGCAGATTTTGGTGCCTGTCGGTGACAGGCCTGAGTCGAATGTCTAACGACTGGGTCGCCCGACTCTGACTGTTCGGGGACAGATTAGGGCGGTCTAATGTTTCCGTCTTCGGTTAACCCCCGGCGTGCCCTCGAAGGGGGTGCGGATCCTGGTTAACTGATGAAGGCCGGAGGCCCGGAAACGGGGGGCTTGCCTCAGCCTGGTCACGAACAAACAAGTCGAGCAGCTTAGTACGTTAGTCATGGGGCTCGGATCGGTAACTGAGAGATATCAACATTTGTTCTAATTTCAAAATGTCGAAAAATATTTTTTTTGCTTTTTTTTATTAAAAAAATTGTTTAGTGGTTACTCTATGACAGTGCTGTTGATTTAGAGCCGAGTATGCTTTTATACCTAAGATTTCTGTTTTCCGCACTGCACAAAACTGTTTGCGTCATCCAAGAAAAATTGTTCATGAACTGTCCGCGCCTTGTTTTCATATTTAACTAACTCATCATGAGGCATCGTCCGCCAGTAGAGGTGTTGCAACCGGGTGAAACCCGGTTGGGCATTGATGCTGGTGGAGGGGGCTTCATGGGGGGCCAGCCCAAGTTCAACTTACGAATAAATTAAGCTCAAATTCTCATTGCAATTATGTTTTGCGGTGCAATATTTTTGTGCAGAGCGTTGCGTTGGTAGGGTAGCGATGGTCCCAAATCGATGCAACTTCGTTAACCAGCAGTTTAACACATTACAATTTTTTTTGTAAAATTTTCGATTTCTTAGTTGCGTTTAAAAGAAAACATCGATTTTCAGACCATTGATATTGTGTGGTGATTAATCGCCAAAGATGGCTTTACGGAAAGCTGGGATTTTCAAAATGTTTTAGTTTGAGAAAGAAGATTTCTGATTGCTTAAATTATCTTCCAAAAACTTTGTCATCTTTTAAATATCTTCCAGACAGGGTCTTGTTGGAGTTGGCTCTTTGAGCAACAAAGGCCCTCCCCCAGTAAATAATAATTGGCCAATATTGGTAACCATTTATTTTTCTTAAAAGAAAAACAGGCAGTTTTGAAAATCCAACTTATCCGAATACGTTTATGGGGTTTAAGAAACCAGTTTATAGTGGCAGTCTTCGGTAGGATATAATACAGTTTGTTCAGCGAATGTTCGACCCTACGTCCAACTCCCGTCCTTGTCTTACTCGTGAATATACGATGGATATCGGGTATATTCACGAGTCAGACAAGGACGGGAGTTGTGACGTAGGGCCGAACATTCGCTGAACAAACTGTATTTTCTATTTCGAGTAGTCATTGCAACTTTTAGGAACCGTGCTCGGTTTTTTCTTTTCAAAGTTTGGCCCATTGGGCTCCTTTCTCCTTCGACAATACTTACCGTATGCACAGACTCCACTTATGTATGTGTTTCTTGAGCTCTTCCCATCATCACACACGCACTGGCTTTCGCGAACTTACTGTAGGGTGGACACTTTGATTGAAACGTGGTGTGCCTGCCTGCCCCCTCTGTTGGCCCTTGCCCGCCCGTTGCTTCGATGCCTGCTGCCTCTTTTGGCGCGGGGATGGGAGCGTAGGCGGGCGAGGGCGGCCCCCCTCGACTCTGCGCCTCTCGGCTCCGGTCGCTTGGCTCCCCTCGTCGTCCCCATTCGGGGGCCGAGTCCTCCCGGGGGATACTTGGTATCTCCCGGGAGATATGCACTCTGCCTCCTGTCTGCGGGACGGGGCCGGACTCGTCCTAGCCAGCCGAGTTCCAGGAGAGCGGTCCTGATGCTAGGACGGGGGAGGCAAAGGGGGAAACCACCCGACCGAGTCGATGGGGCGTGGGCGAGGAGCGGGCAGGTCCCCTCTCTGCCTTCTCGGCTCTGGCACTGTCCGGGTCGGTGGCCTCCCACTGTTCCGCTTGCAGGGGCCGAGTCCTCTCGGGGGATACTTGGTATCGCCGGAGAGAAGACTCGACTCCTGTCGGCGGAAAAGGGGGAGAGACGGACCGAGACCGGAGAGTGTGGGAGTTGGACCGGAGCGAGAGGCGGAAGCTGAGAGGGGAGGAGGAGGCAGGGAGAGGGAGGAGAGAAAGGGAAGCAGAGGGGGGGGGGAGAGAGAGAGGAGGAAGGGGGGGGAGAGAGCGAGAGGAGGGTAGAGGGGACACCGTGAGGAGGGGGAGATCGCGAGGAAAAGGGAAAAAGCAGGGAGGTAGGTAGGTGCATTCTTCTACTATGTAATAAAATATACAATAGGTTGGATGATTACTTTTATTATGTAATAAAATCTACAATACTTCTACTTCAGTTGTTTCCTTTCTTTCCTTTTTCTTCCTTCTTTTCCTCCTCCTGGCTCTCCCTTCCCCCCCCCTCCCTCCTCTCCTTCTCTCCCCACCTCCCTCCCCCTTCCCCCTTTCTCTCCTCCCTCTCCCTGCCTCCTCTCCCCCTTTCTCTCCTCCCTCTCCCTGCCTCCTCTCCCCTCTCAGCTTCCGCCTCTCTCCGGTCCAACTCCCGCACTCTCCGGTCTCGGTTGGTCTCTCCCCCTTTCAGCCGACAGGCGTCGAGTCGTCTCTCCGGCGATACCAAGTATCCCCCGAGAGGACTCGGCCCCTGCAAGCGGAACAGTGGGAGGCCACCGACCTGGACAGTGCCAGAGGCGAGAAGGCAGAGAGGGGACATGCCCGCTCCTCGCCCGCGCCCCATCGACTCGGTCGCGTGGATTCCCCCTTTGCCTCCCCCGTCCTAGCATCAGTACCGCTCTCCTGGAACTCGGCTGGCTAGGACGAGTTCCGCCCCGTCCCACAGACAGGAGGCCGAGTGCATATCTCCCGGGAGATACCAAGTATCCCCCGTGAGGACTCGGCCCCCGAATGGGGACGACGAGGGGAGCCAAGCGACCGGAGCCGAGAGGCGCAGAGTCGAGGGGGGCCGCCCTCGCCCGCCTACGCTCCCATCCCCGCGCCAAAAGAGGCAGCAGGCATCGAAGCAACGGGCGGGCAAGGGCCAACAGAGGGGGCAGGCAGGCACACCACGTTTCAATCAAAGTGTCCACCCTACAGTAAGTTCGCGAAAGCTAGTGCGTGTGTGGTAATGGGAAGAGCTCAAGAAACACATACATAAGTGGAGTCTGTGCGGTAAGTATTGTCGAAGGAGAAAGGAGCCCAATGGGCCAAACTTTGAAAAGAAAAAACCGAGCACGGTTCCTAAAAGTTGCAATGACTACTCGAAATAGAAAATACAGTTTGTTCAGCGAATGTTCGGCCCTACGTCACAACTCCCGTCCTTGTCTGACTCGTGATTATACCCGATATCCATCGTATATTCACGAGTAAGACAAGGACGGGAGTTGGACGTAGGGTCGAACATTCGCTGAACAAACTGTATTATATCCTACCGAAGACTGCCACTATAAACTGGTTTCTTAAACCCCATAAACGTATTCGGATAAGTTGGATTTTCAAAACTGCCTGTTTTTCTTTTAAGAAAAATAAATGGTTACCAATATTGGCCAATTATTATTTACTGGGGGAGGGCCTTTGTTGCTCAAAGAGCCAACTCCAACAAGACCCCGTCTGGAAGATATTTAAAAGATGACAAAGTTTTTGGAAGATAATTTAAGCAATCAGAAATCTTCTTTCTCAAACTAAAACATTTTGAAAATCCCAGCTTTCCGTAAAGCCATCTTTGGCGATTAATCACCACACAATATCAATGGTCTGAAAATCGATGTTTTCTTTTAAACGCAACTAAGAAATCGAAAATTTTACAAAAAAAATTGTAATGTGTTAAACTGCTGGTTAACGAAGTTGCATCGATTTGGGACCATCGCTACCCTACCAACGCAACGCTCTGCACAAAAATATTGCACCGCAAAACATAATTGCAATGAGAATTTAAGCGTGATTTATTCGTAAGTTGAACTTGGGCTGGCCCCCCATGAAACCCCCTCCACCAGCATCAATGCCCAACCGGGTTTCACCCGGTCGCAACACGTCTACTGACGGACGATGCCTCATGAGTTAGTTAAAGATGAAAACAAGGCGCGGACAGTTCATGAACAATTTTTCGCGGATGACGGAAACAGTTTTGTGCAGTGCGGAAAACAGAAATCTTAGGTATAAAAGCATACTCGGCTCTAAATCAACAGCACTGTCATAATGAGTAACAACTAAACAGCTTTTTTTTAATAAAAAAAAGCAAAAAAAAAATATTTTTTGACGTTTTGAAATTAGAACAAATGTTAGTATCTCTCAGTTACCGATCTGAGCCCCATGGCTAACGTACTTAGCCGCTCGACTCGTTTGTTCGTGACCAGGCTGAGGCGAGCCCCCCCCCCCCCCCCCCCGTTTCTGGGCCTTCGGCCTTCATCAGTTAGCCAGGATTCGCACCCCCTTCGAGGGCACGCCGGGGGTTAACCGAAGACGGAAACATTAGACCGCCCTAATCTGTCCCCGAACAGTCCGAGTCGGGCGACCCAGTCGTTAGACATTCGACTCAGGCCTGTCACCGACAGGCACCAAAATCTGCACGAGACTATTATTTAACTGTCAATAGTGGGAAATTTGAGCAGCCTTTTATACCGCATTTCTGCCTGTAGGGTGGAACACATATGATTGGAACAAGGGTTCCAACAATTTCATCCGCCCTGTGCGCTGGCCATTGCCAAGTTTGCTTTTAAAAGTGTTTTCAATAGGTTTTGTCAACTTTAAATTTGCGGGAAATTTTTGTCTCGTTAGGTTGTGTGCAGAATTTACTTTGAAAACTGAATAACATCTGTCAGAAGCATTAGTTTGTTTGTTTTTAGTGGTAAAAATAAAGAAAAAGGACTAATTGTAAATAAAAATGGGAGGAACTATTGTTCATGAAGTATTTTCAGACATGGCATTGAATAACTAACTGAAGAATGTTTGTTGGTGTTTTATTTTAAAAACCATGTTAGGCACTGCAAACATTACATTATACGAATATCTTGCACATAATTGGATAAGAAAAGGAGCCAAATCTGATGTATTGTTTGCAAAAACAATTACCTACCTAAATTTTCTGGTAATTTTATATTTGAGAAGAAGAAATACATTTTAGGACGTCGTTTTTTCAAGCGACACCTCAGATTTGATTTCTTGTCTAAATTAGTCCTATATAATGTATTGTTTGAGTTGGTTTGCTAGTATATCTGAAGATGCCACATAAAAAACTTCTGTGAACAATAACAATGACAAAATGGTAACTAAACCTATTGAAACAGATCTTTATGTTGATTCTAAGAAAAAAAGCTGTAGGTGAAAAGGAAAATAAATTTTCAAAGTTAAATCTAAATCTGAAAGCAACTTGCGAGTACTTGACGTAACCCAAATCGTTGGCAATAAGGCACAGGCTGGCGCACAGATTAGATCGAAATCGATGGAACCGCGAGGCTTTATTTACCTTTGGCAACTTTGAAGCAACTTTCAAATGTTTATCTTTTAATGCAAATAAAAAAAAATTATACGTTAAAGCAAATAAGGAAACAAAACACACAAAGCAAATGTCAGCATCTTCCGATCACCGATCTGAGCCCCATGACTAAACGTACCAAGCCGTTCGACCAATTTGTTCGTAACCAGGCCGGAGCAAGTCTTCAAAAGTTAACCGGGGCTCGCCCCTCTTTGAGGGGACGAGGCTCACCGAAGACCGCTCTAATCTGTCCTCGAACGAGCCGAGTCTGGCGACCCAGTCGTTAGACATTCGATTCAGACCTGTCACCGACAGGCCCTGAAATTTGCAGAGATGATGTGGCATTTAAATTAAAACGTAGATAGAGTAGGTATCAAAGATCAAAACTGACATTATGAATATAAATATCAATGTTGTAGAGTTTCTTTGTGACTAGACTGAAGCAAGCCCCCTGTTTCTGTACCGTTGCCCTTCATCAGTAACCATGGCTCACCCCCCTGCGAGGGGCGAAGCTAACGGAGGGAAGGCGACGACATGGAAACAGAAGACAGTCTGTACTCAAATGAGTTAAGTTGTTAATATTTTTTGTTTCACACCGGCATGTTGTTCATAAACCATTTGAAAATTGTCATTAAGAGAAGTTGAGTGGAAAAAAAATCGCCATGTTGCTCAAACACAAGGTACGCCAAAAATAAACAAAGCCTCCATTCGACAATGGGCTTGGTCTGCGACTGCGGTCTTGCTTGAAAATTGCCACGCTGTTGTTCTACATTCAAGGCGCACACCCAAGAAACCGTTGGGAAGCCGACGACACATATGCAAATGAACAAAGTGGAAATAAATTGCAAGTTATTCTTAAATTTAAAACTTTAGTCGCTTTAGTAAAAGTACCAAGATGAGAGATTGTTATTATTATTATTACTTATATTTATGTCTGACGTGAAGATAAGTCTAAACATTTTAAGTGTGAGTCGGCAAACTAAATCGCAGTAAGTGAATTAAGTTTTGTCGGTTTCCCAGAAAGGTTTTTTTTTTGTCAATAGCACAAAGCAAACAGCAGCGGCGTCTAAAAGCCGTTTCAACAATACATGTATGTATTTTAGGTAACTTTTGTTTTGTTATGTTGTTGTCAAGACAGTAATTAATTATATGTTCATGTTTTTTTACATAAATATCAAAAATAATAAAAAAAAAGTATTGTTAAATGTTTTTGTAAACTAAAAATTGGCAATTAGATGAAACGGCTTTTACATGATGACTTTTGTTGGAGAAAATATTTGGGCCGATGTGGGCCCCCGTTTCCGGAGTGTCGCCCTTCATCAGTCAGTCGCGGCCTCCAGAAAACCAAATGGATTCCTCGAGGGACGAGGCTGAGAGAGGAGGGGTGGCAATCCGGAATTGAAGGTCCATAAATTTTATTCGATATAAATCCGCATGACCAAGATATGGAACAATTTTCAAAAGCAAGACGGCAGTTGGCCGAGAGCTTTGGGAATTTCTGTGGTTTGTCGATCCGCAAGCGAGTTGGAGTTTTCATTTTCTGTACCGATTCATTACTTAGAACAAGTAGTTAATAGTTTGAGAGATATTTAAATACATACAGACATGTTTGAAAAGTAACACCGAGTAACTATTTGCTCTAAACTCCAGTTTTCACTACTGATAAGCGCAATGTTTAACAAACTAATGAGCCTTTACGCAAACATTTAAAATCACCACAAAAATGCAAAATACCAACCTGTTTCCATTTTCAATTATTGCAATTGCCAATCAAGTTTCTTTTCTATTTGGAAGCTGAACTCTCGCATTTCAATTCTTATAACTTTCTTGGCAATAATTATTTGCATAGCAAATTGTCTAAGCGCACTTTTTGCCAAGAGCATACGCATCGTGTAATGCGTATTAAATTTTTCCTGCTACCGACGATTTATTCTTTTATTACTTTGAATTAGATTGTGGAGTAGATTTTGAGTAATAATCTTCATAACAACCATTGTTCAATTACTGAAAATGATAATCAGTGGCGAAATATAAGAAGGAGAATGCAGTGATAATAAAAAAATGATCATAAAAAAGTTCATGTTAGAAAAATATTGATCAAAATGGCCTGGTGTATTTATCGGCACAATTTGACTTTGGCTATTGCAATAAAAGAACAATTTCTTCGTTATACATGGACGAAAAGAATAAAACGCCGAAGGTACTCATTCATTTTATTATTTCTTCTTTCTTCTGGGCCGTCGTGTGGCCAAGGACCTGTTTGGTTGGTGCAAAAAGTTTATTATTTCGAAAACAGTCTGACTTTTTGCACCAAATAGAAAAAACATCATTGGGCCTAATGCGAAAATGCAACTTTGCCGCCAACTTGAAATGAATGTTTTGAAAGTATGAAAGGAATGTCGTTTTAAAATTGCGACAATAAGTCTGTACATCATCGATATATCAGCAAGTAAATTTGGCATTAGGCCGACATCGGACCAGCGCTAAAGGCTCATTGATAATTATTCCCATTAACTTCCCAACGAGAAAAGGTCAAACAAAATGGGGCTGTAAAAAAACTAATCGAAACTTCCTTGTCGGGAACCGCCCCGCCCGACTGTTCCAGCCAACGTTACGTTTTGATTCCCCCGACAAACCACACGCAAAATCCCCAAAGGCCCAGCGGCGCCCCCAACAACCGCAGACGGCGCCCCGCACTCACACGCACATCCATCTCTGACTCACCGAGGTACCGAGCCGGTACTCCCCTTTTTAATTCCCTTTTACTTCGTCCCTCGATTCCTTCCTTCCCAGTCCGATTCCCGCTTAAAATGTCCCAAGTGCGAGCAGGAGGTAGGCAGGCGGGTTCGGCTTATTCCACATTGAGTCTTCGGCAACATCCGTTCCTCCTTCGTTCCGTCGTTTCCACTGCACCGTCCTGAAAACCGAAAAGTTCCGTGAGACAACGATATACGAACTCCGTTCCTATTATGTTGATTTATGTAGAGAATGTTTTCTGAATATATTCTTTTATCTCTTACAGATGGGCGCACAGAAAAGTCGCAATTATTGTCAAGATACCGCGACAGGGAAGTCCCCGACTGCCAGAGACGAGACGAAGCAACCCGCACAAACAAAAGGTTCTTTTCAGAACCGCCAACTATTTCCGAAAGTATTCGCTAAGTGTTTACCAACCACTTATTTAGGACAGCTGATTGCTCAAAAAAAGAAATGCGTAATATCTTTTGAAGTACAAATTTAAAAAAACTAAAAATTTTCCAAACAACTTTCCCGATTTTGTTCGAAATTAGTACAATTGACGGTCGCCTGAGAGAGAACGTTGTTTTAAGAAATCACGGCTAGATCCATCATATCTTTATTGGAATAAACGGAAAGTTTCGCACTCACCTCTTCTCCCCCGATGCATCGCCGGGGCTGCGGGCAGCTCTTAACGTGTCGAAAGCATCGAGGTGCGGCCAACCAAAGTTTCTCCGCCGATGGACTCTTTGGAAATCGTCGAGACGCGTCTGACAGAAAAGTTCATGAGCAGCTGGCACATCTGCAAGAAATGTTAAGGTTGTAGCCCAAATAATACAACAAATGCTTTAGAAGAAATGACATCAGAAACAAATACCAAACTTACATTTAAAAACCGTAGCTGCTAGCCAAGAAGTCCATCAGCACTTCACTGATTACTCCATTAGTCCAAAACTTCAGTATATCCTTAAAATCCACTCTAGTTTCCATCGTTTCTTGGTGACATCCTAAAAATTAACAGCCTACGTCAGTCCTTTCTGACAAATAAAATAGATTTGTGGGGCTATTGTCAAAGTTAATTTTCAAACACCCAGTATGGCATATGGATAAGCTGGGGACAACCCCAAAGAAACTTCCTAGCAAAAATATTCGCACCTCATTTGCCTAAACAGTCCCCCACACCCCAAAGTACCCGAGTCGGTAAAAAAAAACGGTTTTATTTTAAATGTTAATTTTCAAACACCCACTATGACATATGGATAAGTTGGGGACAACCCCAAAGAAACTTCCTAGCAAAAATAATCGCACCCCATTTGCCTAAACAGCCTCACGCACCCCAAAGTACTAGTCGGTAAAAACAGGTTTATTTTCAAAGTTAATTTTCAAACACCCAGTATGGCATATGGATAAGTTGGGGACAACCCCAAAGAAACTTCCTAGCAAAAATAATCTCGCCCCATCTGCCTAAACAGCCCTATCAAGACACTCCAAAATACTGGAGCCCCTTAGAAACGTGGTAAAAATAACATCGAAAACACTTGACAAATAAATCTTTATTTATAGAAAACGAAAAAAATCACTCACCATATTTTCCGCAGCGAGCTGGAGAAGGTACATCGGCCATGGCAACCACTTTTCAAAGCATCGCCAAGCTTCAAGCAGCACAATCAGCAAGCAAACAACAAAAAAGGGGCCTCGGCAAGCATTTGGGAAAAAACAGGCACAGGCATCTGCAACAATTTAACGCTATAGCCTCAACTCTCAACAAACACTCAAAAAGCTAATACAAAAAATATAAAGGCTTCTTAACTTACTTTTTAATATCGAGCAATGGCGGACTGGTCCATATACGTTCCATGTCCCATACAGGATTGCCAGTGAAAGTTCTAGGGCCTTATCGCAAATATTACATGCAGTTGTTGGTAAAATTGGTGACCATGTGCCATCGTGCTTCCATCGGTAAACAGCAAGTCTGTGACAAAAAGTTTACAAGTTTAACAAAGCCCAAAAATATCACAGGTAATTTAAAGAGCTTTATAGAACTTACAATTAATGTATATAGTGTCGAACTTGCAGAGAAGCTGCTTGCTGGAATTGGTTGTTGCCTGGGAAAATATGAAAGAAAATCATCCATTTCCAGCGACCAGATACGTCGAACTATCGCAGTTCGATCCTCCACTCTTCACCCTTATCCGATGAATGCTTACTCTGCCAGGAAACACAGTTTTCTTCATGGCACTACCAAATAGGTACCAACACCTCTGTTTTTTTTTTAATTCGTCCTGGCGTACGTTTCCTAATTCCGAAAATTTCTGAAAAATTAAACAAGATTTCAAAAAAAATTCAAAGTCCCAAATCAAAACATTGGGGAAAATCAAGGCAGGCGCAGGCGACTGTCATTTTCCACTGTTACCAACCCACGCCGCGGCAGGCGTCCCCGCCCCGAAATCAAAATGGACTCGCCCGCTTGGGACCGGGAGCAAACGATTTTCTTTCGAAGTTTTCGTGAAAAATACGTCGCCCCCCGCGCTGCCCCCATTCCCACACCGAAATTAAACACTTGGCTACAAAATGCGAGCGGTTTCATACCTGGGCGTCTGTTTTTTCCGTTGGAAACTTCGCCGACAAGTCGGAGCAGTTGCAGCCGGAATCGCACGTGGACGAGAAGAGGACGGACCGGCGTGGCGTCGCCCCACGTGACCGGCTCGACCAATCAGAGGAGAGGAGACGTTCCACTGTTTGGCGCGGGCCCAGTGGCGGCGGCCCGAATTTTTAAAAGCGACATGCTCCCAAAAATTGAGAATAAAATAAAATTTTGATGATTTGGTAGAATGTCGGATATTATGCATGCACCAATTCAAATTGAGCAAAAATAGAAATACAGAAAATAACTTTATGCTACCGTAAACGATTAATGGCCAACGAAAACGTTTAAAACGAGATGCACAGAACACAAATTATATCTTCTTTCAATATTTCCGAGTCTAATCGAAAGTTTAAATCATCAGATTCGAATTGGTCGAAGTTTTGAGCGTTTCATTGCTCGGAGCGGTGTTGTGCAACAATTTTTTAATAGAATTTTATTTTATTTTTTTCAACTAAACAAGGCCCCAAAACTCTCCCTCAGAACTATAATCATATTCACATCTACCTAGAAATCAGAAACAATAATACAGTAGGTAGGTCACATCATTTTTATTTTAATTTGAAAAGATGTGAATTGGCTTAGCTACAGAAATACCTTGAAGAACTCACGCAGCAAATAATACACACCAGCATTATAAATGTTTTAACACTACACGTAGCGCTATCATTTGCTATAGTGTCGGAATGGCGTTTTTTCTTAATTCTGCATAGAAACGAATGAAAAAATTTGATATATTATCTGCAGAAATATCTTGAGAGGGAGGGCATTAATTTTTGAAAATTCAGAGTATTAGCCTAGGGGCATAAATGTCAAAAAAGCTTTCTTGATGATTTTTCAGAAAAACAGTGGTTGCGTTCAATGCGCTCCCAAATCTGTAATCGCTGCCAACGCTTTACGTCAATGTGCATTGAACGGGCTGAAATGACAGACAGCGCTAGCTACCGCTGCCCTCGGTTCGGCAGCGATTTAACCCATTAGCGCCTTGCGCTACCATATGGCAATGTCCAACAGGTGATCTTTTCAACAGTCGTCATCCTTCCCCCAAGATTATCGCCCCATAAGCCTGTTGCCAGTAGCAGGCAAGATCCTAGAGCGCGTAATTCAATCCCGTCTACAAGACGAGCTCAGTCGAGTAGACGCACTCCCCCTTGAGCAATTCGGCTTTCGAGGTGCACATTCCACCGAACACCAAGTCGTAAGACTGGTGGAAGAGATCACGCACAACTTCCAAAACCGTCACAACACAGTAGCCATTTTCCTAGACGTAGCCAAGGCTTTTGACCGCGTTTGGCATCCAGGTCTCATCTACAAACTCATCATGTTAGATATCTCCTTGGCTATCGTGAAAATAATCTCCTCTTTCCTGGCTGACAGGACCTTCCAAGTAAGAATAGACGGTCATCTCTCCTCCCGCAGAGCGGTAGAGGCGGGGGTCCCTCAGGGCTCAGTGTTAGGTCCCACTCTATACAATGTCTTCATTCACGATATCCCCAAATTTCCCGGCACCTCGTTGTACCTGTACGCTGACGATACTGCGATCACCGCTTCTGGTCGACGCAGCGAGCATGCGGCCAGGTTGCTTCAGGTCGCCGTGGACTCTCTTTCCGAGTGGTTTGACAAGTGGAAGATCAAAGTCGATCCTGGCAAAACACAAGCAGTCACCTTCTCTAAGGGGTACCAGGCCCCCCCTCCCAGGATCGTTTTAAACGATACTGAGGTAGACTACTCCACTTCCGCGCTGTACCTAGGCGTTCACCTAGACAGCCGGCTCACATTCGAGCGACACACTGAGCACACCAGGCAAAAGGCCTTAAAAATATTCAAAGCAGTATATCCAATGATCCACAAAAGATCAAAACTCCCAATTAAATCCAAACTCACCATTTTCAAATCCATACTTCGTCCCGTGATGACCTATGCCTGCGCTGCCTGGCAGCACATGGCAAAAAGTCACCACAAAAAACTCCAAACAGTTCAAAACCGCTGTCTTAGGACTATCACGGGTGCAGATTGGTACGTCGCCAATCGACACATTCACCGTGACATGAACATACCCTTCCTTAATGACCATATCAAGGAACTCTCCTTGAGAACCTATACAAAGACGGAAAATCATCCAAACCCTCTTCTCCGAACTGCTACAAATTATGTCCCCAACCCTGATCTGCCACATAAAAGACCCCGTCACACTCTCATCTGAGGTACATTCTAGTCCTTTTATTATAAAAGGCAACAAAAGCCACTCATCTGGCAAAAACCTATTTGTAGTTTTTTCTAACTAACCGCCACGGCTTCTTCTAGTAGCCACACAAAAAACCCAACAGCCAATTCTCCTACAAGATAGGGCTGGAATCCATCCACTATACCCTGAAACAGGCGAGGTTTTTAGTGGGTATGCCCCTCATGGGGTGACTCCCACACTACCACGCGGTCCGGCCGCGTGGTGCCTATAAAAGGTTTTCCTTTCCTGCCGCAAAACTACAAAAAAAAAAAGGTGATCTTTTCGATGCGTCCTAACTTGTCAGCGATTTTATTTCGTTTACGGTAGGAATCTTATTACTGACGTATTACTGTTTGGAATACATTCGTACTGGCAAATTCAGTTTACATTTGATTGTTAGAGTGTGAGCAGTGCTAGAATATACCATTCAAATAAATCATCGAAAAAAATGGAGCCTCGGTTTGAGTAAGTATGTTTATTTTTATGTGTAACATATTTTTGTTACTTTGGATTTATATTTATGTATAGAATGCGTTAGAGTATTTATTGACAAAATATAAAGACATTTTACTAAAAACTAGCTGACTTACATATTCGTAAACATGACTGTTGCCATATGGCAACCCTAGGCGCTTACATTCAGTAAATATTTATTTTTCAATTCCAAGAGAGGATTCTCAGTTTCTCAAGCACTAGATATGATTTACAATGATGAAACTTAGACCAATGATTGAAATGCTAAAAGATCGATGTATCCACAATTTTGTTCCGGAATTGAACCTAGCATACGATGAAAGTATGGTAAAGTATTATGGGAAGCACAGTTGCAAACAGTTTATTCGGGGCAAGCCAATCAGGTCTGGCTACAAAATCTGGAGCCTATAGGCTCCAGATGTAGTGTTTATAAACACTAAAGATGGCTACCTAATAAACTTTGATTTTTATCAGGGAAAGAATCCTAAAATGAATTCGGACTATGATGTTCTATTTGGTAAAGCCGCTAGCCCACTTCTGATAATGTTAGATGAACTTCCGCTAGGAAAAAGACAGTTGGGGTATACTTTCTATATGGATAATTTATTTTCTAATCCAGCACTATTTTCTTTTTTGCAATTTCGCGGCTATTCCGCCATTGGGACAATTCGAGAAAATAGAAGTCCAACACAGTGCACCCTAACTAACAACTTGCGTATCAAGTTCGTCCTAAAGGTGCTGGAAGACATGCAGGATCAATAGAGTCCTCAGATAATAGCCGTATTTCAGATAATATTAGATTTGATAGAATTGACCACTTCGTTCAGCATACAGAAGGCCATAAAAAAAGAAGGTGCGCGCGCAGTACATGCAAGTCCATAATTAGAACAATGTGCTGGAAGTGTAATGTAGCCTTGTGTATTGACTATTTCCAGCCATTCCATTGTCGATAGCATAATCTGCTATTGCATATTATTGAAAATAATATATACTTGACGATATTACACTGTTTCATTGCTTTCCAAATAACTGCCAAAACCTTTTTGATTTCTTATAAAATTAGACACTTTGACTTCACAAGCTCCTAGCGTTACCATATGGCAACAGCCTATATTTCAAAAAGTACTACTCAGATATTTTTGGAATAAAATATTTTCGTTTCAGGGAGTCATTTTTTACAGTTATTTAAGAAAAAATATCGAAATTTGAAAAAATACATAATTCAGGCGTTAATGGGTTAAGGTGGATTTATAAACTCGACATTTGCGTTGGCGCTCGCGGTTGACGGTGACCTTCATCGTTGCCTTCCATAACAGACATTTTATAACTTTCCGTTTGCGTCGAGAAATGTCAGCTAAACAAAACACCACGTGACCACTGCACTTAATTTTTATTGGACTACGTCGAATTGCTACGAACGGCGGGACGTGAAAGATGAAATTGGTTTATCTCGGACGGCATCCGACGCAGACGGTAACGTTCTACGACGTAAAATATAGGGATTGAATTTTCGACGCAAACGGCAACGGCGAGCGCCAACGCAAACATCGAGTTTATAAATCCACCTTTAGATTTAATGTTTGCTAGATTTTCTTGGTAGCGGACTTATCATGTTTCTATGCTTTTTTTACCATTCCTGCCCTTAAAGTGCGAGTCGCCAACACCTGGCTTCAACGACCACAGCAGATCCAAAAAATTAATCGGTGGCACACTGCTTCGTCTCTTTTGTTCTAAACATTTGACTGCATTATTAGTTCTGAACTAGGGATGATTACAGAGAGGAATCGTGAGTTTGAAGTTAAAACATTAAGGACCGCCCGCTTTTCTTTGGAATCACCTACCTCAGGTATTGCGGATTGTTGGTTTAACTAAAACAAAATATGTATGTGTATATGAGAGTGTCATTTTCCACTATTTCGTCGGCAATTATGCGAAAACACGCCGAAAATCCCAAAAATTGAATAACAAAAATTCAAATATTTTTTTTTAGGTTAATAAAGTTAAAGTTAGGTTATGTTATTCACAAAGAAGCAAAGTTAGGTCTGTCTCTTACCACCACAAAATCCGACGAACAAAAATCCCCCGCCGCTCCAAAAGTCCGTCTAAAGCCCGTCTCACATGACGCGAAAATTTAGGTCCAGAAGAAAAAATCTCCGCTAGAGATGCAGTGCGTTCGGCTATTTTTCGGATTTGTCTTCGGTTTCTCTTGAAGCCTCGGCTTTTTGCTATGAGGTAAAAATTGTTAGATGAACAAAATATCCCCAGAACGGTGGGAAATGACGCGAAAGTCGGCGGTTTGGACGCGTTTCTAGCGGAAATGTTTTTCCTCGGGGAGGGACAACGACTTTGGGGACATGTCGGTTTATTGAGAAGTGTGTTGGTTTATTTTAGCGGTAAAACGATTTAAATTTGAATTTTCAAACGAACTATGTGGAATAAATGGAATTTTAGTTTTATAATATAAGACACTGCAATTTTTGGTGGACAAACTTTACAAGGGGCATTATTTCGTGGAAAGTGGTTTTCTACTGAGTAATTTTTCCAACGTTATTTTTAGATTTGGATTTAGTTTTTTACAATTTACCGCTTTAATTCCATAATGATAGGCTTTCTTTTATAATCGTAACTGTCATTATGGCAACCTTTTCAGTTTCTATGACTACGTTTATCTCGACGCGTTCGATCCGATTGAGAGAGGTTTGAATTCACTGGAGCGGACTCAAATAGACGGCGTAAACCCTACAGATTGGAATTCAATCATATTTAAAATTTCAAGTCAAGTCGCTATTTCTAAACAGAAGTTGGCCAGAATGTGCACCAACCTACTGTGGAATAAGTATAATAAATTAATGTCCATAGAGAGGATTGAAAACCGTAGGATTCAATACTGCTGATGTAAACGTAGAATTATAAAAGATTTGACATAACTCAATCGGATCCATTTCAATCCGATCGAGTTGTCACGAGATAAACGTAGTCTATCTATACAAAACTTCCAAAAATTAATCTAGATACATAAATACTTCAGGGACCCACCTAGCATCTAACTCAGACCCCAGTTTAATTTTAAAGGATCTCAATAAGTGCCTATTTTGGGTAGGTAACTGTCATTATGGCAATCTTTTGAGTTTCTGCCTATACGAAAATTCCAAAAATTAATCTAGCTACAGAAATACCTTCAGGGACCCACATAGCTTCTAACTCAGACCCCAGTTTAATTTTAAACGATCTCAATAAGTGCCTATTTAGGGTAAATGTCATTATGGCAATCTTTTGAGTTTCTACATATATGAAAATTTAAAAAATTAACCTAGCTACATAAATACCTTCAGGGACGTACCTAGCATCTAATTTAGACCCCAGTTTAATTTTAAAGACTCTCAATAAGTGCCTATTTTGGGTAACTGTCATTATGGCAATCTTTTGAGTCTCCGCCTATACTAAAATTCAAAAAGAAGAAAGAAGTATCCCAAGCAACATTTGGTAGAAAATAACAGAGAAAACACTCAACAACAAATAAATCTTTATTTCTGAGTAAAAAATCTGAAAAGTCACTCACCATATTTTCTGGAGACGGTACATCATCGTCCACAGCGACCAGTTCCTCGCATTTTTAAAACATGGAGAAGCTTCAAGCAGCATCAGAAGAAAGGCGCCTCGGCAAGCGTTTGGGAAAAAACAGGCACAGGCGTCTGCAATATTTTAGTGCTGTAGCCTCAACTCTCAACAAACAATCAAAAATCTAACAGAAACAATACGAAACGGCATTAATGGCTCTACTTACCTTTTAATAGCGAGCAACAGCCGACCTGTACATTCGAGTCGTTATACATTATAATTGCCAGCAGAAGTTCTAGGTTCCAATCGCAAATATTACATATGCAGTTGTTAGTGGTGAAGGTGAAATTGGTGTCAGTGGATCATAGTGCTTCCAGTAGTAGAAAACAAGTCTGTAAAAAAAGTTTCCAAGTTGAAGACAATACAAAAATATTATGTTTCTTTTGAAGAGCTTCTAGTAACATTAAAATGAAGACTTACAGCTGTAAAGTATGTGGTACCCCCGTTTGTCGATTTACACCCCTTTTTACCTAAAGACTCAGAAAAATAGTTTTCTGAGCCTAAAGATAAAAAATTCGAATATTTTTACTATTTTAAGGTTAGAGGAAAAAAATTCTCCTAGAGATGCAGTGGATTCGACGATTTTTCGGATTTGTCTTCGGTTTCTATTGAAGCCTCGTTTCTTTGCTCTGGAGCAAAAATTGCTAGAACCTAAACTTTGTAATTTGTGGTTCGGCCTGTCACAAAACACAGAATGGTTAGGTCGGTTTCTCTTCTTCTTCCGAACGGCAAACAAAGGCGTGGTTTTCCCGATTGAAACCCATAGATGGTATTAAAATTTCGTGGCGCCAATTTTGAATTTTTGGTAATAATTGGGGAATAATTATTAATCAATTTTGCGCAAATATTGACATTATCGAACAATTGAATTTTTATCTACTATGACTAGGCAACAGACGCAGGTGTTGTTTTCATAATTGCTCGATGCAAAATCTAATAAAAATGGCAACACAACATCCTTTTTAGATAATCATTTTAATCTTTTTATCTTTTTCATCAGATATGTTTTAGAATATAAAGAAAGAAACATCCTGTTTTGGTTTACATTTTCTTTTCCTCAAATCACAGATTATAAAAAGTTTACCTCAAATCATTCGTTACAAAAATGGACAAAATATTAAACATAATCGCAGTTTGTTTCTTCGCGATTTTTACAGTTGCTTTAGCAGCGCAATGTTCTTCAGATGCATCTCACGATTTGACGAATTGCCCTGATCCTCTATCGGCGTAAGTGTGAAATTTTTCAATGTTTTTCAAACTATATATATATATATTTTAATTTTAGTAACATTACCCTTTTCGATCAAGATATTTATATAAAAGGCGGCTTTCTGAGCACCAAAGAAGAAATTGTTTCCTTCCCAGATAATGGAGTCAACGCGCATTTAATTCACTGCGTTATTGTAAGTTTTCCAAAAAAAAATCGCCAACTAAAAATTTGTTTAGGTAGGTACTAACTTTATTTTTCTTATAGGTAAATGATAGAAGCAATAACAACGAAGGTAGCTGTGTGGAACTCCAAGAGGGTGGCGTGGGGTATTATAATGCAAAAATTAAATTGACCTCCCAGGTTGGCAAAGACATCAACAGTAGGGTGCAGATTTTTGGTTCAACCGTTGACAAATAATAAAAATGTGACATATATATATAATGTAAAAAGTAAAGTGTTTCTTACATTATTGTGTGCCTATATATGACCTTTAAACTATTATAGATATCCTGCACCTTTGACTTATCACACTTTAAAAATTACTATCTAATCTAAATACAATTGTATGTTATTACAAGATATATACAGGGGTGTCTCAGAATACGAATCTATGCGCCTGAGGGCCGATACGGAAAATCCGAAGGTGTCGGAATCTAACTTCGCGTCCAGCCGCATTTGATTTTTTTTACCCTTATATTCGGCGACGAGGAAAATAAAAGAGGAGCAGGTAGGAAACTCTATGGGACGACCCATGGCATTGCAGTTTGGTGCGGTAAGACCAGGTCGAAAGCGGGGGGACCCGTTTTATATTTCGATTTTCTCTGGGAGTTCATTTAACGATTCAGCGTAACACGATGTGGTGGTGGCAGTGCCGTGTCTGTCGTTCCGAGACCTGCTGAGTCAACAAAATCCTGCGGTATTTCTTGCGTTTGCGATAAATTTATTGTGTTTGGTAACAAAAACGACGATTTTCTAGTGCTTGATACGTTTTTTTCAAGTTCAATCGCGCGTTTGCTTCAGGTTAGCTTGACGCACAGGCAAACGCACTGTATCAATTCACGTTTTTTGTTTAAATAATGAGTAAAGTGTGGCGTGATTCTACATCAGTTACGCAGGTAGGTACGACGAGTTTTGTATTGTACACAAACATTCACGAGAGCAATTTTCTCATTATAAAGACGACAAAGCACCAATTTCTTCATTACAGAACTAATATTTTATCAATCTTTTAATGTAAAACAAATTAAAATAGACACCTACTAACTGTAGTTTTGAATGTTTATACATTGTCAGACCAGGCTATTTTTAGTAGGTCCTCTAGCGCTAGCAAAAAGTGGCATGATATATTATTCTATTAAAAAATTAGCGTATATATACACTATATCTATGCGTAATTCCTCAATAATATAATAGAAAAAGTAGACATTTCTTCGTAGAAAATTCTATGACAATGCTTATAATGATCTTATCTATAAGCTCAAAGTTTACAGAGATCCATATCTAGATATTATAGGTCAGAGTAAATATCATCATACATACATATAGGTACATTTTTAAAACAATGTTTTAATTATTTTTCTAACGTTTAATACATTTAGATATACCTACATTTAAAAGTAATCTCTTATCGCTTTATAGCTAAATGCATTGCTAATTAAGTTTCAAAGTCACAACTTTTTTCAATCCTTTTTTCAGGTCATGTTTCTACGCCACTTGCCACTTATTTTAGTCCTGATAAGTTCCAGTACAAAATGCGAATCGTCCCTAGAAACAGAACTTCAGCTAGCTGACCTCGAGCTAGCTGACAACTGCAGGGACATAGCAGTTGCCACAAAAACAGCAGCGGAATCTGCAAATTTTATTGATAAGGTGAAGTAAAATTTCTATTTCGATTTATGTGTTAATAGTATATTTCCTAACAAGTGCGGAAAGTGCCGCTTTTCCACACTAGTGCCGAAAAGTGACACTTTCTAAACTAAAATGCGTGCGGAAAAGTGCACTTTTCCGAACGCTTGTAGAAAAAATATTTTTTTTTTCTTAGATTCAGTCAGAACAACAAAAGGGAGAACTATTGAGGCACAATGCGAAATATTATGAACGTTTTAAAGATGAAGATGCGGCAGAAAATTTCAGAAGAAATTTAACTTTGTTAACATATCCAGGTGATGCACTTTTGAATAGAGAAGAATGGAATAAGGTGACAGAAAATACTTCACCCCAGGCATAACTTTTATCTGTTTTTTTTTATAGTTGGTCCTCTACGAAAATAACATAGAAGAACTTATCGAGACAACGAAAATACCATGTCCAAATGCTACAAAGGATTGTTTCCTGAAAAAATCCAATTACGAAAATTTAATGGAGACTTCCAAAGACCCGAAAATGCTCAAAACGGCTTGGTCTGAATGGCAGAACATTTTTAATGGGACAATTTTAGTGAGGAAAGAGCAGTTTGCTGAAAATTTGATCCTCCTTAAAAATGCAGCTACACTCAATGGTAAGGAACTGCCTAAAAAAACTTATTTTGTCTTTAAGATTTTATATTTATTTTTTTAAGGTGCAAATGATGTAAGGTCTTATTGGGAAATGCTGACAGACGGAAATGACGCATATACAATGGCAGAAAGTTTTTGGGAGGAAATTAAACCCTTTTACGAAAAATTTCAACAATTCGTAAAGAATAGACTGTTCGAATATTATAAAATTCAAGAAAGTGCTTCGAATAATATTCCTATATATTTGTTAGGTAGCAATCTCGGAAAAGATTGGAGCAGTATTGCTGACATTGTATTACCACATCCTCAAGTGCATTTTGATATTGAAACTAATTTAAAATATAAGGTAATAAAGAAAAGTCATATTAGAATCACTTGCTATAATAAAAAACATCAGTTTCAATGTTTCTTTGTAGGATCTTAAACAAGTATATAAAATGGCAGAAGACATAACAAAAGACATACATATCGGGGGCTTCGGAAGCACATTTTGGAACATCAGCAAATTTAATAGTTCGGAATGTAACCCAAGAATCATCACTTATTGTGCTTCAGAACAAATCGAGTAAGGGTTAAAATGAAATTAACCCTGTTCAAAATATTTAAACTATTTTTTAGACTAATAGAATGTAATAAACCTTCGTGGAAGTCATATCTAGACGCGTATGAAACTGCTTTTAAGATGGCACTGATAAACAGGGACTACATAGCACTCACAAGAGAAAATCTTAGATCTTCTCCTACGGATGAATCGATTCAAGAAATTGGCACTTTATTTGGCATTGAACAGTTGACACTTGGCGACATTTTGCACAGGGATATTTTCAAAAACGACACCACGAATCAGATGACAAAACTCTTGCTTACCGCGCTGAGAATTTTGCCCAAACTGCCCTACTATTTGATGGTCGACAAGTGGAGATTCGAGGAAATCGAGAATCCCACTCGACATTTTGCCAAGTCGTTTTGGGAAAAAAGGTAGGCGCATGTACCATTTAGTATATGTCACAACTATTTTTTTTACGTTTCAGACAAGAATACCAAGGAGTTCAAGGCGTTACAAATGAAGAATATAACTTTCTGGGCGACAGAGAAATTGTTTCCAACAAGCCTTACCTGAGCAAATTTTTCGGGATAATTGCCGCATTCCAAATCATCGAAAACTATCAGAGCGAGCAGTATACCCAAAATGCCGAGTTAGGCGAGAAATTTAACGAAGATACTCAATTTCGGTAAGTTTAAACCGCACTTTAGAACTCAACACGTAAAAACATTTTTTAGGGCGCTTCTTAAGGAAAAAACCACAAGCGACGACTGGGCGTACCTTCTAACTCTAATATACGGATTAGAACCGTCCACAGGTTCCTTGCTTAAATATTTCCAACCTTTAGAAGAATACTTTGAGTCGGCACCAAAGGGACAAGCGCCGATTGTCACAACAACCACAACAACAACAACAACAACCACAACAACCACCAAAAAGCCCACAGTCACTCCACCACCGACTGGTAGGAAGAAATGGCGTTTTCTTAACGGTTTTAACATATTTTCTTGTAGCTCTTTTGCCCTCAATAAACCCCGAAGTTATCCTGAACGATTCTCCAAGTAACACATCTACGGTGGTGGCCACCAAAACTCAGCAGCTGGAAGACCATGTGACGATGTATGTCGGATTGGGGCTTTTGGTAACAGTTGCCTGCACATTGTTGGCTGCTTTCACTTTTAAAAAGTTGAGAAAGAGGACGAGGACGAATAACAGGAGGTTTGCCACGTAACCTCTTGGGGGGAAAAGAATCAAATTTTGTATATATAGGTTACATAATATAATAAGAATATAAAGACTGTAGGTAGGCATTTTTATATTATACTTCCTAGTGATAAGGTATTTTGTAAAGAGTTCCTAGTCATTCATATCCTGTTGAACACATCACTGTTAAAAGTATTTTGTATTTAACGTTTTTTAGCGTTGCAATTTCCAATATATTCATTACTTAAAAACAAAAAAATGTCGTTATTTTGAAGACCTTAAAAAATGTGAAACCAGGTTGTTTGTTAGTAACAAAAAATAAAAATGCAACATCACAATTTGCAACAATGCAGGATTAGATAAAATATTCGGATATATCTATAGATTTTGAATTTATAAATTTTGACAGTTCATAGTATACTGTTTAGTAAATTCCTAAAATCTGCGCCTTTTCAAATGAAATCTGAAGTACAATAATAATTATTAAGCATTATAGGCCAGTATATAAAATTATTCAAAGTGCATATTGTAATTCGATTCACGATGCCATATGAAAAAATCGATATATTTATTGATAACAGGTTTAGCATTTCAAGGGATCCAATTTTAAAGTGGCGCAACATTTTTTAAATATTGGTTTACTGTGAAAAAAAGGCATTCAGAGACTTGGGTGTTTCAAATTTTGTATACTACTAGAAGACACTAAAAGATGGTTAATTTGAGACCTGGTAGGTTAAAATCGGTTAATATATAAATATAGAGATAATTAATATATTATTATGTAATATTAAATCATGTCCCATTTATAAAATAAAATGTGAGACATTACACACATGCCCAGTTTTTGTTAAGCTACGCTATAATACAGATCATTTCCCAAGGTAGGTAGAAAAACTTAAAATCAAATTTATATATCCCAGCTTTTTTCTTATAATCATTGAATAAGTTATAATTTAGCATCTTAGCCAAAATTTGGGCAAATAAAAAAATCGCTAAATTGTTTTCGTGAAAATCGGGGGTATAAAAAAAATCGCAGCCGGCCCTGGATTTGCATTTTGAGAATGGCAGGAAGATCAAAAGAAGCGGTTTTTGAAGGCTTTTCAAAAAAAAAAGTTTAGGCGATTATCTCCAAAAATGAAGATTTTACTGATTTGTAAAGTTTTAAAGTTGGACAGCCTGTATTAGCACAGAATAAAAAATAGCTTTGCAACGATAGTGTGTGATATAAGTATGGATCAATAATAGACAAAAATAGTATTTTTTTGTCTACGAAACCATTATTGCTCATTTCTTCGTGTCTAATATAGAACGCGCACACTTTTTTTATTTTTTGTTATGACCAAAGCTTAAAGATTTAAGCTATGTTATGACCAAGCATTAGCCAAAAAGTGTACTCAACACAATCCCACCTTAAGTTATACAGGGTGCTTTGTTAATAAGTGTCCGACATTTCAGAGGACGATTCCTCAGGTATTCAAATTCACATATAAGCGTGGGTGAACTATAGAAAAACAACCGAGAAAAATTATTTTCATCTACCGTGTGTTTTCCCCTTAAAACACGGCACAACACTCCCCTCTCCCCTCCCCCCACCAACGACCGAAGAACCGTTTTCAGGTGGCCGCAGTTTCAGTTTCAGTAGCTCCGAAAACGTCTCGACTTTACGAAATCCCGAAAACGGGGAAAATGATTTTTCCGACTTTCGCGATAATTCTCGCCGCTTACCACCTGACCGCGGCCGTCGACGTGAAAAAAGGAGACGAAGAGCTGGTGGTCAGGATCACCGGTGGGCCGCTGGTCGCCCAACTTTTGGCCGAGGAAACCGGACATGCGTTTCGCGGACCGGTGAGTGGATTTTGGAAAAATTGCAACGGAAAAATTTGAGGTTTTTAAATTTGAAAATACGTTTGACGTGGTGGGGGTAAATCCCAAATAATCCGCAAAGTGATATATCCGCTACCAAATAATGCAAACAACATACGATAATTTTTCCACATATTAATAAAGTACACTCCATATGCTAAAATAACGATTTAATTTCATTATCTTATCTAAATTTCAATAAAACACATAGTCGCTTCCTTTTCGGCCTTATTCTAATCTAAACAAATTGAAACAGATTGCCTATCCGAACAAAAGCGTTTCTTGATTTTCTAATGGAAACAAATTATTTTTGTTTATTAGGATTTTCGTGTGGCAATCAAGGGGACTTTCGAAATGTAACACCCTACCGAGAGCAATGTCGTAAACATTCGCTAATTAAAAAGGGACTAAATCCTTTTTAATCCTGGGCAAAGACAGGGCTAGGAAACCACAGTTGTTTGCGCTTCGATTCGACGAACGCAAGAGTACGTGACCGAAATAATTTTTTTAAAAGCCAACATTTTTAATTCACCTTTGCTATTTAGCGGCTGGCGCGAAAACAGTATTAAAAAAACTGCAGTCTACGCCCTTTTAAAAAAAATAAAAGATTTAAAAAATGGGAGAAAATAGGAAACTAACATATACACTCGTATATATTAGATAGAAGATAGAAACAATAAAGGGAAAAAATAATGTGGCATTTATTTCAATCATTTTATTGTCAGTTATTTTTTTCACGAAAGCGTAGAACGGCTACACCATTATTTTATTTTTATTGAACTCGAAGTTCCGACTTAAAGTCGAAGTCCGACTTTGAACTCGAAATTTCGACTTTAAAAGTCGAAAAATTCCGACTTTTAAAGTCGGACTTCGGCTTTGAAATTCGGACTTCAAAGTCAGAATTTCAACTATAAAAGTCGGAATTTCGAGTTCAATAAAAATAAAATAATGGTGTGGACCTCCTATAAGCTTCCGTACTTTTTATTCAAATAAATTTTAGTAAACCTACATAAAATCATTGAAAAAAATATATTTTTTAAAAAGTAATGGTAAATGTTTTTATGCTACTATATATCTTTTGTTCTGAATGTAGCCATGGGTTTTCTTACTTCACGAAATATTGAAATACTTAAAGCGATTTTTGGAGAGAATGGAAAGTCAACTTTGCATCACATTATTTGACGAATTTTAAATTAAGAATTTTTCTTTTTCGTAAAAAAGTGGGTTTAAAATAACATCTAACAATGACAATTTTGGCGAAAGCATCGGTCCTGTTGCCTATATTTTTTTCACTTATACACGCCGGCATTGAATAACGAATACCTTAATCAATGACGCCGGTGAGTAAAAAGTATGATATGGAAAGGTGTGCTTATAATTTCCTGAAATACCTATTTTAAATATTTTTTTGCCATATACTATGGCGACATTTATTTTTTCTTGACTTAAATCATTAAATTAAATGGGGTTCGATAAGAAAAAAAATGAGAAAAAATAACATTTCAACAAAATACTATTATTATCCTATATATACGGTTTTGATTATTATTATCCTATATACGAGAATATAATCCTATATACGATATACGAGTATATACTCTACTACTCCAGCCCCCATATATTTCTCCATAATATATATTTTAATGATAAAAACATGAAAAATTCATTAAATTTTGTATTGACGCCTTTATTTTGGATTACAAACATTCTTTCATAAACATTTTGTCTAAAATAATATCGGTAGGTACCATATTATCTTGAAACATTATTTTTTTAAAATTTATTTATGATCTATAATATTTTATGTGGTACCTAGGTACCTTAGGTACCTACTTTCTACTTAATCTCATTTTCTCGTTAAACAGAATTTTTATGATGAATGACTTCTTGGACAAGTCAATAATAAAAAAATTTCTCCTTTTTCTTCTCCCTTTTGTCAACTCCATCCGTGGACACACTGTATAAGCATAACTATAAGTGTTTATTGGATCATGCTGTAAAAGCACCTTTTCATACTTTTTACTGACCCCGTATAAAAGGTAGGAGGCAGAACCGATTCTTGATTTAAGCTATCCACATCTTTCTTATTGTGCCAGAAGTATATTAATCTTAATAATCTTTATATTAATAATAATCGCTATTATGAGACTTTTAATGCGTGACCAAAATTCAAAAAACAGCAAAAATTTCCCAATTCGAATTTGGCGCCGCGCGGACCCGCCCACACGTCACCGACCCAAACTTCCGGCCGGTCGGTGACGCAACCGGTCGGCCCGTCGGCCGACGGCGCGCACAAAACCGCCCGACTTCGACCGAGAGAGGACGCCGGTTTCGTGCATTCGTGTGACGTGTGCCCCGTTCTATACCCGAAGCGCCCCCCCGACGTTCACGTGGTGCGATTTTCCGCCACCGGGAAAACCGGAAAGTCCGCGCGGGGCCCCGCCGGAGACGCCGACACAAGTTTTAGTTTTAAGGTAGTGCGCCCGGACGCTACACCGTTGCCGTAGCTCGGGTTTCGGGGGCGCCGAAAACCATGGACGCCTCAGACGGCCAGGACCAGCCCCAGTCCGGCGGCGACCAGCCGGCCGCCACCAAGCCCGGCCAAGACGACAACCGCAAGCTGTTCGTGGCCGGCCTGCTGCTCGACACCACCGAGCAGCAGATCAAGGACCACTTCGGCCAGTACGGCGACATCCAGAGCGTCGCCCTCAAGACCAACGTCCAGACCGGCAAGTCGAAGGGGTTCGCCTTCGTCGTCTACACCAGCGAGGAGTCGATGAACAAGGCGCTCGCCGTCAAGGACCACAAGATCAACGGCAAGGCCGTCGACGTCAAGAAGGCCAAGGCGAAGCCCGGCAAGGTGTTCGTCGGCGGCATCAAGCCCGAGCTGACCGAGGACGACATCAAGGAGCACTTCGGCCAGTACGGCAACGTGACGCAGATCGACATGCCGTTCGACAAGACGAAAAACCAGCGGAGGACGTTCTGCTTCGTCACGTTCGAGTCGGAACTGGTCGTCAGGGACCTGCTCAAGTCGCCCAAGCAGAAGATTAAGGACGTGGTAAGTGGGAGTCGAGAACGCTTGCCAAGTAGTAAAAAACAGAAAGTGTGTAATAACACGGGGTTGCATAACGGATCTAAATTTGTATTTTAAACACAAAAACAAAAGCTACATCTTTTGCAAGACACATAATATATATTCCATTTCTTCGGGTCAGTACCAAAGTATATTGATCATTTTTTATGTACTTTGGAGCTTTATTAACTTAATTTTTAATATAAAGTATTAATTTGTCACTTGTTGATTCAGCTTTTTCCATTTATTCAGTGGATGACATCATTTCTTTACTTACTATGAGATCAATAACCTATGAAGGTACTAAAATTATAAAATATATCTTTGTTTTCAATATAAATTAACACCAGTTACAAAAACTTAGTGTTTTTTCTTTGTATCTTAAGAAATAGATACCTACTTTAGGATAGATTTTAATGCAACTGTCAAATTTAAACAACTTTGACAGTTGTAGTCAAAGCTAGACCTTTTCTAACTTTGACATTTTTGTAATCAAATCTAGACTCTTTTTCTAACATTAATGGCAGATTGAGTCAAAACCAGACTCTAAATTTTTATAGTTATAGTCAATGCTAGATTCTAACTTTGATTTATAATCAAAACTGGCCTTTTCACGACTTTGACATTTTTGTATAGTCAAAGCTAGACTCCAAGTTTGACAGTTATAATCAAAGCCAGACTCTTGCCATCTTTGACACTTACAGTCAAAGTTACACTTGCCAAACTTTTACAGTCGTAATCAAAGCTAGACTCTTTCTGACATTGATATTTTTATAATCAAAACTAGACTTTTTCCAACATTTATACGTTTGTAGTTAAATCTAGACTTCTTAACTTTGATAATTGTTCAAATCGAAGCCAGACTCTTGTAAACATTGACACTTTCCGTCTTTTTACTAACTTTGACTTATGTTACCCTCGTTTATTTTGTAGATGGTGGACGTGAAGAGGGCGACACCCCAACAGGACAGTTGGGGCGGCGGCGGCGGGGGTTGGGGGGGCGCCGGCGGCTGGGGCCAAGGGGGCTACGGGGGCGGAGGCGGCTACGGAGACTGGTACGGGTACGACGGATACGGGGGCGGATACGGACCCGGGGGCTACGGGGGCGGATACACGGACTTCGGGGGCGGCTACGGACCCGGAGGGGGCTACGGGGGTGGCCCCGGATATGGAGGTGAGTTGTGGGAAGGTACGAGTCGTTTTTTTTTTTGTTTTTTGGGGAACGAGTCTGAAAGTTTGAGGATTGCTTTTAAAATTTTCAAAGGGTTTGTAACAAAGTCGCTCACGAAGTTGTAAATAAGGAATGAGTCTGAAGTTTTCGAAGGGGTTTGAACAAAATGTGTTGTGCAAAGTTATAAATCAAGAAAGGGTCAAAAGTACGAGTTAAAAATTTTCGAAGGGTTTCGAATAAAGTTGCTTACAAAGTTATGAGTCAATGTTTGACAAAGTTGGCATGAAACGAAGTCATTAATCGGGTGTTGGTGCTTGTCGGGAACGTTTGAGGAATCTAAGTTGAGGGGATGTTTCGTGTTGCTGTTTTACGATTGATTTTCTTTTTAACTGTGTACGTTTTTTTCAGGTCCGGGTTACGGCGGTCCCGGAGGTTACGGCGGCGGCGGCTTCGGCGGGAAGCCGGGAAGAGGGCGCGGCCGGGGCCGCGGCGCCCGGCAGAAGCCGTACTAAGACCGGCGCCCCCCCGCAAGACTAGATTTAATTTGTATTTTTTTCTTCGTTTGTTCCAAGACAAAAAAAAATAATGAGTAATTGAGTTCTGTCGTGCATTTCTTTAGGTGACAATTATTTAAATGTAGACTTGATGGATGTGTTGTAATAAAGATAAACGATTGCTGAATAAAGATATTTTATAACGAAGTGTAGTTTCTTTTTGGGGAGAAGTCGAGAAAAATAAAAAAAGAGGTTTGGCGGACTACAGATCCTTTTATTGATTTTTTTTTTCAATCAAGTTAGTCTCACAGCTTTTTATACACACATACAAAATACTAATCCAACACTAAATTACGGAAAATTAAATATTGAATGAACTGAAAAAAAATAACACGTAAGAGTGTTGCCTTACAAAACTATCGAGACAAAAAACAAAATACTAAGTTTACAATAATTATTATTATTATACCGTATCACTTACTTAGCGGAAAAACGACTTACTTTTTTTTGCTTTACGATCAGATCAAGAAATCAAAAGGCTCTTTCTTTTTCATAAAATTATCTTAGAGGTTTTTTTTAATTTAATATGGCTTGAAGGATCCACGTCCGCGTCCTCTGCCTCTCGGTTTACCTAAAAAAAGGCCACAGTTAAAACCCAGAAAAGAAATGAGAGACGAAACCCCCCGCTTTGCCCTCAAATAAAAAAACTCGCATCTCAAAAATAAAACAGTTTATTTAAATAATTCTAAAAGGAAGTCGGAAACTATACTATCGTTAAACATCGTCGCCACTTACAACCTAAAAGGATCAACCCGGACGATATACAAAAACAATAATTCAGTGGCGCGGTAACGGACCTCGGCGACGAGCCTAACCTAAAAAAATCCGGCTCTACCTACCTCCGGCGGCCGCCCCGCGCCCGCCACCCCTGCCGCCCGACGGCGGGCCGTAGCCGCCGCCGCCGCCGTAGCCGCCGCCTCCTCCGTAGCCACCATCGCCGTAGCCGCCGCCGTAGCTGTCGTACCCGTAGCCGCCGTACCCGCCGCCGCCGGCGCCGCCGTAGTAGTCGTCGCCGTAGCCGCCGCCGCCGCCGTAGCCCCAGTCGCTGCCCCAGTAGCCGCCGCCGCCGCCGCCGCCGGACGGGCCCCACCTGCCCCCTCTGCCGCCCCTGCCCCCTGCGGGAAACATTGACACTTTATTATTTATAAGGGAATCGTAGGGGGCGTGTCCGAACAAATTGAAACATTCGTGGACCATAGGCGTACGCACGAAAATGATAGTTTTCAATTTAAACATTAAATAAATGTACAGTTCAAAATTCCCTTGGTGCAAACCAATTTAAATATTTATTTGTTCCCACTTCGATATTATGCAATATTTCATTAATCATTATATTATAATGATTAATGAAATGGTTCTTGTTGAGAAAAAATAACAATATATTAACCAAACGCACGCCTATGGTCCTACTGCGCAAGCGCAACATCCACAGAGTATTCAGAAAAAAGCTGTACAGAGTTGCCAGATTGGGGCATTTGTATGTGGTCAAGGGAAAAATTTTCTATTCTAAAGGTTATTAAGACTCAATGTACACACATGCGTGGTGATTCAACATTTCAATACAAGTTTTAATCTAAGTAATTACTCACTCATTTTGAGACAATAATTTGCGCAAAAAGCCTAATAACGGCCATTGTGATAAATATTTTTAAATAATTTTGGTCTCAAAATGTGAGTAATTACTTAGATTAAAATTTTTATTGACCAAAAATTTAAAATTATGTGTGTTGCTCGCTACAGATTGAAAAAAGCCATTTTATGGGTCAAAATGTTGAATCACCACGTACCTGCTGTACATTCAGTGTTAATTATTGTTACAGATATTTTATTACCTTGGAATTTATTTTGTCTATTTTGAGCATTACAATTTTTTTCAACTAAAAAAGTAGATGGGTATCCGAAAATTCAAGGATACCGAAAACAGACAATTTCCGAAATTTAAATTTCGCACCAGAATTGACAGTCGACTGCCAAGAATAATAACCAAGAAAATGAGAGTAAGTAAAGAAGTGTTGGGCCTTTGTTTAATTGGCAAAAATATTGTAAAATTTTAAAAATATTATTAACAAATACCATGTCAATATAAGATTTTTGATATTTTACTTGGGGAACAATCGAGACAGTTGTTGTGTAGGGGAAATAAAAAAATCTGGCAACCTGCTGAAACATTATTACTTCCAAAGTCCTTTTTAGGACACAAAACTTTCTTCTCCTAAGCTTCAATCAACACACACAAAATAACAAATCCATTTTATTTGGCCAACATTTCGAATTATTTATTTTACTCTTCGAAACTCCAAAACCTGTACCTTTTCTGTTGTTTTTAATTGCGAATGTACATCTTTTTGAGTTCTGAGGATAAAAAAATAAACACTACAACATAGACGATATTAACTGAAACAGCTACAATATTGTCAACAATGTGTCCACGTTAAAGACTTACCACCCCTGTAAATTCTTTATTTGTGTTCTGTACTAATTTGCATTGTTCTAAAATGTGAGAAAAAAAGTATTATTATTATTATTTTATTGGAAATATTGATTAATTGATATTCTTAAAATTCAACTTTTTTACAACTTTTTAATCGTTTTATGATAAAATTGAAGTATTGATTACAAACACTTTGTTTTAATCTTGAAGACAATAATAAATTTCTACAATTAAAAAAATAAAACTTTCTTGTTATTTTAGAACAATGAAAATCAGTATAGATAGGTTTTAAGTGACCCTAAACAAGAATCTGCAGTCGGTTTTTTCAAACAAAAAAATCCCTAATAGTACTTTTTGAAATTTGAGCCAATAAAGTGTTTGTAGTTGGCCATGATTACAACCAAAGAGTCAAATTACCCGTGCACATTTTGAATACCTAACCTAGAATAAAAACTACACGTCTATGTCGTTTGAAGTTTTGAGGAAGTTTTTAAAACAAAAACAATGGTTAGACTGAGAAAACAAATAGTGTCCTAAAGACCCCATCAGTATAACATTAAAAGACGTCGAAACCAAAAATGCCAAAATTTGGACACTTACCGCCTCTGGGGTCGGGCTGTGTCGCGGCCCTCTTAACGTCGACCTGCTTGTCCTTGATCATCTGCTTCGGTTTCTTCAGCAGGTCCCTGACTACCTCCTGCGACTCGAACGTTATGAAGCAAAACGCCTTGCGCTGGTTCTTCGTCTTGTCAAACGGCATCTCGACGGCCGTCACCGATCCGAACTGCCCAAAGTAGGCCTTGATGTCCTCGTCGGACAAGTCCGGCGTGATCCCGCCCACGAATATCTTCCCCGGTTTCGCCTTGGCCTTTTTCACGTCGATCGCCTTGCCGTTTATCGTGTGGTTGCTCTCGCTCAGCGCCTTTTCGATCGAGTCGGGATCGGCGAACACGACGAACGCGAAACCCTTGCTCTGGCCGGTCTGCGGGTTCATCTTTATGTTTACGCTTTGGATCTCGCCGTACTGGCTGGAAATCGGAGGAGAAAGAAGTTGCGGGGGAGGGCTACGGGGTGTGTACCGGGTGTTTATACCTGAAATGGTCCTTGACCTGTTGTTCGGTGGTCTCGGTGGTCAGCCCGCCGACGAACAACTTGCGGTGGTCGTCCTGGCCCGGCCTGGTGCCGTTCTCCTGCACCTGCCCGCTGTTGGACGTGTCCATGCTGTTCTCCTCCAGTTTGGTGATGTCTACAAGCTAAAAACTACGGCAAATTGATCGGGACATGCGGCCTCACAACCGAATTTTCAACACTGAAATTTACCTCGAAATACGCCTCCGCCGAGCGTGGTTATGGCTAGAATCGACGGCCGGAAGCTCGCATGTGTCGCTAGGAACGTGAGAATTCCACCTGGGCGCGGAAAATCGAGATTTTTGGCGAAAATACGGGCGGCCGATGTTTGACAGGCGGCGTAGCGTCACCAAAGGACGCGTTAGTCGGCATACCGGCCGCGCATACCGGACGGAACAAAAGCGCCCGCTACCGGCCATGGCCGCCCGTCGGAAAATCAATACTCGCGTCATCGGCACTTGTACGTACACCCTAAAACCGGTTTTCGATGAATTAAAACCCGAAACGGCAACTTTCAACCTTGCCGCGTACAAAAGGACGAACGCTCGGCTCGGATTTTACGAATCGAACGTACGCCACCCTCGCCGAATGACGCTCAATACTGTTTTCCGAACGCGACCGGGTGGCGAACCGGTCGTACACCGCGCACCGGATGGCGGCAACCGGCACCGACGCGGAGTCAATTAACCTATCGTTTTGAGAAATTTTCGCCTAGAAAATCTAGATTTTCGTTCCTAAATTAAAACGAAGAATTATAGCGGACAATCCCGGCAAAATAAAAGCGAACGTGTCCCGTAATGAAATTTTTGCGAGCGCTTCCGGTCGCACACGACCCAATAAAATCGCGAGCATTTTGGCGGGAAAATTTAAGGGGGTGGCAAATTCTGGACCACGCCGCGCCACACGCCATTTTGTCGACGAAATTAGCAAGTCACAAAATGGAACACCAAGCTTCAACGTCAATATTTTTGTTGTGTATTTTTTTCAACGAAATTAAATACCTACCAAAGTCGCCAATCAAATCAATCGATTTTATTTATTATTGTGGGTATTTTTTTTAATCTCCAACACTGATGTCAGTTCCAGCATTGACAATATTTTTCGATTAATTTTGAAAAAATATTTTTTAAGTTTTCATCTGCGCTGTTGTTTGGCTGCAGATGTACTTTTTTTATTGCTCACACTACCTATGCCATAAAGCATGATGTTCCATTTTTAAAATAAGTTTAAAAATAAAATACCACCTGCCTTACATAGTTTCTTTGTCCTTCAAGTTCACCAAGCTCAAGAGCATTGTTATTATTATTGTTATCATTTTGAAAATTGTTTTTGTTTTGTATTTTTTTTGTTTGTATTTTAATTTTTTTTTGTAAGCTGAAAAGAGAAAAATCAGAATAAAAAGTTTGAGACCAGTTAAATATATTTATTTATTATAAAAAAAGATTAAAAGTGTCCTTTAAAGGATAATTAAGTTGTGAATTCCTCCTTTTTGGAGGAAACCATTACAAAAATATTTCAATAAAAAATAAGGAAATCAACCTTCGCTCCTATATTATGAAGACACGAACTATAAACTATTATGTCGATTTGCTTCTTAATATTATCAAAAAAATAAATGTACAGGATACTTGAATCATTAAATCTAAAAAATGAAAATACAGGCTAAACGTTTAACTTTTGGGGGCCAAAATTTTTTCGAACAGGCAGATTATTTCTCGTGGGACCTTCCTGAGACAGAATGGGGCGGGCGCGGCCACAATTCGTCACCGCAAAAAGAAACGAGGCTCCCCTTTCGTTCGATCATCTAGAAAAATTGCAGAATTCGAAATTATAAGCATTTTACAAAAACCATCACTAAAAACTATCTCACTAAAAGAAAAACAGCGGGGGCAGAGTCGAGCCGGCCGAAAACACCTGAGGGGGCGACGGCCCGACTCTACCCGTCACGGGCCCCGTTCGGCGGCTTTACCTGTCCCCCGTGTCACTCGCTCGCTGCGCCCTCTCAGTACGGCTGGTGGCGGCCGCCCCGGCCCCTGCCCCGGCCGCGGGCCGCCTTGAAGCCGCCACCTCCGTTGCCGAAGTCCGTGTAGCCGCCGCCGTAGCCTCCGCCCCAGCCGCCGCCGCCCCCGTAGCCGCCGTAGTTGTCATAGCCCCAGTTCGGGGCGCCCCATCCGCCGCCGCCGCCGCCTCCGTAGCCGCCCCTGCCGCCGCCCTGCCGCTGGTCCTGGTTCGCCCGCTTCACGTCGACCGACTTGCCGCCGATCGTCTGCTTGGGGGTCTTGAGGAGGTCCCTGACGACCAGCTCCGACTCGAAGGTGACGAAGCAGAAGGGCTTCCGTTGGTTCTTGGTCTTGTCGAAGGGCATGTCGACGGCCGTCACGGCGCCGAACTGCGAGAAGTGGTCGCGGATCTCGGCGTCGGTCGTCTCGAGCGCCACGCCGCCGACGAAGATCTTGCCGGGGCGCGCCTTCGCCTTCTTCACGTCCACCGCCTTACCGTTGATGGTGTGGTTGTCGGTGTCGGCCAGCGCCTGGTTGGCCCCGTCCTCGCCGCCGAACACGACGAACGCGAAGCCCTTGGACCTGCCGGTCTGCGGGTTCGTCTTCAGGGCGACGCTCTGGATCTCGCCGTACTTGCCGAAGTGGTCCCTGATCTGCTGCTCGGTGGTCTCGAGGTCCAGGCCGCCGACGAACAGCTTCCTGTTGTCCTCGGCCACTTTGCGCTCCTGCTGGTCGCCGTTGGTGTTTTCCTGGTCGGTTTCCATCGTCTTTGAATTGTCTACACGTGCACAGGGGAACTTCTCGACGGACAGACGGAAGGAAAATGGACGGCTTTTTGGCGGGCCTACCGGTTTGGTGACGCTTTATACCGGGCGGGGTGGGGGGACGCGAAGCCGACCTAACTTTGGTGGTTGGTGGGAGTGGGACGCTTCCGTTGGGGACGGGCGCAAAAATTTGAATTTTCAGGTAGGTACCTGAGGTAAGGTGGGACGCAAATTAAATAAATGTGGACAAAATGCCTTGCTGGCTAATTATCGTTATTGATTATTATTTCTAGGAAAGTATAATAATTAGTAAGTATAATAAAAAGGCAGGTTTTTGTGTGGAAAAAATTCTAATTGTTATTTAATCAAAATAGAGGGAATATAATAGGTACCCCCACATTTCCCCTTATTTTTTGTAAATAGGAAAATAATAACACATGGAATAATGCCAAAATATATATGATATTAAATAATAATGTACCTATGTAGAAAAACGCTACATTTATTTTTCTATTTATACAGGGTGACCCATTTCAAATGGAAGCACCGCCATATAACTTTTTTGTTTTTTGTCCGATTTTAACCGTTTTTTTTTTCTAAAGATAGGCCACAAAAAACTCTATTTCGGCACAAAATTTCAAAGCCGTACTTCAATTTTCAAGGCCTATTATGATTTTTTTCTTGCAAAAAATCACGAAAATTATTTAGCGATTCTTTTATCTAAAAACTGACAATGTCATTGGATTCGGGACTATTTAAAATGAGTTTGTGCTAAGTTTCATCAAAAAATAATTTATAATTTTTTCCCTTGTTTTTTTTTTCTTTAAATTGAAACCAGCTACCAAAATACTTCTAAAACGACAGTTTGTTGGGTTCAAAGAGTAGGAATAAAGTTTGGGGGCACGTATTAAAAAGAAACTTGCAGATTCTTAAATTTTCAATATTAATTATTTTGTAGTATTTTTAATAATAGCTATTTTTTTTTTATGAAACTTAGCACAAACTCATTTTCATTGTCAGTTTTTAGATAAAAGAATCGCTAAATAATTCTCGTGATTTTTTCGCAAGAAAAAAATCATAATAGGCCTTGAAAATTGAAGTACGGCTTTGAAATTTTGTGCCGAAATAGAGTTTTTTGTGGCCTATCTTTAGAAAAAATAACGGTTAAAATCGGGCAAAAAACAAAAAAGTTATGAGGGGTGCTTCCATTTGAAATGGGTCACCCTCAAAAGTTTAATGTCATAATAAAAGAAAGTTATTATATAGTCAGATCTTTGGCCCTTTCTGTCTGTATCGTGGATGCCTAAAATTTAAAAATTTGTCAAAAAATTTAGCAAAGATATTCATAGAGCAATAACTTTTGAAACCATAACATAAACACAACCTATAGGTATAAAAACTATATAAATATACACCTGGCCTGTATCAAAATAAATCTATTCAAACTATATATGTGCTTTATTATTTTTATTCTGGTTTTGTCAATAATTATTGCTTTTGCAGTCAAAGCAACAACCACGATGTGATTTTCTTTATCTGACAAATTTTATATTTTTTGAAAAAAAAAAAGCTAAAAAATAACACATTTCTCAAAATTTCCAAAATGTTGTTTAGAAGACTTGTTCTCTTTTCAGTAGTATACGGCTATATAAGTACCGCAGATTAGAGGACCTACTTTTTTATTGTTCTTAATCACATATTTAATTCAAATAAAATTTTAGTAGGTATAAATAAAATTGAAGCAGTTTCCATAGATCTCTCCTAAACTAACTTTATTTCAATATATCCGTGAAGTTTGAAAACTCACGACTTCATTTATAACAACATAATAGGTATACTATAAAGGAATCCGTCATTATTTAAAAAGAAATTCTACCCCAGTGCGTAAAGTAACGCTTTATCCCACTAATGCCTCTAAAGTAATCAAGAGTGCGCAAACTTGATCACTTAATAAGCACTTTTCATTTTTTACGTTCTGCTCTGGTAGACACCATGCATATATACCATACGCATATTGCTTTCATTATTGCTTTTATTTATTCTTTTCGTTGTCGAGTTATTAATTTTATTCTAAATATACAGTATGTCCGCGAATGGAGTTTACAAGAGATGAAATGGGCCAAAAAGTGAAAGATACAAAAAAATAATTACATAGGTATAAAAATTTTTGCTTGTTTAGAAAATACGATTCACCATAAGAAACTTCAGTTTTGTTGTGTACAGAAAATAGTTAAACATGATACAATTTTTTCAACCACCTCTATAATATTTTTCGCCAGAACTTAGCGGGAACCCCGTCGAACTTCGTCCCACAACAAAGTTCTCCCGTGACGTTTGTATCGCATCCAGAAATCCAGAGGAAAGCGCGTCGCCATCTTATGTTTCCCTGGTGCGGTAAAGTCGGTTTTCGCGTTCGAAACCGCGGAGTCCGAATTTTGGACTGACCCCCGCACTGGACAAAGACAGAGGCGTAGGGCTGCTCCGCCCCGGGCGTACCGCGGGGGGGGGGGACTTTTATGTTGTCGAATTTGCTTTTCACAAATTTAAACGAAAATCATTTTTAAAAACTCCTTTCGTTACGTTCGGCCCGTGCTTCTACATCTTAGGACATCTTCTTTAGCTCTTATTTGTATTTTTTTATTTTCTCACACTATATTAGTGTGTATATAGGTATATTGATGTTCCTATTTCACCCTTATTATATCTTTCCCTGAAAAATCACTTCTTTATGTTTTCCTAATAGGGCTCTCCAGGATTTTCCATGTCGAAATCCGCGGTTTCCCCATTTTCTCCCAATGGAAAAATCTATGCAATATCTTTATAGATTATTTTTGTAATTTTTTACCGACAGTCTAGATCATTATTTGTTAATGTTATTACCTGAGTACACTTTCTATTGTTAGGTGGATTAAAATGATAATATTTTATTGATATGGGGTAAATGTACCCATAAAATTTAAGGCATATATTTTATACCTACCCTTCATAAAATTACTTACTAATTCTAGGTAGGTATTTATTTTTAAAACCCTGCAAATATTATTGCCTGAAGTAGGTAAACTGAATTATTATAGCAAAGTATTGATTTTGAATTTAGGAAGGTATCTACTTAATATAACGCCAATTTTGTAGTGTTAGTGTTAGAGAGGATTTTGTTTTATGACTTCCTATAATGTTTGGGGTCGAAAACACAATAGACATTGTTTTGAAAAAGAGTATTATAGAAAAATGGAAAACGAAATTCGTTACAGTGGTCATTTAAGTGTGCAAAATATGGGATTTTTTTATTAATTGCACAACGAAAATACAAATATCCCTGAAAGTTGGCGTATGTTCGATAATCATATTAGGCGCACTCAGAATGGTGGCAAGTCAAACAGCATACAGGATAGGTCAAAAAATATAAAAATTGTACAAGAGTAAAGTACCCTTATTTCAGAAAATTCAGCAAAATGTTATTAAGAAAAGATGTCTAGGATTAAAAGTTATGCCTAAATACCAAAACATGGCCTCCTAAGAAAAAAAAATATTTTTTGAAAAACAATAATTTCCTAAAAAAATGGTTTTAATATTCACCCAAAACAATTTCATAAATCAATTAAAATTAAATCAATTTGGCATAACTTTGTTCAAATTCAAACATATTTGTAAAATTAAACTTACATTTTAAATTTTTTAGGGAATCACAAATTTCATGTTTGTTGCAACAATATATTTAACAAAACTTTAAAATTTCGCAAAAATTCTTCTGAACAAGGTAAAACATTAGTAATGATAATATCAAAAAGTTTTACTTGAAAAAGTTGTTTGTTTTTCAATTTTACGTAAGTGTACGCTCTACTAAAATATTTAGTTTTTTGCCAATTTTTAATACCTACCTATTTATGAAATTTCTGAAAATTTTAAAAACCCGAAACTTCCTAAAAACTATTTAACATCACTAGATTTATCATTCTATTATTTTTTTATTTATAATTACCCATAAGAATCGGTATTTTTCAAAAGAAATTGATATTTACACTTTAAAATTCTGTTATGTTTAATTTCACATATTTCAAATAAAAACCATTGCAAATTTCAAATAAAAACCATTGCTTCTATTCTCTCCATGGCCTACTCATCAATATCGATTAATGTGAAATTAAACTTAAAGCATTGAGCAAATTTATTTCTTTACTCAATGCTTAAAGGTAATAATAATTATTTGTTCCATAAAAGTGAAGAATTTTGCTTAGATACGTAAAATAGTTTGATGATATTTTAATTTATTATTATTTTGGCATCAATTTAGAACTGGAAAACGTAATGTAACTAAATTTATACCCCAAATGCTAGACGGTACATCAACTTTGCAACAAACATAACAGAATTTTGAAGTGTAAATATCAATTTCTTTTGAAAAATACCTATTCTTATCGGTAATTAGTAATAAAAAATTAATAGAATGATAAATCTAGTGATGTAAAATAGTTTTTACGAAGTTTCGAATTTTTACAATTTTCAGAAATTTCATAAATATTAAAAATTGACAAAAAACTAAATATTTTAGTAGAGAGTTCAAATTTGGTACACCATTTTTGACAGATAACTAAAGTCACATGACCACGTTTGAGTGGGTCATTTTTCACCTTTTTTAAAGCAAAAGGTAACCCCATAATGAAATTTCAAAATAAAACGTTAATTAAAAATTTCCCCCCTATGGTGCGAACTTTGTGGAGGACACTATACCCCTTTCAGAATATAATATTATAATATTTTAATATTTTCCAAGAATTTTGGACAAAATCTTCAACCGCCCACGACTTTTCTATTTCGAAAGATACGAAAAAACCCACACGACACAATTCGAATTAAAAAAACGACGCTCCTTCCAATAGACACATGCACCGCGCACGTACGGGGGTTCGTTCACCCCACACATGGACCTTCCACGTCCCCTGCCGACGCATATGGATAAGGGCAGCATATCCAGGCGACGTGCGATTGTTTCCAAGGCCCCCTCGGTTTCCCACACGTGCGTCGCCCCGTTGATACATCCCCGTATCGATCCAGTCGGCGCGTGCCACGTGTAGGAAACACCTCCCGGAGACTTCTGGTCGCCCGGCAAGCGGCGTCCGGGAGTCTGGCACGGGATTGACGGCTGTCACGGCTTCGTCTGGATGATTTTCCAGAGGCGCCCGGGAAATTCGACGGGGCAGGACGCGGGGCTTCCTGGACGAATCTGGATAGGTGGATGATGGATTTTGCCAGAGTTTGACCTAGACAAAAATATTAACTGCAATTTTGTTGTACCATATTAAAGTTATAAGTAAATACGTTGGTAGAAACCAAAAATTAAACATTTTGAAAAAACGGGTCCTTGAGTTACCCCAAAAAACACCTATTTTTCGTTACAAATTTCGAACAAAAATGTTAACTGGATTTTTTTAGACTCTTTAGGTAAAAAAACTTCCCTTGCTAACACATATTAAAAAATTAAACATTTTAAGAATACGGAAGTGACTTAAATCGACAAAGAGAGATAAAAATCGGATAATTTTCTATTTCGGCAAAAGCAAAAATATTAACTACGTTTTTATTGCAGATGATCATTCCCTTTTACAAATATAATGTAACTTATACAAAATTAAACATTTATCTGAGCCGCATGTACGTCAGCTGTCACTTCTCATTGGTATAGAATAGGCAAAGATATTAACTGTTTTTTGTTTGTTTAACTTTTTACACTTTTTACAATATAACTATATATATTGAATCATATATAGCGACATTAAACATTTATTTACGGCGCATATAGGTCAACTGTCACTTGTCATTTCTTTAGGAAAAGCAAAAATATTAACTGTTTTTTTTGTTTAACTTTTTACAATATAACTATATTAAATCACATATAGCGAAATTAAACATTTATTTACGGCGCATGTAGGTCAACTGTCATTTGTCATTTCAAAAACTTCCGTTACCAATTTTTGTTTAATTTCAAAAAATTTAACGAGACTTAGTATCCACTTACAAAGTTTAACAAAAATCAGCCAGTTAATAATTTTGCTCTCAAAGACGCGGCTTCAAATTTCTTTAAAATGCGATTTCCGGCGAAACAATATGTTTAATTTCAGAACAAACTGTTAATACTTGATTTTTTTAAGGTAATTATAAATAATGAAAACGCAGTTAGTATTTTTGCCCAACAACATATATTACGCAAAATGTCATTTTTACATCATTCGGATACTTGCGCAAACGTATCTCAACTTTATTTAACTTACTTATAGGTACTAATAAATGCAGCTTAAAGCCGTCTTTATTACAAGGAAATGTATTTTTCTAAAAAACGCCCACACGCGTATGTTTATTTTGTAAGAAAACAATTCTGGCGTTCATTTATTACCACTATTTTCTGATGGCATTATAAAAATGCGGTTATGAATTTTGTCTAGGTTTCGTTATTTTTTACAGTAATGTCCCTGGCCTATAGGGGGATATGTTGGTGCTCCAGCACAATAGAAAAAACATTAATTGATACTGCAACGAAATGTCGCAAAAGAAAAACCAACTATATATACTTGCAGGTCGAACCCGTGCGATTTTCCGGTAGGGAAAATCGACGCGACGCCTGACGTCGCTTTTCCGACGCCAGCAACGTCGCGACGGCGGCGTCACGCGCGAAAATCGACGCTCCAGAGCAGGGGGGCATAAGCAGGATTGTGCGGCACTCCCCCCTCCCTGCTGGGACTTCTATTTTTGGGGTAGAATTATTGCAATTAGAAATAGCCACATATTGGGTTTATACCGGGAAGGGTACGAAAGTTTGACAGTTGAGAAGATGCTATTTGAAAAGTCGATTTTTTTGTCGTGTTTGTTTTTAAAATTTTTGACTTGATTTTTTTAAAGTATTTTAGCCAGTATTTCGTTATTTTCTTTATCGTTTCTTTGAGTTGTTTCGACGAACTAATCGAGAGAGAAATCCTCATTTTTCCTGAAATCAGTACCTACAATGCAGGCAAAAAATTATAAGGCACGTTTATGTCTTTAACTTTAGGAATCCTTGATAATACAGCAATTCTAATTTTAAATTTCCAATTATAAAGGTGTAGGTACCTACACAAACGCCTATGCCACTTTGGTGCATGCCCTCAAAAGTTAAAAAATTACTTACTAATAATAGATTATTATCCTCGAACAGTGACAGATTTTCCTTACTGATTTTCCCATTTATGCCTTGGAGAGGGTTGAAAGGTAAATCGATGCTGAGTCGGAAAATAGTAATTTTAAGTTCGATTTTTCAAAACAGAAAAAAAGGTACTAATTCTCACTTATGCCCCATGTATGATTTCTTATACTATTCCGACCTCGAAAACCCAAACGCATAAGTGTAGCGTAGTGTGGAAAAAAGGGTTGAATTAAGGGTTTGGCAGATCACACAAAAAATGACTTGTTTTACTGACTCCGTCAGTTATGCCGTTCGAAATGCTGAAAACATATCCTCACTAGCCCAAAAATTGATTGGCAGAAGTGACGCGTGGGGAAAAATGCACTTTTGGGTCGGAAAATAAATCGGAATATTTTTTTCGTCAACTGATTTTGTCAGGGATAAAATGAATTGCAATAAAACTTTCTATAGTTTCAGAGGCATAAGTGCAGAAATCACGACTTATTTTCCGACCCAAAAGTGCATTTTTCCCCACGCGTCACTTCTGCCAATCGATTTTTGGGCTAGTGAGGATATAAGTTTTCACCATTTCGAAAGGCATAACTGACGGAGTCAGTAAACCAAGTCATTTTTTGTGTGATCTGCCAAACACTTAATTCAACCCTTTTTCCACACGCTACACTTATATGTCTTTGGGTTTTCGAGGTCGAAATAGTATAAGAAATCATACGGTGAACATGGCATAAGTGAGAATTAGTACCTTTTTCCCTGTTTTTAAAAATCGAATTTTCCATATGTTTTCCCCGGGGGCCAAACTTAAAATTACTATTTTTCCGACTCAGCATCGATTTACCTTTCAACCCTCTCCAAGGCATAAATGAGAAAATCAGTAAGGAAAGTCTGTCACTGTGTGACGATCTAAATATTGTGTCAAAACTTATTGGTTGCTACTTACTACTCAGAGCGATTTTCATCTAACCATTGAATAAGAAATTCGTAACCTTAATCAATGATTTAACGTACTTCATAATACACATAGAGCTTTGACTCTTTTCTGGGATAGTTTATTCAAATAGAGAGGACTAAAAATGTGTTTTAAAGAACTACAGGGTAATACAATTATAGTACATACCTTAATGTTACGTATATTTTAGGAAAATGGAAGATATTTTAAAGTACATTTTGGAGCTTTCCTAAAAAATATTAAATGTAGCTTTAAAAATCTAAAAGTACCATCCTTTAGGTAACTGAAATATACCTTTGTGTATATCTTTTAGTTTTGAAGTTATGAATTTTATTCTGAAGATATGATGAAGAGAAGAGGAAGAGACCAAAAAACAAAAGATACGAAATAATCATTATTCGTAAAAGTTTTTGCTTGTTTAAAAAAATACAATAATTCATTATGAGAAACTTCAATTTTGTTTTACAGGGTGGGTAATATAATACAATATTATATTTTCAGTATGTCCTTATTTCATTAATTTTTATTTCTTTAATGTAAGAGTGTATTAAGAAATATGTTATTTTCACACAAAATTAGTCAATTATTCAAAGTAAAAAATGCCAATAACCTGGAATCTGAAAGCAACTAATCGATTTACCCCTGTAGAAGCACCTATTTCAAAACTTCATAGCATTATAAGCGAATGTTAATTATATTTTTAGACCTAGGGGGGGAGTTCCACCAGTAAACATGTGTGCCTGTAGGCATATGTGTGTATTTTTGGGCACGTGCCCAAATATATCACACCCTCGAATTTATAGAATCCTGGTAGCAGGCGTCGATTTTCTATTGTTCTGAAAATATCAACAGGTCCGGAAAATACGCCCGCACTATTCCGTCAATTTTCTTCTGTTTATTTGCAGGTGCGTGGATTTAGCGACACTTACATCTTGCTGCCGCTCCAAAATGTGTACGAGAATCATTCGAAAAGGACGAATATTAGAGGAAAACGAATAGTCGACGACGATAGGGTAGTTTTATTTTAATTTGTTTATTTTTTTTTATCTCCGGACGAACTTTAGGTCTTATGGGTCGAACTGCAAGAAATAAAGCTGCGCCAAAAAAGAGATTTCGTAACAGAGGACCCTTCGGACGTTCCCAAAATAAGGGACAAGCGGACCCAGAGAAGCCAACGACAAAAAAGGCAGTTAATTTCCGCCGCAATCGATAAAACGTTCAATGACGAATTGTGGGGCCAGCAGTGGTATCTGGTGGGTGTTTAATTGAAAAAAAAAAACCGCGCCAAATATTGTTCTAAATTACAGAAAGACACCAGGACACGCTTGGACCTACCGAAGCTCGACTTGAACGTTCTTCCAGTTTACAAAGCGGGCATTTCAGGAAAGGGGGTGCGAGTTACCGTCCTCGACGATGGGATAGAGTACAACCACGAAGATTTAAAGGAAAATTACGTAAGCGGAATATTAAAACCGGCGCATCCGCCAAAATTTCAAATGTCTTTTTAGGACCCCGAAATAAGCTGGGACTGCAACGACGACGACGACGACCCCCTGCCGCGCTACGAGATGTCGAAATCCAACAGCCACGGCACCCGCTGCGCCGGCGAAGTCGCCATGGTCGCCAACAACCAGAAATGCGGAGTCGGGATCGCTTTCAACGCGAAAATCGGAGGTAATAAAACACGAAACCAAATCACGTCGCCCGCGAAACAAACGAACGTCCGGCCCATTAGCTCAGTTGGTTAGAGCGTCGTGCTAATAACGCGAAGGTCGCGGGTTCGATCCCCCCATGGGCCACTAGTTTTTTTTTTATTTTCAGGGATCAAAATGCTGGACGGCTTGGTGACCGACAGGATCGAAGGCACCGCACTCGGGTTCGCCAGGGATCTGGTCGACATATACAGCGCCTCTTGGGGACCGCACGACGACGGTCGCACTGTCGACGGGCCGGGAAGGCTGGCCAGGGAGGCCTTGGAAAGGGGCGTCACCGAGGTAGGGAACTTCCAAAAAAATTCTGTTTCATGACTGGGTAGAAAAATTAATAATAAAAAATATTTTTAAAAGCAAGCTTTTATTTAAATGCTCTGAAAAGAAGAAAATAAACTTTATAATAAGTCAAACCAAGGCAAACCCATAATTTTGTTACATTATACAACTGTATATGACATCACGGGCGTAGCCAAGGGGGGGGTTTCGGGGGTTCAACCCCCCCCCCCCCCGAAATAAGCAAAATATTACCTAATATTATCCCGAAAAATACGAGGAGTGAAGAGTTAAATTATTACGTTTGAATATATGTAGTAATAGTAGCGCCTAGCGCCATCTTTTGACGAGAGGCAGACTCAGTTGCAGCCGAACTATTTTGTATTGTAGGGACACTTTGCGTTGTTTCTCGATTATTCGCCACGCCCCTCGGTCGAAATGAGCGGAACTTTGTGGAAGTTTCTGGACGGCTACTGGGCTGCTATATAAGCGGCGCCGCGGCGCGTGACCGCGCTTACGGCAGTATTGTTCCATGCGAACTCGAAGCGAATAAAAGTGAAAAGTGGTGAACGAATAGTGAAGAGAATTAAGTGTACCGTGTAAGTGAGTAATTTTAGTGCGCTGTTATTCGATGACCTTGTTAAGGATAGATACGTGAATCATTATTACTGTCGAAAAATGGAGGGGAAAAAAAGGAAGGGTGATAAACTTAAAGGTATGGACTACTGGAAAAAGTGGTGTAGTCAAGGTCAAGGGGTTTCTAATAAAGAAACAAATTTGGATTTAGCTATCAAAGCTTCAGCTACCTTGCATGCTGAAAAATACATTTTCTACTTAAAATTACTTTCAAGATATATCTATATATTCTCGCGACAAGCTTTTATATCATATACAGTTGTATAATGTAACAAAATAATGGGTTTGCCTTGGTTTGATTTATTTTAAAGTTTATTTTCTTCTTTTCAGAGCATTTAAATAAAAGCTTGCTTTTAAAAATATTTTTTATTATTAATTTTATTTTCAACTTTTTAGTTCTACTCTTCAAGTCCTTTAATTTAATGCCCATATTAAGGGAAAAAATGTATTCCGCCGTGTTGGAGCGGCGGCCATATTGAATTTAGTGTTATGTCACTAACTTTATCGTTTTCTACTCTTCAAGCCCTTTCATTTAATACCCATATTAAGAGGGTTGACAAAAAAATACATCATCCGCCATCTTGGAGCGGCGGCCATATTGAATTTAGTGTGATGTCACTAACTCTATCCTTTTCTACTCTTCAAGCCCTTTCTATTGATACCCATATTAAGGGTTGACAAAAAATAGATCATCCGCCATCTTGTGGCGACGGCCATTTTGAATAAGTATTACAATACTGAGTATTGTATTGTCACCGGAACTAAAGGTGTATGCAAAATTTCAGCTCAATCGGATGTCAGGAAGTGGTTCTAATTCAGCTTGCAAGATTTGACCTAAACATACATACATACATATTATTACATATCATAGTTCTCCATACAAGTTAAAAAAAAGCTTGTAAAAAGAGACGCACGGTCGAAGGTGGCGGTTGATTTTCGTCTGGCGCTATCTGTTGGCGACCAGAGAGGTTAAAATACGACAGAAAATGTACAGATGGCGTCAGGTTACTTTATCGCACTACCTTGGATTGTTATTGTTTTCTCAATGGTATATTTTTTTAAATTAGGGTAGAAATGGTTTAGGTGCAATATACGTTTGGGCTTCTGGAAATGGTGGCAAGAAAGACGACAACTGCAACTGCGACGGTTACCTAGCAAGCCCCTACACTATTTCTATTGGTAAATTGAAAACAATGACTAAAAATGTTGTTTTTTTTATAAACATTTTTTAGGAAGCGCCTCTCAAAAAGGCGAATTCCCTTGGTATGGGGAAGCTTGTTCCAACACATTGGCCGTTACCTATTCTTCTGGGGCATACAAAGATCAAATGATTGTAAATGTTTAATTTTTTGAACATTTAACCTTTTTTCTTAATCATTTCTTTTAGGCCACAACTGACCTAAACAATCAGTGTACCATAAAACACACTGGGACCTCTGCTTCCGCGCCGCTAGCTGCTGGGATAATAGCTTTAGCTTTAGAAGCAAAGTAACTATTTTTTATTTAACGTTGCAAAATTTTGCTAATATATACTTTTAGTCCTAACTTAAACTGGAGGGATGTACAACATTTGATCGCATGGACCTCGGAAGTAGCACCCCTAGTAGACAATCCGGGTTGGCAAAAAAGTTCGTCGGGTTTTTGGTTTAACAATAAATTCGGATTTGGACTTATGAACGCCTTCGGACTTGTACAGGCAGCAGCCAATTGGACGCGGGTGCCGGAGAAAGGCATTTGTTACGTGAAAGCAACAAAAAAGTAACGTTTTACTAACATCCCAGTATGTAACATTTTAGTAACGTTGTTTAAACGTTGCAGCAACAATGTTACAATATCTTTTGGAAATTCTGCCAAAATTCAAATAAATACTAAAGCTTGCAGAGGGACGGTACGAGAAGTGAGGTTTCTGGAACACGTGGAGCTGAGAACTAATATAAATTATACACTTAGGGGAGCGTTAGATATACAGTTAACTTCGCCTTCAGGTATTATATTACGCGATTTTCCTTGTTTCAAAATAATGCCCAATATTTACATAAACCGCTATTTTAGGCACTACAGTTCAACTGTTGGCTCCAAGAAAATACGATACGAGCGATATGGGATTTAAAGATTGGTCATTTATGTCGACAATGACATGGGGAGAACCTGCCGTAGGAATTTGGGAACTTATAATTTCAGATAATGTAGTGCCGAAAATATGTATGTTTGGATGGTTTTATTTTTATTTTTTTGTAGAGGGGACCCGAAGGAAATGTTGGAAACATCGGGGAAACGATGTTAGTTTTACACGGTACGAAAACATTGCCGGAACATATGAAATTCGGGCCGAGAAGTTACAACGAAAATTACAACAGAATTTACAGCAGGAAGTTTGAAAAATTGCCAAACGAATTGTATTACTACAACATTTTGAATAGGGAAAATAGTGATGGTGACGAACATCTGAAATTGTATAAGGAATATCTAAAGGAAATGATGTAAAAAATATTATATATGGCGTGACATCAATAAATGCATACGATAACGAAAAAATAATATACACTTTATTGTAGTAGTACCTCAAAAAACATCACACATTAGATAATTAAAATATATACAGGGCGTTTGAGGAAAAACTAGTATTATAGAACGCAAAAAAATTCGAATTTTTCCTAGTAAACATAAAGTAAAAAACTTAACACCCTGTATATTTTTGCGTTTTTTGAAATCTACGCCTCTTTCCGATTATAACAATGTTTATATGTCATATGTTTGCTCCAACCATTTGGAAGATGATGAGCGATCTATTTTTTAAATTATAAGCAACCATGGAAAAATTTTATAAAATTTAATTGCTCATATCTTCCAAACGGTTGCAGCAAACATATGACATATATATTATTATAATCGGGAAGGAGCGTAGATTTCAAAAAAGCAAAAACATACAGGGTGTTATTATAATAAGAACATACACCCTATACTACATAATATAACCCCTGAAACTTTTTTATTTGACGCTCAATAATTGTTTTCCCGAGTGCAGATTTGGAAAGAAATATTATTTTTTTCCGTATATTTTGAGAGATATGACCACAAATTTAATAAAAAAAAAAGTTTTCACGTTAAGATCAAAAACGATAATAAAAATCAAATTATTTCTTGAAGCTCTAGCTGACATAGAATTGTCGCTACACCCTGTAGAACGTTGGGACCAAAGCTTGTAAAGCAATTCCTTTCTGATAAATTGGACCATCGATTAGGATATACAGGGCGAGTCAGTTTCTTGCATCAGGGCTACAAAAATCGACTCGCCCTGCAGACTATAGGACTTTTATAGGGATATGCATTTTTTACAGGACGACAAGGACGATATCTGGGGACTTCTTTAGCTTATGTTGCAGCGGTGGCAGCCCCGCCCGCCGCCCTTCGCCCTGGCCTCGTTTTCGGCGTCGATCTTTCTTCGGACGGTGTCTGAAATGATTCCCGAAACATTTAAGGTTAAAAAAATTACGGCGAAATTTTTACCCGCCAAAGGTCGCTTGCCGACAGCCACTAGACTGTCGTACAATTCTTTTACCGGGTTCGCGTCTACGGGCAATCCGTAGGCCCAAATCAACATCATTCTGAAGCCGTGCTCCTTGTAACTTGACGGACCTGAAATATTATTGCGATTAAACACATAAAAAAAATTGTTATAAAATATATTAGTTACACATGAGTTATAAAAACAACTTCAGTGCCGAGGTACATATTATATTTTTTTTGAAATTGGAATCGGAAAAAATGTTTTATTAGGCAAAAAAATAATCATAAGGGATCACCCGTCCATGAACCGACCGCGCGCGGCGTTGCTTGCCTTTGACGATCGCTCTACCTAGGTCAAGTATGACGAGGCACGGCGCTTCCCAACAGAAACTCTAAACTGCCGCTTGTTGTGCAGCCTCCATGAAAAATAGATTCATATTCAAACCTACTAAAATATTTATACTGAAAGATTGCGCTGCTATAGGCAACAATTTAGCAATGTGTACGAAAAGTTAAATGAGTCTTTATCGGCTGGGTTTTGAATATTTGTCTGACGTTTGATGTTTACATCTCGCCAAGGCCTACTTATCGAAAAAACTGTACAATAACGGGCTACTTCAGTGCCGACTTCTGATTTTTAGACGCTTCACTGCCGATTTCAAAAAAATATATCCACGTTATTTTTCCTGTATACATATTAACCGTTATACTGGTGTTCGATGGCCTTGACCTGGTCGTCTGTGAATGCCCAGTGGGCCGCCAAAGTTTTCCAATCGCCCGGCCCCAAATGTTTGTACGCCAGCTTGTAGAGGATCTCGCGCAGTCTCTCGCTGTCTCTGGGGGGGCACCGGGCCCCCTGGCCCGCGTCCCTGGAAGCCGACCGCCACCTGCGACCGCCCTTCGTCGCGCTCGACTGGCTGTCCCTTCGGTCTTCCTAGGAAAAAATCGCGATTTCCAAAAATCACTTTCTTTTTTATTTTTCTTTATTATACTCCTTTGAAAACGCATAATTTTCATCTCTGTATTAGTGTTTGAATAAAGAATCTCAGGAAGGAGTCAAAGCTCTAAGTGTATTATAAAGTACGTGAGACGAAAATCAAACTTTTGAGGCCATGCACCAAAGTGGCATAGGCTTTTGTGTAGGTATAACTACTTCTTCATAATTGGAAATTTAAAACTAGAATTGCTGTATTATCAAGGATTCCCAAACCTAAAGACATAAAAGTGCTTCATAATTGCCTATTTTACATTATTACTAATACCTACCTAAATCACAAAAAATATAGGTTTTATTATTTGCTATGCGGCGGCTGCGACGATCTTCAAATGTTGTGTAAACTAGGATATTAACAGAAATTAAATTAAACTCTGGTAAAAAAACGCCAAAAATAATTAAATAAAACAATAAATTAAAGGAACTCTTGTGTAAACTAGGATATTTATTAAATATAAATAAAACTCTGGTAACAAAATGTCAAAAATAATTGAACAGGGCCGTATTAAAAGCTATAAATAAAGAATTTTCAGTGTGAATAGATGGGTGAAATTGGAGTCGCTAACACTTTTTTTTCATAATGTTCTAATTTGTAATTTCAACAGTAGATTTTAATGCGAAAACAGTAGAGCAGTGGATTGGAGATGAAAACAGTAGATCTACTGTTAAAACAGTAGGTCTGGCAACACTGCCCACCTACAGTCTGCCACGATACACTTACCCACGGTATGTCACTAACGAATCCGAAAACAAGGCAACTATGCGCATCTACGTCAGTTGCGGTAAAATAATCAAAGATATGCATGGTGTTTAATGGTGGCTGCGGTTGTGTTTTACGATTTTTTATAGTTTACAGTAAAAAGTGTAAACAACTGACTGATCGTCAGTCCAGCTCGACAGTGCTTTGAAATAGGCCAAAAATGCCGGGATGTGCAGTCAGCGTATGTCCAAATAATAATAGAAACAGTAAGGGAACGGAAATTAAGTATTATAGATTCCCCAAGGACAACAACCTGGTAAGGAAACAGATTATTTATAGAACAGAGCATTAAAAATAGGGGACTAAACATAGTTTATGCCTGGTTTATACAGCAAATAAAATAGAATGTGCAATAAAAAATATTAGCTTTGTTATGGTTAAAGGGAATCATTATTTGATCCCTATTTTACTCACTATTTATCATGTTGTTTTGTTTGTTGTTTAACTATAAACTAAGCATTAGTTGTGCAGGTTGTGCTTGTGTGCTTCAATTGCTAAATAAGGCTTTAATTGACATAAACCGACATAAACACTGGAAGGAAAAAGTTATAATTTTGGTAAGGCTTTGAATTTTATTTATCAATTTCTTTGCCTATAACAAGTCATCTGTAAAATACTTTTTTTAGATGGCGAGTTTGTATTGATAGAAGCCAAAACTTAGTTCAGGATTACCTTAATTACAATAAATGTATTAAAAAGATATACCCAAGGCCTTGGATATATTTTTTGTTTACCAATATACGGTCGTTTAAAAGAAAAATCCTGTTAATTTAACAGAGTATACATCAATTTTATTTGCATGCTGCATGCATACGATTAGCTAAAACGCAAAGAAAACAAATTATTTGTAAAATTATAATTATCAAATTAAATGTGTTTTTATCAACAGAATATTCATTCATTTATCTAGTAATATAATCTACATATTTTTAACAACATTTATTTAAAAGAAAACGTTTAAAATAAGCAAAAACCCATAAAAAAGTATCTATTGCTGTGTAAAACATGTGGAGCAATTTAAATTCTGATTCGCAACTGACGTCACAAGATGCGCAATGACATACCGTGGGTAAGTGTATCGTGGTCTCTGCATAATATGGCGGGATGCCGTTTCCGTTTGTACACTGGCGCGCACCTTTGAGTTTTTCCGACAAACTAATCCAGGCAGAAATCCTAATTTTTCGTGAAATCAGTACTTACATCACAGGCAAAAAATTATAAGGCACGTTATTTATGTCTTTATAAGTTTAAGAATCCTTGATAATACAGCAATTTTAAATTTAAATTTCTAATTATGAAGAAGTGGGTACTTACACTACACAAACGCCTATGCCACTTTGGCGCATGGCCTCAAAAGTTAATTTAAATTACAAAGTTACTTACCAATAGATTGTTGTCCTCAAACATTTTAGTTTTGGCGGTCAGGGTAGTGCCACAAGCCGCACAGCTAAGCATAATAACTCGAAAAAGTGTCTAAATACCACAGATATCAAAGTGTTGTGTCAAAACTTGGTTACTACTCAAGGCGATTTCCGTCTCACCTATTTTCTAATACGCATAGAGCTTTGGCTCCTTCCCGAGATTCTTTATTCAAAGTCGAATACCCGCATGCTCTTAAGAGCCTACCTCCGGCCGATCCGGAGATACCAAGGAAAAAAAAACGAACTCGGAGTTTGGTCCTTACTAGAGGCCCTGTATGACACGAAAAGTGACAGTTATTCGTTTTAACAGAGGTTGGACAACAGATTTTGGCAGATCTAGTAACACTGTTTTTATTATATTCTTATCTTGGCGGGTGCCAGTTTGTCAACAAAACTGTCGACAAATTATTGAGCGTGCTCATTTTCTTTTGCAAAAAGGAATGTTAACAGTTAAAAGTGTCATCTTGTGTAATAAGAAACTGCAAGAATTCTGAGCAGGACGAATTTTTCATAACGCCCTTTCCAAAAAGCGCAGAAGGACGAGCACGATGGTGCAAATGAAATACCCTAACATGAGAGTTGGAAATGATACGAAAATTTGCGAGGTAAGTAAAGTTAATTACATAAGTATCTCTAGTTCCTTTTTATTTTTTGTTTGATCTGTGATTTTAATCTGCAGAATAATTTTCTCAATCTGCATCAGCAACATAACATAAGATACCTAAATTAATACCTATTAAATATTTGTACCTACCTATTTATTTTTAATAAAAGTCCATGAGGTTCTACAAACCCCTTATTAGAATTCTTATGAAAATTTCCCAATGTTAAAGAGATAAAATTAAAATGTTTGCCCTTCAAGGAGGTAAAACCTGTTAGGTATATTTACTGGACCGGGATAGGCATTTTTCGTTTCATGGAATAATAAAAATGTAGGTATATGTATGTGTTAGAGAGAGGCAGTTTTGAAGGAGCTTTATTTTATACCAATACCAACAAAATCGGACAAAAAAGAAGTTAACAATGGTAGGAATATGAAGAACCCTTTTTGTGTAGTCGGTTAAATGTGTGAGCTTATATTCCATTACAAATTTCTTGCTGATAAAAAATAGCATTTGATGGCAGCGTTTTATTATGTTTAGGTAGCTTAAATTTATAGTTCTTTAACTTTCACAGGTTCACTTCTCCGACATGGATTTTGAGTGTCAGGTTGTGCTGAAGAAAGGATCATCTCCTGCAACGTTTGATGAACGTGACTTTAGCAAGAAAGAACCATTATTAAATATGTATAAATTTCTGAGAACTTGTACTAGTTTGATTTTTCCTATTTACTTACTAATATATCTTTGAAAACAAAAATACTGTTGTCTTCTTTATTGAAATGTAGATGATCTCTCTTGCATTAAAAAGTTATTAACTTTTATTTTACAAAAAAAAAATAATGAGAGGCTAATATATCGATATTAAATACCTAGGTACTCATTTTTTTATTCAGCCTAATTCCTATTATTATTGGTTGATTCATATTACCAAAACAAACTTTCCAACTTTTTGTTCCGTACAAATTTCAGTATTAATTATCTTAAAATTATGATGGTAGGTATATAAGAAGAGAGTTGAAGAAACGAAACCATACAGTAAAACCATTTAAAAGACCTTTTTTATTTTTAAATGAACGGAACAATAATTATTATTGCAGCTACGATTCCTATTGAAGAAATATTCGAAAGTTGGTATGCTAGAGCCTTGTTTAATTTTTTGTACATACCTATCTACATATACCACCCTCCTACAAAAATTTAATAAATGTTTTTATCCTGATATCCTAAAATTTCTGCTTTCTTGGAACAAATTATATGTTTCTTCACTTTTCCATTCAAACTTCAATAATTATTATATATTAGTGAAGCTTTGCAAATAACATACTACTACCCAACCTATTTACCTATTTATTGGTTTTATCTATATTTTTATACATTTTAAACTGTGCCCTCATCTACCTACGCTTATGGCAGTTAACTGTCGTTAGCTTAACCTTAAAATCAAATTTTGATACATCATGCTGCTAGGGGAATGCTAGAAAGAGCGAAAAAATATATGTCTGTTGCACAAAATGAATTTCATAGGGAAAATAAGACCCTCGCCAGAGAGAGAGATCCGATCGTTGTCCAACCTCTGTTAAAATGAATAACTGTCACTTTTCGTGTCATACAGGGCCTCTAGTCCTTACGTGCGCCGGGTAATCCAGTCTCGCCGTTTTGATGATCATGTCCACTATCGCCGTGAAGCTGCCCCTCGCCGCTATGTAGAGGGGCGTGCGGCCGCCCTGCTCTCTCTGGTCTATGTCGGCGCCGGCGCCGAGCAGCAACCTGCAGACTTCCCCGTGCCCCAGTTCCGCCGCTATGTGCATCGGGGACTGCAGCCTCTGAAAAACCATATCTCGGTTCGTAACTTTCGAAAAACTGCGATCAATCATCGACTCCAAACGGACGGCTATTCGTATCGGGCCCGTCCGCCGGGATACAGACGAGACGGCTATCGATTTTATTTAAATCCGGTGCGTTCGCACAGTTTAATTAAAAATAAGTGGGGGCTCCTACCTTGTTCAAACAGTTCAAGTCGGCGCCTTTGTTGATGAGTATTTCGACTGTGTCCATTTCGTTCGCCTGGCAGGCCATGTGGAGGGCCGTGTTGCCAGCCTGGACAACACAGAGACTCCGTTAAAACCCAGATTAACAACAAAAAATGACTAGCGGATGTTCTCGCACAGATGAACACTATTTTTGTTTTTGTGCAAAAACGAATAGAACCTTTTGAGAAGCCTTACGTATAAACTATACATAAAGTAAATTTTCTCGCGCATTTAACGATGTCTTCACTTTTAATCTACGACAAGCGGTTTAAAAGTTACAGAGAAAAATAACAAAACAATACTAGTAGAAATTCGTGCACAGATAAGCTGTGTTTTAGTTTTCTTCGCAAAATGAGCCCAACTTTTTTAAAAATCCTACATATAAAGCAAGTGTAAAATAGCAAATTTTCTTGCGCACTTAACGATATGTTCATTTGTATTCTACGACAAACGGTTTACAAGTTATAGAACAAAATTAAAATTGCAAAATTTTTTGTTTAATTTCTTTTCAAAAATGAGGTTAACTTTTTTGTAAAAACCTGCATACAAAATACGAATAAATTATAGAATTTTCTCACGCATTCAGCGGTGTTTTCATTTTTAGTCTACCATAAACGGTTTAAAAGTTACAGAGAAAAATAACAAAACAATACTAGTGGAACATCGGGCACAGATAAGCAGTTTTTTAGTTCTTTTAACAAAATGAGCCCAACTTTTTGAGAAATCCCGCATATAAATGTGCAAAACAGCACATTTACTTGGCTTCATTTGTATTCTAAGGCAAACGGTTTAGAAGTTACAGAAGAAAATGAAAATTGGGAAATTTCTTGTTTAAGTTTTTTGGAAAAATAAAGCTAACTTCTTTGTAAAAACTTGCATACAAAATACGTATAAAATAGCAAATTTTCTCACTCATTTAGCGGAGTTTTCATTTTTAATCTACGATGAACGGTTTAAAAGTTACAGAGAAAATAACAAAACAATACTAGTGGAAATTCGTGCACAGATAAGCAGTGTTTTAGTTTTCTTAGCAAAATGGGCCCAACATTTTGAAAAATCCTACATATAAAACAAGTGTAAAATAGGAAATTTTCTTGCGCACTTGACGGTGGCTTCATTTGTATTCTACGACAAACGGTTTAGAAGTTATAGAAAAAATGAAAATTGCGAAAATTATTGTTTGAGTTTTTTTTGCAAAAATGAGGCTAACTTTTTTGTAAAATCTTACGTATAAAATAGCAAATTTCATCGCGCACTTAACGGTGCCCTCATTTTTAATCTACGTCCACCGGTTTAAAAGCTACAGCAGAAATCGTAAATTACTTTTAAAGGCGGACACAACCCCCAAACGAATTAAAGCACAGAGAACACCCGAAACGTCCCCCCCTACCTACCGAATTCTGCTTGCTGACCGTGGCGCCGTGCTGCAGCAGCAGCTCCAGCGTGGCCTTGCCGCCCAGGCCCGCCGCCACGTGCAGCGCCGTGCAGCCCTTCTGGAAACAAAAAACCGACCGGTCAACTTACGTCGCGAGAGTCGCCGCGGCCAACCTCGTTCTCGCTGTCCGGGTCGGCGCCGGCGTCCAGCAGCAGCCCCACCAGCGCCGTCTGCTGGTGGGCGGCGGCGACGTGCAGCGGCGCGTCGCCCTTGCCGTCGGCCGCTTCCGCGCACGCGCCGCTGGCCAGCAGCAGCTGCGCGACGGCCGCGTGGCCCCCCTCGCAGGCCGCGTGCAGCGCCGACCTGCCCTCCTGCGGGGGAACAACGAAACGTCGTGTCGCTTGCGGAATTTCCTCGCGCCGATTCAAACCCCAAACCTTGTCCTGCCTGTCCGTGGCGGCGCCGGCGGCGACGAGCCGGCCCACGACGCCGGCGTGGCCGTGCGTCGCCGCCAACAGCAGCGCCGTCCTGCCGTCGCCGTCGACCGCGTCGGCGCGCGCGTCCTCGAGCGTCTCGAGCAGGAAGTCGACGACGTCGGTTCGGTCGTTGCGCGCCGCACACATAAGCAGCGTGTACTGGGACTGCGCAGGCGCGCGACGTGGGCGTGGTTAGTTTGAAGCCAATAGCGGGGGGTAGGGGGGGGGGGGTTGTTATAACATAGAATCTCCATTTAACTAGGAGGACAACCCCAAGGACGGTAAACGAGACAGGATAGCTCAGTCTGAATGGCGTAATGTTCGCGGCGCCCACCGAGGGCGTGACGTCACCGTTAGACGTCGTTAGGTGAAGGTACATCGTACGCCCGTTGTTTACCTTTGTTTTTCCAGTTTTCTATCGTATTTCTTTCGGTTTTACTTTATTATTGTGAGTGTTTTGAGTTTTACCTGTTATAAAGTGTGTCTGTGCGTTGTTTTTATTTGATTTTTGTGCCGTGTTTATTATTATTCAGAGACACTAAGTGCCTGATACTTGAATTTCTACAGAAGGGAAGGTGAGCATGTCTTGACATATTATCAATAATAAAAGTACGAGGTTGATAATATACTACTTTACAGAATAGTCCTATTCACGAAAATATGCCGGGGACTAGGCCAGGGGGAACAAGGTGTGCCGTGTATGGGTGTAATAACACTTATGCTACAAAAGCCCAAACTGGGCAGAATATTGTCTCTAAAACTATACAAAGTGAGTGGATATCAAGGTGCAAAAGAAAAGACAAATTCAACCCTAACACTAGTCATATACGTTCACAACATTTTGTAGACAATGACTACGAAAGAGATCTTCGAAATGAATTAGCCATCTAAAAAGTGCAAGAATACAAATATTTATATATATTTTTAATTTAAGGCTTACCTTTAAAAAAGCATTTAAAAAAACCGCAGTTCCTACATTAAAAATACCTTCCACAAAAACTATTACTGCAACAACCTCGGCAACAACTAAAACATCACGTTCTGATAGACTTACCGAAAGACAAAGAAAGGAAGAAATAGAAAAATTACTTGTTGATTTGTCTGCAATAGAAGGTGGAGAAACTGCAAATTTAGAAGGCAGTTCTTCCCCAGCGACAGTTACCGAAATTGGAATTCCCCGACAAGCAATTATTCAGGAATCAGATGAAGTTTTTAAAAAAAGAAGTTAACATGCCTTTTGTAGTTATAAAAGATTTTTGTAAATTAAGAAATATTATTAGAATCAATTTTCGAAATTTAAAAGCACGACATAATAATACTTCACAAAGAAATAGTTGTGTGGATCTTCTTCGGAAAAAAAGCGGAAATTAAACAAAATTATAAATTAGAATATTTTTTATTATTTATGAATTATGAATAAATAAATGACTACCTATGTTTTCAACTGTGTTTTATTAATTTGTCTTGGAGCATTTTATCATTGTTCTATTTTTTTATTATTGATTCACCATTCACATATTATAATATATGAATATCATAATCCAAAAATGCTCTTCAAAATCAAACTAATCAAAAAAGGCCCACAATTAATAGATAATTCTGTATATATTATAATCTGTGTGCCATAATAAAAACTATTTAAGGCAAAATTCGCACCTTCTGAAAACACATTTGCTGCAATAATGCGCTTTTTTCTCGTATTGGTTGGAGAAATTGTCATAAAAAATCGTGTTCAAAAAACAAGAGTGAACTTTATTGACTTCCATTTGTTTACAATCCTTAAAAAATAAATCCGAAAAAGCAAAAGCATCTAAAGCTCACTTTTTGTTTTTATGAACTTTTTAAAAAAAGCACAAGAAGTCGCTTTCTGAAGGCGCGCGATTGGGTGTTTCGTGGTGCGAGTTTACGCAGTACGTCTAACTGTGACGTCATCACGTCGGGAGGCTCGGCGGACAGATCCGCCCGATTGAGCCATCCTGTCTGGTTTAACGTTCTTGGGACAACCCTACTACAGAGAAATGGAGGAGAGGAGACCGCGCCTTTGCCCTACTGCGCATCATGATTTTCGTCTACAATCTGCCGGACATTTTGAAGACAGTTTTGACATTTTACCGGCTTGTGCGGAGTGCTTACCTGTTTTTATTTGTAGTTTTCGAAGTCATTTCGATTGATTTTAGCGTTATGGCGTGTTCTTTGAAGGACTGTAAGAATTTTACAAGAGAAAGACGTAAGGGAATATCTTTTTTCCGTTAAGGATTTTCCAATAGGTTTGTTTACTTTTTTTAGTTCTCAGTTTCGTACCTTTCTGTACCAATTACATTTATTACTAGATAGATTAGGTGGATTTTTAAGTTTTTTTCTATAATATACGTAGGTACCATATAAACTAGGCAAAGTGTCTTCAAAATGGAGCGAGACAAAATTAGTCAGTTGGCGCAGCTTGACGCTCATTCTACCCACTTCCATATCTCTGCCTTAGACAAGGAAAGAGGGAGGACGCCTAACAGCGCCGGCGGCCGTGTTACCGATTGGCACATTGAACGACAGGCCAGTGGCGTAGCATGCAACGCGTTCTTAGCCAATATCACAAAAATGTTAACAATGAAGTGGTAGTAATTTTAACTTACATGTATTTTGAAATATCGGTGCTTATTTGCAGATAATTTCCCAAATGTGATACTAGTGTCAAGTGCTGAAATATATTTATTTGTGGCGGTTTCGAATCAATCAAAATAAAATAAATAATGCACGCCCATGATGGAAACTATCATAATCAATTAAGAAATTTTCAATAAAAACGATGTTAAAAAATAATTATATTGGTCCTTTTTACAAACAAAACAATGCACTTTATCATACTAAAAGGTAGAAGGAATTTGAAGAAGATATATTGAGAAAAAAAAAGTTTTAGGGCATCTTTCAAAGGTAGCTGTTTAATATTTACTTGTGAAACGAAATCCCGGGCTCTTGCTTTTCACTTCTGCTTTTGCAACAATTCACCATCGTAAGAGTATATTTTTCTTTTAATCACTATTACTTTTAATTCACAAATTCACGAAATTAACTCACAACGTACTCGTTCTGTCTGCCACATATATAAAATGGCCGCCGTTCAAAAGGACGTAACAAAATTTATACACGGCAAGGTAGGCAAGCGCGGTGTCCTCTCTCTTTATTACTTGTCTAATGGTGCGGCCATAGATAATAATATATGTATAAAAACAATAGACTGGACAATTTATTCATAAATAATTACGGCTATAAATATTGCAAGTGTCATAACAAAAAGCAAATTAAAGTTTTCTCACTATGTTCAAACCATTTTATTAGAGGTGAATCTATATGGAGCGCCCTTTTACTATTTAATAACAAGTCGTCGACTTTTCTTTAATATTAAAACGGCACGCACTTTTTGTGTAATTTCAGTTTAAAAATGTTCTACTTAATGGTAAATCAACGATTTGTTCCAACTTTATTACATTTTTTTTTTGCTATTTTTTATATAAAGTATTTGGAATACCTAATTAAATTACTCATAAAAACAATTAGCTTGCTTCTTTTCTTTATATGAAAATATGAAGGGTAAATTATTGCGTATCAATGATTTGCAATTAAATATATTTTACAGTAAAAAGGTGCTCCATATGAATCAATCAAAGACATCTGAAAATGGTAGATTCCAGGGACCCTTTTAAAGGGTCCCTGGTAGATTCATTCTCTAAGAATGAATCTGTCTATTGTTTTTTATAGTATGTGTATGGGTTTTCCTAATATAAATATATGGAACTTCCATGGTTGCCAGATCTATTACCTTGGTTATGGAGTTAGTACAAGCGCCTAGGTTGATTAGCATCTGGACTGCCTGGGGGTGGCCATGCCATGTTGCCATATGCAAAGGGCGCATGCCGTACTATCGACAAAAAAACTCTGCGGTTATCGGATTGTCGATATTAAAGGTTATCGTCCAAAACAATCCATCATCATTAGAAATGAATTAGGCGTATTATCTTTTACCTTGTCTCTTGCTTCGATGTCGCAGTTGGCTCCTATCAGCATCTCCATGATGTCCAGGTTGCCCCTAGCCGATGCCCAATGTATAGGAGCACGCCCATACTAAAAAAAATACTTACATATACAGGGAGTTATACTGGAATTTTTGACAATAAATTAAATAGTGTTTTAAATGAAAACCACAAATTCAGGTTTCCATCGATTACTTAACTAAATTAACAAACTGACTATATCAGAGCTAAATGCCAAGGGGTGGGCATACAATAATTAGAGCATGAACTGTCACGTACAGTGCTAAAGGAAATGTAAATATAAAAACTGTGACTCCGTTGGAATTTAAACGGGGACTCTAGCTGGTAAGGGTACTTATATAATTAAAATCAAACATTTGCTTTTCTGTCTCGTCAGGTATCGTGCACTCGAATACCTACATTTGATATTTGAACTATCGAAACAGGTATAGGACCTTTGTCTAAAAAACTTTTAGATAATATAATGTTTTTTGCAATACTATTGAAAAATACTTTAATAATGTAAAATATATTTATATAGTTTTAGTCTGTTGAATTTATTGGATTAAAAAGTATTGATTGTAATAAATTAGAGAAAAATGCAACTAATGGTGAACAACAAAGGATCAAAAACTTATGGTGTATACATACAATCATATTATGGAGTAAGTAGGTATGTACTTATAATTTAGATATTCCCAAATTTTAATATACAATTTCTTATAAAAACTTTCTAGAATATTTATTCAATGTATAATTATAGGTACTTATTATTAGTATATAAAGTATAAGGTATGAAGGCATATAGGTAGATAGACCCTATACTTCATTACATAACAGTAAGTTATTAAAGAGCAACAAACCAACATTCTTACAACATACAAATATAACACAATAATGTATTGCTGATGCGGACAATTATTTTTTTTTCGAACAATGTTAGGTCAATAGAACAATTATATTTCAAATAACCTTACACTGCAATTTTAGTATATTATGTACCAAGGGATTAAAGTGAGTCCTTTAATCCCGAGAGTGAATCACTTGAGGGATTAAGGGTAACTTTAGTCCCGGGATACCTACATACGCTATTTTCTGCACCGCGGGAACTAAAATTAAAAGATTCACAACACATTATGTAAAAAAGAAACATTCGACATTACCAATTTTCTACTTTGCACGGTGGTAGCCAGGAAACTGTTTAAGATAGATCAAAATGAATTTTACGTTTCTATCTTATATTTTCAAGGGCTACCTAATGGTACTGGTACCAATTGGTATCGTGGTACCAAAATTGGTATCAAAAGTTGGTAGCTTGGTACCAACCATCAGTTACACCATCGGATAGATCTTGAAAAGTTGAGAGGGAATGTGAAATTAATTTTGTTATATCTCAACCAGCTTTGTCGCTAGAACGGTACAAAGTAGTCAAAATGCCTCTATTCTGTTCATAGCTCAGAATTTACTATTTTTTTTAAAAAATGACTTTCTTCAGATTTGTTTAGAATTTTCCGTAGAATCCTAATTTGTTCATCCACTGCGTTTCGTTACTGATAATAATAGTCGTGGCAAAAGCATAGTGTTCCGCGACTATCCCTTTTTTCCATCCAAAACACGATCGATTATTCACAAATAATCAGACCTGAATCTGTGAAAGGTCAAACGAACGACCCCATTCGGCCTACGCGTATGGAATCCAAAGCTCCCCATTCACAATTTCAACAATGCCAGAACGTCCGCAGCTATTTCGATTGAAACAATGGCTCGTAGCGTGTGCCACATGCGGGCATTTCTGAAGTGATTGGTACGTTCAAAATGTTTTTTTTTTAATTGCGCGGCTCCCTGCCACAACGGATTGCGAGATTTCACCTCTGGACTGTAGAAAATATTAGAATAGATAAATTAAAAGTAAAAAAATATTTTTAAAAAAAGCTTTTATTTAAATGCGCTAAAAAGAATAAAATAATCTTTTCTTTTAAAACTTTTACTATCAACTTATAACGTCATTCCACAATTTATATGATATAAAAGCTTGTCGCGAGATTTAAGTAGTGGTATTTACTTAGTTTGAAAACTTAAATCTCGCGACAAGCTTTTATATCATATAAATTGTGGAATGACGTTATAAGTTGATAGTAAAAGTTTTAAAAGAAAAGATTATTTTATTCTTTTTAGCGCATTTAAATAAAAGCTTTTTTTTAAAAATATTTTTTTACTTTTAATTTATTTTGTAATTTTTAGTTTGGCCAGGTGTCTGAGTCTATTCATCTCAGTTAACGCATCATTGTTGCAAGGTCGTTTGCCGGTTAGTTTAGAACAGTCTAGCTCTTCAATGAGGAGACCTTCTAATGACCATCTTGGGTGTTCCGCCATGTTGGATTTAGAATGACGTCACACATATAATCATGCATTGTCATCCAAATTAAACGTGTGTACAAAATTTCAGCTCGATCGGTTGAAATTTAACTAGTCCGCCATCTTGAGTGTTCCGCCATGTTGGATTTAGAATGACGTCACACATATAATCATGCATTGTCATCCAAATTAAACGTGTGTACAAAATTTCAGCTCGATCGGTTGAAATTTAACTAGTCCGCCATCTTGGGTGATCCGCCATGTTGGATTTAGAATGACGTCACACATATAATCATGCATTGTCATCCAAATTAAACGTGTGTACAAAATTTCAGCTCGATCGGTTGAAGATATCTGCTTCAAAATTGAGTTGCAAGATTCCACCCGAACAAATTACATACATACATACATACATACATACATTGCAAGTTAAATAAAAGCTTTTAAAAAGGAGCACATTGGTACCTGTATTTTGTATTGGGTGTATTACGGTTGGTATATAGATATGTGGAAAAGATGAACCATACGCAAAATCTGCTGCATTTATTTCCCTATAGTTAAAGGAAAACTTGTTACAACTGGCCCACCCCGTATTTTGCCCCATCGACACCCTCTCAGTGCGAGGGTTACGATTATAAACTCCGAACACCGAAAGGGTGGAATCGTCTGGAGAAAGTTTTATGGCAGTATCTCGATCGCTTGAATAGCAGCGGTAGAATCCAGTTTGACTTGGCCGCGGCAGCAAAAAAGCCGAACTTCGAGTCGCGGCTTGGCCATAGTTATGAGGATAAGCACCATTCTAAGACGATCAATATATCGCTTACGTTATTCCTGGAGTTGACGTCTATGGGCTCCCTGAGGATCCTCCTCACAGCTTCGGTGTCGTTCTTGATAACGGCCTCGTGCACCAGGAGGTCGTTCCTCTGTATCACTGCCCTGCGTTCCAATTCTTCTGGCGTTGACGTCGGCGACGGGCAGCCCCCTCTAAATCTGCACGTCTGTTCTTGAAGGGTGCCGCCGCCTCGCGACATATTTGCTGAAAATCACACACTGATTGCATATAAAAATTGTATTATTATCGCGCGCGCTATAGCATTTCCGCATCCTGTCGTGCATATGATAAACACGCGGTAGAAAGGGTGTTACGCAACGAGGAAATAACGGCATCAATCCCTTTCGACGGGAAATAAATGTCCGGAGTTTAATTTTGGCCTGGGGATACCCCCCCGGAGAAATGGGAGGTGGTAAATCAACTTTACTCGCGGTTTGTTTTGGCGGAGAAATTTTAGCGGATAATTAGTAAAAAGCAGCCCCAGTTTTTCAGGTTTCCTTTTGGGACATAATTGAGGGCAAAGGTTGGTACACAATTCGTGTGCCTTTGATAAATAAATGCAGATAAAACGTTTCCATTTCAGGCGAACATTAGACGAATGCCGTTATAATTTTTTTTATCAAAAAAAGTAATAATGAAAATTCGACGAAAACATCATAAAGTTCTGTAAGGATTCAAGGATCAAACTTTACAACTTCAAAACATGTCGTATAAAGGACATTGTTTGCGCATCTAATCCTCGTTGTATATACAGAGGATATAAATAGGACGCACCTACAAGTTTGACGTTAGTGTCATCGAAAAATGAGGTAAGAATAATTTTAACGATATAACATATTCTCTATTGCCACCTTATCACTTTACATACACGCCAGCACACCCAAAAGTGTAAGGGGTTGCTAGGTATAAAAATTATTGCCTAGCAACACTTAAAAACCTTAAAACCATTATAATAAAATATAAGAACAAATAATAATGGCCTAATAGACCAAAATTGATAGGAACTTATTTAGCGAGTATTTAAAGCAACCGATTGGTAAATCGTAGGTCACAGGTTCAAGTCCACATAAAGGCTTATATTTTTGTATTTATTGTTTATTCCACAGCCAACTTAAAAGTTGATTACAGGGAATCTTATCACTGATAATCATTTTTAGTTACTGAACAATAACAATGGTTACTATGAAGATTATTACTCGCAATCTAGTATATTTAGAGTTTAATTCAAAGTACCTCTAGTCTGAAATTGTCGGTAGCAGGAAAAATGTAATACATACAAACGCCCGCGTTCTCTTTTTATCATCATTATTCTTGATGTGCCTCGTGAAAATTTCAAACAATGCTTCCTACATTCTATGTCTATGATTTTATTATAAAGCAGGCTGAATTCTATATGACTGTACCCAGGGGTCTTGCTCCATGCACTCTATCGACCGGTTTCTATTTTGGACTGGATATCCCGTAGGAATTTACTGTGTATTTATACCTTTGGTTGCTCTATTGCTTTAAACACGAATTTTGTAGACACTACGAAAACACAAACATGATTATAACAAAGACATTTTAGCGTTGACTGACGTATTAATAAGACTTATTCTCACGGCTATAGCTTCATATTGTGAAAAGTAGATGGCGCCTATGGTCAACAATGTATTTTGCATTGTATTTTGTCTCCGGGAAGCGCATGATGAGCCAGAGAACTGTCAAACATGACAGCCGTGAGCAGTCTTTATTAATACGTCAGTCAACGATTTTAGTTTGGACATTTTTAATTCCAGCACAGGAAATTCGCAAATTGACGTTCAGCCGGTGACACTACCGTATCAACATGGGGAAGCGCCACATTGGGACAACGAAAATGGAATTTTATATTTTGTAGACACTTTTCAGGCTACTGTACTGAAATGGGATCCGTACACCGGCGTAAAAGAGTACAAACTAGGTAAAAAAACCATTGCTTTCGACCAAAATTATTAGTCACATTGTTTTTAGAAAATTTTGATTCCATCGCTGTAGCGATACCCATAAAAAATCGAATAGACGAGTTGTTAGTGGCAGCAGACAGAAGTATGATGATACTCAACTGGGGCAATGACAATACTGGAAGTACCACACTTAAAGGTCTAGGAAGCGTAGAAAAACACAAAGAAAGAAATCAATTTAACGACGGCAAAGCGGATTCAAAAGGAAACCTATGGATAGGTAGGTATCATCTTGGCATTATTTATTCTTTCAATTTATGAATGTTTTCTTTTATATTCAGGCACATTGACTAGACGAAAAGATTTAGGCGTAGATCCTAGTGGAGGCAGCTTATACATGGTCGATTTCAACAAAAAAGACTTCTTGATTTTTGAAAAAATAACGGGTGTTAGTATAAGTAACGGACTGGTTTGGTCTAAAGACGACAAGAACTTTTATTACATCGATAGTGAAACTAGATATGTCGTAAGATACGATTTCGACCTTACTACAGGAACAATAAGTAAAATGCGAATGCTACAAAATATTTCCATTGCTAAAAAAATATTTTAGGTGACAGAAAAATAATCTTCGATCTCCGAAACCATCCGGAATTCCACGGTATACCAGACGGTATGACCATAGATTCCGAGGACAACATTTGGGTGGCCTTGTTTGGCGGTGGTTGTGTAAGCGTTTCCCGCGCGGAAAGGTACCACTTTCCGCACTAGTTACGAAAACGACCAAGAGATATTCCTTACAGATACTGCGCATAGATCCTACACGGGGCGCTCTCGTCACATCGGTCAAACTGCCCGTCACTTACGTGACGTCAATGACATTTGGGGGACCGCAACTTGACGTTTTGTACGTCACAACTTCGCGGCTTAAACTGACAGCACAGGAGGCCATGACGGAACCACTAGCCGGATGTGTGTTCGCAATTTCCGGTTTGGGAGCGTCTGGACTTCCGGAGAAGAAAGTTGTAATTGATTAGGATTGTATTTCAATCCCTTTTCAAGTTTATGAAAAAATAAACAATTAAAATTTTTATTAAGCACATTTTTTTGAATTATGAATATATGTGGATATTGTGGTTTTCCTAGAACGTTAAGGTACCTAAGTGTCATCAGTGAAAACAAATACCTACTTTAATGGTTTAATCAATTTCAAGCTTCTACGAACACTATAATAAATAAAAAGGTGATTTAGAAAATATCAGTCGATGGTAACATTATATTTCTATATCGTTGGACTGAATTAACTCCCTGATTTACTTTGTAGAACTTTTAACGGTAATAATCTATTCCCCACAAAATGGGGAATAAAAGTGATTCGGCTGGTAACGTTTTTTTGAACGGTGTATTCTGTGACGTAAGCATATGTCGAAAACAATAAAAGAAAGGTTTTATTTGCCGCATAAAATTTGATAGTCCATGTATGAATTATTTTTCGCCGCTTTATGGACTTCCCTGTAATTTGGACATGGAATTATATGAGAATGAATAAAATATATTTGGGTTAATTCATTTGAAACAACCAAGCTATTGGCAACAATCGAAAAAAATAAAAACCCACATAGATATTTATTTTTAAATTTTGTATTTATATTTCCAAAAACAAAAGTACAATTGCAAGTATATACCTACATAGAAATTTCTGAAATTTCTATGTATTTATTGCAGTATACCTATACCAAAGGTATCAAATAAAATTCAGTGCCGAGGTACATATTATATATTTTTATATAGAAATTTCTGAAATTTCTATGTATTTATTGCAGTATACCTATACCAAAGGTATCAAATAAAATTCAGTGCCGAGGTACATATTATATATTTTTTTTAATCGGAAAAATATGTTTTATTGTGCAAAAAGATAATCATAAGGGATCACCCGTCCATGAACCTACTCTACTACGCGCGGCGTTGCTTGACTTTGGCGATCGCTCCACCGGTCAAATATGACGAGGCACGGCGCTTCCCAACAGAAACTCCTGTTGTGCAGCCTCCATGAAAAATAGACTGATATTCAAACCTACTATAATCTTTATACTGAAAGATTGCGCTGCTATTATATAGGTAGCAATTCGTACGAAAATTTAAATGGGCTTTATTAGACGGTCACTTTTGACAGGCGATGGCTTCGCGTCTGACGTTTGATGTTTATATCTCGTCAAGGCCTACTTATTGAAAAAATCGTACAATAATGGGCTACTTCGGTGCCGATTTCTGACGATTTTGAGACACTTCACTGCCGATTTCAAGAAAATAATAATATATAAGTACATAGGATAAAACTTTTTGGAGTTCTTCTAAAATGATAGAAGTGTAAAAAACGACAAAAATGATAAAAAGCCACTATATTCGCTTAGCAATTTAATCGTAATAAGTTTCGAGCCAAAATTCCGATCCACCGAATTTTCAAAACACTCCTCAAAGGTGTCCGATTAATTTAGACTCAAATTCGAATTTCTTCGTCATTCCCACATAAAATATGTAGCACTTCTAAACTTAGAACAGGCCGCTTTGACGCCCGTCTTGCGAAATTTTGAAGTGCAGGATAAATTACTGCCCATTTTTTAACGGCACCTCATAAAAAACTTCAAGGCGCCTTCCTGTTTGAAGACGACGGTTTCCCCTGCCAAAAATCGCCGGTAAACACGACCATTTATTCGTAAAAGGCGTCCCAAAGGAAATTCACGCCAAAAAGCTTTCTGGAGGCGCCTATAGAAAAGGGAATTTGATGAAGCATTTGTAAGGAAAGGTATAATGAAACGGAGTCTTGAAAGAACCTTTGACTTCTTCCCAGAATTTCGTTATCGCAACGGAGAATTAAATTAGAATGTGAGAAAGCAAAAGTCAAATTGATGTTAGATAATTCAACGAGCAATTCATCTTTTTTATACAGAAAAAACAACACGCAACCCAAAAATTAACGGACGAAATCGATATAAACACAGCAACTAACACGTAAAAACAAACCTGTTGAAGGTAGATTTAATCACGAAATTTGCCCTTTAAAAGCCGCGGAATAAATAAAATAATTATGCGAGAACAATAAAGCAAGCTTTATTTGCGTTATATTACCGTTGGTTCCTTAAAGAATTCGTTTATTTTGAAAAAATCGAGCCATGAGTTACGCGCCGCACCACACCACATCACGCACTGTTTTCGGGCGTCGCGACGCTCTCATGATAAGGCAAAAGGCATTGTGGCTGCGCCTGCGCATTAACTTTCCCGCCGATTTTCAATCATTTCTACACTATTGGTGTTTGTATCGCTCTACGCACGGAAAATTGTAAGTATTCTTTGTTTATCTTTCAAAAATCGCGCATTTTTCATATGGCAACACGGCAACACCCTGTCGCGCTCAAGATTGATGCAACCAGGCGTGCAGCACTTGGCGTTGCGTACGGCGTGAAGTTAGATGCTAAATGTCAAACGCAATTTCATGAATACACGTAATGATAAGGCTCGATAACGTTAAAATTAACCTGGACACGTATCGTCAGCAATGGAAAAACATTCTAAAGACCAGGAAAATGTGACATTCTCATCGAAACACAAATAATTGCGCGATGTCCTTGAGATGCGTTCAAGAGGTATGCAACCACGCATACAATACACGTACTTAACCTTAGAGCACAGCGTAAACGTCAAAACGTGCGTCAAACTTTATTATAAATGTTTTTATTATTTATAATAATTAAATAGTGACACTGGCGCAAAGATAAGCGAATAATAACAACACCAGGAAGCTTCGATAACGTTAAAATCAACCTAGATCCGTATCGTCAGCAATGTATAAAACCGATTAAAACATCCAAAGTTCGCTCAAAATGTCGCAATTCCAACCGAACCTACCTTTCTCGTTCCAAAGGGCACAGATACAAATTCCGTTCGGGCTGCCGCAACCGGTTACCGCCACCAGTACAAACTTGGGGCCCTCCTCGTTCCAGAGACGTACAGTCGAAAATGCGATGCACCTGCGGGAGAGTCTCACGAACGTCATTCGGTATGCGCCGATATCGTAACTGGACGAACGCGGGTAACTTTGTGTTTTCAGCGAGATAGAACCGTTGGTCGAGACGGCAAGGAACGTGCAGCAGAGCGCCATATCGAGCTTTCTAAGTAGGCCGAACGTGGAGAACAGTGCACCGCCTTCGTCGTCGTACGTTTCTATTAATTTAGGCGAACAGCGAACCGCAGAGAGCGAGAACGCTAACAGGGAGGCGTTGCACAATCACGCAGCGTTGCTGCTTAATAACGATAACAATCAGGACAACAACAATCTCGAGGGTATTTTGGAAAAATCGTAAGTAGTCATTTTTTTTAAAATTTTGTTGTGCTAGGGGACGACAACACGAGAGAGGGCGTTCCTATTATAGAAGCACAACAGGCCATTCAGGTTTTGTTACGATACGTTCCGTTTGTGCTTATTTTGTTGGCAAAAGCCGTGTACGATTTTCACGAGAGCATTTTTATACTAATCGTATTATTTACAACGTTTGCACATACAAACAGTGCTGTGAAACATGAAGCTACAAAAAGGAACCGAAGGAGCAAAATGCAACTTTTCATAGAGCTCGTAAGTCATAATTTAGGTAATATAAAAATCATCCGTTAATTTTTTTTTAGATCTATATAGCAGTATGTATGGTGTTTATTTTGTACGTTTTTGAAGACAACATTTACAATTTTAATTTGATCATGAATTTAGTATTGATTCGGACATTCACACACCCCCTAACTGTATGGAACCTACTATGGATCATCACGGTAACGGACTTCACGTTAAAACTCGTAACGGTTGCCATTAAAATTCTTTTAACAATGTTACCAGGAAAAATAATTGAGTTTAAAAAAAGGGTAAATGCTCTCATATCTTCCAACCTCAGTATTTTAATATTATTTAATAAATTTCCAGGGTAAAATTTATCTTTTTATCGAAGCAGTTTCCCAGCTGTACAGGAGTATAGCTACAATACAACCGTGGCTATATTATTTGTTGGAATCGTATCAAGGGCCGAGAAAAATCGTTTCAGTTTTCTTGTCGGCGTTCTACATGATTTCCAAAGGATCGGATTTGATGTTTAAGGTCAGATTGATGAAAACAGCAATTTTGAAGTTGTTGCAATCAGTGGTAAGTAACACTTGGTGTTGGTTGTTTGAAGAGGGAGGTTTGAGCTACATTTTATAAAGAATGGGATTAGAATCGGTCCATTTTTAAGAAAGTTATGAGATAAAGAACTTGATCAAATTTTATGCCGTTAAAAAAATGACAAATGTTTTGATTATATTTGATGATCTTTAAAAAATGTTTGCATTAATTTTTTGAAAATCCAATATTAGCTTCATAAAAAGAAAGGTTTGGGCTACATTTTGTAAAAAATAATATTAAAATTGGTCTATTTTTAAGAAAGTTACAAGCTATAGAGCACAATCACATTTAAGGTAATTTAAAAAAATAAATACAAATGTAGGTATTGTTAGACGCCATTTAAAATTATTTTGTATTAGCTTTTGGAAAATTCAATACTAGTTTCATAAAAAGGAAGAGCTTTATAAAAAAAGAACATTAAAATTGATATATTTTTAAGAAAGTTACAAGCCATAGGAAACTAATCAAATTTAAGGTAATTTAAAAGAATTACAAATGTAGAGATTAAGTTTGACGGCATTTGAAATTATTTTGGATCAACTTTTCGGAAATTCGGTCCTAGTTTCATCAGAAGGAAGGTTTGGGCTACGTTTTATAAAAGAGAACATTAGGATTGGTCCATTTTTAAGAAAGTTACAAGATGAAGAACTTAGTCAAATTGTAGGCAGTTAGGAAAAAATGATAAATGTAGGGGTTATCTTTGGTGGTCTTTAAAATTATTTTAGAATTCTTTTCTGGAAATTCAATACTAGCTTCATGAAAAGGAAGGTCTGGCCTACGTTTTGTAAAAAAGAACATTAAAATTGGTCTATTTTTAAGAAAGTTACAAGCTATAGAAAACTAATCAAATTTAAGGTAATTTAAAAGAATTACAAATGTAGGGATCATGTTTGACGGCATTTGAAATTATTTTGGATTAACCTTTTGGAAATTCAATACTAGTTTCATCAAAAGGAAGGTCTGGGCTACGTTCTATAAAAATAAGAACATTAGTATTGGTCCATTTTTAAGAAAGTTGCAAGATGAAGAACTTAGTCAAATTGTAGGCAGTTAGGAAAAAATTATAAATGTAGGGGTTATCTTTGGTGGCCTTTAAAATTATTTTAATATTATTTTCTGGAGATTCAATACTAACTTTAAAAAGGAATGTGTGGGCTACGTTTTATAAAAAAGAACATTAAAATTGGTTGAGTTTTAAGAAATCTATATGGACCAATGTACTTGATGTTCCTTTTGTCACTTTCTATATTAATTTAGGAGTATATCTTTGAAATCTAAAGATATTTTCTTAATAATATAAGGGTGTAAGCTACATTTGACAAGAAAAAAACACCGTGTTTTTGCTAGGCGATTGGGTCGTGTCCGAGCAAGGAACAAATACAAACCGCCGGCGACCACTGTCCGATCTGCCACGAAAACTACGATTCCCCGGTGCTGCTGCAGTGCAGGCACATTTTCTGCGAGGGCTGCGTGTCGACGTGGTTCGACCGCGAGCAGACCTGCCCGTTGTGCCGGGCCAAGATCGTCGACGACCCGTCGTGGCGGGACGGGGCCACCTCGCACTTTGTGCAGTTGTTCTGAAGTCGGGCGGGTCGGCACAGATCCGCCGCTATAGAGATTAGTTGTGATACGATCGTAGGTTAAGCTAAGACTGTATTTTTTCGAAGCTATCAATAAAAACTTGTAGGTGTAAGGAAGACGGTTGTTTTATTTAGTTGTCGTTGAAATTGAGTTAGAAAGCGAAGGGGGTTGGGGTTGTAACTACGTTTTTGAAATTATTTTGGGATGACTTTATGGAAATTCGACACTAGGTTCTTAAAAAGAAAGGTTTAAGCTTCGTTTTATAAAAAAGAACATTAAAATTGGTTGAGTTTTAAGAAATCTATATGGACCAATGTACTTGATGTTCCTTTTGTCACTTTCTATATTAATTTAGGAGTATATCCTTGAAATCTAAAGATATTTTCTTAATAATATAAGGGTGTAAGCTACATTTGACAAGAAAAAAACACCGTGTTTTTGCTAGGCGATTGGGTCGTGTCCGAGCAAGGAACAAATACAAACCGCCGGCGACCACTGTCCGATCTGCCACGAAAACTACGATTCCCCGGTGCTGCTGCAGTGCAGGCACATTTTCTGCGAGGGCTGCGTGTCGACGTGGTTCGACCGCGAGCAGACCTGCCCGTTGTGCCGGGCCAAGATCGTCGACGACCCGTCGTGGCGGGACGGGGCCACCTCGCACTTTGTGCAGTTGTTCTGAAGTCGGGCGGGTCGGCACAGATCCGCCGCTATAGAGATTAGTTGTGATACGATCGTAGGTTAAGCTAAGACTGTATTTTTTCGAAGCTATCAATAAAAACTTGTAGGTGTAAGGAAGACGGTTGTTTTATTTAGTTGTCGTTGAAATTGAGTTAGAAAGCGAAGGGGGTTGGGGTTGTAACTACGTTTTTGAAATTATTTTGGGATGACTTTATGGAAATTCGACACTAGGTTCTTAAAAAGAAAGGTTTAAGCTTCGTTTTATAAAAAAGAACATTAAAATTGGTTGAGTTTTAAGAAATCTATATGGACCAATGTACTTGATGTTCCTTTTGTCACTTTCTATATTAATTTAGGAGTATATCCTTGAAATCTAAAGATATTTTCTTAATAATATAAGGGTGTAAGCTACATTTGACAAGAAAAAAACACCGTGTTTTTGCTAGGCGATTGGGTCGTGTCCGAGCAAGGAACAAATACAAACCGCCGGCGACCACTGTCCGATCTGCCACGAAAACTACGATTCCCCGGTGCTGCTGCAGTGCAGGCACATTTTCTGCGAGGGCTGCGTGTCGACGTGGTTCGACCGCGAGCAGACCTGCCCGTTGTGCCGGGCCAAGATCGTCGACGACCCGTCGTGGCGGGACGGGGCCACCTCGCACTTTGTGCAGTTGTTCTGAAGTCGGGCGGGTCGGCACAGATCCGCCGCTATAGAGATTAGTTGTGATACGATCGTAGGTTAAGCTAAGACTGTATTTTTTCGAAGCTATCAATAAAAACTTGTAGGTGTAAGGAAGACGGTTGTTTTATTTAGTTGTCGTTGAAATTGAGTTAGAAAACGAAGGGGGTTGGGGTTGTAACTACGTTTTTGAAATTATTTTGGGATGACTTTATGGAAATTCGACACTAGGTTCTTAAAAAGAAAGGTTTAAGCTTCGTTTTATAAAAAAGAACATTAAAATTGGTCCACTTTTAAGAAAGTTACAAAATAAAGAAGATAGTCACAATTAATATAATATAAATGTAGGGGTTATGTTATGAAGAAAGATTTACTTATGTCTTAGAAAAAAAGAACATTAAAATTGATCAAGTTACAAAATGAAGAACTTAATCAAATTTTAAGCAATTTAAAAATATTCATATAAATGTAGTTATTATGTTTGGTAGTCTTTACAATTATTATATGGAAATTTAATATAAGCACCTTAAAGAAGAAGGTTTTAGCTACATTTCATTAAAAATAACATTAAAATTGGTGTAATTTTAAGAAAGTTACAAAAGAAGAACATAAGTCAAACTTCCAGCAATTTAAAAAATATATATAAATGTGTTGATTCTGTTTGGTAGTCTTTTCAATTATTTTAAAATTATTGTATGCAAACGTAATTTGAGCACCTTAAAGACAAAGGTTTTAGCTACGTTTTATAAAGAAGAACATTAAAATTGGTCCATTAGAAAATAGTCAAATTTGAAGCAATTTAAAAAATATATAAAAATATGGTTGAGTTTGGTAGTTTTTAAAATTATTTTGAAGTTATTTCATATAAATTTAATTTAAGCACCTTAAAGAAGATGACTTTAGCTATGTTTTATAAAAAAGAACATCAAAATTGGTAGAAAGTTACAAAACGAAGAATTTCAAGCAATTAAAAAAAATGTAGTGGTTATCTTTGGTAGCATTTAAAATTATTTGGGAATAAGGTCTTAGCTACCTTTTATGAAAAAGAACATCAAAATTGGTCAATTTTGAAGAAAGTTACAAAAAAAAACAGTGAAATTTCAAGCAATTTAAAAATTTATTTAAATTGCGGTGGCTACGTTTTAATTTAAAATTAATTTAAGCACCTTAAAGAAGAAGGTTTTAGCTATGTTTTGTAAAAAAGAATATTAACATTGGTCTATCTTTAAGAAAGTTACAAAATAAAGAACGTAGTCGAATTTCAAGCAATGGAAAAAAAACATAAAATGTAGTGGTTATGTTTGGTAGCATTTAAAATTATTTGGGAATTATTTTATGGAAATTAAATATGAGCTCCTCAAAAAATGAGGTTTTAGCTACCTTTTATGAAAAAGAATACCAAAAATGTAGATGACTATTTAAAATTATTTATTATTTATTTTTAAAGTGTTTGTTGGAAACTTAATTAATAATAATAATAATTCTCACCCTCACAATACTCCAAACTAGGAGTACCCCAGAAGCAACCACATGCTTGTGCGGGGGAGGGGGGCAATTACTATTATTTTGTCTTCGTTGCCATTTGCGGCTAGGGCTGACTTTTTCCCCGATAGAACTAGGATAGCATTCGCTCAAGTACTACGGAAAACCCTAGAAAACCGTACTAATCCCAGTGAGTGTAGGACAATAGTTCCTTTAAAAAATAATGTTTAAGCTATAAAAAAAAATAAAATTGGTATATTTTTAAGAAAATTACGGGGCACTGTTAATAAAAAACTGTCAGGTAAGAACGACGGTTGTTTTATTTAATTATCCTAAAAATTAATTTAAAAAAAATGAAGGTACATTTCAACAGCCTCAACGAAAAGATCTGTTCAAGCATCACTTTTTGCCGTATTGCTTTTGAAATTCATTCATAAATTTCACGAGCAGTTTCACGTCTTCAATTGTTACGGCGTTGTACAGGGAGGCCCTGATCCCTCCTACGCTCCTGTGCCCCTTCAGTTGGTACATCAAGAGCTTCTCTGCCTCCTCCAAGAACTTGGCTTCCAGTTCTTCGTTCCCGTCTTTACCGCCCACCCTGAAAGGCACGTTTATCCTGCTTCTGCAGTTTTCGTCGATTGGGCAACTGTAGAAACCGTTCGAACCTCTCATGGCGTTGTACAGTGCGTCGCTCTTTTCCTTGCTCTGTTTCTGCATGGCGTCGACGCCCCCATTCTTCTTTATCCACTGCAGAACCTTCTCGGTAACATATACACTAAAAAAGGAAACGATAAGCACCTCCGCTTTGTCTATCGATGAAGCTCACTTACGAGAATGTACTTGGAGTATTGTGCACCGAATTCTCCTTGGCAACGTGCGTGAAGTCGAACACCGAAGGACAGATGGGCATGGGGTCCCCCAAGAGATCGTCCCTTATTATGACGGCGACCACTCCCGACGGCCCGATATTCTTTTGTGCCCCGCCAAAGATGACGCCGAACTTGGAGACATCAACCTTCTTCGTCATGATGCTCGAGGACATGTCGCAAACTATGGGCACCCCTTGTGGCACGGTCGGTACGTACGGAAATTCGACGCCTAAAAATATTCGGCAATAAGGCTCGGGCCCCGATACGCCTGCCGTCAGCACCTACCGTCGACGGTCTCGTTATCGCAATAATAGAAATAGCTGGCGTTCGGATTCAACTTCCATGTGCTCTGGTGCGGTATGCTGCCGGGCCTGTCGGCTTTCGGGAACACCAAGTTGACGCTTCCGTACTTGGTGGCTTCTTTGGCCGCTTTGCCGGACCAGGTGCCGGTGACGGCGTAGTCGGCGGTGCCGGTACGGTTGAGTAGGTTGAGGGCGACGGCCGCGAACGCCCCGCAGCCCCCGCCTTGGATCAGGAGGATTTTGTAGTTGCTCGGCACCGATCTGAAGGGGGAATAGGTTGATAGGTAGAAGTGTTGGTCGATGAAAAGAGTAACAGTTGACGATGTAATGTAAATGCTTACAGAAGTTCCCTGATGGCGTCCTGGGTGTCGTTGTTAATTTTCGAATATTCCTTCGACCTGTGGCTCATTTCGATAAGGCTCATCCCCGAGTTTTGGTACGACAGAAACTCATCTTGTACTTGTTTCAATACCTGGAAAAATAAAAGTAAGTACGATATGCCTATGTATGAGAGGCCACGATGCCTTATTCCATTTTGAAATGTAGATAACTAGAGTAACCTAAATATGCAACACGCATATTTTGCATATTTAGCATATTATATGCATTTTTTAAATATTTGCATATATCCTTAAAATATGGCATATTGTGCATAATTGAAAGAATTTAGGATAATTTAAATCTTTGGCAGGCGTTTCATTCATTTTTGGGAACAGGGTTTTCCCAATATAATATACTTAGCTAAATTATAATTTTATGGGCACTAATCTGGTGATCTGAAAAGGAATAAACTAGGTATTTATACCTATTTAATAAAGTACAATTATTAAAAAGGACAGAATTATAAATAGGTAAATATATTTATATACAAAGGATAATCCATTTCTGACGTGAGTTCCTTGTATTCGGAGGTAATCGAGGAAATTAAAACAAACATTCGAAACAGATATTTTTACATATGTATTGATGAAACCACCGATTCAAGAGGACGTTATATTGCTCATTTATTGATTGGAGTTCTTAGCGGCGAGATTTTACCAAAATGTTACCTCCTTATCAACATTTTTTCTCCCTACACCTGTTCCTACTGATAATTTTTTGCTCGTTTTGTCAGATGCAGCACCGTACATGGTAAGAGCCGGGCAAAATTTGAAAATCTTTTATCCGAAGTTGATACATGTAACATGCCTCTGCTTGCTCATGCTTTAAATAGGGTTGCTGAGAAAATTAGGAAACATTTTACGCTTGTAAATAGTTTAATTTCCAACATGAAAAACTATAAGGGTTCAGTTCTACAAAGAAAAACTACCAAACACTCCTCTTCCACCTCAACCTGTTATTACAAGATGGGGCATACTTGGTTGGAAGCGGCATTTTTTTATTGTGAGAATTTTTGCCAACTGAGATCTAAGTTCAGAATTTTCGAACGAATCTTCCCAGTCCCTTACAGATGTTAAACAACTATTCGAAAACAAGGAAATAAAGAAACAACTTTCCTTTCTAAAAGCAAATTACCTATAGCTTTCTTTCTAAAACAATAACACAAATGGAGGAATCTAATTTGCCATTAACCATTAATCTGAGGTTGCTTTTCAAAATGTCACAGGAAAAATTGGGGACAAAATATTTCAAAAATTTAGAAATGTGATGGGAAAAAATGGGGGGGGGGGGTTTCAGTTTCTTAGCCAAGTTTCTTAGCCCAGTAGCAAATATTTTAAAGGGAGATTTTACCGAATCCATCGATTTGGATCCTGTGATAGGAAGCGCACCTCTTAACATCGGTTGATGTGGAAAGGAGTTTCTCCATTTATAAATTTTTATATTCTGATAGAAGACAAAATTTTTTTAATTGGGAATTTTGAGCAACATTTAGTGGTTTATTGTTTTTACAACTAAATTTCAACCTGATTTTTATAATTTATAATAAATGCATATTTAGATTTAGTTCAATGGCCCTGTATATAGAAAATTTAAAATAAAATATTGTTACTTTTACTATGTATAAATGCATTTAGAAATTTGTATGTATGTACATTATATATGTTTATTTGTAAATGAAACAATAAATTTATATTTTTAAAGTGTTTCTTAATTTGCATATTTTCAACATTTTCCTGCATATTTTGACTAAATTATTTGCATATTTTGAGGGTTTCGACTTGCATATTTGGGTTACTCTATAGATACCGATGCAATATGCGTTGTTTGTTGGTAACAGCCTAAATACATTGTTTACGGGCTATTTGGAAAAACACCAGTTCTATAGAACTGTAAACAGTTCAACAATGTAATTAATTCTAGTTTTTACATACCTCTCTGGGTAATTTGGCAGGCCCAGCTCCAAAATTGAGTGCAGACTGACTAGATCCCATCTTCACACAAAAAATGCACGCGCAATCTGTCCAAGTCTATTGCTGATTATAGCAAAACTACCGGAGAAATTAGTTCTCCTTTCACTTTAAACCGGTTGGCCGGTCCGTACGATTAATAAAGGATCCCACTGGGTACTGCGCGGTACCGAAGTGGGGGGGGGGGGGGTACCACCAGTTGTGGTACCGTCCGCACCAATCTAAACGATTGCGTATCTGGAATCGATTGATTAACGCGTCGTTGTTGATAAAAATGTTTGCTTCCGGAATTATCTAGTCTGTGCACTGCGTGAGAGGTTATCGGAACAAGAAAATACTGGCGAATTTTTCAGATATAATTTGGTGCGGTCAGACTGGTCTAGATTAATTATTGTGATAATTTTCAACGATAACATGTTTGCGGATAGGTTTTTTTTTATACAATGAAAGCAATCAAATTGATCCATCGTTTGTTTATAATTAAGAAAAGGTTTAGTGTTTTATTTACGATTGATTAATTTGTTAGAAATTTTTCAATAGAAAATTAAGTGCGCAAAAAACAAATTTATGGGAAATTTTACGGTAGTTTTGTTTATATAGGTGTTTAAACGAAATTTCGATAAAACCAGTTTGTAGGTCAAGTGTTTTATCTTTATCGTCTTTATCTATGTTACAGTGGTGCCAATAATGAAAATGACTTAAAACAAAAGATTTATGTCGTTTGTAGCTCGGAAACATAACTGGAACTTATTGTGTATTTATTTATAAGAAAACAAAATGCTTAGGCACGATTTTGGATCTTTTCTAAAGAAAAACTTGTATCAATGAAATTTAGCAGAAATCTGAATAAAGGAAATAGCCGGCAGCTTGCAAAGATGATAAACATGATAATAAAATTAATGCGTAAGTGAAACGTCGAGAATAATCTGGGTATACTATTTTTTAATCCCCATACCGGTTGTCACATCTTGCGACATTTATTTTCACGAAAAGGGGAAAACAAAACATGTTTGCAAAAACTGCAAAAACAATTCGGTGTTTCTCAACTTGTTGCCAACCGCTATAATATAGAAGATTCCTTTATCTCATTATTATATTATTCCTTGCATCATCGAAAATTTATTATGCCACTTCTACCAGTGTGTGCCGATTGTCAATGTCATGCCTAACTAAAACTAACGGTAGAAATAGTATATTATACACTTAGGTTGAGAAGTGAGCCATTATTTACCGAATAAGTGTATATAGAATTTTTTTACTACTAACATTGAAATACATATTGCCATATTTTACATATTTGATTAGATTTAGCCTGGGAGTTCAGTTGTCAAGCTGACAAAATGAAACTAATTTTTAAACGTCATATAGAAAATTTTTCATTATTTACCTACGTATTTTTTTATTATCATTATTTACCTAGGTAGAGAAATATTACTTCTGATTAGAGGAATAGGTAAATAATGGTGATTTCTCAGGTTAGTAGCAAAAAATAGTAATTTATGTAACACGTGCGTAAACTATAGTATTTTTCGGCATGATTGCGGAATTTCAGACACCGCTGAATGATGAAATAAGACACGTTTGCCCAAGTATTTCATACAATATTTTTACGGCAGTCATGGCATGAACAAATTGTAGTTAAATGTTGTGATTTTTGTGTTTTTTTAGCACGCTGTAAAGTGATGAACAGTGCGTAAAGTGATCTACTTTGATATGATTATTTTACGCACTAATGCCATAAAGTTTTACCAAAATCGTATGGACATACGTCCAAAAGCAATAAATTTTGTAAATATTGACATTATAGTTCTTCGATATTTTCTCATCAATTTTCTAAATAAAATAAATAAGTTTCATAATATTATAAATATGTATTAATTTTTCGACATTTCGTAAATATGTCATGAAAATTGTACATAGGTACTTAAATATTTATCACAAATAGAATATATTATCAAACTTGATGCAAAGTTTGTAAAATTTCAATAGTTCTCTCCAAAAGTGGCTTTATTTTAATATTTCGTGAAGTAAGAATTCGTAATAAAAGATAATAAAAACATCGCCATAACTTAAAAAAATTACCTACATCTTTAATCCAAGGTGTGTTTAGAAAATGACATTTTTATGATATTGTACAGGTGTACATTCATAGTCGGTTCACTTTCATATGAAACAAATGGATTTTCCTCCATGGTCAGCTTGATTAATCATTTTAACGTTTGGTATGTGGTATGTCGACTCCACAAAATACAATAATTGTTTCACGCAGCAGAACACCCTGTATACACCATCTCGGCAGCCTCTCCCCTCGCACCCCTCCCCGCCCCCTCTCCCAGTCTCCCCAACGATCGAAATCGAGCCAGCTCCATACAGAATCCAACTAACCCCAAAGGGGCACCCCCTTGATAGCCGAGATATTAGTAGCTTATAGCTGGTGTATAGGGGTAAATTAGGTGGTGTTTGTGCGAATAAAATAAACGTGCGAGTGTCGTTTTCAAAGGTATAGGATAAAACGGCGAATTTTCCCATTGTTCAAAGCTCCTTCGCGATCGTAAATCAGAATTAATGCCTCTCTATTTATAAGAGTGGCGAAAATAATATTTTATTGGCCATTCGGAGGCCGATAATATACGTATTTTTCATTCGGATAGTGCTCAGCCGACAGGTGAGCGAGTGCTATAGCAAGAAAATGTCACACGATAAAGCCGTATCCACGGAAGACCTCTGCACGTCCGAAGAACAAAACAACGGCAACACCATACTTGGAGCCTTGAGATTGGAGGCGATCCTAAATACCCTGGTCGAAAACAAGGTTGAGGCGCTCAAAAACGACAACAGGAGATCGTTCAGTGTTAGTTCTAGCCCTAGGAAACTCTTGGAAAAATTGAGGTCGCCTAAAAGCTCCGTTAAGGTCGAAAACGAGAGGGCGCACGACGGAAAGCGTAGGAAAAGATTACACCATAGGCAAGGTTTCGAGGAAAGGCACCAGTTTAAACGACAAGGTAAAAGGGGAGGAGCGTACAACCGAACGAAGTAAAATATTATGTCCTTTTATGTAGTTTTGCGTCAAGAAATATCGGTTTCCTCTCCGGACAGCCAAGAGGTCGTGCCGCAGAGATCGAACTATAACGGACAATTGGCGATGCAATACGACGCATGCGCGTACGCGAGCTGTCATTCGTTGCCGGAGCGCAGCAGGAACGAGTGCTGCTGCGCAGAGGGAAGCTCCGGAGCAATGTGAAAAAGTAGGAGGACATATCATGTGGTATGACTAAATGTTTATTTTTGTAGAAATATGAGATTCGTGGAAGACTATATTTCCGTAAAAATGGGCAGTTATGGAGAAATGGAGACGGACGAAATGATATCCGAAGAAATGATGAGGAGGGCTAGGAGGAAAAGGAGGAGGAGGAGAAAAAGTAGAATGAAAAGGAGGTAAAAATAAAAAAAATCTACAAAAAATACATTAAAATAATTCAATCGATCAATTTACCAGAGAAATTTTTAAGCATTTTAAGGCAACTGTTACCATCATTATTTCTCAATCTCAAGCATTTTTTGGAAATTAGCTTTATCCGTGTGATTTACTAATTGTCTTACACTCACTGGGATTGCTACGGTTTTCTAGGGTTTTCCGTAGTACTTGAGCGAATGCTATCCTAGTTCTATCAGGAAAAAAGTCGGCCCTAGCCGCAAATGGCAACGAAGACAAAATAATAGTAATTGCCCCCCTCCCCCGCACAAGCATGTAATTGCTTCTGGGGTACTCATAGTTTGGAGTATTGTGACGGTGAGAATTATTTTTATTATATTAAAAAAATAATTAGTCAAATTTTATGCAATAATAATATAATAAATAGTAAATGAATTATTTAGCACAGTGCGGCAACTATAATATCAGACAACATTTGAAATTAAATAAGGTTTATGAGTAGGTACTGTATTAAATCTATAGAGCATAATATGTTTCATAATTTGATGTTAAATAATATTAATTTTTCATTATTTTTATTTCTCCCTATTTCAATAAATAATTTGAATTCGATATAAACCAGTTGATTTTGTTTAAATGGCGTGTAAAGTAAAAATTTTGATTATCTATATTGAATATAAGTATTTCCAATTTTTCACAGAAAAAAATTCTTCATTTTATAAATAAGAATAAAAATATTTCTCACTATATTTTGATTAACACTTAACATATTTAGATTTTGATGCTCACAAATTATGTTCGTACGTTTTTTACAATTTAATATAATTCTAAAAGGTTTATTCTGTAATTTTTTTTAAATTCTCGATATGACTGTTATTTTTAGCATAAACAAAATGGTAGAACAATATTGAAAATTGGGAAATATTATGGATTTAAATACAGTTTTAAAAATTTTGCAAGGTCTTTTGATATCGGTAGTCGATAGCATGCCAATGTTTTTACTAATTTTTTAAACAAATGAGAGACTTGTTTATTGAAATTAAAATTTTTATTCAAAATAATTCCTATAAATAGTTCATTTTTTAATTAAAATCGATATTTTCATTATTTATTCTCAAATCACGACATGTGTAAAATTTTTATTTTTCTCTTACCAGAGATAATCAAATTTTATTTTTGAAACATATAATTTTAATTTATTTTTACATAAAATTAAATAAAAAATTGTTCACCTACAAAAAGCTGCATTTTACATTTTTTTACAAAACTTACTAGGTTACTCGTATGTCAAATAAATAAAAAAGGGTTCCCAAAACAGATCACTGCGGTACACCATTTTTACAAAAAAATTGGGGATTATTTTGTGCAAATCTAATGTTAGATTCTTAAATAGGATAGTTTCGTTCACATTTTATAAAAATGAACATTAAAAGTTGGTCCATTGTTAAGAAACTTGAAAGAATATATAAGAAGTAGGTTGTATAAACGGTAGGTACCTACCTATTTTAAGTTCCCATTCTATTTTTACATGAAAGACGATCATTTAATTGTTTTCCCACGGTCACGCAAGCGTCTGTATTTTATAATTGTACCCGCAAAAAGCATCATTCATGTTGTTTTCTATCGAACACATTTCCAAAGAACTGACGCATGGAACGCTTGGGTATTTTTCAAAATGCCGATGAATTGGAACAGGAACATAACAATGATTCACGAAAGAAACGCCAGAGGCAATAATAACGAGACCTTCCACCAGCATGGCCCTACACCCCCACATGATGCACCATCAAGTCAGCATCGACCGAGAAACGATGAAACACTACGAGGCCGACGATCTGCCGCCAAGGGCCAAGTGGACGATCGTAGCCACGGCCTGCCTGCTGCTGTTCATGTGCCTGCTACTTGTCGGCATCACCCTGAGGATGGCCCCTCTCATCGACGAAATCGGTGAGGGATTGACAGGTCTGCGGACGGTGCCATAGAATGTCAACCGCTCGTTTCGCCCATCGCGTTTAAAGTATAGGCACTATTTATATCCCAATGTATACATTCGGTACTATTTTAAACGAAAGAGTTTGTACCGGTCGTTCGTAGTCTGCGAAATGTGCGAACGCGGTAACCACCTAATGGCCGCGAATTGCAAGAGACCCAGGCGCAGTCGAAGCCTGGAAGATCTCGACAGGTACGACAGAAGGCGGTCGAGAAATAATAGGAGGAGGCAGAGCGTGCACGCCGTTAGTACTTCGAGGAAACATTCGAAACGGAGAGGTAGCCACCATTCGAGAAGGGAATCGAGGGTTAGCTACATTTCAAAAAATTCGGACACAAGGTAACTTTGTACGTTAAAACGCGAGGCACCCTGTATAAATACCGCATAATTATTGTAGCTTGTTAGATGTGGAACGCAGAAGGTCGTCGCAGCTAAGCTACAGCACTCACGATAACCGAATCTTCTGTTCATTAATCGAACGCGAAATGACAAAAAAGCAGAAGAAACGCAAACGAATAGTGAACACTATTGTCGCGATATTTTTTATGTTGTTTTGCGTGAGTATTTTGGCGGTCATAGTGACTTTGACGCACCAAACGACGACGACGGTACAAGAAAACAATTCTACGAAAAATTTGACGTACTACACTTTTTCACCGCATCCAGACATGCTTAGGGCGAAGCTAATTTGATATTCTATGGCAACGTTTAAATGGAATGACAGTTGTTTGTAACGTTTTTTTTTAATTTTCAGTTCGTGAAGAGAACGAAAAACTTCTAAATTCGATAAGCCACACAGGAAATTCTTCTTTAACCGTCCAAAATGATTTAAAGTAGCGTTAATTCAAAAACACCCAGTTATAGTTTAATTTTTCATGGTTAAATCTTACGTGAAAATGCCTTCAATAAAAATAAATTATATTCTAAAGACTAAATAAAAAAGAACAATGTTAAAATTGTCCTAATAAACAAATAATAAAATCGGTTATTCTTGTTCAGTTGTTCAGAAATAAAATGTAACGTTTATATTTTTTATGATAATTGTTGTAACTATATCCGTTAGAAAAATTGGATAAATATAATATCATTGAGTAAAATATTACATGTATAACTTTTGAGTTGTTCCTTTCAATATAGATTGTTCTTCTATTTTACTCAATGATAACAACAGCCTAGACTGACTATAAAAGATGTGGGTCCCACACCAGTTCGATGTTGTTAATCAATGCATGTATAAATGTTTAGAAGTAGTTTAAACGATTTTTTTGTATAATAATAAATTATATTATGTAAAAACAGGGTATATAAGACTAGTACGTGAAAACAATACCGAGGTTGAGTACATACGCACAAAAACTATAAGGGGACGATCGCCCTGTACAACACCGTCACCTCCCTCGTATCTACAGTGTGTGCTAAAAGTCTACGACTTGTAAATCTTTCGATGTTCGGCGTTTTGAATTAAGACAATCAAATTTTTTGTCAATCATACTACAGACTAAACGGGACTGTTTTTTGCTCAAAAATAAACGTATTTTCTATCTTGATTATACAATTTTTTGGCGTCTACACTAAATACTAACCAAATGTTATAAGTACATTGAAATGAGTACCTATGTTGTTTTTAGTAAGTTATTTTGCTAATAGTGACAATCAATTTTTTAATCCAGACGAATTCAGTATTCTTATACAACGCAAGTAAGTTAGTTTGACGTTATTTTTTTTTTAAGTAAGATGAATCTCCTCCCATTAAATAAAAAGTGTCTTTCATTCGATGTAATAACGTAGAATTATTAATATATATTATTATCATGGTAAACGTATCCAATAAATAATATTCACTGTTGAAATTATTGTTTTCTTTTGTACATCTCTTATCGTTCTGATTACGTCGTCACTATTTCAAAACAACATTTTTATCTACAAAATTTTCCACGCAATCTGCAGACGATTTTGACGCAATGCCCTCAACTTTTTTATCACCCCGTACACACAAAGAAAATCCATTTTCCTTTCTGCGCATGCCCCGCGCCCTGAAAATCAATGTTCCCTTTTATTTGGCCAAAGGAAGGTCACGTTTTTGCCATTTCGACCCAGCGCTCTTACTTATATACCTACGTCCAAAATAACAACATTCAAAAGGGTGTGAAACATGTCACGTGATACAGCAAACTTGAGTTACGCCTATCAAGTGCCCTCAGGGGGGTACATAGCCAGATTGAGGAATGGTCTGAGCAAATTTAGCGACATTTTTAGCGAGTTCGACAAGTACATCGCTCCAGCATATCATCATGACCGATGCGAAAGGTAAAATAACAAAAAAAAAAACAAATATTGTCACTGCCGCAACATTGTTCTAGATCCGTTCAAATGCGCTTATATTCTATGCACAAAAGGGAGTTCGTGTTGGTTTTCTTAATGTTCTTCGCAGCCGTAGGACTTGCCATCTTCATAGGGCTAACAGGTAAGAAGGAAGGACTCAAAAACAACCCGAACATAAAAAACTTTAAGGTCCGCCACTGAGTCTAACGACGGAGATAGATGGCAAAGCCGTCCTGCCAAAGAACAACGTAAGTTTGAATTCTTCGATAGCCACAGGACCGTTCATAATGAAGACGCCGAAATTGACGACGTACAACCAACAACTCTGGCTGATCGCGATGTTTTCAACGAAGAATACAGACGAAGAGTCCGTCGAGAAATCATTCGACGTTTCGGTCGCTATAACCGGGCTGAACGAAGATCACAAACCCGAGAACGTTTTGCGTAATAGAAACAAGTAAAATTTTCTAAAATTGAAGGCGTGGTAAGCCGTTGGCATTTTTTTTAGGTCCATACATATAAAATGTGCCAAAGTGACGTGCGATGAGTTTTTAGTGTTGCATCTAGGATATTTCGATTACACACATTACATTACGACGGTGAAGTTTTTTGGGTTGGAGATTTTTCATAGCAAGTACACTATAAACGAATTAATCTTCTATGTAGGTAGTTTAAAATACCACAAAAATTATCTACATAACATTATTTTGTAGTTCAAAACTTACAATCCCGATTATACCCAAATTGAGATATGGTTTCGGCTTATATTTTTGATAGGAACATTCTCTGTGGCTGTAAGTATGTTGTTTTTTAAAAATCTAGAACGGAACCTCATTTTTTTATAGTGTTGGTTCTTTCAATCATTAAGAAAGTACCCAATGCACGTGTGGTCGTATGAACAAAGGTGGATGTCAATTCTTTTGCCACTGATGGCAGCTTTTGACAGTAAGAAACAATTTTAATTCTTTCCAGGGCACGTAAAATAAGGCTTCTCACTAGTTCATTTTTATTTGATAATAATGTTTTAAGAATTTACGTACCTCCAAGACTGCCGTAGAAAAAATATTATACGAGACACTTGCCTAAACGTGTGTTTTCCGCACTATTGCAAAAAAAAACACTTTAAGCACTTGTTACATAAATTACTATTTTCAAATTTCAGACCCATTCTTTGCAATGGTATTCATGACAAGCTCGTGGCTTCCCGGTATGATAGACGCCATTTTTCAAAATACCTTTACCAGCGCCATATTTTTGGCGATACTTTGTATACCGCATGGGATTATACAGAACGAAAGAAATTTGTACACATTTTATCTGCCCAAGTTGTTTGTTGTTGGGATGTTTTATTTCCCACTGTTGGTGATGACCGTATGGATGAAACTAAATGAAGTTGAAGATCCCACCTTCGACCATAAGACTTTGCAAAATTTTCCGGTGAAATTTTTTTCTTGTAGGTACCTAACCATTTTTTTTATAACTTCTTTTTGTAGGTCGCTATAGCATTTCTCTATATTTCCATGGGAATGTACTTGATTTACCTTATTTATTTAACCCAAAAAGCGTATACAGAACTAAGGTCAATGCCATATTTCGGTAAAAAAAAACTTCGAGGTGCTATATACTTATTATAGTTTCTAATATTGTTTTTTTTGTAGCTTTAAGAATAAAATTTCTGTTCTTTCTGTCATTAATACTTCTCAGCGCGAGCTTTTCTATAACATCGACAAAATTCGGCATAGATATCTTGGAAGACAACTTCATATCAGATTTAAAGACGTCTTCGAAAGATTCCGTGCAATTCATGTCACAGTATGGCCTTTTAAATTTCTACGTTTATGCTTTGGCGTACGTGTATGCTCCAAATGGGAAAAATACTCAAGGTAAGACGCGTGGTGGCCCCAAGTGTGATCCCTGAGGAACACAATAACATTTTTAGACGTAGTTATTACCAAGGATAATCCTGCGTTTTCTATGATAAACGACAGCGACGAAGATGTCATTTATGGTTCTGACGAGGACAGTAGGAGGCCGTTGAATAGGACCAGAGCAGACGACGATAGCGACTGAAGGAATTTGTGGAAATTATATTTGTGTCAAAGTATATATTTCTTCGTGGGAAGATAAAATAATTGGTTGGTAATTTGTTTTCATTTATAAAATATGTGATCATTAATTAGATATTTGTTTCAGAATATTGCCAGATATTCGTAGAGAAGGATGTCTTCAGAATTATTCGAAATTTGATGTATGTTTTTTTAAATGTATGAGTGTTACGCAAAATAAAGATATTAATTTACAATAACTAGGTTGACCATCGCGTGATATCACACATTCTCCGGTTAAAACCAGAAACGAATAGTATTTTATGTTGATACCAACATTTTGAAGAGTCCAAGTTTATCTAAGAACAAAAATATATGTCGATTCGACACGTACATCTTTATTGTGCTGCAAAACTATCTACGGGGATACAAATTTTTGACTGGGTGTCTTTTGATTTTGTGCTTCTTCTTCTAAAACCTCCACTTGGGCTTGCCGTCATCTTCCCGGGCGCTCCTGCTTCCAGTCCTTCTTGCTGAACCGGAAGTGGGTCTTTTCGGACCGGGATACCTGGCGGAAGCCGTTCTCCGGAAACCGGAAGCACGCTCTTCGTCCAGCGTGTTCAGAATTCTCCTTCTGCCTTCGAAACCGACTTGCAAAGACTGGGGCTGACGGAATTCTTCGTAGTCGTCCACTTCCGTGATTTGGACGCGTTTCTTCTAAAAGTTTTTCTTGCGTTTTTTTTGTGGGCCTTTCTAGGTTTGCGACTACTTACTTACTTTTGCGGTGTGTACTCAAATAAACTACGCGTACTTGCAAATTTTATTTCGATAATTATATCAAGTTAACACAGCAGTAATTATGTAATAATAATTATATAATGTTAAAAACTTAAAAAAATGGTATAATGTAAAACAATAACAAACTTTTTACTTCGTGAATAATGTCTATAATAGTGAAATAAACTACCCAAGGTAACTAAAAGTGACTTAATAATGATAATAGTAATATACCGTGCCAAAATAGGCAGTTAAGTGCCTTCTACAGTGTGACAAATAAATTCTCCAATGAGAAATTAAATATAAACTTTGTATCAAGCTCTTCAAAATTGTTAAGCTTCAAAAATGTATTTACTATAAAATATGTACCTGAAACTATATTTAGTTTAAACTATAATAGAGTATCATCTGACGGTAGTTTGTAAAAAAATGAAAGAAAATAATTTTAAAAACATTAATCAAACATGACTCTTGTTGCAAGCAATGCTTCAAGAAATCCAAGTATTTAAATCGTTTTATTTTATTTTAATAGAAATTATATTAAAATAAGTAAATTTTAAATACTTTGTCATTAAAACATCCCTCTGGATTTAAATGATATTATCTTAAATATGTGTCTGAAGTGGTGATTTTTTATTTAAATACCTTCCTTGGTATTTGATCTTATGGGTGTATTTTTTTATTTACGGGAAGATTTAAATCTTCAAATAAGATTTAAATCATTTACAAAGGATTTAAATGCTTAAAAATCATCTTAAATCAAATGTTTAAAAAATACTTAAAACTTTTATAAACGATTTATTAAATGATTTTTTTCATAATAATAATAATAATAATAATAATGTTTTTAAATCATTTCAATTGAAATCTTTGTTAGCAATGTAAACCATTTTGAGTTATTTAAATCGTCCTTATTCATTTAAATCATTCTTAACTATTAAAATCATTGGACATGCTAAAATTGATATATTTGGCATTAAAGACAAAATATCTTTAAATAACACGGATAAAAACTTGCAAGTGGAACAATTTTTATATGTTTTTTTAAATTTCGAAAAATAATTGGAGTTGCTAAAGTTATTTGTTGTCTGAATTACAAATTGTTAAACTTATTTTCTCGCGATGCATACTTTATTTATCACACTGTACAGTGTTATACAATTATAGAAGCACTGAAAATGTTGCACTTCCTTCGCTTGGTCATATTAAATTTGTCTTTTTATCTAAGAGGAATACTTAATAATCACAACACCAAAGTTTCTACTTCTTCTAGAATTAAAGATAATTTATGCTTGAAAGATGTCCAGCCGCAAACGACATAAATATTTTAATTACGCCTTTCTGTCTCTGGACATCTTAAGTTAGATTATCCTTCGGCCAGAACATACAAATATATAAATTATTTCCGAAATCAGACAAGCGTATTTAGTAAAATTTTAGGTGCATGTACAAACCAATAAACAACCATGGACAATTTAGCCACCAAATGCGGGGGGCCGCTGTTTCTTTTATCTCCCGACAAAAAACCCTTTAAAACATCGACCAAAAACGACCTATCTAACATCTAAATCAGTCCCTGGAATCCGCCCGTTAACGAAGTCAACATTCCCTCAATCTAGTGCTCCTGGTTCAAGTTCTCGTCAGGCTTGTGGTGGTCTGGCTGCGCGGGCAGTGAGTTCTAAAATACAGCGGTACCAACCTTACTGCGCATGCGTCGCTTCAACCGGCACTTACCTGCGAACCGGACAGCGAGTGGTTCACGCTCGCGCTGGATCTCTGCTTGAGGTAATCCTTGTCGTCGAAGATGCGCTTGTCGCCACCTCTCGGCCGGTGCTTGACGTTGTCCAGCGAGCCTATCTTGCTCTGGGCGTGGACCTCGATCTTTTTCGACTCGATCTTAAAAATTACAAAAGCGGTAACGCGCGGTCGGTACCGTGGGCTGCCTAGCTCGGGTGCCTTCTCAAAACTACTCTAAAGAACAACATTGTCTTACAAATCGAACACATAATATCGTGTGTGTACAACGGTGTTGTTTACGCTTACACAGTGAGAGTACTATAGTGTTGTGTATGTACACGGTGTCTAGAATTTTTTTTACCTCATCTCTAAAAGAGTAAGATATGTCTTCTCCGTAAAGTTCGTCTTCGTCCTATACATTTTAAGTACAATTTTATATTCGCTTAAAAAAGTTAAAAATATACACTGTGACCCACTTCAAACGCTATTGCGGCAGCTAAAACTGATAACCCGATCACTTCTTCACATTACCAAATCTAATATAGGACTAGAAGATATGTTTTCAGTTGACACGATATCTATTAGCACAAAAAACATATTCATAACCGAAAATGACAGCTGTCAAATGGACTTTAACTTTTAAGCATGGAAATTAAATTTATATACGGCTAGTTAAGTAAAACATTCATCTGACCTCAATGGGCTAGAGGCATGATTCTCGCTTTGCGTGCGAGAGGTCCTGGGTTCAAATCCCGGTTGCGGCTGCTTTTTTTATTTTTATTTTTTAAATTACATTTTCGAAGAGGGGAAATATTTATAATTTTTGTAGTTAATTTATTCCTAAGAAATTGGGTTGATGAATTATGGCTACATAGACACTGAATAATAATTATCAAACTATACGCACTTGATTTCTTTTGGAATCTTATTTATATAACAAAACGCCATCACAGAGAACTCATTTTTTACCAAAGTTACTTTTAAATTTTTGAATCTGAAAATCACTATTTTTCTTGTAATTTTGGTATAAAGTCTTTGAAAAGCAATGTTGAAATATTATTCTTTTTCATAGTTAAATTAATCAAAATGCATACCTACTTTTAATTTATATAAACTTTTAATATCTAGATATCCTTTTGGTTTATATAAATTTATTGTTGGTTCTAAAAAAGGGAGTTTATGGATGCATTATTTTGCAACTTTTTCAAAGGTTTTCTTGCATCTAAATTTTCTGATCCCCAAATCGGAATTAAATATTTTAATTTTGAGTATATTAATGAAAAGTAAATATTTTTCAAGTATTTCACTGGAATATATTTCTTTATCCCATATAAAATACATATTATTGGTGAAATACTGTTTCTAAGATATTTAACATGTATTTTCCAACTAAAATTTGTGTCCAGATGTAAACCTAGAAGCTTAATAGAATTTGTATGTTTAATTTCATAATTATTATATGGAAGCTTTGGTTTAATATTTTTAATTAATTTACGTTTAGTGATAAACATATATTTGGATTTATCAAAATTCAGAGATATTTTCAGCAAAATAAACGATTATTGTAGCATCAGCAAAAAGTTTAACACTGCCTTTTAAATTTAAATTCGACACAGAATTAATGTATATCAGAAACATAACTGGACCTAATGTAGATCCTTGTGGAATCCCACAATTTATATATATCCATTTGAACTTTTGATTTCTCCAATTTGGACAAATTGATTACGTTTAGATAAATAATGTTATACCCATATTACCCAAACATTTAAGAAACATTTTTAACTGTATCGAATGCTTTACATAAATCTAGTGACAATAATTATTCTAATAATTAATTCGATAAACTTTTCATATCTCACAATTTTTACATTAGAGTTTTTGTATTTAGGTATTCCTATTGATAGTTAAACCGCGATTTTTCAATGGTGTCTAGAATTTTTATTGTTAGATGTTAGATATTTTTTAACAAAATATGTTGCAGTAGGCCTTGTTTTTTTTTTAATACGAGTATACTAAAGTTTTTGATGCCTTAGCGTTAAAAAAAACTAGATCAAAATCGGCTGATAAATACAAATTTCGGTTTGTAGTGGGGTCACACTGTATAATACCTAAACCATTAATTTATACCTTTATGTCACCACCTCCTGGGGTATGCTTAATATTATCCTTGGACCCAACTTTCGACTTGGCCTTATCCTTAAAGTCCAATTTAAGCGACTCGATTTTTTTCTCGCTACCTTTCGGTTTGTATGTTGCGTTGTCTAGAGAACCAATCTTAGATTTTGCGTTCCACTGAAGCTTCTGCTGGACAATCTGGAAAAGAACCATCGAACAATGACGCCTTTCACCTTTTTAAAATACAACTTTTCTTTCTCCGGTTTTTGGAATGTACTTGTCGTTCTTCGCTTCGATTCTGGAAGAGGCGTTCTTGAAGTCCACCTTTTTGGTTTCTATTTTGATGTGACCACCGCCAGGCTTCCACTTCGCGTTTTCCAAAGATCCTATCTTAGACTTTACCACCTTCAAGTTCGGCGAGGGTGCCGCCCCCACTTGCACCTTGTTCATTGGAACCTCTGCAACATCAACAACCTTAAAATGGTCCAAAATGGTCCGACCAACGCACTTTTCTTTTCTGTAGATCCTGGAGTGGTCGCAGTCGAATCCGGAGACTGTAAGCTCGGCGTCTTCGAATTTCTGGATAGCGACCTACCCTTGGTAGGCGTCGTGGATGACGTCCTAGGCTTGCCAGTCTTCCTTGGTGACCTAGCGTCGCCGTTGGTGGATGGATCCTGTACCCAAGAAACTTTCTTGAAGTGCCCCTATTCCAGAACGTTCGAATACTCACGTTTCCTTGAGTCGACTCGTCCACGCCGCTGTCATTGTCGCCTTCTGCAACAAGAGAGAGAAGTGGTTAAGAAAATTGTAGAAGAAACGCGGAACAACCTTTATTGACCTGATCTCGCGGGACTCCTGGCAATCGGCGGCTTGCCGAGATCCAAGAACTTCTTCTGCTCTTGAATATTCGACTCCTTGCTAATAGTTTTGGGTGGTTGGGTGTGCTCCAGTTTGTTGTCGTTTCCATTCACGCTGCTGCCAATTCAGAAAAATCGTTACAAGCGATACGGGAACGTTGCGAAATTCTACCTGTTGACTTTGGGAGGGTCGCTGGTGGTTTCCGCCGTGTCCTTGACTTTCTTCCCTTCGTCCTCCGCGATTTTATCCATCCTGGACGTCGGCCTGGCTTCCGGACGAGTTGGGAACTCGCCATCCGACTTCCTGTCCAAACTTTCGTTGGGCACGTGCTCGGGATCCTTCCTCTCCTCCATTCTGCGTTCGACGGAAGGAGTTCTCGGTAAATATTCGCCCTTCTGCACGTCGGAGGTCATTTTGACATCCTCATACTTCGGGAGATCGATCTCGGGCGCGTCCAGAGTTCGGGATCTGCAAACACACCCGTCGTTTCACCGTTCCAAGACAACCTTCTCGTCGGTCTACCTGTTTAAGAGTTCATCGGCGAATGGCGGCCTTTGTTGACCGCCGAACGGCGGCGTGGATCTCTGCTGGAACAGCTGCTGTCTCGGGGGCGGCAGCTGGGGCCTCGGGAACGGCGCTAGCGGCCTGAAATTCGCCCTCGGCTGTTGGAAGTTTTGTCCGGGAGGTCTCTGGACGAGTTGCGGGGGTCGCTGAGGAATAAACTGGGGCGACGGAGGTCCGGGTCTCGCTGGCGGAGGTCTCGGAGCTACCCCGGGCGGTTGACCAGCCGGAAACGGGGGTCTGTAGGCGTTCGGGAAGTTGGTGCGGCTGTCCAGGCGGCTCAGGGGCGGCCGCTGGTTGATCGCGACGCCTGGATGCAGCGGTGGGGGCTAAAGGAATATGCATTCGGCTTTATGGGACCTTGGATGGTCGTTCTAAAAATACGTCGGCTAATTTCCTGAGTGGCAGGACCTTACACAACGCCGGGGGTGCAACCTATATTCGACTATCGATTATTTCGATGGGGGATTCCGCTTAAAAAAAACGGTTCTATTGTCTCCCGTCACGGAATCTTAATTGGTTCGTATATAAGTCGCCCTATATCGTATTTATGGTGGTAGTATTTAAAAAAATGGGCCGCCGAGAGATTTCGGAGCGTGTGGAGTGCCGGGTGTGCCTGTCACAGGATGATACAATGTCGTAGAAACACGGAAGCAATTTTTAAACTGCCTACATAGTTATAGGCAAACTCCACGGAACATATATATTTTATAGTAATAATTAACAAAAATTCCGTGTTCTCTTACCATGTCCTGCATAATTTTCTCTTCTGTAACGTTATTAGGACCATTTATGACAGAAGCAGTCACTGGCTGCGACATTTTTTTAAGTTTCAACTGCAAAAGTTAATTTCGTTAAAAAAATGCTCTAAAAATTCTACTACGGTGACTCTATAGGGTGAGATTCGTGATATGCTGCCATTACGAAGTGTTTAAACGACTTTTACTTGTGGCTAATTGGGAAATGTTATTGTGCTCGGTACTTTTTAATGCTGGCTAAACAAACTGAAAAGAAAAGTTTTCTGGCAGGGAAACTACGAACTCGTTACGAAGTATAGTAAAGCTCGTTCTATCTTGAAAACCATCTGTTTTATTGAAATTTTTAACGTTATTCTTTCGTCACTTCCGCGACAACGGTTGCAAATTTACAGGGTGAACGAAACTCGACGTCCCAAGAACTCGAAAACTCAAAATAAAATTTCGAAAATGGGACATACCAATTATGACCGAAAATTAGCTTTCTTGATGTTTGGGAAAATGGCCGCTGTGACGTCATCGATATTATTTTCCCAGGAACATACCATTTTTTCCATATATATTGAAAGTCCTCATCATTCTCAACAACTTTTGTAGGGAAAGATTTTCTGTATCTTTTCTTGTTCAAAATCTACAGGGTCTAATATGTAAAAAAACATGGAATTTTTCTAATCATTTTCCGAAATCTAGCTAAATTTATTCAATTGGAATATTTTTTAATTTGTTTTTGTAACAAACAATACAAATAGCAAACAAGTTAGTAACAAGCACAATTTAAAAATTTAAAAAATATTCCAGTCGAATAAATTTAAGGATGCACAAGACACCCTAACATACTCTTAAATAATTTATGACTATCAATAATCGTTTCTATAGCTAGCTAGATTTCGGAAAATAATTAGAAAAAATTCCATATTTTCTTACATATTTGCCCCTGTAGATTTTGAACAATAAAATATACAAAATTTGTTGAGAATGATAAGGACTTTCAATATATAGGGAAAAAATGGTATGTTTCTGGGAAAATAATATCGATGACGTCACAGCGGCCATTTTCCCAAACATCAAAAAAGCTAATTTTCATGACGAATATTTTTCCAGAGATTTTCGGGGGTCTACCCCTTTGTACACTAAAATTTACAGTTTGAAACCAAAATTCGGTCAAAATTAAATATTTGGAAATTTCTAAATGGCTGACCAGAGCATTTTTTTGAAAAGTGAAAGAAAGATTCTGCATTATCAAAAAAAAAACGTCTTAGCGTGGTCCGACTAAGCCGGTGTCTAGACCTTACCGAAATCGTTTCCGACGTTTCCTAAATAATTCAAACAGTTTTCCACGCACTCCTACCCCAAAATATCGACCAAAAAATACGCGCAGTTCTTCTGGGGGTTGTACGAACATCCCGGAAACTAGTTTAGTGGCACCACACCCCTTTCCAGCTAGCAAATAATATCATATCTCGCATTCTCGTCTTAAAATATGCGTAAAAGCTTGCCAGGGAACTTACACAAACATTTTAAACGCTAAATTATTGTGTCTAGAGCTTTTGCAAAATCTATAATAGGTCTATAAATGCGTGCAGTTTAAACAAATAATAATTGTGGTATTCGATATTATAGTTAAAGTGTTAAAATAATAATATAAATATGATCTTCTAAGATGCAAACGAGACAAATACATATTTATATAAAACTTTCTTATAACCAAAAAAAATTGGAGGAATTCGATCAGACGCGTGAGCAGTACCACCGAGTGTACCTGAATTTACCAAAGTGACGTCACTATGTGAACAAACCAATCGAACCACCAGGGACGTCCGTACGCCATGAAATACGGAACAAAACTAACTGGAACTGGGTCTCCGGCGGGCCTTAGAAGAGGAAAATCGATATGCGGGGAAAGCTAGCGGGAAATTCAAAGACAATTTTCCTTTAAACATGTTGTCGCGACAAAAGAAGTTTAAGTTTCGATTTTCTATCGGGTTGTAAATCATTTTGGATACCGCGCAGAAATTTTAAAGGCAGGGGCGTTCCTTTTTGTATGGGGGTGCGAAGTATTCCAAATAATAAGAAATAAAAAATGAGGTACCTGCCACAAATATAGAAAACACATCAGTGTTTACGTGAAATTAAAAAATTGACAAAATATTTTCAGTTGATGGTCTTAGTTTTCGCATATCTGAAAATTGATACGTCTATGGTGTACAATATATACAAAATAAAACAAATAAATTATGACCTAGCTACGGCTGAAGCTAGACAGTTTCTCTTCAAGACGAATAGGCTTCTATTTTGGAATTTAAAAGAATGGTACCATTCCCATATTGTTGCTATGTGTGTATAGGTAATATAAAGGCTTATATCGTGGCACATGACATTGATTTTTACAAGATAAGGCCCTCAGAACAATTATGTTCATATCTTTTTGCCCAGCTGGTAAAACACTATAATTTATAGTAATTGATATTTAAACCGTTACTCCTGCGAATAATGTTTCATTATTGTATTATTATTGATTATCAAATCTAAAAACGGGGTTCTGGATGGGTAGAAAATATTCCTAAATATGTCAAAATCATCAATTTATTAACTACCAATTACAAGAACATTCAATAGTTCCTTGACTTTTGCTATTTGAACGATGCCTCATAATTTTTGGCACTAAAAATCGTCTCCGCTTATTTGTGGCTCCAGTCAGTTCGTGTGTCAAGGCTGAAAAAATTGCGTCACATCTGCGACACACACCCTGCCCAATTATCAAATTTGAAGCACTTAAATCATATATCAAGCTTGAAGAAACGACCGCTCCTAAAAAAATGCGACCGAAATCTATACTATAATAACCAAAAGTTTTGATTGCGCCACATTTTATCAATTCAAGGTTGGGTCGGTTTGTAAGTTCTATATTTGACTTGGAACAGTCATCTTTTGAGGCACAGGTAAATGTAAACAATTTGGAATTTTACACCGTTAATATATATTATTAGTTTATATACCTGCATTATAATTATGATTTTTAATAGTAATTAAAATAATATAATACAGGCAAGGTAGAAGCGTCACTGATAATACATATAAATATAGACAATAAAATTGGGTGATTTTATATAGGTTTACTAAATGAAAAAATAAAAAAAAGTATTTTCTTGAGGTCTAAAATCTAGTATACAGAGGCAAAGATGGTTGTATACATATTTGGCAACGGTAAAATGTACATATTTACTACACTTTTATATCTCACAATAGAAAAAATTAACTTAATTACCTATCTTTCCAATAATTTTTTCAACAAACCAATGGGTTGACAAATAAATGTAACCAACATTTAATAATATACAACTCCTCTAAAAAGCTACAATTACTATTTTAATACATCATTTAAAACGATTATTTATTTATCAAGTAGCTTGTTGGCAAATTGCATAAGGTCTAAAAATAAAACAGGAAATTTTTAAGTGTGCCTACCTATTATAAATGGGCGGCTAGAATTATTTTTTCATCTTAACACAATATTTACAAACAAAAACTGCAAACACAAACTATAATAAACTGTTGTTAAAATAAGAATATAACCTAGAACAACAATCTACCCGAAATTGTTCACCACCCACCTGCACTGTTGTTGGCCTGTCCACTGCCCTCTGCGACCTTCGGCGAGGGGTTGCCGTTGTCTTGAGCTACGTCAGCCATTTTCCGAGGATTTCCACGTGAAAATCTACCGCGAAAATATTTTCGGTGCTCGATCAAGTTGTTTACTGATTATTTTTGGACGTTCAACTGTCGCGCAGATAATATGCCGTACTCTGTAGAGTAGACGGGATGGGATCGAAGGAGGCTGTGGTTGCGTCTGCGTATAAGGAAATGATCCTGTTGGATGGAGGGATCGTCGTAGTCCTTTGGTTTAATATAAGTGGAGAGAGCGGTAATTTTCAATGATGCGAATTAGACATTTACTCGTATAATACATATAAAAACGTTATAAAGATAGTTAAAGTCATCAGCTGTTATCACGATATTTCAAAAAATTAACATGGGTGGAGGTGTGGAAAAGAAATACAGAGGGTATTCGAGTTTTACAGATTAAAGTTAATACCAGCGCATTCATCAAAAGTCTAAAATATCGTTTTTTATTATTTCAAACCACGATTTCTTTGCCTATGTCCATACCAAATAAAATGGTAAAATAAACTAGGTAGTTAACTACAATTTTAATTCATAATTTGGTAAGTATCTTTGATAAGTTCTTTCAAGAGAATATAGTCGAAAATGTTGTCGCTAGTCTACTACGCACGCAAAAAAACTAAAGTACCTACGAAACGCATCGTGCTTAACTAGACTGCCAAATGAGATCCATCGATCTCGGCATGTTTTATTTTTAAAATTGCAATTTGTACATCGTTGCAGTCAGATTAGATTTCGTTGTGGCATATTTTTTTAGGGGACCATCAAAGATTGGAACACTATGCTGGGCTACGGCCGGAAATGTTTCGATAAATTCGAATGGTTGTAACTGCGACATTTGTTGTGTGAATACGTTAAAAAGTATTTGGTATAATCAAAGTTTGAGTGAACTCTTGTACGGAAAACTCACAAGTGTCTAAGTTTGTCTAACATCTACTTTTGGGTGTATGAGATTCTATGCATATTCTGGCCTGTTTACACGATGCTAGGCCTCCAAGAGCCAATCAAATTCGACTTGCTAACGATGTCCGATACTTTAAATTGCAATTTAAATTAGAAGTGCCTAAATACCTGGTCTATATAAAGAAGCAGGTACCTTAGAGCCAGTCTCACTTGTGCCCAAAAGTTCAGCGTACAAAAAAGCGTCCTCGTGGTAAGATTCGATTTCGAAATGGTAAAAGCCTAGTTTTCTTTGACGTTTTTAATTATTAATAAGTCATTTTTTTAGGCTGACGAATTAAGCACCGAGGATATGGAGAGTTAGTGCTATTTTGTATTTATATATATTTTCTAATATAACGTTTTTGTAGCTCTCGAGTTTGCAGTTCAAACTTACGGCGACAAAGTGGAGATAGATGCTTGCAATTTGGGACAAGTTATGAGGTGTTGCAACGTGAATCCAAGTCTTGATACCCTTGAAAAATTGGGGCTTACGAAAAAACCAGGTACCCACATACTTTATTTACAAATACAATTATTATTTTTCAAAATTTTTAACTTGTTTAGGAGAGAAAAAACTAAAGATTCCCGAACTTGTACCCATACTAATTCAACTGTTAAAAGAGAAGAAAGACCAAGGGTGTTACGAGGACTTTGTCGAGTGTCTCAAACTCTATGACAAAAATGAGGATGGCAAGATGCAGTGGGGAGAGCTGTCCCACTGTTTTTTGGCTCTAGGTATATGATATCACGACGTTCCATTTAAAATGTTTAAGAATGTGCTCTGTTTGTAGGAGAAAAAATGACAGACGCAGAAGTCGATGAAATTTTCGATGACTGCCTAGACGAAGACGACGATGAGGGTAACATCGACTATACGCGTAAGAATTGTCGCATTTTGTAAAACACACTTTTATTTTATTCATTTTTGTGCAGCTTTCCTCAGGAGAATGTGCGAACTCGATCCCCCTCTTAAGCCGAAGAAGAAGTAACTTATTGTACCTACTTTATGTGTAAATAAAATATATATACTTAAAATCTGACACCACGGCGTTAATCGGAACACTCCGAAACCCCCATACGCCAAATTTGAACAAAAACTATACAGCGAGTTTCATTCTGCAGGGTGACAAAGATGGACAAAATATAGGGCCATCTCAAAATGCTGAATTTCTATGAAACTTTATAGGGGTCAAGTGTAAAAATATTAATAAACGCAAAAGTAATTTATTTCTTTGCAAAATGACAAGCAACGAATAAAAACAATTTAAATTATTGGACCTTCGTTAATAAAGTCACTCTTAAACCTACTACTTATATTTTCGACCCGTATAAATAATAAAAAAAAAACACCAAGAGGAAAAACGTTTTTTCGATTTTTGTATTTTTATTATGAAGTCAGGGCCACATGAAATCGTGAGAATTAATGGCATATGTGAGCCCTAATCAAACTGCAAAGAAATAATTTTAAAATATCTCTCAGTGTTTGTACAGGGTGTTCCCGTATATTTTGACCCACCCCTATAGATCCTTTATTTTTCGAGTTAGAAAAAATTACTTAAATGAAAGTTGTAAGGTAACAAAGTGTATTGTAACAAAATAATGGATTGGCACTATTGGCAGGAATGCTCTTGTCTAAGTTGAGATGATTTTCCATGGTAACCTTGATTAAATAACAAGATCGTATTTATCTGCAATTTGGAATATCATGGGAATGCTTAGAGCAAACATATATAACATATTTATATTGTTGGAATCAGAAAAATGCGTGCAATTCAAAAATTTACAAATATACAGGGTGTTCTATTAAAAAAGAAATTTATATTTTTTTCATAAATTTGCGACGCTCATTTGTTTTATCTAGCGGTTCAGAAAAAACCATACAACTTTCAGTTGTGTAATTTTTTCTAACTCGAAAAATAAAGGCTCTAAGGATGGGTCAAAATATACGGAAACACCCTGCACAGGGTAGGTACTCCGAAAAACCGTATTTTTGCTATGTTTGAAGCTATTTCCTGAACGCCCTGTATAAGCTATGACCGCGAAACTTGGTATGTGGGGTTTTCGGGTATGGCCAATACGACTGCGCTATTCATTCTTTTTCCTAAAAAATGCCTAATGTAGTTTTGCAGTTTTCTGGGGTCTAATTATGATCGTGGTAGGTCATGGAAAAGACGAATCCGAAAAAAGTTAGTGTCAAAATCTAGATCTTTTCAAGTAGAATAATATATATTCAAATTTTTTTTTTGAAAAATCCGTCAACCCGTAAAATAATAATGGATTGTCTCGACAGTGAAGCGAAACACACTGTATATAAAAAAACTTTATTAACACTACGAATTTGGACAGAGAAACCGAACGTTATTCGTTCCCGCCCACTTCGTCGGTCTCCTTCTCGTCCGCCCCGTCCATTTCCGCCTTCTTCTCCTTCCTCTGGCCCTTCTTCAGCAGCTGCGCCAGCTTCGATCCCAAGTTCCACTTCTTCTTCTTCATGTCGCCGGTGTGCAGCTTCAGGGTGCGGCACCGCTGCACGAAGCTGCCCCTTCCGCTCGCCGCGCTCGCCATCGGAAACGTCATGGTTTTTTTCTGCAGCTCCTCGTCTCTGTCGCTCTTCTCGGGCGCCGGCAGACTTATTTCGTCCAGGGAATTTTCGTCCGGCACGCCGATGATTTCTTCCGAATCGTTCCTCGGCAACGGTATCTTCTCGGGCGAACTCCTGGAACAGCCGGCCGCCTCGCATTCAAACTCCGTAACGCTGATCAGTTTTTCTTCCTTCTCCACGGCCACGTCCGTCTTGCTCTCTTGCAAAATGTACTTTGCGAGCATCTGCTTTGAATTTCTCACCAGATCGGTCAGTCTGTGCTTCTTCTCCACCGGTGGGTACCGTTTGGACGGCGTGGGTCTGGTGAGGAGTTCGGCCTTGCCTTCCAACTGGTCACCCAGGCCTTTCTTCTTGGGTTTCTCTTCGGACTTTTCCAATGGTTCGTCGCAAGTCGTCGAACTATCTCTTTTGGTGTTGAAAATGTCACCTACGGGCGCTTTGCCCGCCATATCTAGCGCCGTCTCCAATATCTCAGAAACTATCTCTCCAGCAATCATCGTCGGTAGTTCTATGTCGCTCGCGCTCAGCAATTTGAAGTCTCTGGCTAGAGAGTATATAAAATATGAGGGGGGGCCAAGATAGGGGAGCAGTAAACGGTACCTGGTATCTTGGAGCTGATCTCGCATCGAGCTGTGGACATTTTCGCGGGACCGTCAAAGTTGACTGACGCTCGCCCTTGTTGCTGGTGTCCGGTCTGACAATTATTTTCGTTCCACATTTTTCCTCCCTCAAAATTATGAAAGTTTTCTAGCCCAAAATTCGTGCCATAATGCAGCGTCCTCACTATAATGAACAGTTTCAAATGCAAGGCTGACGCGCACAACGACCACAATGGCAAACGACATGTACCCGCCGAAACCGCCGCTAAGAAGAACATGGAGCTCTGCCTGGAGGTCGAGATGGACGAAGAGGTAAGTCTTCTTCGATCGTCCACGGTTTATTTGTCGTTTAAACCCTTTTTAAGGTACGGGAAATTATAAAATCCCCGGAAGACCACGCGTCCGCTCTTCTAGACGTAACGGTGATCAAACCCAACGGTTTGGAGTGCTTCTGCACCACAGAAAAGAAGACTTTGAACACTCACGACGTCAGGAAGCTCATAGCCTCGATGGAGATCGAACAGCAGGGCAAGAAGGCGCTGCTCGACAAAATATTTTCGGACAAGCCAAAGCCCAGGCAGAGTTGCTTCCAGGAAGAATCCATGGACTTCGATCAAGGAGACGTGCGTTGTATAACGGACGGCAAAGATTCCGCGGTATTTTCCATTTACAGGAAGCAAAGGAAGGAGCACTCTCAACGAATTGGCGACCACGAAGGTGTTAAGCAAGTTTACACCACGCCGAAAACCTACAACAACATCAAGTCGATCTTTCAGTGCAAGAACAAGCGCGAGCACGAGGAAAACAGAAAGCCGAACGTACCGTGCGCCTGTCAGAACTGCGCGATCGTCGGGATCTTGACGGATTCGCAAAAGAATCCTTTTGCGGACGAGGTGATGTACGACCCGAGGGATGCCTACAAAACGCCAAGAAGGAAGAAGTCCGTCAGCTTCAAGCAAGACCTGGAACACCACGAAGAATGCCAATATTATTTCAGACAACTGTCGGCCAGAATAAGAGATTTGGAGGAGAGAATCGCAATACAAGAAGACAGAGCGGTGCCCAAAGATTACTTTAAGAGAATCATTTCGAAACTGGTCAATCACATAACCAAGCTGACGCACTACTCGACCGAAGTGAAGAATTTGCATTCGGAGAAGTGCAGGGAATCGTACGGGTTCAAAAGCGACAACAGGTACGGCAAATACGACGCGTACAATAACAAAAAGTACAGCAAATACTACGTGAATCCTGTTCTGGTGAACGATACTCCCAGGATACCGGCCGAGAGGGATTTCGACGAATCCCAAATAAATCTGAGCGACCTGCCCCAGAAGAACAACGCTTGGAAGTGGGGCAGCGAGATATTGAAACCCGGCATCGATCTTAAAAACAAAATTGTAATCTTGCTCGAGGATACGTTGAATAGCTTGAAGAAAGGTTGGGAGAGGCCCAAAGTAGAAGAGACGAACGAAGACATGAAGAAATTCGTCGAGGAATTATCCAAAAATTTGTACAGGGCGATAAATGAGAAGAACAAGGAAAATTCGGAGAGCTACGAAATAGAGAAAGAGGCGAAACGAGAGAAGAAGAGACGCAAGGAGGAAAAGCAGGCGAAGAAGAACTTCCTGCCTAAATTCACGTTTAAGAAGGAGTGCTCGGAAGATAACAAAGTAAACATAAAATACGTCAATCCGAAACTGTCGACGTGGACCGAGGAATCGGCGGTTTCGTTCAAAGTGGGATCTGTTGACTTCGTTCCAGAAACGTCAGCGAGCAAAACATGTAGATACCTAACGATAATATTTTCGTCCCCTTATTTTTAACTGGCCGCATTTTATTTTCAGACAAACAGGAATTCTTGAAAGCGCTGAAAAACACCAAGACCAGCGACAAGGTAACACTGTGGAAAACCATCTGGGATCAAGCCCAGGCCAATGGTCAAAGCACTAACGATAAAGTCACGATTCAAATACCGTTCAACAAGGATTCGAGAAATAGGAAAATGGTGGAGATTCAGTACACTTTAGCGGAGATTGAAAAGCTTTTGTCTGGCAAAAGTGAAAAAGAAAAATAAGTGTTGGTAGTTTTTTTTGTACAACTTACTTTTTATTGTTATTAATACAGTAATAAACATCGTCTTGTAACATAAAATTTATACAGAACAAAAATTAAATAACAAAGGATTTTTTACATTTTTTGATTTCGGATTGTTTTGTACAGGGCACAAGTCGGATGATTTGGCGTTTGACGTGCCTATAAAAGTGTATAACACTGGTGGCTTCTTGGACTTCTGGTGAACAGTCGACATCAGGTAGCTACATCAAGAAACACATATTAAATACTCATTTATACAGTGACCGGCAGAAAGTTGGACACAAATGGAAAACTTTTTTATTATTAATTTCTCAGAAAATGTTATTCTTGATAAAAGTTGGTGCATCATCTCAGACTCAAAACGCATATATTAAAATTTAAATATTTCTTTTTGGATACGAGGTAGATTCAAAAATGTCAAAATAGCTCAAGAGTAAAGTACCCTTATTTTTTAAAATACGGTAAAAAGTTACTTACAAAAGTTGTTTGGAATCAAAAGTGGATGTCATATTTAAAGTCAGAGCCACTTAGTAAAAAAAATAAATTTAACTTTTTTGTATTTTTTTCGACCAAAAAAAAACAAAATACCTTCAGCGCAACTTATCATCATGAAATGAAAAAAACATGAATTTGCTACTAAACTTTAATTTTGTTCGATTAGCAGCTAGAAATTTAAATTAATCGAAAATATTAAATTTTTGCGTCCAACTTTCTGCCGGTCACTGTATATAAAAAACGTATAGCGAACAAAAGTTATAAAAGCGCGAACAGCCCCGATCGTACTCGAGGTGTGCTGATGCCAAAAAAAAAATAAAACAATAGCTCGAAAGAAAATTATAAACCAGTGTATTATTAGAAGAAGCTGTATGCGTACTGCTATCCAAAAATACCTACTTACTTAAAAATAATAAAAAAGATCTAATATTAGCTTCTTATGCCATCATCTTTTTAAGGAATGCTGTAAGAAAATACGAAGGTCTACTTCAAATTGGTTCGGGAATATATTTTTTTAAAAATTTTAAATTTTCTCGACAACACTTACGTTCGTAAGGCACAAACCCTTCGTCGTCTTCTTTATCCATGCAGTCCGCTAAGAGTTCTTCGCATTCGTTGTCTGCTAGCCTCTCGCCTAATAAAAAACATAATATTAAAAAATTTGCAAAACAAAACGAGCGCGGAAAACCCACCGATCGACAGAAGCGTGTGGGACAGCTCGGCCGACATCATGGTACCATTTTCTTCCTTGTCGTACAACTTGAGCGCCTCGAGGAAGTCATCGAAGTTGCCCTGTTCCTTGTCCTTCTTGATCTGGCTGAAGATCGGCAGGAATTCGTCCAATTTGAACTTCTTCTCGTCTAAAAACAACAGTTACGCCTTTAGCTTGAATAATACGAAGATTTGGAATGTTACTCTTCTTCTTCGTGCCTCCGACCTTCTCGATGGTCACCAGGGTGGGGTTGAGGTTGAGCGCCCTCAACATGTCGCCGAGGTTGACCGCATCCACCGTGCCATTACCCTCGAAGTCGTAGATCGAGAAAACGAAGTTCGCCCCTGTAAAGAAAAGCAGAATTAGGTACGTCAAAATGAAATCGTGTTTGAAGATTTTTTTTTAGGCGTCCATTGGTGTGTTTGAAGGAAGGAGCAAATTTGGGCTAAGTCGTTTCCGTTTTTACAATAGCGCTCACCTTTGAGTTGTTAATACAGGCAAAAAATTATAAGGCAATTGTGAAGAAGTAGGTACCTACACAAACGCCTATGCCACTTTGGTGCATGGCCTCAAAAGTTAATTAAAATTACAAAATACTTATCCATGGATTATTATCCTCAAACATTTTTGATTTGACAGTCAGGAAATAGGCCAGGGAAAATAGAATTTGACCTAGAAAAAAATATTAACTGCTATTTTGTTTTACCATATCAAAGTTATAAGTAAATACGTTGGTAGAAACCAAAAATTAAACATTTTGAAAAAACGGAACCTTGAGTTACCTCAAAAAACATCTAGGTATTTTTCGTTAGAAATTTCGAGCAAAAATATTAACTGGATTTTTTTAGACTCTTTAGGTAAAAAAACTTCCCTCGCTAACATATATTAAGAAATTAAACATTTTAAGAAATGGAAGTAACTTAGATCGACAAAGAGATAAAAATCGGATAATTTTCTATTTCGGCAAAAGCAAAAATATTAACTGCGTTTTTATTGCAGATGATCATTCCCTTTTACAAATAGAATGTAACTTATACAAAATTAAACATTTATCTGAGCCGCATGTACGTCAGCTGTCACTTCTCATTGGTATAGAGTAGGCAAAAATATTAACTGTTTTTTTTTACAATATGACTATATTGAATCATATATAGCGAAATTAAACATTTATTTACGGCGCATATAGGTCAACTGTCGCTTGTCATTTCTTTAGGAAAGCAAAAATATTAACTGTTTTTTTTTTTGTTTAACTTTTTACAATATAACTATATATATTGAATCATATATAGCGACATTAAACATTTATTTACGGCGCATGTAGGTCAACTGTCATTTGTTTAATTTTTGTTTAATTTCAAAAAATTTAACAAGACTTAATATCCACTTAGAAAGTTTAACAAAAATCAGCCAGTTAATAATTTTGCTCTCAAAGACAGCTTCAAATTTCTTTAAAATGCGATTTCCGGCGAAACAATATGTTTAATTTCAGAACAAACTGTTAATACTTTATTTTTAAGGTAATTATAAATAATAAAAACGCAGTTAATATTTTTGCCCAACAAAACATTACGCAAAATGTAATTTTTACATCATTCGGATACTTGCGCAAACGTAATCTGTTTAATTTATCAATCTCAACTTTATATACCTTACTTACTAATAAATTCAGTTTAAAATTCGCAGTTAATATTTATGCCGTCTTTATTAGAACAAGAAAATGTATTTTTGTAAAAAACGCCCACACGCGTATATTTATTTTGTATAAAATACAATTCTGGCGTTCTTTTATTACCAATATTTTGTGATGGCATTATAAAAATGCGGTTATGAATTTTGTCTAGGTTTCGTCATTTTTTACCCTGGCCTAGAAGTGCTACAAGCCGCACAGCTAAGCATAATAAATCGAAAAAGTATCTAAATGTCACATATTGACGCCTACCACCGTATGAGATATCCAAATATTGTGTCAAAACTTGGTTACTACTACTTTATTCAATGGTTTGATTCTCAGAGAAATAATCCTTGGTTATTTCTCTGAGGTTTGAATAATTTAGGGGTTATTGACAAAATGTGCGAACATAATACAGAGTGTTTCGGAAAATCCGACGCCAGGTAAATATTTCAGAGTTGCATAAAGAATGTTAACTATACAGGTTTCGTTGGCAGCTATTCTAAATTCGAATGGGAACATATATGGCCGCACGGGAGTGGACCGAAAATAGATCAGATCGGAACCGGGTTATTTTTAGAAACTTCTGGCGATTTTGTTTTTCACTATACCACTGTTATACTGACCTAAATTCCTGTGGCTATACTCATTAGAAACGAATTTTGAGGGTAAAAAGCAACATAAGATCTAATATCATTTTTCAAAAATAAGATAGAAATAATATCAAAGGTGTATACTTACTTTCTACGTCTCTAGCACTTAAGTCCGCCTAAAAAAACAAAAAATATAATTAGAATTGTAGTTTTTTAAACAGTTTGTCCCAATAATTATGAAAAATTAATACGACACCACATTTTTGGGGCAAACTGCTTTATGTTCATACAAAGCAATTTTTTAACATAAAGTAACATGTATTTTTTTAGAGGGATATGGACAGACTACGACAGTTGTTAAAACATTTAAGGGTTTTGAAGCAGTGAGGGATAATAATATGATTAAATAATGAGAGTATAATTTAAAGTGTTCGATCTTTAAAACTGTTGGTTTAGCTCGTTTCAGCTGCAGAGTATAAAAAAATCGCCTTGCAGCTAAAAAATTTAACGAAAAAAAAATACGAAAAAAAAGTTAAGTCTATTTTTAGGCGCGCGCCGTAACTCGACACCGCAACTTTAAGGTTACCCGTCACTGCGCAACACGAAAGCACACAAAATGACGTCACAAAGGCATGGTTCCCACTCGCCAGCCAGCCGGAAGTGTACCTCCATCTCCACCTCTAAATTTTTCAAAAGTCCCTGCTCCGATATATACAATTTTCGATTTGTAAATTATCCTCTTCCATTTTTTCGTGTACTTCTCTACCAGCGACGGGCCGAACTTGAAGTTCTTCAGGTCGACGGGCGCGTCACCGCCGTCGCCGGCGGCAGAGGTGGAGTTGGTGGACGTCCCCTCCATCGGCTGCGACCTGCCGCGCTCAGCCTCACTTACCATTGTGTCCCTGGTGCCCCGTCGGTGCTCGCGCGTCTGACCAGAAGTGAAGCGAGACGTGAGGAGAACAGCGCGTTTTATATTTGTAGGGGGCGCTGGCGGCGTCCCGACGCGTCCCGACGCCGCGCGTCCGGCAACGTCGGGATACAGGCGGTACCGCCGCCTAACATATTCGTCGGGGCTGCGGCGATCCACCTTGCGGCAATCGGGGCAGCGCCCCGGGGTGTGCGGGATACGGGGATGTCGCGTCCTTGGAAGGCGTCTACGTAGAACCCCGAAAATCTAGGGGTCGAATTTTCAAAAAAAAAGACGAAAAATGACGCGCCCAAACGTGGTTACGTGGTGTACCTACGTTATCCGTAAAAAATGACATTTAAAAAACGAAATAGCCAAAAATGGGCTTTTCCCAGGGACTCTTTAAAATAAGGGGACCCAGCATTTCACATAGGAAAAGTGAAGCCTTGAGGGGAAGTTTGTTTTCTGTAGACTCCAAGGGGGGCTGGCTGGTACAAGGTTATGTTACATGTCAGTGTCCAACTGCCATCAGGTTTTATGTGACATGCCAGTGCCATAGATTCTAAAGGGGGCAAACAATTTCCCATCATAATCCGCAATTTTTAAGTTTGCTAACTTCCAGATACTCAGATGGCAATTAAAGGTAATGCGGCTGCCTGTATATAGTAATCCCAATAAATGCAACCAGATTTTTCCTGTATCACCTTTAGTAACCCTACAATTCCCATTACGTGGGCATTACGTATAAGTAGGTAGTTGAAAACAAAAATCGTATTTCGTAAATTTTAAATTATTAAAGCAGGTAGCTTCAGTCAGGTCTTTTTTTAAGAGTTTTTATCTACGACTACAAGTTTATTTTAAGTTTGTGAGGTACCTTGGAAGGGAAATAAAATTACAAAAATTTTATAATGAACACTGAGAAAAACTACCATGATTAGAACTACTAGACCTAATCTTATTAGTCCATCCCGAAATATGTGAAAGTCCAAAAGAAAAAACATTATAACAAATTCCTAAAAGTGCACTTTTGTTCTATACAAATTTTTCGATGCAGTATTTATGACGAACTGTACCCTCCTCAAATTCGCAACGTTGCCAGACCTCTCGGGGATTTTTCTAAAATTAGGTCACATTTAGTTGGCTTATTACTAACCGACCGAGAATTCTTTTTTGGTAACAAAAGTCGCCCCGAAGCGCCAGTCTGTTCGAAACGCGCGTAGAGTGCGGTGATTGAAAAACAAACCATCGTCGGCTCGACGTTTTCTTTTTTATTTTAACGTAAACATACAAAAATTTGTTATTCGTTCATCGACGCGAAAGATGTATTTTTCCCGTTAAAACTAGAAGTTAAAAAAGTGAACGAAGCAATTTTTTTTAGTGCTAATATAGTATGAAGCACCATGCATAATAAAGGCAGGAGAGATGGATTTTATTTTTTATACAATACTCTTATTATACAATTGTATTCTCACTCTTGAAGCTCACTTTTGATTCTTACAGAAAAAACTACGAATAGACATTTTATAAAGGCGGAACTTCCTATAGATTCGAACTTTTATTAGCACGCATCTACTTTCTTGAGCGAACCAACGATTCATTTTATATTTATTAGGCCACTGTATTTAACTTTACACTCTTCCTTCTGCTTAGCTGCTTCCAAAACCTTCTATCCATTTGTTTATCCTAAAAAAAAAAAACAACGTTAAATAATTTATACGCGATAGTTGTAGGTCAATGTTGAAACAGCGTGCTCCATAGTGAAAAATAATTAATAACAATAATTTAATAATAATTTGTCTCAAAATCGACACTAAAAGCTCACAAATCGGCACTGAAGTAGCCCATTATTGTACGTTTTTTTTTCAATAAGTAGGCCTTAGCGAGATGCAAACATCAAACGTCAGACGCGGAGCCATCACCCGTCAAAAGTGACAAAATTGGACCCGTCGATTTTGGAGTTGTTGAACAAATCAGCGTAAATGGTAAAGTGAACACTCGAAGTTCGTTTTTTTTCTACACTTTGTCGCTGCGTCCGGATTAAGGGTAATTCTACCGCGAAATGGAACTTTTCCTAACTAAATCGACCAGCCGAGTCGATTCAGCATGGTCACGAAGGCGTAGGGCTCACCGGTTTCGAGCAAATAATTTTTTCGAAAATTCGACCCCTATATTTTGGAGGTGTACAATTTTGGACATTAAATACGAAATCTCGGAAACGAATTTAACCTTTATTTCCGTCATCTACTGGTCGAACTACGCCGGAAAAACCTATCTTCGGGGCAGGTTAACATTTTTGGAAATTCAAAAAAGTGCGCTGGCCGGGCACTTAGAAATTTTTTAGAGGAATTTGGAGGCCGGATCCGTGTTCTACGGGCCAATTTACGTCGGATAGGTTGGTTTTGGACTTATTCTGAGCTCGTTTAAAAAGTTGAAATTTTAGGTGTTTTTCGAAAAAGTGCGCTGGCCGGGCATTTAGAAACTTCCAAGTTCAATTTTGACCGGATTTCCGGTTTCTACGGGCCAAACTGCGTCGGACGAGCCTGTTTCCGGCTAATTTAATTTTTTTAGCGAAATCGTCAAATTTCAGCTTCCAAAGGGGTTGACCCCCCGAAAATCTCGGGGAAATATTCGCCACGCGCTCAGGGAATTTTCCAGGGGTCTGATTTCACGGTATCTTATACATCTCGAGGCGCTGCGTCGATTGGCGCCACGCAGAATGTCGTAGCTCTAACCGTTTCTGCGCAAATGGCCTTCAAAGTCAAATCGAAAGTGAAAACTCAAAGTTTCGTTTTTTTCTAACACTTTGTTGCTGCGTCCGGACTAGGCGTAATTCTACCGTGAAATGGAACTTTTCCTAAGTAAATCAGCATGGTCACGAAGGCGTAGGGCTCACCGGTTGGACAATTATTTTCTTCATTCCAAGACAATAGTTTTTTACAAAAATTATGAATAAACAAAACAAAATATTCAGTGGTACTGACAAAGAAACTCGAAAATATTTGGAGCATTACAACTCAGTAGGTATGTAGTATAATATTGAAAACGAAAAAAACTTAAAGAAAAATCAGTTATCTACGTATATAAAAAAGAAAAATTATACATGATACATGTACATGACATATACAAGGTGTCTCATGTTTTTGATCAAGACTTCGACATTTTGTAGAAAAACTCATTGTAAAGTGTTATAGTTTTCTTTTTTTTTAAACTTAATTATGGTAATATCGCCCAAAATAATGAAGCTGGCAGCTGCTGAAAATATAATTTCTACGTATATCTCACAGAGATAGCCACTTGCATGCTTTTATATACTCGTAACTTTTTTGAAGTTATATTTTTGGTCTTGCAGGTCCGCCAACAATAACGCCCTATATCCCAGAAACGAATAACTTTGGGGTCTTATATGTTTTCTTGAGCCGCCCACCAAATCTGGGACACCCTGTATATGTATTTCCATTATTGTGTATCAAAGCTATAACTTTGGGGTCTTATATGTTTTCTTGAGCCGCCCACCAAATCTGGGACACCCTGTATATGTATTTCCATTATTATGTATCAAAGCACAAATACATTGAAAAAATATGTCATTTGGCATACTATATCGTCCGAACCCCGACCTGTAGAACTCGCCACATCAACATTGACCACCATGTTCATCTCACACCTCGCGCATTCTTTGTACCTTCATGACCTTCGGCGGGTTGCCCCTGGGCGCCAGGGCCCCGGCCACGGCGGCCGCCTCCCTGCTGAACATCTTCACCAGGTGCCCGCCCTCCGGGTACGACTCGTACACCCGCCTCTCCGCCCTGCGCACGTTGAAAAACTCAAAGCTGCGGAGAGCGAAATTTGAATTTTCCAGACCTGGCCGCCGGCCCGGACACACCTACATCTTGGCGGTGGCGCCCACCCGGCGCACCCTCGCGACGCTGGCCGCCGGCGACGTCGCCACCCGCCTGAACCGATTGAAGGACAAGATGGCGACCGGCGACGCGGACAGCGTTGGCCCCGCCCCCGTCGGGGCTGGCCCCGCCCCCGTCGGGGCTGGCCCCGCCCCCCCCCGCGCCAGCTCCGCCTCGTCCACGCCCAGGCGGTAGCTCTCCGAGCGGGGCACGCCCCTGGGGGGCGCGCCCGCCGACGGGGAAGACGCCGGTGTCGTGTCTGGAAGGAGAGAACGTATCGGAGATTGTTTCACATTTTAGATAGTGTGATGTTTTTTTATTATAAGCATAGACGTAACTAGGGGGGGGGGGGCTAGGGGGGCTTAGCCCCCCCCTACATTTCTATTAGCCCTCCCTTTTTAAATTCACCAGTTTCGACGAATCGCTTGCTCTCGCGGAATCTTGCGCCTTGTGCCCCCACAAAATCCGACTGAAATTTAAACGCGCAAGCGAGAGCGAACACACCGTGCCTGCTGCCGAGAGAAAGAGAGACGAGACGGGCGTCGGAGAATGTACTTTTGCTGTGCCAGACTCCAGACTTTTATTTTGTTATTCATCCAGTGTATTGTTGTTTCATTATAATAATCTTGCATCACAAAATAGCAGACATTCCCAACATTTTTTCTCTGGTTTCTACTCGGAAACCTCTACTTTTTCATAATGTTTTTTCTTAAATGAATTAAAGATGATTCAAAATTACCAGTAGATTGACCTATACATTATTTTTTGAAACCTTAAAATTAACGTTTTTGGGTGTGGCACCTCAAGGGTGGTACAGGGTGATCCAATCAGTAACGTATTTAGAAGGGCGGGACCGAACCCATTTCGGAATTTGAAAATATTCACTTCAGCTTGTAAATTTGAAGATATTGGGATTTTCCAAAACTAATTTTATGTAATTTTTCTTCAAATTTTTAAAAAATTTCGCCAGCGGCGCATTTTTTAGAATTATTTTAAATGCCCTAGGCTTGTTTAAAAAAAAGGCACACCACCACTCGAAATTAATTCCTATATACGTCACAGAAGTGATCCAAACTCGTGGCCCCGGCCTACCATTTTACAGAAGGACGTGTAAAAAATATACCTTTGTAAGTAGCGTACCGACTTTCAAAATTTTCTTCTTAATATGGATTAAATAATTCCTTGTCGGGGCCCCGCATTTTCATGCGGCACCCGGCCCCGCAAAATCTTGAGCCGGTCCTGATTAGCCCCCCCTAAAAATACGACCTAGTTACGTCTATGATTTCTTATAATTTATAAGAAAGGGCGTTCGCGAGTAACTGATAGCACAAGACCCGGGAAGGGGTTGAGAAACACTTCCTACAAACTTCGAGATGTAAATGCCACAACTATTGCTTGCCGCGTTGGAATAAATCACACCCGACAACTGGCGGAATGCCGTTCGACATATTATGTTCTGGACGAAGAAAGGGAAATGTGGGGCTTGGACGAATGAATTGATGAAACTATGGAGATTGAACCGTCAATTATTAACCTAAGAGAAGACGACTCTTCCGATTCTGAACAGGATCTTGTTGACAGTTTAATACATGGTGTTTCTAAATTATGGCAAAATGTGCCGCACAAAACACCTGTTGACTCCAAAGTCCGAAAAATAAAAATTTCAACTACCGCTTTCAGAATGTACAGGTTGTCCCAGTTTGGGTGTTTTTGGGTGTTTTTCTCAAAAATCTCGGTTATTATTAAAGCTAGAGGGTTGCGGTTTTCACGTCACTGTACTACTTTTTTGAGAGGAATTTGGCGGACTAATCAGATTTTAGATAAGTTTTATAGTTTCCGCGCAATGGCGCAGGAATGAAATTTTCGATTTTTTGGAAACCTCTCTCCTGGCTACAACTTATATATCGACAAATTTAATCAACTATTTTTATAGATTTTTTGACGTAGAATCGAATGGAATAATTAGTTTTTTGGTAGCGTTAATAGTTTTTGAGATATGAACCAAAGTTATATTTTTTTAAATGGAAACCATAGTTCGTATCTCAAAAACTATTAACGCTACCAAAAAACTAATTATTCCATTCGATTCTACGCCAAAAAATTTATAAAAATAGTTGATTAAATTTGTCGATATATATAAGTTGTAGCCAGGAGAGAGAGGTTTATAAAAAATCGAAAATTTCAGCCCTGCGCCAATGCGCGGAAACTATAAAACTTATCTAAAATCTGATTGGTCCACCAAATTCCTTTCAAAAAAGTAGTAGGTATAGTGACGTGAAAACCGCAACCCTCTAGCTTTAATAATAACCGAGATTTTTGAGAAAAACACCCAAAATGGGACACCCTGTACAGAATTATTGTACCATTAAATGAGACAAAAAATTCCCTATGAATAATGTACCAAAAGTTGTTCGCTTTCAAAATGGAACGGATTGAGCTGGACAAAATTTTGACACCTTATTTCAAGAAGAGCAGTGATGTTTTACTCAATGCCTATTATTAGCACAGACCTAGCTACATGGGTCTGTGCTATTAGGCATTTTTTCATAATTTTGAACGTACAATAAACAAGAGTACACTTTTGTTGCAAAATGATAAGCTCAAAAAAGTTATGAGTGTAAAACCCATGGAGCTACCCCGCCCCTCCTTCTCTGGGCGATGGGAATAAATTGTTTTTACAGAAAATTGTTGCACTTCAGCGACTAAAGGACTGCACCAAGTTTCATTTAAATTGTACAACTTCTATAGAAGTTATTGTCAAAAATATGTTTTTCAAACTGTACTTTTATCACCCTGTAACTTTCTTATTATGCATTTTCGGACCTATATTTATAGGAAACTTTTTGTTCAAAATGACATTTTCTACCTGTAGTATTTTGTTGGTACCATAATTTAGAAACACCCTGTATATTTATAATTGTTTTTGCAATTTTTTGCAATTGTTGTATTTTGTTGTATATCATTAGGTATACCCAGTTAGTAGTAATCTTAGACATGGAAAGAGGGAGGACGCCTAACAGCGCCGGCGGCCGTGTTACCGACTGCCACATCGCGCGACAGGCCAGTGGCGTAGCATGAAACGCGTTCTTGGCCAATATCACATAAATGTTAAAAATGAAGAGGTATAGTTAATTTTAACTTACATGTATATTTTGAAATATTGGTGTTTATTTGCAGATAATTTCCCAAATGTAAAGCTAGTGTCAAGTGCCGAAATATATTTATTTGCGGCGATTTCGAATCAACCAAAATAAAATAAATAATGCACGCCCATGGAAACCGGCCCATATTTTATGAAACTATCATACATAACCAATTAAGAAATTTTCAATAAAAACGATGTTAAAAAATCATTATATCGGTCCTATTTACAAACAAATGCACTTTATCATACTAAAAGGTAGAAGGAATTTGAAGAAGTTACCTATATTGAGAAAAAATAAAGTTTTAGGGCATCTTTCAAAGGTAGCTTGTTAAATATTTACCTGTGAAATGAAATCCTGGGCTTTGCTTTTCACTTCTGCTTTTGCAACCAAATACTGAACAATACACCACCGTAAGAGTATATTTCCCCCTAAATCACTGTTACTTTTAATTCACAAATTCACGAAGTTAACTCACAACGTACTCGCTTTGTCTGCCACATATAAAATGGCCGCCGTTCAAAAGGACGTAACAAAATCTACATATACACGGCAAGGTAGGCAAGCGCGGTCTCCTCTCTCTTTCCTTGTCTAAGGTAGTAGTAGTAATAGAACATGTGTATAGAGATTATAATGTAATATTTCAAATAAATAATTTTCTTCTTACCTTAGGATTTAAATTAAATTATTATTAGTAAATTATGTTTAATTTAAATATGAATGTAAATACTAGAAATTTTGATATTTAATTACGTTTTTATCCATTTTATTGCTATATAAGGTAATTCTTTTTTTTTTAAACAATTTTACTAATTAGCGCCACTGGTTGTTCAAGGTGTTTGATATTAACAGATTTTATGCTAACCCATGCCGTTATAACGTGTACCAAATACGACTTAAATATCTCAACTAGTTTGGTAAATATTCAATAAAGTCCACATATTTTTCCAACACTTTAACTTCCTGTAACTTTTTTGTAAGGCCTTAAAAATATATAGTTTATACAAGAAAGTGCGGTTATTTTTTGCTTTCTATCACCTGTTGAACTGTGCCAGAATAAAACTGTATATATCTTTTTGAATAAAGACTCAAATCTACACAGTATTTAATAAAATCAACAACTTCTATAATTGTATACCTTCAATCCTAATATTTAAATTAAAATCAAAATTATTGTTCTTTCTTCAACAAATTGCTTTTGTTTTATTTACATTCAGTTTGAATCTATTTAACTTTCAACCAGTTAGATAACAAATTTAAAACACAATTTATATTTTGCGTTGCTAAGTCTTACTTTTAATAAATATCAATGCATCGCCGGCAAACATTTGAACCGAACAACTTTTTAAAACATCAAGTTCATTAATGTACAAAATAAACAAAATTGGTCCAAGAATGCTACCCTGTGGAACCCCATCATTGTTAATTTCTTTTGCCGAAACCGCATACCCCATCTTCTTAGGGGCGTTGTGCTATCAACTACACGCTACGGAGCCGCCTTTTACCGTTGGTGCTGGTGCTTGTCTCTCTTTCCTCCGTCTCCCGACTTGCAGCACCCGCTGAACATATGTCAGCAGCACTGCCAGTCCCGTTTCCCTGCCAACGATAGCATTTTATTGATAACATCCACCTCGCGTCCAAACCGGACCCTCACCTGCACGGGACTCAGCGACGGCGACTCCCCAGTCGAGCTGGACGACGTTTCCGAACATTCCTCCTCGATCAATGGTTCCAGCGTCCTCCTCGGCAGCAGTCCCCTCATGGCGGCCGCGGTTATCGGCGGCGTCATCAGCAGTTCGTCCATCATGATCTCGGTCTCGTCTCCGTAGTCCGGACTCGCTGATCCATCGTTGGGCTAAAGAATTATTTACGTGGCACCTACTTTTTTATGCTAGAAACTAAGGTAACAAGCCATGCCGCATGCAGTGCTGTCTATTGCATTTGCTTTTCGAAGATAGCGCTCAACTCCCTAACCGAAAGTTTTCCCTCGTAATTCAGGCAGTCTTCCAGTTCGCCGCCGCTGGTCGGAGTGCCCCATATATCTTCACCCGAAGTACCACCCGACGTTTCCTCCTCTTGAAGATCATCACCGTTCACGTGGTTTTCACTCGGACGAAGGTATCTACAAAAAAAAACTTCGTATACTTTCAAGATGCTAGGTTCTCATTAATGCGAACCTTTCGAGGAAACTGCCGCCCATTCTGTAGTCTTCAAAGAACGCCATCTTCTCGGCAACGAAGCTCCCAGCCCTCGCCGTCCAACTAATAACGGAAGAATGGTTGAAAGCTTCGTTGACGATTCCATAATCTTCGTTCGTATCGCTGTCGCTCGAACAATAATTGTTTTCTTGCATATCTTCCTTCTCTTCGGAGGCGCAACGTTCCAAACTCGAGACGGTACCGAACCTCCTCAACGTAAGGGCCGAACTGCTCAAAGAATGATACGGGTGTTCTTCAGTTTGAGGGGAATCATCTGGGGAAACATCTAAAAATTGGAAACTAATAAAAGAACAAACACCAAATCTCAATGTAACCTTGATTGGCGACGACGTCTATTGGTTCGTTGCTATTTTCGACGTTAGTTTGGCACTTGCAGCGGTCCGCGTTTCGTCTGTTTTCATTGCCGGAGCTCTCGGGGGTTGCCGGCAAGACGGAAATGTTAGGAACTGATGGTATAGAGAACGGATCCAGCTTCACTAGTGAAGCTGCCGGATTGGCGCAGAGACCTAAAAGAAGCAGAGGTTGCCAGTCGTCGGGGTCATCTTCTTCTTTGCTTCTACACGCCGAAGCTGCGTTGTTGCTGCCATTATAGAGGCAGTTCTTGTGGCACTGCCTGCACACGGGGACGGTTTCTGGTATAAGCGGGCTTGAGCGTACTGTAACCTTTAAGAGTGCGTTAAGAAAAGAGGGAACGTTAGTCTTACCATATACCTGACTTTCTGTCGTGGTACTTTTGGACGGACTTTGGTCGTTTTCGCTTAGGACGAGGTCTTCGCACGTACTCTCGTTTCTGGCGGCGTCTTTCGATGTTAGAACGTTGCCTGAAAGAATGTCGATGACTTTACGAAGTTTCCAGGATGGTGCGAGGTGCGTTACCTTGAGAATCGATCAGCTGCAGTTCTTCCGAGCGTTTGCGTAGCATTTCCGCTGTCCAGTCTTCGCTGATTGGTTCTTCGAATTCGGGCGATTCGATATTTTCATGGTCTAATTGTCCCTTCATCCACTGTTCCAGGTGGACGGCGTTACACTTGTGATTGTAGTTGTTTTTCTGCAACTGCTTGCACTTGTGCTCTATAAGTGCGTCTATTTCTTTTTGAACGTTTTTTTGAGATATATTTTCGGCGGTATGATTCGAACGAATGGACGTCTGAAAATTTCGCTCAATTAAAAGTTGACTTGCTGGCGTGGTTGGGCTAGTCTAGGAGAAGACGCTAATGAAAAGCATTTGGGCAACTAAAATGCTTTTATTTTCGAAAATATAACATACAATCTATGTAACAATATATAATCGCTAGACGTTCTACTTGTTTAGAAAACTAAGAAACTATGTTTCTAAATTAATCAGATCGGTTGTACTACTTAGGTAGATGTCAGGCAGTCGGTTTGGCATAACAAGTACACCAAATATATATTTTTTTGGTAGAAAACAGTGCAAGAAGAAGATTCCGGGGAACATTTCTCAAAATTCGTCCTCCCTCTCAGTCTTATCGCTTTTCTGGGAGAGTCCGTCTATGTTCAAGAAGCTCAGATCGTACTCGTACTCCTCGCTGGACCCGCTGTTCCTCCTCCCGGAATCTTCTTCTGACACCTCAGCGCTGGGCGTCAACATCGAGCTCGGCGTTTGAAGCGCGTAACTGTCTTCCGACACGAATTGCGATGTGAACGCCTGGCTAGACATGGAGGAGTGCGAGGAGATGTTCGCGCTGGGGGTTTCGGGGGTTTTCTCGAGGGAGTATTGCGTGTGGAGGACCTTTTTGGACCCCGATTGACCTGTGACATTTTGCGGACGCACCTGGTGTTTCGTAGACCCCACCGAGTGGAGCGTGGCCACGGACGGGGCGAACGGGACGTCCGGTGACTCCGTGGGGGAACTTAGGGAGCTTCCCTCGCCGCAAGAGTTCATGTGGAAGCTGCATGCGAGAAAACTATCGTCTAAAACTCTCTACGAACCTCCTAGAAACTATCTAGAGACGTTTGTAAAAAAATCTAAAGCTATTCTAAGTGACGGGCGGGCGTGCTCACTTACATTTGGCGTTGCAGCAAATTCTGCCAGACGGCCTTCAGTTCGGGAGTGGGCGCCCTCAACACCACGGTCTTTCTGTTGGCACTTTTCCGCGGTGTCCTGCCGAGATCTGGCCCGCAGTGGACAGTGGGACTTTTCGCTTGTTTCCTGGCGTTCGGGTTTACGGTTATCCTAAATTCGGTGTCTAAAATTGTTAAAGACGACATAAAAATGTTAGATGGCATTCCGGGAAGCCACCTTTCTTCCTGACGTTGAAAAACATGTCCTGGATATGGGCCAAAGGTAAGGGGTCTTCGATTATGAACAGCACGCGGTCTCTAGATACTTTGGCGAAAAGTAGCAGGTCGCTGAAGAGCAGAGTCCAGTACTGACGCACGTTTCTGCCTTCTACCCTGCTTAGGTCGCCGCCAAATATCCACTGGCGGCCGGCTTTTGTAAGCACAAAAGGCTAGAATTAAAAAAATAATAAAAACATTTCCTAACACTTTTCTTTTTTAACCTTACCTTGCACTTGGTGAACACCAGTCTATTCTCCAAGTCTTGCAAGCTCAACAGAGGCCTCCCTTCACCGGTTGGCTCCATCAGGCCAGCCTCAGAAGTGATTTCCCTATAAGTTATCTGCAAAGAGAACGTTTAATAAACCGTGCCCGACATTTTCCATCCCCTAAAACCTGTAGGTCGTGAACGATCTGGTTTATCACAGCGTAGTCTTCGTGGTTGGGTCTCGTGTTGCTCTGTATCACAATGAGGAGCTTCAGGACTTCCCTGTAGTGCTCCAGGGGTTTGTGGATGAAGGTGGTGAGGTCGGGCCTGCGGCGCGGCACCGAAGGCACCTGGGCGAACCTGACGAATTCGGAGTTGCAGTTTTTCATTTTGTTGGCGAGGACGCAGTCGGCCTTCTTGATTCCGGAACAGTATTTCTTGTAGGATGAAGTTATTTCGTGAAGCTTTACCCTGTACGTTCTCGGTACCAGGTGGACGTGGATTTCGCCGTCTTCTTGGACCAGGTGGTCCAAGATGTCCTCGGTTAAACGTAGGATCTACAAGAATAAGGTGAGGGCTTCGACTTTTTAGTAGCGTAGCGCCGTTTTTGTTTTGCGATAAATAAGGTAGGTACCTACTTCTGCCTACAGGCCTATGGTCTATAGGAATTATATTTACATCACAAAGTGGACGTCACAAAATTCTTAAAACTAACTGTAGGCATTTACATCTATAATATTTCCTCATTTTCAATATTGTTCTACCATTTTCTTATTCGGAATTTACAAAAATTACAGAATAAATAGATAAATATAACACATCATTTCGACAAAATCAACTGTTTTATAAGGCTTAAAATTATTTAATGAAATATAGATTTGCAATAATACTGATATAAAATTGTAAATTTCAAATGAGTAATGTTATCTAAATAGTAGCCACCGTGCTAAATAAATAATTTTATTGTTATTGTTAAATCGAATATTTTGAACTGTGCCTACATTTATTTATCAAATCTCCAGAAAATTTGCAAACCTCTGTTTCTTTAGGCGCTCTATTCATTTTTTGCCTCAAAAATGACTTAAACCTAATTTGGGGGGGGGGGGGATTTAGAGGGGTCTACACTTTTTTTAGCTCTTCTTTTTGCCTCAAAAATACGCCCTTAAAATCTTTGTACTGAATTTTGAAACACCCTGTATTGTAGGATATGTGTGCAATATTGGAATTTACTACTGCATGATGAATTTTAAGAGAAAGATTCAATGGCAGCGATTTACAGTAAAATGGTTTAATTTCCTGCAACTTTCTCACCTCTTCGATGTTCTGAAACAATATCCTGTGTTCCGCCGGGGTAATTAGGTCTTTCCGCTCAATCAGGGCAGAAACAAATCTTGCTATAGCATACTGTAGACCCGTAGCATATTGCTGTTCTTTGCTAATCAGTTGGTACATAGCTTTCCTTCTGTTTTCTTCTGGATTCGTCGACGTTTTCTAACAGAGAAAATTGCCTTTTCCTCCGGAAATCACCACAACAAAAAACAACAACGAAAAATACTAGGAAAACGTATATTTACATAACAGACAATCAAAAACAAAATAAATTAATAAACATATAAACGTACGTAAACTAGAAATGAAACGAAGCGAAACACATCGAAGCAAATTTTGGTATCTAATACTGGCCACAAAATTCGGTTTTAAGCTTCGCGTTACACAACGACCCCGTTACCAACCTCAGAACTGAAGGTGACCTGGGGTAAGTTGAGTTTCCTTCGTCCGTAGTCGACGGAGGTCGCGTTCGTCGAACACACGGTCGACGGCCGGCGCTGCGGGTTCGTCGACGTGGACAGGTTGATGTTGCTGTCCGTTTTCAGCGCGGTTGATGTTGATGCCGACGTCATCCGACGCACGTTGGGCACGGAACCGTTCCTGGATGGGTTCCTGCGGAAAACCTCCAAGGTCAGCTGGCTGCCGTACGATCTGAAAGATTGAGACCGTTAGGGACTTTCGACGCATCTAGAAAACCAGTACCTTATGAGGTTCAACACGTCGATTTCGGGCATGGTGACCACGTTGTGTTTATCGACGAAAATTATGTAGTCCCCGGGCAAGATTCCCGCCTTGTCGGCTGGTAAGCCCTTCTCGATTCTTTCTACGCGCGGCGGATGGGTCCACACCACGGAAAACCCGAACCCGGACTTTGGCGGTCGGGTTAACTTTTTGGTGTGTGTGAACGGGGTCCTTCCAGTCTTATTTCCTGTTAAAAAAATATTTTTTCGAAGTTCGGCAATTTTTTAAACGGCTCGTTACCTGTGGCACTTCTTTGTTTGGCTGCTGGTATGGCGTCGGGTCCTTCGGTCGGATCGAGTTCCAAATACCTTCGCGGGAAAACTAACTTTAGAACTTGAAAATTAAAAAGATCTTTGTGGCATCCAGAGCTGGGAAAGATCGTCTAAAAAAATAGATCTTTTCACGCAAAAACGGTCTTAGATCAAAGATCGTCTAAAAATGATCTGTTTAAAAAAGATCTATCGCTCTAAGATCTTTTGAACGATCTAAGATCTTCTACACGATCTAAGATCTTGTAAATGATCTAAGATCTTCTATATAAACGATCTAAGATCCTCTAAATGATCTAAGATCTTTGAACAAAATTCATGATATTATATAGTTAATGGATATAGATCCTAATTTTGACATAGTATAAAGTGACATCTTTCAAAACCTGAGCAAGTGATGAGACGTGATGAGTTTTACGTAACTAGTTGTGTAAAGTAAAATTTTACGTAACTAGTTACGTAAAGTTACTACTCTAAATGAACTGGTTACGTAATCAATCAGTTGATATACCTATGGAGAATTAGACTTTTCTTGTAAATACATGTTCACCGATTATTTATGCAATTTATAATTTTATAACCTAAGTTATAAAATTCGGAATTTTGAGAAATAGATAACTGAAAATAAAATACAAATTAACATAAAGCATTCATTTAAATCTGACCTCAAAATAGGTTCTTGTAGTTGTAGGTAAAATGTACGAAATATTTGATCCCCCCCCCCCCCACGAACTTTTTTATTTTTTGAGCTAGAAACACGAAGAAAAAAGCATTTTGTAGAGAATTTTATAATTTTTTTTGCGGTTTTATTGCATTTTATATAGGGTGTTTAGAAAAAGAGTGGCAAACTAAACTTATGTTTTTTTAAATGGAACATCCTATATATTTTTGCATTTTTGAAATCTGCTCATCAAGGCAATTAAAATGATATTAAACTTTGTGGCATTATATTTTTCCGTTTTTGAAAAATTCCGTTTTCAAATTTTATACTAAATTTATTTAACTCGAATTTGTGGCTCTCGTGATAAAGATAGATGATCGATGTAATAACAAAAAATATTTGTTTCAAACAAGAGAGTAATTTGCACTTTAGCTGAGACCTAGAGATCTCCCCTGAGGTAAACTGCTTTAAATGAACGCTCGTTAGTAACGTAAGTAACTGAATTCGTAATACATATATTTTAGAAATAATATATAGATTATATGTATAAAAAGAAAAATCCTTCGTTCGTACAAAACTATTCATTCTTCTAAAAAATATATACCTACCTCTCTGCCTATATTATTTTGTATAAAAACAGAAACAGAAACGTTTCAAAAACGAACTACTTACAACAATTGAGGTCAAAATGAGAACATATTTTACAAATATGTAGATATAAAAACAAAAACTATTTTATTCCTTCAACAACCTAGAGCACTATTTTTTATCCTTCAAAAATAAAACATTATTTTATGTAAAAAATCACAGAAACGTTTCAAAAATCAACGAAAACAAATAAGGAAAAGATCTTAGATCGTTCTAACGATTTTAGATCCTTTTAAAGATCTTAGATCTTTAAAACGATCTTAGATCGTCAAAGATAAGATCTTTCTGAAACGATCTTTTTAAAAAAGATCGTTCTTTAGTGAAACAAAAAAGTTACAGCGGCAGTAGATATAAACAAAGTCACATGACTGCATTGCGATCGACTACCAGGGTCTGACTAATATGAGATTTCCAGTGGCTTGTAATTCTGAACTAATTCTTCTAGAAGTTCTAAAAATTGTGTTTTTTTACCTTTCGTGGATCTTTATAAATTTCCTTAAATTAAGTAGCAAAATAAATTTACAGAATGTACTGCTCGCGATCCGATCTAAAATATGCAAGAAACTCGACTGAGGGAAGAGCCGGCCCTGCATTCTGCTCGCCGCATAAACACTTGACATTTTATGACGGCCAGACCAATAAGAGAATAGGTCACGTGGTGGCCAATGTTTTGATTGACTGCCCCTGTAACTTGGATAGACTTTTAGATCTAAGATCAAGATCGCAATATTGTTAGATCTTTAAAACGGTCGTTTTTAAATAGATTTATTTCTCCGAGGTCTTACGACTGTTTCTAACCTCAAAAACAGGTTCTCGTCGGCCAGCCGCTGCCGCTCGCCAACCAGCGCCGGGGACACGCCCACGCCCAGCGGGTCGGCCTCTTCGGCCGACGCCTCGGCCATGTTCGCTATCGGTCGGCACGCGGGGTGTGGCCTGAGCGGCTGTCCTTGCGCTGCGATTGGCTGCAAGGGCGGATGGGAGTGGCTTAGCGCCCCGGAAATTCGAGCGTACGCGGACGGGCTACAAATAGCCGGGACTCACCTTTTTAAGTACATCCTTGACCTCATATGACATGCATCCTAGGAATTCGCTGCTCCTGGAAAAAAATCGAAGCTGCACATTGACAAACCTGTTTGTGGGGAGGGGGCCGGCCGGCCCTCGAGGTGGCCGCAGAAACTGATTTAAATCAAATCGAGGGCCCGGCAAATCATAAAGGGCGGTCGACCCTTTTTTTTATGAAAGACGTTGCAAGTACGGTGGAAAAAAATAGTAACAGTTGACGGGGAAATTTCGGTTATTTCTCACGAGAAAAAGAGGTGAGTATTGTCTTGTTTGTATAAAAGAATACACGAAATTAGTTAATTTGAAGGAAGAACAACTTACAATGATACAAACAATAGGCTGTGGGTAATTTAGTAGAGATAGAGATCAGAATTTGTGTGTTCGCGGCGACCTTTGGCTTCATAATTGGCTTATTAGATAGGGCAAGGCAGTGGTGGCCTTTTGTCAGTTTTTAAACAGAAAGAATAAAAGAAAAGTATAAGTGATTTTACCATTTTTGGACAGATTTATAATATAACAATCAACAAGATACAAATAAATGATTTCAAAACTATGTAGGAATTTTTCACCAGGCTAAAATTTAAAAATATGTTATTAAAATAAAATAAAAAAGAAAAGAAATAAAATGGAACTTACCAGAGCTTATTAATGAAAATTGTATAAGTTTGAAATAAATTTTATAAGTATCTTGCAACCCTTGTACATATATTATCTTTGTACAACATAGAAGCAATAGTAAAATGTCATGTAGAATTAAAAATTTTGTCAATTTTGACAAAAATATAAAATATGGAAATTAATAATTAATTGGTTTTATTTTAATAAACTGACCATATCTAAATACTCAAAAAAGCTTTATATTATCACAGACCTATATAGCTTAGCGAAGCTATATAGGTCTGTGATATTATTAATCAAATTTGAATACCTACTTAATACTTAGGCTGTTAATATTAGTCTTAAAATTTATAGAATCTCTATCAATATTAACCGTAATATTTTTGTTTGTCCAATGTAGGCAAGTCCCTTGGCAGTTCAAGCATGGTAAGTACTTTGTAAACTAAATTTGATTGAAAATTATCTTGGGTTTGGTCTTTAATTATTTTTAAAAATACTGATGCAGTTTTTTTTTGTACGAGAACTAATTAATATTAACTTTTGAACAAATTCTAGATAAGGTGCATTTTAAAAAATAATGGGCACAAATGCTATGTAAAATCTACGAATAGTATTTATTTACAGTTGAATTATTGAAAATGACGTTCGAGTTTTTAATAAGGTTAAATTAGGTGAGCTGTTATCAATAATATTTTAATGGCTAGCTATTTTTAAGTAAAATATTTTTTGCAACAGTAAAATTATTATTCCAAAAAAACAAGGATCTAGGAAAGGCAATTTGTTGCACTGTTCAATTTCGATAGTACACTGAATATCAGAATTAAAACTGTTAAAATGCTGTAAAGTTAAATCAATCTCTTTTTTGACAACATTCAATCCATACTCTGTATAAATTATTATTGATATAAATTCCCCTAAAAATGCCCGATCAATTAATTTTTTGAATTCACAAAAAATATTTTTTGTTTTCCGACGTAGTTCGACCCGTAGATGTCGAAAATTAATTTCAAATTCTATTTCGTCCAGGCGTATGATCCGAGAATTTCGTATAACTGACGGGCTCTACGCCACTTTTGATCGATTCAGCGGGTCGATTTCCGTAGGAAAAGTTCCATTCCCACGGTAGAATTACGATTAACTCGAACGCAGCGACAAAGTGAAAAAAATCGTGAAAATTTTCTATGGTATTTTCAATTCGACTTTTAGGCCCTTTCTGCAACAAAAATAACAACCGAACGATAGCAAAACTACTATAGGTGACGTACCCCTATTCGAAAGAATGCGCAAAACATGCTTACAACTGATTTACCCTAACAGAAATGCCTGCATGTTCGGCAACCACCCCCAAATCAATTGATACCACCCACGAAAACTATCAATCTTCACGCATTCACGCTGCCAAAAATACTCGAGCGATGCGGGTGTGCATACAGTATACAGTCCCTAGGCACACGCACCTTGCTGCCCTTCACAAATCACTTTTAATTTTGTTTGGAGGGGTGCCTTAACACAATCACCGCCTTTCAATACTCACTGCCTGCCTTTCACCGATCATTGAAGTAGGTACTTTGGGTCGTTAAATACCCCTTGATCGATATCTCGATTGCGATAAACACTCTTGTCGCGTGCCGGCGGTTTTATTCAGACATTCCCGGACATTTCGCCGGAATGTAGGGCGACCTGGCGGGCGCCGTATCCCGGAACATACCTCGGAAACTGTCGGACACCGTCCACACTACCCCAACCGCGCAAGCGCCGGACGAATCCCCGCGATCGATTACATTCGAGGCGCTGCGCTAACCGTTCGGCGCCATCTGTCGGCGTCTGCCGCAAGCCTCTGTGACGTTCGTGTGGCGCGCTTACCTGTTCTGTCTGTCCCTGTGCCAGACCTCCACGTGGACGATCTCCCGGTCCGGATCTTCGCGGTCGAAGTCGAAGACCTTGTTGAAGACGGGGTGCCTGGAGTCGCCCTGCACCTGGGTGCGCTGCACGCGAGCCGATCTGGTCCTGGAGCCGGCCCTGTCGCACAGGGCGACCTAAGAGAGAGCGGAAAGTTGAATTCGAGACTTTTTATGGGGGGCAGATGGCGTGTTGTGGGGTGGTTACCGGGTAAATGGGCGGCAAAACGGTGGAAATGTGGAAATTGGTTGTTTCCCGAAGGCGGTGTGAAAATTACCTACGTCGTAGAGGGCACGCGAGGCAATTTTTCAAATGTCCTGTTAGGGTTGGGCGGAAAATATAACTTTCTAAAAGTACCCTAAAATGCCCAACCGCCTCACACCAGATTCAAGGGAAAATAATATAAAAAAAAACACACAATAAGAAATAACTATCAAAAGTAAAAATACTATGAAAATGTTAAGTAGGTAATTAAAAAGTAATTATTTATAATATATAAAATATTATGTACATACAACATTTCTGCTCTAACTTATGTTTTTTAGATGGAACACCCTGTATATTTAGTAGTTTGCTCAAAATCGCCGGGCGAGTCCTACCTCATCACACGTATTTCAAATATACAGGGTGATTCAGTTTTAATCTGCGACACTTCAACAGGTGATAGAAAACCAAAAAATAACCGCACTTTTTTCTTAAAGTTGCAAGAAATATGTGGAATTTATTGAATATTTTACAAACTAGTTGAGATATTTAAGTCATATTTGTTACACGTTATAACGGCCTGGGTTAGTAAAACCTGTTAATATCAACCATCTTGAACAACCAGTGGCGTAGAAATGGGTAATTAGTATAATTTATTTTAGAAAAAATAGAACCACCTTGTATAGCAATAAAATGTATTCAAATTCTTATGGAAATTTTTATTGTAAACAAAAACGTTTTCTTAGCATTTTTTCATATGTGTCATGGTTTCATAGCAAATTTGATTTTTTCGTATTATTTCGGGCTACTTCTGAAAAATTAACTTAAAACTTTTCTCCATAAGTAACACTTAAAGTAGAAAAAATGTGTTTTTTACTTTAAATACAGTAACTTTTCCCAATAAACTTACCCATTCAAGGTTTTACTTTTCAAGATACAGAGCGTAACATTAATATTGTATCTTCCTTAAATGTTTTAGACCCTGTATCTTCAAAAGTATAGCCTTAAATAGGTGAGTTTACTGGAAAAAGTTACTTTATTTCAGATAGCAAACACATTATTTCTACTTTAAGTGTTACTTATATGGAGCAAATTTTTTAGATAATTTTTCAGAAGTACCCCGAAATATTACGAAAAAATCAAATTTGCTATGAAACCATGACACATATGAAAAAATGCCAAGAGAACGTTTTTGTTTACAATAAAAATTTACATAATAAATTGAATACATTTTATTGCTATACAAGGTGGTTCTATTTTTTTTTCTAAAATAAATTATACTAATTACCCATTTCTACGCCACTGGTTGTTCAAGATGTTTGATATTAACAGGTTTTATGCTAATCCATGCCGTTATAACGTGTACCAAATATGACTTAAATATCTCAACTAGTTTGTAAAATATTCAGTAAATTCCACATATTTCTTGCAACTTTAACACCCTGTAACTTTTTTATAAGGCCTTAAAATGATATAGTTTATAGAAGAAAGTGCGGTTATTTTTTGGTTTTCTATCACCTGTTGAAGTGTTGCAGATTAAAACTGAATCACCCATATAACAAATTGAGAATTACTGGAAGTTCGATAATAAAGAAAAGAGAAATGAACCACGACATGTTTTAACTGAGAATATGCATAAAGCAGCCTTATCATACTTCGTGGAAAATCCGAGACATTGTATTAAAGATGCATCTAGATATTTGCAAATATCATGGAGCTCAGTCCAGAGAGTGTTGAAAATGCATAAGTTTAGACCATATTGTTATCGACCAATTCAAAAACTGTATGAAAATGATAATTATAGAAGGCGAGAATATTGCCGTTTTTAGTGTTGGAGAGGAAAATGATCAGTTTATTGGTGCGTATTTTTATCACTTGTAAGTTATCAGTATAAAGATTACACTATACTTACTATTACTACTCCTACGGTTATTACTATTACAGATTCTATATTGTGGACTGATGAAGCTACTTTTACAACATGTGGCATTTTAAATAGAAGAAACACTCACTATTGGTCATCAGAAAATACACGACAGTTTATTTCAATTTAACGACAAGGTCGAACTTCAATAAATGTTTGGTGTGGTATTTTTCGAAATCACATAATTGGTCCAATATTTCTTGAAGGTGGCTTAACTGGACTAAAATATATGTACATATATGTATGTCTTACTTTCAATTAATAAATTAATTTCTCTTTTTCAGAAAATGACAACCAAGACATTATATTATTGGTGGGACCCACACCCACGCGTATAAATTATTTCAAATATCCCGCCTCATTTAGGGTTATAAATGGCCGCCAAATTATTCCCCCCGTCTCTTTTCCGCGATATGGGTATATGATCGAAACTGGCTGTATTTATATGTATATACCTAATCGTTCTAATTTTTTTTTGGTCGATATCCAATTTGGTAAATTACGAGGTATATTGACTTTTGAATGATTTAGAGCGACCTCCGTATCGTGCTCAGTCTAAAAATGGTACAAATGAACTGCGTAGAGACCATGAAAAAATAATAAAGAACGAAAAGTGGACAACGCGATAACGAAGAAATGCGGAGGTTCTTTGCAAGGTTAATTGACAAAAATCGTAGGACCTAGGTCCTTTTCAAATTTCCCCCACATTTTTCCATTAATAAAAAAGCAGCACAACACTGTCTTACATTCGTGTTCCTGCTCAGACTTATTTTTTCCCTTGGTATTTGACGTGGCCTATCCCGTTACATGGCTGCATGTGCCCGCACGCGTTTCTACAAACTTAATTGGCGGCGACTGTGTATCTTTTACTGTCAACCGCGAGGCCTCTCCGCGCTTGGCTGGGTCTAATAAAAACCACGTGCCTAACTAGAGGAAAAAGACGACCTCAGTCCATGCCAAATTGGATTATTTCGATTGAGAGAACGCGAGAGAGCGGATTCGTAGTTTTTCGTAGATTTGCCAAGGCACTGAGCGGAAAAGTCAGAAAAAATATATACATATTAGGTACTATCATTGGTCGTTAAAGAATACCAAACGCCCTCTTGTATATTGTCTGAAATTTCTTTGTAGCGCAAACAGAACTGGGGTTTTCTCCAGTGAGTAAACGACAACTTTTTCAAGGCCTAATATTGAAAGAATGAAACTTTTAACGTCAGGGACTCTTTAAAGTAAGGGGACCCAGCATTATACTTTCCAAAGTGAGGCCGTTTCTTTCCTCATTTCTAATGGTCTCAATGATGCCAAGTATATGCCATTTTATTGGAGAATCTATGAATATAACAGGTACTTTGATTGTTAGTAAAAATTAATAATGGTTTGGTTTCCATGATTTATAAAAATTAGACTTGACAATGTTGTGTCTACAAGTGCAGAATATGGCAACTGTCAAATGAAACAAATTTATTTTATAGTCGAAATTCTTTAATTGTCACATCTGAGTATCTGGAAGTTAGAAAACTTAAAAATTGTGAATTATGATGGGAAATTTTTTGCCTCCTATAGCAACTTTGTTTTTCTGAGCTTTAGGAGAATAACCTCCTAATCAATGTGTCATGACAATACAACAAATAAGTAACACAGACCTATATATAGGTCTGTGTTACTTATTTGTTGACCTATATATAGGTCTGTGTAAGTAACATAGCTGATACTAACGTCTCTTTGAAAAACTGGTAATAATATTTTACCCAATTCCACTCAACATTCAGCAACACAAAAACGACCGTATAATGCAGATTCCTTAATTCTTCCCCTATTTTCTCTTTCTTCTTTGAGAATTGGTTGGGACCTACCCCACAAAATTCTATAATTATTATTAAAAAAAGTGTTCGCATATTTTTGACTTTTTAATTTGATTTTGCCTGATTTTTTGATGCTCTTTTAAACGAACCTTAAGTGGAATACAAGTCCTCCAACATAGAACATTCCACATTCACAAAGAATTTTATAAATGCAAATTTTTGAACTTTGTACCTCATTAAATGGTTTCGTTTTAACTAGCATCGATCTTAATGTATTTTTAGTTTTAAACACTGTTCTGAATTAAAAATATTGCTTATGCGTTTTAACTTATCTGGCAGTTCAGGAATATAAGGGATAATTAAATTTACTAGTCAGGCCACCAGATTTATTTCTCTAATTCTATTAGCATTGTTATTTTGTTGGCAATAAAACAAATTCAATCGTATAACTATTATTCTTAAGAACATGTTATATGTTTAATTCCCTCCTAACATTTTTTGTTATCAGAACAAATCATTTTAGCCCTGTCATATAAACTTTTAATTTTCTATAGACACTAGTTTCTATACTATCTGATTTTAGTATAGAAACATCTAAGAAAGGTAATTGATTATTATTTCAATATTTCTAGAGTAAACTTAATAGAAGGATCTTGTGACTTTATAAAATTTAAAAATGAATTTTTCCCATATAACAAATATGTCTCTAAAGAATGATTACTGTTTCTGATAAATGAATCTGAGTTTCCTACTAACGGATTAAATATTTTGCTAATACGACACGGTCAATTTATTGAACTTACAACAGGGAGAAGAGGAATGTTAGTTTTGTGTATTTTGGGTAAACCGTATAAATGTGGAGGTTTTGAGTGATGCGGAGTTAAAAGTGTCCTTTGTCTTTGTGTCATTTGTTCGCGGTATTTATATCGTGTTTTATATCTTCTAGTTTCTATTGAAGTTTCGTCAAAAAGCTGTCGTTCAATCAATTTGGTTCATGGTATTCTTATTAGGTAATTTTAAATGAAAATTGCCTACAAGCAAAGATGGCACAGTGGCACAGTAGTATTTTCTTTGGTACAAGTGAACAAAACCTATTGAACAATTAAATTAGAAATGTTAAAAATTGAACTTCCCCACTCATGTCCTCTACGCCCCCTTTCAAAGCAAATAACAGCAATCAAATGCACGCCATCTGTCCCAGAGCTGTCCGAATTGAAATAAATCAAATAAAGGATAATAATTGTATTATTACCACCTACCTTTACGTAAGCATTAATTCTGTCGCCAGTTGGCCTGTACAGGTCCCTACACCTTATGACTGAAAGAAAACACAATTAACACCCTTGAAACGTCTTCAAAACCCTCGCTCTTACCATTTACAAAAACCTTTCCATCTTCCACGAATATCTTCAGGTCTATGCTACCCCTAATGTCGGAAAAACTTATCCCCTTCAAAGCCGAATTACTCTCCGAAAAACTCGAAGATTCGTTTGACTCGAAAAGGCATCTGCGTATGTTTCTGTTGCTTTCGTTTATGATGGTTTTGTTCTCCAGGTAACAACCGAGCGGGGTGGACTCGAATGAGTCTTCGTACATTTTTTTAGAAGACCAAAAAGGCGAGATTGTTTTGGCATCGTCTACCTTAGCGCTGAACATTATTTTCTTTTGCTCATCTTCGAGTTTTCTTCTTCTGATGCATTTTTGTCTCTTAAGCGTGAAATTTGAGGTTTCCTCGTGCGAGTTGTCAAGGTTCATTCTTTTCGGCGAACAAACATCAAAAGTAGACGAAGAATATCGCTTCCTAGATGCACTTTCTTCGTCCACACATCGTTCATTAAACGTTTCATTTGTAGGGATGATTGTTTTATCCAAAGGCATGTCGTTGCATTGACACTTAAAATTTGTACCCAGTTGATGGTAGTTTTCAGTGTTCGTACTTCTAAACCCGGAATCTGAAGAATCCGAAGCGACGTCGTTGTTTTTCCTTTCGTTTATCATATTTTCTTCGCGACTTTCATTGAGATCGTTCTCCTTTTCTAAATCGATGTTCACGACCATGCTGGCATCTTTGCTCGTCTCAGAATTGTCCAAAATGGCGTCCACGATTCTATCGAGTGACATATCGTTGATATATGAAGAGTTATTGTGACCTTCGTCTTTTAACTTTGAGAATTTTAGATCGAAAAATTTTCTAACCAACGGAGTCATCGCTATTTTATTCATTTTTGTGGAAGATGCTAACCTCAACCCTGGCAAATCTTCAGGCGGGGTTATTGATGAAATATCGGGAAAAAAGTTAGCTTTGAGCTTCTTATGCGGTGGGGTGTCCTCGATAAAGGTCGAAGATGCCCGTTTTTTTGTCGATTTTTTACAAGAGCACAAATCTACGGCCAGAATGCTTTCGATGTGCGAGTCTACAGCTTCGAACGGTTTGAAATAGTTGCTGCAGCGACTGTTGCTTATAAAATCGGGAGTTGCGTGTTTATTCAAACAGTCCTTTTTCTTCTTGTGCATTCTGGGTGAAGGGCTCTTGTGTTTTCTCTCGCTTTTGCATTTTCTGACGGAGAGGAGCCGTCTGTTGCCTTCGTTTGGTGTCAGGTTGCTTACATCTTTCAGTGCTTCGAGTCCAAGATAGTTTTCTGTTGACTTGATAGGGGTGCTGGTAAACTGATTTTCTTTGTCGGCTTCTAAGGCGTTCAGACTATTCCTGGATCTTCTAGAAGAGGAAGAACGACGTTTTTTGGGTTTGTTTCGTGGCGTCGTCCTGTTTTCTGTAAATGGTTCTTGTTCCTTCTTTCCTAACACGGTCCACTTTAGCATGTTGAAGTCTACAAATAACGTGCGTTAAAATATAAACATAATCGAATTGTGGAACATGCAGGGTGGCGGTTATGTTCTGGCAGACTTTCAACAGGTGATGGAAAATCATAAAGTAAGACTATTTTGTGATATAACTTTTTTCTATAGCCTCCTCGTTTCCGAGATAAGTATACAAGATGTTTAAATTGCCAAAAATAAAAAACTTTTTAAAAACTATAGCTTTTATTTAAGCCATGTACCTACTAAAACGAAGAAAAAAAGTGTCCCTTATTGTACTTTCAATAAGTAGCCCTTGCCGAGATGTAAACATCAAACGTCAGAAGTGGACCCATCGCCCGTCAAAAGTGACCAAATATTCAAAACCCGGCCTATAAAGGCCCATTTAACTTTTCGTACACATTGCGAAATTGTTACCAATAGCAGAGTAATCTTTCAGTATAAATATCTTAGTAGGTTTGAATATAAATCTATTTTTCGTGGAGGCTGCACAACAGGCAGCAGTCTGGAGGTTCTGTTGGGAAGCGCCGTGCCTCGTCATACTTGACCTAGGTAGAACGATCGTCAAAGTCAAGCAACGCCGCGCACAGCCGGTTGGTTCATGGACAGGTGATCCCTTACGATTATTCTTTTGCCTAATAAAACTTTTTTTTCGATTTAAAAAAATAATATGTACCTACCTGGGCACTAGAGTTCTTTTTATGACTCATGTGGTTTATTTGCCTCGGCCAGACGCCTCGGCAACTGAATTCCACATAAGTCATAAAAAGTTTAACTTGGTAAGTAGGTACATAAATAACTATTTTTTAATTAATTAATTTTATTCCTTGCATCTTTTGCTTCGAATAAAAAAGTTACCCAAATTATCCATTTGGGCAACTTGGTATTGTCACATTTTGTGACACATGCATGCTGTGTAGCAAATGTCTTTGAATGCCTTTAACGACTGGAAAAATATAAAACAAAATGTTAACATTTCTGAGAATTTAAACACCATGTATCTCGTAAACGGGGCGAATCACCCTGTATAGCACACACGCTTGGTGAATTCAGAGTCCATATGGTTGGTTTGCACCCCTTCTATTCGTTGATTGACATTTAAAAGTGCCAATTTACACTAAATTTAAGTCATACAAATGAATAAAACGTGTCGTTTTCAGTTCACGAGGTTTTTTTGTTGGCACGCATCAAAGTGGACATAATGTGTTAACAAAAAGAGATTGAATCGACTTTAAACGTTGGTCTTTTAAGCATTTCGGAGCGATTTATAAATTGTTTGACAAGGTAATTGGTGGCAGGTAGTCACCGAATGTCTGGATGAAGACACATTGAACATTTCCAGACTGTCTAACAGGTGCCTTAATCACCTGCGATACAAAATTAAGGTTTGTCCCGAAAGAAAATAAAAATAATTAGAAACGAATATAAGGGAACGTTTTCGAGGCATTTACAAACCGATTTCTACTACGCAGGTGGTCGAAAATTTCCACCAACACCTGCCCCGAAAATTATAATATTTTTCTGATTTGAATAAACGCATTCGACTGAAACCGTTTCCTCTATACATACACCACCGCGTATTAGGTACGCGAAAATTTACTCTAATCTGATTACGCCGGCCCACAACACGGCGGGTCGCCCAGGCAACCGCGGCGTACCGCAAGGACCCCACCCCTGCCCCCGAAGAAAACACATTCACAATGCCCCACGTGATTGCCCCGGAATCGTGAGAAATATCCACGGGGTATTGTGTAAAATCAGAATTAGAGCGGGCATTGTCGACGCGGCAAAGGGTCCATACATCTGCCTTCGGAACATCTGCGAAAAAATGGCGCCAAGAAAGTTTATATATACCCGAATTGGATCACGGGCGGACCGCGGTTGGACCCTTGCGGGACACCCATTTTTACGGAGCGCTATTTCTTTTTATTTTGCACGGTCATATAGCGCATTTGTCATCGGAGCTGGTGACTTTCGTTTTTATTTTCATTTACTCCACAGGACGCATCGTTTACAATGGTTTTCACAGTCGATTTTTGCAGTTAATTATACCCCAGAGGGCCATTGTGTGAGAGACTGGACATTATGACAGTGACGGGGCAACATTATTGTGTTTGAAAGGTGGGTGTTCCTCAGGGATCGATCGCGGGGCCCGCGCTTGAGCGCGTCGAATAAATTTTCTGGCACACGCCAGCGTCTCCCACATGCTACGACGAATTTAAAGTCGATAATTAGCATTTTCTTTCGCGGTGAAGTAAGCTTGGAAACGTTAAAAACGTCAGATACTGGTTTCTGTTACCCACGTCAAACAGAGGTAAATTCTACGCCTTTCCCATAGACCCCGAGCGGTGTTTTTTCACCTAAAGGGTCACGGGGAAAAAACGTCCCGTGAGGGAATAACCCTTGAACTAGTTCTGATGGTTACCAGGCAATTTTCGTGAGAGGGTCGCCTTTAACGACTCGTTCGGGTTTTTCGAACATTTAAAACATTACGGCTGTAGCTTTGAATTTCAAAAGGACGATGGCATATAAAATTCGATAGCATTTATCGGAACAGCACTAAAACGTAAGTGCATTGTGACAACTCAATTTATTTTCGCGACAGTTAAGTACCCACTTCTAATTTTAATTCGAATGGATCTGGCTAAAACTGTAACCGATGCATAATACAAGCTTCTGGTTTGCTTAGGATTTTCTTCAGGTACTAACACGCTTTACAATATTTTTGATCTTCGGTGCAAAATTTGTTTCCACGATAAAAATTATGAATCAGCTGTAGTACCTACCTAATAAATCATATTCTTTCTATTGGGCTTTCTAAAGCAGATGTCATGTATAATCTTAAGACCAAATTTGCTCTCATCATGTTTACACGAGATATTATTACACATCTGAACGACCACATCTTGACTACTCCAATTTTGGCGCGAAAACAATTTGCAAGGTTTGTTTACTTTATTTAAAAGAGATCTCTTATTTTTCTTGAATGCCATTTACTAAACGATAGTAGAGGTGCAACAGTACCTATACAACAGTGTTGATCAACATTATTTAAAATTGTTACATCACAAAAACAACATCAAAAAAACGTTAACATTTTGGTTTAAAACACGAAAATCGACAAGCTGCTTTTGAAACTTTGCAGAAACTTCACAAGTAGGTACCACCGGGTAACCTTGAAGATAGGTTCCCCACTAACCTTTTCTTCAGTACTGCAAGTCCTCGAACGAAATCCAAAAGGTCGCCGGCACAGCACAAGAAACAGTTTCGAAATAATCCATGCTAGAAACAGTCACTAGATTTTAACAGGAACTTTCTGGTACCGAGGAAGAAAAAACGGCCGATGACCGGTACTATACTCTGACCTCGCGCATCGGCGACTTTGATGCGAATGGTAGCCCGCCATGGCATACCTGACCAGGTAGGTTTTCGGGTAGAGCGGAGCTCCGGACCACGGTCGAACGCCTTCGGGTGGGATCGCGACGTTTATTTGATGTCCAAACAGAAAAATAAAAAAAAATGCTGATTCTGTCCTTTTAAAAAATATAATATACATATAAAGGGTTATTGGTAATTCGATACATTATTTTGGAGATGTGATAGGGGAGGAGGTAAGGAGTAAATTTAATCCTAATATGCATTATGCAAACCTCAATAGTTTTGAGATATTTCAATTTTTCTTAGTAGACAAAAAAATCTACAGAACTTTTTTTAAACTTTTCAACTGGATTACTTGCCCAACACTATGGTCTTATGTTTGGAATGAAAAAAGTTCGGAAACATTTAAATCATAGGAACATTTTAAATAAAAAGTTGTAAAAAATATTTTAAAATAATTGAGTTTTGCATAATGCATATAGGATTAAATTTACTCCTTACCTCCTAACCTATCACATCTCCAAAGGAATGTATCGAATTACCAATAACCCTATATAATAATAATAATAAGTTTATTTAGTTAATAAAGATGAGCTACAACTTTTATAGGTACAATTTAATTTAATAGGCTTACTAAATAAACATAAAAATCACAGAAGCAGTGGAGTAACTGCTTGTTTGTCGATCGCTCTACCTATGTTCAAGTATGACGAAACACGGCGCTTCTCAAGAGAAACTCCAAACTGCTGTTGTGCAGCCTCCATGAAAAATAGATTGATATTCAAACAATATTAATTTATAAATTGGCCGAGTTTTGAATATTTGGTCACCTATTGACAGGCGATATGTTTACATCTCGTCAAGGCCTACTTATTGAAAAAAATCGTACAATAATGGGCTACTTCAGTGCCGATTTCTGAGGTTTTAATAACAATTTCGGACACTTCACTGCCGATTTCAAGAAAAAGTATTTTTTTAATGAAATAATTTTATTATTGCATCCCAATAATACGCAATACCTAACCGATAAACCAAATTTAAAAATATCATTTCCTACATGTTTCGGTAAGAAATATCTATTTAAAATTCGCATTCGTTGTCATACTCCCTGAATACTGCACCACGGTGCGCGCTCCCTTATTCTTTCTGTCTCTGTAGTCTCCGTCCCTGTCCCTATTGTAGAACTACCCCTTTTAAAGAGGTCTTGCACAACTTCCAATATTTCCAAAAGTATGTAGCTAATAGACAATTTTCTCACAGCTTTACGAAAAAATGTGGACCTGATTTCGACAATAACTCAAGCTTCGATAATCGGATTCTTTTCTTCGTGTCTGTCGAGCGTAACAATTTCTTCCCCTAGGGAAAAGGTCCCCTTTTTTATTAGGGAAGTCGCCCCTCGGTATTTTAAAATAAGGCAAATTCTTTTTACAAAAAAATTATCGTCAAATCTTTGTAATAATAATTTTCGAGGGCATCGAAGCATAGCATACGTCTTAAAGAAGTTAATAGCCCGTGACGAAGACTACTAGCTAGCAGACCGCAAAAGTGGGGGTGCAAACACTTTACTACCCCCATCTTTTTCGGTCACCTTTGATTAATGTTTCAACAAACATATGTTAAAACGCGGTGTCTTCCATTGCGGAACTGCGTGCTCCATATTCTTCCCTCATTGCCCGAGATCGTTGGGTGAGACACCTGGCCAGACCTATTGTGCCCTGTCTTCTAAGGGAATACCTCACCAACCTTAGGAGCCAGTTGAAGTCCCCACATGTTCCCGAAACTTAAACCTACAGCCGATGAAATCACATGGTGATACGATCCGCTTGCATAAAGTCCAAAGTTAGAAAAAAATCGGCGGCAAGACGACTGGTTTGTCCAGTGGCGCGCGCGCGGGGGTGAATTGCACTTAAAACCACCCCTATCTTCGCTGTAATTCAATGACAAACAATGTTCGAAAAAATGTGAGAATTTCAACAAGTATTTTACTTCAAGTATAGATGAAATTTCAGAATCTATCAAAGATTCTGGAAAAAAAGAAGAAATATTGTAAAGTGTATAAGTTCAGATACAATTTTAAACAGTTTTGAAGAAGTTGACATTGCAGTTTTAGAATAAATTATAAATGGGTTATTAGAAAGCAAATCTAGGACTGGAGAAATTGCAATAAATTTTTTAAATTAGCCTTTTATGCATATCCTGATGAATATGTGAAGATAGTCTCCAATAAGAAAAGTTGAGAGATTGCGGCCATTTGAAAAAGTGTAAGAAATTGTAGTTAAAAACCAGTTAAATGAATTTCTGGATAAGGCAGATATTTTAACAATACCTATATCAAGCTAGATGAAACATTCTCTTGTGAAATTGCTCTTCAAACATTAGTTTGTAATTGGAGATCTGAAATTAATAAAGGTAAAATTGTCTGAGACATGCTTTCGAAACTGTTAATATTGAAATTCTTTTGGAATTTAATTATTTATATTAACAACCTAGTCAGTTTTTTTGATGATAATATGTTAATTTTTAGGTAGGTGATCGTGATACATTCATGAAATTGAAAATAATTTACAAGAAGAGTTAAATAAATGGAACATATTTTTATGTAACAATAAATTAAAATTAAATGTTTTGAAATCAAAATTTATGATTATCTCTAATAAGACAATAAATGAAAGTTTTACACATGGTTCGAAAATAAGTAATGAAAATATCTTGAAAATACTTGGGATTTTTTTATATAGAAAAGACGTTCAGCATTTGTCTAAAAAAATTAGTATACAAGTTTGTATGCTATTGACAGTATTAAAACACCTTACAAATTTTTAAAACGAACTGTATTTAAATCTCTTATATTTCCTCGTTTTCAATATAGTTCTACTATTTTGTTTTTTGCTTATATATAAAATGAAGAATCTTATATTTCCATTTTTTTTCTATGAAAAAATGAAATATGTTCATTATGATAATTATAATACATATAAGTGATAGTAAAAAAATACTTTCAATTGTTTTACAAGGGATTAAAATTATTTAATTATAAACCGAGATATATAAATATCTTGATTATTTAAAATTAAAATTGGGATGTATTGTAAAGAAAATATAATATGCCTTATGTAAATCACACGGTTTTATTTTGCTTCTACATTAGCGGGCCGGAGGAAAGAAGACGAGGTAATTTTTTTACATTGGCATTTCTTAAATTCAGTCTTTGTTATTTTGTAATGCATAATAAATAGTTTTTTGATAGACTTATATATGCTATGGGATACTTACATTCACAATATAACTTAAATCGTATCAAAAAACTGAAAACCTTGAATGCGCCAAGCCAACAATAACATCTTTTTAAAATCATGAAACAAAACAAGTTGCCTTTGGTAATGTATCTATTATAATATATCGTTGTATAATACCTACTGATATTATTAAAAATTGTAAATTTCAAATGGATAATATTAATGACTATAGTTAAATAATTGTATTGTTATTATTAAATTAGCAAATATTTGGTTTAAGAAATATCTGGCGGTAACTACCAAGCGGTAGGCGCTGGGGGTGGTTTTCTAAACGACGGACGCCAGTGGTCAGTGAGAAATGGTGACCCTCCAGCACGAGCCATCCAGAAATGCATTTCCGCATGGATATATCTACAGGGGAAACCAGTTTAGCGAACGGTTTTTTTCCTCGCATACTGGTTGCGGTCGCAGAAATTTGCACCGGGGCAAAAGGGTGAAATTGGAGGGAAGAAACATCTCGGGCCTCGCGGAAGCTTACATACAAATTTTGCTTTACATAAAAAGGGAGATGGGACGTAAAAAATCTACCTCTCCTATAACCCTAGCGCATTTTTTATCGCGATGTGTCGATAAAAAATATCTGAAACGTCCCTCCCATTATCATCATGACAATAAGGGTCCTGCCTACCTAGTCTCGACTGTTGTCTTTCAAACTGCCAGCCCTCCCATGTGAATCTTCTCGTCTGTGTCTTTACGATCAGGTAAAATTTATTGCCGGCGAAAAAAATGTTACCTTCGATGGGGTGACGTTTTCCGCTACATGAATCAAGTCACCAAAATTACATTTTAAAAAATCAGTGTCCAAGTCGACAAGTTTCGAAGTAGGCCAGGGAAAATAGAATTTGACCTAGAAAACAATATTAACTGCAAATTTTCTTTTACCATATCAAAGTTATAAGTAGAAACCAAAAATTAAACATTTTGAAAAAACGGAACCTTGAGTTACCTCAAAAAACACCTATTTTTCGTTAGAAATTTCGAGCAAAAATGTTAACTGGATTTTTTAGACTCTTTAGGTAAAAAAACTTCCCTTGCTAACATATATTAAGAAATTAAACATTTTAAGAATATGGAAGTAACTTAGATCGACAAAGAGGGATAAAAATCGGATAATTTTCTATTTCGGCAAAAGCAAAAATATTAACTACGTTTTTATTGCAGATCATCATTCCCTTTTACAAATAGAATGTAACTTATACAAAATTAAACATTTATCTGAGCCGCATGTACGTCAGCTGTCACTTCTCATTGGTATAGACTAGGCAAAAATATTAACTGGTTTTTTTTTGTTTAACTTTTTACAATATAACTATATTGAATCATATATAGCGAAATTAAACATTTATTTACGGAGCATATAGGTCAACTGTCACTTGTCATTTCTTTAGGAAAGCAAAAATATTAACTGTTTTTTTTTGTTTAACTTTTTACAATATAACTATATTGAATCACATATATCGAAATTAAACATTTATTTACGGCGCATGTAGGTCAACTGTCATTTGTCATTTCAAAATACTTGCGTTACCAATTTTTGTTTAATTTCAAAAAATTTAACAAGACTTAGTATCCACTTACAAAGTTTAACAAAAATCAGCCAGTTAATAATATTTTTAATTTCAGAACAAACTGTTAATACTTGATTTTTAAGGTAATTATAAATAATAAAAACGCAGTTAATATTTTTGCCCAAAAAAATATTACGCAAAATGTCATTTTTACATCATTCGGGTACTTGCGCAAACGTAATCTATTTAATTTATCAATCTCAACTTTATATACCTTACTTACTAATAAATGCAGCTTAAAATTCGCAGTTAATATTATTTATGCCGTCTTTATTACAACAAGAAAATGTATTTTTCTAAAAAATGCCCACACGCGTGTATTTATTTTGTATAAAAAACAATCCTGGCGTTCATTTTTATTACCAATATTTTGTGATGGCATTATAAAAATGCGGTTATGAATTTTGTCTAGGTTTCGTTATTTTTTACCGTAATTTCCCTGGCCTAAAGACCGACCCAGAGATACACTTCGATTTTTTATACGGTGTTGCCAAGAATAAAAAAGAACGTAGCCCTCTTGGCGGCCGAGATTCTGTGAAATGCCATCTTAATTTAGTTCCACTCCTAATGGAGCATAGTTCCCATCATACATTATCTGTGTGCTCAACGAAGGGCGAAGGGCCCCTCCAGTTTCCCTCTTGTCACTCTTATTCGGACATAAGTATTATATTCGGGTTTTTCGGAACAAAAATCTTGTGCAGCATCTGCCCTTTTGTTGGATGTCCTCACCTACGTAGGAGATTTTATTCGCCCGAGGGTATCTTCGAAACCGTATTATAGGAAAAGGTAAATTTAGACTGCCGCGGCAGAGGCAGCTGACAAGTACGAATGTACCGGTTAAACGGCACTAAGCGACAAGACGGATTGCCGTTGGATGCGAGATTTAGGTGAGGCCTGATTGGTTGGAATTATGTAAACCTTGTGTGGTTCGTCGGCATTCGTCATGCTGTCAAAGTGACGTCTTCAAAGGGAGGTAGGTACACCGCTTATCCTGACGCAACCACATCGGTATTCGTTCCAAGTAGATTTTTCCAACGAACGGCAAGAAAAAAAGGTTATTTTGTTCATTTCCTCTTTTCCTTTTTCTTTTCTATACTTTTTTTATGAAATTTGGTCTTCCTTTTAGCTCAACGATATTGTAGGTGATAGTTAAGAAACAAATGTATAGCACCAGAACCAAAATTCAATAATTAAGAGGAAAGGTAAATTGTGATATTATATAAAAAGAATTGAATGTCAGTTAGACACGTGAAATACTTTTATGATATTTGTGTGATATAGTTATTTATGTACCAAGGCACTTAAGTTCAACTTTTTATGACTCGTGTGGAATTTAGTTGCCGAGGCTTCTTCACCGAGGCAAATAAACCACATCAGTCATAAAAAGAACTTCAGTGCCAAGGAACATATATTTTTTTGAAATCGGAAGAAAAAATGTTTTATTGGGCAAACAAAAACCATAACCTGTATGTATGACGAGGCACGGCGCTTCCCAACAGAAACTCCAAACTGCCGCCTGTTGTGCAGCCTCCATGAAAAATAGATCGATATTCAAACCTACTAAAATATTTATACTGAAAGATTGCGCTGCTATATAGGTAACAATTGCGCAATGTGTAAAAAAAGTTAAATGGGCCTTTATTGGCCGGGTTTTGAATATTTGGTCACTTTTGACGGTCGATGGCTCCGCGTCTGACGTTTGATGTTTACATCTCGCCCAGGCCTACTTATTGAAAAAATCGTACAATAATGCTACTTCAGTGCCGATTTCTGAGCTTTTAATGACGATTTTGGGACACTTCACAGCCGATTTCAAGAAAATAAATTTATATCCTAAATGCTTGACGATACATCAACTGTGCATCAAACATAAGAACATTTTAGAACGTTAATATAATTTTCTTTCGTATAGTCCAAAGCACGAAAGAAAACGTCCCTAAAGAATGCGGGCAGCGTTGCGAGATTTCCTATACGAGTAGTCGTTATTTATTGGCGAATACAAGTTTTATCATATTGAAGCCGAATTTCTGAACTCTGTTATACCGAAAAAATTAAGCTCGCATCACGGGACCACTTACCCATTTTTGTTTATCATTTATTTTTAACGCGGTGTGATAAAACACCTGTTATATTTTTTCAACATCGTCGCGTCTACCATCGCCTTTGAAATACGGCAACACAGCACTTCTACCAAGCAGTCGGCTGACAAAAGCAGTTAGCCAACGCGTTTTGTGCCTGTTTCTATAGCACGTAAAGTTAACTGCGTATTTGGGCTACCACACAGACCTAATTTTTTTAGGCCGCTGGCAAGTTTTTTCCGCCGGCTCAGAGAGCTCAGTGGCGTTTCGTATGTTCGGGAGTTAACGTGTGCAAAATGAGTTAACAGGGAAGAACGTTGCATTCTCAAGCACGAGAAATAATTGCCAATGCGTTATAAGGGTTTGCCTTCCTTCATAGTCTAAGGCATCACCGTTAAGAATAATAATAACAATAAATTAAATAACAATTATATAAAAAATTAAGTCAGTGAGTTACACAAAATTGAGCTACGTCCCTGAACTGTGACTAATTTTATAATATTTGTGAGTTCTTCCCCCTTACGTCGCACGCATTCTGCCGTAAGGAGGACTATATTATTTTTGACTGTGTACCCTTGATTTTGGGGCAATAACATGAATGTTCCTTGTCATTTACAATCTAACAATTGGCTTCTAATGACGCACACACAAAAACCAAAGAGACGGGCAAGTCGGAACATCATAAATTACCTATTATCGATTGTTTGATTGCATGCGGGTAGTATACTTTTATAGGTAGCGTAATAATGTGGGTATCAAGGTGTCCACGTCTAATGGTTGTTTTCATGGTAACGCGTGTGCGAGGCTCGTGCGGGCATTTTTTTTTCTAAATTCGCGTAGGAAACATGAAATACGACCCTGCACTCATCGGCACCTGCCTGCATCAAAGAGCCCGTCCGTTACGATTAATTCGACGTATTTACAAAACAGTTTGGGTGAAAACTCTCGGTCGATTTTTCACGAATCCAACCCGTAAAAATTAAAAGTAACAACCTATAAATACGGAGGAAACCTTACACTACATCAGAGGGATATTTGCGTGACAAATACCGAGCGTTGTTTTTCGCTGACAATGGAAACAGATGTTCCGAAGGCACGCCAATTTGTCAATATGTCGCCGGGGTTTTTTCCAATAATCGGGCACGCGCTCAATTCTTATTAACTAATAACAATAATAACCGTATCGGTAAGTCACAGATCCGTTTCGCGTGACCCGCTCTTAATTAATAGTATATTATTATGCACATGCACATGTCCTCGTTTTTAACATGGTTCGGTGAAAACCATATGCAGGGCGGCAGTTCTAACCCTAGAGTGGGTTTTCCGGTATAGCCGGCAGAAATTATGGGTGTCCTAATTGGACAGAAGTATCGGCGTCGTCTCAGCATGCCGGAATTAGTAAAAAATGCGAGACGTCTCAATTATGCCGGCCACAAAGTGGGTGTTTATTTGTTTACGACCCCATTAAGAATGCCAGACATGGCGTATTTCTCGCCAATTATTTTCTATTGCTTCCAAATGCACTGATAATGTTCTAGACGAAACGACACTTTTATATTGTTAGAAACATCGTAAGGAATGGTCTCTATAAATATAAAGATATTCTACCTGTACATATCATTAATATTAATAATAACTTTCAGTCGTATCTATACCCTCCATATAAAAAATGACAAAGATTTAAAGCAACGAATAAACCCATGATATTGGCATGTAACATATCGTATTACTATGAAATATCAATGTAATTTTCTATTGTGGGGGATTGAAAATCATTGGAACCCTTTAAGGAAGGGTTATAATGGTTTTTGCACCGTAGGGACTAATGTGATCACTTTACTCCTTCTTTTGCGGGATTGAAGTGCGGCATTTACTCCCAAGGGAGTAAAAAATTTTACTCCCTATTGGGATTAAAAGTAGCAAAAACAATAGAGACTATAGCCAACTATGTACAGGCGTACAGGATTATGCACATAAAATTTTACCCCACTTAACTCTTTTATTTTTCGTATTAGAAAAAAAATGGCAACTAAAAAAGTTGCAGGGAATTTTCTTGCTTGACTTTAAAGAGTTTATCAGATCTGCCGATATACAGGGTGTAGTCAAGATGCAAACCAAACCTAGGTTTTTTAAGTAGAACACTCTGTATATTATCGTTATTTTGAATAAACTGTCAGGATAACACAAGTTTGACATTTGTCGGTTGGAAACCTTTAGGTTTAGTCGAAAACACCTTATTTTCATCTGTTTTAGCAATAATGAAAGATGGGGTTTTTCGGGCTAGCGCACGGAAACAGCGCATGGAAAAACTTTCCGTGCGCTGAATAAAAATACAGAATATATGGCTTTAAAATAGAAATATACGCAGCAATGTAAACTAAATTTAAGAAACTCTATATGCTCTCTGATATTTAACATGTACCTATTTTGTATTTTAATTCGTAAATGTTTCAATATTTATATACATTTCTGTAATATTTTTGACGTTTTATGGAAACGCATCATACATACCAAACACTATATTGTCTGCATTGTTTATTTTTTGTCAATTAAATTTATTATAATATGCCGATAAAATGTTTTAAGTTTCCGTTTTCAACGAAGTATAATAAAAAATATCGTTCATTACACGTCCAGAAATAGATTTTTCCGTGCTTGCATGACTTCCCGTGTTCGGCTGCGCCTCACATTTGTCATGCGCGCACGGAAAAATCTTTATTTCCAGACTCGTAATGAAATATACTATTAAAGGATCCCTGGGTTTAGTTATGTATGCGCTGTACTTGCAATAAATAAATAAATAAATAATAAACACAAATATAAACCAGATTTATTGATGAATTGGATATTGGAAATATAGCAATACTCTTTCTCAAGCTTCTTTAGTTAAAATTCAAGGAGATTTATTTCTCTTTTGCTCATTTTTCACCGTGCCAGTATTTATAAATTTGCTATAAATATATTTGATGTAATTTTTATGAGGTAGGATTCTTTCCGCGGGAAATGAAACATTCTATATTGTCGTTTTTTTTTTCAATAACACTGCGAAAATTATACACCACGTTTATTTATTGCAAGAAACTACAACGCAACGCATAGAAAAATAAACCTAATGGTTTGCAACTGACAAATGTCAAACAAAGGGTGTTATTAAATTAAGAAGGCAGAAAATGTTCCAAGAGAGAAGTTTATTTATTACTTGATTAATGTCTATATATATTAGGTATTTCAAATTTACAATAGTTTAATGCCATAGATGTTGTTTAGTTCGTCTTGGTAGGTGTCCAACCACTTGAGGTTTGCTTGTGCCGTCTGTAAAGCTTGCCGCGAAGGCAACTTTAATTCTTCAGCGATGTCGTCCGAATCTACGAAGTCCCGCAGCTTCTGCACTTGTTCTTCCGTGGTAAACCTGTCTGCTATGCCCTTGAGGAGTGACCCGACCGCCAACATTCCTTTATACCTAAAATGCATCATTATAAAAGTGTTTTATAAGTAGAAAAACTTACTTCGTCGCGATGTATTCATGTTTCTCAATCAGGAAATCGAAAGCTATATCGATTCCTTCCGGGTTGCTGGTGTAAACGGATGTGTAAACGGTGCTGAGATCTTCAGGTCTGATGATATCGGTGTTGTTCGCAATAGACTTTTCGAGCAACCTACAAAAAACACCATAACCATAACGGAATTCTTTAAAAAAAATCATGATTTACCCTTTAAGCAGGCCGGCATCTTTGGTGCACCCGAGAGCGGACAGCAACGCTGTCCTCTCCGTGGCGAACTCCGCGGTCAAGTATTCGTTCCACATGAAGTCCCAATGCTTCGGGTCGTCGGTATACCTCAGACCGTTGCAGTAGGCGACGGTTCTCAGGTTTGGATCGATCCTGAAAGAAAAAAAATTGAAAACCCCCCAAGACGTCCGAGTTCTGCTACTTCTTGGACGCGTCTATGTATCCTTCAAACAGCTCGGCAATTCCTCTGACGCAGTCTGGATTTCCGAGCTTGCAAGCCCACGTCAATGCCTGCACAATAGACAGCGTGTAGATATGGTCGTCAGCGTTGGCGTCGTCCGGTGGTGACGAAACAAAGAGTTTCCCAGCAAGGTCCAACATTTGCCCACCGATAGCTTTGCCGAGGTCCGACAGCTCTCCCACGCGCCTAAGAAGATAATCGAAGCCGCCGAAGGCCGCGTGCCACGAATAGTACGAGCTGTCGTTTCGGAGGAAGGCGATCAGTTCGAATACGGTCTCGTAACCGACGATTCCAACTTTGGCGGCGCTGAAGGCGTCGTCCACGATCTGCGCCCTGTTCGAGTCGATTATTCCGCTGAAGTTGTCTCCCCTCAACGCTTCAGCCAATAGTTCCGATAGCTCTTCGCTGTACGCCACCCTGTAGAAACCTGAACGACGAAACGTTATCGCAAAGCGGTTTGATCGATCCAATCGACCGACCTGTTTGTTGGTTGTTTATCACCACCCAGGTGGAGTTCTCCGGCAGATCGATGGTGATGTTTGCGTCACTTGGGGACAACCAAACTCTTGGATTCGTCTCTTGGAACTTCGCGTCGTCCTCTGATGTGGTGTAACTGATGGGGACATACCAGCTGCCGTCGACTGAAGGCACCGCGAACCTTTCTTGCGTCAGGACGATGCCGTCGTTGACTTTCGTCGCGGTTACTAGCGGATAACCGGGACTTTCCACCCACTTCGCCATTACCTCGGCCAGCTTGGTCTTCTCCGGCAGGTTAGAGTAGGTCTGGTTGACGTTCTTCAGGTGGTTCCACAAGATCTCGGACGTGCCGGTTTTGAACGATCTGGTGTTCAGGTACTGCGTGATGCCGGACCGGAAGTGGTCGGCGCCGAGGATGTGTCGGACCATTCTGACGATCGAACCGCCTATACGTGGAAGGAACACGCGAGGTCAACATGGAGACATTAAATCGTTAGGTACGTTACCTTTTTTGTAAGAGATTTCGTCGAATCTAGCGTCGATCTCGGCGGGAGTGGAAGCGCCCGATTTGAGAGGCCTGCTATCCAAAGAAGCGTCAACGGCCAAAGCGGCGTGCACCACGTCCGGTATAAACTGTTCCTCCATCTCCCACTCGGGGAATACCTATACAGAATATGTTGGTATAGATGGACAGAGGGGGGTTTTTCGGTGGTCACCTTGCCGGTCGCGTAGTATTCGAAGTAGGTGGCAAAGCCTTCGTTTAGGTAGACCTCGGACCACCAATCGCAGGTGGCCAGGGCGCCGAACCATTGGTGGGAGGACTCGTGGGCTATGGCGGCCGCCACGTTCTGTTTGTCGACGTTGGAGGATTCTCTGTCGTCGATGAGAAGTAGTCTCTCGCTAGAAATATGGGTAAATCATCTTGTACACTTGTAGGAAACGGTGAAATGCCGTGAGGCGCCGGCGAAGCCGCTGCCGAGCATGATGTACGCGTTTGGACCTCTTCATTATTGTTAAAATTCGTGAAAATACGGCAATTTTGGACAGATAGGCGACGCTAAGAAAGAAGTAGACATTCATGGACAACTTTCTGTCTTTTAAAATAAACATGCGACGGCTATTAATAGTTTTGCCCAACAAACAACATTTTATCCTTTTATTTGAATTGGATTGTCACGGCTCCTCAATTCGATCCCAAACTATGCCTGTCATTATTTTGCGAGCGCATTTCATTCATTTATTTATTATTCTCGACCAACTAGACAGTTCATTATAGAGAATATGACAAAACAATTTAAAATTAAAAAAAAATAATGTAATTAAATAAATCGAAAATCACTTTTTTCGATGAGATATTTCTTAAGTTCTTTTTTAAATTTGGTAATATTTGATGTCATTTTTAACGATTTTGGTAAGTTATTATATTATATTTGGATTCCATTATGTAATATTGACTTTTTTCCAAAACTACTTTTTATGCTGTGTTCATTAAATTTGTCTTGTACCATGTTCATGTATTGCACCATTTTTATTTCTTATTTTTTATAACAGAGTGTATAAATATGCAAAGTTTTAATTTATAAATACAATACAGATTTAAATATCCAAAAGGTTTATATATGTTTACTGTAGGTTCTAAAAATGGTAGTCTATGCATACATTTTATAATTTTGTTTTGTAACAGGCATAATTGTTTTAAAACTCTAGAATTGGCAGAACCCCAAACTGAAGTTAAATATTGTAACTTTGAATGAATTAAAGCGAAATATATTTTTCTTAAATGCTTCAGTGGTATATAATTGCGAATTTTGTAAAAAATGCCTACTAGAGGTGATATAAACTTAGAAGCAGATTCTATATGGTTTATCCAATTTAACTTTTCATCAATTTGTAATCCTAAAAATTTTATACATTTACTATAATTTATTGTTTTATTGCATAAAGTTATGGGTTCTATTTTGTTCTTTATTGGGCGTTTGGAAATGAACATAAATAATGAGTTGCTAAAATTTAGGGTCAGTTTATTTGATTGAAGCCAAATAATTAAAATTTTTAAATCTTCCAAAATATTTGACCGAATTTCTGTAAAGCTATGCCCAAAATAAATAAGAGTCGTATCATCAGCAAATAGTTTTACAGTTCTTCTGAGTTTTAATTTCGAAATTGAATTGATGTAAATTAAAAACAAAAGAGGACCTAATACTGAACCTTGTGGTGCTCCACAAATTACCTTTTTTTCAGAACTTACGTTATTTTCAATTATTACATACTGCATTCTATTTTCTAAGTGGGTACTTTTCGAACCGACAGTAAATATTTCCTCTAATTCCAATGTTGTATACAATTTTCTTAACAAAATTATATGATCAACTGTATCAAAGGCTTTAGTTAAGTCTAAGGATAACAAACAACATTTTAGATTTTGATCAACTTTTAACTGGATATGTGTAATAATATCTACCGCTGCAACTTCTGTATCTCTAGACTTTCTAAAACCAAATTGACTATTAAACAGTAAATCTTTACATTCTAAATAATTTGATAATTTATTATGCATTACCTTTTCTAAAATTTTTGAAAAACCTGGCAATACAGTTATTGTCCTATAATTGTTTGGATCGCTAGTATTGCCACTTTTTAATATTGGTGATATTTTAGATAATTTCATTTTTTCTGGAACTATACTAGTTTTAAATGACAAACATACTAAGTGCTTCAAAATTGGTATTCACTGATTTTTGACTGCTTTAATAATTTTGGTTGTAATGTTATCATGACCACTGGCCTTTATTGAATTTAGATTGCAAATAATCTCTTCTATGCATAAGTTTTTTATTTATTATTTTTTTGTGGCCAACGCTAGGAGGTAGTCAATATTATTTCTAGAGATTTTGGTTTTGTTTCTTAAAATGTGAATGTAATGGTGGTCCATATTTTCTTCTGATCACCTGTTCCAAATTGTTAATCTTAATTTACGCAAAACATACAAGATAAGTAAGTAAATATCTCTGAAAATGTCAAGTGTCACAGTCTGTAACACATTTGTAGTAAATAATCTGATTTATATACCTATTTCTTTGCCATTTTACTCATTGTTCAATGGGTTTCTCTCGTTATTCACCTGTAAGTGGCTAATCCCCAGTTGCCCATAGCACCGACAGAAAAATCGGGGATAGCCATCTGGTCCATCTTCCCCATCTTGCCACCGTAGCTGATCTGTGTGAAATTATCCAGAACTTTGATGACTTTAGGAGCGAAGTCCGCGGCGAAACCTCTGGAACCGGCAGTGTCCTTTCTAGAGCACACCCTAGTGGGAACCTCGCCTTCATCTTCGGCACCTTCACCTTGCGTACAGATGAAGTCGTCTGATACCACGAAAGCTACCAGATAGGTACTCATTATTTCCGTGGCCTCAAAACTCACTGTCTTCGTGCTGCAAATCACAATAATTGCAATCCTCCTACTTTGATTTTTTGTTTTCGTTCACTCACCCATCAGGACCTGTTGAATTTCTCGCTTGCGGCGTATTGGAGAAAGCTTCGAACGCTTCTGGTATGGTCAGAGTCACTGAGAAAGTGCCTTTTATAGCTGGTTCGTCGAAACAAGGGAAAGCTCTTCTGGCGGTCGTAGATTCGAATTGTGTGGTAGCCAGGTACCTGGTTACGTCGCCAGCCTGTAAAGTTTTCATTATATATATTTTCTTTTTTGTGTTTTTTTCTACCTGATAGTTGCTTTTGTAGAAACCCTTCATGTCGCTGGCTAGCAACCCGTCGAACGTTATTTCTAAGAGGTACTCTCTATCTGCTTCCAGTGGGTTTTCTAAGTTCACAAACAACACGTCTGTCGTGTTGTCCACGAAGTATTTACTCTTTTCGATGTCTAGGTTGTTCACTTTGATCGTGTCAAGAATGATGTAATCATGGCTGGAGTGCAGCCTAAAAATAAAAAATAAGTTTCCAAAATTCAAAGGTTCTAAGTTAACTTACATTATGGTGCTGACGGTCTCAGTAGGTGTACACTTTACGATAACACTTCCAGAGAGACCATTTTTCTCGGCAGTTGTCAAAGATTCACTCGGTACGATCAAGTTAATCGTGTAACTAATGTCCTTGTATATGTTGGGTATTCTGTATTTGTCTTCGCCAGCAGTAAATGTTACGGGGCTGGCAATAGCATAAGAAACCAACAAAACTGCTAGTAGAAACTTTGCGACGGCCATTTTGTTTACTAAAAAAGTTGGTAAAATTTTTCTTTATAAAAAAATTGGTACCTACCTTTTTTGGAAACGTTCATCCACGAAAGTCTCATTGTGTCTCGATTCATCATCAATATTAAATTTATGCTCTCAGACATATTTTATCTTATCAAGGTCTGGTAGTGAAGTGCATTTATTCAACTGATTATTTTTTGAAAACGATATTTCTCTTGATTTATTTTATGTAGAGGTACAAAAATTCGCAGCACAATACACGAAACGTGAGCCGCCGGCGAAGCCGCTGCCGAGCATCATCAAGGCGTTTAGAAGTCCTCGGTATTATTAAAATTCGTTTTAAGTAGTTTTGGTATGGAAGTTCTTTATTTTTGTTAAATCTAACAGTGCTCTACAAAGAGATTTGTGAAAAATTTTGTTATCGTTTGTTGATGGCATTATTCATGATAGCAATTATGAAATTTTTAGGTATAATTTTGCATTGCTAACCCAAAGTGACACCAGGCGATAATATTTTAAAAAAGTGAGCTTAAGTATGCAAAAAGTGACAATTTATCACCTGGTCAACATCAAATTAATTTTTGTGAGACTTTCAACGCCCAATTTTTAAATTTCAGAGCCCGTCCCGCATAAAAATACCCATAATTTATCAGTTTTCCCCCGATTATCTTTTATGTCTCGGCCTGGAGCGGCTTAAGCCACACGAGCGCGCGCGCACGTGACTTAGCCACGCCCCTCCCGCCCCGCCGCCAATCAGAGGCCGCCATGCCGTCCGCCCCACGCCCACTTTCCCGAGATTTTCGCCTGGAAATCCCACCAGCATCAGTGCACCGCCGGTTTTTAGCCAGTTAATTAGATTATGGGTTTTTGAGGGGCCGCCGAAATTGGAACCGACGTGCCGGTTAGGTTTTCGATTTATTTAGCGTCGCGGAAATGTTCGAATACGAAGGCCACGTGTCGGATTTTCGCGAGAATAACAATAGTTTCTGCGGGAGCAACACCAAGCAGTTTTCGGTGAGCAGTTTGCTGAAGCTGGGAAGCAAGAGGGACCTGCACGACGTCGCGTCTGAAGGTAGACCGTGGAAAATTGCCGAGACCCCTTTTTGTTTCAACGTGTGAACTCACAACCCCCCTTGATTTTTTGACGAGGGTCAGACGGAAAATAAAAGTTCAAGAAAGGGGTCTATAATTAAGTATTTCGTTCTGCGAAGTAACTTGGGTTCGTTAGAATTTTTCAAATGGACCCTAATAAGCCGAAAAGTAGTTTCGTGTTTCAAATAAAGTATTTGATTTCAAAGATTTTGGCCGACACGTGCTTAGAAATTTGATTTTAGGAAATATTATGGCAATAAAAGTACCTTTACATAGCCTAACACTTGATTGATCATTTTTCTCGGATATGCAATGTTTTTTTTTATATCGCCATGTACAGGGTGTCCCTATTTGCTTGAAAATGTCGATTTCCACAGATAATCCGTGTTAAAATCCAACTATACATTTTTTTTTGGAAAAGAGTACCTATTTTTGTAAACACCTTTTTAACAACATTCTTTATATTAAGTTTGACGCCATATTTCAATACCTCCGACAATTCTATACAAGGGTAGCTTTTGAACCATCAATTTATCTTGAAAATGACCGCGATCAGGGACTCTTTAAAGTAAGGGGACCCAGCACCCAGAATTATACTTTCCAAGTGAGGCATATTGTTTCCTCATTCTAATGTATCAGTGATGCCAAGTATGCCATTCTATTGGAGAATCTATGAATATAACAGGTACTTTGATTGTTAGTAAAAATTAATAATGGTTTCCATGATTTCTAAAAATTAGGCTTGACAATGTTGCGTATACAAGTGCAGAATGTGGCAACTGTCGAATGAAACAGATTTATTTTCTAGTTGAAATTGATTTCCAGCAATCATTTCCACGAATTTAAGAAATAAGTATGGTAAGTCGCAGTAGTGCCGATTTTGCTTATTTAAGAATTTGTCGCTATTGCACCTTGTTAACCAGGTTCCTCAATGCATTTGTAATATGTAGATATACCTACTTGAACCTTCTTTCCTTGTTGAATGTATCTACGCAAAGAACTTTCACAGATTTCGGGATGGACTAATAAGATCAGGTCTAGTAGTTCTAATCATGTAGTTTTTCTCGGTGTTCATTATAAAATTTTTGTAATTTTGTTTCTCTCTCAAGGTACCTCACAACTTTAAAATAAACTTGTAGTCGTAGATAAAAGCTCTTTAAAAAAGTCCTGACTGAAGCTTAATAATTTAAAATTTTCGAAATACGATTTTTGTAATGCCCACGTAATGGGAATTGTAGGATTACTAAAGCTGATACAGGAAAAATTTGGTTGCAATTATTGGGACTACTACAGGCGGCCGCATTACTTTCAATTGACACATCTGAGTATCTGGAAGTTAGAAAAGTTAAAAATTGTGAATTATGATGGGAAATATTTTGCATCCTTTAGATTCTGTGGCACTGGCATGTCACATAAAACCTGATGGCAGTTGGACACTGACATATAACATAACCTTGTACCAGCCCCCTTGTGGTCTCCTTGGAGTCAGCAGAAAACAAACTTCCCCTCAAGGCTTCGCTTTTCCTATGTGATAGACTGTGACATGATGGGTCCCCTTATTTTAAAGAGTTCCTGACCGACATTTTCAAGCAACCTATACTTTTAGCTTGAAACTATCAATATCTCAGCAAAACCTATAGCAAATTGGGCGAAAAATATGCAGTAAATACCATTCAGAATTAACTTAACTCGTTCTTTTTTAAGAGGTCCCTCTAAGTGATCCCAAAACTCATAAACATCAATTATGCACCGTTTTATGTTCACCTTCAACTGATCCGTGCCGAAAAGGACCTAACAGTCGACGTTTACTGCCGTTTCGCAGTTGTTTTTAGACGTCACACGTGCTGAGCCACCTTGATGGCAGCACCTAAATTATAGAGTTTCACACAGGATGCCACGATTTCGAGAGAAAAAAAAAACAACAACACCAAGCACCCCTCGGTGGTGATTTGTTAAGTGTTTTTTCGTGTTTTTTGGGGTAAAAAACGGTTGTTTACGTTTTTAGACAAATTAGGGAAAGGCTCGGTTCGAAAAATGTCAGCAAAAGTGACATCTCCCTATGCGTACGATATTTTTAATTAATTTTTGACATTTATCTGTAAAAAAAACATGAAAGACGAGGACGAAAACATTTTCAAATTCTTCTACGTTTCAGACTTGTCAAATGAAGAAAAAACGTGCAAAAAACCCAGAAGGAACCGGACAACGTTCACCACGGCTCAGCTGACGGCCCTGGAAAAAGTTTTCGAGAAGACTCACTATCCGGACGCCTTCGTACGGGAGGACTTGGCCGCCAAAGTCAGTTTGAGCGAGGCTAGGGTCCAAGTTTGGTAATAGGACATCTCTGAGATATGATCGAAACTATTCGCCAAGTTTTGCAGGTTCCAAAATCGCAGGGCCAAATTCAGGCGGAACGAGAGGAGCGCGACAATCCAGAAGCCGCAGAAGAACGCGCAGATCTCCGTGCCGCTCAAGCCGGACACGCCGGTGGAAAAAGGCTATTTTCAGAACGCCACTGCGACCGATTTCCAGCAGATAATACCGTGGAAGTGCGCGTACGCCTCGAACTATCAGGAGATGTACCACAACGGTTTCGGGAACGGCTTAAATTCGCAGACCTGCGCTTTCTTGAGCGGCGCGCCCTTCTACGGCAACTTGGATTCCAGTTCGGTTTGCAGGCGGCTGGATGTGGCCGGTCCGAGGTGTCCTCCGCCGGATTTTAGGTTATAGGTCTGTGAATAGTGCGTATTAAAATGTTTATAATAAAGTAAGGGTTAAATAAAAATGTCGCATCTGTATATACGGCTTTACATTTAGAGCCTTTGGACCTTTCATTATTGACCTTTAACCGGTTAATTAGCTTACTTTTTTAACCACCTGGTTGAATAAAGTTTTATTGAATTAATGAAATACTCTTGCAAAGAAGAACAATTTTGATATGTAATAATAAATAATTTTCCAACGCAAAACATTTGTTAGCAAATGATTATTTCGTGCTCTCACGGAATATTAAAAAAAATATAAAAAAAACACAAAATCCATTAAAAAAATAACATTTTCACCAAATGCTTCCGTATTCGTTTGGCATTTGTTGCGTACGAGTATATCCCGTATATTGTGCATGGCAGAATATACTATACATCTCCCTTTAAATATTTACAGTTCCCCAATTTTAGTTATCTATTTTTGTCATTTTTTTTTATTTTTTCATATCCCCTTATTTCAAACTTTGCCTCTATAAATAAAATGAGAAAGAGAAAATTAAAAATATTACCTACATACGTGTATATGTTTGAAAAACTGTATAATATGAAAGGGGTAGGGAATAGTAGAGTTCCTGGATTAGGACAAAAATGTCACATTTTAACAGAAAAATTAAGTTTTTCTACAAGCGTGCGGAAAAGTACACTTTGTGTGCACTAGTACACTTTTCCGCACGCATTTTAGTTTAGAAAGTGTCGCTTTTCCGCACTAGTGCGGAAAAGTACTAGTGCGAAAAGTGACACTTTCTAAACTAAAATGCGTGCGGAAAAGTGTCTTACTTTTCCGCACGCTTGTAGAAAAAATAGTGTTCCTAACTCTTGCGGAAAGTGTCTTTTCCACACTCGATTTCTTGGCTGAACTCCGCTACGCGGCGTTCGTTCGTTATAATAATATTTCCTTACAGTACAAAAATAAATATTTCCTAACAGTTACTTTCCGTTGCCTGGCAACGACTAAGTGCAAGGAAATATTGACTTTTTCTTTCAAAAATGTTATCAAAAATGTCAATATTTCTGATTGATTTTCGGAAAATCGTATTTGTTGGCAAAATTGACAGTTTAGTCATGAAAAAGTGAAAAGTGTAATGAAGGTCACGATTAAACTGTAAGTTTTACCAACAAATACGACTTAGTAATAGAATTGAAGATTAAAATGCAAATTTGTTAAAATTAACGTATTAAATTTATATATAATATAATCTAGAACTAGAACACATCCGAACAATGTCTTCTATACCTAGTGTAGGTAACCTCTGCTCTATAGTTTCTGTTCAGTTCCAACAATTTTATCAGCTATTGAAGATTGCATGGTCTCCATATAACTACTACTTTTTAGATACAATCCAAAATACATAGTTTATTGGTGGTTGTGATTGTTTACGAGGATTTGGAGTTAATTTTTAATCTAAAATATGAGATAAGATACATCTTACTACATTATGCAAATACTTAATTATCATTAGATTATTCTATAGGATATCTTTTTTGCTCTTTTTTTAGTGTTTTCTGTAATAATAATTCTGCAGAACATTTTGTGGTAATTCCCAGTAGAGCTTTTACACTTCTTGCTAGCATGTGCGCTAAACCATATAATTATTTTCGCCATGCCAGATATTTAGTTATTTCTAATAATCGGGCAGCTACAACCAATGTTTGAAAACTAATGTACAATATTTTACATTTTTCTTTTGAATTATTTTGAAGCCTTTTAATGTAATATTTTCTTGCCGCCATTTTTGTCAACTCAAAACTTCAACTATTCGATAATGTTATTCATATTTACGCCTAACAAGTTTTCTTGTCGAGGGCAACCAGACATACACTGTTTCAGTTTCCTATTAAAAAAGACTACGCCCATGAGTTCCCATCATTTTTTCATAACCTAAATACAAAAAAACCTCTTACTTCACCATACAGTTTCTATGGATATTTATTATAAAATTAGATCATATATGATCATATGATCTCTATGGGAGCAAAAGATAGATACCTAATAATAATAAAGCTAGGTATCTATATAATGCCCAAAATCGAACCAAATAACTAAAAATTTGAATTTTTTAACATAACCTCACCTTTCTTTTGAACTTTTTTGCCAGTTGTTAATTTTGGTTAAAAATAATAAGAAATCTTGTTAAATTTTATGCTTTCATAAAATAAAAAAATTATACCAGCGACGCTATGCATCAGAAAATGGCAACAAAACTATAAAATCCCCGTCTCGACTTCGCGAAGCATTTCCATACTTTTCGCTCACATTGTAGATGTCGAGTGTCAGAAGCAAACATGTCCGCCATATTGTTTTGGCGCGAAACCCCGTTTCGAGGTTATGCCTTGCCGCCCGTTCGAAACGCGGCGCTGCCATTGGCCGCTACGCGGGCCGCCCGATGAGAACCGGCACGAAAAGTCCGAAATGATCGCGGTCGGCCGCGTGCCGTCACTCCGGCGAGTTGCTAGGGTAAACACCACAGCTTCGGTGCGCGTTTAAAATAGAAAAAAAACCCGGAAAAACCCCAAAAAAATCGCGTAACTTCTAAGTCCCACCCAAAAAAAAAACGTAACTTAAGGACCAAGCCAAAAGAACCATGAACGTCCCGCCGCAAGGAGTGATGTTCCCGATGGGGTCGCTGTACGTGGGCGACCTGCACCCCGACGTCACCGAGGCGATGCTGTACGAGAAGTTCTCCGGCGCCGGCCAGGTGCTGTCGCTGCGGATATGCCGCGATGCGCGGACCAAGCAGTCGCTCGGGTACGGCTACGTGAACTTCAACAATCCGCAGGACGCCGAGCGGGCGCTGGACACGATGAACTTCGACTGCCTGAAGGGGAAGCCGATGCGGATCATGTGGTGCCAGCGGGACCCCTCGCTGAGGAAGTCCGGCGTCGGCAACGTGTTCATCAAGAACCTGGACAAGAACATCGACAACAAGGCGATGTACGACACGTTCTCGGCGTTCGGCAACATCCTCAGCTGCAAGGTGGCGCTCGACGAGAACGGCTGCAGCAAGGGGTACGGGTTCGTCCACTTCGAGAGCGAGGAGACCGCGAACCGCGCCATAGGTAATGCCCGGATGCCCGCCCGGACAGAATCATCGAATTGATAAGTAGCCAACTCTAGAGAGAGATGGGTTTCAAATGGCAATAAGTAAGACAAGGACGCCTAATGAACGTGTCAGCTGATTCAGGCAAAGGAGGTATATAGGGATGTTGCTTATTAATCGTCGAATTTAATGGGAATGTTCCGTAATTCTCTTTATTCTATGATCTATATACCGAAATTCGGGGCTTGTTTGTAGGAATGAGAATTTTTCTATACTATAACCACAATTATGTAAATATTGCACAGAAAAAAGTAGTTAATTGATTAAAAAAAATTACCTACATGGCAATTTTATGTACCTGGAAGTAAATTGAGACAAATAAAATACCAATTCCAAAATAAAAGTTTATTTTAAAATAAAGGTGACAAAATATCTAGGATAAGGTATACATTTTCAACTTTAATTACTTATCTCTTAACTGATTTATTAATTTTAAAATTCAATTTAATAGGAAAAGCATGTAAGACAGGTAGCTTTTACATATTTTTATAGGTATAATTTTTAATGTTTAGGCATCTAACAAAAATAATTACAAATAATTACCTTATTGAAGGGACCAGAATCTCAAGATTAATTCCATCTTTGACTACGAAGAGCTAGGTTCATTAGCACAATATTTTGTCAGTTTTTCCCTTGATAGAGTTTCTATCATGACTTGGAAAATAAAAAACTGTAGTAATTACATACTTTTTAAGTTTGCGCTGCCCAAAATTCTCTATGAAATTGCTCTCAATAAATTGTTGACTACAAATGCAAGTAAATACTTGTAGACAGTACAAAATGTTTCCTTTTCATTGCTGCAATCCACTTGTCTCTAATATCACCTTATCTCTTGGAAAACTGCAAAGTTTTTAGCAAAGATTTCTAAGACTTACGAATGAAAAGAAACCCCACTATTCTTATTCTTTCCGCCCCGTTTGATACATCCAAATACACAACAGGAGTTGATCCTCTTTTTTGTAATTTACAACTTGAACAGAGAGAACATAGCCACATAGCTAAATTAAATTTTCTCTCCAATTTAAAAATAATATTAAACCAAACACCAACTAAGACAACTCAACGCCGTTTTATACGAAACTGCCACCACGACACGAACTCAAATCAAATATAAATAATACAATAATTACTCCTCTTCGTATTGGGACCTGGGACGACAGAAGGAAAATTAAAATGACGTTTGACAACGGAACTCGTTTGAAGCACAGGACACAAAAATAGAAAGTTGGGTCAAACACCTCTTTTGTGTTATGTGGTTTTTGCCGGAATCAGCTGATTTATCGACTATTTCACTTACTCAAGTTTGGCTGCCAGTTTCTCTCTCTACACTCCTTCCATCTACTTGTCAATTCAATGGACAGAATGCAGAGAACTCGTGGAAACTACTTCCTAGTTTGCATCCGATCAACAGCTGGTGCACATTTGAGCTCTCTGTGTTGTCTTCTCTGTGGATTGACGGCTAACTTAACGGTTAGCGGTTTGCCCTAAGTTGGGTTATTAGATCTGTGCCGAGTTCGACTTTGGTCCCCCATTCGCTCTTTTTGCTCCAACAACAATGGTTTCTGATTTTGGAGCAAAAATGGCGAGTGGAGGAACAATGCAGAAATAAACTAGGATCGTGCCGCAATCTATCAATATAAAATAATTTGGCGGCCATTTTTAACCCTAAATGAGGCGGGAAATTTGAAATAATTTATACTGGTGGGTTCCATAAGTGGACAATTGAAATTAATTTAATAATTATTGAAAGTACCACATAGGTCCAAGTTTTTTTTATTAATGCAGTTGGGAAACGAAGCAATTAACCAGGTTGAGAAATTATACAGATTAATCAAAACAACATATTTTAATCACGATAAAGAGAACTAATATTATAAATGAAGACACAAGTGATTATATATTTTTAACTAAATTTTGCGATATTACTAAATAGAATTAAATAATAATTAAACAAGTTCTAGTTCAAAATGCGTTTTATTAATATCTTGAAAGTTGAAAATGTGACATAGGTATGACACCTTTTTCAACTTGTGTCTTCAATTATTATTGTACATTATACCGTATATATGTATAATACCTATATTATAAATAATTATTTATAAAAACTTGAAAATATCTTTAATTACCTAACATTTTCATAACACTTTTACTTTGGATAATTATTTCTTTAAATATTTTTAATAATAATAACATATTTTGAAAGGAACATAATATAAATGTTTCTGAATTTTTAGGTAGCCTGTTTTATTCCTCAGAACTTTTATACTAACACTTTTGTTTTCGTTTGTTTAGAAGATACAAGCAAAAGAAAACTTTATAACTTCAACTTTTACCACTTTAATTTTTTCATCAAAAATGCAGTGATTTCTAATTACGCTCTTCTTTGATAAGCTTCAATAATTTTGCTGGCTGGCTGGCTGGCTGGCGAAAAACCTTAAACCTATGTATAAAGAAAAATTTTTTATTAAAAACGAATTCAAATTTACACAAAGAATAGGGTAGAGCCACCATTCAAACTGCCAATATAGGGTTAAAAATGGCGGCGAATTCCATCAATTTCGTTCCCTGCGCCTTGCCGTGCGCAATAGGGCAAAGGGAGGTATATACAGAGTGTTCACATACTTTTAAGTGTATACACATCGATAAAAAATTCATTTTGCGAGATATTTTCAAAAACCTTTTTTGTTCGAATGGTCTTCAAAAAAGGCTTCTTTTGACTTTATTATTTTTGTCAAAATTCAAATCCAGGGATGGCACGATTTTTTATACCTAGGTAACTCCGATTATTACGAAGGTTTTTGAAAATATCTCACAAAATATTTTTTTCATCGATTTGTATACACTTAAAAGTAGGCACATTGTATGTTGATATACAGGTATGTGGGTCGTACACGTGATCACCTCAGAAATATTAAAAAAAAAAACATAGAAATGGCTTGTACAAGTTTTGCGTCGTTGTCGGATTGTGCGAAAATCTCAGGAAAATAGTAAAAATAGTTAATAAGAAGGGTAAATAATTATGTGATAGATAATAGATAATGGATTTTTTTATGTGAAATGATTACGATTGATCAAAAATGATAAATGCTATTTAATTTCTATCGGGACAGCTAACTAGAACTAAAGTCTATCCAAGTTACAGCGGCAGTAGATATAAACAAAGTCACATGACGGCATTGCGATCGATTACCAGGGTCTGACTAATATGAGATTCCCAGTGGCTCGTAATTCTGAACTAATTCTTTTAGAAGTTCTAAAAATTGCGTTTTTACCTTTCGTGGATCTTTATAAATTTCCTTAAATTAAGTAGCAAAATAAATTTACAGAATATACTGCTCGCGATCCGATCTAAAATATGCAGGAAACTCGACTGAGGGAAGAGCCGGCCCTGCATTCTGCTCGCCGCATAAACACTTGACATTTTATGACGGCCAGACCAATAAGAGAATAAGTCACGTGTGGTGGCCAATGTTTTGATCCACTGCCTCTGTAACTTGGATAGACTTTAGTATTGTTTACATCGTAATATGGAGCGCCCTTTTACTATTTACTATCCGAAAGTTTCCAATTTTCTTTTTTTTATTATTTACTTTAATTAGTCACACTTAGAGCTTTCCAAAAATACCAAATATATCATATTTTAAGTGAAATTTGCTAAAGATATTGTAGAAAAGGTATAACAAAATCAGAAAATGTAAAAGTTTTGCTTTGTAATTCGTATTTCATGATCATAATTCAAATTTCCACTTTCATATTTTAAATTATTAGTATTATTAATTAATTACTACCTACAGTAAAACACGTAAGAAGTGACGTTTTTTTTTGTTAAAAACATACTATTATTTTTTTGCAGACTTAGCTGGGACAAAAAACCATTACTCCCGCTAAACCAAAAGTGATATGCAACCGTGTTGTGCAGATTTTTTATTCACTTTACTAGTCTAATGAAAAATTGCAATAAAACCATCTTCATTAAAAAAAATCGGTTATTTGGCGATAACTTTTTTGTTTGAAATTAAACTGTTTTTTTCTTGGCGGCATTCAATTTCTTGGAAAAAACAAAAACTACACAAGTTTAGTTTTTGAACCACCAATGTATCTTAAAATTACCGAGATAATCGCTCATAACATCTTAATTGTGACACCCTGTACAAAAGTAAAAATAAAACATAAAGGATAAAAGATAAAACCAAATATGAAAGAATAATAAATTCACATATTGTTCATATTCTCATTATTTATCTAGTTTCATTTAATTTAAACTTATTAAATTTCAGAAGTCAAAAAGTCTAATAAAAAAATATAATAAAATATATTTGATCTGTGGTCTATAGCACAGTTCATGATTCTTCTTTGTTCTTTTTTGTATTTTTTACGTTATGTCATGAATCTTGGCCAGGCATTTATGACGGCAAATTTAAAATTTCCACATAAATTCCCGGAAACTTTCCGTGAAAGTTTCCCGGGAATGTTTCAGACACTCTCACGGAAAGTTTCCTATACCTTCAAAGTTTCTTCCCGGAAAGTTTCCAAAAACGGAAACTTTCCCGACTTGGAAAGTTTCCGTTGCCCATCTCTACTCATAAAATGAATTTTGTTGCTCCTTTTCTTAATATGAAAATATAAAGGGTAAATATTATTGCATATTTGCGCGATTAAATAGTAAAAAGGCGCTCCATATCGTGAGCCCTTTGCAATCATGGCAGCCTCGCCTGGGCGTATTGTAAATAAACAAAATTTCGACAGGAACAACACGTTGCCCTTCTTCTGTTTTTTTTTCTTATTTGTCCGAGGCGATCGCTCGTCAAAATTCGTGGTTACGCGTCACTGCTTAACGCCAACGCCAACCCTCTCATCCCCCCCACGTCGCGCCGCAGAGAAAGTCAACGGGATGCTGCTCAACATGAAGAAGGTGTACGTCGGCAAGTTCGTGCCGCGCGCGGAGCGTGAGAAGCAGCTCGGCGAGCGCGCGCGCCGCTTCACGAACGTGTTCGTCAAGAACTTCGGCGCCGGCGTCGACGAGCGGCGGCTGCGCGGCGAGTTCGCGCGCTTCGGCGCGATCACGAGCGCGTTTGTGGCGCGCGACCGCGACGGCGCGCCGCGCGGCTTCGGCTTCGTCGCGTTCGGCGAGGCGGCGGCGGCCGAGCGCGCCGTGGCGGACGCGGACGGGCGCGAGGTGGACGGCCGCGTCTGGTACGTCGGCAGGGCGCAGAAGAAGGCGGAGCGCGCGAACGAGCTGCGCCGGAGGCACGAGCAGCTGCGCCTCGAGCGGTTCAGCAAGCTGCAGGCGGTCAACGTGTACGTGAAGAACCTGGACGACGCGTTCGACGACGAGCGGCTCGGCCGCGAGTTCGGCCAGTTCGGGACCATCACCAGCGCCAAGGTGAGGTCGGGGAATGTACTGGCGAACGTCGGGGTTGAATGTTGAAGTAACCTTCTTTCGCCAAAGTTTACAGAATATTTTATTCTGTAAACTTTGCTTTCGCCATCTGTCGGCGAAAGAATGTTTCATTATTGTCATGCTAGTCATATTACCGCTAGCGCCATCTATATGCTTTACTGAATGGAACAAGCTTGAGTTGCATAACATGCATAGGCGGTTCTAGACCTTTTGCCTTGGGGGGGGGGGGCTTAAGCCCCTGGGCCCTGGCTAAGGTAACCATATTAATTTGTGATTATTGTAATTTTGTTAACAAGTAACTGGATTGTTTCACATAACAAAATATACTTACATATTACATAAGTAGGTACTTACTATAAAAATCCTAATATTGATTCATAAAAAAATACTACCTACCTACTTTTAATAATTTAACAAAAAAGGTGCAAAAATAATAAGTATTTTTTTATTTAAAAAATGTTAATGTTAAAAATGTTTGACACCAGTGGGAGCTCCAACCGCTGTTACCAGTCCAATGCTCTACAAATGAACCGAGTTCAAATCCCCACTATAAATTAAAAATAATAACCGTTCTTAGTTGTGTCAGTAGGTAGCGGTTTGGTAGCGAAGAATAAATTTGGGGGGCTATTTCAAGATTTGGGGGGCTTAGCCCCCCCCCCCCCAAGCCCCCACCTAGAACCGCCTATGATAACTTGTTCACAATATAAAAACAATGGTTTGTTCCGCAATTTTTTTAGGGTTTGTCTATGATTTATGATGGTATTATTGTACCTACATTTTTTTGTATGTTAGATGTTTTTTTGTTTAAATGGCATACCTACTAAACAAAAAAGACATCTAATCAAACATGCCAAATATTTTCAATTTTTTTTTATTGAAAAATATTACAGACATTTATCAATTTATAGTATAACAATATTACTATACGCCGGTATATAATAATTTTTACATTTTTTAAAATCAACTTCACTATTATACCTACAGCGCCCGATACAGCGTGTGTCCGCGGATGGAGTCCCCAAGAGGATAAATGGACCAAAAATTTCTCGTTTTTTGACAAAATATGAGAAAATATGGTCTACGGAGAGAATTTTTGATTTTTTTTATACAGGTTGCGCAAAAAATACAAAAACATGAAATACCATCAAGAATAAACTACCTTTATTTTTAAAAACATCAAAAACTTTTACTTAGAAAAGTTGTTGAGAATTAAAAGACGTGTCTGATTGTATAACTTTTCAAGCAAATCGTCCGACTTTGATTTTTTTTATTTTTACTTATTTAAGTCGGCCGATTTGCTTGAAAAGTTACAATCGGACACGTCTTTTAATTATTCTAAACGACTTTTCTAAATAAATGTTCTTGATATTTTTGAAAACGAAAGAGTTTCACACTTGGCAATCAAAAAAATCGAGTTGGCTGATTTGTTTGAAAAGTGACAATCGGACACCTCTTTTAATTCTAAACAATTTTCTTTTTGAAAATAAAGGCCGGTAGTTTATTCTTGATGGTATTTCATGTTTTTGTATTTTCTGGGCACCCAGTATAGAAAAAGCAAAAATTCTCTCCGTAGATCATATTTGTTCGAGAAGCAGAAACTTTTATCAAGAATGACTTTTTGTCGAAAAATGAAATTTTTGGTCCATTTGTGTCCATTTGGAGACTCCATCCGCGGACACACTGTATAAATGTAAGTATTCAACTGAATAATGAATAGAAAATATAATTACAATTTTACTCTCTCTACACTGAGGGAAATTTCTATTAGCCACTAATAGAAATTTGTTAGCCGCCAGCAATATATCTGCATTAAATACGCCCTAGCTAGGTTGTCTTGCTACCACAAATAGAGTCACTTTGCTAAGATGAACCTATTTATGGTTGATAGGCTAATATATACACCAATTTGTAGCAAATAATAATTCTTATTGGAGCAAATAGACTTTCTACCTGCCACTAAAAGATAACTTTGCTGTGGTTAATAGATGGACCTATTAACTTTATTATGGCAAATAAGTGGACCTATTTACTGCTAGTAAGTGTTTTTATTTTTTAGAATTACAGTTCTGTTAGGTAAAATTTCCGTAGTCCAGTCTTGTTCAAAAATGTCACAGTCAGTGGTATAATTTTTGTAGTATCACTTCCACGATTTTAGCAAGAAGTTTTTTGCTGCTACAGCAATTTCGGTTATTTGTGGCAAATCTGTGCTGTGCTGCTACAAATAGAAATCTATTAACCCCAAATCGGTTGGACTCAAATAGAAACTTTATTTGGTCAATTTTCCTCAGTGTAGCCCTAATGAAGTTATACAAGTAAGAACGAAAGCTTGGAATTAATTAAAAATGGTGTAGTTTTTGAATAATAATAATAATACATATATTTGCTGAAAGGAGCCATGATTTTCATTTAAATAATTTTAGTAACACAGCAGTGACATTTTTACAATCAACCATATACATACAAGTGTGGGGATTTTAAATGATGGGGAGTTGAAAGGGTCCTTTGCGTTATTTGTTCGCGGTATTTATAGAGTACTTACATGTTCTAGTTTCTAATAAAGTTGTAGGGTCTTCGTATATCCTCGTTTATCGTTGGAATGAAGCCCGATTAAAGACAACCTCCCAACGGTATATGTGCAGGTGATGACGGAGAACGGCCGCAGCCGCGGCTTCGGCTTCGTCTGCTTCTCGGCCCCGGACGAGGCGTCCAAGGCCATCCAGGACATGAACGGCAAGATCGTCGGCTCGAAGCCGCTGTACGCGGCGCTCGCGCAACGGCGCGAGGTGCGCCGCGCGCTGCTGAACGCGCAGTACGCGCAGCGCGCGGCCGCGCTGCGCCAGCACCAGCACGCGGCGCTGCCGTTCGCCGCGCCGACGCCGCCGTTCCTGCTGCCGGCCGTGCAGGCGGCCGGCGCGCCGGCCCGCTTCTTCGGCCACCTGACGGCGGGGCCGCCGCCGCCGCCGGCGCCCGCCCTCAGGCAGCCGGCGCCGCGCTGGCCGCAGCCGGCGCTGCGCCCGAACGGCGCCTACCTGCCGCTGCCGTTCAGGGGCGGGCCGCAGCAGCAGCAGCAGCAGCCGGGCGGGGGGCGGGGGGCGCAGCAGGCGCGCGCGCGCCCCATCACCGGGGCGCAGCCGGCGGCCAGGCCGAACAGCAAGTTTACGCAGCACGCGGCGCCGACCGGCAGGGTGGGAGGTGAGCCGCGGGCAGTGTGGACTCGCGTCTCGTAAGAGAGCACGTTAAAATTGGTCTCCGTTTTTTGAGAAAGTTACGATATTAAGGGTTTAGTCCAGTCGCGAACAATCCCATAAGATTCTACATATAGCGATTACTTTTTCGAATTGTGACATATTAGTCCCACAAAAAGAGTCTTTAGCTAGGTTTTATAAAAGATGTTAGAATTGGTCCGTTCTTAAGAAAGTTGCAAAACGATATCATAAACAATCCTGTAAGATTCCATAACAACTATTACTAAATTTTACATATTGGTCCCTTAAAAAGAAAGTCTTGAGCTAGGTTTCATAAAAGAGAAGGTTAGAATTGGTCCGTTCTTAAGAAAGTTACCATATAAAAAGAATGTCAAAATTGGTAAAAAGAGTTAAGATAGAGATCTGAGGCCAGTTAAGAACAATCCAAATATTCAATGGTAATTTTATTATTTTCAAAGATACAACTCTTGAGCTAAGTTTTATAAAAAAGAAGGTTAGAATTGGTCCGTTCTTAAGAAAATTACAACTCCAAAAAGGTTAAAATAGGTCAATTTTTAAGAAAGTTACAACATAAAGAATTTAGTCCAATAATGATGAACAAACGTAATAATCTAAGATTATATTTTTGGAATTTAATATTGAGTCTTGGGCTAGGTTTTATAAAAAAGAACGTAAAACTGGTCCATTCGTAAAAAAGTTACAAGATGAAGAATTTAGTCCAGTTATAAACAATCCTGTAAGATTCCATAACAATTATTATTTTTCGAAATTTTATATATTGGTCCCTTAAAAAGAAAGTCTTGAGCTAGGTTTTATAAAAGATACGGTTATATGTAGAATCGATCCATTCTTAAGAAAGTTACAAGATAAAAAGAATGTTAAAATTGGTAAAAAGAGTCAAGATAAAGAGCTCACGCCAGTTATGAACGAAGCAAATATTCAATGGCAATTTTATTGTTTTAAAAATACAAGTCAAGTTAGAATTGGTTCACTCTTAAGAAAGTTGCAAAATTAAAAAAGTTCAAATTATTCCATTCTTAAGAAAGTTACAAGATGCAGAATTTAGTCCAATTATAAACATTTCATATAAGATTTTATAGCAATTATTTTTTCTAAATTTACCATATTGATTCCTTAAAAAGAAAGTATTTAGCTAGGTTTCTTAAAAGAGAAGCTTAGAATTGGTTCGTTTTTAAGAAAGTTACAAGATAAAAAAGAACGTTAACATTGCTTCCTTAAAGAGGAAATCTCGACCTACGGTTTATAAAAAAAACGTCATGACTTTAGTCAATTCCTAAAAAAGTTACAAGATTAATAAAAGTCCAGCTATGGCCAATTCTAAGATTCGTTCGCAATTATATTTTAGTATAGACTTAACGTTTTATAAAAAAGGTTAAAATATTGGTCCATTATTTTAAGAACAGTATAAGGCGGAGAACTTAAATAGTCCAATTATAAACAGCTCTAAGATTATTTAGCAATTAAATTTTCAAAATTTAACCTACAGTGCTGTTCATAATATTTGCACCAAATATTTTATAAAAAAGAACGTTATATAAAAAAGAACGTTAAAATTGGTCCATTCGTAAGACAGTTACAAGCCGAAAGAATTTGGAATTTTCTTTCATGCCCAACAAGATTGTTTAATAACGTTTCCTTTAATTTAATATTGGTCTTCTAAAGAGGAAATTGTGAATTACATTTTATAAAAAGTAGACCAACATTGGTCCATCCTTAAGACGGAACTCGCAATTTAATAAAGTAGCAATCCTTTGGACCCGTTTTTTCCGTTATTTTCCAACCGATTTTGATGATTTTTTTCATTGTGTTAAAAGTAATAGCAATACGTGATTAATGGTTTTACTTTTTGATATTCTTATTTATTTATTCAAAAATCGTATTTCTAAGCCGAAAATCAAAATTCTAAAACCATCAATTCTAGAACGTTTCTAAACACTTTCCTTTTTTTAAATCGGCAAAAAAGGGAAAAATGACTGTAAAAAATTGTATTTGTGACATTTTCTTTCCTTTTCTTCGGCTGGCTAAACAAATAAGAATATCAAAAAAGTAAAACCACCAATCTCTTGTTATTACTTTTCTGAACTCATCAAAATCGGTTGGAAAATAACGGGAAAAAACGAATCCAAAGGATTGCTACTTTATTACACTGCGTATGTCTGAGAGGGAAGTTTCAAAATGGGGTACATTAGGATTTTTAATATTTTTTCTTTTGAAATTTAATGTTGGTCCCTTAAAGAAGAATTTTCGTATTAGGTTTGTTAAAATTGGTCCATTTTAATGGAAATTACACAAAACAACCAAAGCTCTTTTGAAGTTTGCCATTGGTCCCTCGAACGGCAACGTTTTTGGCCGGGTTTCGCAAGTTTCAGTCCGGGATGTTCCCCATTGAGAAAGTTACGGGCCGAAGGAGGTCGACAATACCGTTAGAACAAAAAGTCCCCAATTTGCTCGAACGAACGTCTCTCAGGTGGTGCGCAGGCGCAGCAGCCGGGCAACGGCGGCGACAGCAAGGAGCAGCAGGCGGTGGCGGCTGCGGCGGCACCGCCGGCCGAGCAGAAGCAGCTCATCGGCGAGCAGCTGTTTAGGTCTCGTATTTCGTGCGGAAGCGACGAACCCGGACCTAACCCCGATCGTCTCGTTTCTCTCCCGCAGGATCGTGGAGAAGCTGCACCCCGAGATGGCCGGCAAGATCACCGGCATGCTGCTCGAGATCGACAACACGGAGCTGGTGCAGATGATCAAGAACCAGGAGTCGCTGCGCGCCAAGGTCGAGGAGGCGATCGCCGTGCTGGAGGCGCACAAGCAGCAGGCGGGCGGCGGCGCCGCCTCCAAGCAGGGGGCGCTGGTGGTGCAGGAGTAGCCGGGGGGCGGGGGCGGGGGCGGGGGCGGGGGGTCGGTGGCAGCGGCGGGAGGGGCGTGTTATGTGTTGTGAGTTTTGTGTGAATAAAGTTTTGTGAAGCGTTTGGTTTCATTGAGTAAATTCGATGTCGGTTTTTGTTGTGGGTTTTTGTTGCCGGTCCTAATCACAGAGAAATTACACCTACCTTTGGACAACCGTCCCTCTGATTTCTGGCGCCCTCGCAAATAATGCCGTAAATTGGTAAAAATAGTCAAGATAAAGAACTCGGGCCAGTTTATGAACAATCCAAATATTATTATTTTCAAATATACCATTAAGTCATGAGCTAAATTTCATAAAAGAGGTTAGAATTATTGGTCCTATCTTATAAGAAAGTTACAAGATGAAGAATTTAGTGAAATAATGATGAACAATCCTATAAGATTATCTTTTTGGAATTTAATATTAGTGCTTTAAAGAGAAATAACTCTTGAGGTAGGTTTATAAAAAAAGAACGGAAAACTGGTCCATTCGTAAAAAAGTTGAAAGATGCAGAATTTAGTACAAATAGTATAAACAATTATTATACAAGATTTTATAGCAATTATTTGTTCTAAATTTAACATATAGGTATTGAAAGTCTTTAGCTAGGTTTCATAAAAGAGAAGCTTAGAATTGGTTCGTTTTTAAGAAAGTTACAAGATAAAAAATAATGTTAAAATTGGTCCATTCTTAGAAAAGAGTTAAGGTATAAAGAATGCAGTCCCTAGTTATGAACAATCGAAATACTCAATGGCAATTTTATTATCTTCAAAGATAATGTATTGAACTAGGTTTTATAAAAAGAACGTTAAAATTGGCCTATTTGTAAAAAAGTAACAAGATAAAGAATTTAGTCCAGTTTGAACAATCCACATACCTATACAGGTATGTGGAACAATCCCACGGTTCTAATCTCCGAAATTTAATATTGGCTCCCCGACCTATAGCTTATACATTGAGAAAATATCTAAAAAGTGGTTTCCATAGGATTTGAGAACTTTGACAGCAATGATTTTTTGTGGTCACCCTATAAGGTATGTAAAATTTTTACTTTATATTACACGTGTCTTAAGAATTAAGAATTCAAATGTGAAGATTTAGTACTTCGAATTGTTATTAAGGGCCTATCTCTAGCCTATCCGGAGATACGGTAAAAAAATAAACCTAGAGTTTTATTTTTCGATTTGGCTTAAAAGGCCATTTTGCGCCGAAACGATTAGAGCCGCGACATTCTACGTTGCGCCAATCGACGCAGCGCCTCGAGATGTATATAAGATACTATGAAATCAGACCCCTGGAAAATTCCATGCGCGCGTGGCGAATATTTCCCCGAGATTTTCGGGGGGTCAACCCCTTTGGTGACTGAAATTTGACGATTTCGCAAAAAATAAAATTAGCCGCGGAAACAGGCTTATCCGATGCAGTTTGGCCCGTAGAAACCGAAAATCCGGTCGAAATTGAACTTTGAAGGTTCTAAATGCCCGACCAACGCACTTTTTCGAATTTCCAAACATGTTAACATGCCCCGAAAATAGGTTTTTCCGACGTAGTTCGGATATGACGGAAAATTCGATTCAGTTTAGCCGATTTCAAGGAAATTCCGCGCTAGTTTCTTACCCAAACAAAACCCATTATTCATTCTCCTTCTCCACACCTTCATTCTTAGTATAGCGTCGTCCTTGTCCGTCTTTAATAGCTGACTGAGTCATCAAGAAGAAGTGATGGAAACGCCGTGAAAGTCGGTGGCACCGAAATACATTACGGTGGTACTGTTACTCAAATACCTACTACAAAGCGTCGCCTAAAAATGACAAACGGCGACGAAGCAGGTAGATAATAAGAAAAGTATATAAAGAATTCGTTCGGATTATAAAATTATACTTTCAGCCCACGAAACTCGCGAGGACATACCATTGAAGAGCGGCACCAAAGCACCATCTTGGTACCACTGCAGCGAGGATTGCTTGAGCGGTTTCAAATTCGTGTACATAGCCTTCGGCACACTGACAGTGGTTATCACTGTCGCCCTGCTAATACAAATTTACTATGGCGACTACCAGGTAGGTACCACCAAATAATTGAAATTATCCAATGTAGATTCTCTCCAGGTAGTACCACACGGTAGCGTGGCCACGGACAGCTTGGAATGTTCGAAAATCGGCACCACGATCTTGAAGAAAGGCGGCAACGCTGTGGACGCGGCGATAGCGAGTACCTTTTGCCTAGCAGTGGCGGTACCACACATAGCCAGTTTGGACGGGTAGTTTTCCCACATTTCAACAAACATAACCCTGAAGTATCCTTTTGTTGTTGTAGGGGTGGCCAAATTTTGATATACAACCACAGGACGCGGACGGCACCGTACATAATAGATTTCAGTTCGCCCAACGAAGTTGCGACAATGCCTCGGCTGATTCTGGGACTGGCCTACACTCACCAGCAGTACGGCAAGCTGAAGTGGAGGGAACTGGTGGAACCTGCGGCTAAATTAGCTAGGGACGGCTACTTGATATCTAGGATGTTGGTACAAGCTATCGCCAGGGCTAAAGTAGAACATTTGTACGGGAGATTGGAGGCGGGGCAAATTTTGAAATTGGACGATCTGAGTGGCACCCTCGGGAAGGTCGCCGCCATTCCAGAAGATGGTATGGACGATGTTACGGTTTTTCTCGTTTCTTTTCTTGCATAATGTGTTTTAGAGTTGTACAAGTACATTGAGACCGGCAATCAACCGATACACGCGCAGAGTTTGAAGAATACTTTTAACGGTTACAACGTCTATGTACCGAACACCCCTTCGGTCGGTCCACAGTTGTTTGTAAATTTACAAGCGATCGAAAAACATAATTTTACAAGAAACGACACGTTAAGACCGGAGTATGTTTATCGTTTAGCGGAAACAACTCAGATAGTTTGCAACGAGTTGAATGTCACCTCGAAATTCCATCAATGCCCTTTTACAAATGTGGCCGTAATGGACTTAGATGACAACTATGTATCTTTAGTAACGTACGTTTCAAACTACCTAGGTATTTAATAAAATTCATCCCCAACGAATAATTTCAGAGGACTGTACAATTTCTTCGGTTCGGGTGAACTGACCGAACACGGTTACGTACTGGACGTGAAAGACAAGCCGAAAATTTGCTCCAGCCTGCCGGTACTGATGACGGACTCCAACGTCGTCTGTGCCAAACGCGTAGTTTTTGGCGTAGGCGATGTCGCCATGGCAACGCAGCTTATTTCCGCGCTGGCGATCGCCGAGGAAAATGCCACCGAAGCGGTGGAGGCGCCCAGGTTCCACCTGTTGGAAAACGGTACCGTCGCGTTGGAAGGTAACGGGAGATAATCGACAGTTGACAGGAAACTACATTATGTCTATCACAGAATAAATAGCTTTGCAACAGAAGCCTCCTTACGGACATGTGTCAGAAATAAGCAAGCCTCCATTTCAATTTACAAAAAGACGGACAGTATTTTAAGCATAAATTTGGTTCTAATACAATCTCTTCGCTATGTAGATTAACGTACAATCAAATAAAATGCACATTATTCATGTATTCAGACGCTAAAAAGCGAGTCTCCCTTTGATACATGTCGCTAAGGAATTGTCTGTATTACCCTTGTCTGTATTACTCCGTTGACTGACGTATTAGTAAGACTTCTCACGGCTATAGCTTCATGTCCTGGAAAACAGATGGCGCCTATGGTCAACAATGTATCTTGCATTGTATTTTGTGTCCGAGAAGCGCATGGTGAGCTAGAGAACTGTCAAACATGACAGCCGTGAGCAGTCTTTATTAATACGTCAGTCAACGATTACTCCTTAGTCTGTGCCTCTATAAAGAAATCTTTGGAATTTAAACTTTTAGTTTACATTTCTAGTTATAGATGGCAGCAGTGTTCGAAAACAGTTTCCTGTAAACTTGACAACCATGGCTCGCTTTGATACACTTTGATTTACTTTTAGGATCTCACTTGCCGTTTTTCGGAGAAGACACGATGAAATATCTGTCGACATTGACAACCGGGAACGTTTTAATGCCCGAACCGTACGACAGCTGTAATATCGTAGAAAAAATCAGAGACGATCTAACCTCACATTCTGACAGCAGGGGTGGCGGTATCGCTAGCCGATTTTAAGAATATTTAGGTACCTACTTTCTCTATTTTGGCTGTGACCGATGACAAAAAAAATGCACCGTTACTTACTTTAGAACTTAAATATTTATTTAGAAAAAAAATAAAATAAACTGCAATAATTCCTCTTAACGTTAAATAAACATTACTTCTTATTCTCGGGGGATTTTGACCACTTCTTGTCGCCGTCCCTGGGCATCGACCACGACTTCGACCTCGCCTTCCTCCTGTTTTCCACTGGCGGCGTATTCGGCGTATTCGACCTACTTCTCTCGCGCCTGGAACTCCTCCGTTCCTTCCCCCTTCTCGACGACCTCTCCTTCGATCTCGACCTCTCCTTCGATCTCGACCTCCTGGATCGACTCCTCGACCTCGACCTCGACCTCCTCGACCTCGACCTCGACCTGGTATAACTCCTTCGCCTCGACCTAGACCGTTTCGTGCGCGGCGACCGCGACCTCGACCTGCGATCGTCGTGTTCGTTCAGGAACTTCTCAAAGTACCGCCGGTACTGCTCCTCAATGTCGGGGGCGTACCTCCTTCCCCTGTACCCCCCGCGGTAGTTGTTCCTCGGCCTCCTCTGATACGGGACGCCCCTGGACGGCCCCGGCACGCCCACGAAGCCGCCGCGCGGCCCCACGGGGCGCCTGCGGGGCATGTACATCCCGCGCATGGCGTACTCCTGGAACATCGCCGGGTTGTGCTGATAGTAGATGTCGTTGAAGCCGTAGTACCAGGCCGAGGGGTCGTCGTGCATAAGTTCCGCCGGGTGGGGCATGTTTTGTTGCCGGCGCAGTCCCGGTGCCAAGCCCGTTTCTGAAAATGTTCAGGTTAGTTATCGAGAAAACGAAGGAAACGCGAAATGGTACCGTCATCAAGGGATATTTCGCTAGAACTCGAACTATAGTTTTTGTTCTTGATGTCCTTGGAGAGTATCGTTTTTAACATTACACGGCCGTTTAGCGCGTTGTGTAGCTTCTCTTTTTGCGTCAAAACCTCAAGTTCGCTTGCGTTTTTGAAACGTTTAAGCTAAAATGATTTTTTTTTACAAAAACAATATTATTTCGTTTTTTATTTACCTCGTCCTTTGCAGGAGTCCTAATTTCATTATACCTCTGCACATTTCCTATGTGTTTATCGGCAACCCTTCGAAATAGTTCTTCTAGTAGCCTTATAGCTTCGAGCTTTCTTTGCACCTTTAAAAGTTTCTTCTCTTCTCTGGCGATTTTTTCATTAATTTCATCCGAACCGCTGATTTCTAACTTCTTCAAAATTCGCGCTTTCCGCTTCTCCTCGCGAATCTTCCTACGTTGTTCTTTTTGCATCTTAAGATCTACCTCGCGTTGCCTAAAAATTCGTTAACTCAAAAATTATAAGACTTTAAAAGAAAACCTGTTTATTAAAACTTGGTACAACCTTTCCGCCTCTTCTCGCTTCTTCTTTTCTTCGAGTTCCTTAAGATCCCTTTCCTCTTTTTCTTGCGCCTTCCTAACTAGCCTGTCCCTAACGATTTCGCGTCTCCTTATCGAAGCGTCGCTCAAATGTTTACTTTTATCAAAGTCGACTTTCATATCAACCTCCATGTCACAATCGTCCTCCTTTTTTACCAACTTCATGTCTCGTAGGGCGTCCATAGCCCTGGTAAAACCTATATAGTCTTTGAACTGTACGTACCCTTCGAAAAACTCGACATTTTCGAAACTCGTATGCTTCAACCCTGTAATGTGCGATTTCATTTTTTTGCGATAGGGATCGCAAATCGGGATGTCCACGTTGCGGATGCTGCCGAATTTTTCGAAGGTGCGATAGAGAACCTTCTCGGAAGGTAGCCCTTCTTCATCGTTTGATAAATGGTAGGGTACGAACCATTTCGAGGGTAAATTCGAGAGGTGAATGGTGTCTGGCCGTTCGCCAGGTTTCATCTCGTCCATATCTCGGGCTTCTTCGAAAAAAGCGTCCCACGCTTTCCGATTGGGAAAGTCGGAACGATACACGGCCGCCCGTACCCGCATCAACTCTTTGAAATCCTTAAGTTTGATCATCCTGTTGTCGATTCTGGCCACGACCCGTTCAACCTTGGCCTTCAGCTCGACCTCCGCCACGAACCTGACAAACTCCACAGTCGTCTTCGACACCTTTATGACGGAAAACTCCTCGGGCACGATGAGCTCCCGCAACTTGTCGATTATCTCCAGGTGCGAGATGCTCTTCCCCAACATCCTCTGGTTGGGCAGCTGCAGCGAGATGTTCAGTCTCGCCACCGGCCTCAAGAACAACTGCTGGGGTATGTAGAGGGGCACCGCCTCCGACGTGTTGGGGCACCTCTGTAAAGCACTCATTCCGTTAGTTTCGGGTTTTCCCCTTTGTCTTCCACCTAAAGGCAAAGAGGAAAACGGGAATGGAACGATTTGCGACGTTTAATAGCCATCGGGTATCGCGAGCAAAAAAAAACACCGCTAAGCGAAAAACTCCAAAAAACGCGAAAGTGAGGTTAGGTTGACACACGTCAAACTTTTCAACTCCACCTAAACTTTATGTTTTGTGGTGATACCTAACGTAACCTAATTTTTGTATTTTGTGTTGATACCTAACTTTTATATTTTGTGGTAGTACCTAACTTTTGTGAGTGCGTTCGTACAAAGTGAGGTTAAGTGGAACTCCCTAGATATAAGTCCTTTATCTATGAGTGGAACAGAAAAAGGAAAAAAGAAACATACACAACACAGGAAATTTTATTTCACGTCTCAAATAAAACAACCCCTGACGATAGCGTTTACAAGTTGGTAGGGGTCGGCGTTGGCTCCGGGCCTCCTATCTTGGAAGTAACCCCTCTTCAGTTCGGCGACAACCCTGGTAATCTTTACGCTTGAAGTTCTGTTCGCCACCCCCGAATCGAATCTATTCAACATGCTCGTTCTGTGCCTGCCAGTCAGCCTCTCCTCGTTTTCTTTCCCTGTTCGCAAATAAAAAAAAACATTCAAATTCGTAAGTTGCGAGCGTCTTTTTTACCTCCGTAAGGATCGCATATCTTCAAGAAAGCTTTATGTGTGTTCGCCAGCTTCTTTATGGCTTCTTCTATGTGCTTCAGTCCGCCTTCTTCCCTCATACGCCTCGTAGAAATATACAAATGTAAACCTAACGAAAGAAAAGTGTTACGATGTTTAAAAAATGTCACGTCGCTCCCACCTGATCCGGGAAGATTTTGGTGCCCAGCGAGCTTCGGCTTGAACGAAATTTGCACCCCAAAGTCTTCCGCCACCCTCATGGCTATGAACCGCGTCATCCACAAATCGTCGGCCCCTTTTATGCCCGACGAGGGGCCGCTCTGCCATTCCCACTGTCCCGGCATAACCTACAAACTTATTTTAACCCCCACCTACAATACACGTAACCTGTATTACTTGGGCATTTGTCCCGTATATATCGATGCCGCTGTACAAGCCGCAGCGGTATATACACTCATTTATTTCTCGTGCGTAGACATTGCTCGCCCCCACTCCACAGTAGGACTGCCCTGAAAAGGTTCCGATTTAGTTTAGGACTATCGAGGCTGGGCCCCGTACCGTCGTCCTTGGGTTGGCCGCTTTTCGGCCAGCCGAAAGGTTTGCCGTCCGCGTCCAAAAGGTAATATTCTTGCGCGAAACCGAACAGTGCCTCCTGGTCGCAGATTTTATTCAAAGCTTCGATGCACTCCATTCGGTGGTTGCTGATGGTCGGCATTTTGTCTTTCGAGTAGGTCTCGCACAGAATCAACTTGTTGTTGCCCCTGCGGAAGGGGTCGGGGTACATGGCGATCGGTATCAAATATATGTCCGAATCTTCTACTTTGCCTAAAGGGAAAACGATGAGGGAGTGACTGGGAAGGTTCGGTTCGTACCTAGGTGGCAGCTGCTGCCGTCGCACCACCATTTCGGGCATTCTTTGTACGTGTTTGGTACGAAATCTAAGGTTTTCGTTTTGCTACGCAGAAATTCACCCGTGCCATCTATCCAGACATATTTCGCTTGTATCTTACATTCGGGCATCGGCAGGCACATATACCTACGTAAAATAGGTCAAAAAGAGAACTTTGTAACTTTTTTTTTACCTGTCGTAAACATTTTTGTCGATATGTGCGTTTGCCGAGTTTGCTAAAAATTTTCCAACACTTATTTCCGATTTGTGAAATTTTCTAACGAATATTATTCGCGCCTTACTAGGAATTTTCTTTAATAATCCTTTTAAATTCATTTTGACATTATCGAAAAAAGTGACATCGACATCTCTTTCCTATACAGGTATAAAAAAAATCACCACGTATTTTTATAGTAGTTATATTTATTTTTTAAAAATTGCACTGACTGGACTGACCTACAGTGGTCCAAATATTTTTTACAACAGTTACATTCATGGCGACATTATTTCTATCAAAATACAAATTGAACACTTTAGAATCTTTTATAGGCAAAGAACCATATATTAAATTCTTTCTACATCCGATATACGCGTTTAGTTCGTTGTGAGAGGACAGTGCTTGAATATTTTCGATAGTATTTGGGAAAACTGTAAAAATATTACTTGGCAAATATTTATTCATTTCTTTGAACGTTGATTCAAGTTGTGTTTCATTGGTTATTAAGATAACGGCATTTCCTTCAAGAAGTGCGGAAAAAATTAACTTCAATTCATTTTCGCTGTTGCACTCAATTGCCATCACCCCCAGAGGCATTTGAAGAGATGTTACCATATATCCAAGAGTTGAAGTGTCGTGGTTTTGCTTATTTTCCGACAAAACACATTTGTAAATTTCCTCTTTTAAATTCTTGGAACTAAAAGAGAAACAAATTAAATATATTGTAGGCGTATGACGTTAACAACTTGCCAATTCTTTGCAATTTTCTGAAAAATACCCACTTTGTTAATATAGTTCACTCGTTCCCAAGATTCTTGTGCTTTTTTCGCCAAAGCCACAGCGTTAACAACAGACAAATTCGGGTTAAAGTCGAACATTTCATCCGCATTGCAACTTTCGAGTGGCGAATTTACATTTATGTATTGATGAAACCCTTCGGGGCCGCCAAAATACCCGGTGCCGCTGTCTTTTAGCGGAGAAAAAGGTACCTCTGGTGAAAACAACCCGAAACTGTTCACCCATACGTTGGAAACCTAATAAACAAACTGTGAAATAATGAAATACGTTCCGCAAGGGCAAACCTTCAATTTTCGTGCCACCTCGTTAATAAGGCTGACATTTTCGGACCACACCGAGGCGGAGAAGCCTTGCCGTCCGTTATTTGCCAAATTGACCCCTTCGTCGATGGTTCTAAATGGTAAAACGGAGACAACATTGTTTGGGGTATTGTCGGATTTCAGAACTTTATTTGTAGATAATTTTTCGCCGACGATAATAGCTGAATCGATATCTTTACTAGACGCGAATGATTCTAGTTTCGTTAAGTTTGTTTTTAACTTTTTTATGAAGGTTTCAAATATGTTTTCTTGGACTAATACCGTGTCTACACTCCATGGTTTCTAAAAAAATTTGTGGTAGCTTGTATAAATAAAAAAAATGGATGTTACCATAAACTGCGAGGTCCATATCGCATTTATAGCACATTCGGTTGCCGAATCCATGTCAGCACCTTCAAAAATAAGTAGAGGTGTTTTCAATGGTGCCACTACAAAATTTAAAAAATAGAAAATGAACTAAATAATCGAAAATAGGTACATACAGTTGAGTATTTTTTTGTGCAAATTGTTTGATATATTTGTGTCTCTACGCAAATCGCCGAAAATTGTAACGGTTTCCACACTTTCGTCTTGCAGACACGACAGATTCTTTTTGTCGTTAACGCAAATTGTTTCTAGAGGTATACTATAAAAAAAATTTATGAAGTATCGTTCATTTAAATCGTCGAAATATTACCAGACTTTTTCCGATAGGTCTCTCAATAAAAGCGCACATTCGAAAAGTTCTCCATCAACTTGAAGTGCCACTTTATATCCCGCAGCTAAGGTGGGCCCCAAAAAAAGCCCCAAACTCCATAAAGGCGTCCCACTTTCCGCGACGAAAACCGCCGAACCTAGAAAACGATGTATAGGCACCATTTTGTTGTTGCACATCAAAGTACCTTTCGGTTTCCATTCGTTGTTGAGTTTAATAGAAAAACTTGAATAATAACAGATATATTGGGCTAGTAATTGAACATTTTTGTCGGCATCGCCTGGCGATAATTTACCAAACACAGAAGCATTGTTTACGATCTCCTCGGCAAAACTGAAACGTTTATTTTAATAAAAGCATCGTTAAAAAAGCAATATACCTTTGCAGCTTTTCACATCTCTCTATGGTGTTGGCATCTGCCCAAATTCCTCTATTATCCTTCGAAGCATTTGCGACTGGAGTGTATTTCTATAAAATGTATTTTAAGGAAGGCGAAATCATCATTTATGTCTCTTACTTGTGCTCGTTTTTTGGGGCTAGAGCCATAGTCCATACTTTCGAAAATTTCGTGTATTTTTGGGATCTGGCTTTGGCAAAAATGTGACATTTTCAAACTGCAGCATATAAAAGAAGTTGTGAAATTTCTCCATAACCTTCACCTTCATAACCTAACATTTTTATCTTGTTTGTTTTCGTTTTAGGTGCAATATGATAAACGTATCCAAGTTTTGTAGGAGCGGCCAGTTTCTACAGCAAGTGAAATACTTTGTGACAGCGCCAAGAAACTCGTTCAGAAACAATATAAGAACGTTCGGCAATAATGTCTTGTGCAAAGAGCAGCCTTCGCTTCTTAAAAACCACAAGGTAGTGGCTACGAACGTAAATTAAACGTTTGCTGTCGTTTTCTTTTTAGATTTCCACGATTCTACGTAGCACGGGGACGGTGGCTATAAGACTTGCATCGGACGCGTCGAATAAAAAGAGCAAGAGCGTCGGCTATTGGCTATTGACATGCAGCGGCATGGTATTCGTAGCGGTCGTATTAGGTACCTCCGTTTATTGTGTTCTCGTAATAAGCATTTGTATAGTCTTAAGGGAGGTGGTAAAGAAAACTGTCCGTTAGATACTACTTAATGTTATAATAAAGACGATTAAAATATAGAGACGAACATTTCGTAGATAGGTACCTGAAATTTTAGGGGGCGTCACGAGACTTACCGAATCCGGTCTTTCGATGGTAACATGGAAACTGTTGGGCGAAAATATGCCTAGGACCGAACAGGAATGGATCGAAGAGTTCCAAAGATATCAGCAGTTCCCCGAATTCAAAATGTGAGCAATTTTCAAACGGAACGTTTGAACTACTTTTAAAAAAATGTATACAAACATGTTTAAAACTTCATAAAAATATACTTAAACATTAAAATGTACAATATTTAATGAAGTTACAAACAAAAAAACATTTATAAATATTTCCTTTTAGAAAAAATCGAGATATGACTTTATCCGAATTCAAATTCATCTGGCATATGGAATACGGCCACCGGCAGTGGGGTAGACTCATTGGGGGCGCCTTCTTAATTCCCGCCGCTTATTTTTGGGCGCGTGGGAGATTTTCTCCCGGTCTAAAGAAGAGAGTCATCGCCTTCGGTAGTTTGATAGCGGCCCAAGTATTTTTGCGTCCCGTTTTCTTTTCAAGTCGAATATATAGAATATTTTAGGGCTTAATGGGTTGGTATATGGTTAAATCGGGCCTGGAGGATAGATTTCACGGGGAGAGCGACGTACCGAGGGTTTCGCAGTACAGACTGGCGTCGCACTTGGGTTTAGCGTTTGTGTTGTATACGCTGCTCTTGTGGTCGGCCTTAGATCATTTATTGCCGGCCGAAAGTATTAAAATTGCCGGCGCACAAGCGATAAAAGCTTCGAGACGTTTCAGAATGTTCGCACACGCCTGCAAAGGAATGGTGTTTCTAACGGCAATATCAGGTTTAAAAGAATCTACAAACTTTGCTCCTTTTTTTATTATCGTTATTATTAATCTTCAGGGGCGTTCGTAGCAGGCCTGGACGCGGGCCTCGTGTACAATTCATTTCCTAAAATGGCGGACAGATGGGTGCCAGACGACATTTTGAACTTGAACCCGAAATTGGTGAACATAACCGAAAATCCTACGACTGTTCAGTTTGATCACCGAATTTTGGGTACGACGACACTGGGGCTCATTTCGACGCTGTTTTTATTGTCGAGGAAAAGAACTTTGCCACGTAGGGCTTATTTGGCGGCAGCTGCGTTTGCCGGTATGGCATGGGTACAGGTAAGTTGGATTTATTGTTTTTTTTTTATAAAAAAATGTTAATTTTCGATGGTCTGAAAAGAATACTGAATGTAGATTTAAAAATCTGAAAGTACAGTACCTAAATAAGTGAAATGTGTTGATTAATATGCCGCAAAGGTATCTGAGACAACTCATTTAGTTTTTGAGTCATGATTTTTTTCTGATACAGTCGAATTTTACAAAATTAATTTGCTAGTCTTGACAGGAAATACCGAATGTGTGTTTAAAAATCTGACAGTACCGTCCCTAAGTAACTGAAATGTGTAGAATAACATGCCACAAAGGTCTTTGTGATATGTCATTTAGTTTTAAAGTTATGATTTTTTTCTGATAGTAAAATTTTCCAAAGTTAATTTTATAGTCTCGATAAGAAATACCGAATGTGGGTTTAAAAATCTGACAGTACCGTCCCTAAGTAATTGAAATATGTAGATTAACATGCCACAAAGGTCTTTGAGATATGCCATTTAGTTTTAAAGTTATGATTTATTTCTGATAGTAAAATTTTCCAAAGTTAATTTTCTAGTCTCGATAAGAAAAACCGAATGTGGGTTTACAAATCTGACAGTACCGTTCCTAAATAACTGAAATATTTAGATTAACACGCCACAAAGGTCTTTGAGATATGTCATTTAGTTTTCGAGTTATGATTTTTTTTTCTGATAGTCAAATTTTCCAAAGTTAATTTTCGAGTATCGATATAAATACCAAATGTGGGTTAAAAAAACTGACAGTATTGTCCCTAAGTAACTGAAATATGTAGATTAACATGCCACAAAGGTCTTTGAGATATGTCATTTAGTTTTCGAGTTATGATTTTTTTTTCTGATGCAGTCAATTTTTCCAAAGTTAATTTTCGAGTCTCGATAAGAATAACAAATAATGTAGATTTAAAAATATGATAATATAGTCCCTAAATAACTGAAATATGTAGATTAAGATGTCAGGGCAATATTTGAGATATATTTTTTAATATTTTTTTTTAGGTTGGATTGGGAATAGTGACATTATTAACATATGTACCAACATTTTTAGCGGCAAGCCACCAAAGTGGTTCATTATTGACACTGTCAACAGCGGTATGGTTAACACACGAACTTAAAAAATTACCAAAATAAATATAGGATTTACATTGTTATATTTTTTAAATAAAACAAACGTTTCAGTAACAATATCTTTATTTATTTTTGTCGATACACACTTGATACAACTTATTGCAATTATATTTTTAAAAAATCACTTCGTGCTCTGTAATATCAACCCGGTAAATTTAAAAAATTACGACCACAGTCTCAACGTCAGGTGAGTATTAAATGAAAAAAAAAATTAACAAACTAATTTAATGTCCACACGGATTGTGTAGAAAAATATATTTATACTCAGTTCGTTCTATGATCTGTACAGTCAAGAGAGAGAGAAATGGCTTGCGGTTTAAATTATATGATACAAAAAGCATTTGGAGATTTTAAGCAATGTATACCTAAAAGACGTAACTATTCTGTACAATATAAAATCATATAAACTAAACTTATTCAGTCGAATGTTCGAAATAAATGCTCGAGAATGATACCGTCCAACGGACTCGTAGATATTACGACATTCCGTCGTTTCCTTCCTAACTGACCACCATACTTTTCTGACGGTCGTTAAAAAAATTCAAAAAAAGTCCCTAAAGTTAAATGGCCACACAATGATATGGTCCACGGTTCATTTTATTATCAAACGTCGGTGCGTCTTTTAGTTGCTATGGACTGTAAGGAAGAAAGAGAAACGGTCAATATAACTTTTTGTGTCACTCGTAGGTGAAAATCGGTCTGGAAGTCGATTTTTATATACGTTAACTTTCATACTCCCATAAAAATTGTAAATGCAAGTTTAAAAATGTGAAAGTACCATTCCTAAGTAACTGAAATATTGTAAATTAACCCACAATGATCTCTGAGATATGTCAATTGGTTTTTGAATAATGAATATTAATTTTATTTAAAAGAGTAGGTCAAACGTACCAAATTTGTTTGTTGTTGTAAAAGATGTAGGTTTAAAAATCTGAAAGCGCTGTCCTTAAATAACTGAAATATGCAAATGAAAGATCTTTCAGATAGTCAATGTTTAATTTTGTTGCTATCGGTTGTAAAGGAGAAAAGATAAAAAAAAATCAATATTTGTATGTGGTTTATAGGTGAAGGTTAATGCACAGGAAATTGCCCAGCCGTTTATCATGGGCCGTGTCAATTCTCAATCAACCCAAATGCCCGATTAAACAGAAACACATGAAATATGTAACGAGGGGGGGATTGGCTCGACCCACACAAAGCACAATCAATACCGTTAATACTTAATCGCCCGTTATACGTTCCACATGCGACCTACAGGCCGATTCACCCGCGAAACTTTCGGAATTTCCCCCGTGTTACCTTCCCGAATATAGGAAAAAAATCTCATAAGGCCTTCTTGCCGAACAGCGGCGACGCCTCCATGTTGACGATCACCTGGACGATGTAACCCGTCGGGATTTTCGCCTCGTCCACGTGCAGCTTGTCGCCGAGGAGTTTGCCCCCGTAGAACCACCGTTGCCGGGACGATTCTATGCCCTCTTGGCTCTAAAACGGGTTCTCGATAGTTTCAAAACGACACCGAAACGAACCAGTGAAAAATAAGGACTCAGTGTAGGTTCGTGAATTTGAAAGTACCGAACCTAAAGAACTAAACTGTGTGTATTAAAATGCCGCAAAGGGCATTGAGGTATCTGTTTTACTTTTCAAGTTAATTTTTTTTTCTGATGCAGTACATTTTTTCAAAGTTAATGATATCTCTATTAGTTTTGGAGTTATGAATTTTTATATTATCACATTATCTAAAGCAATAAATACAAACGCGATTCCTCACTCCATGATCACAGCCATTCTACACATATCTAATAAAAACAAGTCCCAATTTTTCACCTTGCCCGTTTAAAAACAATACCATTACAATTTTTTGCAAATAAACTTTAAACCACAAACATTTTTATTGTCAGAGAACCTTGGAGTGAAAACTATAAATAAATTTCAATTACAATTGCTTGATAACGAAATAAAAAATAAGACCGCCCATTATGCTGCATACTGTTATCTCTCGCCTTTAAAATAGCTACGGGCCTCTGCTTAATATTCAACATTAATTGCTCATAAAAAAACACGTTGTCCATTTTAATCGACGAAAACACCATAATTAATATTCGACAGACGATTCACCTTTGTTCCGACTCACCTGTAGTTTCTTCTTGCACATACTGATGGTGTCCGACGAGTAAACGTTCAGTTTGACGTCGGAACACGAATGGCTTAACCTCAACTTCAGGATGGTCTCGGTACCCCCGTCGACGGGCTCGCTGCACTCCGCCGGGGAATCCCTGCCGTTATCCTCCTTGACGATGTTAATCGGGTAGGACAGACAGTAGATCGGCACCTGGTACCTGGCGCCCAGCTCGTCATAGCACTCGGTCAGGTACCCGTTCGGCACCGACACGCTGGCCCCGTCGAGGATGGCCTGCGCCAGTCCGTAGTCCACGGCCTCCGCCGCCACGGCGGCCGCCCGCAGCGCGTCCCATATCTCCTTCCTCCCCTCGAACGCCGGCGCCGTATCCCAGAACTCGTCCCGTTTCGACCTCAGCTGGCCCTCGGTGAGGGGCACGTCCGACTTCCAGCGGATCGTCTCGTGGCACAGCGGGTGGTTCTTCCTGTGGCTCCCTAGAAAAGAGAAACGAAAGCTCCGTATGCGTATGCCCCCCCTCAAGGTTGCGTTTTTTCCTCTGTTCTCCTCCTACCTGAGTTCGGTCGCGAAATCGAACCGGACGAATCGTCGATGGCCCCCGAACGGCTGCGCGTCACTCCGATACAGCCGCCCATCGTCCCTCGCCTGCTAGCTGCGGGATATCGCCCATTTTACGGACATAATAAGGGCACGTAGGACAAACAAAACCGTCTCCTTTCCGCTGGCCCCCGCACTGGGCGAAAATTTGACAGCCGACCTAACCTTCGCGTTTTGTGGCGGCGGCCACAAAACACCAAATGTATGCGCCCCACGTCTTCTTCTTCTCACGTCCTCCGCCGCCGCAATCCAAATCCAAGGTCTTTGATCCAAACCTACATTTTTGACAAGTAGGTAACCCCACTTTTTTTCCTGTCCACTTTTTTTTCAAACCGGTCGCCTCGGAATGCGCTTTTATTAAATATTACGCGACGATTTAAACAATAACAACGATGCGATAACGAGAAATTCAAGTAACACGCGAGCGAAGCCATGAATAAAATCCTAAAATGGTAAGTAGGGAGGGCATTTTGAAATTTTCGTCCAGAAATTTGAAATTTCAATAAAATTTTTCCATTTGTTGCAACAGTACGAAACTGGTTGGGTCGATCAATAAAAGACATATTAGGGAATGTTCCAGAGTAGTAGCACAAGGGTATGACCGAAAATGGAAGAATGACGATAATTCAAACAAGCCGAAACTGTTATTAATGTTAAGTACTGCGGTAGCGACTATCGTTGGATACAGCATTTATGGTATTATCCAGGATTTCTTTTATCGTTTAGACAAAACCATGTACTTACTCTTTTTATAGAAAGACATAAAAAATATGCGTCTGCTAAAGATGATCCTAAATCGAGAGCAGGACGGTTTCGAAAAGATCTGCCAAGTTATACCGCACGGGAAGTTTCAAGACATATCACAAAGTATAAAAAAAAACTAGTAAAATGTCTAATTTCTTCCAAAATGGGTAATCTTTTTTTAGAGAAACTAGAATATGGGTAACTTATCGAGAAGGTGTATACGATATAACGGACTTCATGGAGGGACACCCTGGCGGCGATCAAATTTTAATCGCTGCGGGCTCGTCTGTGGAACCATTTTGGGGGTTATATGCCGTACACGAGAATGGCTATGTGTACGAAATATTGGAAACGTTAAGAATAGGTTCATATTTTAAAAAAATGTGACATAAATTTAAACGTTTATGTCTTCAGGAAACTTAAGAGCCCAAGATGTCTATAGACATCACCAAAGTCATAAAGCCGACCCTTATGCCAAGGACCCTAAAAGACATCCAATTCTGAAAGCGGCAAGTGTGAAACCGTTTAACGCGGAAGTGCCCCCTTCGCTTTTAGTTGAAAGTTTTATAACGCCAAAGTAATAAAAATAAATAACTAACTACGACAGAATGATTTATATCATTTGTTTTAGCGAATTGTTCTATGTAAGAAACCATTTGCCAGTGCCGGAAATCGATCCCGAAACATACGAACTTATTGTTGAAATCGAGGGGATGGCCGAGACTAAAACTTTTACGTTAGAAGATTTGAAGAAAATGCCAAAGCATACAATAACGGCTACGATTATGTGTGCCGGCAATAGGAGGAGCGAAATGACCAAAGTAAGTGAAAAAGCCCCTCAAAAAATACTAATTGTAGGTTTAACAATCTAAAAGTATTGTTCTTAAGTAATTGGAGTATATAGATTAAGATGCTACAAATATATTTGAGATATCTCATTTAATTTTCAAGTTATGACTTTTTTTTGATATAGTCGAATTTTTCGTAGTCTCAATAAAAAGTACCAAATGTAGGTTTAAAAATATCACAGTACCGTCCCTAATTAAGTGAAATATGTAGAATAACATGATGCATAGCTCTTTGGGATATTCCTCTTGGTTTTCAAGTAACGAATTTTAATTTTATTTAAAATCAAGAGTAGGTCAAATGTACCAAATTGAATTTTTTCTTTATCATCATTTTTCATTTAGATTAAACCTGTGAGAGGTTTAGACTGGGGCATAGCCGCAGTCGGCACTGCCAAATGGACTGGCGTTCGTCTCAGGGACGTCTTGAAAGTTTGCGGTCTCGAAAACGAGGACAACCACAATCACGTGCAAGTAAATATTAAACGATATTCCCGTTTTAGGTTTTTATTATTACTTTTTTTAGTTTGAAGGTTACGATGCGGACGTTACTGGCGCCATGTACGGAGCTTCGATACCGATTTGGCGGGCGCTAGACAAGAGATGTGACGTTCTGTTGGCTTACGAAATGAACGGGGTACCGATTCCCTTAGATCACGGATTTCCGGTTAGGTTAATTGTACCCGGCGTTGTTGGGGCGCGAAATGTTAAGTGGTTAGGTAAGAAACTTAAAAAAAATGTAAAAACAATGTTGCGATGGTATTTCTTCAAATGAGAGATCACCCTATTTATGTTGTTTTTTGTAGGAAGAATTATAGTTTCTAAAAACGAAAGCGATTCTCACTGGCAACAGAACGACTACAAATGTTTTTCGCCTTCCGTCGACTGGGACAATGTCGATTTTAAGAAAGCTCCGGCGATCCAAGAACTCCCTATAACGTCCGCCATTTGTAAACCTTGCGACGGCGAAAAAGTCGAAGTCATAGACGGCCACATAAATCTAAAAGGTGACGATTGCGGCGCTAGTTATTTATTAACGTACGGAGTCGATTTTTTTGTAGGTTATGCCTGGTCGGGAGGCGGCCTAAAAATAATAAGGGTAGACGTAACGGCGGACGGGGGCAAGACTTGGCACGTGGCGAACTTGGACGAACAGGACGCGGCCGAACCGCCACGGCACTGGGCGTGGACGCTGTGGAGCGCCAGGATACCGGTGGAGCCCCATCAGAAAGATGTAAGGACGAAGATAAAATGGGGTCATTATATTTGTTTGAGATTTTTAGGTGGAAATTTGGGTGAAAGCGGTGGATTCGTGTCATAACACGCAGCCGGAATCGTTCAACAACATATGGAATCTACGGGGCGTGCTGGGAAATGCCTACCATAGGATAAAAGTGGAACTGGATTGTAAATTCTAAGTGCCATATTAAAAAAACATATATGTTTCTTAAAGTTGTGTTAATTTTTGAAGTCCCTAAGCACCTAATGATACTTGCGATATCTGTTTTAGTTTCAAAGTTGTGAATTTTATTTAAAATCAAAAGTAGGTCAAACGTACCATAGCTGAAATGTTTTTTTTTTTTGTGTTTTTAGAATAAAAGGGGAATAAAATATAACAATAAAACGCCACTTTAAGCTACTGGATGTTGGATGTATTAAGATTTAATTAAATTTAGCTTAACAAGTTACCTTACGTTGTGTATATACAAATAAAATAAGACTATACGATAAAACCCATAACCACATTGCCTATTTTGACTAACCGAAGCTCGAATAACGTCATACTTTGTGGGCACATGTTTATTGTAGAGGATTTCCCTAAAAAAAACCAATTTTCAAGAAAAAAGCAACGAAAAGTCGACAACGATTCTTACCCATTGCCTTGCCATAACCAGAACAGTGTTCTTATCCAATTTCGGACCAATCAAAGGATTCATCTGGGCGATATAGCAACACAGCCAGCTAAAAATAAAATAAAACACGTTAGAAATCACCTGAAATCCTCAATATTGATGCTTCGCCCGAATCACATGACTGAAGATAACGACCCAATTTTTAACCGATTTACCAAGCACTAATACTTACAATAACCAACAGCAGACCCCAGTTAGCATCAGGATCACCTGGATGATCCTACAAACGACAAAAAAACTTTAAAAACCGCCCTTATATTCCCCCGAAGAAACTTACCCCCTGTTGGGCCCCTTGGGGACGATTATGGGCAGGAAGCACCCAACGCCGCCCCAGAAAACGGTGAAGATGATGAAGGGGAGCGCCGAGGCCCCCATTTCTACTTCTCGGACTTTTAAACTGGCGAAATATCGGAAGCCAAGGCACAGAAATCCTGTGACCGAGGCCTGATAATTATGGTGGGCTGTCAGTCACGTGACGCTAGCCGCGTGATCTCGCAGAAAAATGTAGAGTTAGGTTGGGTCGACGGCAGAATCGTCGCGACCTAACCGGTTTTGATTTGTGACCGTGTGTTGGCCTTAGACAACAAGGAAAGAGGGCACATGTACAGCACTATATACGGCGGCCATTTTATATGTGGCAGACAAAGCCAGCAAGTTGCGAGTTAATTTCGTGAATTGGTGAATAAAAAGTAACAGTGATTAAGGGGAAAATATACTCTTACGATGGTGAATTGTTCAGAGTTTGGTTGCAAAAGCAGAAGTGAAAAGCAAGAACCCGGGATTTCGTTTCACGGGTAAATAGTTAACAAGCTACCTTTGAAAGATGTCCTAAAAATTTTTTTTTCTCAATATAACTTCTTCAAATTCCGTCTACCTTTTATTATGATAAAGTGCATTGTTTTGTTTGTAAATATGGGACTAATAGAATTATTTATTAACATCGTTTTTATTGAAAATTTCTTAATTGATTAAGATAGTTTCATAAAATATGGGCTTGTTTCCATGGGCGTGCATTATTTATTTTATTTTGATTGATTCGAAATAGCGACAAATAAATATATTTCAGCACTTGACACTAGTCTCACATTTGGGAAATTATCTGCAAATAAATACCAATATTTCAAATTAGATGCAAGCCAAATTTAACTAGGTACCTTTTCATTTCTAACATTTTTGTGGTATTCCTTATGAAGTTATTCTTTTAAAAACCTCAAAAATAAATGATAAATTTTTTAGAAATTGTTATAAATAATTAATATATTTTTAAATATTTTAAGTGTGAGAGAATTGCAAGCTCTAAATTAGCCAGAAACTTATAGCAATAGACTCGCCCTGTATATCGGAATTGGTTACAAAATATCATTATTAAACTGAATCAACCCGTAGAAAACAATAATCTTTCATACTTTTTTCTGAGAAGTTTTTTGTTTATTCTTTATTGGTATTCTTTCATTATTAAGGATACTGACCGCAGGGGACGTTGAAAGACGGTTGGTATTTATATTTATATAAAATGAATTTATTTAAAATATATAATACAAAGCATTCATCTCGGTGAACTTAAACTAAAAATAAAAAAATTGGAAAATGCCGGCTTATTTTAAGTTAGCATTCTCCGTTACTAACAAAACTACTTAAACCTTTTTTATTTACCTAATCAGTACTTTTTACACAGGGACAGTATAAAAAAAATAGAATGGGCAGATAGTCTTCGTTTGGAAGATCGGGATATAGAATATTATTGGAAAAATTGTAAGGCACTTGAAGTTGTGCGATTTTAAAACTGTATAAAAATATTTGTATAAAAACTACGATATCTGTTGTTTAAATTACATTTTTCATCACAGTTCCGCAAGATTTACTAAAAAAAATTAAATAAAGGAAAACTGTATAAACCTATCCTATATGTATAATAAAAAAATGTCATGGTATCCGAGATACTTTTCAAGCAATAAAATCATACCATATCTTCTGCAACCTATTAAAAAAATAATATATATATGTATATACATTTTGAAAAACTCTAAATTTTTTGTTGCAAAAAACCCAAAATACTACAAAGAATATTGTTGACCAAAAAAAATTCCTAACGTCTACGAAAATATATATGCGCAAGATATGTACACAACACATAACTTCTATCTTTTCTTCAATATAATATATAATATTACAAAATAACAAAAGAGCACTTCATTAATATTCCCTTTCGTCCTTCACTTTTGTTTCAAATGCTTGCAAAATAACGATAGTATTTTTCTATTTTATTGTCAATGAGATCAGCACGTCAACAAAAAGGGAAACGAAGGAGCCTGGCTGAGAATTTCTCGAAAGTTGTCGCTTGTTCCGCGGAAAAAAGCGACCATTAAAAAATATATATTTCCACAATTCGAATTTCGTTTTCGACGAGGACCACAACCGGCTTCCAAGCCTCGCACCGTCAACCAGTCAACCGAGTCGTGCGAATTTCACGACCCCGCGCCCGATCTGGCCACCCTGCAAGCATCCCCCCTCATATGTAGATCGCGTCCGAGCCCTTGTTGGTCTGGTGGCCCTGCGGCCCCGCGGCGTTCTGCGCCCCCCCGCCGTTGCCCCCCGCCTGGCCGTAGTGCGGACTGGCCACGTTCTCGGCCGACCAGTCCGACGTGCACGACCGCGGCGAGCTCGACGACCAGTGGCCCGGACTCTCGGGACTCGGCGTCGGGAAGTTCTCCGGCAGCAGGTGGTCGCTGTGCTGCGGCGGCGGCGTCAGGTAGAACGGCGGCCCGAACTGCTGCTGCTGCTGCTGCTGGTGGTGGTGCTGCTGCTGCTGCTGCTGCTGCTGCTGCTGCGCCGCCAGCACCAGCTCGATCTGCGAGAAGGGGCCGGCGGGGCCGTGGCGCGCCTGCGTGGCCGCCCGCATCGCCGCCATGTGCGTCGGGCTGGTCGGCAGCGAGGGCCGCGCCTTCGCCGGGCTGCTGCCGCCGTAGCCCTGCGGCGACAGCGACATGTTCGACTGCACCGAGTGCGGCGGCGACTGGTTCGAGTACGGCGGGCTGAGCGCGTTCGACCCCGGCGGCGGGTTGGTCTGCATGTTGGTCGCGATCGGGAAGGCGGCGAAGCCGCCGTAGTTGTCCAGGCCGAACGGCAGGCCGCCCTTGACCACCTCCTCGTAGCTGGGCGGCTGCTTCAGCAGCCCCTCGAGCGCCAGCCCCATGTTGGAGTACAGCGACGTCGCGTCGTACGGGCTGGGCGACTCGACGGGGCTCAGCGTCGCCTCGACGCTCGCGGGCGTCGCCTCCGACTTTTTGTTGTTCCGCTTGACGCTCGGCTTGCGGCGGACGCTGCCGGGGTTGCCGTCGTTCTCGGGGCTGGACGGGTTGTTGTTGTTGTTGTTGTTGTTGTTCTTCGACGGGCGCTTGGACTTCTGCCGTTTGGGGACGATGACCGTCGGCTGCTGCAGCATGTGACCGGTCGGCGAGGCTGAAAAAAAATTACCTATTTACCGTCGAGTCTCCTCTAGCTTCCGGGGGGTTGAAGCTTACCTAGTACGCTGGCGGACTGGGACATGCCGCCGCCCATGTGGGCGCCGCCGCCGGCTCTCGGCACGTGCTCGTCCAACAATCGGACGATGTCGTGGTGTAACCGTTCGCTGGCGACATCTCTCGGCAGTCTATCCATGTGATCCGTGATCTCCCTGTTGGCGTACGCCTCTAGCAGCGCCCTGCAGGCCTGGTACGAACCCTCCCTGGCCGCCAGGAACAACGAGGTCTCGTCCTGACAAGTGGCGAATGAGAAAATTAATTGTCGTTCAAACAGCTACTAAAATCGAGCAACTCTTACGCCTGGCGCAAACAAGAGCACGTGCGTTGAGATATTCGCCAAGGCCGCACTGGGGCACGACCTTTACTTAATTTTAGTTTTACAATAATTGTCTACATTAGAATATTTCGGAAAAAATTATTGGCTTAATTAGAATGGTTCAAAACATCGATAAAATTATTTGTGGCAGTGTCTAAATAGCTGAAAACAACAAGATAAAACCGCGTAACTACACTTTTGCGATCGAGTACGTCCCTGTTGCAGAGCCGGGTGAAATTTTATAGCCTGCCGACCAATCGCGGAACATCATTGAACATGTGGTTTTATTTACGCCAGGGGTAAGTATTGCTCGATTTAATTATTCTAGCCAATCTGACTTTCGTAGATCCAAAGACGCGGAAATTGCTACTGCTGAATTTAAAGTTAAATAAATAAATAAATTACGCTTATTCTGCGCATTTTATTGGGCAAACATATTATGCAAATGCGCGAATTAGAACAAAAATAGCTAATATATCGGAATGAGCAAATAATTTTTTCGAAAATTCTACTCCTCCATTTTGGAGGTGTTGGACAATTTTGGACATTAAATACGAAATCTCCGAAACAACTGGACGAAATCGAATTTAACTTTTATTTCCGTCATCTACTGGTCGAACTACGTCGGAAAAACCTATTTTCGGGGCAGGTTAATATTTTTGGAAATTCAAAAAAGTGCGCTGGCCGGGCACTTGAAGCCCAAAAAATGGAAAAATTGGAAAAAATGGAAAATATCAGATAAAATTCGAACAAACAAAATAAACAAAAAAAGTTGAAGAAACACTCAAATTATATTTTTGTACACCTACATATTTTGCTCGAAAAAACCTCAAGGAGTTTAAAAATTACATATTTTGATAGTAATGCTTTATTTAAAACAAATTAAATATACAAAACACTCATTGATCAACAATAAAAAACTAAAAACAATAATTCTTTTTAACTTTTTATTATACTATATTATGTATAAATTATTTTATTCAAAAATATTTATTTTATTCAAAAATATTTATTTTATTTCTTTTTTATTATGTGTTATTAAAAAAAATTTTTTTTTTTTCGTTTTCTCCAAATTTTCCGGGAAAAAAACCGGTCTTTTTTCCGACGATCAATTTTTCCGGAAATTTTAAATCTCTAGGTATGCATAGAAAAATTTCTGGATTTTCTACAACTCTGTTGCTGCGTCCGGATTAAGCGTAATTCTACCGCGAAATTGAACTTTTCCCAAGTAAATCGACCAGCCGAATCGATTTAGCATGTAATGGTCTCGAAGGCGTAGGTCTCGCCGGTTTCGAGCAATTTTTTCGTAAATTCGACCCCTCGATTTTGGAGATGTTGGACAATTTTGGACATTAAATATGAAATCTCTGAATAGTGAAGATCTTCAAGAGAAAGACCAAGGTTTATCGATAATTTATGAATATGACTTCCACCCACGGACTTCCCAAAATAAACTGGACTGCTCTTCCAATACAATCATTTGTCCCCCCCATATAAATGGGTGCGTTTAAGACGACAAAGCGATTGCAATCGCTTGCAAGCGAATTGATGCTTGCGCCCTTTGAACGGTATCGCTGGATTTCAGCGGATTGCAAAATTAGCGAGCGTATAAAAAGTCAAATTATTTTAAGAAGTCCTTACAGGGACTGTCAATTGGTAATTTCGCCATCCTAAGTTGGCATCAATGCAGCAAAAAATGCAACCGGGTCATAAGTCCAGGTCAGTAACGAGCCCATTTGCACAACTACTAATAACACTAACAAGAACAACACAGATAACGGTAAAACTCACGAAACGTACAAAACCCGCGAATATTTTCACTGCCCAAAGTTTGAACCCTTTCGAACGATCAGGAAAACCTTCACTGTCACTTTCACAACACCGAAGTAAAATTTGCCTGAGTACGCACCATAGACGCTGTCGCAAGTAGGCGATTATACCAAAATACCAAAATGAAAGTGTTTCCATGACGTTTGAAATTATTATTAAAATGAGTTGTAGCCATAGTTATTTTTATTTGTAGTGGTATAATTGTGATTGCAATAGAGATTTTATTTTATTATGTTCTTTCTTTCGTATCACTTGGGTAACTTTTCACATCAAAAATCAATGAGTGACGTCATTAACTGGTTGAGATACATATACTAATGTTATACCCATGGTTAACAGAAAATTCCTACGGATTTTGTGGAGAATGTCATCTGACAAAATCGGGACTTCTTACAGTAATCGGGGTATAAAAATTTTGCGCTTGGTCACTCACGATCGCTATATAAGCGGTTTATTCTAACCTTACTTTGTTCTGTCAGTTCCCTTTATTTTTTGTTTTATTTTGTTGTGATGTAAAATTGTAAAATTTTGATTTCGTGACTTGCTTTTTTGAGGCTGTGTTTGAGCTTATTTTATTTTTATATTTCGACATTTCAAGCGCTAGCTCTACTGCCGAAATAGCCGTTTAACGAAATGCTAGCGCTAGCAAAAACAAAATTAGAAAGCGCTGCAATCAAAGCGCTTGGTATGATTGGGAGTCTTAAACGCAACCAATTATATATGTCCCACCGAAAGGTCGGCCATATTGGGCGCACACGTCATTGGCTGTCAAATGCGCGAGGGCCGTGGTTGGCCGCCGTCAGATGTCTCATTCAGTGTTGCCACCGCAAATTTCGCTTTTCCCCCAGAACGCACCCTAAATCCCCTAGAATGCGCCCGATAGCCGGCGCCCCCTGCCGGCGAGGCAGTTTATTTCGCGACGGGCGCATTCGACGCCACCATCCCCCCGACCACAGACTAACGAGTAATACAGACAATTCCTTAGCGACATGTGTCAAAAGGAGACTCGCTTTTTGGCGAAATATCTTCTAAAGACATTAATAATGTGCATTTTATTTGATTTTACGTTAATCTACATAGCAAAGAGATTGTATTAGAACCAAATTTATGCTTAAAATACTGTCTGTCTTCCTGTAAATTTAAATGGAGACTCGCTTAATTTTGACACATGTCCGCAAGGAGGCTCCTGTTGCAAAGCTATTTATTCTGTGCCCCGACTCACCTTGTCGTCCTGCGCGTCGCGGTTGGCGCCGTGCGCCAGCAGTATGTTGACGGCCTCGACGTTGTTGACGGCGGCGGCCCAGTGCAGGGCCGTCTTGCCCGAATTGTCGGCCGCGTTGATGTCCGCCTCGGCGCTGATCAGGTCCTGCACCATGCCCTCGATGGCCAGCCGGGCGGCCAGTATCAGCGGCGTCGTGCCCTCGTGCATGCGCGCGTTCAGGTTCGTCGCCCGGTTGCGCAGCAAGATCTGGAAGACGCCGAGCGCGTCGGCCGCGACGGCCGCGTGCAGCGGCGTCCGGCCCGTGTTGTCCTGCGCGTTGGCGTCGGCGCCGGCGTCGAGCAGCCGCTTGGCGGCGTCGGCGCGCGCGTACCGGGCCGCTGGGGGGTGCGAGATCGACGCGTTTCGTTAGAAATTCGCGAAAAGCTCTTGGGGACGGTTTACAGTGGACAACTATACTAAAATATCGAGTAACTCTTACGCCTGGCCTAAACAAGGGCACGCGCGTTGAGATATTCGCCAGAGCCGCCCTCAGGCGCGGCCTTTATTTAATTTTACATTTTACAAACAACAAGATAAAACCGCGTAAATACTCTTTTGCGACCGAGTACGTCCCTGTTGCCGGGCGCGCTGATATTTTACGGCCTGTTGACCAATAGCCTTGTTTCGCGGAGCGTCATCGAACACGTGCTTTTATTTACGCCGGGCGTAGAAATTGCTCGATTTTAGTAAGTATAGCCATTAACTAGAAGACAGAATCAAGAATTCCTGAACTTAAAGACAAAAACGTGCATTATAATATTTTGCCTGTATTGTAGGTAGTACTGATTTGACGAAAAATTAGGATTTCTGCCTCGATTAGTTTGACGAAACAACTCTGGGGCGTAATTTACTCGTTAAAATAAGACGAAAATTTTATATCAACATGGGTCCAAAAACGCTTCGTTACGAAGATACAGGGTGATTAAGCTTTCAAAAAAATATCGATTTTTGTTTATTCCTTCCAAACCAATAATAATCAAAAATTACCTACTCCTACTGCAATTCCATTTGAAAATCATTTCGTTTACTTAAAATAATAGTTATTTCAAAGTAAAGTAGAATCCAAAAAAGACGAGAAATAGGAAAAACTCAAATTTTTCGCGAAAGAGAGAGAGATATGAAAAAAATTAAAGAGACATTTTTTGTTCCATATTGTATTGTTTATTTAACAAGATAATAAATTTTTGTATTGTACAGGGCCGTACTATTTTTTTTTTGTTTAATTAATGGTACTGATTACCCATACCTCCGCCACTGGTTAGTTTGGAGACCTGATATTAACATGTGCCATGTCACCCTATGAGGGTATTATTGTGTACCAAGTTTGGTTTCAATATTCTTATTGGTTTGGAAGGTATAAACAAAAATCGATATTTTTTTGAAAACTTAATCACACTGTATCTTTTTTTATCTTTTTGAATCCATGTTGATATGAACTTTTCGTCTTATTTTAACGAGGAAATTACGCCCGTGAAAGGGTGCCGCATAGTTTTGAATCACCTTGTATACGTAAAAGAAGACATTAAATTTAAAGAGATAATTAATGAAAACTGTGGCTTAAACTTTTAGATATCAAATGCAATTACAAATTATTTAGCCTATATCATTCACCCAACAAAAGTCATTCTGATTTTGTTAGAAAATTTGAAGATCTAATTGAAGATTCATTCAGTGTGCTTATAGTGACGATATAAATTTTATTAGTGACAATTAAACAAACGTGAAAATGAAAATGAACATTAAATTCGGTGAAACTATACCAAAATCAAATAATTCTTACGCCTGATGTAAACAAGAACGTGTACGTTGAGATTTTCGCCAGAGCCGCACCGAGGCACGACCTTTATTTAATTTTACTTTTATTACAATAATTGTTTCCGTCAAAATATTTCGGAAACAATTTATTGGCTTAATTAAAATGAGTCAAAGCATCGATAAAAAAATTATTTGTGGCAGAGTCTAAATAGCTGAAAACAACAATACAAAACCGCATAAGTACGCTTTTGCGATCCAGTACCTCCCTGTTGCCCGGCGCGATGATATTTTATGGCGTGTTGACCAATCGCCTTATTTCGCGGAACGTCATCGATCACGCGTGCTTTTATTTACGCCAGGCATAAGAGTTACTTGATTTTAGTATAAGTGGTGGAACAAAGAAATTAAAGAATTTATTACGTCCCGAGACGGTGCACTCACCCAGATGCAACGACGTCTCCCCGGTCTTGTCCATCGTCGCGTTGAGCTCGGCCCCCTGCGCCACCAGGTCCTGTATGACGGCGCCGGCCGCCTCGTCCTCGTCCTCCTCCCCCGTGTCCATCCCGCCGCCCCTCACCGCCGCCACCATCACCGGCGTCATGCCGCACGGCCCCCTCGCGTTGATGTCGTGGCCGGCCTCGCCGCCGCCCTGCGGCGGCGTCAGCATCGCCGGCGTCCTCAGGTCGGCCGCCTCCAGGTGCGTCTGCGTCCAGCACCGCGGCTCGGCCGCCTCCTCGTAGTCCGTGATCGCCGTGTGGTCGCTGGAGTAGCCCGTCTCGGCGCCGCGGAACCGCTTCGGTTGCGGCGCGTCGCTCTCGTCGTCCGACCACTGGGGCGCGTGCCCGTGCGCGCCGTGGTGGTGGTGGTGGTGGGGGTCCAGCTCCATACCCGGCAGGCTGGGGTTCTTCGACAGGTTGCGCAGTTCCTGCCCTTCCGGACCCCTCCTGCGGGACCGCCTCCTCGCGCCCGAGCCGGTCCTCAGGAAGCCCTCCGGGAACCACGTGATGCCGGCGGCGCGCTTCCGCTGCGCCTGCACGATCATGAACACGGCCACGCAGAGGACGACCACCAGGCCGACGCCGACGGCGACGTACCGCGTGTTGGCCGGCCCCGTCGCCGCGGCGTCGTCGTCCGTCGAACCGTTCACCTGGTAGATCGGGAACGACTTGGACAGGGTGTGCTTGGACGCCTTCGCCGCCAGGAATTCGGCGGCGGCGCTGGCCGTCTGGAAGCACAGCTCGCTGTTCTCCACCGTCGCGCACTTGCGGTTGTCGATCTCGAGGTACACCTTGATGCCGCTCTGCGCCTGCTCGGTGTACACCACGTGGTGCTTCTTCTTGTAGTAGTCGTCGGAGGTCTGGGCGGGCGCGCTGCCCGTCCACGGGTAGATCATGTCGTTGCCGAGCTGGTCCTTCTTCACGCGGATCGTCGTGCGCAGCTGGTGGCTGGTGTCGCGCAGGAACGCCACCAGGTTCTTGCGGAAGCCCTGCAGGTCCATCAGGACGACCATGGAGATGACGCCGTCGGCGATGTCGGGCGGCTCGTTCTCGCAGTCGAGCCCGTCCCAGTTGCACTCGGCGTTGTTGCAGCCGTAGTCGCAGTGGCCGTTCGCGTAGTGCTTCTGACAGTAGGCGTCGTAGATGGGGTTGCACGGCTGCAGCTTCTTCTCGCAGTCCCTGCCGTCGAACAGGCACTGCGCGTTGTTGCAGTCCTCGTTGCAGTTGCCGTCCATGAACACCTCCCAGCATTTTATCGGGGCCGTGCAGTTCGCCCAGGGATTTATGCCGAGCGAGCAGTCGTTCCCGTCGAAGTCGCACGCGTACGTGTTGCACTCGTCGTCGCAGTGCCTGTTCGCGCGCTTCATCGGGCAGTTCCTCGAGATGCACAGCTGGCGTTGCCGCTCCAGGTCTCTGGCGTAGAAGCCGCCGAACTCGTCGTCGTTCTCGTCCAGGATTATCTCGCAGCGACGGCCTGATCGTCCGGGCGGGCAGATGCAGACGTAACCGCCGCTCGGTCGTTCCCTACACTCCGCGTCCGGGTGTTGGCAGGGTTGGCCGAGACACCCCGTGTTGCCGATCTCGCAGTGCATCCCGGACGTTCCCAACGGACAGTCGCACTCGTAGCCGCCCTCCGGGAGGCCCTGGCACAACCCGCCGTTCCTGCACGGGTTCTGTTCGCAGCCGTATCCGGTCTGCTCGCAGTTCTTGCCGTAGAAACCGTCCGGGCACGTGCACTTGTGACCGCCGTGCACGGTGGCGCACACCCCGCCGTTCTGGCACGGCGAGGCCGCGCAAAAGTCGACCTTCCGCTCGCAGTGCCTGCCCATGTGCCCCGCCTTGCAGTTGCAGTGGTAGTCGTTGATCAGTTGCACGCAGTCGAGCGTGCCGGGGGTGCTACACGGCGCCGACAGACACTCGTTGATGTCGCCCTCGCATCTCGGGCCCACGAAACCGGGACGGCACCGGCACTCGAATCCGCCGACCCTGTCCACGCACGTGCCGTTGTTGTGGCACGCGTCCGCCGTGCAGTCGTCCACGTTGATCTCGCAGATTATGCCCAGCGTTCCCGGCGGACAGGAACAGGAGAAGTCGGCGATCAGGTCGTGGCAGGTGCCGCCGTTTTGGCACGGGTTCGGCCGGCAGTCGTCGATGTTCAGCTCGCAGTTTTGCCCCTGGAAACCTGCGGAAGACGTCTCGCTAGTTCCACAACAAAATTTTTATTTTACCCCAAAGAAGAATTTTCCTACGCCTACTGAATTTTCGAGAAAACGCGCGCTACTTTTTCGTTTTCAAAGAGACTTGGCTCCTGCGGAGATGAAAAGAGCACACGAAGCTTAAAAAAACTAATTGAAACTTAACGGGTGAAGCCAAAATTGCCGGCAAAGCGCATCCGTCTCGCCAGAATTGGCGCGCGAGGCCGAAGGCCGAGTGTGGCAATAAGTCAAGGGAGTGCCGCACGAGGCCGAAGGCCGAGTGTGGCACCCAATGCGACGAGCGAAGCGAGGGATGTTAGGCAGCGAAGCGGCCGAACTTCGGCGGCAGCGAAGCCGCCACAAAGACCAGCCGCGTGAGTTGTAGTAAAGAAGGTTGCAAATACAAAATTACAGAAATACAGTTAATGTTAATTATGAACAGTCTGACTGATTGTCCTACTCGTTTGAGCCAGATTAGTTTAAATGTGACCTTGTTATCTTTTAAGCACAAAACGAGTGGGAACGCCAAATTTCTTACCCGGCGGACAGTCGCAGGCGTACGCCCCGACCAGGTCCCTGCACGACGCCCCGTTCTGGCACGGCGCCGACTCGCACTCGTCGATCTCCGTCTGACAGTAGCTGCCGGCGTAGCCGGACGAACACCGGCACCTGTGCGAGTTGCCGATGTCCTCGCAGGTGCCGTTGTTGCACAGCTTCGACCGTTGGACGCCCTTGCGGACGGCCGCGTCCGAACAGCTCACCATCTCGACGTCGCACACCTTGCCGGTCCAGCCCGGCCCGCAGGCGCACTGGTACCTGTTCCTCTCCTGTCTGAAACAACCGCGGAAATATATATTGATGATGCCGGCGGTATCATCCCGCGTCTTACCTGCACGTCGCGGCGTTCTCGCACGGTTCGGTGGCGCACCAGTCGACGTACTCGCCGCAGTTGTCGCCGGCGAACCCGTACGGGCACCTGCAGACGTACCTGGTGCCCTGGTCGACGCACGACGCCCCGTTCTTGCACGGGGAGCTGTCGCACGGGTCGATCCTTCGCTGGCAGTTCGCGCCGGTGTAGCCCTGCCTGCATTCGCACCGGTACGAATTGATGCCGTCCACGCATCTCCCGCCGTTCATGCAGCTGGATTCCGTGCAGTCGTCGTCGTTGGTCTGGCAGTTGATGCCGGAGAACCCGAGCGGACACGTGCACGTGTACGAGTCGACGTACTGGTTGCACGTCGCGCCGTTCTGGCACGGGTTCGACTGGCACTCGTCGATGTCGGTCTCGCACTGTTTGCCCGTGAACCCGTTCACGCACATGCACATGAAGTCGCCGATGGAGTCCAGGCAGGTGCCGCCGTTCTGACACGGGAACGACGCGCAGTCGTCGGTATTAACCGAACAATCTCTTCCCTCGTAACCCTTGGCGCACATGCATTGATAGCCGCCGTTCGTGTTCCTGCACGTCGCCCCGTTCTTGCACGGCCTGGACACGGCGCACTCGTCCACGTCCTGTTCGCACAGCCTGCCGGTGTAGCCCAGGCCGCAGGTGCACGCGAAGTCGGCGTAGTTCGAGCTCGGCGTGCACTTGGCGCCGTGGTGGCACCGGTTCGGGGAGCACGGGTCCAGCCGCTCCTGGCACTGGCGGCCGGTGAAGGGCAGCTCGCAGACGCACTTGTAGTCCGCCACCAGGTCGATGCAGGAGCCGCCGTTCTTGCACGGGTTCACAGCGCAGTCGTCCACGTTGTGTTCGCAGTTCGTTCCCGAATAACCCGGCAGGCACTCGCAGGTGTACGACGCCAGGTGGTCCCTGAAAATGACAAGTATCGTGTGTGTGATAAACCTACTCCTAAAAGTGCAACTGTAACTTTACAAGTGCAACTGTAAATTTACAAGTGCAACTGTAAATTTACAAGTGCAACTGTAACTTTACAAGTGCAACTGTAAATTTACAAGTGCAACTGTAACTTTACAAGTGCAACTGTAACTTTACAAGCGCAACTGTAACTTTACAAGTGCAACTGTAACTTTACAAGTGCAACTGTAAATTTACAAGTGCAACTGTAAATTTACAAGTGCAACTGTAACTTTACAAGTGCAACTGTAACTTTACAAGTGCAACTGTAAATTTACAAGTGCAACTGTAACTTTACAAGTGCAACTGTAACTTTACAAGTGCAACTGTGGCTTTACAAGTGCAACGGGAACTGTAAATTTACAGAATGAGCTTCCTCACCTGCAACCGCCGCCGTGCTGGCACGGATTCGAGGCGCACTCGTCTATGTTGATCTCGCACTGTTTGCCGCCGTAGCCGGGCAAACAGTGGCAGATGAACTGGTTGACGCCGTCTTCGCAGCGGCCGCCGTGCCGGCACGGGTCGGACCTGCACTCGTCCACGTCGCTGAGACACCTGGCGTCGTAGTAACCCCTCGGACATTCGCACCGGAAACCGTTGACGAGGTCTATGCAGACGCCGCCGTTGGCGCACGGCGACGACGAGCATTCGTCCACGTCCGTCTCGCAGTGACGGCCGGTGAAACCTGGTGCGCATTCGCAGGCGTAGCTATATAAGGAAGAACTTTATGTTACGGCGGGAAGAAAGGGTATTATAAAATAATGTTACAACCAACACACACGACTTACGGCATAAATATATTCCCACTAGTCAGCATGAAACAAACATAATGTCAGTAAAACTGAAGGAGGGGGAGTGAAATAGTCACCTGTTAATGCCGTCTATGCATCTGGCCCCGTTCCTGCACGGATTGCTGTAGCACTCGTTGACGTTGATTTCGCAATTCGATCCCGACGTGCCGGCCTTGCATATGCACTGATAACCGTTGACGAGATCCTGGCACATGCCCCCATATTGGCACGGGTTCGATTCGCATTCGTTTATTTGGTGTTGGCACAGATAACCCGCATACCCTGCAAAGTTCGAACGTGCACGACCCGTCCGGAATTACGGAGATGGATTGATTCTATTACCTGGATGACAGGTGCAGGTGAACGAATTTTCGCCGTCGATACACTCGCCGTGCTGGCAGGGCGACGACTGGCAGTCGTTGATGTTCGTCTCGCAGGACAGCCCTGAAACGACGAGCGCGTTAAGGTGGTGGCCCCAAGTGGGAACCCCGTGGCTTACCGGTGAATCCGGGCGGGCACTCGCACGTGTAACCGGCGATGGAATCGTGGCAGGTGCCGGCGTTGCGGCAGGGCTGCGACACGCAGTCGTCGATGTTGATCTGGCAGCGGGAGCCGGTGAAGCCGACCGCGCACGTGCACTTGAACGAGTTGATCAGGTCGTGGCAGACGCCGCCGTTGAGGCACGGCCGGTCGGCGCACTCGTCGACGTCGACCTCGCACTGGGTGCCGGTGAAGCCTGCGGGAGGAGGTGGCGTTGAGTTTCGCGGCGATTTTGCTGGGGGGCTGCGGGGTTCTGAACAATTTGAGGCTCAAATTGTGTAAATAAAAATCGGCAAATATATTATTCAAAAACTACACCATTCTTAATAAATAGCGAGTTTTCGTTCTTGGTTTTAGAACTTCATCAGGGCTAGAGAAAGTAAAATTGTAATTATATTTTGTATTCATTATTAAGTTGAATACTTACATATTTATACAATGTGTCCACGGCAAATCGGTATTATACATGGTGCCCGCCAAAAAGTCTGCACCATATGGGAAAAATTTTTAGTAAATACCTTACGGAAAATTTGTTTGCGGCATCAGGTTTTGCTTGCTCTAGAACCAAAATTGAGATAATCAAATGTTGTGACGTAGTCTCTTTTATATGTCAAATTTGACATTAATGGAAAAAATGTCCGAAAAATGGGCTTATTTTACCGAATTTCGAAAAAAGTCATAAGAAAAATATGTTTTCCGAAAATCAATCAGAAATATTGACATTTTTCTATGCAAAATTTCAAGAGCCTACTACGATTTTCATATTTTGCCCTTTGTTGGATATTATTGGACATAATATTTTAAATTTTCTAGATATTTCTGATCAGATCAGCATGACAGAAATATTTGTATGTTTTTACAACCATTTACTATAGAAAGAAGTTTGTAAATCGAATTTATGTGTTTATCTGTAAAAATGAGATCAGTTTTGCACCAAGCGTGCTTCTTCAACAAGCCCTCATTTTAATTTTTTTGCAAAAAAAGGGAAAAGAAGGATATTTAGACCGTAAACTAAGTATTGTGCAGTATGTATTCAGTCAATGAGTGTTTTAAATTACATAGGATCGACTTTTATGCATTAAAAAATACGGAAAAGGGCAACAAAGGGTAAAATATGAAAATCGTAGTAGGCTCTTGAAATTTTGCACAGGGGTATAAAACTGCGAAAGAAACATATTTTTCTTATGACTTTTTTTACAAATTCGGTTAAATAAGCCCATTTTTCGGACTTTTTTTTCATTAATGTCAAATTTGACATATAAAAAAGACTACGTCACAACATTTGATTATGTCAATTTTGATTCTAGACCAAGCAAAACCTGATGCCGCAAACAAATTTTCCGTAAGTTATTTACTAAAAATTTTTCCCATATGGTGCAGACTTTTTGGCGGGCACTGTATGTGTATATGACAAAGTTTTTTTGCATTACAAACACATTTTTTTTGTATTCTGCTCTTGCTTCACCCAAAAACTATTTTTAATATCTTGGACTTTAAAAAAATTATAGAGGGTGCTGCTAGCAGCTTAAAAATAAAAATCGCATCAGGGAAAAGTGCCTTTTTTGTGCGAAATATTGAAAAATTTTATTAGAAAAACTTGCTCAGAATTAAAAAATATGACGTTGTATCAAATTACAAAACTAAATATTTTTTATTTATAATTTTTTTAAATATTATAAATGTAATCATAATTTAAATTTATTTATTCTACCCATGTTCCTCCAACAATAAATTAGCCTGACACAAAGACGGATCACTTTTATTTGTGTTTCCATGGCATACTCTTCTTAAAACGTTAAAATTTCAAATGCTATAATAAATTCAATTGACCTTCAAGCCATTCAAAATAGCTACAAAGAATTTAAGAACAGAGTTGAGATGTGTGCTGAAAATGGAGGAACATGGGCAGAATAAATAAATTTAAATTATAATTACATTTACAATATGTATTTAAAAAATATATATAAATAAAAAAATTATTTAGTTCTGTAATTTGATAAGTCATATTTTTTTAATTATGAGCAAGTTTTCCTAATAGAATTTTTCAATATTTTGCACAGAAAAGGCACTTTACCTGATGCGATTTTTATTTTTAAGCTGCTACCAGCGCCCTCTGTAAAGTCCAAGATATTAAAAATAGTTTTTGGGTGAAGCAAGTGGAGAATACAAAAAATTGTGTTAGTAATGCAAACAAAATTGTCATATACACCTATATTACCGCTTTACCGTGAACACATTGTATAATAGTGAAGTTTTCAATAAAAAAAATTGAAAATATTTAGCATCTTTGATTAGGTGTTTTTTTTTTGTTTAAATGACACAATAGACATTGGGCACAAATACGTGCTTGTATCACGGACCAACTTTAATACATGTTCAGATTCCATTGTCTAGTATGCCATGTAAACAAAAACAACTAATAAAAAATATTACAAATATTTATGAATTTATATACTAAAACAATATAACTATCCTTTGTATATAATATTTTTTACATTTTTCAAAATTAACTTCTAAGTATTCAACCCTTGTCTATCAAATGGATAGACAAGAATTCAACTATAATCATATTCAAATTATTTAAATCTTCTTATATTCAATATTTTCCAATGTTTTACCTACACAAAAAATAACTTACCATTCGCAAAAAACCGTATTTAATATATATTTTTAAATAACTTACTACCTCATTAATATAATAATAAATAAAAGGAATCTCAAAACAGACCCGTGCGGTACGCCATTTTTACAAAAAAATTGCTGGACACACTTTCTTTAAATTTCACGACTCGCTGCCTATTTAAATAATTATTCTGAACCATCTGAATGCAACTCCATTTATACAAATTTTCAATAACTTTTCCAAAATAATTTCAATGTTAACCTGTTTCAAAAGACAACCGCAACAATTTTACCTTTACTAGTGTTTAAAATTCCAAAGCGATACAAAGTTTGGGTGGCATTTTCTAGAAAATGGTTGCAGCTACGATGTTCTACCTTTGTTGTATTCCCACAATTACATACAACATTATATTGACAATTTAACAAAGCCAATAGTGCTGTGGAAATTTTCCAATAGTTATATTTAATGTTTTTCTCTCATTTTAGTCTAAATAAAAGGCATATTTATGGATGGAACCTGATACTTTATTATGAATTGAATTAAATTATAGAAGGTCTTCTATAACGTTTCCATTTTGTGCAACACAGAGAGCATACCTTCTTAATAAACTTCTCTTGTAGTTCATCTCTCTGATCATCCTGAGACATTTTTCTTAGTCGATATTATTTGACCTCTCCGCATATGGTCGTTCAAAGTGTCCCTCCCATCGAGTGGGGTCAAGTCTGGGCTTCCGGCAAGCCATAAACTAGTTCCGTTTGAACCAAATGTCGTATAAAATGCGCGATAATTTCGGCTTTAACATCATCCCCGCTAATTACTATTTATGCTGGCAACGTTTGATGGGCGTTTCTAAGCTCGCCGCACCGGCAGGCGATCTCCGAGAAACCCGTCGGCGGCAGGCGGGTTTTACCAAATTCAGAAATCCAGTTCTGCAACGAGCCATAACTACTGCATCGATACGTACATACACCGGAGCAATTAATCGCTATCTCCCGTATGCCCCCTCTAAATACCGACATTCCGCTGTGCATTTTCAACGACAACAGAAAAAAATCGGCCGACCTCGTTATTAGAACCAAAATTCGATGCGCGGGCCGTTCTCACAGAAAAAACGACAAAAAAATTCGCAACACTCCGCATTGTGTCGAGTGGTAATTCGAAGCGGTCATTTCCGTACTTCTAAATTGAATAAATCCACTCGGCAGATTGAATGCATTGCCGCCTTTGTCTCAATCCACCTAGTTCTATAAATGCCATATGAAGCTAGCGGAGTTTTAAATGAAAGGAAATCTCATAAAATATTACTAACACTATCATAGGCAATAAGGTTTATAAGGGTAACTGTAAACCTTATAGAACCAAATTTGACCCTGAACGTAGCCGGGTTGTATAAGTAGGTTATATAAAGGTGATGGAAATATTTACTCCACTATAGGTAGTTATAAACTTTAGAAAAAGTCGTATAACGTTACTAAAATAGCTTCTGGTGGCCTCTACAAGTTGCTCCTCCATATCTCTGTTCCATTTAAGTGTTTTAATCTTAGACAAGGAAAGAGAGAGGACTTGCACGGCGGCCATTTTATATGTGGCAGACTAAGCGAGTACATTTTGAGTAAATTTCGCGAATTTGTGAATTAAAAGCAACAGTGATTAAGGGGAAAATATACTCTTACGATGGTGAACTGTGCAGCGTTTGGTTGCAAAAGCAGAAGTGAAAAGCAAGAGCCCGGGATTTCGTTTCACAGGTAAATATTTAACAAGCTATCTTTGAAAGATGCCCGAAAACTTTATTTTTTCTCAATATAACTTCTTCAAATTCCTTCTACCTTTTAGTATGATAAAGTGCATTGTTTTGTTTGTAAATAGGACCAATATAATTAGTTTTTATTATCGTTTTTATTAAAATATTATGATAGTTTCATAAAATATGGGCGTGCATTATTTATTTTATTTTGATTGATTCGAAATCGCCGCAAATAAATATATTTCAGCACTTGACGCTAGCTTTATATTTGGGAAATTATCTGCAAATAAATATACCAACATTTTTGTGATATTGGCTAAGAACGCGTTTCATGCTACGCCACTGGCCTGTCAAGCGCTGTTAGGCGTCCTCTCTCTTTATATTTCCGCAACTATATTAAATCATTAACAGTGATTTAAGTTCGGTAATGTAATAGGTAAACCTGTATGGTTATTGTAATATAATAATAATAATAATTCTCACCCTCACAATACTCCAAACTAGGAGTACCCCAGAAGCAACCACATGCTTGTGCGGGGGAGGGGGACAATTACTATTATTTTGTCTTCGTTGCCATTTGCGGCAAAGTAATAATACCAAATAATGTTTACAAAAAGTACCGGGGCATCCAAAACTACCGACGGTGGTTTTTTGGGGGCTCCCGTTCAGGAATGTCGAAGAACGGACGTTTTCAGGCGCGGCATCCCGGCAAATTGTACAATTTGCATGGGCCGTGGCGTGCCTAATGACCTCTCTGCGAGGTGGACGCAGCCTGTTCGTCGGGTCTTGTACTCGTCCGTTTGATAAACTTAAATATATGACAGAATCTCGACTATATGTAGAAAAATCGTCGAATATAATAATAGTCTGAAACTATAGAAGTTTTGTCATCTACACTAAAGAATGTTTTTTGGAATGTTGCGGTAGTTCAGTCAACTTCTGAAAAACACCTATCAGTTACTGTACTAACTGCTCTAGTTGAAATACTATAGATATTGTGAGCATCCGCATCGAATGGACCTGGTCAGAACATCGTCACTCGCCTACTTTTGACGTAACTCTCCCCTAACAAAAAAAATTCTTCCCAACACTCTCCGCCGCCTAGCATGGTACCCAAAGAACCCGTTACCGAGCACAATGGATGCCATTTGCGCTTGCATTGTGTTAACGCCTTCTGACCCCCCGTGATTACCTTTAGACACACAGAGATACGAGTAGGTACCTCGCTAACCTAGACATGGAAAACGGACGTGGACTCACCCGGCATGCAGACGCATCTGAACGTTCCAGGGTCGTCCAGGCAGGATCCGTCGTTGTGGCATGGGTGGGACTCGCACTCGTTGACGTTCGTCTCGCACCTGGGGCCCGTGAAGCCCTGGGTGCAGTTGCAGGCAAAGCTGCCCGGCGTGTTGACGCAGATGCCGTCGTGTTCGCACGGCGAACCTACGGGGAAGATACGGAAGTATGTCGAATGTTCGCATTCCCACCAGAGTGGTTTAAACGTATCGCAAATGGTTCTTGGTGTTGTCTTTAGGTTACCAACCACATGTTAGTAGCCCTAATAATGATACGCTTACATTTTGGCGCCTCGCCTCGCTCGTCGCGTTGGGCGCCACACTCGGCCTTCGGCCTCGTGCGTCGCTCAAATGTTGCCCAGATGCACCCCCTCCGCCCCGCTTACTGGTGACGTCGATCCGTCAGATCGAAGTTGTACGAAGATGTCCGATTCCATCTCGCAATGTGATTGGCTGACGTCTCAAGCAAGCGGAGTGGGGGGTAAGACGGAATCGGACATCTTCGGGCAACGTCGGGCCCATTTTGCTGGCGTCACAATGAAGCGGAGTGGAGGGGGTAAATTTGGACACAATTTTGCAAGATTAACATATATGGGCGATTAACATGGGATTGGTGAGCCCATACTTTCATTGCTTTGTACTACCATAATAATACAGTGATTTATTTAGCACAGTGGCTACAAATTACAACATTACTGAAACTTAGTTAAACACTCATAGATGTCGCTAGCATACAAGATATTTTTGCTGTGCCTATGACATTTTGTACACCTCTCCGCTACTACTAAAGGCCCCATTAGGTGGTTCTTACTCTAGCAATGGCAATGTTACCATTGTCAAAAGAGCACGCGGTACCGTAGGTTCGACTGCGCTAACTGGCCGTTTGAAAAAAAAATAGATCCGAGTTATTCATCTTTGGGTCAGTGCACTCCCGTCGAGTATCGCTCCTTTGTCCGTTGGCTCGGCGCAAGGCTACCGAATTGGCCACGCTCTTTTTGTCGCCGATAAAAGAAACCGATTATTTGAACAGACGGTAGGAAACCGCGGCCTATGCAAATCGATCGACATTTTTGTGTTCGTCAAGCAGGTGTGAAATGGCGGCGACAGAACGCGTCGATTTCGTTCGCAGAAGAAGCGGGACGATCTAAGTCGGTCGTCAATTAATTTTAATTGAAATCGCCCGTTCTCACACCTGTGCTACCGCGAGAAAAGTCAGTCTCTTAAAGTTGATTGACGATTGCAATTATTGGCAACTAGAGACACCTATACGCCCATTAGGTAGAAGCGATCTTTTTTACCAACATGAACAACCTAACTTTCATACTTTGTGATTCGATATCGCGACCTCAATTATTCGAGTTTGTCCTATTTGCATTTTGTCATAATAATTATTAAAAAATTAAATAATTCATTCATAACTATCCTTGTAGTTCATAGCACCGCCTGCATAGGTATAATCAAACTGTCACCACCAAATTAAGGTTGATTCTAAAGTCTTCTTCTTCTCTATCGAATTTTCCTCCTCATTTGCAATCAACGCCCTCAAATGTTGGATTCTAAAGTTCTTGGAGTTCCTCGGGGATCCGCCCCGGGCCCCCTGTTCTCCCGGAATTGGCATAGACGATTTTCAACGCCGCCTCGGATTAGAAATCGACAAAAGAACCCGGCGCGGTTGTCCTTTGTAAATGTTAACCGAGTCGATTCCGCGCAGAGAATCGTATAACGATCCCGCGAGATCCATAACCAATTAATACTTGGATTTATATTGTGGGGCATCGATATAATTGCGTTGAGAAACTGGCCGGTCGCTATTTATAGTGGGCAATTTGTAGAAAACATAATATGCAAATGGACGTGATCCACCGACAAATTTCAAAGGCAGGCCGATATATTTCGAAGCCTATAATTGGCCGAGAAATTAATTAATAGGCGCCCATAGGAGACACCGATTAATTCAGCTTCTATTATGCGCGTTATTTGTTTGTTGTCAATTAGGGAGAGAAAAAACGAATGGTCGTCGTTAGTAGCACGCTGCGCCTACAAGAACCCACCGAAAAAGCCCGTTGTTTTACAACAATATAAAATATCTTATTTATTGGGTTCATTATCCTCATATATGTTATGCAACCGTAAATATTTACTTAACAGAACGAGTCTAGACTAAAGAATCTGTACTGAAACTATAAAAATCGTCCTCTGGAATAAAGAATCTGGACTGAAACTATGAAAAACGCCCTCTAGACTAAAGAATCTGGACTGAAACTATAAAAATCGTCCTCTAGACTAAAGAATCTGGACTGAAACTATAAATTTCGTCCTCTACACTAAATAATTTGGACTGAAACTATAAAAATTGTCCTCTAGACTAAAGAATTTGGACTGAAACTATAAATTTCGTCCTCTACACTAAATAATTTGGACTAAAACTATAAAAATCGTCCTCTAGACTAAATAATCTGGACTGAAACTATAAAAATCGTCCTCTACACTAAATAATCTAGACTGAAACTATAAAAATCGTCCTCTACAATAAAGAATCTGGACTGAAACTATAAAAATCGTCCTCTAGACTAAAGAATCTGGACTGAAACTATAAATTTCGTCCTCTACACTAAATAATTTGGACTGGAACTATAAAAATCGTCCTCTAGACTAAAGAATCTAGACTGAAACTATAAATTTCGTCCTCTACACTAAATAATTTGGACTGAAACTATAAAAATCGTCCTCTAGACTAATGAATCTGAACTGAAACTATAAAAATCGTCCTCTACACTAAATAATCTGGACTAAAACTATAAAAATCGTCCTCTAGACTAAAGAATCTGGACTGAAACTATAAAAATTGTCCTCTGGACTAAAGAATCTGGACTGAATCTATAAATTTCGTCCTCTATACTAAATAATTTGGACTGAAACTATGAAAATCGCCATCTAGACTGAAGAATTTGGCTTGCGAAACTAAAAAAATATTTTCCTAGATGAAATAGTCTGGGCTGAAACTATAGCAAAAGATTTGCAAGGACTAAAGAATCCTGATTGGAACTAAACAAGCGTTGTCGATATACCAACCCGACAGTGAAGAATGGAGACCGAAACAAGAAGCTCCTTGGTTTCAGAAACCTAGAAAAAATTGCTCGAGTTGTTTTCTTAACAGAAACCGATAAACGTCCTTAGTGGAACCCACCGAAAAAAACCCGTTGCTTTACAACAATATAAAATCTTGTATTTATCGGGTTCGTTATCCTCCGGTATGTCTAGGCGACCGTCAATATTTGCGCTGTACTTAAAAATGAGTAATTAGTATTCGTTTGCATTGGCATCGATATCTGCCCACGTCTGGCAAACACAGATGCACTTCGGCACGCTAGAAACATTCGTCGCCACCAGTCGCGATATCCCCCGATGGAAACCGATCCGGTAGCCGTCGCAACGCTCCTAATTACCCTCCAGCTCTCCTAATTGAGTCCCAACACTCTCTTCGTCTCCGTCTCTGGTCGCCTCCCCACCCCCCACCACATTGCATTGTCATTGACCCGCGCTCGGGCAGAACGAGTCGAGCAAACCAAGAACCCACTCTAATGTACAACGAGAACCAAAAGCGGACGTGCGGCGTATACGCTGAGAACCAAAAGGGGGGCGCCTACCTTGCTCGCACTCGTCGATGTCCTCCGAACAGTCGATTCCCTTGTAGCCGGTTGCGCAGCTGCAGGTGTACGAGCCGTTTATCGGGCTCGTGTCGCATATAGCGTCGGCGTGGCAGGGGTTCGACGTGCACGCGTCGTCCAGATGACACAGCAGACCTGGAAAACAGAGAAAACCGCGTCAGGATCACTTGTGGCGGTCGCCGGATTGCGAGGGGTCGGGGCGTGTGCCCTGCGGCACACCCGCGCAGTAACGGAAATCTTCTTCTTCGCTTTGTTCGAATTTGTTTTTGGGTTTGAACCACGTCGTATCCGATGCCACCTTTTGACAGCAAACGATTTGAAAAGCGATTACCGCGGCATCGTCGTGCTTAATCGCACTTTAATTGCACGTACGAAATTACGGACTCTCTTCGTACGATCTTTGCTTTTTCCTAAAGGTTGTTCGATTTTACGGGCGTTCGAGTTAATTCAATTTATTCCGAGAAGCGCGAGATCTGTTTGTGTGTCAGAGCTCGCGCCATTGTGCGTCCAAAGATTGGATTTGTGTGTATAGGTGTGGCGACCGGTACCAGTAGAAATGCCGCGCGTCTTCCTTTTTTAGAAGCGGCGTTCCGCAAGGTAGCCGCTCGGGGCCCCCATTCGAATCTGGTCCCCGGCCCAACCCCGACGCTGTTATAGATGGCACGCCAGATAAAATTTCGTGTTAACATCCTCTTGGAAAAAGCGCCGAGTCACTACACGCTTACCTGTCTTCCCCGGGGTGCACCGACAGTAGAAGCTGCCGACGCGGTCTATGCACGTGGCCCCGTTGAAGCAGGCGGCGCCTGCGCAGTCGTCGATGTTGACGGAACAGTCGGGGCCGGTCCAGCCGTTGACGCAGATGCAGCTGTAGCCGCCGACGCTGTTGGTGCACGTGGCGCCGTTCTGGCACACGGACGGCCGCAGCGAGCACTCGTCGACGTCCTGCTCGCAGTGGTGGCCGGCGTACGTAGGGGGACACAGGCAGGTGTAGGCGTCGACGCCGTCGACGCAGGTGGCGCCGTTCTGGCACTGGTGGCCGGGGCAGTCGTCCACGTTCTCCTCGCAGTCCGGACCCCGGAAGCCTGGAAAAGAGGAGGGGAGTTAGGGGCTAGACGCTATAGGGGAGCACTCGCGGAATTATAGAAGAAGGCGTTACACCGAGTGGTATAGTCTAGATCTTCTAGTGAAGCATTGGTCGAAAAAAGGAAGGGAACACTTAGAGAAGAACGCTAGATGCTTCTTTGGAGCGTTCTAGAAGAAGATATTACATCAAGGGTACTAGATGTTCTAGAAGAGTACACGGAGAATTGTGGACGAATGTATTTTATCAAGTTGTATTAGACCTTTGTATAAGTCGAGAAGAAATACTGTGTCTTCCTTTTTTAGAAGCGGCGTTCCGCAAGGTATCCGCTTGGGACCCCCATTCGAATATTTAGTCCCCAGCCCAAACCCCAACGCTGTTTTAGATGTTCTTCTCTAGAGAAAAAGAAAGGGGACACTTAGAGAAGAACAGTAGATGCTTTTTGGAGCGTTCTAGAAGAAGATATTACATCAAGGGTACTAGATGTTCTAGAAGAGTACACGGAGAATTGTGGACGAATGTATTTTATCAAGTTGTATTAGACCTTTGTATAAGTCGAGAAGAAATACTGTGTCTTCCTTTTTTAGAAGCGGCGTTCCGCAAGGTATCCGCTTGGGACCCCCATTCGAATATTTAGTCCCCAGCCCAAACCCCAACGCTGTTTTAGATGTTCTTCTCTAGAGAAAAAGAAAGGGGACACTTAGAGAAGAACGCTAGATGCTTCTTTGGAGCGTTCTAGAAGAAGATATTACATCAAGGGTACTAGATGTTCTAGAAGAGTACACGGAGAATTGTGGACGAATGTATTTTATCAAGTTGTATTAGACCTTTGTATAAGTCGAGAAGAAATACTGTGTCTTCCTTTTTTAGAAGCTGCGTTCCGCAAGGTATCCGCTTGGGACCCGCATTCGAATATTTAGTCCCCAGCCCAAACCCCAACGCTGTTTTAGATGTTCTTCTCTAGAGAAAAAGAAAGGGGACACTTAGAGAAGAACAGTAGATGCTTTTTGGAGCGTTCTAGAAGAAGATATTACATCAAGGGTACTAGATGTTCTAGAAGAGTACACGGAGAATTGTGGACGAATGTATTTTATCAAGTTGTATTAGACCTTTGTATAAGTCGAGAAGAAATACTGTGTCTTCCTTTTTTAGAAGCGGCGTTCCGCAAGGTATCCGCTTGGGACCCCCATTCGAATATTTAGTCCCCAGCCCAAACCTCAACGCTGTTTTAGATGTTCTTCTCTAGAGAAAAAGAAAGGGGACACTTAGAGAAGAACAGTAGATGCTTTTTGGAGCGTTCTAGAAGAAGATATTACATCAAGGGTACTAGATGTTCTAGAAGAGTACACGGAGAATTGTGGACGAATGTATTTTATCAAGTTGTATTAGACCTTTGTATAAGTCGAGAAGAAATACTGTGTCTTCCTTTTTTAGAAGCGGCGTTCCGCAAGGTATCCGCTTGGGACCCCCATTCGAATATTTAGTCCCCAGCCCAAACCCCAACGCTGTTTTAGATGTTCTTCTCTAGAGAAAAAGAAAGGGGACACTTAGAGAAGAACGCTAGATGCTTCTTTGGAGCGTTCTAGAAGAAGATATTACATCAAGGGTACTAGATGTTCTAGAAGAGTACACGGAGAATTGTGGACGAATGTATTTTATCAAGTTGTATTAGACCTTTGTATAAGTCGAGAAGAAATACTGTGTCTTCCTTTTTTAGAAGCGGCGTTCCGCAAGGTATCCGCTTGGGACCCCCATTCGAATATTTAGTCCCCAGCCCAAACCCCAACGCTGTTTTAGATGTTCTTCTCTAGAGAAAAAGAAAGGGGACACTTAGAGAAGAACAGTAGATGCTTTTTGGAGCGTTCTAGAAGAAGATATTACATCAAGGGTACTAGATGTTCTAGAAGAGTACACGGAGAATTGTGGACGAATGTATTTTATCAAGTTGTATTAGACCTTTGTATAAGTCGAGAAGAAATACTGTGTCTTCCTTTTTTAGAAGCGGCGTTCCGCAAGGTATCCGCTTGGGACCCCCATTCGAATATTTAGTCCCCAGCCCAAACCCCAACGCTGTTTTAGATGTTCTTCTCTAGAGAAAAAGAAAGGGGACACTTAGAGAAGAACGCTAGATGCTTCTTTGGAGCGTTCTAGAAGAAGATATTACATCAAGGGTACTAGATGTTCTAGAAGAGTACACGGAGAATTGTGGACGAATGTATTTTATCAAGTTGTATTAGACCTTTGTATAAGTCGAGAAGAAATACTGTGTCTTCCTTTTTTAGAAGCTGCGTTCCGCAAGGTATCCGCTTGGGACCCGCATTCGAATATTTAGTCCCCAGCCCAAACCCCAACGCTGTTTTAGATGTTCTTCTCTAGAGAAAAAGAAAGGGGACACTTAGAGAAGAACAGTAGATGCTTTTTGGAGCGTTCTAGAAGAAGATATTACATCAAGGGTACTAGATGTTCTAGAAGAGTACACGGAGAATTGTGGACGAATGTATTTTATCAAGTTGTATTAGACCTTTGTATAAGTCGAGAAGAAATACTGTGTCTTCCTTTTTTAGAAGCGGCGTTCCGCAAGGTATCCGCTTGGGACCCCCATTCGAATATTTAGTCCCCAGCCCAAACCTCAACGCTGTTTTAGATGTTCTTCTCTAGAGAAAAAGAAAGGGGACACTTAGAGAAGAACAGTAGATGCTTTTTGGAGCGTTCTAGAAGAAGATATTACATCAAGGGTACTAGATGTTCTAGAAGAGTACACGGAGAATTGTGGACGAATGTATTTTATCAAGTTGTATTAGACCTTTGTATAAGTCGAGAAGAAATACTGTGTCTTCCTTTTTTAGAAGCGGCGTTCCGCAAGGTATCCGCTTGGGACCCCCATTCGAATATTTAGTCCCCAGCCCAAACCCCAACGCTGTTTTAGATGTTCTTCTCTAGAGAAAAAGAAAGGGGACACTTAGAGAAGAACGCTAGATGCTTCTTTGGAGCGTTCTAGAAGAAGATATTACATCAAGGGTACTAGATGTTCTAGAAGAGTACACGGAGAATTGTGGACGAATGTATTTTATCAAGTTGTATTAGACCTTTGTATAAGTCGAGAAGAAATACTGTGTCTTCCTTTTTTAGAAGCGGCGTTCCGCAAGGTATCCGCTTGGGACCCCCATTCGAATATTTAGTCCCCAGCCCAAACCCCAACGCTGTTTTAGATGTTCTTCTCTAGAGAAAAAGAAAGGGGACACTTAGAGAAGAACAGTAGATGCTTTTTGGAGCGTTCTAGAAGAAGATATTACATCAAGGGTACTAGATGTTCTAGAAGAGTACACGGAGAATTGTGGACGAATGTATTTTATCAAGTTGTATTAGACCTTTGTATAAGTCGAGAAGAAATACTGTGTCTTCCTTTTTTAGAAGCGGCGTTCCGCAAGGTATCCGCTTGGGACCCCCATTCGAATATTTAGTCCCCAGCCCAAACCCCAACGCTGTTTTAGATGTTCTTCTCTAGAGAAAAAGAAAGGGGACACTTAGAGAAGAACGCTAGATGCTTCTTTGGAGCGTTCTAGAAGAAGATATTACATCAAGGGTACTAGATGTTCTAGAAGAGTACACGGAGAATTGTGGACGAATGTATTTTATCAAGTTGTATTAGACCTTTGTATAAGTCGAGAAGAAATACTGTGTCTTCCTTTTTTAGAAGCGGCGTTCCGCAAGGTATCCGCTTGGGACCCCCATTCGAATATTTAGTCCCCAGCCCAAACCCCAACGCTGTTTTAGATGTTCTTCTCTAGAGAAAAAGAAAGGGGACACTTAGAGAAGAACAGTAGATGCTTTTTGGAGCGTTCTAGAAGAAGATATTACATCAAGGGTACTAGATGTTCTAGAAGAGTACACGGAGAATTGTGGACGAATGTATTTTATCAAGTTGTATTAGACCTTTGTATAAGTCGAGAAGAAATACTGTGTCTTCCTTTTTTAGAAGCGGCGTTCCGCAAGGTATCCGCTTGGGACCCGCATTCGAATATTTAGTCCCCAGCCCAAACCCCAACGCTGTTTTAGATGTTCTTCTCTAGAGAAAAAGAAAGGGGACACTTAGAGAAGAACAGATGAGATGCTTTTTGGAGCGTTCTAGAAGATGATATTACATCAAGGGTACTAGATGTTCTAGAAGAGTACACGGAGAATTGTGGACGAATGTATTTTATCAAGTTGTATTAGACCTTTGTATAAGTCGAGAAGAAATACTGTGTCTTCCTTTTTTAGAAGCGGCGTTCCGCAAGGTATCCGCTTGGGACCCGCATTCGAATATTTAGTCCCCAGCCCAAACCCCAACGCTGTTTTAGATGTTCTTCTCTAGAGAAAAAGAAAGGGGACACTTAGAGAAGAACAGTAGATGCTTTTTGGAGCGTTCTAGAAGAAGATATTACATCAAGGGTACTAGATGCTCGAGATGAGTACACGAAGGTATTAATTACATCAAGTTGTATTAGACCTTTGTACAAGTCTAGAAGAAAGTGGAAAAAAGAAATGCTCTAGAATAGAATACGAAACATTTTGGAAGGAGGCATTAGATTATGTTGCATTAGACCTTTGTATAACTCTAAAAGAAGGTGAGATCTTCTAGTGAACCATCGATCAGTTTTAGAGGAGCCAAGTTCTCTTTTTGTTTTCAATTAGCCCGATGTTGAAAATAAAAGAAATTAATTTCTAGGGGAAAGGTTAGAAGGAACAACGAAGCAATTTGGAGGAAGTTGAGCAAATTGAACTACAAATGACCTAAAAGGGTTTTGTTGAGTTCCAAAAAAGTGGTGTCTTCTAGTGACTGTTGATCAGTTTGAGAGGTTTGATACACATAAGGCGTTCCAGATTGATTGGTATCACAAAGCATTTTGGAAGGAAATGTTAAACCAAGTTGGACTATACAGATAGAAGGCCTTTGTTGAGTTCTAAAAGAAAGTGGTGTCTTCTAGTGAACTGTTGAAAGGTTTGGAAGAATACACAAGGCGTTCTATAAGTTGGTTATAACCACGAAGCATTTTGAAGGAAATATTGAACCAAGTTGGGCGGCTAGAAGACTTTGGCTGATTCCTAGAAGAAAGTGGTGTCTTCTGGTACCTAATTAGCAAGGTTTACAACGCTTTCCGCGGTAAATTTCAGACGGGCCAAGCTCCTAACAGGCCACCGGTTTAAAACGAAAGCCATCCGAGCGGGGTCCATTGTCTTCGGCCTGCGCAAAAACCCCTTTGGCCGATCGTATACTCATCTCTAAATTTTCCTCGGGTTTCTCGGAACGACCAAAAAGAAGTACCCGGACTCGTGGTATCCTGAGGGCACCCCGAACATTCCTCGGCGGCCAGGTAGAGAGGACGGACACGCGAAGAGGTTTTGTATACGGGGGCTTCGCCTTAATGCACCGCCCGACTTTACAGTCGACTAGACACGAATCGTAGCGATGTTGGCCGCCGATATTTCGTACAAATAAGCCGGCTCTTCGTCGTGCATATCTTATTTGTATGGTTGTGTAACGACAAGCGGAATAACTGGAAAACAATGATTTTCGTCACGGATTTTTTCCTCATAGGTCTCACGTTCGCGACGTTACAATATTAATGGTTTGTATCGGGACGAAGCTAGTGCTGATACATCATGGAGACACGCCCGAGTTGCGAGGGCTACAAGTTGAGTGGAGGCGCTAACGGGGCATTTTTGAACAAGGCAGACACAAACCTTGTACGGAGAAAGTTATCAAATCGCGTCCTCGTTTACACACAATGTGATCTGATTTGGAAATATTAATTTATATCGAAAAACTACCTTAAAGTTTCTCACGCTGTTCAGTCGCCCACGCGCAGTGTTGTTATCGTCAAAGATATGCTTTGCGGTTTGAGTTTCCTGTTTGTGTGTAGCCGCCCGATTTTGATAACAGTTGTTTTTGTTTTTGTGTAAAAAAAACCGCACAGTACAATCCTACTTAAATCGAGTAGTTTCGATTTTGTACACCATCGAACTGACTGGCGATTTTCCAAGAATATCCCTTGCATAGAACGTATATAGAATCGGTAATAGAATCGGCAAGTAAATGTGACAAATCAAGAAAAAGAGAAGGCTGAATCAGAAAATAAAAAAATCAATACATATTTTTTTGTAAGCAATTAAATGAACGGAACAATTCTGTATAAATCATTTTCGAATACCTACTGCTTTATTTAGGGTTTTAAAATGTATAGGTATTGTTACAGTGTCATACATAGAGTTCGCATATCATGTTGGAAATTTATTATTCGATTTAAGTAAATTTTGATATTGCCAAATTGTTTTTGCTTAAAAATGATGTCAAGTGACGAGCTGCAAAGCAATACTACAGTCATTTTAAAAGAAGAAATTTAAAAAGAGACAATTTTTTTAGGTAGAACTTTATGAACTTTTAAGAGGGGTTGCCGACAGCGAAAGTGACGTTACATTTCGTATTTTTTTAAGTTGTATAGCATAAAATCTAATAACATTTTACCTGGCAAAAATTTAGTACAAACATCTCTGTCTTCATTGTAATCATAAGATCTTAAAAGCATATGCACTGGAATTATTATTTTTCCCAAGGTTTTTATAACCTATAAAACAAAACACTGCTTGTAGGATCTTATGATTAAAATGAAGACAGAAATGTTTGTACTAAATTTTTGCCAGGTAAAATGTTATTAGATTTTATCCTATACAACATAAAAAAATACGAAATCTAACGTCACTTTCGCTGTCGGCAACCCCATCTTAACAAATAAGCCAAATGTTGGCGATTTTACTTTTTAACTGTCATTTTGACAGATAGCGCAAATCACGTGACCACTCTTGGGTGACTAATTTTTCATCTGTTTAAAGCAAAAGGTAACCACAAAGTTAAATTTAAAAATAAAAAAAAGTTAGAAGTGTTAGACATTGTAGGTTAAATAAATTTGTGAATAGGGGTAGATTATTTTTACAATATATATTCAACCAGGGTTTAGAAAAACATTCTCTTGTAAAATTGCTCTTCAAACATTAGTTTTTAATTTATAAAGGTAAAACTGTTAGGGTTGTCTTTTGTCTTTTTAGATCTAAAACGTGCTTTCGAACAGTTAATATTGAAATTATTCTTTTGAAAAATTACCGAAAATTTGTATTAATGGAGTTGCATTCAAATGGTCCAGAAATTATTTAAATAATAGGCATTAGGTTGTGAAATTTAAATAAAGTGTGTGTAACAAAATTCTTTGTAAAAATGGTGTACCACAGGGATCTGTTTTGGGATCCCTTTTATTTATTATTTATATTAACGATAGCAAGTTACATAAAAAAGTAAAATCCAGCTTTTTGCTGATGATACGTTATTTTTTTGTGTAGGTGATACATTGGATGAAATTGAAAATAATTTTCAAGAAGATTTAAATAATTTGAACATATTATTATGAAAAAATGTTTTATTAGGCAAGAAAATAACAATAAGGGATCATCCGTCCATGAACCGACTACGCGCGGCGTTGCTTGACTTTGACGGTCGCTCTACCTAGGTCAAGAATGACGAGGCACGGCGATTCCAAACTGCTGCCATGAAAAATAGATTGGATATTTAAACCTACTAAAATATTTACACTGAAAGATTGCGCTGCTATAGGTAACAATTTCGCAATGTGTATAAGTACGAAAAGTTAAATGGGCCTTTATTGGCCGGGTTTTGAATATTTGGTCACTTTTGACGGGCGATGGCTCCGCGTCTGACGTTTGATGTTTACGTCTCGTCAATGCCTACTTATTTAAAAAATTTGAAAATAATGGGCTACTTCACTGCCGATTTCTGAGCTTTTAATGAAGATTTTGACACACTTCACTGCCTATTTTAAGAAAATAAGGAAAATATCGAGCTTATTTCAAAAATTAAATACTTGGGAATTTTTTTGGATAAAAATTTTAACGAACACGTTAACTGTATTTGAATCTATAATATTTCCTCATTTTCAATATTGTTCTATTATTTTGTTCATGCTAAATAATGGTCATATCCATAATTTACAAAAATTACAGAATAAAACGTTTAAAATTATTTTAAATTGCAACAAATTACTAATGTAGTTTCGATACATCAAAATATAAATATGTTAAATGTTGATCAAAATATACCTACTGAGAGATACGTTTATTTTTATATATAAAGTGAAGAATTTTTACAGGGTGACCCATTTCAAATGGAAGTACCCCCATAACTTTTTTGTTTTTTCTCCGATTTTAACCGTTTTTTTTTTCTAAAAATAGGCTACAAAAAACTCTATTTCGGCACAAAATTTCAAAGCCGTACTTCAATATTCAAGGCCTATTATGATTTTTTTCTTGCGAAAAAATCACGAAAATTATTTAGCGATTCTTTTATCTAAAAACTGACAATGTCATTGGATTCGGGACTATTTAAAATGAGTTTGTGCTAAGTTTCATAAAAAAATAATTTATAATTTGTTCCCTTGTTTTTTTTCTTTAAATTGAAACCAGCTACCAAAATACTTTTAAAACGACAGTTTGTTGGGTTCAAAGAGTAGGAATAAAGTTTGCAATCGTATTAAAAATAAACTTGCAGATTCTTAAATTTTCAATATTAATTATTTTGTAGTATTTTTAATAATAGCTAATTTTTTATGAAACTTAGCACAAACTCATTTTAAATAGTCCCGAATCCAATGACATTGTCAGTTTTTAGATAAAAGAATCGCTAAATAATTTTCGTGATTTTTTCGCAAGAAAAAAAATCATAATAGGCCTTGCAAATTGAAGTACGGCTTTGAAATTTTGTGCCGAAATAGAGTTTTTTGTGGCCTATCTTTAGAAAAAAAAATGATTAAAATCGGACAAAAAACAAAAAAGTTATGGGGGTGCTTCCATTTGAAATGGGTCACCCTGTATTTCCAATTTTGTCTGTGAAAAAAAAATGAAATATGTATGTTTATCATGATAATTACAACATAAGAGATAACCAAAATGTTTACTTAAATAAATATAACACATCATTTGGACATGATGCGAACTTTTCGGAAGGCACTGCGTATACGACTTTTTCGAATTGCCAGATTTACCATTCTAAAGTCCGACTTCGAAACTTCTCTCTCACGTTCCGCCGTAGCTGAAGGGCGTTCGTGTGCTTTATTACCTCCGCCCGCATGTGGCCACGGGCGCTCGGCGCTGGTGAGAAAGTTCGGCGTACCGCAGGGTAGCCTCCCGGGGCCGCCTATAAAATCCGCTCCGATTCATTCCAATTACCGTCTCGTTGACTTTTTCGCGTCTCTAATTGCCGATAAAATCGGCCGGCCGACGCGCATCAAAAAAACCTTAAAACCAATCAGACGAAATATGAAATACTGCTGCGGCCGTAAACGGCTTTTTTCTTCTGAATACTAATTGTGTTTAAACGGGACGGGGAGACTGGTAAACGTTTGAGTTTATGTACCTACCATGATATGTTTGCCCGGCACTCGGCGAGCGCGGCGTACGTTTTTTTCATCTCGCGCATCTCATTAGAAACTATTACTTACCGGTAGGACACTCGCAAGTGTAGGTGTGCTTTTCTCCGGGCCTGCAAAGTCCACCGTTGTGACAAGGGCTGGGATCGCAGGGGATGTATTCGTTCTCGCAATTTTGACCGGTGTAACCCTCATTGCAGGTGCATCTGCAACAAAAAAAAGTTTCCTCAATGGGAAAGTCCGACAGTATCCGGGTGTTAATGCATTCATAAAAGTCCACATTCGTCCTTGCCACAGGCAACTATTGTCATTAGCAGTTACAACCTTATAGATCGATATAATATGTGCGTTAATTAAAGTGAATTCATTCGTACAGTCATTGGAATGCATCTGCAATTTCTTCTACTAGATAATTCAGCCAAAAATGAAGCCACCAAGGATCTCCCTTGGGTCAAACAGGTGTACCTACTGGTACTTTCAAAGACGTTGAATAAATACCTTTGTGCTCCACATATGGAGCTACTTTTTTACACTCGGCGTACAACAATGGGACATTTTTATGCCGAGTCTAAAAATGGCTGAACAAAGACACTATGCGCACCAGGAAGACTATTCGTTTATACAGGGTGGTTAACTTTTAATCTACAAAATAATAACAAAGTTACAAAATGTTAAAATTTTAAAAAAATATGTGGACTTTATTGAATATTTACCAAATCAAATTTGGTGCACGTTATAACGGCATGGGTGAGCATAAAATATTATCAAACACCTTGAACAAGCAGTGGCGTAGAAGTGGGTAATTATAGTAAAATTTATATTAGAAAAAAATAATCACCTTGATAGTAATAAATGTATTGATTCTCTATGTAGATTTTAATTATAAACAAGAATGTTCAAATTTGATTTTTGATATTATTTCATGGTATATTTCTGAAAAAATAACTACAAAAATTACTCGATAGGGGTAAGACTCAAAGTAGATAATAGTTATTTATGTACCAAGGCACTGAAGTTCAACTTTTTATGACTCATGTGGAGTTTAGTTGCTGAGGCCTCTGGCCGAGGCAAATAAACCACATGAGTCATAAAAAGAACTTCAGTGCCGAGGTACATATTATATTTTTCTTGAAATCGGAAAAAAAAGTTTTATTAGGCAAGAAAATAATAATAAGGGATCACCCGTCCACGAACCGACTACGCGCGGCGTTGCTTGACTTTACCAATCGCACTACCTAGGACAAGTATAATGACGTACGGCACCTTCTGACAGAAAAACCAAACTGCTGCTTCTTGTGCAGCCTACACAACAAATCTATTGATATTCGAATTTACTAAAATATGTATACTGAAGGATTGCGCTTCTATAGGAAACAATTTCGCAATGTGTTCGAAAAGTTAAATGAGCCTTTATCGGCCCGGTTTTGAATATTTGGTCACTTTTGACGGGCGATTTCTCCGCGTCTGACGTTTGATGTTTACATCTCGCCAAGGCCTACTTATTGAAAAAATCGTACAATAATGGGCTACATTATTGTACGATTTCTGTGCTTTTAATGACGATTTTTGGACATCTTAATGCCTATTTCAAGAAAAAGTTATTTATGTACCAAGGCATTGAAGTTCAGCTTTTTATGACTCATGCGGAATTTAGTTGCTGAAGCCCCTGGCCGAGGCAAATAAACCACATGAGTCATAAAAAGAAGTTCATTGCCGTGGTTACATATTAATTTTTTTTGGTATCGGCAAAAATGTTTTATTAGGCAAAAAAATGATCATAATGGATCACCCGTCCCTGAACCGACTGCGCGCAGCGTTGCTTTACTTTGACGATCGCCCTTACTAGGTCAAGTATGACGAGGCACGGCGCTTCCCAGCAGCAACTCCAAACTGCTGCCTGTTGTGCAGCCTCCATGAAAATTATTGATATAAACCTACTAAAATATTTATACTGAAAGATTGCGCTGCTATAGGTAACAATTTTGCAATGTGTACGAAAAGTTAAATGGGCCTTTATTGGCCGGGTTTTGAATATTTGGTCACTTTTGACGGGCGACGGCTCCGCGTCTGACGTTTGATGTTTACATCTCGCCAAGACCTACTTATTGAAAAAATCGTACAATAATGGGTTACTTCAGTGCCGATTTCTGAGCTTTTAATGACGATACGATACAAAGCCCGAAACATTTAGGGAAGATAAAATTGTTAGGCTCTGTATCTCGAAAAGTAGAACTTTGAATGGGTAAGTTTATTGGAAAAAGTTACTTTACTTAAAGTAGGAAACATAAATATACCCTGAAATAGTACAAAAATATCATTTGCCATTAAACCATAACACATATGAAAAAATCCCAAGAGGATATTTCTGTTTACAAGTAAAATCTAATTAAAAAATAACTACATTATTAACAGGTTGTATGCTAATACATTCCATTATAAAGTGTACCAAATGTGACTTAAATATTTCAACTAGTTCAATAAAGTCCACATATTTTTTTAAAACTTTAAACCTCTGTAACTTTGTTATTGTTAAGATCTATCACCTGTTACAGTTGGGTCCCTTAAATGTGAACCGTCCTGTATATGTCTCAATCTCTCGAAAGTTAACAGCACGGGGATATGCAAGAGCGGCGAACAGTTACTTATAGGTAATTAATGGTACGTATAGATAAAAACGTTTCCCAATGATTTATTCCGACTCTAAACCTAAACAGATCGAAATCGTACATATGCGCGCTGGTCTAACCTCGTCTAAAGGTCAGAATGATTTGTCCGAAATCGTGATCGAGATATTTTTCGTATGTACCGCGGGACGCAATCGTTGAAAGGTCCTCGCACGCGATGAGAACACGCCGGGATGCCTCAGGGTCCCGTTTTGGGGCCCCCTCGCTCAAAAAATTATGAAATCCGTTTGCCGTGGGTTCAGATGGGAAAATTCTGAAATTACACTTAGTATAGTCCTCCTTACGGCAGAATGCGTGCGACGTAAGGGGGAAGAACTCGCAAATATTATAGAATTAGTCACAGTTCAGGGGAGTAGCTCAATTTTGTGTAACCCACCGACTTAATTTTCATATAATTGTTATTTAATTTATTGTTAATATTATTCTTAACGGTGATGCCTTAGACTATGGAGGAAGGCAAACCCTTATAACATTGGCAATTATTTCTCGTGCTTCCCTGTTTACTCATTTTGCACACGTTAACTCCCGAACATACGAAACGCCACTGAGCTCTCTGAGCCGGCGGACAAAACTTGCCAGCGGCCTAAAAAAATGAGGTCTGTGTGGTAGACCAAATACGCAGTTAACTTTACGTACTATAGAAACAGGCACAAAACACAAAACGCCGACTGCTTGGTAGAAGTGATGAAAAAATATAATAGGTGTTTTATCACACCGCGTTGAAAATAAATGATAAACAAAAATGGGTAAGTGGTCCCGTGATGCGAGCATTATTTTTTCGGTATAACAGAGTTCAGAAATTCGGCTTCAATATGATAAAACTTGTATTCGCCAATAAATAACGACTACTCGTATAGGAAATCTCGCAACGTTGCCCGCATTCTTTAGAAACGTTTTCTTTCGTGCTTTGGACTATATTTGTGTTTAATTTTTGCAAAACTTAGCTGATTGGTTATTTGGACATTCCCAACATAAATTTGACCGTGTTCTTCGGAGTTTAAGGGTCGATCTACAGCCATTTTCGGACCATTCCGCAAGGTCTATCGACCTCGAATTTATCGTCGATTATTCTTTTCTAAAGAATGGTCCGCGGGTCATATTTTCGAATCCACTTATATTAATTATTTTGCGGAATTTCCTTCGTTAAAATCGCTAAAAGTTACAGTTATAATTGGGTCACTTTAGGATCGTACCGGGCGTTTTGTATATGTTGCTTCCCAGAGGTACTTTGAGCCATTTTCTTACCGTTACGACGTCGGCCGTCATAAAAATAATGGTTATTGTATTAAACAAACTGTTTCTGACTAACTTTCCACATGCAGACACTTCGAGAATTATTGGCGAAAATGTACAGGATATCCTATCAAACAAACGATATTTGTCCGAAAGCATGACGACTTTGTTAATATTCGAGGCACACAACAGAGGTATATACCGTGCGGTTACGACACCGTTTCTTAAAAACGGGTCGCCTAATGTCTGTTTTTGGTGCCATTAAGGCATACCGAGAGGTATTTGAGACTTACCTGGACGCCCGTTTCACATGGCTAGAAATGAGACATGTCATACGGTGATTTGAGCTGGTTTTTGTCGAACACGGAACTGCGCGTAATATCTGGTTTAAGTTTTACGTAAAAAGTTATGAATTTTCGTGGGAACACAATAAAAAAAAAACGTCGGCAGTGGCCGCTAATTAGTTGTAGAATTAATTGTTTTATTGTTACTTTCAAAGTTGAGCGGCGCCCCAGGCAAGTAGGTAGGTATAGAACAATGAAAGTAGCTGGCGCTGATTTTTATGGAGGAAACCGTCGCCAATATCTTCATATTTGCGCTACCCTCCTGCCGGCCAACCGAGGTATTTATAAATGGAGAGGGAGTAATGTACATAATGTAATGTAAATCCTGTCGAACATTCCTGCCGCGTCTGCACACGTGTCGCAATCCGCCTGCCCTTTTTCGTATCCGAGCCACGCACAAATAAAGAAACTGTTTCGCTCCGTTTCCACAGAAGCAACGTCTAATTAAACCGTCGTTAAGCTCTTCCCTATTTGGCCGGCCATTATCATTCAATTAAGGAGCTATTTTTTTCGCCGCGCCGATATTTCCCATAACGATTGAAACTATTATAGGTGCCGGCCCTGCGACGCATCCCTGCGGCACTCCTCGCCCTCCGCTCTCCATCCGGCGCGGCGCTCGATTTCGTTTATTTTGTCGTGAATAAATATTAAAATCAATTAGTTTTTTTTCGTCCGCCAGGCGAACGAATCGCCGGGTTTCTTCTTTAAATTAGTTTATTAATAAATAAACCGACGCAGTCGGCCGAAGGAGAGGTATGCCTCCTTCTTGCCCGCGTAAAACCAGTTCGAAATTCGATCGAGGCTGTGAGAATGATCGACTTGAGTTGGAGCGGCCGACCGCATCGAAAGCGCCGCTTCTATCTACCCCACTTCCGTTTCAACGCGAAAACGCACAGTTACTATCGAAACGCGGTGAATAATTAACTCTTGTCTTACAGTACATGCTCACATCAACCTTTCTAGACTCAGTCACCTACGTATAACATCTTCTGTAGACTCTCACTCACTTGTAGACTCGCATAAAACATTCCCGGGCTCACACTAAGCTCTCCCACAACCACCTAGACTCGTCCACTACTTCTCTGCACTCGCACCGACTTGCTGACTCGCACACGCACCCACTCGACTTACGTGTAACTCCGTGCGTGTTGTGACACTTGCCGTGCACGCACGGCTTTTTCCGGGCTCACATTAAGCTCTCTACAAACTCCCACAACCACCTAGACTCGTCCACTACTTCTCTGCACTCGCACCGACTTGCAGACTCGCACACGCACCCACTCGACTTACGTGTAACTCCCGTGCGTGTTGTGACACTTGCCGTGCACGCACGGCTTGTGCTTGCACTCGTCCTTGTCGTCCCTGCACAGGGGCCCTGCGAAGCCCGGCGCGCACTTGCACTCGTACGAGTCCCCCACGGAGATGCATTCGGCGCCGTTCCTGCAGGGCTGCGAGGCGCAGTGGTCCTGCTTCTCGCAGTCCTTGCCTGCAAAACGAAAGGGGGACATTTGTAGACTCGCATGAGTTTGTCTCACAGCTGAGATTGCAACATTAACTTCAGCGAGCGCTGTAAGGTAATTGGGAGTCAATAGATTCGCACAAGGTAATCAGCGAGCGCTTTAAGGTAATTGGGAGTCAATAGATTCGCATAAGGTAAATTATGAGAGTCGCTGCGAGTCTCCTAACGCCTCGAAAGGCGACATGCTAATAACAATATTTGTAGACTCGCACAAGACTGGGAGTCGCTAGATTCGCGTAAGGTAAGTATAGAGCGTCTCCTAAAGCTGCGAGTCTCGACGTACTGTATAGATTCGCACGAATACACCTCAGCATTGAACCTGATAGTACGGAAGCGGTAGAAAGAGAGCCGGTGGGCGCTTCGGATCAGTTTTACAGCCCGATTTTATTGTGCTATAACTCATCGCGCGCAATAAATGTATGTAAATTTCGAGACGGCCGTTCATTTTTCCGGCGACGAGCAATTATACCCCCGCACGAAGCCGATTCGTGGTCCCTTGGGGCTCCGTGGAAACGGTAACGTCCAGATAATGACTGCCAGAGGTCACGAATGGTAATATCGAGTATTGGCACAAGATAAGGCGGTGTTTATACTTCGGTTTATCGGTCGCAAAACAAAAATTTCGTTGTTGCGATGTCGCCAGGGCGTACGGACGCGCGCTTCCTTATTGCCGCGCCTCGGTGTATATAGCGGATTCAACTTTGAGGTAGATATACCGAGAGAGGTCAAGACATTAACCCGCCCGCGTCATTTTTAATGGTTGCACTTTTTAAAATGTGTAACGAACGTGAAAAATTGCTTTTAAACCATTAACGGAGTACGACGCACCGGCTAGACACTGATAGATTCACACAGGAGCCTGGCGAAAAGGTTTCACGACACACTGTAACTTATTCCAATCAAAATATTAGTATCTAGATTACCTTTAAATATTTTATTGCATTTAGGAGACTTGAAGCAACGTTATAAGCAAAAACACATATAGCAAAATTACATTGGCGGAATATTCTGTATTTTTTCAGAGAACATGCATATTGTAGGAATATTCATAAAAACTGTAGAAACCAGGGACCCAGCATTTCACAGTTTATCACATAGGAAAAGTGAAGCCTTGAGGGGAAGTTTGTTTTCTGTAGACTCCAAGGAGACCACAAGGGGGCTGGTACAAGGTTATATATGTCTGTGTCCAACTGCCATCAGGTTTTATGTGATAAGATAGTGCCATAGATTCTAAAGGAGGCAAAAAATTTCCCATCATAATTAACAATTTTTAAGTTTTCTAACTTCCAGATACTTGGATGTGACAATTAAAAAATTTCAACTATACCATAAATTTGTTTCATTTGACAGTTGCCATATTCTGTACTTGTAGACACAACATTGTCAAGTCTAATTTTTAGAAATCATGGAAACCATTATTAATTTTTACTAACAATCAAAGTACCTGTTTTATTCATAGATTCTCCAATAAATTGGCATACTTGGCATCACTGATACCATTAGAATGAGCAAAGAATAGGCCTCACTTTGGAAAGTATAATGCTGGGTCCCCTTACTTTAAAGAGTCCCTGGTAGAAACATTATCTGAACATTCAGGCAACATTCAGGTGTTTGCCTTTTGAAGGTACTATTTCACATATTATAAATATTCACAAATATCTTGAATGTATGTTCCACAAATATTTTTTTTTATTTGAAAACTTCAGAAGCATTTTTGTATGTTCTATAATATGTATATCTATGTAATATTCACGTGTATATTATAAAATAAAAAAAAACGCTGACGTAAGTTGCGGGGTTCGAACCTACGACCACCTATTTACAAGTTCAACGCTCTGACCGACTGAGCCATCAACGTACTTGGAAATATTAGCTAAAAATAGTGTAAGCTAGAATCTGGGTGATGTCATGATATTCCAGTTATTGCCACTGGTGAACATTCATAATATAAGTATATCTTGAATGTCTTGTATACAACCATTTGTGAACATTCATAAGATATTTGCTGTATGAATATACTATTTAGCAATATTCCAAAATTGCACATTCCTAAGATGAACGTGCCTATAATGTACCTACTTAAGTTAAATGTTCAATTTGTAAATATTTATAGAACCAATAAGTTAGGAATATGTTACACAAGATATTGTGGAAATATCCCTTCTTATTCAAAACAAATTTACCTACCGATACATCATTTGGACATTCATCTAACATATATTTGTATCTGCGATTAACAAATATGTTGGTTTGTGCTGAACATATACTGAACATATTTCGTAAAATATTGTAACAATGTTTTATAAATACGGGGGGAATATTTTTTGCACATTACAAGAATTTATTTTGCATATTCAAAAAATATTAAATGCTATATGGGAAATAGAGTCGCGGATACGATTCACCATGAGAAACTTTAATTTTGTTGTACAGGGTGGGCAAAAAATACAAAAATGTTATTTTGAATAATTTGTTATTTTGTATTTTTTTGTCCATCCTGTACAGGGTGTCCAGATTTGGTTGTAAATGCGGGGTATCTCGGTTATTTTTAGGGATTAATACGACAATCTGAATATAACTAGTAGAAAATATACAGGGTGTTCTATTTAAAAAAAAAGTTTGGTCCATATATCGAACACTATCAATTTTAGTAAAAAACTGAATACGGCACTGAATTCTACGTGAAAATGTCTATAAGGCACAGTTTTTGCCATTTCAATATCATTAACCGTTCCCAATATACGAAATATGCCCCAAAAACGCAAAATTTCAATTTCGCCCTGCATCTTAAAAACGAAGGTGGCTATGAAAAATCTGTTTACGGTATCTTTCGTTTCACAAAAAAGTAGCAACGGTTCGCGAAAACCGCAACTCCCTATCTCTAAAAATAACCGAGATACCCCGCATTTACAACCAAATCTGGACACCCTGTACAACAAAATTGAAGTTTCTCCTTGTGAATCGTATTTTCTAAACAAGCAAAAACTTTTATCTAGAGTGACTTTTTGTACAAAAACTACAGAATAAACCTTTTAGAATTATTTTTTTAAAAGTCAACATGTGACTCCCATGTTATACCTACATTCGCATCTTCTGCGAATCTATAGACTCCCTGCGCGTCAACCCTACTCTACCACCCTTCGAACCTAAAATTATCACGTCTTTTGTCAAAAAGTGACTCGCACGACGTTCCCGAAACGTCAGACGCGAATCCGCGACATTGCACCTACACGCAGACTCGCACGCGCGTCACTCACCTGTGTATCCCGCCGCGCAGCCGCACTGGTAGTCCTCGAGCGACTTCAGCGAGCACGTGCCGCCGTTGAGGCACGGCTTGCTGTCGCACGAGTTCGCTATCGGTATCTCGCAGAGCGAGGCGCTGAAGCCGAGCGGGCAGAGGCAGGCGAAGCTGGGCGAGCCGCCGGGCGACACGCGCACCTGGCAGCTGCCGCCGTTCTGGCAGCGCGGCCCCGGCCCGGTCCTGCACGGGTTCAGGTGCTGGCAGTACTCGCCGACGTACCTCGACGTGCAGCTGAAAAGGAAATGAGGCGGGTCTATAGACTAGATTCGCACAGTAGTGCTGCTGGCAGGGATGGGACTCGCACGAGCGAGTCAAAAAGAGGGAAGTGAGTACAACGGGGATGCGACTCCTACATAAAAGCGAGTCTGACTATAGAAGAAACTCTCACAAATGAGTCTAGTGGGGATGCGACTCACACCAGTGAGTCAAACGAGGGAAGGTACTCTCACAAACGAGTCACAAGCTTGTGAGGTGTTGTCGTTTGCCGCGTTTCAGTGTCTTAAGTCGGCATATGGGAAGTTGACGACCTATATAAGCACATGTCGGTTGTTTTTCGTCGAGATTCTTTGAAGCACACATGCGAATTGTTAAAGATGGTTTTTGTGAAGTCGACAGTTATGTTTCGTGGCGGGCGTATAAAACATATACTTTGGGCGTCCCACACATGTTATTAACCGGCTTTTTTAAAAAAAATCGTACGGTTTTCCGTTGAATATATTAATAAATTCGATATTTCTCGATGTAATCACACGATCAAGAGCATCGTGTGGTTTTGGCGTTATCTTACACATGGAACTATATATCTGGGTTCGGGTTTCATAAAAAAAAAAGCAGTGGGTTAGTGTTTCACATTGCAAATTTAAGATTATTATCCATTAAAAAGACCAATGGAACGATATGTCTTGAAATATATTTATAAACTTTAGCAGTAACGTTCGGGACAGGTGTGGCTTTGTATTCTCACGAACCTGGCAAAAAATAATTGGATGATATGAAATAGTGTATTGCACAATGCTAAAGAACCCATTATAGATACCCGTTTCGTTTTGAAATAATCCCATATTTAACTCTAATGGCTTTTGAATAGGAGACTTGCAGAAACTGCGGGCACAACTTTAATCATGATCGCTAGCTGTCAAAATATTATCGTCACAAGTTCCGTTTTAGCCTTGTTTATAACAGAGACGTTATAAACAAGGGTTTTAGATACCCAATTTCTTTGTCTAAACCATGCACGTAATAAAAATGAAAACTTGACAAATCGGCCTTATATATCTCTCTCTGGACACCTGCCTAGGCCTAAAACCTACGTATTTATACAAGACTAAGCACACACAATGAGTAGGGACCAGTGGTAATACCCCAGGTAGTAGACAATACCTAGAGGCTGATGCTACTTTCGCTGAAAAATGCCCAGGAAATAACCGAACAATATTTGTTGCTTCTTCTGTTAGAGTTCTCAGAAGTTAAAAAACTGAATGTAATACTGCTACCATATGTGGAGAAACACTTGTGGCTCGCCAGCAGCTGCATGTGTGCTATTTAGGAGCGAATGTGTGCGGTAAAGCCTGGCTTGTTTCAAACGTCCCACTTGACGCCGCGGTCCTATACAGTATCAAAAATTGTTGTAAAGAGGTGTGTGCTTAGTAACGAGTTTATCGTGAAGCGTTTTTACAGAATATAATGCTTCCATTGTAGGGAATAGGTAGATATCAATTGAATTCGATGAGTTAACGTTATTTCTTTGTTGTGATTGCACACCGTGCTTCTTTGTTTTCGAGATGACAATTGAGAAAATGCCTTTTTAATCGTCGCAGATGTTTTTGAGACGAAAATAGCCATAGTGTGTCCGTCAAATGAGACTATGTTTGTGTTTCCTCGTATACCAATTAAAGTTACTTAGTTATTTTAATTGAGAGATGCACGCAGATGTGGTTTTAAAAGAATGCAAAGCCAGCGCACGCGACTTTTTTAGTTGCTTTGCAAATTTTGTACAATCTGCATACGGTTAAAATTTCTGCATGTCTAAGAAATAACCCAGACAACGAATTGCGAGTATATAAGCGACTGATAAAAGCAGTTTCCTTTTGGGACAAAATAAGAATCAAAGTGTACATTGTGAAGAAGTTTTTGTACAGTGATTTTGTAGTCAGTTCTCGTGACTGACTCTATTCCCAAACAATCGCTACTTAAAACGAATGAATTCAGGGAAATGTCGCCACCACATACTGAAAATATCGGGATACCTTGAAAAACGCCCTGCACGAAGAAGACCCATCGAAGAACTGGTTTGACTAATTCCTAAGGCAAATACCGAAGGTGTATGGACATTGGGAATTTTAACACTGTGGTGCTAAGAGGGCTTATCAGCCGTTCAGCACGTTTCTTAAAAATCGACTGGTGTGTGTGTGTGATGTTCTACAGGAAACTGTACACTTCGTGGCAAAGACATGTGGGTACATTCACAAAAACCTCCTGCGGTAACTCGAGATGGTAGATAAAGTACCTACGCCCTTCCCATCGCGATTGAATAACCCCTTTGCGCTTTTGTCAGCACGAATATGAGGGTACCGAACATTTATAGACATATGAATTTTTTTTAAAAAAAATTAAAGGGCGTTGCGTACAACCCACGCGATGAATAGAAACGCTCTTCTTTGCATGAATTTGCATACAACTCGGTTAATTACAAGAACCATCACCACCAATGGGCAAGGCGGCGTGGATTTTTGTTAAAAAGTCGCGCGCATAGTACCGCCCTGTAGGTGCCATATGGTATTCTCATAATATCATTTCCTGTAGATACATAAAAGCGCTCTAGCAAGTTTGAGTTTCCTCGCTGCTTTCACAACATATAATAATACACTTCGTCAATGGTTTCAGACGTTAAAAAAACACGCACAATCGCTTATGCATTATCTATATGCGCATTTTACGAAAGGTTATACAGTTATTATCAAACGCGTATAGTGTCGCCTTGAGAAAATGCTTGGCGGCAGTTTTCATGAATGACCCATTGATAAAGTTCAAGTAGTGTTGGTATTCCGGAAAATGTCTCGAATCGCAACGCAAAATTCTTACGTCAGCCGCCAAAAAAAGTCATTAATATCAATCACTACCTTTTACCGAATGCATAAATCTCGACGAACTGTAATTGGGCGCCCATTTAGCATATCTATCCAATAGCATTGTAAGACTATTAACATTCTTAAGTTCATATCATGAGAAACGATTCGAGAGAATATCTTTCTGTTCGCGGTTTCTGCCGATTCAAGGACATACAAGCGATCGATATCTCGCCAACGATTCGATCTACACAACAAATGAAATGTCGAAAGCGTTGGGCAATAGATATATTCGAAAAGGATGGACCTATCAGCCAAAAAGCCGGCGAAAATGCCGTTGATACACCTCTTAGATTATACCGGCCCCATAGCAGATCCTTGGGGTACACCAAAACGTTACACTACCAATCCCGACACATCCTCTCGAAGGGGTTGGACCAAAGGCCATATGTGTTTGCGAAATGTATCGCTTATATTGTTCTATTGAAAGCTAGAAGGGTTGGGTGCGGGGTCGCCTGAAAATCATCTACACCGAAATGTATCCTGTTTCGCTTCGATTTATTTGTAATAAATTATAATTTTATGGGATAGTTCACCGTCTAGATGCCGTTATGTGTTGAATCATGGCGAATCTGAGGAGAAACTAAAAGAGATTGGATGTTTGCCTTTGGATTAGACGCACGTCTCCGATGTTTGACTTTATAATCGCAATCTAATGGATGTTAAATCTTTTATTCGAAAGCCTATAAATCGATGTTTTAATTGGTTTTTCTTGGAGCGGTCATCGGTGTATGTAGGCACCCTATGGACGTTTTTGGTACTGGTCTCTTTGCTTCCAGTACGACCAGAACCAGACTGCCGCAATTTTTCGTCGGCCGCTTCGTGGGAACAGGTAACGACGAGGGTGACGTCAAGAACGCGGTCGTTTCCGTCAGATAGAGACGGAGAGAGGTACGCGCCCGAGAGAAAGAGGCACCCGGGGCACTAGCAGAGATGGAAAGAGAACGCAGAAAACATTGACTATAGTCCACTTTCGAGGCAACGTTGCCGGTTTTCACGGGGGACCCACCCTACCACAAGTAGGTTTAAAAGTATAGTACGTACGCATTTATACCGTTGATCTTTTGCCTACCATAAAACGGTCATTATCCCTTTGACCATAAAATGCCTGGAATTTCGTACAGGGCCGGAGTAGGTATATACCTGCAACCGTAATTCATAATATAAATACAATTTTAAGCGGGTATTTTTTATACTTATAAATATAGCTAATTGTATCAGCGTGGTATTAGTCTTGTCTTAGTGTTATAATGTGGCGTTCTGGTGCTTGTGCTTTGTGCTGATAGTGTCATGTTCAGAAGAAAGCATTTATCTCTTGATGCTAGAGAAATAATTAAAAATGTGTATCAATCGTTGCTGGCAAGAGGCCTTAATTCCACAGATGCTTTAGCGGAGACGTCTGCCTTAACAAATACTCCTCTAACTTCGGTAAGGGGCATAGTATTAAAACCTATTATTCCCAAAAAAAGCGCAGTGACTCCGGCACAATAAGAAGTACTGACGAGTATGATGTGGATTTATTAAGAAGAAAGATTTACCAAATGTATGAAGAACAATCTGTACCCACCTTGGTTTCCCTAAAGAAGAGGCTGATCAACGACGAAACAAACATTTCTTGTGGTATTACGACCCTTAGAAAAATGCTGCTCAAAATGGGATTTAAATATCGCACAATTAATAAGACGAGAATGGCGTCATTAATATCTAACAGCTATTACACAATATAGAGCAGAAAATCGCCCAATTATCTACATTGACGAAACATGGTTTGAAACCCATGACACTGCAAAAAAAGGATGGGTTGATTTTTCATAAAACTGTCAAACCAGGGCCCCATCAAATAAAGACAAAAGAATTACGATAATTCATGCAGGTTCAGAAAATGGGATTGTTCCGAACTGTCTTTTGCTTTCAGCTAAAAACATAGCTGTCTCTTCCTTAGATTACCACCAAGACACTGACGCAAAACTGTTTGATGATTGGTTTGAACATCGTCTTTTGAAAAATATACCAAAAAATAGCGTCATTGTAATGGACAATGCGCGTTATCATAGCAAGCAACTAAAAACAATTGTAGCAGTACTAAAGCGGAGATCCGACATTTCGAAAATGAAATTTATTTTGAAGAAACATACAAAAAACAGCATCTTTTGGAAGTCTTAAAAGCTTTCAAAATTGATAGGGAATACGTCTGTGACAAACTTGCAGCTGAAAATGGACATGTAGTGTTGCGTCTTCCCCCTTACTACTGTATTTTTAACCCCAATGAGTTAATATGGCACCAATTAAAATCAAATATTAGAAGAAATAATATTTCTCCCACATTAAATATATCTGTAGTAGAATTAATAAAAAACGTAGTAACATCTCTGCGGACATTTGGAAAAACTGTATACAACATGTAATTATAAGGTGGAAAATTGCGTACAAATGTTCAACCACTGATAATAAGTTTAGGTTTAGATGAGGATAATTTTGATAGTGACACAGAACTAAGTAAGGAATAATTGGGTTTCCAAATTTAATTATGTCTTCATACCGACAAGTCAATTTGTAAAACTTCTACATTGTGCTGTGTTTTAATCTAAATGTGTAAATTTAAGTATGTATTTTATTAAATTCTGTATCGTACCTGTATAATTTAATATATTTAATAAAATATTATTCATTGTTTTGTATTTTCATTTCGTTTAGAATCTCGACATATTTTAAAATACAAATAAATAAATAATATCTTAATAATGTTTAACCCGACCTTGCACCCCAGTAATATATTATACCTATAGGTATACAATGGGGTATTATCAGGTAGTTGATTTATTTCAGAAAGGTCAACGGTATAAATCCGTACACACTACACCTAAACAACTAAAGCTTGGTGTATTTAACGGTGTAAAGATTGATTTGATATCTTTTTTCGTTTAGAAGTTACGATAGGTACCTACATATATAAAAAAAACGGACGATATTTTGAAGTTAATTTTTGAACTCCTGAAAAGAATAGGACGCGGAGACCTAAAAATCTGGAAGTATGCTCCCAAAACAACTGAAATCTGCCGAATTTAATGCCGTAAATATCAATTCGACAAATCTTTCCCTTTAAAAGTTACGAACGTTGTTCCGAAACCATTTTAATAACTGGCCCCAACAGAGACCCCCGAGGCACTCCAACGTTAAATTTTCGGTACAAAAGACCCCGGCAATCTGCCTCGGCCATCGTCGGTCCTTTATTAAACCATTTGGAGAGATGCCTGCGCTCAGATAGCTAGGCAGATCGCCATTAAAGATTGTAAGACCACGAAAATACCAAAAACAAGAATCTAGAGTATATACTTGCGCTTATTATTGCGGCACACGAGATAAAATGCCGAGTGCAAAGTGCGCCCGAGACCGTAACAGTTGTGTGGGCGCCAAATTCACAATGGCCGTTGATTGGAGGGGTTAAATAATGGTCAATTGTTGTGGCCCGAACCTCATGGGAGGCACACGACTGGGGGAATAGCAGAATGTTTATGGGGACGCTATTTTTGTTTATTTTGACAAGCACAGGTTCCCACGACACATTTCCAATGTTTATAGTATCCTGTTACGAAATTTCTGTTGTTTACAGCTTTACCCGAAAGTGTATTAACTCGCACTTGCTAAATAAAACAAACTAGAACTTTAAAATGTAAACGTAGGTATATAGACACCACACGCATTTTACGTTATTCTTATGCAGATTACCGAAGGGGTAAGTCCCCTTCGGGTCCCTTCAACCGTTACTACGTCGGTAGGCGGCTAAGAACGACGTACCGCTCTTATAAAGAAATAAAACTGGTTAGTGCCTACACATTAGTAGTTTTAGTTGGTAGATAAGGCGCTATTAAAAATTCTATGGCCGTTCTTTTGTGTGCGCCGACCAATTTGGTGGATTACGTACAACGTTGGTACTCTTGGGAATTGTTACACCTGTTACGCAACAGACTCTGCCCTAAAAAGTCGTAAAAAAGGATCACAATGGCTCACATTCAAAGGGACAGACAATGGTGACGAGAGCACACGCACATGTTGCCTAAAGTTTGTAGTAGCGTACATTTTGTAATCGTCCTTTCTTCGATCTGCTGCTTGCTTCCCAGCGAAGAGCAGCAGAAGAGGAACGAAATAAAGGAGTGTACAAATCGCCTACGCGCATACCGCATGCTTTAAAATCCTATAAGAGCTTAAGTTAAGAAAGCGGTCGTCGTATTGTAGGTGAAGAGTTACAGTCGGCTTTATGGGGATAAATTTTGTATTTATGTTTATTCTTTTTTATATACTTACTTGCAGAAGCTCTCAACCTTCGGTGACGACAAGCAGGTGCCACCGTTTTGACATGGGCTGGGTGAACATGAGACAAATCCTGAAAAAATAAAAGAATAGCTTGCAGAAATATGTCGATCGCAATAATTGTGGATTGTTTGTAGAAAATAGCGAAAATCAACACCTATATACGGGTTTAAAGGACTATCTCCAGCCGATCCGGAGATACAACTGAAAAACCGAACTTCGAGTTTTCACTTTCGATTTGACATTTGCGCGGAAACGGTTAGAGCTACGACTTTCTACTTGCGCCAATCGACGCAGCGCCTCGAGATGTATAAGATACAGTGAAATCAGACCCCTGGAAAATTCCCTGAGCGCGTGGCGAATATTTCCCCGAGATTTTCGGGAGCAGTTAACCCCCTTTGGAAACTTAAATTTGCCATTTTATTCGCGAAAAAATTAAATGTTTTTATATAACAAGCTTTTAAAACGAACTAAAAAGTATAAAATATTATAAAATCGGACTAAAAAGTAGGAAATACTTTCTTCTAGACCCACAAATATGGAGCGCGTGCGATAGATAATAATAAGGAGTATAGAAAAGTATAGCTGCCATTGGAAAACAATAGTTGCATGCAATATATAGGTACAATCATTGAGTAAAGGATATATGTTTATATATAAATATATATCCTTTACTCAATGGTACAATTTTTAGTGACTTAGTCCGTTTTTTAAAAACGTGTTATATTAGAAAGTAGGTATATTTAATTTTTTTGTTTTTTTATATGTCACAGGTGTTATTTTTATTTTAAACCAAAAAAATATCATGACTTTTTTGTACATCTAGGCATTAATTTCTAATAAATAATATACAGTGCTATTCATAAAGTTTGCACCAAATGGGAAAAATTTGTATTGCGCACGATTTTTTTTGAAAACATGATTTCGGGATATGTTGGAGCATATTAGCGTTGACTGACGTATTAATAAAGACTGCTCACGGCTGTCATGTTTGACAGTTCTCTGGCTCATCATGCGCTTCCCGGAGACAAAATACAATGCAAAATACATTGTTGACCATAGGCGCCATCTACTTTCCAGGACATGAAACTATAGCCGTAAGAAGTCTTATTAATACGTCAGTCAACGATATTAGCCTATAAAGATAGTCTTGACGTCACAGCTAATGCCTGTCAAATTTTACATTTAAAACTAAAAATTGGGAAAAATTGGGTTTGCCTTTGGAAATATCGGAAAAAAATGTGTTACATGCAAATTATTTTCAGAAATAATGGTAATAATAACTTAAGACACTTAAGACACTTATTTACTGGTTGCTTTCTTACTAAACCATAAAAATAAAATACATTTCAACGCAAAACAGGGGAAAAAATAAGATTTTTTAAAATAGTTGTTGCGTAACAACTAGAGGTTTAACATCACGGAAAAAACTAAAAATTGGGAAAAATTGGGTTTGCCTTTGGAAATATCGGAAAAAAATGTGTTACATGCAAATTATTTTCAGAAATAATGGTAATAATAACTTAAGACACTTAAGACACTTATTTACTGGTTGCTTTCTTACTAAACCATAAAAATAAAATACATTTCAACGCAAAACAGGGGAAAAAATAAGATTTTTTAAAATAGTTGTTGCGTAACAACTAGAGGTTTAACATCACGGAAAAAACCGAAAAAATTGGAAAAAATGGAAAATTTCAGATAAAATTCGAATAAATAAAATAAACAAAAAAGTGCAAGAAATATTCAAATTATATTTTTTGTATACCTACATAATATTTTGCTTGAAAAACCTCAAGGAGTATAAAAATAACACATTTTGAGAGTAATGCTTTATTTAAAACAAAATAAATAAACAAAACAGTTATTGATCAACAGTAAAAAAAACTAAAAATATAATTAATTATTTTTAACTTCTTATTATATAAATTATTTCATTTAAAAATATTTATTTTTAATTATTTTAGTTATATGTATTAGGTATGAAAAAATATATTTTTTCCGTTTTTTTTCCAAATTTTTCGGGAAAAAGCCGTTTTTTTCCGACGATCAATTTTTCCGGAAATTTTAAACCTCTAGTAACACAATATTGGTGCAGACTCTTTAATTTTAAGCTAAGTTCATGCCCTGGGCCAGTGTTGTAATATTTTTACACAAAACGCATCTATATTTTGACAATTCCTGGAATATCAATTAAGAAAAGAATATCCTTAAAATTGACATAGCCGCACAATAATACAATACGAATACATTTTCATAACAACCTTTTCCGATTTCCAAGGTAAAACCCCATCTTTCCTCATTTTGATTTTAAATGTCATATTTGACAGGTAATAGTGTGCCCAAAACATGCAACAACGTAGCCCGAATCAGATTTTCAAAAAATCTAATAATAAAAATTTTTCCCATTTGGTGCAAAGGTTATGAATAGCATTCCGGTGGATTTTTCTAATTTTTGTTTACCCATTTCGATGCGACTAGACCCAATAGACGGCAATATTTCCCAAAGAAAAGATTTCGGAAAATTTCGCACCCCCCGCCACTGAAAATTGCAGGGACCGAATTATGTTCTACAGGATCGTTTTTCTCAATTTTCCTACGTAAATACGCCCAGAATTGCGCGATAGCTTCCCGGACGAGCTAATTTAAGGCACGCTCTCTACTAACTGGACCAGATTGTCACCAAAATTATCGTATTAATAATAATTGCAAACGCCCCACATTCCCATTTCTATATATGTTCGGCCCTGTGCGCGCCTGCAACCCCCTTGCACGCGTCTCACCACCTGTCTAGGACCGTTACAGGCGGCGTTGCCAGGTTTCTACAAACCCCACGCTATACGACCCCCAGTTCGACCTACGAAAAGAAACGTCTGCGCGTGGAACTCCCCGGATGCGGACATCTTATCGGACGAGCGAGTCGCGAAGAGAAATCAGGAGATCGACTCGGAGATCTGGCAACGCCCCGCGACCAAGGGCGTGTGACGTCAGCGGGCAGCTGCACCATTCTGACTGGTGTGTGTGTGTGCATCTGGGTAGCAAACAACATGTTGGAAACAGGAAGAAGTGGTTTGGGACGGCACATTTTTAAAACGTGAAATTTAAATGTTTCAGGAATGCCAGTTTGAGGTGATTTCATAGGGAATTTTCTTGCGCATCTAACTGTATTTTTGTTTGTTGCGTTAAAGTATAAATTGTACCTTTTTAAGGCCTTATAAGAAAGTTACAGGGGGTTAAAGTTGCAAAAAATATGTGAACTTTATTATCAAACATCTTGAACAACCAGTGGCGGGGAAGTGGGTAATTATAGTACAATTGTTTTTAGGAATAAATGAATCACCTTGTATAGCACTAAAATGTATTCAATTTCTTATGTAAATTTTAATTGTAAACAAAAACACCGTCTTTGCATTTTTTCATATATTATGTGTCATAGTTCCATGGCAAATTTGATTTTTTTTTTGTATTATTTAGGAGTATTTCGGAAAAATTATCTAAAAAATGTGCTCCATAAATAAGACTTAGTGTAAAAAAGTATAAATAACGTGTTTACTACCTACTTTAAATAAAGTAACTTTTCCAATATAATTGCCTATACAGGGTGTAACTAAACTGATGGTCAAAAATGACACCTCGTATTCTTGGAGTCAAAATAAGGGCACTTCTTCATATATTTTTTTCTCCTACGGGCCATAGTTTTTTTTATACAGAGCGTAGAAGTTTGGAGAAAAATACACATATATTTCTTAGTATTTCTAGAAGTATACGAGATATTTTCTTCAAACTTGGCGTGTCACATGAGCATATGAGCCGTCAAACTTAAGGTTGACATGAAGCTTCTGAGGCTCCCAGTTGCGGAGATACAGGGTGTTAGTAAAATTAATTAGTTCAGAAAAATGTGAATACCCTGTATAATCGCATTTTTTAAATTTGTTTTGAATGGTAAATTCAATGGTTGACAAAAAGTATCTCTTAGTATTTTTTCATATTCGCAGCCGTTTCTTAATTATTTTTAAAGAAAGTCACTTTAAGAATAAATCTAGCAATCTGTGGATGTCAATTAAACTTTATTTAACAAAATGCAAAAGCAAAAACAATAATAAAAGAAACGCATTGCTATTAGAAAATTAAATTATTAAATGTTTGAAATGACCGCCGTCTCTTTCAATATAAAATATAATTTTTCAAAATATTGATACTAAGGTGCAAAGTTGGCAGCCAAATGATTCAAATAATGCCAAGTTTAATTGACATCCACAGATTGTTAGATTTATTCTTAAAGTGACTTTTTTATTGCAGCATTGCCGTTCTTTGAAAGTAATTAAAAAACGGCTGAGAATATGAAAAAATACTAAGAGATACTTTTTGTTAACCATTGAATTTACCATTCAAAACAAATTTAAAAAATGCGATTATACAGGGTATTTATATTTTTCTGAACTAATTAATTTTAATAACACCCTGTATCTCCGCAACTGGGGGCCTCACAAGATTCCTATTAACCTTAAATTTGACAACTCATCCGCTCATGTGACACGCCAAGTTTGAAGAAAATATCTCGTATACTTCTAGAAATACTAAGAAATATGTGTATTTTTCTCTAAATTTCTATGCTCTGTATAAAAAAAACTATGGCCCGTAGGAGAAAAAAATATATGAAGAAGTGCGCTTATTTTGACTCCAAGAATACGTGGTTTCATTTTTGACCATCAGTTTAGTTACACCCTGTATACTTAAGGCTATACCTACTTTTAAAGATACAGGGTCTAAAACATTTAAGGAAGATAAAATTAAAGTTACACTCTGTATCTTGAAAAGTAAAACCTTGAATGGGTAAGTTTATTGGAAAAATTTACATTATTTAAAGTAAGAAACACATTTTTTCTACTTTGAGTCTTACCTATAGACTAAATTTTTAGCTATTTTTTCAGAAAAACTATATATAAAAATAATAAAAAATACCTAATACAAAATAAATGAAATTTGACATGAAACCATGACATGTACGAAAAATTGCCAAGAAGATATTTTTGTTTAAAATTAAAATCTACATAAAAACAATACATTTTATTACTATAGAAGGTATGGGTTACTTCTTTTTCTAAAAAACAACAATTGTAGACACTAATTATGCACTTCTACGCCACTGGTTGTTCAAGGTGTTTGATATTAACAGATTTTATGCTAACCCATGCCGTTATAACGTGTACCAAATTTGACTTAAATATCTCAACTAGTTTGGTAAATATTCATTAAAACCCACATATTTTTTAAAACTTTAACACCCTGTAACTTTTTTATAAGGCCTTGAAAAGCTTCAATTTATACGAGAAAGTACGGTTATTTTACAGGTTGGTCCCTTAAGATGAGTAAAATAAAGAATTTTATTACACCTATTAGTATTCAGAAGAATAACAAAAAAATTATACGCCACTGGAAATTTACTTTTCTCGACTAAAAAATCGCTTCAAAAATAGTGGCAAAAGTAAAATAAAAAAAAATCACAAACAAAAAACTACGTAAGTTCGAAGAAAATGCGACATTTTGAGAAACGTCCTGTATATCTCCTATATAATCAAGATATCGAGATGCTGTTTGCGGCATTCAAGTTCCGATCGCTATAGCTACTTCTTGCCAATCTCCCCTAAAACCGACAGATTTGGTCCATCCTGTACAGATGTAGGTATGTATTTGGATTAAGTTAATTAAATTGACGACCAGGTTGTAATTATCTTAAGGACGATTTTGCGCGCTGCTAACTGTAACGTCTCGTTTCCGCGCCACAGTGTGTGAAAACCGGCCGGGATCTTCTCGTTTGGTCAAGCGTAGCTTTGTTTTTGTTTAGTTTCACCGAAAAACTTTAGGTACCTATCATACTCAACTGAAAATTCAAAGATACACACGCTACGCAAAGTGCATGTCGACATTACTGGAGAAAATAACAATCATCGACTTTGCCATCTTCAAGCCGTCGCAATTTAAAAGTTAAGACACGCCTTATAGTCTTTTTCTTGTGTATATAGAGATCATTCCCATAAGCTTTCTCTTCTCTCGCGGTATATACCTATACACTTTACCTAATCATTGAGAATTAAATATGTTATTTTTAAAAGCCAAAAGAACGACAAAGGAGAATGTTACCACCAAGCATCCGATTTACTATACTCAAGTACTTTTTTCCCAACCAGAGTGCATAAGAACCTATTAACAAATCGACTCGGTGACTTTCTAATAAGCCAGCAAGATTTATACCTTCTTAATGAGACCGATACGAGATTTTTTCAGTCAGCAAACAGTGAAAGAGTTGTTATGGCGAGATCCAATCGGTTCTAGATTTTAATTAAATTTCATTAAGAGAGAGAGATAATATCGACAAAATAACAATACTATTTTTTAGTTTGTATATAAACCAAACGGTACCTATAATAAGCCATGGTTATTTCGAGCGCGTAGTTATGGGAATTTTTAGTGGCATTAGGCACAAATGTCACGTATAGCTTGTCGCATACGGGCGCGTCTTATTCATAAAATGCCCATTGTCCGCGATAGAATATTTAAAACAAGGTGGAAACATTAAAAAATTAAAAAATCCGCTATAGGTATGTACCTACCTATATCTCTAAGTTAGGGACCACCCTGTATTATTTCTTTAAAACAATGCCACTTGTAGTCAAAATTATACCTACGTAGGCACCTAGTATTGAAGATATTTATTTTAATTACACAAAAGTGTACCTATATACAGTATGGTCATTTAAGTGTGCAACATATGGGATTTTTTTTTATTAATTGCACAACGAAAGTACAAATATTTCCGAAAGTTCCTGCATGTTCGATAATCATATATTGGGCGCACTTAGAATGGTTGCAAGTCAAACAGCATACAGGGTAGGTCAAAAAATATAAAAATTGTACAGGAGTAAAGTATCTATACTTTTATTTCAGAAAATTCAGCAAAATGCTATTAAGAAAAGTTGTCTAGAATTAAAAGTTATGCCTAAATACCAAAACATGGCCTCCTAAGAAAAAGAAATATATTACAATTTCATAAATCAATCAAAATTATATCAATTTCACATAACTTTGTTAAAATTCAATCATATTTGTAAAATTAACTTAGATTTTAATTTTTTAGGGAATCACAAACTTCATGTTTGTTGCAACGATAGATATTAAACAAAACTTTAAAATTTCGCAAAAATTCTTCTGACCAAGGTAAAACATTAGTAATGATAATGTGTATATTAAAAAACTCTCATTTAAGGTGCAAATTTTTTATTTTAAATGTTTATTAAGAAACTGGAAATTAATTGACGAAAATTTTTTTTTCTTGGGAGGCTATGTTTTGGTATTTAGGCATAGCCTTTATATCTAAACGCACCTTTTCTTAATAACCTTTTCCTGAATTTTTTGAAATAAGGGTAGGTAGTTTACTCTTGTGCAATTTTTATATTTTTTTGACCTACCCTGTATGCCCTGTGCGCCTAATATGATTATCGGACATGCACCAACTTTCGGGAATAAGTATTTGTATTTTCGTTATGCAATTAATAAAAAAAAGTCCTATATGTTGCACACTTAACTAACCACACTGTATATGTTATGAATACAAGACTGTTTACAAACTGCCGAAATTTCGAAAATAACGTTTTCAGAAAGGGTAGTATGCGTTTCGTAGGTAAAGGTTCGGTAGACACCCTTATATATTCGTTCATCGTGGGGTGACTGTTGCCAAGTATTTTATCTACCTACAAAACGCATTCAACGGCCATAAGGACACAACATACCATAAAAATATTATTGATATCTACTGTAAACTAGATTACATTTAAAAGAAGTCTGCAGTATCATTTTTTTGTATTGAAGGCTAGCACGTAGCACCACCTTAGAAAGGTGACTAAAACTGCAAAACTAATCGTGGTATATTGTTCAAAATCTCAAGAATTATTAAACAAACTCTCTTTAACACGTAACAAATGTATAAACCCGGAAAAAACCTCAAAATTTGCTTTAGTATTCAAAAAAACGCATCTACAGCTATGACAACCACCTGTGAATACATTAAAAGTCGAATAACAACAAAAACACTGGACATGCATTAACAAAACTTGCAGGAAATGTTAGCGGGGTTAAAACCAAATTAACTTGTATCAAAACGCCGAAAATTTCTAATAAAAACGGCGTTTTTATTTAAAAAAAAACGCGCGCTACCACCTGAAACATAGCAACTGAAATATCCCGCAAACCGTTCGAATTTCGCCGCCGAAAACCCAAAAAAAGTTCGCCGCGACCGAAATTCCTCACCTGCAACCTTCCCGGCGCATCCCAACAGCAGTATAATCCAAACGTGGTAATCCTTTATGCGCATCTTAGGCTGTGGGGCCACATGGGGGCCCTCTGCTCCGCTGCGGTCTCGCGCGCTACGCGGACGCCATTTTCCGCCCCGGAAAACTCTCTTGGAAAATTCGGAAAATCGGACGCGCGCGACGCTGTCCCGTTGTTGCCACAGCAACGGTCGACTCGCTTCTGGCGGCCCGCCGTCCGCAAGATGGCCGACGGCCGGGCCGTCCCTACGCGCTGGCGTGGACCCGACCGGCGGCGTGAACGCGCGAAACTCGCCGGAAACGCGTCGGAGACGCTTCGGATCGGTGTCGAATCGTTCCCCGCGCGATTCCCCGCGCGTACATACGCATAAACCTCGATTATATTGCGGGAAACGCGCGGCGAACGCGGATTTCGCGGTCCTACTTTTCGTCGGGAGATGCTGGGACGGCGCGGGTCGCCGGCCAATCGCAGGGCGGCATTCCCGCGACGTCGGACGAACGCGGACTTCGGGCGACGTCGGAGACTTGCACGATCGCGTAGTTGGGAGGTGGAGACTGTAACGGGAGCAGAGAGAACGAACCCTTTAAAAAAGTTGCAGCAATTTTTTGAACATTTCAACATTTGATACACTTTTCTAAAGAGAGTTTTCTCGAAGAATGTTGAGATATATTTGGAATATAACATCGAAATGTATCAAATCCAGATAACAATAATTTTAAGCAATTTTGAAGAAGTTAGGTATATCGTTATTAATATAAATAAAGGATGTTTAGTGGCATATCGGGTAAAGTAGGAGTCCCGGGTTCGAATCCTGGCTGGAGTGCATTTTTTTTTCAATTGATAGGTAGATATCCTTTACCTATACGCCACTAAACATCCTTTATTATTTATAATTGCAGGTACTAAAAATCTTCCTTTTTTTAGTACGTTTTTTTTTTTTAAAAAAAGCCTAATATCGTTGACTGACATATATTTAATATATGTATATATTTAATTTGAACAAAGTTATGCGGGATTGATTTAATTTTGATTGACTTATGAAAACGTTTAGGGTGAATATTAAAACAAACTTTTTTTTAGGAATAATTATTAGTTTTCAAAAAAATATTTGTTTCTTAGGAGGCCATGTTTTGGTATTTAGGCATAACTTTTAATTCTAGACAACTTTTCTTAATAACATTTTGCTGACTTTTCTGAAATAAAAGTATAGATACTTTACTCTTGTACAATTTTGATATTTTTTGACCTACCCTGTATGCTGTTTGACTTGCAACCATTCTAAGTGCGCCGAATATGATTATCGAACATGCACCAACTTTCGGGAATATTTGTATTTTCGTTGTGCAATTAATAAAAAAATCCCATATGTTGCACACTTAAATGATCACACTGTATACAGGGAGTTCCATTCTGCATTTGTGTCAAAATTGAAGCAAAAGATGAATTTTGAAGGCATCTTTCGAGTCAAGTGTGCCATGGAATATGGAATCCCCTTTGAATGATCAAAACATTCAAAGTATTTTTCTCTGGGCCCTCGTAAAATGTTGAATTTTTATGAAACTTTATACGGGTCAAAAATGATCTGGCATTATTGGAAAAATATTAATACACACAAAAGTTATTTATTTCTTTATAAGATATCAACCAACAAATAAAAACAATTTAAATTATTGGACCTTTCTCAATAAATATGGAATCAATGAACTAACATAATATAGTATAATAATATATAGCTTAATTTTTAAAAATCCTGTCTAAAAGATGAACTTAATGTAACTTTACATATAGTTATATATTTTTTTATTAAAATGGTTTTTTACTTTGGTACACCCTGTATTTTTTTACAACACATTTTTTTTTGTTTTTCTATCGAACAACACCAAAAACTAACCTTTTTTTTCAAAAGCAAAGTTATAATAGACTTCAAAAAATGTAACTATATTTGGGCCACCATTTAAAATAATAATTAAATTTTGTAAATTTCACATAGGTACCTAATGTTATATAATTAGTAGGTACCTATATGTATAGCCACTGTGCTAAATAAATCGTCTTATTATTAGGTACATGTTGTTTGCAAAGTTTTATTAATAGAAACTTGTTTGATCGATATAAACCCCAATTTCCATAGGGTCACATATCAAAGCAACCTGTGTGTGGAAAGTGCTATTTTATTTTTAAAAAAGACAGTCGGGGCGTGCGTAAAACTATTATCTATTTATACGTCGTGTTTTCCTATAGAAGAATGGCTAGTGCCACACCGACAGTCGTCGATGTCAGCAAGCTGGCGGAGCTCAACAAGAAAATCATCGAAATCAAAAAGAAAATCCAACTCTCCGGTAAACAATAACTAATTAAGCACCTCACGATATATTAAATATTCACACTGTGTTATGGTTAATTGAAGTGATTATGTTGTTGTTGGTTTAGCAACTCTCTTGCGGTGTGTGAAAAAAAAAATAATGCCCGAACTGTGGGAACTGAAAAATAAAATGTTGCAGCAACATTTAAAACAAAGAACGAACTAATGATAATCTAATTTAAGCCTAGATATTTAATTTAATATTTCCTTTATTTGCTTGTCACTAATATTTCTCAATACATCTTTCTTATTACTATTATTAGACGCATCCGTTTGACCAGATTTATTTTTATTACACCCCCATTATTTCTAGAGCAATGCAGTCGTTTCAAAACTAGTCGTAACATGTTGAAATATCTTCCTTAAAAAATCCATCATATCTAAGTCGCATACCTGCGAAGTAGGTACCTTATCACTGATATAATAGCAACTGTTTAAATAGTGCGATAAACATTTCACAACGATACTTTTTTTTAGAGGGCCAAAGAAAGGCGTTGTTCGAAGATTGCGAGGCAGAAAGAAAGTCGAATGCGGACGAAATTCTCAAACTCAAAAAGGAAATTTCCACCCTGGTGGTCACACTCCACGAAAGCAAGAGTTCGACCGCCAAGTACAGGGTGAAAAATAAGAGATTGGACGAAGTGGTGGGGCCTTTGTCCGAAAAAACTTGCTCGCAAGTGAAAGATCTGTTGGATCTCCAAATTATCGACAAGTCTAAGAAGTTGAACCTGTTGAAATACAGGACGAAAAAACGTAAAAAGTATTTGGCGGAGCTAGGTGAGCAGTATCAGAAGTTGGCGAGGAAAACTGAGAAGAAAGAGCTGGCCCAAAAAGTCGAGAAACCCGTGAAAAAAGTTGTGGTTAAAATTTTAAAAAAATGAAAACTGAATTTTTGTTTTTTTAGTCGACGTCCGAACTGCAAAATAATATCCACGCTTTCGAAGTACAAATGAGGGAAGCGAACCACATTAGAAAGAGATATTTGGAGATTAGAAAATCGTTAAAAGACGATTCGGCTAAATTTGAGGCCAACATAAAAAAGTTAGAGGGCGAAGTGCAAAGTCAAAATGAAGACATTGAAAAATTGCAAAAGGTGTAACAGATTTTTTTAATGTCATTAATGTTTTTTCGTCCTCTTGCATAAATCAAAAATAATTACAGCTTAATAGACAGGGTGGTCCAACTTTTAGTAATAAGTAGATGTTTTCATATAAACTTTTGAGTTCACATAAGGTGTAAATAGCAAAAAAAATTGACATTTGAGGTTCTGGGGATCAGCCCTGCTTGGTTTGAAACTAATTTGTGACAATTTTACTTTCGAAAAATCAGGTATACCTTGGAAATTATGAAAAAACTATTTTTCCTTATTAGTAAAAGTGCATTTTTTGGAGGTTTTACGGCAAAATTTTGATTTTTAGCATTTTTCCCACTTTTTTTAGTAAAGTGCACTGTGTGTAGTTTCACATCAAAATGTTATTGTTCACATTGATCACAATGAAAAACTAGATGTGAAAAACAATTAAAACGCACAAAAATCAAAGTAGACCTAGGCTTTTAAAATTTTTCACACCTAGACAGTTTTTCATTGTAAACAAGTTTTCTTAATAACATTTTGATGTGAAAACTACAAAAAGTGCACTTTTCTAAAAAAAAGTAGGAAAAATGCCAAAAAATCGAAGTAGGATTAGACTTTCGAAATTTCGAAAACTTACTCAGTTTTTCATTCTGAACAAGTAAACTTATGTCACAAATTAGTTTGAAACCAAGCAGGGCTGATCCCCAGAAGCCCAAATTTCAACTCGATTTTTTTTATTTACACCTTATAGGTATGCGAATTCAATCTTATATTTTATTAAAAAAAAAGAGTAGGCCTCTAAAAAATTAATCTTTTTTGCCATCACTAAACTTCCAAGACAATTCTAAAAAAAAAACAACTAGCCTCGACTTTTTTTTTCGAAAAATGTATCCTTTACTTTTACTTACCTACTTTTTGAAAAATCCATTTTTTCATGTGCCTTTTAAATTATTTTAGCAGGAGAAAATCAAAGTGTGTCTAGGTTTTTGAAATTTTGCACATTTACTCAATTTTTAATACTAAACAAATTTCCTTAATAACATTTTGACGTAAAACCTATGTAAAAAGCATTTTACTGATACGAAAAATTAGACACATGATTTTTCGAATCTAGAAATCCCAGAACTGAGTAATTTCAAAAGCTACTCACTTTGATGTTTCCTGAAGTTTTGCCCCTGAACGTTGGACCACCCTGTAGATATTTTATTGATAAAAAAAAAACATTATATTTTAATTCCTAATTTTAGCCCTCAGGATTACACAAATAAATCATTGTAATTTTTTTTAATTTTCTTCTTGGAAAACGTTTTTTTTTTTAGATCATGGACGAAGCAACGAAAAGAAGATGTAAAGCTAGAGGTATCCTCCTGAAGGAAGAAAAATCCGCGACTTCGGCAGCAGACCACAGAGACCAGGAGGCTGCGGAAGGCAGAAGGTTGGTCGGCGAACGGCGATCCGAACTTGAACGCTTGGAGAAGCGGCTCTTCCAGGTAGTTTTCGGCTTCGCGCGCGTCTAAATTCGAATTTCCCGCCTTCGCTTGTCGTCAGGGCGGTCGACTTCCGGCCAGGCCGGACCCGGAGGGCGCCGAAACCGACCTGCCGGAAGAGGAAAAATCGCCGACGCCGACGCATCCGGTCGAAGTCCTGGCGCAGAAATTCGACCAGCTGAAACAAGCCACGGGTGAGAAGAAAAACGCGTTTTGTTGGCGATTCCTTTCTAATTCGGCGACGTTTTAAGGTGGGACGACCACGGCGGAAGTGTTGGAAAAGTTCCAGGCGCAAAGGGACACTCTGGACAGGTTGAACGCGCTCCGGAAAAAGTCGGAAGACGAGAAATGCCAACTCGAGAAGAGCTTGGACATTTTGAAGAATAAATTGGAAGGGTACAAGTATGCGGAAGTCAGGGACGCCGAAAGGCAAGTATATTTCACGTGTTTTGGTATTCGCAAAGAAATTTTCGATTTATTTACGCCTCTAAATAAAATCAAAAGTTAAAACCCAACAAAAGCTTTTTGTTTATAACTTTCAAAAAAGGCACAACCTTCTACCTATGCCATTCGACGCAGCGACTCGAAATTAACAAAACTTGCCTTTCTCTAGCATCAGAAAATTTTATTTGAGCTGTAGTGAACTTTTTCCAGAATTTGCACTACCATTTCAATTTGAAATTAATCTGAGAGAAAACGGAGATGCCTGCGACCTTCTACCTTGCGGCATTCGACTCAGCGACTCAAAATGAATAAAAATTGATATTCTCGGGCTTCAGAAAAATTTATGTGGTCTGTAATGATTTTTTTTTTCAAGAACTTTGATTTTTGTTTTAAATTTGCACTACCATTCCAATATGAAATTAATCTGAGAGAAAACGTAGCTAGCTACGACCTTCTACCATGCGGCATTCGACTCAGCGACTCAAAATCAACCAAAATTTGCTATTCTCGGGCTTTAGAAAAATTTATGTGGTCTGTAATGAATTTTTTTCAAAACTTTGACTTTTTTGAAATTGCTATTTATCATTTCAATTTGAAATTAATCTGAGAGAAAACTTAGATGCCTATGATCTTCTACCTTGCGGCATTCGACTCAGTGACTCAAAATGAATAAAATTTGATATAATCGGGCTTCAGAAATATTTATGTGGTCTGTAATGATTTTTTTTTCAAGAACTTTGATTTTTGTTGAAAATTGCACCACCATTTCAATATGAAATTAATCCGAGAGAAAACATAGCTATCTACGATCTTCTACCATGCGGCATTCGACTCAGCAACTCAAAATGAATAAATCTTCAGAAAAATTTATATGGATTGTAATGATTTTTTTTTTCAAAACTTTGAATTTTTTTGGAAATTTACACTACCATTTCAATTTCAAATTAATCTGAGAGAAAACGGAGATGTTTACGATCTTCTACCTTGCGGCATTCGACTCAGCGACTCAAAACGAATAAAATTTTATATTCTCGGGCTTCAGAAAAAAAATATGTGGTCTGTAATGATTTATAAATTTGCAAATTTATAAATTTGCATTTATCATTTCAATTTGAAATTAATATGAGAGAAAACGTAGCTAGCTACGACCTTCTACCATGCGGCATTCGACGCAGCGACTCAACATGAACCAAAATTAGCTATTCTCGGGATTTAGAAAAATGTATGTAGTCTGTAACTTTTTTTTCAAAACTTTCACTTTTTTTGGAAATTTGCATTTATCATTTCAATTTAAAATTAATCTGAGGGAAAACGTAGATGCCTATGATCTTTTACCTTGCGACATTCGACTCAGTGGCTCAAAATAAATAAAATTTTGCTATTCTTGAGCTTTATGTGGTCTGTAATGATTTTTTTCCAAAACTTTCACTTTTTTTGGAAATTCGCATTTATCATTTCAATTTGAAATTAATCTGAAAGAAAACGTAGCTATCTACGACCTTCTACCATGCGGCATTCGACTCAGCGGCTCAAAATGAAGACAATCCGTCGTTGTCAGGCCTTAGAATAAATTATTCTTGCCATAGCGATTTTTTTCCCAATACCTTGTAATTTTTTTTTATGAAAATGTGAATCTACCACTTAGTTTTTGGCTATTTGTTTCTTTGTACCCTTTAAGGAAAACCGGGGAAATGGAAAAAGTGCAACGGGAAATCGACGACCGCCTCGAAAGAGCCGCAAACCTGAACGAAACGAAACGTTCAAAAGACGAAGCTATCGGGAAACTTCTGAACGACCTCCACGGCTTATATCTGTCGGTCAACCCCGCGTCCCTACCCAAACGCGACGCCCTCGAACTCCTCGACTGCATTCAAACCGATCTCGCGACCGTCCTGGCCAAACTCGCCCGCATCGAAGAATCTAAAAAGCAAGAGGAAGAAGGCAAACACGTAAGACGCGGAAATCGCCGGGAAACGCTTTTCTATGGAACGCCGTTTTAACATTTATTATACTCGGGAGCCATATGTATCATAAAAATTGAATTTTCATTATCAAAATGACGTGGCTTTTGAACGACATCCAAATTAGAACAATTTTCATTATCAAAGTATACCATATAAATTAATTTGCTCAAGGTCGAGAGTTTTTATGGTACAATTTCTATTATCTGATAAATAAAATTGTCAAGGTCATTATTTTTACGGTATAATTTCTATTATGTCATTTGATAATAAAAATTATATCAGAAAAATTCGATTCTCGGTCTCGCTCTTTCAACAGTCTTCCATAGGCACTCGTCCAAGGTCAATAATTTTTATGGTATAATTTCTATTATCAAATTCGATAATAGAAATTGTATCATAAAAATTGTATTTAATTTATATGTAACAATTTTTATTATCACATAATGAAAATACATTGAATACAAATTCAAGTCTATTTTTATTATCGGAAAGACCACTCTTTTAACTACCATAAAAATTGGTCGAATTTTTATTATCGAAATGCAACGGAATTGTTATGAAAGAAATTAGACGTGTACAAATTAAAATGATACTTGAAAGTGAAACTGTAGTTTTCTTTCATAAAAATTTCGTTGCATTTCGATAATCAAAATTCGACCAATTTTTATGGTAGTTAAAAGAGTGGTCTTTCCGATAATAAAAATAGGACTTGAATTTTTATTCAATGTATGTTCATTATGTGATAATAAAAATTGTTGCATGTAAATTAATAGTTATTTATGTACCAAGGCACTGAAGTTCGACTTTTTATGACTCATGTGGAATTTAGTTGCCGAGGCCTCTGGCCGAGGCAAATAAACCACATGAGTCATAAAAAGAACTTCAGTGCCGAGGTACATAATATATTTTTTTTTGAAATCGGAAAAAAAAATGTTTTATTAGGCAAGAAAATAACAATAAGGGATCACCCGTCCATGAACCGACTACGCGCGGCGTTGCTTGACTTTGACGATCGCTCTACCTAGGTCAAGTAAGACAAGACACGGCATCTTCGTACAGAAAAACCAAACTCTGCTTCTTGTGCAGCCTACACAACAAATCTATTGATATTCAAATTTACTAAAATATGTATACTGAAGGATTGCGCTTCTATAGGAAACAATTTCGCAATGTGTACGAAAAGTTAAATGGGCTTTTATCGGCCGGGTTTTAAATATTTGGTCACTTTTGACGGGCAATTTCTCCGCGTCTGACGTTTGATGTTTACATCTCGCCAAGGCCTACTTATTGAAAAAATCGTACAATAATGTAGCCCATTATTGTACGATTTCTGTGCTTTTAATGACGATTTTGGGACACTTTACTGCCGATTTCAAGAAAATATAATTTTTATGATATAATTTCTTTTATCGAATTTGATAAAAAAAATTATACCATAAAAATTATTGACCTTGGGCGAGTGCCTATGGAATACTGTTGAAAGAGCGAGGCCGAGAATCGAATTTTGATATAATTTTTATTATCAAATGACATAATAGAAATTATAACGTAAAAATAAAGACCTTGACAATTTTATTTATCAGATAATAGAAATTGTACCATAAAAATTCTCGACCTTGAGCAATAGTATATTACATAGCGAGAGTAGTAAGAAGCTTATTACGTACGAGTGGAAAACTTGCGCACGAGCCGCGCAGCGGCGAGTGCTGTAATTCCACGAGTATGTAATAAGCTTACAACTCGAGTTTTGTATTATAACTTTTCTTCGACGAAAAAAAAACTATTATAATAGATAAACTATACTTCTGATTATCTGACAGGCAACAATTAGTATGTTGGTTGGTTGCTATGGTGACGCGGATGACGCACTAAGAAGGCACCCGTGATATAATTGCGTTTTAATTAAGAACAGATACGTAATTTTTTTTATTACATGCCAGTCATTACGTGGTTACGTGTCAGTGTTCGTAACAATGGACTTACTTATAACCTAAACCGTCACTTAATAGGTATGTTACTAGCATAGGAGTAGAAAAATGAATTTATATGGTACTTTGATAATGAAAATTGTTCTAATTTGGATGTCGTTCAAAAGCCACGTCATTATGATAATGAAAATTCAATTTTTATGATACATAATATGGCTCCCGAGTATAATAAATGTTAAAGCGGCGTTCCATGTTTTTCCGACGTTCACTTTCAAGGTGGAGGAGACGCCGGCGGAAAACCCGGAAGACCGCATGCCGGCCCCCTACGCCGGCCTGCTCAGGAGGACGCCGCTGCCGCCGGCGGGGGGCTCCCCGGCCCCCCCGCCTCTCCCCGGCAGCGAGGACGAGGAGGAGGTGCCCTCCAGGGGGTACCTGAAGAGGCAGGCGCAGCTCGTGGTCGACGCTAAATCGAGGAGGAAAAATATTCGCATGCAGCTGCCGAAAAGAAACGTGTAGAACCTGGACCAACGTGTTGGTCCAGGTAGAACTCTGCACAGTTACAAAAAGGACCAGTAGAGTGTTGATTTATTTGAATGTTAAAAATTTTGTGTTAATAAATAATCACATCTGGCCAGTACGCTGTATACGTATGTTAATCCACTTTCCTGAGCCAAATAGGCCACGGAAATTGCGGTAAAAAATGACGACAAAATTCATAACCGCATTTTTATAATGCTATCACAAAATATTGGTAATAAATGAACGCCAGAATTGTTTTTATACAAAATAAATATACGCGTGTGGGCGTTTTTTTAGAAAAATACATTTTCTTGATGTAATATAAAGACGGCATAAATATTAACTATGCGAATTTTAAGTTGCATTTATTAGTAAGTAAGGTATATAAAGTTGAGATTGATAAATTAGGTAAACAGATTACGTTTGCGCAAAAATATTAACTGCGTTTTTATTATTTATAATTACCTTAAAAATCAAGTATTAACAGTTTGTTCTGAAATTAAACATATGGTCTCGCCGGAAATCGCATTTTAAAAAAATTTGAAGCTGTCTTTGAGAGCAAAATTATTAACTGGCTGATTTTTGTTAAACTTTGTAAGTGGAGTAAGTCTTGTTGAATTTTTTGAAATTAAACAAAAATTGGTAACGGAAGTATTTTGAAATGACAAATGACAGTTGACCTACATGCGCCGTAAATAAATGTTTAATTTCGCTATATGTGATTTAATATAGTTATATTGTAAAATGTTAAACAAAAAAAATCCGTTAATATTTTTGCTTTCCTAAAGAAATGAAGAAGTGACAGTTGTTGACCTATAGGCGCCGTAAATAAATGTTTAATTTCGCCATATATGATTCAATATAGTTATATTGTAAAAAGTTAAACAAAAAAAAACAGTTAATATTTTTGCCTAGTCTATACCAATGAGAAGTGACAACTGACGTACATGCGGCTCAGATAAATGTTTAATTTTGTATAAGTTACATTCTATTTGTAAAAGGGAATGATCATCTGCAATAAAAACGTAGTTAATATTTTTGCTTTTGCCGAAATAGAAAATTATCCGATTTATATCCCTCTTTGTCGATCTAATTTACTTCCATATTCTTAAAATGTTTAATTTCTTAATATATGTTAGCAAGGGAAGTTTTTTTACCTAAAGAGTCTAAAAAAAAATCCAGTTAACATTTTTGCTCGAAATTTCTAACGAAAAAAAGGTGTTTTTTGAGGTAACTCAAGGTTCCGTTTTTTCAAAATGTTTAATTTTCGGTTTCTACCAACGTATTTACTTATAACTTTGATATGGTAAAACAAAATTGCAGTTAATATTTTTTCTAGGTCAAATTTTATTTTCCCTGGCCTAAAAGTGTTAATAAAATGATAATCTGTTGTGTTAATTTTAGCATATATACCATTTTACATATTGAGACATATTGTTTGGATAACTTTATTTGTAGATATACAGTGTGGTCATTCAAGTGTGCAACGTATGGGATTTTTTTTTATTAATTGCACAACCAAAATACAGATTTCGTAAATTTTACCGGTGTTTTATTCCGTACTTGATATTTATTTACCTTTTGTTTTTTCTCGTAAGCTTCATTTTTCAAAAGGCTTTCCTCATTGGGTGTCGGGTACCGGATACCTGGAAATGGGAACGATCCATTCGGGAGACGAAATGAAAACTAAGGCAGTACCGCCCTATGAATTTTGCAAGAATGTGCCGACTTATTTTATTACAGAAATGTTATCTCCCAAATGAATGTTCCAGAAACAAGTGTTAGTTTGGTACGTATAAAACATTCATCTAGAATGGAGAGGGAGTATCGCTGAGAAAGAGGAAAATAGTAAACATCTATTGTGTGGGAAAAATATATAAATATAAGTATATATTATTGGGAGTGTTCAAAAACGAAAGATAACATTTGGCTGCTCCCCCAATATGAATCTCTCGTTTTCAAACAATAATTTCAATACTGAAACGCTGGTAATAAATGTTTAAATTCATCTAATAATTATTATTATTGTCCGATCGTATCTATATACAATTTTTAAATGTTTAGTTTAAATGCAACAACTTTGATTTAGTCTTTTATTTTAAGCGGGTTCATCTAACATCCCAAGTAAAAATGTATTCGTTGGCAGTTATCAGTCAAACAGTCTAAAGTGGTGGCTTTTTTGGTAACTAAAAAGACTTGTCTTTTGATTGGTAAACGATATTAAAAAATGTAAACTTTGATTGGTGCATTCCAAATTTGGCAACAACGCACTGTCAGATCTGATACAAATATATTTCCACTAGTTATGTCAGCACGACCCACTTGCCCAGCTATTCATCCCTTTTAATATTGCGCAATCAAAAGCACCCCGGGTGCCATCCGAGAGCAAATGTCACCAACATCCACAACCGAATGACACCGCAACTTGTGACGCGGTGCGTCTCGCCAAAAATCCCCCGAGAAATCGCTCCCGCACAACCTTCGTGAATGATCGCCAGATGCTTTTACCAAAGACGAGGAGACCGGGACGGAACCGGCCAAACCATGCGGTTTGTCCGAAGACAATAACGGTTGCAGAAATAATATTTTTTCCGCAACAGCACCTAGATCCGGTGGATCGTTTTCAGAAGACATCACGCGTACCAGTCCTAGCAACGACTGTGCAAATATTTGCAGAATAACGTCATCAACCTAACAGTAGATGGCATAAGACCAGAGGTGGAGTTTCGACCTAACCATCGCAGTCTAGGGGGTGTCGTGAACCTAACGGCAGTCGGAAATTCTTTCGCAGGAAGAAAGAACGAAGCTACAGGCGTGTACCTTGATAGACTACGAGACCGGAAGCGGGGCGGTTTCAGGGGGGAAGTCGGCGAGATCGGGCCGCGTTACTCCCACGTCGAATCTCTGGAACTCCGGAACTCAGGTACCCCAAGCACCGCAGGCATGCGGCGGAACTGAGCAGAGCAGGCGCTCCCCAAGAAAACGCCGTCGATTCTCTACCACCGCAAACTGACGACAGATTTGGATTTCCGAGAGTCCGGACTCCCCGAAATATGAACGTGTCGTTTGGGCGGTGAAACGTTGGTAGAGAACAAACGACACTTTCTAGGGAAGATCCTTCGCCTTTTCAATCTAGATCAAAGGTTGTATTATTGTTGTAAAGCCTCTTAATACACCCTAATTAAAATTCGAAAATAATGCATCGCCTGTGCTATGGTCATTGCAGAAAACTTACCCAAGTTCTTTATTTGGGGTTTGGAAAAGCTTCTGGAAGTTTCCTTTATGTTCCACAGCACAGCAGAACAAAGTGTATTAAAGAGGCAGATTGAGAAAAGGTTTTTGCTCAATTTCACCGGCATGCGTCGTCATGCAACATGCTACGTATTGCGATGTTTCTGTTTCGGCTGCAGTTTTTATTTTAGTTTTATCTAAATTAAAAATGTGCCGAAAAACAGCTTCAAATTTATTTCTGAAACAAATTTGAAGCTGGGTACAAAATGGCAATAGTGTTGGTTCGACTATGACTAAATCGTGAGCATGCAAAGAAATAAGTGATTATTACTTTTGTGGTTTAAGAATATGCTTAATAAATCATTTCGTACAGCCCTAGCCCTAGATACCAAAAAAAATATAAGATTTCGAGGGCCTTAGTCAAATTCTTTGTACCCTCACGAAAACCTTATTAGGTAATTTATATTCTTTCGCAAAAAATATTTATAAATTTAATAGATTGTCTAATAAGATTGATTCCATACAATTTACTAAACAATATCTTATAATGCAAATAAAATTTCTAATTAGTAATAATTATACAATAGGTACCCATTGTAATTTTAAAATACACATAATGTGACTGTTGTAATTTATATAATAAATTTACAGTACCCATTTAATTTTTAATTGGGTTTTTCGCCACCAAAAAAAAACAATTAAAAATTAAACGGATCTGTTTGCGTCACAAAGAAATTGCCGACAATAAATAATAATAATAATATACAGTATATAATTTTTATTACTGAGAAAGTCCCTAGTGAACCAAAACTATTGCAGAATTTTTTTTAAATTGTATTGAATTCCGTTTTTATTCGAGAAAAGGAACTGCGAGCTCTAAAACAAAAACATGGCAAACATTTTTAAATAAACATTTTTGTTCCACACAGATGGCGCCAGTCGTCTCCAGCTTTGCGAGTTGAGCGATGCTGTTGAGTTTAGAAAAGTGAAAGTTGTCAAAATAGTCAAAATGACCATCACCAACAATCTAATGTCAATTATTGGATTTTGTTTTTGGAATAAGTCCCGCATTTTTCGGAAAAAACTTCTTAGGTTTTGTATATTGCCAATGCTCTACTCGATGGTGATATTGTGTAAAATAACACCGCTACTCACAAATGCCAAAAAGCTTTAGGGGTTTGTGATTTCATCCCTTCAACTGTTATTTACGAAATTTATTGTTAATATATTATGCAGAAAAAAGAAACAGATAAGACAAAGCTGGAAACGATTATTCCCTAAATTCTATATTGTTGATAATACGAAAACCCCGTAATACCAAAGAATTACAAATTATCTAATTATGCAATTAAACGTAAAATTATTGTACTGAATTTAAATGAGTTTGCATGAATACCTAAGTCTATTTCTAGCTATTGTTGTTTTTAATATAAAATTGTTATACAAATGAATACATACGTGGTTTTCGTATTAAGCCTAAAGATTGACTCGAAAAAATTAAAACTTTGAAAATTATACAAAATAACCATTGGTAATTTTAATGAAACAGAAAAAGAAAATTAAAAAATGGAATACCTATCTATTTTACTTAGCAAAATTGTTGTAAAACATAGAAATATTTGGAATAAATGGCAAAGTTTGAAGCAAAAAAACACAAATAATATAAAATATGCCATTTGTATCAAAGTATTACAAAGTAAAAAAATATTACCAATGTTTACACTTTGTCTTTGTCTTTGTTTATTAATGGACCCCAAAAGTTTTAGAAAACATTTAGTTTTGAATTTTTCGTTGTTACAAAGTAAAATTGGAACTTTTAAAGTGGAGAATATTAACCTGCAGCTAGCCCTAACACCCTGTATCTAAATCTGCGACAAAATTTAATTTTCTTTCTTTTAGAAAATGCCCACGGCCGATCTTGATAGCTCCTCCGACTCTTGCATATTTTTAAATCCAAAAAGAATAAGTAAAGAAAACAGGGCCTTTAGAAAAAAATAACCCATTTACTGACTGATTTTCAAGAGAAAAATTATAGGAAAACATCGATATTAATAGTTGTATTGACTTTTGCAAAAACTGGAATAACTGATTTGAATGCCGGCAGAGAAGAACCGACGGATATTGCGCCCATAACACATCGTATGGTGCAATGATCATGTTATGGGGGCGACATCCGCCGGTTCCCGGAGGAACTTCCAGAGCGGCCGCGGGCCTACGCCGGAACCGGAGGCGGGACGAGGCCCCTCCGGAGCCCCGCGCCGCCCCCGCCTGCTTCCGTCTAGAGCGTGTGGAACTGTCAGAGTTGACGGCGGTCGCTGGCGCCACCTATCGCGGGTAATCGAAAACTCGCTCACCCGCCGGACGAGCGCCGCGACTCCTCGGAGCCGGCGTCCCGCCCGCCGCCGCCCCGACGACGGGCCCCGGCACGGCGGGGCCGCGGCCGGCCGCCCGGGGGGAGGCAAAAGGGGGGCCACCGTAAAATGGGGGCAGATTTACAATATACCACCCCGGTTTGCATTATTTATTTGCCCGGGTTTCAAGGTGTAAAAATGAATGTAGGAAAAAAAATAAAAATTATTTTTATGCCAAAAAATGACAATTTGGTTCCAATCTAAAATATTCTCGATTTTTTTTAATTACATATGCTAATAATATACAAAGCATCCATCACAAGAAGAGAAAAAAATTAAAAACATATTCAAAGTTGCTAATTATACATTTGTTAACGTTAATTTTAAATTCATTTGTCTTTTTTTTGGGAAATTATTTGCAAACATCTCTGAACCAATTCAATCGACCAGTTGGATCTCAATATAATCGCCACCCTAGTGAAATTTTAATGTCAACTTTCTGTGAACTGATAATTATTTGTTCTTATCTCAAGTTATAGCAATAATTATAAAAAAAAATCAATGAATAAATAATGGTATTTTAAAAATAATGTAAACTTTGCAGGGTGGTATATGTATATATGTATCATGTACATTTTTCTAATTGGCTAATAAAGTGAAATCTGTTCTTATGACTAGTTATGTTCGAAAATCTTACTTTTAAAAAAATATATTTATTAGAAAGAGATCTTATTAATATGCCCTAATGACCTTATTATGCCCTTTTGTCCCCTTATTTATGCAGAAAGAGACCTTACGAGAGGCACCTCTTATCCAACCCTTTTGCCCTCTTATTTATGTAGAAAGATACCTGAGAGGCACATCTTATCTTGCCCTTTTGCACCCTTATTTATGTAGAAAAAGACCTGTGAGAAACCTACAAAACGCATCTGTTGTCTCATCATTTTGTCCCCTTGTTTATCTAGAAAGATACCTACGAGACGCTCTTCTTATCACACTCTTTTGCCTCCTTATTTATGTAGAAAAGAGACCTACAAGAGGGACCTCTTATCCCACCATTTTGCTCCCTTATTTATTTAGAAAGATACCTACAAGACTATTGTCCCATCATTTTGCACCCTTAATCATGTAGAAAGGTACCTATCTTACTTATGTAGAAAAAGACCTAGGAGAAGCTCCTCTTATCCCCCATACTTTTGCTCCCTTATTTATCTAGAAAGAGACTAACGAGAGGCACCTCTTATCCCATCATTTTGCCCGCTTAATCATGTAGAAAGATACCTATAAGAGACACCTCTTATCTTATTGATGTAGAAAAAGACCTACGAGAAGCTCTTTTTATCCCATACTTTTGCTCCCTTATTTATATAAAAAAGACCTACTAGAGACACCTCTCATCCTGCCCTGTTGCCCCCTTATTTATATATTAAACGGGTCAGATTTCACCTCGCCAATAGAAATCGAGAACGAACCTTAAGAGAAATGATCGTGGCCCCCTTGTACCGCCCCCGAGGGGGCGCCGCCGCCGCACCGCGGCCGGGCGCGGCGGGAAACGCCTCACAATCGGCACCTGCAACAATACAAAAAAAATCATTCTAGAGCCCCCGAGATCACCTTCCGGGTGGACCTACCCTCCGGCTTGTGGTCCTCCGGCTCCATCCCGAGTGCTTACTCGTCCCCGTCCGCGGGCAAGAAAGATAGAGGAAAGAAAAAACGATCGCCCGATTCGCCTGCGGTCCCCGTACGTCTTCGGGGGCCGACGGGGCCGCGGCCCGCGGAGCTGTGGTCCGCGGGGGGCTGAAGCGCCGGGGCCGAGACCCGCCGGGCCCCCTCTTCCGCACCTAGAACTTGCTTGTGCGGCAACCCCCGCCCGGATAAATCCGGTGTGGTTGCCATCTTTACTCACCCAAAACGGCCGCCAGGCGAAACACAACCCACCCGTACGTATTCTGTTAGTTGCTTTAGGAAAATATTTAAAACACTACACATTTCGAAAAAGAAATTTTGCCCGTGGCCGGGAAATGCGCAAAGACGCCGCGACGCGGGCGCAACGAAAGAAAATCCCTTTGAGGGGAAAATCCTACGTTAAGCTCGAGCCGGACTCCCCCCGCATTCTTCGACCCCGGGAAAATTATTGCACCCTTAAAATGTTCGTGAAAACCCCCAAGACACCCTGGCCGGCTGACGGGGTTCCAGGAGGTCCCTCGACGTCCACCGATGATTTCCATGGCACTAACACTACACAAACACCGGCGTCGCCCCCACACTGCAAAAAACAAACAATAGATGCAACATTTTAAAATTTGCGCCGCAATTTGAATTTATTTGGCGCCAGTTTCAGTGCCGCCACCTATGGGACCAGTCTCCAACTATAAAAATTGGAGGGAAAATTTAAATCGATGATCAGCCATTTTTATGTAAGCGTCATCTATGACACAAGTGAGGAACTATGAGATTTTGGCGCCAAATTTAAAATTATCATTTCGTGGTGCACCACCAGACTTTACAGTTTTCTATAAATTTGGAAATTTTTTAAATAGATTCCAATTTAAATTGTATTTTTTTCCCGCCAGATCTTGTCTTCGGCATTTTTCTGGATTACATTCTTTTTTGTTTTTTTTTAAATAGTAGCAGGAAAGATACGGGAGATTTTAACTTGATGCATTTAAAATACGAATATCTCCCAAACTGGAAGTTTACTTTTTTTACGATAAACTAATCAGATTCGTTCATCGATACATGGTCTATCGTAAAAAAAATTAACATAAAAAGCCTTACAGAGTAAGCATCAAATTTAAAACAGGAAAATATAGATAGGTGTACATAAAAACACAGAATAGTTGGGAGAAAAATGGAGGGAATTATTGTTACGATTAGGTAATTGGGGAATATACAAGACGAGTTAGTTTTTTGTAGCAGTTTTTTAACATCAGATGGAAATTGATAAATTTCATGTCAACATGCTCGAACTATAAAATTAAGGAATGAAATGAGCTGTACTTTAAGCCCCACAATTTAACGCCACGTATCTTGAAAATGAAGTGTTTGTGGACCTGTCTTGGACACGATCTTTTCGTTTTAAAATGTAGGTAACTTTTTATCCTGCTACAAAAAAAAAATTACTCGCACTGTATAATTTAAGAAAAAATTGTGGCTCCAGTTAAAACAGAAACAAAAATTGGATTGTTCTTGGAAAAAAATCTACAAATGCTAGATAATATTCGACACTTTTTTCCGTAATAGGTATTTATTTATTCACAATTTTCCAAACAGCAGTCGAAGAAAAAACAAAAAAACAACCGACGAGACCCTTTGATTTATTGAAAAGCTGGAAACCTTTCGCCAGCGATCCAACGTCGCCGCCTCTCAGCTCTCCTGTCGTTTCTACCGTCGCCTTGCAATCATATCGGCTGTGAAAAATAGAAAAAAAAAGTTTGGGACGCAGTAACAACAGCACTTGCAGGAAGAAGAAAAATCACAAGCAGTTCGGCAAAACAAAGTGCATTCACTCATTCTAACTGCTGCATATAAAGTGAAACACTCAAATAACCTTAAAATACTCTACAACGTGGAATACCTATAAACATTCATTAAAGTGCCCAGTACCCAGCTACGTTAAGCTCGAGCCGGACTCCCCCCGCATTCCTCGACCCCGGGAAAATTATTGCACCCTTAAAATTGTCGTGAGAACCCCCAAGACACCCTGGCCGGCTACAAAACATAGATTTAATCAACTAAAAACATCACAGATTTTACATTTTTAGGGTAAAAAAATTGCAGCAATATCATTTATAACATGAAAATAGAATATCGTTTAAACCGTCGATGGAGGAAGGAAATCAACGGTTTAAACACTATGTATCACTTCGGCATGCGGTGGTGAATAAAAAAAAATTCAGTTTCTAACCTATAGGCGGCTATATCTTAAAATTTTCGAATAAAGGTCAAGCAATTACCGAAAAAGCAGGGAAAATCTCAAAAACGTACCGATTTTGATTCAAAACCAAAAATCGGGCGCCGCGCATGCGCCCTACGTCACGTCATCCCTTTCCGTTCGCCATCTTGTATTTTGATCGTTTTTCGCCTGTAATTCGAAAAGTATAAATGAAACCTGGAAGAAAATCATGGAATTTCGAAGATGGGGCCTTCGCGCGCCCGGAAAACCCGGAGTTTGCGTCGGCCCCGACGAATTTTCCGCGGAAATCGGACAGAGTCGGTCGGCGCGCCGTTGGCCGGCGACCGCCCGCAGTTTTCGCGAGTTTTCCCAAAATAAAGAATTCCCCGCCGGGTTTTCTCACCTGTTTCGTCTGACGGACGGTCCCGGCGACGTTTTCCCACGATTTTCCGGCTTTACCGCCGTTTTTCTTCTCTAGAGGACGGCATTACTTCTTCTTCCCGAGCTTGGAGGGGGACACTGACACCGGGAGGGCGCCGAGGGAGGCCATGGTCGCGTCTTTTGTTTCCATGGCCAACTTGGTTCGACCAACGCCCTTTCCTAGTCTATCTAGGGAGGCGCTGATTCGACCTCAGAGTAAAAAAAAGCACATAACAGAGGGGGACTAAGCACCACAGATCAAATATTGCTAAAAGTGCAATAGAATATCCCAATTTTCCATTTTAAATTATGTTCAAATCCAATTAGTTTGAATTAAATTGAATTACGTTTTAGGGACACTAGATTATTTTCCTAGAATGAAATTATGTTTTGAAAGTTTGTACACTACAATATGAACTAAATGAAATCATTGCTCAATGATGAAATAGAGTTAGCCCAGTAAATGAAGATACAAAGTGTTACGAGAAAGCCGGGTTTTTGTGGATACTTTCATCGATGTGCCCTTAGTTCAAGTAATTTGATCCATGGTTTTTTTTTGGGAGTTAATATCATTAAAAAAAGTATACTGAAAATATGATGGGTAGCAATAAAAATGTAAAAAATAAGTCTTATTTGGTACCTACTTACCGTTTAATATTTCCGAAAGTGATGCATGCATTTCCATTTTTTTTTAAATAGAGGTATATTATTCTCCATTAAATTTCCTATCGATAGGTTTTTTGATAGATTGATCGCAGTTTGTGAGGTTGTTCTGTATTTATTTTTGTAGTTATTAAAAACAGTGTCAGGGGTAGCATTATTAAAATTATTCAGTTATGAATTGCAAAGTTACATTACCGTTCCAAATTTTGTTTCTTTTGAGCTTTATATTCATAATATTGACTGTTTATATCACTAAAAAATCAACCTAGTTAATATACGATAAAAAAAAGGAGAATTTTCAGTTTGTTCGAGAATAGTACGTTTGAACTAATTTTGATTTCTCGGCTTCCCTATGCATTCCCCTGTACATAAGTTCAAACATAATTTCGAAAATCATCAGAGACAAATACGGTTTACCTTCGTAATTGCGGTCCAGTACCGAAGTTTGAAGTTTAAGTTGCTAAACTGTGATATTTTGAAGAAAAAAAAACATTAATAGCAACATGCTTTTATTATTTTATTGCCGTTTTTTTGGATATTATTCGTCATCTCCAAAATAACAATAAATGGGCAGAGTGAGGTTAAATAAATAAAACACCGTTTAATCACACATTTATCTTTTTTTTTTTGTTTATTTATTCGTAACAAAATGGAAATAATCAAGTGAATTACAATAGTAGGTATGACGGCGTTTTAACGTTTTTCCAGGAGCGGTAAGTAAAGGGTTTATCGCCTCTTTTTGTTTTCAAGAAAAAACAAGCACACTTAATATCAATACCCTAAAAACTTTACAAACAGTCTATACATTCCCTATAACTTTTTTTTATATACAAAAATGTATTTTTTCTTCGAATGTTGCTTTAAGTGGGTTGTGAGACGCGAGGGTAGTTTCAGGGTGTTTCTTTTTTTAAGAAAAAAAAAGCGTTTAATTATGCAATATATTTTTTTCCAAATAAATAGTAACTTAGGACTGTCCTATAGTCTGTTGGTTGTCAAAACGCGCTTTATTTTCACACTACTTACTGTTTATACCACTAAAGAAACAATCTAGTTATGATACAATAAAAGTAATGAAGTTACAGTGTGTTAAGATACGTTTGAACTACTTTTGATTTATTGGCTTCCCTATGCATTCCCGTGTAAATAACTTGTTTCTTGCTTAAAACTTCAACCATAAATAAGAAAAAACATAAAAAACAAACGTGTTTTACTCGGAAGCCGGTAGAGAAGAACGTCAAAGCACTTTTCGCGAAAATAAAGCCGTAAAGGTCGAAATCCGACGTTCCGACAACCGACACACTATAGGACGCCCCGGGAACGCGCCGTTCCGGCCCCCTACTCGCGCATTACCAAGGCGAAAGGGGCGCCGCAGCGGCCCGAATCAACACCGTGCACCCCTCGGCCCCACAACGGAAACGAAGGCGGGCGGCGGCACGGCGGGGGGCCCTCACATCATCGAATCGTTGTGGTTGCGGTGCTGCCGGCCGGCGCTGTCCGCGTTCGACGACGACGGGGTCGGAGACGTGCTCGGAGAGCCGCCAAACAGGCTGCGGAGGAGCGCGTTCGCTGCGGGAGAGGGGGGGGGGGGCAGACAATTAAATCGGGGACGACGCGGGGAATTCGGGCGAGTCCGAAAGTAAGCGCTCTTTCTTACCGGTTCAAGCGATGCATCTGAAGGGGCCGTTTGACCTACAGTTCCTTTGTAGCTTTATTGCGGTTCGAATAATAAATTCAAAATGCCATTACGTTATCCTGTTAAAAAAGGGGGCAACTCTTATTGTATTGCGTTAAAACATTCACTGAGAAAGAGCTGCATTTCATAAATATATCCCCTATCAGATGAATCACCAAAAACAGTTCGAAAGAATACTTACTGTTCTTTTTGCATATCTTTTTTGATAGCCCTAGACTTATACTAATAATTTACACACAATATCTCATTTCAAATTTCAAAGTTAGGAAATGGTTGGAATCCAAAAAACATGCACCGAAACTATTGAATATCGTTAAATATTCTGTGATTTTTTTGCCTTCAACTTCTTAAAAGTATATGTTAGTCCAATCTGGACCAACACTATATTAAAGACCCAAGCATGCCGTCATATTTCATTGTTGTTTACGGAATGGGGTGGCGCTACACGACGGAAAAAATGGTGACTTATTATAGGTTATAGGGGGGGTATTCTGTGGCCATTGGGATGTCAGTTTCTGACATTAAGAAATCCAAAATTTTAAATATACAGCTTTATTACGATTTACCTTCTTTTTACGGAAACGAATTGTCTTTGTGTCCAGTATTTCGCAGTTTTATCCTATTAATACGGCTTTTCGAGGTATATTTGTTTGTGATTACATGAAATTTTCGCGCACATGAAGAAAATGGAATGCACAGACCATTAGGTGAATTGCAGAAGAATAAACACTATTTTGGAATTATGGTATGATCTGATCAATCAGCTGAAGAAGCGAAAATTAAAGATATTATTTTGGAAGAGTATTTCTTAACGTGTGCAGGAATGAAAATAGAAAATTTTGTTTATAACTTCAAAGCGAACCAATAGTCCTCCATATAAAGAAGAAACTGAAAAATCTAATATGATTTATGCTTTCACATACTACAACTAGCCATGGACTGCGTTTCAAACCAAAAGGTACCAAATACTCTTGCTTGCTTTTTAGACTCACTTTTCTTAAGAAAATGTATGGAAATATGCCATGTGAACTTGTCAAGTTAGAGGGACATAACAAATAAATATTTTATTTTATTTTGGATATTAAATTCGTTGTAACAGACACATTTGCATGTTTTTATTTTATAAAAGATTCTGCAACAATGGTGTTTTAACATTAAACCACCGTATAAATTTGTTTCGTCGTGTGTCGCCAGTGGCGATCGCTTGAAACAGCGCTATGCACAGGTCATTAATATAGTGTTGGTCCAGGTCCAATAAAAAATAAACCGACAGCTTATATGACAGACTCCGGAGGAAAAAAGACACCCGTTTTTACTGATTCAGCGGTAAACCCCCCTGTAAAAACTAGAGATGGGAAAGTTCCCTCTTTACGAAAATTCCCGGAAAGTTTCCAATTTTCTTTTTTTATTGTTTACTTTAATTAGTCACACTTAGAGCTTTCCAAAAATACCAAATATGTCATATTTTAAGTGAAATTTGCTAAGGATATTGTAGAAAAGGTATAATATCACAAAATGTAAAAGTTTTGCTTGGTAATTCGTATTTCATGATCATAATTCAAATTTCCACTTTCAGATTTTAAATTATTAGTATTATTAATTAATTACTACCTACAGTAAAAAACGTAAGTGACGTTTTTTTTGTTAAAAAAATACTATTATTTTTTTGCAGACTTAGCTGGGACAAAAAACCATTATTCCCGCTAAACCAAAAGTGATATGCAACCGTGTTGTGCAGATTTTTTATTCACTTTACTAGTCTAATGAAAAATTGCAATAAAATCGCCATTTTAATTTTAAAAAAATCGGTTATTTGGCGATAACTGTTTTGTTTGAAATTAAACTGTTTTTTTCTTGGCGGCATTCAATTCCTTGGAAAAAACAAAAACTGCACAAGTTTAGTTTTTGAATCACCAATGTATCTTAAAAATTACAGAGAACCGAGATAATCGCTCGTAACATCTTAATTGCGACACCCTGTACAAAAGTAAAATAAAACATAAGGATAAAAGATAAAACCAAATATGAAAGAATAATAAATTCACATATTATCCATATTATCATTATTTATCTAGTTTAATTTAATTTAAACTTATTAAATTTCAGAAGTCAAAAAGTCTAATAAAAAAATATAATAAAATATATTTGATCTGTGGTCTATAGCACAGTTCATGATTCTTATTTGTTCTTTTTTGAAGTTTCTAGGTTATGTAATGAATCTTGGCCAGGCATTTATGACGGCAAATTTAAAATTTCCACATAAATTCCCGGAAACTTTCCGTGAAAGTTTCCCGGGAATGTTTCGGACACTTTCAAGGATAGTTTCCTATACCTTCAAAGTTTCTTCCCGGAAAGTGTCCGTCGCCCATCTCTAGTAAAAACCGTCCGGCTGCAAACTATCACCCGCAACACAACAGTAGTTCAAACGTCCAAACTACCAGACGTCTCCGTGTCTTTTCCTCCGCGCCGCCGCCAACTCACCGGCACTGGCGCCGCTCGTCCCGCCGCTGCCCGACTCGCCGCCCACGGGCCCGTCGTCGTCGTCCCCGCGATCGCCCCCCAAGTTCTGCCTGCAGATCGGGCACGTGCCGTGCAGCTCCAGCCAGGGCCGGATGCACGGCTCGTGGTAGACGTGCTGGCATGGCAGCCGCTTGACCGCCTCGCCGACCACGAAGTCCTCCCAGCACACGCTGCACTGCAGCTTCGCCCTCACCTGGCCGGCGGTGATCTCGGCCATCGGCAGCGCCTCGATGACGGCCTTCGACAGCGGCGGCGGGCCTTCGGGAGGAGGACGGCGACGTTAGGGCGGTCGGGGGGGGGGGAAACGGGGGGGGGGGCGAGTACCGACCTGTGCTGTCCATCTGGTTGAGGAGTTGGGTGACGACCGCGTCGAGGCCCTCGCGGCCCCACGCGTAGTCGCCGGGATTGCCGAAGACCAGCTGCATGTTGCCGGCGCCGAGGTTTATGATGGAATCGACGCCCAAGTTAATTATGATGTCCTGGATGAAGTTCTCGAAAGAGGGGACGTTCTGACGCAGGTTGGACGACGCCAGGCGGGTTAGCGTTCTGAAAGATTGCCGTCGACTTTTTTTTGTGGAATAGGAAGCTCTAGCATGTGACATCTAAAGTTACTACTTCCTGTTAAAAACATTCTCTTAAAGCTGATTTTCATGCCTCCAAAAAGTACCAAACTTAGTAAAAATACTATCCCTAAATAAATAAAATGTGTAGATTATCCCTTAGTTTTAGAGTTACGATTATTTTTCTGAAAACAGTAGGTAGTTAATGTTGAAATTTCTTTTAATGTCAGGCATTTCTAGCAAATTGAATGTCTTTTAGTCAGATTGATTCATAGGCCAGGGAAAATAGAATTTGACCTAGAAAAAAATATTAACTGCAATTTTGTTTTGCCATATCAAAGTTATAAGTAAATACGTTGGTAGAAACCAAAAATTAAACATTTTTGAAAAAACGGAACCTTGGAGTTACCTCAAAAAACACCTATTTTTCGTTAGAAATTTAGAGCAAAAATGTTAACTGGATTTTTTTACACTCTTTAGGTAAAAAAACTTCCCTTGCTAACATATATTAAGAAATTAAATATTTTAAAAATATGGAAGTAACTTAGATCGACAAAGAGGGATAAAAATCGGAAAATTTTCTATTTCGGCAAAAGCAAAAATATTAACTACGTTTTTATCGCAGATGATCCTTCCCTTTTACAAATAGAATGTAACTTATACAAAATTAAACATTTATCTGAGCCGCATGTATGTCAGCTGTCACTTCTCATTGGTATAGACTAGGCAAAAATATTAACTGTTTTTTTTGTTTAACTTTTTACAATATAACTATATTGAATCATATATAGCGAAATTAAACATTTATTTACGGCGCATATAGGTCAACTGTCACTTGTCATTTCTTTAGGAAAGCAAAAATATTAACTGTTTTTTTTTTGTTTAACTTTTTACAATATAACTATATTGAATCATATATAGCGAAATTAAACATTTATTTACGGCCCATGCAGATCAACTGTCATTTGTCATTTCAAAATACTTCCGTTACCAATTTTTGTTTAATTTCAAAAAATCCAACAAGACTTAGTATCCACTTACAAAGTTTAACAAAAATCAGCCAGTTAATAATTTTGCTCTCAAAGACAGCTTCAAATTTCTTTAAAATGCGATTTCCGACGAAACAATATGTTTAATTTCAGAACAAACTGTTAATACTTGATTTTTAAGGTAATTATAAATAATAAAAAGCAGTTAATATTTTTGCCCAAAAAAATATTAAGCAAAATGTCATTTTTACATCATTGGGATACTTGCGCAAACGTAATCTGTTTAATTTATCAATCTCAACTTTATATACCTTACTTACTAATAAATGCAGGTTAAAATTCGCAGTTAATATTTATGCCGTCTTTAGTACAAGAAAATGTATTTTTCTAAAAAACGCCCACACGCGTATGTTTATTTTGTATAAAAAACAATTCTGGCGTTCATTTATTACCAGGGACCCTTTATTTTAAAGAGTCCCTGTTTATTACCAATATTTTGTGAAGCCATTATAAAAATGCAGTTATGAATTTTGTCTAGGTTTCGTTATTTTTTACCGTAATTTCCCTGGCCTATCAGGTCCAACAATAACTCTTATAATTGTTTAATCATTATTATTTCTTTTAATTGTCAAGTTAAATGAGAACACAACAATTCCCACCACCAAAAAAAAAAACTAGCTTAAAAAACACAAACAAGCGATTCCTGCCATCTAAAAACGCAAAAAACACACCAACACTGCCCCCGTTGTCCGCAAACAACAACATCAAACTACCTGCCGATTTTTAAATCACAAGAATCCATTCACAGACAAATCTAAGCGATGTTGAACTCAAACCTTGGCCTCAAGCTCCTCGACCTGTTTGCGTACCTTCTGCCGCCCGTGCCCCCTCCGCTCGTCCTGTGGAGGGGCCCGCCGCCCTCCGACCTCGCCCTCGTCGGCCTGCGATCCTCGAATATGGAACGCATGAGTTCGTCGGGCTGAAAAAAAAATCCCCCCCGTCACCTGAAGTTCGGTTAGAAACGATACGACATACTTCGGCCATGTCCTCGTCCTCCCAATCGTCTATGTCGGTGCCGGTATCGTTTGACGTGTCGTCGGCATCGTGCAGTTCCTCGATGAAGCCATCGGAACAGTGGGGGCAAGTGAAGTTCTAGAAAAAAATCGTTTTGTGTTCCAGCAAGTCATAAACGCGTAAATAACAGATGCGTCGTTATCTTATCAGGAAGGGAGCAACATAAGGATAAGAAAACGTACGAAATATTATTTGATGTCGCGTAAATCTTAATTAGAACATTCCCATGATATGCATGTAACGTTTCCTATTGTAATCAATACATAAATGCAGATCAACGTACATGGAACAAGCTGGAACATTGGGAAGTTGACAGGTCGTGCCCTTGGCGAAACTCACGGAATTTATCAGCAAACAAAACCCTCTACAACTTTAATATTTAACGAAAATTCTTTACAAAACCCCTCGAGTTTCACCCCACATTCTGCGTAAAAAAAAACTCACCGAAGCTGCGTGTTGGAACTGTACGTTGCACATGTGACAGTAGAACCTCTGAGGGGGCCTCTCCTCCACGGCGGCCTCGGCCATGGTTTTTCTTCGTTACTTCGCCGGTAAAACTGCGAATTTTCTGTCTTGTAAACTGTTCGAATTTCACTCGTCACAGGAGCAAAACGGCCACCATTTTCAGTCCCCCTGGCGACACTGCGCCGGACGAAAACTCCCTAGGAAAGTCACCAGGTTGGCCGGGTGACGTCCAAAGGTGACGTCAGCCAGCTGGGGCATGGATTTAATAATCCCCAGTGAAGTAACTCCCGATTGTTTTCGTCAATGGGATTTAGGTTATTCTTCTTCTTCCTTTCATTAATGGGCTCAGCTACGAGGCTGTTAACCCAGTGACGAGTGTTGCGTCAACGTTACGTGATTACGCAATAGGTTATACTTTTTTAGGAAATTTTGTTTTGTCATTTTGACAGAATTCTATGTGAAAATTGAGTGGCGTCTGTCAAACACTTTTCTTGTATTTTTTACCTTCGTGGTTTTTCAAAATCGTCGTATACCAAAAATATGTACAAAATATATAATTATAATAATATGTTGAAGAAATGCTTATATAAACTAAAACTTACTAAAAAAAGATACTATCCACGGAGCAATAAACTATTATACCACAACAAAATGGGAACTAGATAACATCCCTGTCCCAAATCCTTTTAATATTTAATTACTTTGTCTGTGATAAATAAAGTGATATCACAAATTTGTTCTATTTTGCGGTGATAATTAATTGTAAAATAGAATTCTATTGGAAAATTTCTTCGCTTAGAAAAAAGTCTAAAACCAACATTAGAGTAATCGAGAGTTATTCTACTGGGGATTGATTACACTGTGGTACAGGGATTTTCGATTTGAGCTAACTTCAGCGCAGACTTTACCTGCGGCTAACTTCCTTTTTGTTGGGATTCTGCACGTGCGGGTGTCATTTTGACACTTTTGCACAACATTCCGTAAAAAATGCGTATAGAAACTTGCTATTTCTGCTCCTCGAGGATATATCCCGGACACGGAATACAATTCGTGCGAAACGACTCCAAGGTAAACTCAAAAAAAAACGCTTAAATTGTCTCTTTAACGGTATCGTTTCAGATTTTCAAATTTTGCCGTTCAAAATGCCACGCCGCGTTCAAAAAGAAGAAGAACCCGCGTAAGGTGAAGTGGACGAAGGCGTGCAGGAAAACGGTGGGGAAGGAACTGTCGATAGATCCCTCGTTTGAATTCGAAAAGCACCGACACAACCCGATGAAATACGACCGCGAAACCTGGACGAAAGCCGTCGAGGCCATGAAGAAAGTCGAGGCGATCAAGCAGAAGAGGCAGGGCGCCTATATTATGCAGCGATTGCGTAAAGGGCGGGAATTGGAACAGGAACGTGACGTTAAAGAAGTACAGAGAGATCTGTCGCTTATTCGTTCCCCTGCCGCTGGTCTCAAACAGCGGAAAGAAGCGGAAGAAATTGGGGAAGATACTCGGGAAAGCGAGGAAGAAGAGATGGAAGGTGTCGTTGAAGATGGTGGTGAAGTGTTCTTGTAAAATAACCCCGAAAAGTTTATTTAATTTTAATACAAAAGCTTATCGTTTACACTTAAAAATAAAGTTATTTCATTCGTCCAAAATTGCTTGTTAATGATCTAAAATCAAAGTAAATCCTTTTAGATTTGTGGCCAAGGGGGCAACATCATTTGTTTACCTAAATATTTACTTAAACTTGTCATTAAACCAAATCCTAAAATGACAGAACTGAACTGGAAAATCCCAGCCGATCTCTTGTCGTGTTCCTGGTGCCATCTCGCTCGTTCTCTAGGCAAAATCTCGCTAACGGTAACAAATAACAAAGTGCCGCCGGCAAGGCCCTACAAAAAAAATATATTTGACATTTTCTCTCAAACATTTTCGAGAAATTACTTGTAAAATCGGTATCACGATGTCTACGACGCTGTAGGGCATATTTGAAATGATCATCCCACCGAAAATACCCATCGGTGACCCAGCCGAAAATATCAAAATGCAAACGAAATGTTTGCAGAATGACATGGAAGTATTTGAGGCTAATTCAACTCCTAGGCAAAAGCCCACAACTAGTTTGTGGGATGCTATAGCACCTAGCAATAATAAAACCTAAAAAAAATCTTCAGTTCTTTTACAACACTATTTATACATTTTGAACCTGAAAACTGTTGCAGAAATTAGCACATTCGGTCATACTGTTACAGAACATTCTGCAAGAGCACATTCTGTTACAGAATGTGCTAATTCTACAATAATTCTCATGTTCGCAATGCCCAGTTGCCAAAAGTATAGTGTGGAAAAAAAGTATTACCTTATTCGTTGAATTTTCCAAACCGACCACCAACCCTTCGAGCAACGAATGCAGAGACAGTGCCACCAAGAGCCCGAAATTCGTCGTCGGGGCACTGTGACAGGGCTCCTGGTGCCCCACGTGGCACAACTGCGACGGGGCCCCGTCGAAAAACAACATACTGTCGCTTCTCGCTCTATAAAACGCTGGGTTGTACGGTTTCTGTCTTTCCGTAACCAGCGGCTCCCTCTCGGTTGTCCCGTAAGTCGTGGAGTGCCTGCGGTTGTTCGCGTGGCTGTTTTGGGGGCTGAATAACGTCTCTTCGTGGGTGTCGCCATAAAAAAAATGCACGATCTCGTCCATGAGGTATAAAACGAAGAAACCCATACAAAAAATCATTTCCGCGTATTGTTTAACGTTGGCGGGGAATTGTTCGCGTAATTCGGGGAGTATGTGGACCAAGGCGGTGGATAGTAGGACTCCTCCGCCAAAACAAAGAAGACAGGACAGCAAAAGGGGCCACTGGTGCCTGCTGTGTCGAGAGAACCTACAAAAAAACTTTGGCGAACAGAAATCTTGAGGGTATAATTTCTTACCATTTTGGTAGAAGGCCGACAATAATAGAACCGACGCATAAAGTGACCACCGAAAGAAATTTGGACTCCAACGTTTCCATTTTAAGGCCTCAAATATTGTCTCATGTTGTTGTTAAGTCTGTGTAGACTTATCGTCTGAATTTGGAGCAAAAAAACACATCCGAAATGCATGTGGCTTCTTATCTTATCTAGATTCAATAATTAAAACATTGTCTGATAAGAATTGGACGCAATTTGGAATATATTCGGTGTTCTCAATACATAATTGAAAAAACAGTACACAAAAGTGTGTCAAGTGAGAAAAAAATCAAAGGTCAAAAGTAGGTCATTTTATTTCATCAAATACTGATAACAAAACATCTTTTTATTCGACAATCTGCATGTTTTCCCCACTTTTCGTTCTTTCCTTCTTAAATTTGGGCCTCAGTTTGGGCCTAAATGCGGCTAAACTAACCAAAATAGCCTCCTCGGTCCTTATAGTTTTAGATCCTTGATTCGGCGCAGTATTCAAATAAAAATCAAACAACAACCTTGGATCCTTAACGATTTCTTCGTTGAAATTATCGTCGCTGGCTATAGCACTCTCTAAACCGTCCAGACCGCCAAAGATAACCAACAAATGTTTATATTCGGGACACGAGAAAGTGTCTACATTGTCGCCCGTGTCCGATGTTCCTATGGTAGTGTCATAGCCTTCTTTATAAGGACACTCCGAGAATACTTTTGATATATTTTCGGCAATTCGTACAGAATAGCCCCAATAGACCCCCGTGTCTTGTCTAGGAATCGAAGGCGATACTAAAATGCCTAAATTTTAGTGTAAAAATAGCGTTTCGTTCGCCCAGTAACAGTTATCCTACCTTTGAAATTCTTCTTAGTATTTTGTTGCTCAAAATCAAGTTTGACGGTACATCTTATGCCCGCGGTTAGCAGTTTATCAACCCTGACGTTCTTCAGGAGTCCGACATTTACAAGACTGCCCTTCCCGCTCTTAACGGGCACCTGTAGAACGACCCCCTCCCGATAAATAAAAGAATCTTTCGTGCCCAAATGGTGAGGAGCATTCAGGGGATTTAATATCCCGCAATATTTGAGGTCGTTGTGAATCGGAAAGAAGCTCTTGCGCAAGTATTGCGGGCATTCCAAGTACTGCAAGATGCGGCCGAGTTGCACGCAACTATGACGGGCAGTTTTGACGTTGCCGAAAGTGTCTTGAGACGTGGCTCTCTTGGCGGCAATCTCGTCACAGTGGTCGTCGAAGACGATGACTTCGTCAACTCGAAAAATGCAGGCGGCACGCGCTATTTGGCCGGCCAGATACGTTCGTAATTCGGGCGATTGCGCGTTGTCCAGAATCGAACCTGGAACCGCTATGGAGAGTGTGGAAAGTTCCTGAAGTTTGGGGCTCTCGCATTTGTTCTGTTGGGACTCCTTTAATTTCTGCTTTTCTAATTTTTTTGCCAAGTTCTTATCTTTCCATTTCTTCTTCTCTTCCTTTCGCGCCTTGTTGACCTTGCTCCACGATTTCCTCTTTTCTTCGGTCTTCTTTGGGGCCATCTCAAGACGGAAAAAAGTTTGTGAGGTTAGAATGTGTTTAAGGTTAGTGTCATAGAGCAACAAAAACTAATCGGTTTTTTGTCTATGGTGCGAATCACAAAACGCACAAGTTAGGTTGGGCATTGGCACCTCTTCTTCTTCTTGCAACTGTTGCTAACTGGGCATTGGCACCTCTTCTTCTTGCAACTGTTCCCAACTCGGCATTGGTACCTCTTCTTCTTCTTGCAACTGTTGCTAAATGATCATTGGCACTACTTCTTCTTCTTCTTGTAACTATTGCGTACTTTAGACATCGATTCTACGGGGGGGGGAAGGCGATTTGAAACGTTATTTGAAATTTAAAAAAGGGCCCACTATTTTTCTTTACAAAGTAAATAAAATTTTTACGGCAAAATTCAAATTTTTGTGAAAAAAATGCATTGAAAAATACGCAGACACCAATTAATTTTTTATAACAAAATTATGCCAAGTACTGCTACCACTAAAGTGCTCAGAACATATTTAATCGCTAGCGTATTGAAACGAAGCTTTGCAGATCGAAAGTCAGGTACATTGTCTGCAATTTTATTTTTTTTTTGTAAATATTTAAAAGGGTATATTTAAAGGTGGTAAAAGGGGTGGTTCGATGATTAAAAACGAAGAGTTAATGGACAAAGAAAAGGAGCTGATCGAAGCCTTAAAAAAACAATTAACGGAAGAAAATAAATTTCGTAAAGAAGAAATCCAGAGGCACCGGGAAGCTATCGAGAATAACGACAAAGTTATTGCGGAGATTGAAGAGAACATGAAGAAAACGGGCCATTAAAATCACGGTGTAATTGAACACCACTTTGCAAATAGACAATCATCGGCAGAAAATTAGAACAGGTCCGATCGGAATGTCCTATAAATATATGTGCGCTGTTGTTGCCATCCGAGATCAAATATTTAACCTATTGAGCAACGGCGCTTTATTTAAAACCGACTTGAGTCCCGAGGGCCCCTCAGTATCGTTCCAAGTTTTTTACAAAGAGTTCTAACAGGAAAACAAATAAGAATGTCGGACGATGAAGAGTAAGTTTATTTTTAAGTTTCTGTGGTAGAAAATGTCTCTTTGTTTTCAGAGAGAAAGGTGATTCTGGAGATCCGGAGTTTATTAAAAGGCAGGAACAGAAACGTTCAGAATTAGACGAACAACTAAGAGAGTACATTGCCGAATGGCGCAAGCAAAGAGCAAAGGAAGATAATGAATTAAAAAAGTATAAAATGACTATTGTTAGGACCTTCCCTACCTTTTAATTTTGTAGGCTTAAGGAAAAACAAGCAAAACGTAAGGTAGCACGCGCCGAAGAAGAAAAAGCGAATGCCGAGCGCAAGAAACAAGAGGAAGAAAGAAGAGCCAAAGAGATAGAAGATAAAAAGAAGAGAGATGAAGAACAAAAACGCCAGAGGCTCGTTGAAGCCGAGAAAAAACGCCAGGCAATGATGTTGGCGTTAAAGGAACAGCACAAGAGCAAGGCGCCCAATTTTATCGTCAGAAGGAAGGCATTACAGGTAAAAAACGAGTAAAAACAAAAAAATCTAATGTAGACAATTAACCATTATATTGTTTTCGAAACGAATGATTATTATTTTTTTTTACCGTGTCCCAGGCAAGTTTAACAGACGCCCAACTAGAAAGAAGCAAAACCAAGGAACAACTGGAAGAAGAAAAGAAAATCGCACTTACGGTACGTCTAAAGCCTTTACAATTGGACGGCTTGAGCGTAGACGTGCTTAAAGCGAAGGCGGAAGAATTTTGGAACGAAATCGTCAAGTTGGAGACCGAAATCTACGACTTTGAGGAGAGGGAGAAGCGGCAGGAATACGACGTGAGGCTTATTTATTTTTGCGAGAAAATACGAAGGGTTATGCGCATTTTCATTAGTTAAAGTCAGAGCTGTAACTGTTTCTTATTTAAATTTCAACTACTAACGTACAAGAGAAAAGAGGTTAACTTTCACAGCTCTGGCCACTAGGGTACTTTCTGTGAAAAATATATACTTAATTTTGTAGCTGAAAGAATTAAAAGAGAGACAACGACAACAATTGAGACACAAGGCGCTTAAGAAAGGTTTGGATCCCGAAGCGCTAACAGGACCTCACCCGGTAACATAAAAAATAATTTTCCGAAATTCCCCAATAAAAATTTCAATTTTCCTTAGCCGAAAATTCAACTATCGTCGAAATATGAACGTAGGGTCGACATACGTTCGTTTGACGAACGGAAAAATATGTTCCAGGGGGTAAAACGCCACGGAATTTTATCAATCATTTAAAAACGCTTGAATTCCTTGCAGGGCTTGGAAAATATCATACTGGACGACCTGGAGAAGATGTGGCACGTCAAAATGCAGGAATTCATGAACCGGCCACGAAGTAAATTTTTTATAAACTTTTTTTTCCGTCGCGGTGCCAATATCTCGTTTTCCACAGAGAAATTACCGAAATGGCTCGGCGAGCGCCCCGGAAAGAAACCAGGAGATCCGGACACACCCCCGGAAGAAGAAGTGAAAGAAGAAGACGAGGTCGTCAAGGAAGCACCCGCGGAACCCGAAATTCCCGAGGAAGAACTGGAAGAAGAAGAGATCGAGGTGGACGAGGAAGAAGAAGATTCCGGAGACGACGAGGACGAGGAATGAAAAGTTTTTATTATATCATCTATAAGTGTGCATAATATATATACGTAACTATCCTGAAATATATAACAAACAATAATACGATTTAAATTTTATTAAGCGGCTACGACCGAGGCGTGGGGCACCCTCTTCTGGGTGCTGTTCACCTTGTCGCCCAAACTGAGGGCCATGCCCTGAAAACGACGGAAAAAAATTGGCGATTTTTTTTTAATATTCCTACGAACTCACCTGACTTTTCGCCCTGATCCGTATGTGCCCCTGCACGGGGGCGTCCGGTTTGTTAAAAGGCTTCTCGATACTCAAATTGGCGAGGGCGTCCTCCCCAAAGATACTCTTGGCGTACATGTTGGCCGCCATGAAGCCGCACTGCCCGGACAAGGCCTTTTCGGGCGTCAGACACTTCATGTTTGTGGATTTCAGGAGGTATTTCAGGTATTCCGCGAGGTCCGTTATGGGGGTGTTGACGGTCACCTGAAACACACATTTCTCTTTACGATAAAGTCGTTTTTCGCAATTTGTTCTCTTACCTTGTTCTCCCATTCGAATTCCGCCCACATTCTCATGAATTCCGCGTCCGTACAAGAGGCCGGCACGATGTAATCCATAATGTCTATATGTATGTCGTTCAGGACTACGACGTTTCTGTCGGAACCGGCGCCCGTCACGTCGTAAACTATATTTCCGAAGATAATGCCGTTTTCCGTGGATGCCACCTTAACGTTGGCCTTTATATTGCAGAAATCTTTGGGCGCCAACACTACGGGCTGGGGCTTTTCGACCTGCGCAAAGAAAACTCGTGAAAACCTCAAAATCGACCCCCCCCCCCAACCGCGACGTACCAATTTTAGGTCGCCCAAAGTGGCGAGTTCCAACGTGCAATTCTGTAACGTGTCCGTCGTCTGGTTCACTATCAGCACATCGAGAACAATGTCGTATTGGTTGACGTGAACGTACGCTTCCGCATATACCGGATCGGAAAATCCCGTCAACTGCGTCACCTTGTTCAGTTTGTTCACCCCCGTATTTGATTCAGCTCCCATGCCTCTGCCACCTGCGGAAAAATGAAAGTAGTTCAAACGGCCCGTTCGTTGGCTACCCTATTTTTAGCCTTGGCCTGGTACAATTGTTTTTCGATTAACAAAAAACTAACCTACAAGGGCCTGGGACAGGCTCGATTCGAAAACATTCTCGCCCAGCTCGCCGCTCTTATCGACCTCCAACTGTAGGAAGTTCACGGCGTCGTCGGGTTGGATTGCGGCGCTGTTCTTCTCTTTCGCCTTTCTCGTGGAGGCCTCCTCGACCTCCTTAGCCACCAGCATGTCGTTTATGGCGGAACGACAGAATTCGGTGAATACCGCGACTACCTGCGGCGAACGATCGCTCAGGACCTTCAGACAGAAGAAGATGCGGTCTCTGTCGTCGTTTGTTATCGGTTTCTTTGTAAGACCTGGGAGAAATACCAGTTAGATAGCATAGAAACTGAACCAACACCATGTAAAAGCCTCTGGATGGGAAACTGCAACTTACCAGATTTTCCGAGGTGTAGTATTCCGGCCATTATAAGCATTATTTCAGCATCGAACTTGTTGCCTCGTTCGGCGGACACAAGCTCCCCGTATCTCAGCCCCAACTTCGTCAAACTCGAGGCGATACACGCCCCGATGAAAAATTCCCCGTCGACGAGATACTGTCTGAGCACGGGCCTCACCTCCTTCTTCGATTTTTGCACCGTGTTAAAAGCCGATTGAGTGGCATACGTCCCGTCGGAAGTGACCAGTGTCGTCACCGCCTGGCTAACTTTTTCGGGGGTCATCTCTTCGTTTTCCCCGTGTAACAGTCGTTGTTCCGCCATCACTAGCGATCCCTCGCCCAACGACTGATACAAAAGCTTTACGAACGCTTCGATATCGGAGACGCTAGTCGAATATTCGCCTAAAATCCATAGGGCCGCACGATATACGGCAGACGTTTTAATCTCTTTGAAAACTTCGAGTAGTTTTTCTATGATCAACGGCTGAAGGTGCTCGTACTTTTGTATGGCCTCCCTGACGAAAACCAACACGTCCAAGGCTGCCGAATTGTTGCTGTCGCTCAACAGCTCGACCAGAACTGGTATAACCGACGCCGCCACGTCGGAAAACTTAATACAACAAGTGTGCAACGTTCTGACGAGAAGCTGCCTATATTTTCCGGTATCTTCGTGTTCGTCGTCCAAAGTTTTCGATACTTCCTTCTTTAAGACCAGCACCATTTCTTCGATGTTACGCGACGAAACAAGTTCCATGGCCAGGTTAAGGGTCTTCTTGCGCACCTCCAAGTCGGGGCTCGATAAAACCCTCAATATATCCATGACCAAGTCTTGAAGGACCCGCTCGTGGGTCGGGTGTTCTTTCAGAGCTACCAAACGATCTAGCACGATCAATTTCACGTTGTTGTCGCTTTCTTTTATTATTAATTCGATGTAGCAACTGGCGGCGGCTTTGATTGCTGTCGGCGCGCTAGATAAAGTAACTAATGTGCCCGCCGCTTCATATCTAACAGCCGGACTGCTCGAATTCAACAAATTGTAGATGCAACGGATGAATCTCGACCGTTCCGAAGGATTATTGTGACAAACTTTATAAATCAGCTCGACGATGACGAGTTGGAGGATATCGCCAAACGTATTCACTTGATCCAGGCAAGAAGAAAGATACGAGAGTGCCCTATCTTGATCTGCGTGTAGCAACATTAGAAACGCGTTTCTCTTGCACGACATATCCTGCTCCCCGTCCAAAAAGTTCGAAATGAGCTCGGGCGCGTCAGGAATTAAAAAATGAAAGTTTCGATAGATCGTAAAGATGGCGAGCACCGCGTTTCTACGTACGTAACTGTGTCTGTGCTCCAGGCACGCCCTGATAGACGGCATCAGCGGTTCCAACAGCTCGGGCTCCTTGAGCTTGCACAAAAAACGCAACGTGCAGCCGCGGAGAAATTCGTTCGGGTGTTGCAAGTCCTTGCGATAAGCGTCGCATACCAAGATCATCTCTTGGAGTAGCTTACCGTCCGGGGACGTTTTGGGGACGATCTCCCAGAAAATCAGCAGCAAACGCTTAATTTCGTGGTCGGTCTTGGGTAGAACGTACCGTATGATGATCATGAGAATACCGGGCGGCAATCGTTCGCCACCGAGAATCATGTGGATGATTTTCTTAAGGGCTTCAATTTGGACGTCGCGGCCGCCCTTCTCTAAGTCCGCCTTCAGGGCCATATCATTGTAGGGCTCGGAGTCTGTCGGAACGTTTATTATGACGTGACAGGGCTGCTCCACTGCCGTCATTTTTTTGTCTAAAAACAAGGGAAGATTATCAGATGTGAATATGCAAAATGATGGGGTGATTTTACCTTTAATAAATGTGCAAGATTTATTTAAAAAAAACAGTACTACATGTAAAATATGACGTGTCTGCTTTATTTTGACGTTGACAGCGTTATTCATTAACCTCACTTTTTCACAGGTTGGCCTAGGTCTAATATAACTTTTCTGTTTTGTGGTTTGTTCAACAACCACAAGAAGAAGAAGAAGAGAACGATCCCAAGCTCCTGCACTGACCTTTTCTGGGTTAATAGCCTCGTGGCTGAGCCCATTAATCAAAGGAAGAAGAAGAAGAAGAAGAAGATAGTTTTTTTTTAACGTAACCAAACCAAACTTTTGTATTTTGTGGTTTCGTGTGCTTTGTTTGTGTTGCAATCTGTCAAAATATTTTGGAAAATTTATTGAAAATGCCCAAATTCCAAATTTGTAAGTAATACATTTTATGATATAACACAAGCTACACATTCTGCACATATTTTAGAGCACTTGCACGGCAATGAGAGTATTCACAAGATTGTATTCGGCGAGGGCAGGCCTCCGAGAAAATCCCGTCGAAGACTACGATTCTCATTTTATAATAAAAATAAGTAACGCAGACGTTGCTACGATTTCTTATGAGAAAATAAATGATTCTGTTTATAATTTGATACACAGCAGCATCCCCGATAAGTTTCAGGGTGAAGGTCTCGGTAAAGTTTTGGCAGAGGTAATTTCTTTTTTGTATTTATTTTCCAAGCTTGTAGTTTAGTTTTGTGTTTATTTCAGAGAGTTTTCGATCACTTGATAAGCAACAAGAAAAAGATCAAGCTGACCTGCGAATATTTGCAAACCTTTTACGAGAAAAATCATGATAAATACTCACGATATGTAATAAACGAATCTTAAATTTTTCATTGTTTTTTTGGGTACAATTTTAAGTCAAAATAGAGTTGACGTTCGCTTTAAACTCTTCACGATGGAGGAGATTGATTTAAAGGCAAAAGTTTTCTATTATTTCCGAAATAAATACTACAACATGATGTTAAACGCCTGCAAAGAAGGCATCGCTAAGTTTAAAGGAAATGTTGCTTTTCACTTGTACTACGCTTTGTCGCTTTTTCTGACGAACCGTCTTGAAGAAGCCCTGCACGATTTCGAAACAATTCGACAAGAAAACGACGTGAAATTGGCCGTTTCGATAGCTCTCATGTATGCTCACAAAATGCTCGGAATCGGCAATAAAGAATTATACCAAAAGCTCGACTCTCAGATGCGGGAATATCGCAAAAACTCGGAACCGATCGACTTTTATTATTCTGCGTTCGTTTTGTATGTTTTTAAGAAACCGGAGAAAGCCCTAGACTATGCCGAAAAGGCGCTATCTCTGCAAAATTCGCTCGAAGAATGTTTAATTCTGAAAGGCTGGATACTTTTACAATTAAAGAAAACCGGGAAATATTCTGCGGAAGTCCTCGGCATTTTCGAAAACGCCTTGCAACAAAACCCCAGAAATTTGTCGACAATTATCGGTTATACAGAGTGTTTATTGCACAAAAACGACTACAACGAAGCACTAAATAATATAAATAAGTCTGTAGTAAGATATACTACGACATTGTTGCCGTTATTACAAAAAATGAAGGTACATTTCGCCATGCAGGACTGGGACCAAACCGTCGAAACAATACACAGAATAAATTCTGTCGATTCGAAAAATTTGGACACCCGTAAATATTATATTTTAGTTCTTTTGTGCAAGTTTTCGAATTACGACGATGCCCAATTTGAGCTGGAAAAATATTTTAAGCTGCTCGAAAATGTCGAACCGAACAACACCGATCTATTGCTCGAGCTGTCGCAATTATTTTCACGATTATGCAACAAGAACGAGAAAATATTAAATCAAACTACGAAAATGTTAGAATATGCCGTTCAAACGAATTCGGAGAGCGCCGAAATAATAATCGAACTGGGCCATCAGTCGTTTATTTTGAACAAAACGAGGGAGGCGCTGAGATATTTTAAATCGGCCACGAAAATAGACGAGGCCTCGTTCGGGGCACTTTTGGGCCTGTCGTTGTGCGAATGCAAAGAAAATAAAAGCGGCGATCAACTGAATCAACAAATTCAATATTTGCTGGAAATTAAAGATGCCGAAAACTCCGATTTGTTGAGATTGCTCCAAGCGAAATGTTCCGAAAGTTCCGAGCAAGCTATGGAACATTTAAAAACTATATGCGAAAGGAAAGTGCAAACGTTGAAGCATATGTTTTATTCTGATTGTTATCTTTTAACGTTGGATCCAGACTTTTCCTTGGACGTTATAAGGGAATATATTCAATACTCTTCGAAACCCACTGAGGTAGTATCGGAACTACTTTCCGTCATCGTTAAAAGTTGCCCTGGGTTGCTCGACGCGTTAAACCTGTCCGCAAAGCTGCAATACTTAAATGGCGACCACAGTACTGCTCTAAACATGTTAGAAAAACTATTGTCGACACCCGAGAATGTGCCGAGCGAAGCCCAACTCTTAATGGCCCGAATCCAAATAGAAAATAACCAGTTCGAGAGGGCTTCGCAGAGTTTGGAAATGTGCATCAGCCACGATTTCAAGGTTCGAGAAAATCCAGTCTATCACTACATAACGGCGCTCGTCGACAAAAATAACGGCAACTACGCCGACGCCATAAAATGCCTGACCACGGCGCTCACTTTGGTAAATATAACAAACGTGGGTCTGGTGGAGAAGGCCTCGATCTACATCGAGCTTATAGACACGCTGAATATCGTCGGGCAGACCGAGGAGGCTTCGAAAATATTGGAGGACGCCACCGGCGACCTACAGGGTACTCCCGAGGAGGCGAGGATCTTGTTGTTGAGCGCCGACAATTTGTTAGCGAGAAAAAATGTGCAGGGAGCGTTGGATCTACTGGAAAAGATTAAAGAGGACGAACCGTGTTATAAGCAGGCGAAAATAAAGCAGGCGGACGTTTTGTTGAATTATCGCAAAGACAAAAACGCGTTTTTAGCAATATACGAAGGGTTTTTACAAGATGAAACGGCAGCGGAAAATCATGTATTGCTTGGCGATGCGTACATGAAAGTTTTGGGTAAGAGAGAAATATTTTTCGCGAGTAAAACGTTACAGTTGTTTGTATTTTTTTAGAGCCCGATAGTGCGCTGGAGTGCTACGAAAAAGCGCTAAGTTTAAGTCCGAACGATACGTTCTTAGCATCGAAAATGGGCAAAGCACTGGTAGAAACCCATTATTTTTCGAGGGCGGTGGCATATTATAAAGAGGCTATAAAACAATCGAACGACTCAAACTTGAAGCTACACCTGGCCGAATTGTACTTGAATTTGAAAGATTACGAGAAAGGGGAGTTGCTTTTGTTGAACGAATTAGAAGATACCAATGCAAATAACTCTGAGGATTTGTCGCGTTTGAAACACCGTGCCAAACTTTTGAATTTGTTAGCGAAGATTCAGGAAAGGTCCGGAAATGTTACATACGCGATAAAAAGCTTGAAGGACGCCATGGACTGTCAGAATCGAGTGCGCAAACGTTTGATGGTCGAACAAAATTGTAAGAAATCAAAAATGTGAGTAAGTAAGTTTCTATTTCATATTTTTTTAGCTGTTGCGGAGTGCGAACAAAAATTCTCGACAGACATCTCGATAAAACTTGGGGAAATGGCGATAAGCTTGAAAAATAACGAACAAGCCGTAACGTATTACAAAGAGGGCTTGGAGGCGTGTCCGGATAATGTGCCGATCATGGTGGCCCTGGCGAAGGTCCACATGCAAATGAACGAACTCGAGTCCTGCCAGCAGACCTGCGCGAACATTTTGAAAGTCGATCCGGAAAACGAGTCGGCGTCGATCATGATGGCGGACATCGCGTTCCGGAAAATCGACTTCGACATGGCGACGTTTCACTTCTCGCAGTTGGTCGCCAGCCAGCCGACAAACTGGCGGGCCCTGGTTCGGCTCATCGAGATTTCGCGGCGTACGGGCGAAATCGAGAGTTGCCGAGATCATTTGAAGGCGGCCGAGAAGTACTGCGACAACCCGCAGAAGAACGCCGGCTTCGCGTATTGCACCGCGCTGTACCAGTGGTATTCGGGAAATTTGAACGGGGCGCTGAGGAGCTTCAACAGCTCGCGCCAGGATCACGAGTTCGGGTTGAGATCGTTGTGCGGCATGATCGAAATTTGTTTAAATCCCGACGACGAGATGTTGGGCGATCAGTTTTTGGAGACGGACGATATAGAATACAGAGATTCGAGGAGTATGGCTCTAAAAACAGGTAATAAGTTTGTTGTCGGGGCCCAAGCAGAGCTGGGAAAGATCGCGCCAAAAAAGGTCTAGATCTTAAGTCAGATTGTTTTTCAAAACAAGATCTGAGATCGTTTAAAAATAAATCTTTTCATGCAAAAACGATCTTAGATCAAAGATCGTCTAAAAATGATCTATTTAAAAAAGATCAACCGATCTAGGATCTTTTGAACGATCTAAGATCTTCTAAACGATCTAAGATCTTCTAAACGATCCAAGATCTAAACGATCTAAGATCTTCTAAACGATCTAAGATCCTCAAAATGATCTAAGATCTTTGATTCATGATTTTATATAGTTAATAGATATAGATGTCTATAAATACTTTTCCTAATTTTGACATAGTATAAAGTGACATCTTTCAAAACCTGAGCAAGTGATGATACGTCCAGTTTTACGTAACTAGTTGTGTAAAGTAAAATTTTACGTAATTAGTTACGTAAAGTTACTACTCTAATTGAACTGGTTACGTAATCAGTCAGTTGATATACCTATGAAGAATTAGACTTTTCTTGTAAAAACGTGTTCACCGATTATGCAATTTATAATTTTATAACTTGAGTTATAAAATTCGGAAGTTTGAGAAATAGATAATTGAAAATAAAATACAAATTAACATAAAAGCATTCATTTAAAGACCTGAAAATAGGTTCTTGTAGTAGTAGGTAAAATGTACGTCAGTTTGTTTATATTATTTGTAATTTTTCGTTAATTCTGACAATTTGCACTTTAGCTGAGACCTAGAGATTTCCTGAGGTAAACTGCTTTAAATGAACGCTCGTTAGTAACGTAAGTAACTGAATTCGTAATACATATATTTTAGAAATAATATATGTAGATTATATGTATAAAAAGGAAAATCATACAAAACTATTCATTCTTCTAAAAAATATATACCTACCTTTCTACTTACATTATTTTGTATAAACAAATCACAGAAACGTTTCAAAAACAAACTACTTACAACAATTGAGGTCAAAATGAGAACATATTTTACAAATATGTAGATATAAAAACAAAAACCCTTATTCCTATAACAACCAAAGAGCACTATTTTTTTATTTTTCAAAAATAAAACATTATTTTATATAAAAAAAATTACAGAAACGTTTCAAAAATAAACGAAAACAAATGAGGAAAAGATCTTAGAACTTTAAAATGATCTAAGATCGTCAAATTAAGATCAAAGATCAGATCTTTTTGAAACGATCTTTTTAAAAAAGATCGTTCTTTAGTGAAACAAAAAAGATCTAGATCTAAGATCAAGACGCGATCTTACATCTTAGATCTTTAAAATGATCTTTTTGTAAATAGATCTGCCCAGCTCTGGCCACAAGTACGTTTTCATGTGTTATATTTTAGCCGACAGACTTTTGAAGGAACTTAAACAAAAGCTGGAATCAAACAACGAGGACCCGATAAAGTACAAGCTACTATCTAACTTCAGACTGTTGGCTACCAAAGAAAAATACGATATCGAGCGGGCTTTGGACGAGTTCATCGCGTTGGCCTCGGAGAATTGCTACAAGGACAACACGGGACTGACCTTGGGCATTTCGACCGCCTACACGTTGTTGAAACAGGGCCAGCGGGCCAAAAATCAGCTGAAGAGAATCGCAAAGGCGACGTGGACGTTCGAGGAAGCCGAATATCTGGAGAGATGTTGGCTGTTGCTCGCGGACCACTACATACAATCCGCCAAGTACGACGCGGCCGTAGAGCTGATAAACAAAGTCGTGCACCACAATAAGGCCTGCACCAAAGCCCACGAATATCTCGGATTTATTTCCGAGAAGGAACAACGCCACAGGGACGCGGCCAATTTCTACCATAGGGCCTGGAAGGCGGGCGGAAGGAATAATCCGACCGTAGGTTTCAAGCTGGCGTATTGCTTGATGAAGTGCAAGAAATACCCGGACGCGATCGACACCGCCCAGGAAGTGTTGAGAATGAGCCCCGAATATCCCAGAGTTAGGAAAGATATTTTGGATAAGTGCATGAATAATTTGAGATGTTAGAATTGTGGCAAGGGCTCCACGAATAAAGGATGTTAACAAATAATAACACCGTCTAAAGGGTTTTTGTTTCTTGGACAAGTAACCACAGCTTGTGAAGTAACTGTGTCTATTAATTATTATTATTAATTAACCGTCTGAAATATTGTTTTTTTTTTAACAAACAAGTGTCTAAAGGGATGTATGAACAAACGACTGTCTAAAGGTTGTTGTTTTTTTTTAGCAAATAACTATCTAAATCCAAAGGCTTCTTTACTCAAATAACCTTTTAAACGGGCTTATTTTTTGAACTGTCTAAAGGGATCTTTACTCAAACCTTCTAAAGGGTGTATTTTTTACACAATTAACACTCTAAAGTTTTATGGATTTTTGAACAAACTTAACTGTCTTAAGAGATAAATGAACAAACGACTGTCTAAAGGGTGTTGTTTTTTGAACATATAACTGTCTAAATCTAAAGTGTTCTTTACTCAAATAACCTTTTAAAGGAGCTTATTTTTTGAACCATTGACTGTCCGAAGTTTATTATTTTTTGAACAAAACTATTGTCTAAAGGGTTCTTTACTCAAAATAAAAGGGCATATTTTTTGCACAATCAACTCTCTGAAGTGTTATTGTTTTTTGAACAACGGACTGTCTAAAGGGATATGTGAACAAACAACTGTCTAAAGGGTGTTGTTTTTTGAACATATAACTGTCTAAATCTAAAGGGGCTTATTTTGTGAACCATTACTGACTGTCTGAAGTGTTATTGTTTTTTGAACAAACAACTGTCTAAAGGGTTCTTTACTCAAACCTTCTAAAAGGCGTATTTTTTGCACAATTAACTCTCTGAAATGTTATTGTTTTTTGGACAACCGACTGTCTAAAGGGATATGTGAACAAACAACTGTCTAAAGGGTGTTGTTTTTTGAACATATAACTGTCTAAATCTAAAGGGGCTTATTTTGTGAACCATTACTGACTGTCTGAAGTGTTATTGTTTTTTGAACAAACAACTGTCTAAAGGGTTCTTTACTCAAACCTTCTAAAAGGCGTATTTTTTGCACAATTAACTCTCTGAAATGTTATTGTTTTTTGGACAACCGACTGTCTAAAGGGATATGTGAACAAACAACTGTCTAAAGGGTGTTGTTTTTTGAACATATAACTGTCTAAATCTAAAGGGGCTTATTTTGTGAACCATTACTGACTGTCTGAAGTGTTATTGTTTTTTGAACAAACAACTGTCTAAAGGGTTCTTTACTCAAACCTTCTAAAAGGCGTATTTTTTGCACAATTAACTCTCTGAAATGTTATTGTTTTTTGGACAACCGACTGTCTAAAGGGATATGTGAACAAACAACTGTCTAAAGGGTGTTGTTTTTTGAACATATAACTGTCTAAATCTAAAGGGGCTTATTTTGTGAACCATTACTGACTGTCTGAAGTGTTATTGTTTTTTGAACAAACAACTGTCTAAAGGGTTCTTTACTCAAACCTTCTAAAAGGCGTATTTTTTGCACAATTAACTCTCTGAAATGTTATTGTTTTTTGGACAACCGACTGTCTAAAGGGATATGTGAACAAACAACTGTCTAAAGGGTGTTGTTTTTTGAACATATAACTGTCTAAATCTAAAGGGGCTTATTTTGTGAACCATTACTGACTGTCTGAAGTGTTATTGTTTTTTGAACAAACAACTGTCTAAAGGGTTCTTTACTCAAACCTTCTAAAAGGCGTATTTTTTGCACAATTAACTCTCTGAAATGTTATTGTTTTTTGGACAACCGACTGTCTAAAGGGATATGTGAACAAACAACTGTCTAAAGGGTGTTGTTTTTTGAACATATAACTGTCTAAATCTAAAGGGGCTTATTTTGTGAACCATTACTGACTGTCTGAAGTGTTATTGTTTTTTGAACAAACAACTGTCTAAAGGGTTCTTTACTCAAACCTTCTAAAAGGCGTATTTTTTGCACAATTAACTCTCTGAAATGTTATTGTTTTTTGGACAACCGACTGTCTAAAGGGATATGTGGACAAACAACTGTCTAAAGGGTGTTGTTTTTTGAACATATAACTGTCTAAATCTAAAGGGGCTTATTTTGTGAACCATTACTGACTGTCTGAAGTGTTATTGTTTTTTGAACAAACAACTGTCTAAAGGGTTCTTTACTCAAACCTTCTAAAAGGCGTATTTTTTGCACAATTAACTCTCTGAAATGTTATTGTTTTTTGGACAACCGACTGTCTAAAGGGATATGTGGACAAACAACTGTCTAAAGGGTGTTGTTTTTTGAACATATAACTGTCTAAATCTAAAGGGGCTTATTTTGTGAACCATTACTGACTGTCTGAAGTGTTATTGTTTTTTGAACAAACAACTGTCTAAAGGGTTCTTTACTCAAACCTTCTAAAAGGCGTATTTTTTGCACAATTAACTCTCTGAAATGTTATTGTTTTTTGGACAACCGACTGTCTAAAGGGATATGTGAACAAACAACTGTCTAAAGGGTGTTGTTTTTTGAACATATAACTGTCTAAATCTAAAGGGGCTTATTTTGTGAACCATTACTGACTGTCTGAAGTGTTATTGTTTTTTGAACAAACAACTGTCTAAAGGGTTCTTTACTCAAACCTTCTAAAAGGCGTATTTTTTGCACAATTAACTCTCTGAAATGTTATTGTTTTTTGGACAACCGACTGTCTAAAGGGATATGTGAACAAACAACTGTCTAAAGGGTGTTGTTTTTTGAACATATAACTGTCTAAATCTAAAGGGGCTTATTTTGTGAACCATTACTGACTGTCTGAAGTGTTATTGTTTTTTGAACAAACAACTGTCTAAAGGGTTCTTTACTCAAACCTTCTAAAAGGCGTATTTTTTGCACAATTAACTCTCTGAAATGTTATTGTTTTTTGGACAACCGACTGTCTAAAGGGATATGTGAACAAACAACTGTCTAAAGGGTGTTGTTTTTTGAACATATAACTGTCTAAATCTAAAGGGGCTTATTTTGTGAACCATTACTGACTGTCTGAAGTGTTATTGTTTTTTGAACAAACAACTGTCTAAAGGGTTCTTTACTCAAACCTTCTAAAAGGCGTATTTTTTGCACAATTAACTCTCTGAAATGTTATTGTTTTTTGGACAACCGACTGTCTAAAGGGATATGTGAACAAACAACTGTCTAAAGGGTGTTGTTTTTTGAACATATAACTGTCTAAATCTAAAGGGGCTTATTTTGTGAACCATTACTGACTGTCTGAAGTGTTATTGTTTTTTGAACAAACAACTGTCTAAAGGGTTCTTTACTCAAACCTTCTAAAAGGCGTATTTTTTGCACAATTAACTCTCTGAAATGTTATTGTTTTTTGGACAACCGACTGTCTAAAGGGATATGTGAACAAACAACTGTCTAAAGGGTGTTGTTTTTTGAACATATAACTGTCTAAATCTAAAGGGGCTTATTTTGTGAACCATTACTGACTGTCTGAAGTGTTATTGTTTTTTGAACAAACAACTGTCTAAAGGGTTCTTTACTCAAACCTTCTAAAAGGCGTATTTTTTGCACAATTAACTCTCTGAAATGTTATTGTTTTTTGGACAACCGACTGTCTAAAGGGATATGTGGACAAACAACTGTCTAAAGGGTGTTGTTTTTTGAACATATAACTGTCTAAATCTAAAGGGGCTTATTTTGTGAACCATTACTGACTGTCTGAAGTGTTATTGTTTTTTGAACAAACAACTGTCTAAAGGGTTCTTTACTCAAACCTTCTAAAAGGCGTATTTTTTGCACAATTAACTCTCTGAAATGTTATTGTTTTTTGGACAACCGACTGTCTAAAGGGATATGTGGACAAACAACTGTCTAAAGGGTGTTGTTTTTTGAACATATAACTGTCTAAATCTAAAGGGGCTTATTTTGTGAACCATTACTGACTGTCTGAAGTGTTATTGTTTTTTGAACAAACAACTGTCTAAAGGGTTCTTTACTCAAACCTTCTAAAAGGCGTATTTTTTGCACAATTAACTCTCTGAAATGTTATTGTTTTTTGGACAACCGACTGTCTAAAGGGATATGTGAACAAACAACTGTCTAAAGGGTGTTGTTTTTTGAACATATAACTGTCTAAATCTAAAAGGGCTTATTTTGTGAACCATTACTGACTGTCTGAAGTGTTATTGTTTTTTGAACAAACAACTGTCTAAAGGGTTCTTTACTCAAACCTTCTAAAAGGCGTATTTTTTGCACAATTAACTCTCTGAAATGTTATTGTTTTTTGGACAACCGACTGTCTAAAGGGATATGTGAACAAACAACTGTCTAAAGGGTGTTGTTTTTTTGAACATATAACTGTCTAAATCTAAAGGGGCTTATTTTGTGAACCATTACTGACTGTCTGAAGTGTTATTGTTTTTTGAACAAACAACTGTCTAAAGGGTTCTTTACTCAAACCTTCTAAAAGGCGTATTTTTTGCACAATTAACTCTCTGAAATGTTATTGTTTTTTGGACAACCGACTGTCTAAAGGGATATGTGAACAAACAACTGTCTAAAGGGTGTTGTTTTTTGAACATATAACTGTCTAAATCTAAAAGGGCTTATTTTGTGAACCATTACTGACTGTCTGAAGTGTTATTGTTTTTTGAACAAACAACTGTCTAAAGGGTTCTTTACTCAAACCTTCTAAAAGGCGTATTTTTTGCACAATTAACTCTCTGAAATGTTATTGTTTTTTGGACAACCGACTGTCTAAAGGGATATGTGGACAAACAACTGTCTAAAGGGTGTTGTTTTTTGAACATATAACTGTCTAAATCTAAAGGGGCTTATTTTGTGAACCATTACTGACTGTCTGAAGTGTTATTGTTTTTTGAACAAACAACTGTCTAAAGGGTTCTTTACTCAAACCTTCTAAAAGGCGTATTTTTTGCACAATTAACTCTCTGAAATGTTATTGTTTTTTGGACAACCGACTGTCTAAAGGGATATGTGAACAAACAACTGTCTAAAGGGTGTTGTTTTTTGAACATATAACTGTCTAAATCTAAAAGGGCTTATTTTGTGAACCATTACTGACTGTCTGAAGTGTTATTGTTTTTTGAACAAACAACTGTCTAAAGGGTTCTTTACTCAAACCTTCTAAAAGGCGTATTTTTTGCACAATTAACTCTCTGAAATGTTATTGTTTTTTGGACAACCGACTGTCTAAAGGGATATGTGAACAAACAACTGTCTAAAGGGTGTTGTTTTTTTGAACATATAACTGTCTAAATCTAAAGGGGCTTATTTTGTGAACCATTACTGACTGTCTGAAGTGTTATTGTTTTTTGAACAAACAACTGTCTAAAGGGTTCTTTACTCAAACCTTCTAAAAGGCGTATTTTTTGCACAATTAACTCTCTGAAATGTTATTGTTTTTTGGACAACCGACTGTCTAAAGGGATATGTGAACAAACAACTGTCTAAAGGGTGTTGTTTTTTGAACATATAACTGTCTAAATCTAAAAGGGCTTATTTTGTGAACCATTACTGACTGTCTGAAGTGTTATTGTTTTTTGAACAAACAACTGTCTAAAGGGTTCTTTACTCAAACCTTCTAAAAGGCGTATTTTTTGCACAATTAACTCTCTGAAATGTTATTGTTTTTTGGACAACCGACTGTCTAAAGGGATATGTGGACAAACAACTGTCTAAAGGGTGTTGTTTTTTGAACATATAACTGTCTAAATCTAAAGGGGCTTATTTTGTGAACCATTACTGACTGTCTGAAGTGTTATTGTTTTTTGAACAAACAACTGTCTAAAGGGTTCTTTACTCAAACCTTCTAAAAGGCGTATTTTTTGCACAATTAACTCTCTGAAATGTTATTGTTTTTTGGACAACCGACTGTCTAAAGGGATATGTGAACAAACAACTGTCTAAAGGGTGTTGTTTTTTGAACATATAACTGTCTAAATCTAAAGGGGCTTATTTTGTGAACCATTACTGACTGTCTGAAGTGTTATTGTTTTTTGAACAAACAACTGTCTAAAGGGTTCTTTACTCAAACCTTCTAAAAGGCGTATTTTTTGCACAATTAACTCTCTGAAATGTTATTGTTTTTTGGACAACCGACTGTCTAAAGGGATATGTGAACAAACAACTGTCTAAAGGGTGTTGTTTTTTGAACATATAACTGTCTAAATCTAAAGGGGCTTATTTTGTGAACCATTACTGACTGTCTGAAGTGTTATTGTTTTTTGAACAAACAACTGTCTAAAGGGTTCTTTACTCAAACCTTCTAAAAGGCGTATTTTTTGCACAATTAACTCTCTGAAATGTTATTGTTTTTTGGACAACCGACTGTCTAAAGGGATATGTGAACAAACAACTGTCTAAAGGGTGTTGTTTTTTGAACATATAACTGTCTAAATCTAAAGGGGCTTATTTTGTGAACCATTACTGACTGTCTGAAGTGTTATTGTTTTTTGAACAAACAACTGTCTAAAGGGTTCTTTACTCAAACCTTCTAAAAGGCGTATTTTTTGCACAATTAACTCTCTGAAATGTTATTGTTTTTTGGACAACCGACTGTCTAAAGGGATATGTGAACAAACAACTGTCTAAAGGGTGTTGTTTTTTGAACATATAACTGTCTAAATCTAAAGGGGCTTATTTTGTGAACCATTACTGACTGTCTGAAGTGTTATTGTTTTTTGAACAAACAACTGTCTAAAGGGTTCTTTACTCAAACCTTCTAAAAGGCGTATTTTTTGCACAATTAACTCTCTGAAATGTTATTGTTTTTTGGACAACCGACTGTCTAAAGGGATATGTGAACAAACAACTGTCTAAAGGGTGTTGTTTTTTGAACATATAACTGTCTAAATCTAAAAGGGCTTATTTTGTGAACCATTACTGACTGTCTGAAGTGTTATTGTTTTTTGAACAAACAACTGCCTAAAGGGTTCTTTACTCAAACCTTCTAAAAGGCGTATTTTTTGCACAATTAACTCTCTGAAATGTTATTGTTTTTTGGACAACCGACTGTCTAAAGGGATATGTGAACAAACAACTGTCTAAAGGGTGTTGTTTTTTTGAACATATAACTGTCTAAAGTGATTTCTGAACAAACATCTTCCTAATGGCAACGATTATGATTTTCGAATAGAGAATGATATTTGAATAGAAAGAATATTATGATCTTTGCTAATGAGTTTTTGTTTGGTTCAAGAATTGAGGCAGAATATCCTTTAGACAAGTACATGTTAAAGTTTTGGCGAATGCGCAAGGAGAAAGTGTTTAATAATTAGCGTCCATTAGAGTGAATATATCCGTCCTATAATTGCACATTATATGCTTATGTGTGTTTTAAATTAGCAGTAAATATTCTAAAGATACTTATACATTGTTTTATTTGGGTAATAAATTAATATATGGATTGTAAAAATGCGTCGACTACGTGTTAACGAATTATAGCAAAGTACTTCCTTTGAAACTTGCAAACAGAGTGGGCATCAGAATGAAATTGTTGTTTTTTTTTATTAATTGAAAATTCGGAAGCAATTTATCAAAAAATGCAGACAATAATAATTGCTCAAAATAATTACTCTGCGATACGGCCGACTGATTTTGTCATCGTTTTTGTTACGCAACGTGAAAATAAATTTATTGATGAAGGTACCTACCTAAAAATTGGAAGATCGGCAAAAAATATCGTTTTCCCAGACGACTAATAATATCCCATAAATTTTCATTAATATGTTTACGTTTGCGTGACTCTGAGGTAACAATGATGCAGCATCTGATTAGTGATAGTTCGCTTGGCGTCGAGAATGCATGAATTCATTAATTTATAGGCAAAGGTGAAAATTATATACGCGAGAATAATGATAAAAAGCTTCTGTGATTTTTTTTTAGATTGCTAACACAAGGCTATTTGCTTTTGTAGAAATACGCTGATCAAAGTGGGTCAATTTTGGTTAAGGTTAATCAAATATGCAGCTCTCCAAGAGAGAGTTTTCAAAAAAAGGTGTATGTTGTTTAGAAGGTGATCTATTTATTAAAGTATAACAAATATAGTATCATTAATTTTTCGCCAAATAAGAACTAACCGTTTTTTCAACGAAAAAATACATAGGATGAAACATTTTTCGACTTTGGCATTAATTTATAATCAAATTTCTGTCAAAATGATGCTTATGGAAGGGCGCAACTCAAATTTCTTCAATCAGTTCCTTGAAATATGGGAATAATTTAACATCTGTACAAATATCTGTCTAAAGGAATATTTCAACAAACAACTGTCTAAATGGTGTTTATTTTTCAAATTTGCTTCAAGAATAGAACAAATATATGTGGAAAAATTGTCGGGAAACGATCTAGCCTAATAAAAAAAGCGATAGATCCAACCAATTTTTCAAAAATTAAAAACAAAGCGCGTTTTGTTTCAAATTTGGGAGTTAATTTCGTTTTAAATTTGTGCCTAAACGATGCGCGTTTAAGGAATTTCCACTGATTTAATCAATCGGTTAGATTTTTATTTAAATTTCGCACATAAAGCCTTTTTAAATTTGTACCGCGCGACTTTTCCGAAATATTTGCACAGCGAATAGAGGCGAAATGCAGACTCCTACCTATCAAGGTTAAAACGCGAATTAAAAACCAACAGGTAGACGGTAATACCATCAGTGTTGCTTCGTTCTGGCCGGCGGGCTATCGGCGAATTTGAATTTTTACCACGGCAAATTTATTTGGTCAAGGCATCCGTTCATTAACATGTGAGAAGATTATTCGTCGCGCTTTTGGTGATTTTACTCGGTAAAATGGGCAGGGGAGAAGCCGGGTATCATTCGAGCAGAGCTGAATTTCTGTCGGACGAAAACCTAAACGACGGACTTAAATACACCAGAAATGGGGGTTGTTTCGTCACCACCAAGAAAGCCATAGCTTTCGTCGTGGTCGCTTTGGGATCCCTGATCTGCGTCGTACTACTCATGTACTATTACGGGCCCAACCAGAAGCTCGAACAGGTAAGAAGGAACGAAAATTTTTCACTAACGAATTCGACTTGCCCGCAAGGACAAAACAATTGTTACAACGAATTCTGGCTATGGAATCTGTTTGTGTATACAATTATTAATGGGAAGTGGCCACTTAGTCACACATTATTTTAAAAACGCAAAATATTCACGTGACTTCGGCCCTCACTCGTGACTTCACACGCGTCCATATTTCAGCTGGAAAAGGAGAGCAACGACATCGAACAGCTTCTGAACAACACCCTCAGCGAAAAGGTCGCGGAAGAGGACCTCAGGTTACCGAAACACATCTACCCCCTCGACTATCGCCTGTGGATACGCCCCGTGTTGGACGAATACGCAGCAAACAACTTCACCTTCACCGGGAGAGTCAAAATAGTCATCAACTGTACGGAGAAGACCGACAAGATAGTGCTGAATATCGACGATCTCAACATAACCGGGCCGGACGTTAAAGTCAGCACGACGAAACGGGTCGAGCTCAAATTCGTGCCCCTGAAAGAGGAGGCGGGTCGCAACGTGACCAAAAGGTCCATAGATTCCGAAGAGGGTACCGAAGAAACGCCTACCACGGAAGAGCTTGAAGAAACCACTCAGATTGGCGAAGAAGTGACGACTTCCGAACCAGAACCGATTTCTACCACGGAACAAACGGTGATGCACACCGAGGTCGTACCGTTGACGATAGAAAAGGTCGTGAGGGACCCTGAAAATTTCAAATTAACCATCGTGATGAAATATTTGTTGGAGGCAAACCAAATTTACACGGTTGATATAGGCTTCGCGGGAAGCATATTGAACAACCTAGTTGGTTTGTATAAGATTAGCTACACGGAACTGTCTGGGGAGAAAAAGTATGCTTAGTCCCACCTCTTGTAGCATAGAATAATTTTTAAAACTTTTTTTAGATGGCTTGCAACCACCCACTTTGAATCTGTGTACGCACGACGCGTCTTCCCGTGTTTCGACGAACCCTCGTTTAAAGCAACATTCGAGCTGAGTATAGCAAGAAGAATGAACATGACGACGCTCTCGAATATGCCTTTAAAAGAAACACAACCAATGTGGGGTTAACATTTTAATAAACAACATTTTCTATATTAGTGTTTATTTTTTAGGAATGAGACCGAGGGTTGGGTATGGGACCATTTCGTCAAAACACCGCCAATGTCCACCTACTTCTTGGCCTTCACCATAAGCGACTTCGAAGGCATCTCGGCATCGCCCAGCTCTGGCCCCCAGATAAAAATCTGGGCGCCCAAAGACGACCTGCCCAAAACGAAGTACGCGCTGGAAGTCGCCCCGGAAATCCTGAAATTCCTCGAACGCTATTTCGGCATGGAGTACCCCCTACCGAAGTTGGACATGCTGGCCGTCCCCAATTTCGGCAAGGAGGCGATGGAGAACTGGGGCCTGATCTCCTTCAGGAAGGCCTGCCTGCTCTTCGACCCTAATTCCAGGAGCATCAAGACGAAGAGCTTCATCTTCTCGAAGATCGCCCACGAACTGACCCACCAGTGGTTCGGCAATCTGGTCACGATGGACTGGTGGTCGGACTTGTGGCTGAACGAGGGCTTCGGCACGTTTATGGCGGAGGTGGCGGTGACCAGCGTAAGTAGGGGCCCCGAGACGTGACCCTGCGGAACGCCGCTTTCGTTTTTTTTTGCAGTTGAGGCCGCTGTGGCACGCGTACAGCACGCTGCAACTCAGGGACACTTACAAGACTCTGTATTACGACAGCTTGAAGACGACCAGGAGTATACAAACGGAAATTAGCAGCACCGCCGAGATAGAACAAATTTTCGACACCATCACCTATCAGAAAGGTAGCAGTGTGCTTAAAATGTTGAATTATACAATCACAAGGGACGTTTTTAAGAAAGGCCTGAGGCAGTACTTAAGAAAATAGTAAGTATTCATCTAGAAGGTGTCTATTTTTGAATAAATAACTGTCTAAATGGATAGGACTAGACAGTCGTTGTTTTTTAATTAAGACCAATCTAATAAGGGTGTTGTTTCTGAGCAAATGACTGTCTAAAGGGTGTGTTTGAACCAGAGACTCTTTAAAATAAGGGGACCCAGCATTATACTTTCCAAAGTGAGGCCTATTCTTTCCTCATTCTAATAGTATCAGTGATGCCAAGTATGCCATTTTATTGGAGAATCTATGAATATAACAGGTACTTTGATTATTAGTAAAAATTAATAATGGTTTCCATGATTCCTAAAAATTGGACTTGACAATGTTGCGTCTACAATTACAGAAAATGGCAATTGTCAAATGAAACAGATTTATTGTATAGTTAAAATTCTTTAATTGTCACATCTGAGTATCTGAAAGTTAGAAAACTTAAAAATTGTGAATTATGATGATAAATTTTTTGCCTCATTTAGAATCTATGGCACTATCTATCACATAAAACCTGATGGCTGTTGGACACTGACATATAACATAACCTTGTATCAGCCCCCTTGTGGTCTCCTTGGAGTCAACTGAAAACAAACTTCCCCTCAAGGCTTCACTTTCCCTATGTGATAGACTGTGAAATGCTGGGTCCCCTTGTTTTAAAAAGTCTCTGGTTTCAACAAATAACTGTCTAAAAGGATTTTTGAACAAAGAACTGTCTAAAGGGATATTCGAACACACAACTGTCTAAATGGTGTTTATTTTTGAACAAATAATTGTCTAAGAAATATTTGAACAAACAATCGTCTAAAGGGTATTGGACAAAAATGATTTTTTTGATTCTTTATTCGAATAACCTTCTACTTTTAACAAACTTACGGACATTTTTAGCGCATATAAGACGGCAACCCAGGACGATCTGTGGGCAATATTTACAGAAACAGCGCACAACCAAAGTATAATTCCCGAAAATGTTACGGTGAAGGCCTTGATGAATTCGTGGACGACTCAGAGCGGTTACCCATATCTGACGGTCACTAGAAATTATACAGAACAAACTGCTCTGATAAACCAAACGAAAATGACCGAAGACTCGAACGTAACATCGGAAACGCTGTGGTTCGTTCCAGTTACGTACATAACGGCGGCAAATCTCAGCGTTAGAAATGTCTGGCTTGAAGACATCAAAGAGACAAGCCTGGATTTGAACGGGACAGGGCAAGATTCTTGGATACTTTTGAACATCGACGAAACAGGGTTCTATAGGGTTAATTACGATACTAGAAATTGGAAGTTGTTGCAATATCAACTTAGGAAAAACCCCAATAAAATTCCTACGTCGAATAGGGGACAACTGATAGACGACGCTTTTCAGCTAGCTAGAGCTGGTGTCATAAATTACACCATAGCTTTTGACCTGGTTAAATATCTAAACTATAGGGAGACAAATTATATTCCTTGGTATTCGGCTCTAAGAAACATGGAAGATTTAAGGTAAAAACGTAAATTTTTCAGGAATGAGACAGACCTTAACGTATTTCTTTCAGAGTTATAATAAGTAACTACGAATATTCGGGTCTCTACGATAACTTTTTATTAAAACTTATTAAACCGGTGTTTGACGAGCTAACTTTAAACGACAGAAATGCGACGCAGAACGAGAAATTGTTAAAGCTGCATATCGTGACTTCCGCCTGCAAGCTGAGATACTCTAAATGTATAAACTGGGCTAAAACCCAATACAAAAAATGGATGAACTCTACCGATCCGGATAAAAGAAACCCGTACGATTTTTTTTCTAATTTCATCCGTATTTTTAAGCCTATTTTTAATTTTTAGCATTCCAGTGGACTATAGGTTTATCGTGCAATGCTCTGCGATTAAATCTAGCGGTCCAGACGAGTGGGAATTCTTGTGGAATAGAACTTTATCCCCCAAAATGTCTCCGGTAGATTTGCAAACCGCGTACCTAAGCTTGGGTTGTTCGTACGATCCTTGGATGATAAACAGGTTGAATCTTCGCTAAAATAATAACAGAGGGGTTTAGAAAATACTTTTTTAGATACCTGGAGTATAGTTTAGACGGGAACATAACCCTGGAAAATGTCCCCTACGTTTGGAGGTCGATAAGTCATCCGGTCGGGGTCAGAACTGGATTCCAATTTTTGAGGTTGAATTGGAAGAGGATTTTCGATAGTTACGAGGACATTTATTTAGTTTTCAGCACGATTTTCCACGATTTCGTCAGCGGATTGTCCACAGAAATAGATTTGGAAGACGTGAGTCGGCATATTATATTCTCTTTTTTTTTGTAATTTAATTTTTTTTAGTTGACAACATTTTATAAATTGCACCAAAACGACTTAAAGTCAGTGTCCGGCATCCTACAAAGCACCGTTGACCAAATGAAGGTGAAAATCAACTGGAAAAAGCAGCATTTGGATTCCGTTGTCAACTGGCTGAAAATAAACAAGTATTAGATTTGTTGTGATATAATTCAGAGTGTAGAAACACTCTGTATATGGAAGTAGATTGTTTTTATTTCGCGCACAAGTTGTATATATTAAAACTTTTAATAAAACGTTTACAAAAGTTTCTGTCGATTTTTAATTAAAGACGAAATTTCTTTTCAATAAGAATATTCGAACAAGTTTCCATACCCTTTAATTTGAAATTACACTTTTTAATTTGACACTCTTCGATTTTTAAATAGAGCATTATACATTTCTTGTAGTACATATACCTACGACTACTAAAATGAAAGGTCATAATACAATCTTGGTAAGCACTTTTTTTAATTTACCCAAAATTCGTCTCATTTTTTCCCCTTAGGATTTCGACCTCACCAGCTGTTTTTCAACGGAAAAATTCCTACTAACGCTATCAGGCTTTTACCCAATGAAAAACAGAACGTTTTTTGACTGGCACAACGTGAGCGCCTTATTCCACTTTTTTATATCGTTGCTTCAAGAAATTTCCATGATCGTTTTGATCGTAATGAACTGTAGGAACCTTGGCGAAGTCATAGAAGCTTTGCTCTTCTTCGCAACACATACGGCTTTCCTAATTAAGCTCACCATATTTGTAACTAGTTGTGGAAAGGTTTGGGAGATTGAAGACATTTTGAATAATCAAATTTTCTGTGGATTCACAAAGTATCAGCTGAAAATCATTTCTGACGATATAAGCATTATCACAAAGATTACTAAAGTATATAGGACCCTATGTATAACCGTTACATGTTCGTATCTGGTAACACCGTTTGTGGATGGAAGTGAAGCAAAATCTCTGGCACTTACAGGGTATATTCCTTACAGCTTACATAATAACATCATTTTCTATTCCACACACGCCTTTCAAGTATCTTCTGTGGCTGTAAGCGCTTACAATAATTCGGCAATTGATATTTTGAACTACAAAATGGTCACTTTAGCCTCATCACTTTTTGAGATACTTGCAGATAACTTAAGAAGTATTAATTATAAGGAAAATGAAGACAGAGTTGCTAGAGTTTGGGGAAAATGTATCACGTTTCACAACGTGCTCTTGAGCTATGTAAAAATCATCGAAAAGCTTTTTTCGAAAATTGTATTTACCCAGTTTTTGGCAAGCGTGCTAGTCATATGTACCACAGGTTTGAAACTTGCGATTGTAAGATTTCCTAAAACTTATTTTCGTTTTTTAAAAAATCCTTTTTTAGAGCCCCATTGGAAGCAGCCAATTCTTGAGTAGCCTTCTCTACTTTATAACCATGTTGTTTCAAGTGTCGCTATACTGCTGGTTTGGACACAATGTTATGTTCAGGGTACATAAGGAAGAAAAAAATTGTGTTACCTATATTTTAAATATATTTTTTAGAGCAATAATTTGGCAGAAGCTTGCTACGTTACTAACTGGTATGAATCTTCGACAAAAATTAAAAAATGTATGTTCATTTTTATGGAGAAAGTTAAAAAACCAACAATAGTAACGGCCGCAAGATTTGTACCTTTGAGTTTGGCCACATTAACGCAGGCATGTAATTTATTCATTTTTTGAAAGAAAAATCAATCCTATATGTTTTTTAGATTCTACGATCATCATATTCGTATTTTGCGGTTCTGCAACGAGTTTACAACGAATAGAAGACCATAGACCACCTGTACCGCAATAAATCTCTTTAGGAAACTTTAATAGTCAATTTTATTATTTTATTGTTAATATTTAGTCCTTACTGCGCGTCAGTTCAATGACAACAAAGGACGAAACTGCGCAAATTTTCACATGCACGTCCAATTTGAAAAATAAACTGCCCCACAATTGCATCTTGTAACGTTTTATTTTTTGCGTGACGTAAGCCATAGAACGACAATAGTTTTAATACCTACTTTGAATATTATCATACCGGTAGCACTCAATTTATCAATTTAACAGATTGATACTGGTATAATAGCATGGGGGGACATGAGAAACATCTGCCCTAGCATTTGGCTGTCAGTCAACTGCTACAGGCTCTTAAGTCACGTTTTCTACAACACATATCGACAAAAATACCGTTAAACATCCCCAAACGTGTTTTTATTTTTTGTCTCGTCTCGAAAAACGACGAAAAACGCCGTAACAAGGTCCGGTGAACGTTGCGAGCATCCGGGTCGAAGGACCAATGTAGCAATTGACCCCCACCCTTTAACAAACAATCGCGAATCGACGACGCAAGCCGACTGCGACCAGTGCCGTATCGCTCGGCCTTTGGCCGGGCACACGCACCCTCGACGTCGTGTCGTCAGTGTCAGAGCCTCCTAAGTTTTCTTGAAAGTTTCATTTTGTAAGGTAAGGGCGGAAAATTGGGGAGATGTGTGGTGTGCGCGAATTTTTGTGACAGTTTGAATCCATTTAATTTTTAAATGGATTTTTTTGGAAAAAGGAACCTGAAACAAAGATGAAAGGACGACCCTTTCAAGTTGACAGGAAGAACCACTGCTAAATAAGCCCTGGCGTTTTGTCGTTCACTTTGATTTGACTTTTTCTTCGATAAATATTTATTCTCCAAAAGCACAGAAAACAAAGTTGTTGCAGTTCTTTTTTGAGTTAAGTTTCGTTTTTTTTTTATTTATCAAGCTGTGGTTTTTCCTGGCAACATTAAAATGTTGTCCTTTAAGAACCCATCATAGTAATTTTTATTTTTTCAGATATTTATTCAAGATGCGGTCCACACTCCTTCATTCCTTCATCATATACCTTCTGGTTACGGTATGCATCTTCTATGCACATAATTATTTTTTTAAGTTATTCTCGATGCTTATTCTCAGGTCGAATGCCAAACCGCATCAAAATCTAAACGTAGTATAGACCTAATCGCAGCCCACGGCCTAATATCAGACGAAAGACTGGCCCAAGATGTCGCACCCTCTGGATACGACCTAACTCTGAGGCCCAGGGCTTCGGAGGGCGACTTCGCCGGCGAGGTTCTCATAAACATCACCGCCAGGCACGCTTCCGACTTGGTAATGCTCCACTGTCATCCGGAGCTTAGAGTTGAGAATGTCACCGTTGTGAGAATCGACGGGTAACGTTTCTGGAACGTTTTTTCTGCGGGGAAGTCACGTCTTTCTTTCGGCAGGCCACCAGAGCAAGCGCCCAAGGCTGTCCCGGTTCCAGCTACCTACGAGAAAGTCAAGAAGAAACCGCTGTTGAACATAACTTTGAGCAGTTCTGCACCGGCCGGCACCAACCTGGAGATATTGGTCAAATTCTCTGGGAAACTCTTCAACGATACGTCCGAAGGCTTGTTCAGAAGCTCCTACGTCGATCCAGTCGACAAGACCACTAAATGGTACCAACCATAACATATTTGACGAAACTATTTAATCTTCTTTTATGTTTTAGGTTCATAGCAACCCATATGAGACCGAATCTGGCGAGGTCGGTGTTTCCTTGCTTCGACGAACCTGCGTACAAGGTGCCCATGATTTTGAGGGTCGTAAGACCAAAAAGTATGACGGCAATATCGAATATGCCACTGGAAAAGTCGGAGGCAGAGTAAGGGAGACGCGCGACCCAATTTCCCATTTTCATTTGTTATTTTTCAGGGGTGATCTCGTCAAGGACACATTTCAAAGGTCGCCACCGATGGCCACATTTTCCGCAGGCCTGGTGGTGTCGGAATTCAGCAGTATATCATTTAACGTGACAGAAAAAGAAGGTACACTCTTCAAATTGTTAAACGGAGGCAAGAGGCGTCATTGCGGATGTTGTGTTGCTTTCTTTGACGTTTTCTTTTTGTAGATGTCAGCATGAAGATTTGGGCGAGGTCGGATTTCATACAGGCCCTCACGAATGTCTCTGAGAAGGTCGCAAGGTCCCTGCATATCCTGGAAGATTTTTGGGGTACTCCGTACCCTTTGCCAAAGCTGGATATCGTGGCTCTGCCAAATTATCAAGCTACGAAACCTTCTGATAGTTGGGGGGTGCTTCTCTTTAAGTATGGCCGTATATTTTTCTTAAAATCGGTGCTACCTTCTTTATTTATTTTTTACAGAGAAAGTGAATTAAGTGGAAAAGGTTCGTGGCATTTAACACAGGAGTTGTCGTACCAATGGCTTGGTTCATTGGCCACTCCGTTTTGGTGGGGAGAATCTCACATAAACACCGCTTTGGTACGATATTTGACGGCATATACAACACTGAAGGTATAAAAAATGTGTTAAATGTTATTAAAAATCGAAGAACATGTTTTGCTTTTTAGATGGAGGACAATGAAACGTTCAACAACTGGCCGATGACGATATTATACTCGATCTATTATGAGTTCAGCAAGAGGTATCCGCATGGAAAAAGTACCGCGATAAAACAGGATTCGACCTCGGCGAAAACTGAGCTGGTGTTCAGGATGCTGAACTACACCCTGGGAGAGCGTACCTTTAAGCACGGCATGCAAAGGTTCATGGCAGACAGGTATAAGTGGTTATTAGAGTAACCCAAGTATGCAAGTCGAAACCCTAAAAATATGCGCATAAATATGCAAATAATTTAGTCAAAATATGCAGGAAAATGTGGAAAATATGCAAATTAGGAAATACTTAAAAACATATATATAATGTATATACAAATTTCTAAATGCATTTATACATAGTAAAAGTAACAATATTTTATTTTAAATTTTCTACATACAGGACGATTGAACTAAATCTAAATATGCATTTATTATAAATTATAAAAATCAGGTTGAAACTTAGTTGTAAAAACAATAAACCACTAAATTTATAAATGGAGAAACTCCTTTCCACATCAACCGATGTAAGAGGTGCGCTTTTAAAATTGCTCACTATCACAGGATCCAAATCGATGGATTCGGTAAAATCTCCCATTAAAATATTTGCTATTTGGCTAAGAAACTGAAACCTACTATTTTTTTCCATCACATTTCTAAATTTTTGAAATATTTTGTCCCCAATTTTACCTGTGGCATTTTGAGAAGCAAACTCAGATTATGTTTTACCAGTTCTACACTTCGGGTTAATGGCAAATTAGATTCGTCCAATTGTGTTATTGTTTTAGAAAGAAAGCTTTAATTTGCTTTTAGAAAGGAAAGTTGTTTCTTTATTTCCTAATTCTTGCGATAAAAAAATGCAGCTTCCAACCAAGTGCCCCATCTTGTAATAACGGGTTGAGGTGGAAGAGGAGTGTTTGGTAGTTTTTCTTTGTAGAACTAGGCGCTTTAAGGAAGACTTTCTTCATGTTGGAAATTAAACTATTTACAAGCGGAAAATGTTTCCTAATTTCCTCAGCAACCCTATTTAAAGCATGAGCAAGGCATGTTACATGTATCAACTTCGGATACAAGATTTTCAAATTTTGCCCGGCTCTTACCATGTACGGTGCTGCATCTGACAAAACGAGCACAAAATTATCGGTGGGAACAGGTGTAGGAAGAAAAAATGTTGATAAGGAGGTAACATTTTGGTAAAATCTCGCCGCTAAAAACTCCAATCAATAAATGAGCAATATAACGTCCTCTTGAATCGGTGGTTTCATCAATACATATGTAAAAATATCTGTTTCGAATTTGGATTATCCTTCGTATATAGATATTTACCTATCTTTAATTTATTCTGTCATTTTCAATAATTGTACTTTATTAAATAGGTAGTATAAATACCTACTTTATTCGTTTTCAGATCACCAGGATTAGTGCCCATAAAATTATAGTTCATACTTATATTATTTTGGGAAAACCAGGTACCTACCTAGACACCCACCCCTGTTCCCAAAAATGAATGAAACGCCTGCCAAAGATTTAAATTATCCTAAATTCTTTCAATTATGCACAATATGCCATATTTTAAGGATATATGTAAATATTTAAAATAAATATGCGTGTTGCATATTTGTGTGATTATCCTTTCTAACAATACGGGGATGTTAAAACGGCTTTTTCCGAAGGCAATTTAAAACATTCTTCGGCGACGACATATGGCTGGCCCTCACCGAACAAGCGAGGTTCGACAAGACCCTGCCCCAACCAATCACGGTTAACGAAATCGCCGCCTCGTGGGTGACCAAAGATAGACTGCCCGTCGTCGAAGTCAGCAGAGATTACGAAAGGAACGCCGCCACACTTAGACAGGTAGACATATATCGGCGATTGTGGAACGTTTCAAATGTAATTTTTCAGAGGGTGTACTTGAGGGAGCGCCCTCACGATGTGCCCGACCAAGAGAAGTTCGTCTGGTGGATACCCATCGTGTTGGTGCGTCAGGGTAAGCTTTGCTTCAAGAATTCGACGCCGTTCACGTGGATGGCCAAGGAGAGGGAGGTCGACCTGAACGACGTGGCGCCCAAAGATGAATTCATCATAATCAACCCCGAGGAGATCGGTGAGGCAGCCGTGTAACCTTGAAGAAGCGCCTTCTGGACGTCCCCTTTTCAGGCCCGTTCCCAGTGAACTACGACATCAGAAACTGGGAGATGCTGGCCAGGTTTCTATGCACCGAGAACAGGACGAAGATCCCCGTGTACACCAGGGCGAAGCTGCTGCACGACGCTTGGAACCTTGCGTACGCCGGCGACCTCAGCTTCGCCACGGCCTTGAACATGACCCTGTTCTTGAAGGACGAACGCGACTACCTCGCATGGGACCCGGTGTTCACCCTTATAGATCACATCGGCAGGCACATAGACAGTTCGTCGGTGCACCAGAAGTTTCAGGTGAGACATACCTGCCAGGCGGAACCTTGCGAGGTTTTTGAAGGTAACAATCTTCTTAGACGTACGTCAGGCTGCTCCTGACGCCGCTATACGAGGAACTGGGGGCGGAGGCGAAGGAGGGGGAATCGGACGGGATCTCTCACCTGAGGAGTTCGTCAAAGGTGTTCCTGTGCCAGGCGGGGTACAGACCGTGCATAGAAGAAGCGCAGGCGGCGTACAGAAAGTGGATGGACAGCGATAACCCAGATGAAGGAAATCCGTAAGTATTTCCGAGCAGGAAATGGCCTACATCCTGGATCATTATACCTCGTTGAACCGATGAATAAAGAACCCCATAGGAAGGAGCAAATGTGGACTTTATGCTGGACCGGTCCAGTGTCTGCATATGGCGGCATGCCGTTTCCGGTTTTACGGTGGCGTACTACTTTAAAATGGTATAAATGAAATATTCAAATTTTAAAATAGATTTTAATCTTCTTAATAGTAGTATTTTTATAAATTCGGTCATTTGGTATTTTAATAAGCATATTATTTGACTCTCACGAATTTATTTATCTTTGCCAAAACTCAAAAATGAGATAGATATGGACATTTAAGTTACAATAATTTTAAATCTTAAAACCTTATAAAAAAGCTAATGGGGGAAAATCCAAATGACACGAGAGAGAATTTAAATAACACCTTGAATAATCATTATGGAACTAAATAAATAACACCACTTGCAAATACTATAACATTTTTTATTGGCCCTTAAATAAAATATATATAATTGAAATAACCTATTGGTATTTTCCAAGCTCCATTTAAGCAAACTACCATGAATACCAAAGCTTCTTTAGCTAACTCTATGATGCTATCCACATGTAACATGTAACGCATTCCCACAATCTACATACCCATAATATTTAGTAGGTATATTCTAAATGCTATCTAATAGCGATTTCGTCAAAAACGTGGGAACATAACAGAGCTTTTTTTATCAGAATGTTCCACTTTTGATTTTAAAAAATTAAACACTTCTGTAGTGAAACCCATGCTGAGAATTAACAGAGGAATACCACTTTGCTAACGTTTTTAGGCGAGGAAAACTATTATAAATCCTTTGCCTTACATAGTCATAAGCTCTAGGAGAAAAGAAATGTAGAGCCACAGCAAAAGATCTTACAGAATGCTCAAATGTTTTCCTTATTTTGTGTTTTTTGAAACAGTCTCTGAATTATGTCTATTTGTTTTAAAGTTTTCTGATAAAATAGTTTCTTGCTTGTCTTGCTCTTCTAATAATAACTTCTGTTTCTTTAAATCGACCATAATGGACTTCAACGATGATATTTGTTTCTTCTGCCGCCATCTGTTCTAACAAAGACAGATTTTTAATACATTTCATAATCAATTCATATCATTTACCTGATATGCCGCCACTAAAACATCCTTTATTATTTATAATAACAGGTACTAAAAATCTTTCTTTGTTCATATTCTTGGCTTGACATTGTAGGTTAGAATGCCCACGTTCGATACTTCCATTAATAATTAAAAATAAAGTTTTCTTAGTCAATGATTTTGTATATTTCGAACTCAATAAAAGCTGAATTATGGGCATGTTCATAAAACTATAGCTGCTTACATATTTTAATCGAGGCACTTCGATAGTACAGGCAAGGAAGTTCGCGATACTTAGTCCTACTTTTATCCAAGATGTTCGATCGAACCATTCTTCAGCAAAGTGACGTGAACATAGGAAACTATATTCTTTTGGTGTCCACCCTGGTCCATCAGTTTCTTGGTTGTGCATCTTGAGGAAATCTAAAAAAGATGTGAATGAACTCAGTACTTTATAAAACTTTATAACGTTTCCTCACTCAAGAGTATATTAAATATATACTCTAGAGATTATTATATAATATGTACAGTAGGTATATTAGTAGGTACGTAGGTACCTACCTACACATTTTTTAGAATAACATTAACAAATTATAAATCGTTAAAAATTTAGAATATTCTCAAAGAGGTACATTGAGTTGTTTCAAGAAATAATCCTTATATTTTCGGTGAAATCGTTGCAATATAGGCCAAAAATTATAAAGCATAGGTATCTATTTATGTCTTCAATGTTTTCTTTGAGTTAAGGAATCCTTGATACTAATTTTAAATTTACACTTCTACCCAGGAAGAAGTAAGTACCTACACAAAGATACGCCTCTGGCGCTTTTTGCATGACCTCTTGGCCTCTAAAGTTAGTTTGAATAAAGTCAGAACACAATTTTATCCAAAAAGTAAATTAAATTACAAAAGTACTTACCGATGGAATGTTATCCCCCAAGCATTTTGTTCTGCTAGTCACGGAATAGCCGCAGGCTGCACAGCTGCAACCGCGACAACTGTCAAATAGGTATAAGAATATTGCATCAAAACTCAAAATTCGGTGTCCATACAGGGCGATTTCCGTCTCACGTATTTTATAAGGCCCATAGAGCTTTGGCTCCTTCCCGGGGTTCTTTATTCATCGCGTTGGACCAATTGAAATGAGGCGGGGGGGTGTCGCGCTATCTATTTCATTTTCCAGCGTCGCCAATCAGTACATCTGTCCGGTGTTCAAGTGGGGGACGGAGGAGGAGTGGGAGTTCGGCCTCCAGAGGGTGGAGAACTTCCCGGTGGCGAGGAAGCCGAGCGAGAGGACGTACCTGCTGAAAACGCTGGCCGGCTGTCCGAACGACGCGAGGAAGATAAACAGGCTGCTGAGGGCGGCTGTTTTGGAGGAGGACGCCATATTTACCGACAACGACGTGTACCTCATATTCAGCATGCTGACGGGAGGAGCGAGCGGTTACACTGCCCTGTTCAATTTCTTGAGGGAGAATTGGGACGCCATCAAAGTGAGGTGAGAGGAACACTTGCTGGAAATTCCGAAAATATGTAATTCGGAGTGTAATAAACATGGGCGCCCATAAGGGGGGCACGTTGAGGAAAGGATTATTTGGTGCCACTGTAGTATGCGCTCTACCTGCGTTACCCTACTGTAGTCTGCGCTCTACCATATTTTAGTGTACCTAATGTGCGCTCTACCTGCAATATTTTAACCTATATTTAATAAAAAAGAAGTAAAAGACCATGTAAGTTTTAATGATATTTTCGGTGATCTACCTGAATCGTATTGTACTGTAATATGTGTTCTACCTGTCCAGATAATAATCAAGTATCAATTGTTAAGAAAACAAATTAAGTAAAAGCAAAGGGTTGTGGTCAGTATTTAAATCTCCCATTATTAACACGTTTTATTTATTGCTATTGTTTATTAATTGGGGAAAAACTAACCTGACGTATTCCTAAGCTTCTTAAATGCTATTCGAATTGTATATACCTAGATAGGTTTTTTGTGAGTAATAATTGTATATCGCATGTATCTAATAATTTTGGTAATGTATTGCAATATTCATTTCATATTTAAAAATATAATTAAAACTTACATTGTCTTTTATTTCTTTTTTATTAAATTATATGTTAAAATATTGCAGGTAGAGCGCACATTAGGTACACTAAAATATGGTAGAGGGCAGACTACAGTAGGGTAACGCAGGTAGAGCGCATACTACAGTGGCACCGATTATTTTCATATCCTTCCAGGTATACAGGGTGTCCCGAAATTAGCACGCCATAATTTACCAGCGTATTCTACGACCTAAAAAATGAAAAAGTTACAATAAACATGGCCTCAAAAGTGCCCCCGAAGAGGGCTATAGCTCCCGAAATGGACACTTTGGCAAACGGTTTTTCTAAATATTTCCAGGACGAGCAAAGATAAAATTCTGAAATTTGGTATGTGATGACATATACCTGGGAGAATAAACCATGAAAAAAGCGCAGAAAAAATTTTGGGATATTTTTAACCCCTTGACTCCCATATTTGGGACGCCTATGATGAAGAATGTCAAACATCTCTCTACCTCCGTAAACGTCAAAAGTGTCCATTTCGGGGGCTATAGCCGCCTTATTAGGTTAGGGGACTTTTTTTCATCATTTTCATGGCACTCTGCAAACAATTTTCAAAACGATGCATGATAGCGAAGTTCAACAAGAGCACCTTTTCTTCGTAGAATACCTTCAACGTTCATAATTTCACAAGAAATCTGGAAAAAAAGTATACAAAGTATACACATACCAAATATTTCAGAATTTTATCTTTGTTCGTTCTGGAAATATTTATAGAAACCTGTTTGTGAGATTGCCCCTTTCGGGGGCTATAGCCCCATTAGCGGTCATTGTTGAGGCCATGTTTATAGGAACTTTTTTCATTTTTTTAGGTCGTAGAACACGCTAGTAAATTATGGCAGGGTAATTTTGGGACACCCTGTATAAAACAAACCCCTGAAATATTTTATACAAAATTTAACTGGGCCACAATCACATAAGCCAATTATCGATTCAGAGCTAGGTGGTTCTAAAAAGAACAAGGTTAGATGAGATAATTGTGCCCCCCCTAAAATATTTTCTATGGGCGCCCTTGGTAATAAAGTGTTGTCCAGTGCGTCCGATTTTAGTTTCCTAAATGGGTCGAAAGCGATTTTAGTGTAAAGTTTCAAAAAAATAAAAATCTGAAAGTTTTTTACATTTTCACGAAACTTAGCTGGACATATATATATTTAGGCATTTCCATAATGACGTCAAAACTTATAGACTTGGTGCCCCATTGTTAAAATGCCCGTTATATTTTGACTCAAAGATTAAATATATCCACACTACTCTAAAAACATGCTGCAAACAAAGACAGAAAGTCAACCATCAACCAACTATACACCCGGTGATTCCCGGTTATAGTTCCTCTAGAATCACACTTAGGTATCGCGTGTTTTTTTCTTGTTTGGGGGCGCCGGAAGCATCGTAACCTCACCTGAAGACTCGGGGGATGGTCTAACGACGGACGCCAGCCTCCGAGCCCAGAGTCGAAAGTTCGCTACGGCTCGACAAAAAGGGGCAATTTCTGACAGTCTCGCGGCATTTTCGGAATAATTTAATGGAGCGCTTAGATTGTGATATTGTGATTAGTTCTGGGCGTCAAGCGTTTATCAAAACAAACCTGTCTATAGGTTCTGACGAGGTTCTGACATCATTGGGCATTTCCAAACATGTTTTTAGTATTGTACGGGTAGACTTACGTCGGATAAGGCCATTTTTGAGTTTCTGAGGTGACTAAAAGTGAAAACATTAAAACAAATTTAAAAAATCTAAAAGGATTTTTCTTGTTTTTCACAAAACTTAGCTGGCCGGATATTTAGACATATTTCCAAGGTGAATTTGGCCATATTTTTCGGACTCTACGGGTGTATTTACGTCGACTAAGGTCATTTTTTAATTTCTGAGATGAATAAAAGTGAAAACCTTAATACAAATTAAAAATCTAAAGGATTTTTCTTATTTTTCACAAAACTTAGCTGGCCGGATATTTAGACATTTCCAATATGAATTTGGCCGTTTTTGAGATTCTACGGGTCCATTTACGTCGAATAAGGCCATTTTTGAGTTTCTGAAATGAATCAAAATGAAAACATTAATACAAATTAAAAATCTAAAGGATTTTTCTTATTTTTCACAAAACTTAGCTGGCCGGATATTTAGACATTTCCAATATGAATTTGGCCGTTTTTCAGATTCTACGGGTCCATTTACGTCGAATAAGGCCATTTTTGAGTTTCTGAGATGAATCAAAATGAAAACATTAATACAAATTAAAAATCTAAAGGATTTTTCTTATTTTTTCACAAAACTTAGCTGGCCGGATATTTAGACATTTCCAGTATGAATTTGGCCGTTTTTCAGGTTCTACGGGTCCATTTACGTCGAATAAGGCCATTTTTGAGTTTCTGAGATGAATCAAAATGAAAACATTAATACAAATTAAAAATCTAAAGGATTTTTCTTATTTTTCGCAAAACTTAGCTGGCCGTATATTTAGACATTTCCAAAGTGAATTTGGCCGTGTTTCTCGGATCCTACTGGTCGATTTACGTCGGACACGGCCATTTTTGGTTTTCTGAGATAGTTATAAATATAAAATTTGAGAGAATCTAAAAGATTTTGTTTTCATTTTCACAAAACTTAGCTGACCGGGTTATTTTAGATACCTACTTCCAAATCGAATTTGGCCTTGTATCTCTGATTCTACGGGTCGATTTGCGGTTCAGTTCAATCGTTATCAATACCGCAATGATCGAAACTTTCCGATAAAAATAAAAATAATGCTATTTTCGTCTATAAGTACATGCCTAGCAATTTCGTTATCTCCACTTCGTAATAATTATTGTTGCTGATTTGTCGATATGTGGCATACGTAATCAACTATAATATGAAAAGATAAAACACATGTCATGTCCACGGCAAGGACGTGAAATTTGCTACGAAAATAAAAGCACAGTTCGGTTTTTGAACGGTTCTAAAATAAAGGAAATCTCACAATGGCAAATAATGAAAGTACACGTATTAGATTTGTTACGGTATACGATGAAAGTCTCTGTAAGTAGAAGATTGAGTGACTGGAGAAAATAGCAAATTAATCTTGCAGAGATGTGATTTTAATTTCACCTTAAGGCTATCGACGAATTTTTCCTTTATAAATATTCATAGAACTTTGACCGAAATAAGTAATTGGTGCACGAATTTCCTCATGACAATACAACACGATAATAACGATTGGTTTGGTTCATAGTGCACCATTATTTGCAAATTCAACCACAAAAACGTTTCCTGATAAAACCCGAACGCATTTATTATGTGCCATAACATTATGTGAGCCTATAAAAAGGTTATTAGCTATTAAGAATTCTTTAGGAGAAACACTAACACTTCCTCTCCTTGAAGTGACTGACAACAACAAATAAAATGCCAAAGTCATCGGAATCTCGATAACTTTGTAAAAGGCGCTGTTATTCCTGTAGATTTGAGGAGAAGCCAGTGTTATGGAACAGCCTAATAACATCGGCCACCACAGTGTTCAAGACTCAGGAAGGACTCGATATGGTCAGCGAACTCTACGTGGAAAGACAGACGGAATTCGGCACAGCCGATTTCGTCATAGAAAAAGCCCTGAGGAACATCAAAGAGGAAACTAAGTGGAGCAATGAAAACCTTCCGGTTATCGAGAGCTGGCTGGATAACTACCTGAAGGAATATCCAGAAAAAGATTAGATATATGTAATGCATGACTCGAGTCTTAATTTTAAGTTATTGCATGCCTTATCGCTTTAATTTTTAGCGTTCGAACTTTGCCCTGTTATTTATTGAGGATCCAAAACTGTAAGTTAGTGTAAGGTAATACCAATTACCAAGGACATTACTATTATTTTAATTTTAGTTTAAGAAGTGCCGTTACATATCCCAAGTTAGAGTATTTTATTTTAAGTTATTTTTTCGGAAAATGTGTATTCATTGTGTTATAATAAAGTTGGTTTACTGTACAAAGTCGTTATATGATTTTTGACTAGAGGAAATTGCTTTATATAAGCAAAGTGAGGTAGTTAAACGTCTTTTAATGGATTTTGAGAGTCTCTAGTTCCGACTAAAAATTATATTACATATTAGTATTCCCTTATCAAAAGTCTGCAGAAAATTGCTGTAGGTATATACAAAACATATTATGCTCTCTGAGTTTGTTTGCGAAATCGATTAGATACAATTTGAAACGTTTGTATGCGGAAATATATCTTATCATTTTTTTATACAACAAACAATAGTTATTTATGTACCAAATCACTGAAGTTCAACTTTTTATGACTCGCATAGAATTAAGTAGTAAACCACAGGAGTCATAAAAAGAACTTCAGTGCCGAGGTATACATATATATTTTAAAAAATGTTTTATTGAACCGATGGCGCGCGGCGTTGCTTGACTTTGACGATCGCTCTACCTATAGGTCAAGTATGACGAGGCACGGCGCTTCCCAACAGAAACTCCAAACTGCTGCCTGTTGTGCAGCCTCCATGAAAAGTAGACTGATATTCAAATTCCTACTGAAAGATTGCGCTGCCAATACGTAACAACTTCGCAATGTGTACGGAATTTAAATGGGCCTTTATTATAATGGGTGTTGAATATTTGGTCACTTTTGACGGGCGATGGATGTTTACATCTCGCCAAGGCCTACTTACTGAAAACATCGTACAAAAATGGGCTACTTATGTGCCGATTTCTGAGCTTTTAACGACGATTTTGAGACTTTACTGCCGATTTCAAGAAAAAAAATATAGGTATTATTGACTTATCAAAAATCTGTAATGCTCTCCGAGTTTAATTTTTTGCCAAATTGATTAGATATATACAATTTGACAAAGTTTGTACGCGGAAACGTAAAAATATCTTATCATTTTTATAGACAACAATTTTTTTTTAATCAATTTTATTAGATAACAACCTAACCATTGAGTAAAAGAGTAATATATATTTTAAAATATATATTGTTTTACTCAATGACCTAACATAAAACACTTCATTCATTAACAGATCCCTGCACTTCTTATCAACATTTTGGTAACTACCTACACTTAAATAACAAATATTAATTTTCATAGCCACTTCTTTTTCGACAGTGCCAACACGGTATCCCTCAGTTTCCTCCTGTGGTTGGGCCCCAAAAGGTCCTTCCTCGACCAGTCGGTATCCTGAAAGTCCTCCGCCGAATTCTGCACCTTCCCCCTCTCCGTGCAGATCGGCTTCAGCATCACCAGCACGTGGTAGACCTCCGTGGGGGCGACCTCGTCGAGTTCCCTCAGGAATTTATCGTAGGAGAACTGCTCCAGGTCCAATCCGAACTCCTTCAGGCTGCCGACGAAACTGTCGTGATACAGCCTGACGAGGTCATCCACGTTCTCCTCCAGGACGCTGTTTATCACGCTGGTGAACAGGAAGAACACCAGGTCCCTGGCCGCCGACGCGTACCTCATCAGCTGCAGGTCCACGATCTTGTTCTCGACGGTGGCGCCGCGCGCGTCCTTCCTTACCATCGTGTTGCTCACCCAGAAGTCGCAGTGCGCCATCGTCCCCCAGGGCTCGTTCGGCGGCGGCCGGTTCACGAACGGGTGCTCGAGGGCTTCGTCGCAGATCTCCTGCAGCCGCCCCAGGAACGGCTTCAGCTCTTCGACCTCGTGGGCGCCCTCCATGATGGCGCCGTGGAAGGCCCTGCCCACCTCCGGCGGCAGCTGCTCGAGGCCCTTGTTGTGCGCGAGGCAGGGCGCGACCTTTTCTTGGAACATGTCCGGCTTTAGGAGCTTCAGGGCTATCGGGATCGCGTGGAACCTCGCCAGATCCCCGAGGATGGTCCTGGCGGCGCTGAGGTCGAAGCCTCTCAGACGGTCCTCGGTGACGAAACCTCGGACCTTGAGGTTTTCGAAGAGGAGGACACCTGGAGGAGATAATGAGCGTAATTCGTGGGAAATAAGATTTGTTAGTAGATATTATCATCGTGGTGATATAAATGAGTGTTTTCGAGACTAGTTTATATTTAAGTAGTGGTGGTTTTTAGCAATGAACCTTTACGAGACACTGCTGCGATGTGTTGCTCCAAACATGGGAAGAACAACGACAAGGTAAACATCTACTAACCATCTTCGTCCACTTGGTTCTTGTTCTCGTCGAGACTGATCCTGGCCCCGTAGCACTTCGGAAGAACGTTCTCTATGCTCCTTTCCTTGGGCACCCCGTACTCCGTCTCCAACCTGACCATTTCCGGTATCGCCTCGGTGTACGCCAGCACTTCCTTCCTGAACGTGACCGGAATATCGAACGCCACCCTCAACATCTCGTTGGCGGGTATCAGCTTCGCGACCAAGTCCAGGTCGACTTCTTTTCCTCGGTCGTCTTCCGCCTGCACGTGGAGGGCCAGCATGACGCTGCCGTAGTGCTCCCCGGGGCCAGTCAGGACCGTCCTCTTCTGCTGTTTAATCTTTAGGGCGCCAAAGGTGGGCGCCAGAAGTCCCTCCAAGTCGCGCACCGTCGATTTCGACATGATGTGCGGTCGCCGCGAAGGTTGAAAAGTGACTGAGCGCGCGGTGCGCCGATTTCAAATGTTTTTGGTGCGCCTCGGAGTGGGGGTCGCGGCGTTTTCATTGGTCGACGCTAGGGTGGATTATCGGGGGGGTTTATTAACGCCGAATATAATGCAATTTTGTCGTAAAGAAATAGAGAAAAACTGCAGGTGTCCCGGTTGCTTTCCGTTTATTTTTAGAAGGTCTAATAGTTGTGCCCATGTGTGTATTTTAGGAATGTACAAACTGCGAAATTATAAGTTTAAAAATAGTCCTTGAAACTTTGGCATCACTCAACACAATGAAATAATTGCTATCATTCCCTCGTTCGTTCGTTTAGAACCTAATATTAACGGAAAATATAAATTGACTTCAATTATTGCTTAATAGCCACATAGAGAGTGGAACCTGCGGCAAAAATCAGGCTCTTAATTTGAAAAATAAAATAAAAATTTCAATTGAGGTCGGAGCTTAGGCAACCGCGCATGCACCTCCGTGTTTAATTGGACGTCTACTCTCTTAACCTTAAAAAAAAGTCCGTCGAAAAACAGGAAATTAAAAAATATTCTCCAATTAATAAGTCCACAAGTCCACGAGTTTCGCCTGATCAAACCAAAGAAATGAGGCCAGCATTTCCGTTCGAAGGTTAGAAACATAGATAAAATTGTTTCTGGGGAGGTTATCATAGATCATTTGGGCACCTTGAAAATGTTTCATAACTTCCCAAACAGTTGTTTCTTTCCGCGTTATTTCAGAAAATGAACCCGAATAAATCCTGGCACCCGTGCGAGGACCTAACCAGCAATGTGACGAGCGTAAGGTACGCGGTGTTGATACTCAACACGCCGATCAACTTCAGTTTCAACCCGCTGTTCGTGATCAACCTATGGAACAACGGTAACTAGATTTGCTCTGCTTCGCGGCAGTCCTAACTGGTATTTTTGCAGCGAAGGTACGTATTACGGTGGACGGCGGCACGTGCCGATGGAAGTATTGGTTGGAGGTGAACGAGAGGGAATTCGATCGCGTCCTGCCACCCGATTTGATAACCGGCGATATGGATTCGTTGCCCGGCGAAGTCTTGCAGAGTTTCAGCGGAAAAACCACTAAAATTATTCGCACGGAAGACCAGGACGAGACCGATTTTACTAAAGCTTTGCGGCAGCTGAACTTACATTGTTCCGAAAATAATATAGAGGTAAATGGCAACACAAAAAAGCAGCTTAAAGTCGCCATCTATTGTGTGATCGATGGTCCAATAGATGGAGCTAGGCTGGTGTTATCTGTCAAATTTGACAGCAATCATTTTTGTCGCATGTTATTTTCTTATAGATAGACACAGTGTATGTGCTAGCGGACACGTGCGGTAGATTAGATCAAATCATGGCGAATATAAACACGTTGTTTAAAGCCAAGACAATATTAGAAGCGGACGTTTTTCAAATAGCGTCAAATTCGTTGACGTGGCTTCTAGAAAAGGGGGCCCACACGATAAGCATACCGAGAACGTTGAGGGAAAATAAGGAATGGTGCGCCTTGATGCCGATAGGTGGCGCCTGCAACCTTACTACTACAGGTTTAAAGTGGAATCTAGGTACGGGTTAAAAAAATGTCATAATAGCACATTTCTAAATGTTGCCTTTTTCAGAAAATAATAAGTTAGTGTTTGGGGAGGTAGTGAGCACTTCAAATACTTACGAGGGTAGCGAAAATGTAACAATAGAAACTGAGAGCACTGTGATATGGTCGATGGGCATCGATTCTTTATTATAGTAGGCGAATGTAGCAAAATATATTTTGTTTTATGTTGTTTATACTCTGTTTTTGTAATATACAAAAGTTATTTATTGTTTTCGCATCATTATTTAATTGAAAAAAGAAAGGCAAAAAACCGAAACAAATTCAACGATCATATTTCTAAACTACCCTCTGGAATAAAAGTTATTTTCTTCTTGAATTGAAATAAACTGTTGCAAATGCTTGCCAGGCATAAATTCTTGAACATCTTTCAGTTTCTTTACAGTTACTCCGACTTTTTTAAATATTCGAATACGCCCGCTTTCACGACAACATGGCCGCCGATCAGTTTGCTCACAAAATGGCCGCCGCCTTCTTCTTCCCAAGGACGATAATATTACACAAAACACCAAAATAGCTTTTATGTTTTGTGACTAACCTAACCTTTGTATCTTCTTCTTCCTTTCATTAATGGGCTCAGCTACGAGGCTATTAACCCAGTGACGAGTGTTGAGTCAACGTTACGTGATTCGCAACCCACCACCTAACCTCTATATCTGTACACCTTTTATCTTAATCTCTATATATCTCAGACGCACTTTAGGATGCCTTCCCGAAAGTTTAAGAAAGTATCGACGATTTTAAATAGGTGGCGTGTGCCCCATATGGGCTAAGTTGCTGTAAAGGCAGAGTCCATAAAAAAAGAAGGGAAGGAAGAAAGAAGCTAACTTTTACATTTTGTGGTAGTAAGCGAGGTTGAGGTTATGTCTCGCAAGCATTTCTGAGGTTCAGCGACTTCTTTTCGAAAAGATGGGCAAAGAACAGGCGAGAAAAAGAAAATTGAAGCAGAGCAAAGAGGACGAGTTCGAATTCGACCCGCTGCCCAAGCATCTGGTCACCGCCCACCTAAAAAACCAGGAAAAGCGTCTGATTATTTTGTTGGAAGGCGCACACCTCGAATCTGTGAAGGTAAATACGCAGGTTTACGTTGTTTTCGCGGGGTTTTCAACGGCATTCTTATTTCCCAGGTTGGAAATAAGTTCGAACTGCTTAACTGCGACGATCACGCGCACACGTTGAAAAGCAACAACCGAGACGCCGGCTCCTGCCGTCCCGACATCACCCACCAGTGCCTGCTGATGTTGTTCGACAGCCCCCTGAACAGGGCCGGCCTGTTGCAGGTTTACGTCCACACCGGCAACAACGTACTGATCGAGATCAATCCGCAGACGCGGATACCGCGGACCTTCAAACGTTTCGCCGGGTTGATGGTCCAGTTGTTGCACAAGTTCAGCATACGGGCCGAGGGCGGCCCCAAACTGCTGAAGGTCATCAAGAATCCCATCACCGATCACCTGCCGGTCGGCGTCAGGAAGATCGCCATGTCGTTCTCCGCCAAGAAGGTCGAGAACTGCAAGGACCTAGTGCCGAAGAACGACGATCCCATAGTGTTTGTGATCGGGGCGTTCGCCAGGGGTAACTTGGATTTGGATTACACCGAGGAGACGGTCTCGATTAGTAACTATCCGTTGAGTGCCGCGTTGACTTGTACCAAGCTGTGTTCGGCGTTTGAGGAGGTTTGGGGTGTAGTTTAATCGTTGTGAATTTATAAAAAAAAATGTCGTTTTCCGAAGTAGTTAAGAACAGGGCACAAAAACTATACCTGTTTTTTGAGAGGGTCATTGTTTTCATATTATTATTGTCAGTGTATTAAAGTGATAAAAATGACACCCTCCTGCTATATTTTCAAGTAATCGTAAATGTCAACAACTATTTAAATATGGAATAAAAAAGTATTTTTTTTTGCAAAGAAAAACCAAGAGTAAAAAGTTTTTAAATTAATTGGGCTACAGAATACTACTTTTTCTTGTTAAATAAACTAAGTTACAAAAAAGTTGCCGTGGAAAAAAGTTATACCACAAGATAGTCTTATTTTTTTAAGTATCCCAGAAAAAACAAAATGAATCATCCTGTATATGGTTGAGGATAAAATATTGATTTATTTTTATATATAAAAAAAAACAAGTGGAGTATTATATTATGTTTGGCCCTTCTTGGCAGTATCCTACAAAGATTTAATCGTTGAAAGGGAAAACCCCGTCAAAGTTGACATGTTGCTAGTAATCTGGCTCCATCTACTGTTTTAAGAATTTTTTGATTCCATGGCCTACTTTTGCAAGAGTTATTTATCGTCGGCTTTGACGGGGCCTATTTTTCTTCCCTTATTTTCTGTTATTACTCCATGGTTTAAGGGTGTATTTAAGAAGTAATAAATATGGCATTAGAGTTCATTATCGTTTAATTTGTTTTTAAGCACTCCAAATCGATTTTCTGGGGATGCCGGTAACGGACAAAGGCCGACGGGGCGATAAATCATCTATGACATTATAACTATTGAGCAGTTAGAGCGAAGACGCGACCGTTGCGGGGACCGTTCGAATCTCCCGCCGCGGTTTTGTTGTGACGGTCCAGGTGGCGCCGGCGTCGCCGCGTCACCGACGGGCTTTTCCGATGCGACCCCCTCCCGCCCGCCGACCGAGGGAAAAATATTTTCCACCGCGGTCCCGATAATGTGGAAAACCGCCTGAGAATCGAGAGCCCACCGCCGTGGCCGACCCCCGAAAGGCCCGATGGTTTTCCCGGGGCGCCCCGGAAGGACGGCCAAGAGAAGGTACCGCGCTAGTCAAGCGAACGACTTTTGCGGGGAGGAGAAAGCGGAAAACCGGGGAGGAAAGCGGGTTTTCAGGGCGGCGGAAAAAAACGCGCGATTTTTCTCGGGCGAATAACGGCGGAACGTCGGGAAAAATCGCCCGCGACCGTCCGCCATTGGGGGGAGGGCGGCGGGCGCGTCCGCCCCGTATCCGCGGCCATCGCGCCGACGACGGCAGGAAAACGCCCGGAAAACGCTTGGGGAGCGGCGCGATCGTCCCCCGGACGGCGTTTCGACGGTATTTTCGTGTTTTCCCGGGCGGAAGGCCGCCGGCCGGGCGGAGCGGCCGCCTCCGGCCCGCCGCCATCACGGTAGCCGCCTGCCAAAGCTTGGCAAGCCAGCCGCCGCGCGGTGCAGTGGTGTCGTTGTGTCGCTCCGCGGGTTTTTCGCGTCCCACCACGCGGCCAGCCCCGGAAAATACGCAGGTATGCCGCCGGATTCGAGCCCGGTGTCGGGGGCGTCGGAAAATGGTCGGCGGGGGCCGCGGGCGGGCCCCCGGGGGGCCCCCGCCGCGTCGCGAACTTCTCGGCGGCCGTCGCCGCCGCCGCCGACGCCATGTTGGAATCCTGGCCGAAGCGGCGGGCCCTCCGGCCGGGCCCCCACATCCCGGACGATTTTCGCCGCCCCCGGTGGCCCGCGGGACCCCTCCCCGAGGGCCCCGCTTCCCCGCCGACTTCCCGCGCTTGCCCCCCGGTTCCCGGGAAGGGGGGCACCCCCGTTGTTTCGCCGTTGCGCGCCCGCGAAGGTTACGCTTGCGAAATTTCGCCGAATTTTGCGCAAGTTTTCGCCCGCGAAGGGGGGTGTGGTTAGGACCTACACAAGGATTGTTTTCTACCATATAATAATTTTGTGCAATGTTTGTATGTTGAGGTTTTCGGGTTAGGATTTTGCCAGGTTACTTCCCCGGATGCTTTCACTTCCTCGTTTCGTAACAAACATCCAAACCCCCCCGACTTCCACAGGTTGTCGAAAGATTACAAAAATACAATATGTGTGCCAAAATTCTATGTGTATTTTTTTATATTTTGTACAACATACCATAGATTAAAGTGGACATAGATAGGCAGGAACGTTGTTGACACCGTCCGCAAAAAATTGTTTGACTCGATACCAAGTTGAGGTATAGGTATTTTAATTCAGTTATTAGTTTTTTGTTTTTTATATAAAATTTTATGCAAATAATATGTGCTTCGCCACATTTTTCTGTGGCTTCGCGTACATTTTAACAATGTTTCTGATGGTCTATGTGTAGCTTTGTCTACATTGCTCGTAGAGGTGAAAAACTATCAATAATGCCATTGACAGCTTTTTTATAGACTACTATCATTAAGTGGTTTATTTTTTGTTTTTGTTATATATTAGTATTATATATTTTTTAAGATCAAACCCATAATTCCAAATGTCAGTTTTTGTTATATGTACCTACAAGTTAATAGTACATGTTTGTTTGTAGTTTTTATTGTCTTTTTTATAATTAAAAAGGATCGAACGGTATAGTTTTTTCAAAAAATATCGATAGGAAAAACTATCGATAGTTTCCACCTCTAATTACAAAATTTTGCAAAAACAAATTTCAGATAATTTTTGCGTCATCATAATACTTTCATGAGGTTAGAAGCAAGCAGGTATATGATTCATTTCCAAAAGATAAATAATATTGCAGTTTACTAATCACATGATAATAAAATAGTATTTGTCATCAAAAATTGCCAAAAGTAATTAATTTATAATATTATGTCTGTCTACCTACCTGCTTGTGTACCTACCTGTTCGGCAAGTCTACTAAACTAAAGCCAATTAATTGTGTTTCAACATTTTATTTGTAAGTTAGGCCAGTCATATACCTAGACAATAATATCTTAGATTAGGAGCAATGTCTCTGCCCTACAAATTTTGCGCAATTATCGATTTATATGTTGTCCAGAATATAAAAAGTATACGCTGTGATGCCCTCGGTCTGCTTTACATTGCGTTTCTTTCCGTTTTTAGACGCACATCGCATGAGTGTCGCCTAAGACTATGACAGCCCGGGACACGGGAGCCTGTTCCCGTCTCAACCGACGAGTCAGCTCTTGATGCGCCCGTCTTACTTTATCGGTAAAAACACGATACCCCCTCGGGCAAATAAACAAAGCTAAATTAGCAATACTATGACAGGGTTGTCACCTCCCTGGAAAACCGGGAATTGTCAGGAAGGTTTGCTGTAATCTACTGAAAGTCATGGAATTTGGCTGTTCGACATTTTACATTTATTCTGCTTTAAAATATATTGAGTTTTAGCGAAGCACAAATAACAAATAACCGTCATCTGTGTGTGGTAGAACTGACAATGATGAATGATGAAAAAATATATATTTGGTCAGAGAAAACAAGGAAAAGTCAGGGAATTTTAAATTAGAAATGTGATGGCAAACTACCATCATATGTTCGATGTTGGTACACCGATTTACGTTTGTCGATTACAGTGCAATCCTTCCGATGGTTAGTCTGTCTTTGTTTATTTGTCCGATCGATGCCCCCATCCTACACCAACGGACGAAACTATTGCGCACTGTCTTCGCCGAAAGTTTCCCCAACGGTGTCATTCCGCAGGAGCAGAGCCCCGGCATGCAGCAAGTGGAGGCCCCCACGCAAAATAGCGCGACCAAGATGGCCGACGGTGCGCAGGCGGGGGCGGCCGCCGCCGCCGTCCCCAAGGAGCCGCCGCCGCGGCACGAGCCCCACGTCGAGCCCGTCAACGGGATCGTCCAGCCCCCCGTGCAGCCGCCGGTGGACCGGCCCGGCCGCGTCACCAACCAGCTGCAGTTCCTCCAGAAGACCGTGCTTAAGGTAAATTAACGATAACGATGATAGGTTTATTAGTTGTCGCGAAAAGGTTGCGGACAGTGTAGATTATTGAGCGAAACTCGTGTTTATTCAAATCGTACTAAAAAAATATCCGATAATTGATTAAAATCGAGAATATTTTTACTCTAACCTGATCCTCCACGCCAAGCTAACACGTTCACAATGCTCCCACTGGCATTGCCATACTCTTACAAAAGTAGAGAAAGTTTTAACGTGATTGATCCAAAATAAATCCATATCATTAATTTTTCCAAAGGTTGCCTCTGGGAGTTAATAAATTAGAAGAAATTTTTGAAACTTCTTCAGGAACACAAATTGATTTTTAAGTGATAAAAGTTGGCCGGCTAGATTTGGTAAAGTCAATTTTAATAGGAGACTGCTTGATCTAGGGATTTTAATCACAAGAACGAAAAGTACCGGAAATCTGATTCACACAATACCATAATTTGAAAGCGCTTTTTTTTACGTCATCGAAAAATAAATAAAAATATAGAAATTCTGTTCTGTCGAGAAAATGATATTACCATATAAAAATCTTAGGTCAGACGTACAGGGTTTTAATAAATTAAGAAAACAAAAATGTTTTAAGGGGGAAGTAATATTATTTATTATTTAGACAAAATATTTATATAAAAAAAAGTTGTCTATAAACGAAAACAAAGTATACAAAATCTGATTTTTGGACTTTATGTTTTGATTTTTTGAAAGTCGCGATTTTGCCGTAGACGGCATTTCTCGCCTTCGGTTGGCTTCGTGTACTGAACGGTCGTGGGGCTTCGGGAATTTTGCAGGCCGTGTGGAAGCACCAGTTTGCGTGGCCGTTCCAGCAGCCGGTCGACGCGAAGAAACTCAACCTCCCCGACTACCACAAGATAATCAAGCAGCCCATGGACCTGGGCACGATAAAGAAGCGCCTCGACAACAACTACTACTGGTCGGGCAAGGAGTGCATCCAGGACTTCAACACGATGTTCACAAACTGTTACGTGTACAACAAGCCCGGCGAGGACGTCGTCGTCATGGCGCAGACGTTGGAGAAGGTGTTCCTGACAAAAGTGGCCGACATGCCGAAGGAGGAGTACCTCGTCGAGTCACCCTCGAAGGGGACCAAGGGCAAGAAGGGCAGGACGCCGGGTTCCGTCACGCCCGGCACCACGACGGGCGGGGGCCCGGGTCGCGGCAGGCCGCCGGCCGCCGTCAGTTCGACGGTGTCGACCCCCGTGGCCACCACGACAGGTGAAAGGCTCGCGGCTAGGCGTCCGGGGAATTTCTTGGCTAATTGCGATGTCGTCGCAGGGTCGTCGGGGTTGCCCCTGGGTACGCAGGCGCCGCCGACGGTTCTCGGCAGTACCGCCACCACGACGATAGCGGCGCCGTCGATTCCCGCCCCCATCGTCGCCAGCCAGAACTACCACGGCAACTCGCTGGACGTCGGCGTGTTGCCGAGCAGCATCGTGCCACCGTCGCAGCCGGCAAAGTCCAAGAAAGGTCAGTGCAGGTCGTAATCTGCAGTGTTTCGTTAACGGTTGTTTCCTTTCCATTTCACAGTGTGTTTTATCGTGTTTCATCTTCGTTATTATTATCACCATTTTCATTCATTATCTTCCCATTTCACAGTATAATTTATCGTGTTTCATCTTCGTTATTATTATCGCCATTTTCATTCATTATCTTCCCATTTCACAGTATCTTTTATCGTGTTTCATCTTCGTTTTATTATCGCCATTTTCATTCATTATCTTCCCATTTCACAGTATAATTTATCGTGCTTCATCTTCGTTATTATTATCGCCATTTTCATTCATTATCTTCCCATTTCACAGTATCTTTTATCGTGTTTCATCTTCGTTTCATTATCGCCATTTTCATTCATTATCTTCCTATTTCACGGTATCATTTATCGTGTTCAATGTTCGTTACTATTATCACCAGTTTCATTATTATGTGTTTGGGATGTTGTTCCTTATAATCGTCAATGTTTTGTCAATGATCTGGTATCTTCCCATTTCACAGTATAATTGATCGTGTTTCATCTGCGTTATTTATTATTATCGCCATTTTCATTCATTATCTTCCTATTTCACAGTATCTTTTATCGTGTTTCATCTTCGTTATTATTATCACCATTTTCATTCATTATCTTCCCATTTCACCATATCTTTTACCTTGTTTCATCTTCGTTATTATTATCGCCATTTTCAATCATTATCTTCCTATTTCACAGTATCATTTATCGTGTTCAATGTTTGTTACTATTATCACCAGTTTCATTATTATGTGTTTGGGATGTTCTTTATAATCATCAATGTTTTGTCAATGATGTGTTATCTTCCCATTTCGCAGTATCATTTATTGTTTTTTATCTTCATTACTATTGCCACTGTTTTTATCTTCATTACATTCACTATAATGCTTTGGAACTTTTTTTATAATAATAATCCTCTGCGTTTCGTTATCTTCATTAGCTTAATCGCCCTTTCGTCGTCATCGATACGACTTGTCGGGGATGTCGTTTCACGTCTGTTTTTTTCTTCCCCCTCCCCCGTGTAGGCGTGAAGAGAAAGGCCGACACGACGACGCCGACGGCGACGCCGTACGACGGCGTGCCCGTGGAGCCGAAATCGGCGAAGATAGGGACGAGGCGCGAGAGCGGCCGCCAGATCAAGAAGCCGCTGCGGGCGGCCGAGCTGGACGGCATGGGGCCGTACCAGGGGGCGGCGGGGGCGGCCGCCGGGTCGCCACACGGCGGGGCGGCGGCGGCGCAGGCGGGCGGCCCCCAGCACAGGCCCCGCGAGAAGCTCGGCGAGCCGCTGCGCGCCTGCAACGAGATACTGAAGGAGCTGTTCAGCAAGAAGCACAGCGTAAGTTGCTATTATCGTCCTAGTTGTTATTGTTTCAACGGAAAATACTTTGGACAATTCTGGTTTTCGATCATATTGAATATTTCAAGATTCGTTTTTATTTTCTCTTTTCTTTCGGGAGTTTTCTTAATTATGTCTGAAATTTTAAGCAAAAAACACAAGGGAAGGCATAAGGAAGTGAATAAATCAAAAGTAGTTCAAATGAACCGTTAAGTGGAAATTTGTTATTCATGTACAGGGCCAAAACTTAAGGAATCCATAGGAGACGTCAAAATAAGTAGATTATTTCATATAAACATATATTGAAATTCTAACAGTTTTCATTATACAGGGCGTTAAAAGTTTTTTTTTATTATTATTTTTGTGCGTTGTAAATTTTTAGCAGTAGAAAATCAAAGTAGGTCTAGGCTTTTGAAATTTTGCACACCTACTCCGTTTTTAATTTTACAAGATGTGCGAAAAATTAGTTTCTTCAAAACTTTCCAAGACACATGATTTTTTTGAATCTAGAAACAGTCTTCGTAGGTTTCGGCATTTTGAGATGGCCCAGAGAAAAAAAAACCTGTACATTTTTGTGTTGAATCTTTGCACACCAAAACTTTGAGTGTCCACTTTGTTGACCATTCAACTGTTTTGAGGGGATTCCATGGCACACTTGACTCGGCAGATGCCTTTAAATTTCATATTTTGCTCAACTTTGACACCCTGCAGAATAGAACTCCCTGTGTACAGTGTGGTCATTTAAGTGTGCAACATGGGATTTTTTTTATTAATTGCACAACGAAAGTACAAATATTGCCGAAAGTTGGTGCATGTTCGATAATCATATTAGGCACACTTAGAATGGTTGCAAATCAAACAGCATACAGGGTAGGTAAAAAAATTAAAAATTGCACAACAGCAAAGTAGGTACCCTTATTTCAGAAAATTCAGCAAAATGTTATCAAGAAAAGTTGTCAAGAATTAAAAGTTATGCCTAGATACCAAAACATGGCCTTCTAAGAAAAAGAAATATATTAAAAAAATAATAATAATTTCCTAAAAAAAAAATTTGTTTTAATATTCACCCTAAACAATTTCATAAATCAATCAAAATTATATCAATTTCGCATAACTCTGTTCAAATTCCAGCATATTTGTAAAATTAACTTAGATTTTTATTGTTTTAGGGAATCACAAACTTCATGTTTGTTGCAACGATATTAAAAAAAACTTTAAAATTTCCCAAAAATTCTTCCGAACAAGGTAAAAAATTAGTAATGATAATGTGTATATTAAAAAACTCTCCTTTAAGGTGCAAAATTTTTATTGTTAACTATTTATTAAGAAACTGGAAATTAAACTTTGAAAAAAAAATATTTTTCTTAGGAGGCTATGTTTTGGTATTTAGGCATAGCTTTTAATTCTAAACAACTTTTCTTAACAACCTTTTGCTGAATTTTCTGAAATAAGGTTACTTTACTCTTGTGCATTTTTTATATTTTTTTACCTACCCTGTATGCTGTTTAACTTGCAACGATTCTAAGTGCACCTAATATGATTATTGAGCATGCATCAACTTTCGGCAATGTCTGTATTTTAGTTGTGGAATTAAGAGGGGGTTGCCGACAGCGAAAGTGACGTTAGATTTCGTATTTTTTTAAGTTGTATAGCATAAAATCTAATAACATTTTAACTGGCAAAAATTTAGTACAAACATCTCTGTCTTCATTTTAATCATAAGATCTTGAAAGCATATGCACTGGAATTATTATTTTTCCCAAGGTTTTCATAACCTATAAAACAAAACACTGCTTGTAACATCTTATGATTAAAATAAATACAGAGATGTTTGTACTAAATTTTTGCCAGGTAAAATGTTATACTACTTAAAAAAATAGGAAATCTAACGTCACATTCAAAAAAAGTCCCCTATATTGCACACTTAAATGACCACACTGTATATATTTTTTCAAATTTGGTATATGGAGGTTTTGGGGTGTCCTGATTAACACCATGATGTCAGATTTCAAATTAAAAAAATCGTTAGGTTATTATTATTTGTCACCATGATGAACAACTTCCAAGTCTGAACAAACGCCGTGTTGTTTACCGATAACGAGCTTTTTAACTCTGAAAAAAGAAACTCGATTCCCCCCCAAATTTTCCCCCCTGCGACCGCACCAATCCTGACGAATTTTTGTCGCGCGGCGCAGAGCTACGCGTGGCCCTTCTACAAGCCGGTGGACGCGCTGCTGCTGGGCCTCCACGACTACCACGACATAATCAAGAAGCCCATGGACCTGGGCACCGTCAAGAGCAAGATGGACAGCCGCGACTACAGGACGGCGCAGGAGTTTGCCGCCGACGTCCGGCTGATATTCAGCAACTGCTACAAGTACAACCCGAGCGACCACGACGTCGTCGCTATGGCCCGCAAGCTGCAGGAGGTGTTCGAAGTGAAGTAAGCTTGTGCGGCAAACGTCTGTGGTTTCCCCGGGGTCTGATGGTGTCTATGTCGCAGGTTCGCCAAGATCCCGGACGAGCCGCCCAACCGGCTCGGCGGCGCCGGCGCCAAGTCCGACTCTGACAGTTCCGGCTCCAGTTCGGAATCGTCGAGCGACACGGAGGATTCCGAGGAGGAGACGCGGAACAAGCAGCTGAAGATGCTGGAGAAGGAGGTGAGACGCTTCCGGGATGAACGTTGGCGAATACGGGACGGTCCACTCTTGAGCGGACCAAATTGCAGCAGGCGATAAGTTAAATATCTCAACTATACCTTTTCGACCTCAAATTGGGAATAATCAATTTCAAATTGGGAATAAACAACTTCCAAGTTGAGAATAATCAATTTCAAATTGGAAATATTCAATATCAAATTGAGAATAAACAATTTCAAATTGGAAATAAACAACTTCCAAGTTGAGAATAATCAATTTCAAATTGGGAATATTCAATATCAAACTGAGAATAAACAATTTCAAATTGAGAATAAACAACTTCAAATTGGGATTAATCAATTACAATTTGGGAATAAACAACTTCAAATTGGGAATAGTCAATATTAAATTGAAAATCAATAACTTCATGATATAAAAACGCTTAGCAACAAGAACAACTCAATTTGTTAACTAAAGTTTATAATGTTAAGCAAAATTTCGACTGCCTGGTAAGGTTTAAAAAAACTTGCCCAGAAATCTTAGAAAGAAGACAAAGACCAAATCAACGCAAACTAAATTTAGCTTATAGAAATTAGACAAGTATAAGTAGTGCAAAATGACATAAATGATAAATTAACTAGCAAGTTGCACCAGATTTATAGGAAATATACATAGATACATATACCAGAAATATTAAATGATAGACAGGGGTTAAATATAATATGACAAAAATATGATATTTTAAATTCAATAAGTAGGTACATATTGTGTGTTTACTTAGATATGATATAAGTGATTAAAATATTGCTTAATATTTTATGAAGTTGTTGATTTTCCATTTAGTATTGAATATTCCCAATTTGAAGCTGCTTATTCTCAATTTGAAGTTGAAAAGATATAGTTTGGTAAAAGATACAGTTTATAGGAGAAAGTGAAGATCTATCACCTGTTACAATTTGGGAGATGGGTTTACACCTGGTTTTTTCATATTTGGAAAGGGTGTCAAGGTGTCCACCCTTTTTGGCACCGGGTGTCAAATTATGACACTAGTTTTTGGCATATTTTGATTGGTGACATCTAGACGTTTAATTTAATACCAAATACTCATCTAAAAGCTATAAACAACAAAAACATTGCAAAAAGATATAAAAAGTAAAAAATATGTTGCAGGCGAATTAGAAATTTAGTCGTTTATAACGATAAATAACGATAACTAAATATTAAATAAATGAAAAAACCCCTTATTTCAATTCATTTTCTCCACTTTCTCATCTAAAAGCCATATAGGGTTTATTCCATTTATATTTCTGCAGGCTGATTCCTTTACTCGATTAGAGTCCAATCCGCCATTTTAACTCGATCGGAGCGATTCCGTTTAAAAAGTTCGACTCAATACTCGATTAAATTATTCGACAGCATCTATCTCAGACTAATTAATCTGAGGCATCTATAATAAGGAGCTGATATTTGACATATTTACAAAATATAATAGTTAGGTTTCATTGACAAAAAAAAAAAACAAACGAAAATCGCGTTTCTTCTTCTTTGCTCCAAATCCAGTGGCTTTTGGTGACATTGAAAACACCCATTTTTGGGTGTCATTAGTTTCCACCCTTTGAATCCACCCTTTATTTTAAAAATGAAAGCACCCTATGGGTGTCAAAGGTTTGGCACCCATAAAGGGTTTAAACTCATCGATGGGTGTAAACCCAAAACCCATCTCTACAATTTGGTTTCTTAAAAGTGAACTGTCCCGTATACTGGGGGACTCTTCGGCAGGGCGTTGCGAAAGATTTTCGTTTTGGGCTTGGGGGATTTCAATATGGGTTGGATACCTGAATCGGGGCGCTCATTCTTCGAAGTATCGAAAAACGTAGTTGAATCGTTCGATTTTCGCCCATGTAAGTCCCCCGTCACCACGCCCTCCCCCCCCCCCCCCCCAAACTACAGCGCCGGCGTGCGTGTTCTCCTTCTCCGACCCCCAGGATACATATGCGCAACTTTTGTCGCAGCTGACCGGCCTGCAGGAGCGCATGCGCAAACTGGTCGAGGAGAGCTCGAGCCGCAAGAAGGAGAAGAAGAAGCAGAAGCCGGCGGGCGGCGGCGGCGGCGGCAAGGAGAGGCCGAAGAGGGGGCCGCCGGGCGGGGGCGGGCCGCCCGGGCCCGCGGCGCCGCCCAACAGCGTCGCGACGGCGACGGGCGGGAAGCCGCAGGCGGCCGCAGCCGGCTACGGCGCCCCCCACCACCACCACCACCACCACCACCACAACAAGAACGCGCTGCCCGCCGACAGCGCCGACGACGCGGCGGGCGAGGCGGCCGGGCGGGGCGCGCCGGCGCCGCCGCCGCCCGCGCCCAAGCCCAAGGGCAAGGGTGAGTCGGGCAATGAGGGGGAAGATGGAATATTGATAATGATAATAAGCAATGTGGTACATATATTCCTGTATGCAATAGTTGCAATCATAATACCAAGAAAAATGGTAATACAGCTCTTTACAGAATAGGGTACTTGACAATATTTTTAATTGCACTAAAATTGTACTCGGTTTACAGTAGATGCACCAACATAACACATAATAAATGAAACCACGGCTTTTAACCCTTACCTATTTGTGAATGTCTACGAATGTCTGTTACTTCATGTACACAAGACTTTTTTTTATTACGAATATGTTCCGTATATTGAGTCCTCTGTAGCAAAATGGTTCTGTTTATGCTTCACACGCTGGAAATTGTTAAATATTCAGATTACAATAATGCGGAAATAATCGCATATGTAGCAACGCTACCTGCGTCATTCCGTATGCCGCTAAATCAAAACATTAGTAAATATCTTCAATTTATTATAGTGTCATTCTTGTTTATTGTTGTATTGTTTGTGTAGTTATCGTGTGGTTAGTTGTGTAGTGTAAGTTATCCTGGACAAGCTACCCGAAAGGGCAATCCGTAATTTGCCCAACTTGGATGCTTTCATGGTAGCACAATTTTTTTCCAATAATACGATGTTCGTGTCTGCCGAAATGCGTGGGAGAAAACTGCAAAGGTTTGTACAGGGTGGCTCATTATAAATTGACACCCTCCTTGTTAGTTTTTGAGGTTAGAAAAAAAAAGTTTATTTTATAAAAGTTATAGATACTAACACAAAGTTTTTTGTAACCCTATTGGACTTTATACTGTGTGTTCTAGAAAGCCGTGGCAGGCAAAACTTATGTTTTTTTAAATGGAATATCTTATATATTCTTTTTTGGATTATTGAATTCTAAAAAACTGCTAATTACATTAGTATATATTTTTTATATTTTAGGCAAGTGTCTAGGAATTGTTTTATCAGGTTTGTAAAATTTCGTCAAGTACCCTATTTTCTTTTATACACTTTGATAACTTTTTTTTATTCTAAGCAAAAACCATCTCGACATTTTTTTTTGTGTCTGTAAGAGTTAAGCAGGTATTACACTTGTCAACTTCTTCGTGAATAAATTGTGCAAGTTAAATTGTAGGTGTAAAACAGAAATTGTCGTCAATTTACCTTCAATTTCTTTGTCAATTTCGTGACCAAGAAATTGATGCAAGTTTGAAAATATTGTGTCAGGTTTGGGTATTTCTAGGGATTTTCTGTGTTCGGACCTAAATACCAATTTTAGTGACTTAAATTTTTTTATGGGAAACGAGATTATGCTCCAGTTCACTCAGTATTCACTTATAATTTGTTTATTCGATTTTTGCGTGTGATTTGAGCAATTCGCAGAGTTATTTACTTATTAATGTTTGCATATTTGTGCTTTCGTGTTGGTAGTATTAAAATTGCACAATTTATTGGCCAAGAAATTGACATGTGTAATACCAGCTTTTAACTTTTTGAAATTGGTGCAAACTTATTCGAGAACAATGTATAAATTAAAGAACAGTTTATTACTATCGTTTAAAGCGTCCTTTAAACAGAGGGTGTTATTTTTATGTACAGACGTTTGAAACGTTCATTTTAAACGAGACGCGCTTGTCGAACCCGCCTGGAAAGTTTCCGCCGCTTCGTTGCAGGTCCGCGCGGGCCGAAGCCGGGCGGCGGGCAGAACGCGGGGGCGGGCGGCGGCGGCCCGCCGGGCAAACGGGCCAAGGCGAACAACCGGACGGGGCCGGGGCCGGGCAGGAAAAAGGCGGCGGCCGCGCAGGCGCCGCCGCCCGCCTTCGAGTCCGAGGACGAGGACAACGCCAAGCCGATGTCGTACGACGAGAAGAGGCAGCTCAGCCTGGACATCAACAAGTTGCCGGGTGAGTGCTGTCCCGGCGGCTGGTAGATAAGATCGAACCCTTGGCGGTACACCGTGAAACGTTGATCTACGCTGGTGTCGATGAAGGCCGTCCAAAAGTATCACGTAAATACTTTTGATGGGTAACGTAGGTGCTAGATACGGTAAAATGAAAATTCCTGAACATGGTGTAGCCAAACATCTTTGTTTTCAAAGGCCCGCACGTCAGAGTAGTTCAAACGTTCCACTGTACCGCGTGTCCGCGTTATGTTTGGTCGCGACCGAGCGACGTTGACCCCCCCCCCCCGTTTTTGCGCCCGCAGGTGACAAGCTCGGCCGCGTCGTCCACATAATCCAGTCGCGGGAGCCGTCGCTGCGCGACTCGAACCCCGACGAGATCGAGATCGACTTCGAGACGCTGAAGCCGTCGACGCTGCGCGAGCTCGAGAGCTACGTGGCGTCGTGCCTCCGTAAAAAGCCACGTAAGCCCTACTGTAAGTTCCGTTTACTTGCGCGCAGGGAAACGAGAAAAAAAAAAGAGAAAAGTTTGGGGGCACCACGGCACCAGACCACCCAAGAGAACTGGGGCGGGGAGAAATGCACACACCGCGGGAAGCGGAGAAGGGGAACGGCTTCCCGTTCTCCGTTTCCCGGGGAAACGAAGGGCGTACGTAACTGGAACTGCAACGATTTTTTTTTACATATTTCTAAGCATGGTAGCAGAACGGGTTGGTTGGTTGGTTGGTATTGTTTTATGTTTTGCTGAGCATGCCCTTAAAAAGAAAGACGCGAAACGACTTTACTCATTTGGGTGTAGAAAATATCGGAGGCTATCCTTTGGTTATCTGGTGACAGTAGCTCTAATATGTTTGCTTCGTTTGCTTTCGATTTCGTCTCGTAGTACATTGTGGTGTTGGCTTTTTTCGCAAAGCGACAACAAAAAAAAAGACAGTTGCAAAACGGCTGCCAATTATTGTAGACAAGAAGATGCCGGGCAAGTCCAAGGACGAACAAATCGCCGAGAAGAAGCAGGAGTTGGAGAAGAGGCTGTTGGACGTCAACGACAAGATCGGGAACTCCACGAAGAAGGGGCCCAAAAAAGGTGGGTTGAAGTTTTGTCGCGTTGTCGTTGGATTTGAAGCGGGAGCGAGCATAGCAGCAGTTTCGATTGGCTACTACCAAGTAGGCAATGGGGCGATTGAGCCACACATCTCGCTATCTTTTCAACCCATGTAATTATACAGCTGCCTCTCTGGACGCACGTTTTGACATTATCGGGTAGATGCACGTTAAAATTTGCCTAAAAACGTCAAAACGTGAATGTCAAATGTATGTAAAGACAAAGACATTGTGTAAATGTCAAATCGTGTGCTTAAATTTGCCTAATACCTTCAAAACGTTATACAGTTGATACGCTTGAGATGATGAAATCTATACTCGAATTAAGTAACTCTGATGGCTGGCGTAAATAAAATAAAAGCACAGGTTCAATTACGTTCCGTGAAGTAAGGCGATTGGTCTATAGACCACAAAATATCACGCGTGCCCGACAAGTGTATTTATGCGGTTTTATCTTGTTGTTTTCACATGCGTTTAAGCTATTTAGACACTGGCTCAAATAAATTTATCGATGTTTTGAACTATTATAATAATAATAGTTATTTGATTTTGGTATATCTATCTAGAGAGAGACGGCGATATAATAACACGGGTACATACTACTACTACTACTACTACTCCCTCCTCGCCGCAAATGTCCAAGACTTTCCGCGAAGTACCTTCCGAATCCTACATTGTGTGCCGGTCTGTTCCAGAAGAGGCGGGAGGCAAGGGCGCCGACCCGGGCGGGGGGACGGGCGCGGCCGGCGGCCGCATGAGCTCGTCGTCGTCGTCGTCCGACAGCGACAGCTCGTCGTCCTCGCTGTCCAGCAGCTCGAGCGACAGCAGCGACTCCGAAGCAGGTTAGCGGCTGTCGCGGTGGTTGGAGGCGGCGTTGTTTGGGGGGCGGGGGGGCGCGGGGGGCAGGGGGCGCGGCGACAGGTGACCGGGGGCGGGGCGGGAGGGCGGGAACGTCCCACGGGTTTTCGAGGGGACGCGGCTGAGACGTTGCGCGGGTGTTGAAATCGGACGCGGGACGACGCGTAGCTTCAAGAAAAAAATTTGAAGATGCAAAGCGGTTTTAGGGATGTTCTTCTCTACCAATCGGGCGTTAGATTTCAACATCCGTGGATTGTTTTTCATTATTTTTTGGGTACAAATAAAACATAAATCCACTCATTACGAAACAATGTTATTAACATGAGTTTTTTTTTTTTATTTTAACCTGTAAGGTTGAGCATGTGTGTGATTTCTTAGGAAGTTAGCACGAGGGGGTTTAGAAAGTAGAATCAAAAGATAGACTGAAAGTTAGGGAGCTTAATTTGAAACGAGGAAAAAGAAACACCTGATCGCTTTAGAGACTTTTCGGGGAGAGAGTGACGCCGCGTTTGGGTAAATAGAATTAATATGATAAACTTTTCCACATTTAGTAATTTATTTGCGGTAGGGTTGGTACAGTGCGTATTTTCTTGTACATAGACGATTTCTTTTTTTGCGTTATTTAAATTTGTAAGGTAACGGATGAGATTAAGGGACGGACTGTGCCGTTTTTATTAATTTTTTTTGGAAATTCCTTGCGTCCGGGGCCGGGGCACGAACGTCGTCGGCGGCGGCTAAGAGGGAAATCACACACGTACAGTATTACGGGGCGACGTTGGTGTCCCGGCCGCCGCGTCTGGTTGTAAGCCTTGAGTGCATTTCATGTGTTTGGGGCCGGCGAACGAACGGGCCTTAACCATACAGGTCTTACCACGGACGATGTCGTCTTTTCTTTCTGGCCGGTGGGTCTCGAGACCGCGCTCGCATCTCTTCCATTTTTTTTTCTAAACGATGGGCGCTACATTGGAATGCAGACAATGTGTGTGGCGGCTTGGAAACGTGTCCCCCTTCCCCTCTTGTCGCGGTGCTTCGTGGCTCGACGCCCCCCCACCCCCTCGGCGGGGGGGGGGGGGGCCTCGGGCGAGTCTCTTGAGTCCGCAACGCCCGGTAACGGTACTGTATGGTTTAATCGTCACTGTTGTGCTGTCGAAGTAGTAGTCTTGGTCGGTCGGCAGGCAACCATTCACATTGTTTGCACTCAGGCATTGGCGGACGGAGGCGCCGATTCGAAGCGGGCGCGGTTCCGCTTCGACTCGGCGCGGACAAGTCTTTGTTAGAGATATGTGGCCGTCTCGTTTGGAAGGAAAAAAATGAAAAATTCGTGGCCAGTATCTTGAATACAAACTCGGTCCCATATCGCCAGATCTGTAATTTAGTTGTGATGTAAAATGTACATAATGACATGAAGAGAAGCAAAATGTAAGGGTTTCATTTTTTCTACTTGCTACACGATAGTTTTCGTTTTTTTTTATATAACGTATTCGATAATTAACTGTAAGCGTAATTTTCCCCTTTTCCCTTTAGTTGTGGCGTGGTTATACATGCCGGTACTTTATCCCACTGATCTTTCTTTAATTCATATCCCCTGCACTGTAACAGTTTTATATTATATATTTTTGTTTTATGTATTTTTCGCTCAGAATTTTAATATAAATATATTTCTATTGTCGGTTTTTTAATTTTCGTTTTCGGGTGGCTCGCAAAAGCGCCGTACAGTGGGTGAAAATTGAGAGTCTTGGCGTCAAATGTGGTTGGTAACATTTCGGAAATGTTAAATAAAAGTGTTTATTGTGGATGGTAATGAAAACCCTTTTGTTTTTGAAGTGGGCAGTATTATTTACCATACGTTAAAATCTTATCAAATTCTAAGTTATAAAATTAGCTAAAATAACTCAGAATAGGTCGTACACTTTCAATTTTCCCCTGCTGTACCTATTATTCACCAGAAAGAAAAAAAACACGACGAAAAGAAATGTTGTAAATAAAATTAAAAGTAAATAAGACCCAGTTCTCTCTGCAAAACGCAAAAGTATTATGTCTTGCCTCTATGTAGTGTCCTTTGATGAATTTATTATTGCCGTTATTCTATCATTACTGCTACTGACAAAACTATATGAATAAGCTCTTCAATTGACCGGACAAGGACGACACGTACCTTTCCGTTTGTACAAAGCAAGGAAAATGTTTAGCATATAATATACACAATGATATCGAAATAAAATTTATTATTAAATTTACTATAAATGGTGGTTTATTTTCGACGTGGTAAGACCTGTTTGCCGCACTCGGGGCCGTTCACACTCTGGGGGCACGTTTTTTTTTTAAACGGGAGCGGGGCATTTTAGGTGGCCCTACCGGCAACCGGCAGAAGAAGAAGGTGGCGAAAAAATCGCCGAATCCCGCCACAGTCGGCAGTTCCGCCGGGCCCACGGTAAGTGTCTCTGACAACAGTTCCCAACCCGTAAAAACACTTTTTTTGTACACACTCTACACCGTCACGATTCACACCCCGTGTTCTTACCGTGTGATGTTTCGTCAGCCCGTACAGAAGCAGCAACCGATCGCGCAACCCGCGCAGGTACCGCCCGTCGCCGCGGCGACGCCCGTACCCGTCACGACACTGCCGAACTCGGCGCTCCCCATCCCGACCACAACCACAAACAACACCACCGTCAAACCGGTCGCCGACACGCCACCCACCCCGGTACCACCGCGCAAAGTCGACAAACCGGCAGCCACACCGACCCCACCCGCCTCGGTGCCGCAACTCGCCAAGCCGGCGGTGCTGCCGAGTCCCGAGAAGCCGAAGGCGGGCATCGCAACGCCGTCGGCGGGCGGCGCCTACACCGACCCGCTGGAGCAGAGCCTGGCCAGCCTGGAGCACGACATGGCCAAGCCGGAGCCGATGGACATGCTGAACGTACCGTCGACGATCGGGCAGAACGTCGTCCAAAGCACCAACATGACGCACCATCCCGTTTTGCAGCAGCCGCACGTGGCGCCGGCCATGCCGATGAACATGATGCACCACGGCATCCACAACATGGAGGCCGACATGAACCTGATGCACCACCCGGGCGTCATCTCCAACAACGGCTACAGCCTGAAGCCCGAATACGACATCAGCACCAACAACAACGGCATCTCGGCGATGGGCCTGCCCATGGAGCTGAGCATACCCTCCATGTTCGACCCGCTACCGCCGCACCTGGAGGCGAAGAGGGAACCCAAGACGGACGTCTCCGGGTACAACGACAAGAAGCAGGGCGACGCCAAGCTCGGCAACTTTGCCAACTTCAAGACGAAGCCGGACGTCAAGAACGCGAGCCTGTGGTCGAGCCTGGCGAAGGCGGGCTCGCCGCCCAACAACGCCGGCGGTACCGGCGGCGCCGCGGCCAGCAGCAAGCAACAGGTCATGGACAGCTTCAAGGCGTTCCAGAACAAGGCCAAAGAGAAGGCGGACAGGGAGAAGCAACGGCTGGAATCGTTGGAGATGAAGAGGCAGCAGCGGGAGCAGGCGGAAAGGGAGCGCATGCGCTTGGAGATGGACAGGCGGAAGGGAATGGAGGAGCTCGACGGATTGGAGAAGAGCAGGTAAGGTCGAACTGTCGAGGTTGCTTCCCGGCGGTACTGAGTAGTGCGTCTTTCGGGCGGTACTTAGGAAGGCGATAGCGGAGCAGCAGCAGCAGCAACAACAGGCGCCGCCGCAGCAACAGCAACCGCCGCAGCAGCCGCAGCCGGCGGTGCCGAGAGTGGAGGAGTTGCGGTCGTCGCCGGGAGAGGGCAGCACCTCTCCGGGCTCGCTGAGTTCCGGTTCGGACCGGATATCGGACCGGGAGAGGCAGCGGCTGCAGGAGCAGGAGCGGCGGCGACGGGAAGTGGTGGGTGGTTCGGATTTCCGGGGGTTTCGGGGGAATTACGTTTGTTTTTTTATTTTGCAGATGGCGAACAAAATCGACATGAACATGCAGAGCGACCTGATGGCGGCTTTCGAGGGGTCGTTATAATGCGGACGGCGCGTAATTTGCATTTTGCCCGGGTGTTAAATAGTGACTATTTAGATGCTCAAAAAAAAATGAGAAACTGTCGCGAGCCTATTTTGAGATGCTTCCGGACACGGTAGGTTTATTTCCTATGGTAGTGAATTAATTTCTTTTTTTTTTTGTAAATACTATTGGGGTTTGGCGAGAGACGGGCGCGTTTCCGATAGACGTACGATACTCAGATTTTGTAGTTAAGTTTAATATTCGCGGGAGGCGCCCCGTTCGTGACGATGGTTGTTTAATAAATTGTAGGGTAGGATGAAATAAATTTGATGGAAAAAAAAATGCAAATAAAAATGGGGTGTGCCGTTTCGCAATGTTCCGTAAGACTACGGCTAGGGTTTTTTTTTGGTCGATAGTATTGTGGGCGTTTTTGATTTTGAGAAGGCGCAAAAAGTCCCTGTTGAGGGAAAAATTACGAGTTCACTTTTTGTGTTGTGATTGATGAAACGAGAGCACTTTCCTCAGTTGTATAGTATCTTTTGTATTATAGTTTCTAAATGGAGAGACGGGTGGGTCCGTTTTTGGGGAATTTTGGTTTTTCCCCCATGACGCACCTCCGAAAATTACCAATTTAATGTAACATAGTTTCCTAGCAATAAGGTATTTTCAATACAACAAATATAACTATACTAATTATTACTTTTTTTTTGTTATCTCTTAGAACAATTTAGTTTCATTTTTAATTATTTATCGTGTAATTAGTGTAATATAATTGAAAACTACACTTTTTCGATGGTTTTTCTCTAAGTTGCGATTAAAAAAAAAGTACCGATAATCTTTCAATGCAGGAGAAAATAAATTAATTTATAATTATTATTATTATCGTATGGCTGTTATTATATATTTTTTCATTATTTTTGAATTAAGTCCTAAATAGTGATGTTAGAGAAATAAAAATTTAAGATGTACCAGGTTGTCTCATTTAAAGCCACTTTCCTTGTATAGATGCTTTATTTTAAATAAAAATACAATTTCGGCTAAAACTTCTGTAAATTTGATCCTTACAAATATATACAAACTATAAACAAATAATTTTGGAATTATTACAAAAAGAAATCGATAGTACTCGTTTTGTAACAAGCTCACTGTTTTAATTATTGTATTGTTTATACAAAAAAAAATTACTTTAACTGTAAAAATAAAAATACTCGACAGCAATCAACTAATACAATTCAGTCTCATTTTAAACTACGAAAAGTGAAAATAATTCAGACTATGAACATTGCATCGATTTGAGTGACAAATCTCAAAGAAATGCAGAAAAGATACAAATTTGTACAAATCAGCAATATACAATTCGCCTAAAATGGTATAGTGGACCTTCCGGTAAGTAAACTGCAGTTTGTTTTAATTTGACTAGGAATTTGCCTCCACCTTTTTTTTTCTTCCTGACCAATCGAATTGCGAGATTCAACAATCTACGTTACCCTGTACACAAAATCAACAATATAGGGGGCGTTTCAATTCGCCCCCTCACCTTAAGGCTGTTCTGTAGTCTGTCGCGTTTTCTCTTGCAAATATTTGATTTTAATCCACGATTCATGCACATCGTCCACCATTCGGGCCTCTATTTTCACGCAGAAAATGATCTAGTGATGACACGTTTAAGAAAGTGTGAGAATTTTTAACCGCAGCAAGTTTTTCAACAAACGGTACATTTGAACTACTTTTCGTTTCTTGACTTCCCCTATGCCCCAAGTTGTGCATCTTTGCTCAAAACATTAAGCATGTCTAAAAACGCATTTTTTTTTCACATACAGGGTGACCCATTTGAAATGGAAGCACCTCTGTAATAGTATTACTTACCGAGCATTTTTATATCCCGAGGCGCGTAGCGCCGAAGGATATAATATGCGAGGTAAATAACGGCCTTCTCAACCGAAGTGTATATAGAATTTTTTTTACTACTAACATTGAAATTATTGACATATTTTACATAATATTTGATTAGATTTAGCCTGGGAGTTTAGTTGTCAAGCTGATAAAATGACACTAATTTTTAAATGTCATATAGAAAAGTTTTCATTATTTACCTAGGTATTTTTTTATTATCATTATTTACCTATGGAGAGAAATATTACTTATCATTAGAGGAATGAGGTAAATAATGTTGATTTTTAAGGTTAGTAGTAAAAAAATAATAATTTATGTATCTTATAATACTTATTAAAAATTGTATTTGACTATCGAAATGTTATAATAACTACAGTTTTTTTGTGTTTAAACAGTAGAAATAAATATTGGTGGCAATCCTATGAAAAATAAGCTATTTACGGGCAAAGTCAGATTCATAAATTATCAATATTGTCGTAGCATGTTATTCAATGAAACTTCGATGGTCCCGAACACAATGACGGACTCAGTTTTGGGGTAAAGAAGTCGCTAAATGATTTTCGTCAAGTTTTACTAGAAAGAAATCGTAGTGGGGCACATTATGGCCCTTATAAATTCCATTTTTACACAGAAAACGTTCTAGTAATAAGAAAATGTGAGCGTATTTTATCCCAGCAGGTTTTCCGAAAACGGTACATTTGAACTACTTTTGGCTTTTTTACTTCCGTATGAGTTTCTATGTAATTAAGTTGTGTTTTGTGCTTAAAACTTTAAACATAAAACATAGAAACAAACTTTGAGACGAATTATTCGCAAAAAAACATTACAGACCACACAACGCCCTTAAACAATACTATTAATGTTAATAACTAAAGAATGTGCAAACGAACAAGAAACGACCTTAGCGATTAAAACAGTGACCGTTCATCTTCATTTATTTATTTTCCCTTTCAAATAAATAACCACATATTTACAAATTCAACCGTACAAAATCGTCGAGAATAAATAATTTAGTTTAGCGTTGTCGTTATTGGCAGTGACGATTGGCAGTTTCAAGTATAAAAAAGAACGACGTTTTTTTCCCCCGCGCTAAGAAGGCGGCGGTCCGCATCAGGTCATGCCGTCGCGGCGCGGCGCCCCGTCCCACTCGATCAGGTACTCTGTCTTGCCGACGGGCCCCACCCGCCTCGCCACCACGTGGAACCCCTCGCCCGCCGCTATGCGCCCCGCCGCCCCGAAGTAACTGCTCACCGAACTCTTCAGCTCCTCCATGTCGATGGTCGGCTCCTGCTTGACGGGACTGGGCTTCGGCGTCGGCGGGCTCGCCGCCTTCTCCTTCTCGGGCGGCTTCTCCGGCCGCTGCCGCAGCCGCCTGCCGTTCAGCGCGTAGTCGCCTACGAGGGAAAGTCGGTTAGGAACCGAGGTCCGTAGAGGAGAGGAGGTTGCCTCTTCGCTTCTGACCGATCGGAGTTAACGCGGGAATGACGTCGCTCGGTATATAAATTCGAATATTGGCAATGTTTGAATGGCCATACAGATGGAATTTTTAGTTAAATGCGGGTACAGGAATGAAATGCGGTTGAGTATTGGGTGAATTTGAAAACAGCAAGTGATGTGCCATTTTCTACTTTTAGGATTTCAATTTCGACATTACTTTAAAGAAAAACAATTATGAATGTCCAAAAGGGTCAATATATCGGATTTTTGTATTAAAATTTAGCTGCATATAGATTTAAGAAAAAGGGTTGTGAAATTAATTAGTGGTCCTAGTAGTTCTAAAGTCACTTGAAGCAGCATAAAAAAGAATATAGGACATAACCGTCACGCAGTTTTCAAAAATATACATATTCTACAAGCAACATAATATTTCACTTTTAAGGTTTTTTAAGATTGTCGTCAAACACAACGTAAAGGTTACCATATAATATTGTCAAAAGGTCTTATCGGCAGAAATCACCCGTATAAAATTCAAAGGTTTTGATGCTATTCCAAGTAACTTCATTTATTTATACCATGCTTAGTTTATGAAAATCTAAATATTAGATAGGGAAGATAAAGACAATTTATGAAACAAAATATATATTAATACATGTTGCGACTATAGTACATATTTTGAAAGGGATGTTTTATAACTTAGTCAATTAGATTACTATAGATTTCATGCATTTTATTATTTTACTTTAACAAGACCGGCTTATTTTAATAAATTTACTTACAAAGGGGACAAAAATGCTATTAAAGTAAGATGTTCCAACTCATAACAGTATAGTTTATGATACAAGGTCGAAAAGTTGAGTTTTTCGTACGACTGGGGAGATTGTTTTCCAAACGATAGCAGCATTTTTCGAATTCAATGATTTTTTGCTTTAACAGATCATTTTCCTCCCGAAAGGCCTTTATGTCTTGTTTAGGTATTTCGATTACAACCTTTAGATGCGACTTGCTCTTCTATTTGGCTGTGTTGCATACTAACATTCTCTTCTATACCTTAAAAAAATAGGGTAAAAAAGCCTGAAAAGTAAATAAATATTCCTCTAGCTACCTGCACATCAATCTACTTCACTTTTATTCTCATCAAGTATTAAAGATATCTGTAATATGCTTCATTTCGTTTCTCTCTGCAGTCCGTCTTGCCCTTTGATATGAGGAAGCAGCGTACGATTTATTTGCAACTCTGGGGCAAGTACCGAACAATCTGGTTTTCAATTCATTTTCAAAATCTTGCGCTTATGGAAGTGTCTACTACAAATGCGTTTATTTTTTGGCCACAATTTGTACTTCCTATAGCATCTTCGAAGCCATTCCTTCCATATTTGTGGATCCCTCAGGGAATCTGAAAAACATCGTATCTTCACCATGTTCCTTTGACTTGCATCATAACAAATCTAGTTTCTATGCGAATTGATCCCTTTTCCACAAAATGATAGGCACCGAGGATGCTTTTCTATTTATGTTTTTATGAAATGCACATTCACCTTCCTAATAAGCAGGAAACTTCTTTATAATGGCTTACCTTTGAACTTTTTATCTTTGAATGGTTCTGACGAATCCAGTAAAACCAAACTAATAATTTATATAAATATAAATATTGTCACCGAATCTTTTGGCTTCACTCTAAGGTGAAATAATACCCCCCGAAGGCGATAAAGCAGAAAATAAACGAAAGTAATTCGCGGGACACTACACGGCAAAAAACGGGAGCAGCCGGGAATTATATAGCGGACGACGCGGCGATTTTGACGCTCGAAATTTAAAGAGGCAACCTCCCAATCAAATGACCCTCACCGATCTCCTTGAGGTCCGGGCGGGCGGGCACGACGGCCGCCGTCTTGCTGGCCGTCGGGACGGCTGCGGCCTGCCGCAGCGGCCGGCCCCGCCTGAACCGCCTCCGCTTCACCTGCCCGTTGGGGCCGATCACGATGTCCTTCTCGCTCAGCTGCCGCTTGGTCGGCCGCATCGCCGGCCCGCCCGGTATGACCGTCTTGAGCGGCAGCGGCAGCGTGATGTCCCTGCCGTGCCGCTTCCTCTCCTCGCCGCACCTCAGCAGCGCTATGAACGGGTTGTTCTTGCCCTCGAAGTCCTTCGGCGGCGGGATGATCAGGTCGAGGGTGCTCTTCGACGAGGTCTCGTCGCCCGACGTGTCGCACGGCGTGTTCGCATCGAGGTCGGGCGGCGGCGCGGCCGACTTCTTCGGCGCCGGGACCTTGGCGTTGTCGAAGTCGTCGGACGCGTTGGAGGCGGCGTTCGAGGCGGGAGGGGTGGGGGGCGCCGACACCGACGTCGGCGGCGTCGGCGGCATCGACACCGCCGACTTGGACTCGGAATTCTGGCGTTCCTGCGAGGCGATGACGGCCCGTCGTTTCGGCCGCTTCAGGATCCGCTCGCGGTCCCTGTGGTGCGGGGAAAATATGGTTTTAGCGAGTATTAAAAGTTGTATGGCAATTTATAATTTACAAGTTTGAAGCCACAATGTTCCCCTATAGCAATATTAATTTATATCATTAAAGTTTTGTAGTTTTTGGATGTGTTACCGACACAGATTTCCTCTATAATTGTACCAAATGTCATTTTAAAAATATTATAATATATAATATAATAATTTTAACATGGATATAACATTTGAGGTTAGATTCAAACATTAACAATTAATATTTTCTATATTTTTCACCCTTTTTATATTTTTGTCGAATATGTTATTGCCACAATGTTAGCCTATAACTGTAGCAAATTTCATTTAAAAATATTAAACACAAGCTAACCAATATTAATTTTAAATTTTAACATACTTAACATTTCAGGTTAGGTGATTTTCCTTTACCAGATTTTAATACTTTTTGGATAAGTAGATACTGCCACAATGTTACCAGACAACTGTACCAAATCTGAACAATGATAATTTTAATGCAAACATAACATTTAAGGCTAAGTGCAAACTTTAACGAATAACATTCTCCTTATTTTTCACCCCATTTTAATACTCTTGATATGCTATTGCTACAATGTTAACCCTATAAAATTGTAGCAAAATTCATTTAAACATGTTAAACACAAGCTGACCGATCTTAATTTTACCTTTAACGTAAAATTTGAGGTTAGATCGAAACTTTAAAAATTAACATGTTCCTTATTTTTCGTTAGATATATTATTGACACAATGTTACCTTATAACTGTACCAAATTTCATGTTAAAATATTCAACAGAGGCTCAGCAATATTAACTTTTAACGCAAACTTAACATTTAAGGCCAAGTGGAAATTTTAACACTTAACATTTTCCTTATTTTTTCACCCCATTTTAATACTCTTTAGATATGCTATTGCCACAATGCTACCCTATAATTGTACCAAATTTCATGTTAAAATATTCAACAGAGGCTCAGCAATATTAATTTCAACGTAAACATAACATTTAATGTCAAGTGGAAACTATAACATTTTCCTTATTTTTCATCCAGTTCTTAATTCTTTTTAAATATGTTATTGCCACAGTGTTGCTGCAAATTTCATTTAGAAATATTCTATCGGCAATACTAATTTTAATATAAAAGGTAAACATAACATGTGAGGCTAATAAGTGTAAACTTTAACATTTTCCTTACTTTCCACCTCATTTTAATACTTTTTGTATATGTTATTGCCACAAGTGCCCTATAATTGTACCAAATAGGCTATTAATTTCAACGTAAACATAACATTTAAGGCCAAGTGAAAACTTTAACATTTAATATTTTCCGTATTCTTCGTCCGATTGCAACATTTTTTGGATATGTTATTGCCACAAGCGACCCTATAATTGTACCAAATTTCAAATATTCAACATAGGCTCAGCAATATTAATTTCAACGTAAACATAACATTTAAGGCCAGGCCAAGTAAAAACTTCAACATTTAATATTTTCCGTATTCTTCGTCTGATTGCAACATTTTTTGGATATGTTATTGCCACAAGCGACCCTATAATTGTACCAAATATCAAATATTCAACATAGGCTCAGCAATATTAATTTCAACGTAAACATAACATTTAAGGCCAAGTGAAAACTTTAACATTTAATATTTTCCGTATTCTTCGTCCGATTGCAACAATTTTTGGATATGTTATTGCCTACCGACCGCTCACCTGTTGCTCATCGCCAGGAGCTTCTTCCTCCTCTGCAGGCTCATCTTCTTGAACGGCACGCTCTTCTTGGCGCAGCCGGCGTACTCGTTGTTGTCGGGCAGTTTCCGGCCGACCCTCTCCTGCCTGTCGATCTCGGGACTCGGGCACGGCGACTCCGACTCCGACTGGTTGGCGCTCTGCTGGTAGGCCACGCCCATCATCAGGTTGCGCATGGCGCCGTCCGCCGCCCTCTTGAACCCGTCGTCGGCCGGCAGGAACTGCAGCCGCCTGTTGCCCTGCCACAGATCGCGCAGCTCCTCCTCCGTCACTTTGCCGGCCGTCGGCAGGGCGACGCAGGGCGCCGGCGGCGGCAGACGCACCCTCAGTCCCCAGATCGTCGTGCGCTTCTTTATTTCGCGGCCGCACTTGAAGCGGTTGCGGTTGTTGGTCAGGACGGACAGTATGTTCTCGCGGCGCTCCGACTTGGAAACGTTGGCGATCTGGAAAAATGCGCCCCCGTAAGAACTGCGGGGTTGTTAAGGTTGGAAACCCACCTTTGGTGGTAGCTGAAGGGCGTGCCAATTGTCGTTGATGTAAGGGATGACGACCGTGTCCAAGTCGTAATATTTCTTGCAATTGTAAACCGTAAGATTGAACAACATTAAATGGACGAGGTCGACCCATTTTAGTTCGAGTCGTCTGACGAAATCTCCGCCGTGGTTGCAAATTGAGCATATGTACACGTAGAATCTACAAGAATACTTTATTTACCCGAAAAAAAGACGTTTTTTTAAAAGAAACTACCTGTCGCCACAATATAATGGAAATGGCAAACAGTCCATGCACTTTTCGTGGAACCACTGTTTGCAACGGCCGCATTGGAGCATCTGCTTGTACCACTCCCCATTGCCACCACAATAACAATAAATTTGTTCGCTATTCACCCGGTGATATGTGTCCCAACTAAGTGAAGTTAGCTACGGAAAAAAACGACCTTTATTATTTCCCTTATTCCTTATTTTCTAGAGGGGTTTAAGTGTATTTTTCATCCGATTTTAATATTTGTTGGATATGTTATTGCCACAATGTTACCCTATAATTATAGCAAATTTCATTTAAAAATAGTCAACACAAGCTCAGCAATACTAAATTTTAATGTATATATAACGTTTGAGGTAATGTTGAAATTTTAACAACTATATATTTTTCACCAGATTTTAATAATGTATTGGATGTGATTGCCACAATATTATCCTTCAATTGTAGCAAATTTTATTTTAAAATATTCAACCCCAGTTTATCAATATTAATTTTAACGTGAATAAACCAATTGAGATTAGGTTCAAACTTGAACAATAATTATTAGCATTTTCCTTATTTTTCGTCCCATTTCAATACTTTTTGAATATGGTTTTTCCACAATATTACCCTATAATTGTACAAAATTTCATTTTAAAATATTCAAAAAAGCCTGAGCAATATTAATTTTAACACAAATATAACATTTAAGGCTAAGTGGAAATTTTAACATTTAATATTTTAAGTACTTATTTTCGCCCCACTTTAATACTTTTTGGATATATGTTATTCCCACAATATTACCCTATAATTGTACCAAATTTCATTTTAAAATATTAAACAGAGGCAGAGCAATATTAATTTTAACATAAACATAACATTTAAGGCTAAAAGTGCAAACTTTAACATTTCATATTTGCTATATTTTTGCCCCGTTTCAGTACTCAATGCCACAATGTTTCCCTATAATTGTACCAAATTTCATTTTAAAATTTTAAACAGGGGCTAAGCTGAATGCCAATTTATTGTAAACCAAAGACGATCCCATACGAAAACAACATTTAAGGCTATTAAGAGGGGGTTGCCGACAACGAAAGTGACGTTAGATTGCGTATTTTTTTATGTTGTATAACATAAAATCTAATAACATTTTACCTGGCAAAAATTTAGTACAAACATCTCTGTCTTCATTTTAATCATAAGATCTTAAAAGCAGAGTTTTGTTTTATAATATTTTTATATATATTTTTTGGATATGTTTTTTGCCACAATACTCGCCTACAACCCCATCAAATATGGTCCCTAGGAACCGAAAATAAACCACCCTTTACCTTGAGAAATATTAACATTTAAGGGTGTGGTAAGAACTTACCTCATACGGTAATACTTTGATGGAATTAATGCTCGAAACTTCGTTTCCCGCATTCCTCGAATCCCTCCGCACTTTTTGGTCGCTCCTCTTCAGTCTATGGGGCTCGCTATCCACGCAACGCCGGCACATCCACGCCGCATCTAAAATGATTTGCCTTACAACCGACCTCGCGCTTCTCCGCTCGAACCGACCTTCCTTGTGACAACTGATCGGCGTCTCGGGTTGGTGGCACTTCTGGTGGTACCCCCTGCCGCACTTGTCGCAGACGACTATCTCCTTCTTGTTCTTCGGCGCCGACTTCTTGCACACCACGCACAAAATGTTCTCCTGTTCCGTCGCCAGCTTGGTCAGCTCCTTGAAGGCGGCCCAGTGGTCGGTGTTGTCGCCGAACTTGACGAGGCATTGCTCCCTGACCGCGTCGACCGATACCACCGTGCCGAAATAGTAGCGGTCGTCCTTCTGTTTGACGAGAACGTCTTGTCCGGAGTTGAAGTCCGACATGTCCTTGTCGGTGGTCGTCGTGCTGTCGGGCACCACCGATTCGAGTTCTGGGGCCCTGCGGTTCCTCGGGGACGTCATCGTTTAAGCGTAGCGGCTCTAGAAGGTTTGGGAGTGTCGTTGCTAGCGTAGAGAATATGCAAGGTTTTCTGCGAGTTTTCTCGAGGTGTGTATCAAAATGTGGGAGTTGGGGACGGTTTAAAACGAAAGCAGACGGTGTGGATTGACATAAAATGGAGGGTTTCGCGAGGAAAACATGGGGAAAACCGTGGAAACATGTCGGTGTTTGTTTGTTCACACCCAAGAAAACGCTGGTTGTACAGATGAGTTTTTACGCGGTTTTCTAGGGAAATACTTAATTTTCCCGGAGTTTCCAAGATATGGGGGGCCCGCGGAAAGTACTTACAATCGCCTGGGTCCGTTTTTCTCACGTAAACCCATTCGGGCCCAGCTCTACGAATGCGGCCATTATCTACAAATACCGCCAAACACCGTAGATGCCAACGACCGGCATTTTTTGGGAAATTTTCACGAAACCGCCCGCCCGCAAGGAAAATAAACGCAAAACAACGTTTCCGCTTCGCAAAGACCACGCGAAAACGGCGGAATTTTCGCGTTTTTCCAGTTTTTTCACGGAAATATTTTGAAATTTAACGGCATTTACGCCGAGGTTGACAGTTGGCCGAGTAGATGGCGCCACCGCGCCCCGAAACGTCAAACGGTGTATGACTGGTTGCATGGGCTCGGCGCGGGAATTTTCAAACGCGTGCGGCTGGTTGTATACCTCCATTTGCGCCAATATTCAAAGTTTGAATTGTTTGAATTTCAAACAAACTCGAAAAATGAACTTTGAATGGCACTTTTAAACGTTCATTTTCGATATTTTTTTTTACGAAATCTACGTTATTTTCATTGTAAATACAAATAAAACGCTTTCACAATATGTCAATATAGAAAAAAAAAACCGCAGTAAAGTTGAATGAACTGTGTAAGTTTGAATGTGTTTAGAAAAAAAGAAAAAAAAAGTATTTTCTAGAGGTCGATTTACTTACACAATAAGGCTATTTTCGAGTTATTATAGAGTACCTACCTAAAACTTTTAAAATATTACAAATATACCTAAGGTTTTTTAAAAATTATTAATTATTATACAGTGTGCCAAACAAAACATTCCTTTACACAATTTTTCAAAATGCTGGCAAAGTCACAAAACAAAATTTTTTCCCTTATGATGCGGACTAATTATTGTCACACTAGGATTATTTAGACAATAATTCTAAAGAAGTGAATCTGTAAACACGTTCAACTTTAACTTTGAAATGTTTAAAGTTTATAAAAAATAGAAAATAATAATAGCCAATTTTCAAATTGACGCCACGATACAGGCAACCAGAAATACACCAAAGCCTCGACAAACAAAAAAACGACACCCTATAATATTTATCAGAAAATTATAAATTATCAGATTCTAGATTGTACTTAGTCCCCCTCTGTTTTATGCATTTTGCTGTCAGCTGTCAAGTCCATGGCCTCCTGCGTCCTTTGGAGCCGTTTAATTATTCGTAGGAGGCCATGCCTGTCCGGCAATTCAAGATCCAAGTCGGCCATGGAAACAAAACAACCCCCGTCGCCCCTACGAGACACCAATGCTCGCGAAGAAATGCCGTCCCCTAAAGAAGAAAAAAGGCAGTAAGGCCGGAAGACCGTCGGAAAACGTCGCCAGGGCCGTCCGCCAGCCGAAACAGGTGAGAAAACCCGGCGGGGAACTCTTTATTTTGGGGAAACTCTCGAAAACTGCGGGCGGTCGCCGGCCAACGGCCACCGACGGAATGGTCCGATTTCCGCGGAAAATTCGGCGGGGCCGGCGCGCACTCTGGGTTTTCCGGGTGCGCGAAGGCCCCATCTTCAAAATTCCATGATTTTCTTCGAGGTTTCATTTATACTTTTCGAATTACAGGCGAAAAACGATCAAAATCCAAGATGGCGGACGGAAAGGGATGACGTCACGTAGGGCGCATGCGCGGCGCAGATTTTTGGTTTTGAATCAAGTAGGTGAGTTTTTGAGATTTTCCCGTAAAAATGTAGTTGCCTATAAGTTAGAAATTGATTTTTTTGTATTCATCGTTACATGTCGAAGTAATACACGGTGTTTGAACGATATTTTATTTTCATGTTATAAATGATATTGCTGCCATTTCTCCATATTATAATAGGTATATAAAAATCTGTGATTTTTCAGTTGATATATAGTCTGTGTTGTAGCATGTTAGGAAGTGTAGCTGGGTATCGGGCACTTTAACGAATGTTTATAGGTATTCCACGTTGTAGAGTATTTTAAGGTTATTTGAGTGTTTCACTTTATATGCAGCAGTTAGAATGAGTGAATGCACTTTGTTTTGCCGAACTGCTTGTGTTTTTTCTTCTTCCTGCAAGTGCTGTTGTTACTGCGTCCCAAACTTTTTTTTTCTATTTTTCACAGCCGATATGATTGCAAGGCGACGGTAGAAACGACAGGAGAGCTGAGAGGCGGCGACGTTGGATCGCTGGTGAAAGGTTTCCAGCTTTTCAATAAATCAAACGGTCTCGTTGATTGTTTTTTGTTTTTTTCTTCAACTGCTGCTGTTTGGAAAATTGTGAATAAATAAATACCTATTACAGAAAAAAGTGTCGAATATTATCTAGCATTTGTAGACTTTTTTCCAAGAACAATAGAATTTTTGTTTCTGTTTTAACTGGAGCCACAATTTTTCCTTAAATTGTACAGGGCGAGTCATTTTTTTGTAGTAGGATAAAAAAGTTGCCTACATTTTAAAACTAAAAGTTCTTGTCAGGACAGGTCCACAAACGCTTCATTTTCAAGATACGTGGCGTTAAATTGTGGGGCTCAAATTACAGTTCATTTTATTCCTTAATTTTATAGTTCAACCATCTTGTCATGAAATTTTCACTTTCTGATTAGATTATCGTAAAAAAAGTAAACTTCCATTCAGTTTGCCAGATATTCGTATTTTAAATGCATCAAGTTCAAAAACTCCCTGTATGTTTCCTGCTATTATAAAAAAAAAAAACAAAAAGAATGAAATCCAGAAAATACAGAAGAACTGGCGGGAAAAAAATTGGAAGTTCAATTGGAATCTATTTCAAAAAATTTTAAATTTATAGAAAACTGTAAAGTCTGTTGGTGCACCTCGAAATGATAATTTTAAATTTGGCGCCAAAATCTCATAGTTCCGAACTTGTGTCATAGATGACGCTTACATAAAAGTGGCTGATCATCGATTTAAATTTTCCTTCCAATTTTTATAGTTGAGGACTAGTCCCATAGGTGGCGGCACTGAAACTGGCGCCAAATAAATTCAAATTGCGGCGCAAATTTTAAAATGTTGCATCTATTGTTTGTTCTTTGCAGTGTGGGGGCGACGCCGGTGTTTGTGTAGTGTTGGTGCCATGGAAATCATCGGTGGACGTCGAGGGACCTCCTGGAACCCCGTCAGCCGGCCAGGGTGTCTTGGGGGTTTTCACGAACATTTTAAGGGTGCAATAATTTTCCCGGGGTCGAAGAATGCGGGGGGAGTCCGGCTCGAGCTTAACGTAGGATTTTCCCCTCAAAGGGATTTTCTTTCGTTGCGCCCGCGTCGCGGCGTCTTTGCGCATTTCCCGGCCATGGGCAAAATTTCTTTTTCGAAATGTGTAGTGTTTTAAATATTTTCCTAAAGCAACTAACAGAATACGTACGGGTGGGTTGTGTTTCGCCTGGCGGCCGTTTTGGGTGAGTAAAGATGGCAACCACACCGGATTTATCCGGGCGGGGGTTGCCGCACAAGCAAGTTCTAGGTGCGGAAGAGGGGGCCCGGCGGGTCTCGGCCCCGGCGCTTCAGCCCCCCGCGGACCACAGCTCCGTGGGCCGCGGCCCCGTCGGCCCCCGAAGACGTACGGGGACCGCAGGCGAATCGGGCGAACGTTTTTTCTTTCCTCTATCTTTCTTGCCCGCGGACGGGGACGAGTAAGCACTCGGGATGGAGCCGGAGGACCACAAGCCGGAGGGTAGGTCCACCCGGAAGGTAATCTCGGGGGCTCTAGAATGATTTTTTTTTTTTGTAATTGTTGCAGGTGCCGATTCTGAGGCGTTTCCCGCCGCGCCCGGCCGCGGTGCGGCGGCGGCGCCCCCTCGGGGGCGGTACAAGGGGGCCACGATCATTTCTTTTAAGGTTCGTTCTCGATTTCTATTGGCGAGGTGAAATCTGACCCGTTTAATACATACAGAAGGGGGCAACAGGGCAGGATAAGAGCAGGTGCCTCGTAGTAGGGGTCTTTCGAAATAAATAAGGGAGCAAAAGAATGGGTTACGAGATGCCTCTCGTTAGTCTCTTTCTAGATAAATAAGGCGGCAAAATGATGGGACAATAGATGTGTCTTGTAGGTATTTTTCTAAATAAATAAGGGAGTAAATTGGTGGGAAAAAAGATAAGAGGTGCTTCTCGTAGGTCTCTTTCTAAATAAATAAGGGGGCAAATTGATGGGACAATAGATGTGTCTTGTAGGTATCTCTCTAAATAAATAAGGGAGCAAAATGATGGGAAAAGAGGTGCCTCTCGTTGGTCTCTTTCTAGATAAATAAGGGGGCAAAATGATGGGACAATAGATGCGTCTTGTAGGTATCTTTCTAAATAAATAAGGGAGAAAATGATGGGATAAGAGGTGCCTCTCGTAGGTCTCTTTCTAGATAAATAAGGGGGCAAAATGATGGGACAATAGATGTGTCTTGTAGGTATCTCTCTAAATAAATAAGGGAGCAAAATGATGGGAAAAGAGGTGCCTCTCGTTGGTCTCTTTCTAGATAAATAAGGGGGCAAAATGATGGGACAATAGATGCGTCTTGTAGGTATCTTTCTAAATAAATAAGGGAGAAAATGATGGGATAAGAGGTGCCTCTCGTAGGTCTCTTTCTAGATAAATAAGGGGGCAAAATGATGGGACAATAGATGTGTCTTGTAAGTATCTCTCTAAATAAATAAGGGAGCAAAATGATGGGAAAAGAGGTGCCTCTCGTTGGTCTCTTTCTACATAAATAAGGGGGCAAAATGATGGGACAATAGATGTGTCTTGTAAGTATCTCTCTAAATAAATAAGGGAGCAAAATGATGGGAAAAGAGGTGCCTCTCGTTGGTCTCTTTCTAGATAAATAAGGGGGCAAAATGATGGGACAATAGATGCGTCTTGTAGGTATCTTTCTAAATAAATAAGGGAGAAAATGATGGGATAAGAGGTGCCTCTCGTAGGTCTCTTTCTAAATAAATAAGGGGGCAAATTGATGGGACAATAGATGTGTCTTGTAGGTATCTCTCTAAATAAATAAGGGAGCAAAATGATGGGAAAAGAGGTGCCTCTCGTTGGTCTCTTTCTAGATAAATAAGGGGGCAAAATGATGGGACAATAGATGCGTCTTGTAGGTATCTTTCTAAATAAATAAGGGAGAAAATGATGGGATAAGAGGTGCCTCTCGTAGGTCTCTTTCTAGATAAATAAGGGGGCAAAATGATGGGACAATAGATGTGTCTTGTAAGTATCTCTCTAAATAAATAAGGGAGCAAAATGATGGGAAAAGAGGTGCCTCTCGTTGGTCTCTTTCTACATAAATAAGGGGGTAAAAAGGATATAATATATGGTTTCTATCTACATAAATAATAATAATAATATTTTTTGGATCAAAGTAAGATTTTAGAACGTAAATAGTAATAATAACAGATTTCACTTTATTAGCCACTTAGAAAAATGTACATGAGAGATGTACATACCTTCTGTAAAAAATATTGCTATACATATACCTCCCGGCAAAGTTTACATTATTTTTAAAATACTATTATTTATTCATTGATTTTTTTTTACAATTATTGCTAACTTGAAACAAGAACAAATAATTTTCAGTTCACAGAAAGTTAACATTATTTCACTATGGTATGGCGATTACTTATATATAGTCAACTGGTCGATTAGAGAAGTTCTTTTATTTGCAAATAGTTTCCCAAAAAAAGACTACGCAGTTTCCATATTCGTTTTTAATTTTGTTGACATGTCGTACCTTCAAAAATTTTCTTTTCTATGACAAAATTAATTTAAACTTAACGTAAAAAAAATGTAAATTAACAATTTGTTTTTAACTTTTTTCTTATCTTGTGATGGATGCCTTTTATTTTTAGCATGTACGATAAAAGAAAGAAGGTGTAAAATTTATGGACAAAATTTACAAAAAAATTAAAAAAATGACGAAATTGAATAGTCCTTTTTTTGGAAAAACCAATTAACATTCATATCGATAATTAGTGCCACAAAAAAGCGTCAAGAATATTTTAAATTGGAACCAAATTGTCACTTATTAGAAGCTTGTTTTTCGGCATAAATATAATTTTTTATTTTTTTCCTACATTCATTTTTACACCTTGAAACCCGGGCAAATAAATAATGCAAACCGGGGTGGTATATTGTAAATCTGCCCCCATTTTACGGTGGCCCCCCTTTTGCCTCCCCCCGGGCGGCCGGCCGCGGCCCCGCCGTGCCGGGGCCCGTCGTCGGGGCGGCGGCGGGCGGGACGCCGGCTCCGAGGAGTCGCGGCGCTCGTCCGGCGGGTGAGCGAGTTTTCGATTACCCGCGATAGGTGGCGCCAGCGACCGCCGTCAACTCTGACAGTTCCACACGCTCTAGACGGAAGCAGGCGGGGGCGGCGCGGGGCTCCGGAGGGGCCTCGTCCCGCCTCCGGTTCCGGCGTAGGCCCGCGGCCGCTCTGGAAGTTCCTCCGGGAACCGGCGGATGTCGCCCCCATAACATGATCATTGCACCATACGATGTGTTATGGGCGCAATATCCGTCGGTTCTTCTCTGCCGGCATTCAAATCAGTTACATATTCCAGTTTTTGCAAAAGTCAATACAACTATTAGTATCGATGTTTTCCTATAATTTTTCTCTTGAAAATCAGTCAGTAAATGGGTTATTTTTTTCTAAAGGCCCTGTTTTCTTTACTTATTCTTTTTGGATTTAAAAATATGCAAGAGTCGGAGGAGCTATCAAGATCGGTCGTGGGCATTTTCTGAAAGAAAGAAAATTACATTTTGTCGCAGATTTAGAGATACAGGGTGTTAGGGCTAGCTGCAGGTTAATATTCTCCACTTTAAAAGTTCCAATTTTACTTGTAACAACGAAAATTCAAAACTGAATATTTTCTAAAACTTTAGGGTCCATTAAATAGACAAGACAAAGTAAACATTGGTAATATTTTTTTTACTCTGTAATATACTTTGATACAAGTGGCATATTTTATATTATTTGTCTTTTTTGCTTCAAACTTTGCCATTTATTTCAAATATTTCAATGTTTTACAACAATAATTTTGATAAGTAAAATAGATAGGTACCTATTCCTTTTTTAATTTTCTTTTTCTATTTCATTAAAATTACCAATGGTTATTTTGTATAATTTTCAAAGTTTTAAATTTTCGAGTCAATCTTTAGGCTTAATACGAAAACCACGTATGTATTCATTTGTAGTAACAACAATTTTATATTAAAACAACAATAGTTAACTAATACTAGAAATAGACTAATTCATGCAAACTCATTTAAATTCAGTACAATAATTTTACTTTTAATTGCAGAATTAGATAATTTTTAATTCTTTGGTATTATGGGGTTTTCGTATTATCAGCAATATAGAATTTAGGGAATAATCGTTTCCAGCTTTGTTTTATCTGTTTCTTTTTTTATGCATAATATATTAACAATAAATTTCGTAAATAACAGTTGAAGCGATAAAATCACAAACCCCTAAAGCTTTTTGGCATTTGTGAGTAGCGGTGTTATTTTACACAATATCACCATCGAGTAGAGCATTGGCAACATACAAAACCTGAGATGTTCTTTCCGAAAAATGCAGGATTTAGTCCAAAAACAAAATCCAATAATATACTAATCTAATGATTGTTGGTGATCGTCATTTTGACTATTTTGACAACTTTCATTTTTCTAAACTCAACAGCATCGCTCAACTCGTAAAGCTGGAGACGACTGGCGCCATCTGTGTGGAACAAAAATGTTTATTTAAAAATGTTTGCCATGTTTTTGTTTTAGAGCTCGCAGTTCCTTTTCTCGAATAAAAACGGAATTCAATACAATTTTAAAAAAAATTCTACAATAGTTGTGGTTCACTAGGGACTTTCTCAGTAATAAAAATTATATACTGTATATTATTATTTATTGTCGGAAATTTCTTTGTGACGCAAACAGATCCGTTTAATCTTTAATTGTTTTTTTTTTTTGGTGGCGAAAAACCCAATTAAAAATTAAATAGGTACTGTATATTTATTATATAATTTACAACAGTCACATTATGTATTTCAAAATTACAATTACCTACTGTATAATATTATATACTAATTAAAAATTTTATTTGGTTCATAAGATATTGTTTAGTAAATTGTATGGAATCAATCTTATTAGACAATCTATTAAATTTATAAATATTTTTTGCGAAAGAATAAAATAATAAGGTTTTCGTGAGGGTACAAAGAATTTGACTAAGGCCTCGAAATCTTATATTTTTTTGGTATCTAGGGCTGTAAGAAATGATTTATTTTACATAATTTTAAAAACTATCCTTAAACCACAAAAGTAGATGGACTTAACTTATTCTTTGCATGCTCACGATCTAGTCATAGTTGAACCAACACTATTGCCATTTTGTACCCAGCTTCAAATTTGTTTCAGAAATAAATTTGAAGCTGTTTTCCGCACCTTTTTAATTTAGGTATAAAAATAAAATGAAAACTGCAGCAGAAACAGAAACATCGCAATACGTAGCATGTTGCATGACGATGCATGCCGGTGAAATTGAGCAAAAACCTTTTCTCAATCTACCTCTTAATATGCCCCGTATATACTGAACTTTATGATTCTCTATCACTTTCTTCTGCTGTGCTATGGAACATAAAGGAAACTTCCAGAAGCTTCTATGATCCCAAGAATCTTGTGTAAGTCTTCCGCATTGACCATAACACAGACGACAGGCAAAAAATGCATTATTTTTGAATTTTAATCAGGGTGTATTAAGGGGACTTAAAACAATCATAAACAAGCTCTGCTCGAGATTGAAAAGGTGAGGGATCTTCCCAAGAAAGTGTCATTTGTTCTCTACCACATTTCACCGCGTAAACGACAAGTTCATATTTCGGGGAGTCCGGACTCGCGGAAATCCAAATCTGTCGTCAGTTTGTGGTGCTAGAGAATCGACGGCGTTTTCTTGGGGAGCACCCGCTTTTGCTTAGTTCCGCCGCATGCCTGCGGTGCTTGGGGTACCTGAGTTCCGGAGTTCCAGAGATTCGACGTGGGAGTAACGCGGCCCGATCTCGCCGACTTCCCCCCTGAAATCGCCCCGCTTCCGGTCTCGTAGTCTATCAAGGTACACGCCTGTAGCTTCGTTCTTTCTTCCTGCGAAAGAATTTCCGACTGCCGTTAGGTTCACGACACCCCCTAGACTGCGATGGTTAGGTCGAAACTCCACCTCTGGTCTTATGCCATCTACTGCTAGGTTGATGACGTTATTTTGCAAATACTTGCACAGTCGTTGCTAGGACTGGTACGCGTGATGTCTTCTGAAAATGATCCACCCGGATCTAGGTGCTGTTGCGGAAAAAATATTATTTCTGCAACCGTTATTGTCTTCGGACAAACCGCATGGTTTGGCCGGTTCCGTCCCGGTCTCCTCGTCTTTGGTAAAAGCATCTGGCGATCATTCACGAAGGTTGTGCGGGAGCGATTTCTCGGGGGATTTTTGGCGAGACGCACCGCGTCACAAGTTGCGGTGTCATTCGGTCGTGGATGTTGGTGACATTTGCTCTCGGATGGCACCCGGGGTGCTTTTGATTGCGCAATATTAAAAGGGATGAATAGCTGGGCAAGTGGGTCGTGCTGACATAACTAGTGGAAATATATTTGTATCAGATCTGACAGTGCGTTGTTGATAAATTTGGAATGCACCAATCAAAGTTTACATTTTTTAATATCGTTTACCAATCAAGAGACAAGTCTTTTTAGTTGCCAAAAAAGCCACCACATCAAGGTTAGTTTATAGGAAACTAACCTTGCACCACATTAGACTGTATGACTGATATCTGCCAACGAATACATTTTTACTTGAGATGTTAGATGAACCCGCTAAAAATAAAAAACTAAATCAAAGTTGTTGCATTTAAACTAAACATATTTAAAAAAATACATTGACGCGTATTTATATTATCGTTAGTATGTTGAAACTATTGTTTAATAACGAAAAAATATGCTGGGGGAGCAGCCAGTGTTATCTTTCGTTTTTGAACAACCCTCTAATACTACTAATTTTGTTCCACGACACAATGAGAATTTACTAAAAATTTTCATGCAATTTATTTTAAACAAATCTTAAACAAAAAGGACAGTTATTACTATTAATATAGGTATAGTGTAGTGTAATTTACAGGGTGTCCCAAACGAACTTCGCGATCGATTTCTCAGAAAATAGAAAATTTTGAAAAATTGGCAGCAAGAGAAAACCATAGCTTAAACTAGGGGGTTTCCATTTGAAAAAAAAAAAAAGACTGAGGGTGTTTCAATTTATTTTTTAATGCTAGTTTTTGATCACCCTATATTTATTTATTATCAAATACCAACACAGTTCACTGAAGTAGATTCCCTCTACAAGGAAACCAACCCATTAAATAATCATATACACAGGGCGTTTCAGAAAAGCCTGGCATCACTTCTGGAGCAAACACAGGACTTGAAAAAACAAAAATAAAATTCTTATTAACCATCTGTGCCTATTGTTTGGTTTTTGCTACACTTTGTTGCTATGCGTCCGGATTAAGTGTAATTCTACCGGGAACTGGAACTTTTCGTAAGTAAATCGACCAGCCGAGCATGGTCCCGAAGGAAAAACCTATTTTCGGGGCAGGTTAACATTTTTGGAAATTCAAAAAAGTGCGCTGGCCGGGCATTTAAATAAATAATAATAAATAAATAATAAACATGTACGAAATAAAACCCAAGTAAAATTGTCATCAGATTTCAATTTATTTTGCATAATGATAATGTCAAATTAAAAGGGGCGTGACAAAATAACAGACACTTTTTTATGTTTTTTACTATGTTATTTCCTTTGGGTCTTTACAAATCAATCTAAACTGTCCTTTTCTTGTCCGTGTTGCTTAACGAAAAACTGCTCCTTAATAAACTGCACGTAAAAATGTTTTTGGGGGGCGCCAGCCGGTAAGTAGTGCCCTCCGGGATGTCTCACAACTAACGGATCACTAAAACTATGACTTAAAGCTTCGCTCATTTCCGTAGGAATTATATTATCATTCTCGCCATGTATATGAAGGGTCGGCAACAATATTCGATCGATGTAATACTTTAGGTGGGGCAGGCTGCCGGATTTGAAGCCAGAAGACATTATTGCGAAGTTAAATTGTATGTTTTTCGTCACTAAAATAAAAATATGCATTTACACAATCGGCATAACATGTTCGAAAACCAAAATAAATAAGAGCAGATTTTGATTACTTATGGACAATACTTTCAGAATTTCGAAACCTACAGTTTGTACGTTTTCCAAGGACCCGAAAATTAACGTAAAAACTTACACCCCCTCTGTTGCAAATCGCAGAGCAGTCCTACGAAGCAAGCCCCCTGCGAAAATCCTAGGACTCCATCAAACGGCCCCTCCCTCTCGAAAACCTCCTCGATAAACTTGACGCTCTCCTCGAACCCTATGGCGGGGCCGCCCTTACGAATCCCCCGAAAGGTTTTGTCGTCTCGATTAAAAAACCACCCGTATTGTTCGTCATCTTGGCTCTGCCCCAGGTCGGGTTCTTCCCCGTTAAAATCCTCCCTCGAATCTACTTGTATCACTCTATGTGGGGCTGTAACGTAGGTAAACTGTGCCCACTTGTGCACCATCTTACGGAAGGAGCCGGTTTTCGCTCTAAATGTTTCCGCATTCTGCCTGTAACCGTGAATTGCTAATATTTTCAGCTTTTGCGACGACGACATCGTCGTACAACAATTATTTTCGGTCATTTTGTAAACAAAATCGTACTTTTTTAAGGTTATTTTACCGCAGCTCACATTTTTCGAGGTTAGGTTTTCGCCGCTAACTTCACGCTGGACCATAGAGCAACAAAAAAAGGAAATAAGTTCCTATTACAAAACATAAACAAGAAAGGTTGGGAGCTAACTTCACGTCATATGACAATTGACGTCCACAGAACGAGCAAAAGTAAGGTAGTTGATTTTGTGGCGTTCTAACCTTAAATAAACAAATTATTTGCGTTTTTGGGCTACAATTTTTAATGATTTTAACGCAATGGACGACGCGAAAACGGTCTGGTGTGGTAATTTAAGCGACAAAGTAACCGAGGAACTATTATACGAACTTTTCCTGCAAGCAGCACCACTGGAAAGGGTGAAAATTCCAACCGACAGAGAAGGCAGACAGTCAAACTTTGCATTTATAACGTTTAAACACGAAGTTAGTGTTGACTACGCCACGCAATTGTTAAACGGAACGAAATTGTTCGATAGGAACATTGCCGTAAAGCCTCGAAATGCGAATAATCAAAGAAACGTACAGCAACAGAGACAGCAACAAAATTACGGCAACGTCCAGTTACATTCGCAAGTGTTTGTGCCCCAGCAGCTGCAACAGCAAATAACTTTTGACGACTTGATGAGAATGGGGCAAAACATGAACGTAAATAATTACGGCGAACAAAACCAATGGGAACAACGAGAAAACTATCGGGAACGACACAATTATCGACATCGAGAACAACGAGGACGCAGAAATGAAGAATTTCATGGATCGCCCAATAGCGGCAGGAGACAGGACAGGAGATACGACAGAAACAGGCAAAATCGGCACTATTAAAAAACTGTTTATTATCTTATTTTAAATAATGTATATAAAATTAATGATTTAAATACAAAAAGAGCTTACTTTACACTAAAAATACAATCCCGTCCACCATCATTACTTGATTATCTTCGTCCATTTTCTGTATGGCCGCCTTTATTTCGTTCAGAGCGAAAGGCGTAAGGTTATCTTTATTCACCGATTCCGTTATTTTCGAAAGTGCCAACTGTTGACTTCGCGATTCCCTAAAAGCTTTCAAGAGCCCCGTCTTAAATATCAACAATCGTTCTTGCGATATTTCCACAGGTGTTTCATCTATTTCCATTGTGCTTTCCGAATGTTGTCCATTTACTTCGGTATGTTCCATTATCGTGTCTTCCGTTGGCTGTGATCTTGGAGTTCTGGCCGAACTTTGAGAGATCGGCAGTACTTCTACGTCGGAGTCGTCGGCCATTTCTGAACGCTACAAAAAAATTATTTGAACATTACAACATTGATTGCCGGTGCTCATTTATGTTTTTTTAAAGAATGGTACATTTGAACTACTTCCGATTTATCGCTTTCCTTATGCTTCCTCATGTATATAACTTGTGTTTTTAAGCTTAAAACTTTCAACATAGTAAAGAAGAACAAAGAAAACAGGCAAGGTTTCTTTCAAATCTCTTAAATCACGATCGAAAATGCTAATGAAAAAAAAGTTTTAATTTTTTCAATATTGACAAGACTATAAAACACCCTTATTAATTGAACTTACTGTTCTGCTCCTTTTTGGCACTTCCTCATCGTCAGAATCGGTGTCATCATTTTTCCTTCTTCGTTTCTTTTCCTTTTCCAAAACTTTCTTAAAGTAGGCATATTGCACCAGCTCTATAGCACACAAAGCGTCTTCTTCTTTAACAAATCGAGACATCCTCGCTTTCGCGTGTGCTGTCGCCAAACGGATCAACGTTTCTAGTGTTCTCGGGGTCACTGGTTGCGTCTATAAAAAAAGTTAAAAACAAACGTTTGAAAACATCATCGTAGTCCTTATATTCACCCTTGCCACATCATTTTCGAGCATCTCCTCGCTGCGCAGCCTGGAATATTCGTTCGCTATTATCTCGCCCGCTTCTTCGGTCAACGCCGGCTTCAAAATTTTAACGAAATGTATGTACTTCCTCATAAACTCGACGCTCAAAACTTTGTCGGACTTCTTCCTGCTGCCCCCGTGCAAGAGCTCGTTGTACTTTTCGTACATGTGAGTAACTTTCTCGTCGTCCTCGTCGGGATTCCGCGTGCTCAACATGTCGGCGACTGAACCCATGGGCAATACGTCCCCGTCATGTTCCAGCGGACTTCGATACCTGTGCATCCTCACTACGTGGTCGGAGATCTTCAAGTCGTGCTCCTCGTCGACCGTATCCAGCATCACGAACAGCAAGTCGAACCGGGACAGCAACGAATCCTGCAGCCCGATGTTCTCCATCGGCGTCTTGTACTGGTCGTACTTCCCGTAGACGGGGTTCGCCGCGGCCAGCACCGAACACCTGGCGTTCAGGCTGGCGTGTATCCCCGCCTTGGCGATCGTCACCCTGCCCTGCTCCATCACCTCGTGGATGGCCGTTCGGTCGATGTCGCTCATCTTGTCGAACTCGTCGATGCAGACGACGCCGCGGTCGGCCAGCACCATCGCGCCGGCCTCCAGCCGCCGCTCGCCGGTCTCCTGGTCGGTCGTGACGGCGGCGGTGAGGCCCACGCCGGACGAGCCGCGGCCCGTCGTCGGGATGGCCCTCGGGGCCGTGCAGAGGACGTACCTGGAGTTTCAAGGAAATCGTTTCGAGTCTCGAGCTACGGAATAAGGGTTTCAAAATCTACAAATGTTATCGCTTATTAACCGAAATGTGCTGAATAAAATGCCCTAAGAATCAGATCAATATCTATCGTTTAGTTCTCAAGCTGCAATTTTTTTTTCAAAATTATTGTCAATCTTGAAACTTTAAATTTGGAGACATGTAAACTATACTAAACAAAGGTTTAAAAATCTACAAATATCATCACTTATTAACTGAAATGTGCTGAATAAAATGCCATAAGAATCAAATTGATATCTTATGTGATTCTCGAGTTACGTTTTTTTTTCTAAGTACATACATTACCAAAATTTTTGTAAATTTGAAACTTTAAATTTGGAGACCTGTTAAATATACTAAACAAAGGTTTAAAAATCTACAAATATCATCACTTATTAACTGAAATGTGCTGAATAAAATGCCATAAGAATCAAATTGATATCTCATTCGGTTGTTGAGTTACAAATTTTTTTCTAAGTACATGACCAAAATTATTGTCGATTTTGAAACTTTAAATTTGGGGACATGTAAAATATACTAAACAAAGGTTTAAAAATCTACAAATATCGTCACTTATTAACTAAAATGTGCTGAATAAAATGCCATAAGAATCAAATTGATATCTCATTCGGTTGTTGAGTTACGAATTTTTTTCTAAGCACATGACTAAAATTATTGTCAATTTGGAGCCTTCAAATTTGAAGACATGTAAAATATACTAAACAAAGGTTTAAAAATCTACAAATATCATCACTTATTAACTGAAATGTGCTGAATAAAATGCCATAAGAATCAAATTGATATCTCATTCGGTTGTTGAGTTACAAATTTTTTTCTAAGTACATGACCAAAATTATTGCCAATTTTGAAACTTTAAATTCGGGGACATGTAAAATATACTAAACAAAGGTTTAAAAATCTACAAATATCATCACTTATTAACTGAAATGTGCTGAATAAAATGCCATAAGAATCAAATTGATATCTTATGTGATTCTCGAGTTACGTTTTTTTTTCTAAGTACATACATTACCAAAATTTTTGTAAATTTGAAACTTTAAATTTGGAGACCTGTTAAATATACTAAACAAAGGTTTAAAAATCTACAAATATCATCACTTATTAACTGAAATGTGCTGAATAAAATGCCATAAGAATCAAATTGATATCTCATTCGGTTGTTGAGTTACAAATTTTTTTCTAAGTACATGACCAAAATTATTGCCAATTTTGAAACTTTAAATTCGGGGACATGTAAAATATACTAAACAAAGGTTTAAAAATCTACAAATATCATCACTTATTAACTGAAATGTGCTGAATAAAATGCCATAAGAATCAAATTGATATCTTATTTGATTCTCGAGTTACGTTTTTTTTCCTAAGTACATACATTACCAAATTTTTTCTAAATTTGAAACTTTAAATTTGGAGACCTGTTAAATATACTAAACAAAGGTTTAAAAATCTACAAATATCATCACTTATTAACTGAAATGTGCTGAATAAAATGACATGAGAATCAAATTGATATCTTATTTGATTCTCGAGTTACGTTTTTTTTCCTAAGTACATACATTACCAAATTTTTTCTAAATTTGAAACTTTAAATTTGGAGACCTGTTAAATATACTAAACAAAGGTTTAAAAATCTACAAATATCATCACTTATTAACTGAAATGTGCTGAATAAAATGACATAAGAATCAAATTGATATCTCATTCGGTTGTTGAGTTACAAATTTTTTTCTAAGTACAAATTATTGTCGATTTTGAAACTTTAAATTTGGGGACATGTAAAATATACTAAACAAAGATTTAAAAATCTACAAATATCGTCATTTATTAACTAAAATGTAGGTACCGAATAAAATGCCATAAGAATCAAATTGATATCTCATTCGGTTGTTGAGTTACGAATTTTTTTCTAAGCACATGACTAAAATTATTGTCAATTTGGAGCCTTCAAATTTGAAGACATGTAAAATATACTAAACAAAGGTTTAAAAATCTACAAATATCATCACTTATTAACTGAAATGTGCTGAATAAAATGCCATAAGAAACATATGGAAATTTCATTTGGTTGTTTGATTACAATTTTTTTTCTAAGTGCATGACAAAAATTAGTGTATATTTTGAAACAAAATTTGGTAGCCGTTTACCTTAATAATTGAGACTTGGCAACACTGGGATCTCCTATAAGCAACACATTTATGTCGCCCCTCAATCTGGTACCGTTGGGCAAAACCTTCTCAACGCCCCCTAATAAAAGACAAAGTATCGCCTTTTTAATATACTCGTGTCCGTGTATAGACGGCGCTAATGATTTCGCAAGTAAATTAAACACGTTTTTATTATTCTTCGCCAGCTGTTTACATTTAGCAACGTCCTCGCGTGAAATACAGGGGTTTGCCTCCTTGCTAAGCTGTTGAACGTTGTTCGCGATAACTATCGTTCGAAATAAAGCATTCGTAAAGCTTCCTACGACAAAAAAAATGCCCAGAGTCTAAAGACTCGTTAAAATATTTTATTTCCTACCTTGTTTATTGGGTAGACACCTGAAATTCCCAACCACTTGTATCCTGTCGCCCGCCTTACATTTATCCACCAAATCGTCGTCGCAAATTATATCGATCGACCTCGGAAGTTGCCCCGCGGGAGCCTTTTCCGGCATTTCCTGAACGGAAACAGTCTGATGGTCTTTGTAAGTGGACAAACCGAATTCCGTTTCGAGCAAATTTCCATCCTCGTCTTTCGTGGGATAAACCGAGGAAGAAGGGAAAGCGTCGAGAGACGTCAAATCTTGGTATTTCCGCTCGAGAATCTTATCGGTTTTCGGACAGTAGTGGACGCTCCGCATTACCTTCGGGTGGACCAGCGAACATTTAGTGACGATACCTTCGACGCAGATAAGATTCCCGAGGAAACGCGACGTCAAGCTGCGCGGGGTGACGTGCTTCGTGCCGAAGCTACCTTCGAACGCCACATAAAACTCGTCCTTGGCTTTGTGTTCTTGCGAAACGCTCACGACGAATTCCTTGAGCGCCCGTTGGAACGCCAGCGTTTCCTCGAAGGCGTTGTTCAGCAGCCCCGTCGCCCGAACCGGATTCTTTCTTCGCAGATCGTTTATATTGACCACGAGCCTCCTTTTGTTGTCCGCTATCATGTCTTTGACCAACTGGCAGTACTTGCCCTGGTCCTCCTGATCGTCCAGGAAATCGAGGTAGTCTTTTTCTATTTGTCGCGCGTGGTAATCCACGTCTTGGTTGTCCATTTTCTTGGGAAAATAGGCGAGAAAACACCCTGAAAACTTTGTTGGGAAATCGGCGGGAAAATACGAATGTTAGGTTAAGTTTAATTGCGGCTAACTTCGCGACGCGCACCCTTCGAGGCGACTGACCTCGACCTAATCTTTGTGTTTTGTGGTATGGCAGTTGGAACACGGAATCTATTCTGTGGTTGGAAGAAGAAGAAGAGCACGTCATAACCTAACCTCACTTTTTTTAACCTGTATTTTGTTTTTAGAAAAGCGCTTTAAAAACGCCAGCAACATGAGTAAACTGCATTATTTGTCTAGAATTTTCCAACCGATGACGGCCGTATCGAAAAATTCGAATATAACTCGCCAGGATGTGACTTCTAACAGTCAACGGGTAGGTCGTTACGATATCGAATAAACTTGTTTTAAAGGGGACTAATGTTGTAGCTTCTGTTGGAAATGGGGCTAATAAAGCAGTCCTGTCCTGGCTGCTTTCATTTGCTGCCTCTCGGCGTAAAATCGATGAATAAACTTATTAATATAGTGGACTCGGAAATGGCTAATATCGGTGGCCAGAAAGTCACTTTTCCCACACTTACAAGCAGCAAATTATGGAAAACAAGCGGTAGATTTACGGACATGAAGGCTGAATTGTTGACTTTAAAAGATAGGCACGAACAAGAGTACATTGTGAGCCCTGTAGGTAAATATAATTTTTTTTTAAAATCTTCAAAAAAATTGCAAGTGACTATTTCAGACTCATGAGGAAGTGGCTAGCGATCTTATCTCTAACCTCTTCCCGATTTCCTATAAGAATTTTCCTTTAAAATTATACCAAATAAGTACAAAGTTTCGAGATGAGATGAAGCCACGTTTTGGACTTATTAGAAGCCGAGAATTCTTAATGAAAGACATGTATTCGTTTGATATAGACACAGAAACTTGCAGGAATACCTACGAAGGCATTTGTGCGAGTTACGAGCGAATATTTCAAAAAATCGGAGTCGATTTCATAAAAGGTAAAAAAAATATTCTCTAAATCTCTTTAAGACATATTGTTTGTAGTTTTGGGGCCGTCAGGAATCACGGGTGGCAATTTATCCCACGAATACCATTTTAAAGCTGACATCGGCGAGGATAAAATAGTTTCGTGTCAAAACTGTGGGCATAGCGCCAATTTTGAAATCTTTTTAAACGATTTCTGTCCGAAGTGCAACGGTAAAAATTTGTCGACGCAAACAGGCATCGAAGTGGGGCACACCTTTTTATTAGGCGACAAATATTCGAAGCCTCTAAAAGCGAAGTATTTAAATAAAGATGGAAAACCTGAAAACTTGCAAATGGGCAGTTACGGACTCGGCTTGAGTAGAATTTTGGCCGCCAGCGTCGAAGTTTTGAGCTACGAGCAAGAAATAAGGTGGCCCGATGTATTGGCACCTTATAATGTTGTCATTCTTCCACCAAAAGTGAGTAGGTATATAAATAAAAGACGTGATATATATTAAAAGTGTTTTTTTATTCTTCTTCTTGCCTTTGCGATCTTTTGGATTTGTACGATATTACGTCATATACATTGTGGCTGTGTGTGTCCTAAAAATGTTAACTTTTTAGAAAGGGAGCAAAGAGGATAAAATGACGCAAAGTTTGGCGGAAAAACTAGGCCGAACCCTCCTAGAAAACGTTCAAGAATTACAAAACAATATTTTGGTAGACGATAGAACTTCTAACACCATCGGAAGACGGCAGTTAGATGCTAAAAGGGCTGGATATAGATTTATAATTGTTATTAATAATAAATCTACCGAAAACCCTCCAATTTTCGAGTTAATAGATATTAAAAATGACTTAAAATTATATTTAAGCGAAAGCGAATTGTGTCAGCATATAATACTTAATATAAACATTTAAATTGAATTTTTTTTCGTCCCCCACCTCTTCACTTTCAAACATTCGCAAAATCGATTCTCCGTCCGCCATAAGTTCGACGTATTGCCGCCACATTTTACATTGCGTAATTCTCGCTTCTTTCGTTGATTCAGTCTCCTCAAATTTGCACGGTTTTTTCGGCAACGTCTCGGATATCTTCCACTCTCTAAAATAATAACAATAATAAGTGTGCTTTTGCCGTATTTTTTTATTACATTTTCTGCGATATCGGTGGCAAATTAAATTCGATAACTTTGATAAAACTTTCGCGTTTTTTCGTCGTGGATATTTCGAGCGGCTTCAACATTGCATCCAAATATTTGCGCTCCTGACCTAAAATCCCAATCCCCACCCCTAGTTCTAGAAGCATCTCCTCCGGGGCCGCATACGCCGCTTCCAAAAACCTTATTCTTTCGTCGGAACTACAATTCAAACGTTTGTACGCTACTTTTTTAATTTTTAAAAGATTACGGCTCAATTTCCACGATTCCTATCGCGAGCATCCTATAGTCGTGATTGTCGAATATCAGTTCCTGGATCGCGGGGGATCTGTGCAAAAGTTTGCACTCGTCCTGAAACGCTTTACCAAACAACACCCTGTCTTCTTCCGCTGTCGTGTCGTACGTGGTGCTCCCGAACATTCTGTGTTCCAACGGACTGAAAGTGCTCGTCCTCAAAATTCTGTTCATTTCCTTTTCGATCAGCGTCATGTGTTTTCTGAACAGGGCGATCCAAACGATTTTCACGGACATAAAGCAAAGCATCTCGAAGAGTCTCCTGTCCCGATCCGAAAGTGAGTCGTTGTTTTTGTTGCTCATGTGATGGTATTTCTTCGCGTCCCCGATCCCCATAAGGATACACGCATAGTCCCTGGCCACCATCGATCTCATGTCCGCTAGATTGTCCCTTATTTCGTTCTCCACGACCGTGACGATCGGCTGTCGGAGCTTTCTCTTAGCCTCCGATCGTCTTGCCATAATTTTATTCCAAACCTTAAAGAGTTACCGTTTACAAAGTGAATATATTGCGAACATTGTACCTGGATGTAATATTGAAAGTATATTATCAACGATCGTAGAAACTTGTCCATAGATTCGGTATGTAGATAAGACACAAATTCGGGGGTCAGATCGTCGGGTTGGCACGTGAAGATCGCCACATCCTTAATGTCTTGGATGGTGACCACGTTTGGTTCGTTGATTTTGACTTTTCGTTGCATGTACTTCCTGAATTTCATCTTAAAAATGTCGTAAGTAAAAGACATCAACAATTTATCTTTCTACCTGAGTGTAAGTGTCGACACTATCCATCATTCTTATATCGGTATCGGCAGCTTTGGGGGTAACGGCCGATACGCCAGACAACCTGAAGTCACGACTTCCTGCTGAAATTCTTGTGGGCACCTGTTGTTGAGTCTCGCCCTTGCTACAATTTTTCTTTGAAGAAAATATAAAACGGAGGTTGCAATCTTACGGGTTGAACTGTAGGCAATTTTTCGTATCGTCCCATGACCAAGTGCCGAATTTCGATACGTTTCGTCCTTCTGCCATAATTGACAAGGAATAAAACAAAACAAGTAACTTTTTTATTTGTTTATTATAATATAATCTATAGGGTAGTTTTTAAACGAATCTAAAGCTAAAATTATGTAATGTTTATTAAAGAACGTTGTAAAAATGACTGCTAACGTCCAAATATCGGAACAATCGCATATAGCTGCAAAAAAAAATAATTAAAACAAATTGACTGCATTTTTTTACATTTTACCTTTATATGCTAATAGTTGCGTTAACGTCGAATAAATATGAACAAAATTCTTGTGATACTCCAAACTATTTAACTCCCATATTAACGAAGGCAACAAAAGGAACAAACTACAATTTGATATTGTGACCATTTTACAAATCATCGTAAACGAGACAATTTTCGAACTTCTTCGTAACAATTCATGAAATTTCGTAAGTACGAAAATAACGAATACAACGGAAAGAGAGCTGCCGGCTTGAATAATACAATTTTGATAAAACTTCAAGTCTTCTATATTTAAATTTTCTTGCGTCAAATAAGGTTCGGTTTTGTTGAAGCTACGAGTTTTGTAATTCGAAGTCGCAGTCCACTCGGAGTATGATTCGAGCAATAAAACTAATATGAATATCTTCCAATAGTTCTTAAACTCTGAATTTAATAGAACGTGTCTAAAAGCTATCAGTCGTAGCAAAATTAAATCTATCGTTATCACAACTATATCGTATTCGATGTATTTGTCCGCTACATTTTTGCAGAATTGCTAAAAAGAACACCAGTTATTAGAATTTCCTTATTAATTTCCTTTTATACCTTACACATTCTGTTAATTTCAAAACTGTCGGGCTGTATCTTTTGTACAAACTCTTGACTTCTTTTCCACAATTTATACAATAAAATTTATTTTTATCACTCATCCTTGCAACTTGCAACTACTGCAACCTTGCTCATAATCATAACCTCATTTTCCCATACATAACCTCAAGTTTTGTTGACATTCCCAAACAAATCATCTTTTATATAAAAATGTTCGGAATCAAGCATAATGAGTGTGTAGGCTTTGAGTCACGTTGGCAAGTGAAAAAGTAAGTTCCCAACATATAAAAACCAAAAAAACTATATAAAATATTACAGAGTTACTTCGGAGGGCACTTCCCAAACTAAAGAACTTGCTATTGGCGAAAAAAGTGAAGGCACTTCCGACAAATGTACGATAGAAACACAGACAGACACCTTAGAATCTCCACTATCTTCTAATGCTGGAGAAATGGACAAACTTGCCGAGTGGCTCAACAAAATCTACCCGCAAGTCCACAAGGAACTCGACAAATCGGCCAAGTCCCGCGTATTTCGGGGCTACCGTCTCGAAACTGAAACCGACAATGCCAGCGGCAAGCTACTACAGATCTTTAACGTTTCTCTAAGCTCCGATAGTGGGGACTTTTCGAAGAAGCTCTCGTTGATATCGTGGAATAGTTCCGGAAAGACTGTGGCCGTTTCGTGCAATTTCGAACACAAAAACTGGTGCCACCACGCTGGAAATATCCTCATCTATGCCCTCGGCAGTTTTGAAAAGATCATCGATGTCCCTAAAAAGAAATTTGCCACGGAAAGTTGCGTGACGTGTCTTAAGTTTCATCCTGTACATCCAGCTATGCTGGCGGCCGCGAATTTTGGAGGTAAATAGTGAAAAAATATATTTAGTAATCTTTAGAGGAATTTTTAGGTCAAATAATTGTTTATAACATACAAAACGACCGAGACGAGGAAGTTTTTATAAAGATAAACGCCCACAACGAATATATTACTCTCATATTGTGGATGGACGACATCGACGATGCCCGAAATGTCTTGTTGGCATCCTCGAGTGTGGACACGTATTTGAAGGTGTGGAATTTGGATGCCAACACGAAAAACTTAAAGTTACAAGCCAGGTACAAAGTAAAACCGCCCCTGTTGGGGGGCGGTCAAAAAAGCGCAGGGGATAAGAATAAAGTGGACAGGGCGGTTACTTGTTTCGATTTTTCCAAACATATACCCGATATCTTCGTCGTGGGGCTTGAGGGGGGCCTGCTCGTGCATTGCTCGCTTTTGGGGACCAGCGAACTAAAAGGTAAAAAGAATTGCGCATGAAAATAATTTGTTCGTTTGATGTGTATTTTAGGAAGTACGAAGGACGAGCCACTTTTGGACCCGGTTTTTAAGTATTTTGAACCTCACGACTGCGAGATAGTGTCCATAAAGTTTTCTCCCAATAGAAACGACATGTTTTTGTCTTGTGGTACTGATACAGAAGTTAGAATATATTTAACGGAGCAAGTGAGTTTTTCTGATAGTAAATGTTTTGGGACTGAGTAAATGTGTATCAGGACTGAATATTATATATAAATAATATAAATTTGCATTAGGATTGAGTAAATCTGTTTTAGGATTGAGTAAATATGTTTTAGGATTGAGTAAATCTGTTTTAGGATTGAGTAAATCTGATTTAGGATTGAGTAAATTTGTTTTAGGAAGAACCAGCGCAAATGATATTTGTAAAAAATCCTTTGAATGACATTTCGTGGGTGCTACACGAAGAAACATTATTGGCAGCTTGTGGAAAAGATGGAAACATTCAAATTTTTAACGTTAAAACAGGAAAAAGTGTAGAAAATGTTGAGAACGATAAAATCGAGAAAGCTACGTTGACCTGTATTAGTATCAACAATAAAAAGTATGTAATATATTTTATTTGGACACAAATATTAAAAAAAAATGTTTTTAGGCCTTCATTAGTTGCTATAGGAGACATGCAGGGCCACCTACAACTGTGGACTGTACCGTGGAACAGTTATTCAAAGAAATAACTTAGGAAATTGAATTTAAACGCAGGGTTGTGTATGTTTTTAATTTATTTCATTATTACTTAAATTATTGTATTTATTTTTTAATAAACTCACTCTAGAGAATCTTGTAATTGATCTTGAGCATTTTTAAAAATACAACCTAAGTTACGGAGTTTTTTTTACCGAGATTAAGATTCCAAATTGTTATATCTCACTTTAGGTGTCAAAATTTTGAAACAAAACCACGTTTTCCTGAAAGAGCACGCATTAGTCAGTGAAATAAAACGGTTTCCAAAATTATTATAGATTTATTCCTTCAAAAGTTAGGAATTCGAAAACTATTTAATATATTCAAATTCTGAAAAAAACATCAAAATGAGCTCATTCTTAAATACCTGCTGTACAAAAGGGATGGGTATGAAATAAGAAAACTTAGTAATATCAATAAACAACATAGTTTAATTTTAATTTCGTCTCTTCATCTAATATCAGTACAATATCTTAGTTGACTAGAAACTCTATTTTACAAAAGATCCGTCACGAAAAGTGTCGAAGTTTATTCTTTAAAACCCCAACATTTCCGCGAATTATTTCTAATAATTATAAAACTAAACGTTTTCTCAACTGACCGTGGTAAGTTATTGGTTTCGCCATCTTAGGAATGTCGTTTTTTAACTACAAATGAAAACTTAACAGATAACTTAAGAAACATGAGAATCCGATCATTTCTCGGTGATATTTACAAGTTTTTCCACCGAAAAACGTTCGCCGCTTACGGCAGTTTGGTTACAATAAATTAAACTGTCACTCTGACAGGAAATGACTATAACGGCATAAAGGTAATGACTATACGTTCGCCGTCCGATCAAACTCAAGCATTTCGGCTCTTTGGTAGAACATTTTTTTACGCAAAAATAAACTCTTCAGTCTTCGAGCACCATAGTAACTGTTTTCCGTCCGACTTTTCACGCCTTGTACGTACGGATGACGTCCCTTATTACGGCCCTGCAGAGGGGGCAATGGCCGCCGCCCTTGCCCCGCCACTGCTGCAGCGCGCACTCGTAGCACATGCACATGTGACCGCACATATATAGGACCGCGTCCACGGCGTTCTCGTAGCAAATCGTACATTCCGTTCCTATGGGGCCGCCTGGCGGCCTGTAGGTGTCCGCGGTCGGCCAAGACGTCACTTCCTGAGCTGACACCGGCTAGAAAAAAATTATTTTTGACATACATGGTTCTGCCGAAAGAAGCCATCAGTTTTTGGATCGAGTAAATGTGTTTAGGATTGAGTAAATATGCTTTAGGATTGAGTAAACGTGTTTAGGATTGAAGAAGAGTGTTTGGGATTGGGTAAATCTGTTTTAGGTTTGAGTAAATTTGTTTTAGGATTGTAAACATGTTTAGGATTGAACAAATGTGTTTTGGGATTGAGTAAACGTGTTTTAGGATTGTAAACGTGTTTAGGATTGAAGAAATGTGTTTAGGATTGAAGAAATGTATTTAGGATTGAAGAAATGTGTTTTAGGATTGACTAAATGTGTTTTAGGATTGAGTAAATGTATTTAGGTTTGAGTAAATGTGTTTTAGGATTGTAAACGTGTTTAGGATTGAAGAAATGTGTTTAGGATTGAAGAAATGTGTTTTGGGATTGACTAAATGTGTTTTAAAATCGAGTAAATGTGTTTTAGGTTTGAGTAAATGCGTTTTAGGATTGTAAACGTGTTTAGAATTGAAGAAATGTGTTTAGGAGTGAAGAAATGTGTTTTATGTGTTTTGGAATTGACTAAATGTGTTTTAGGATTGAGTAATGTGTTTTAGGTTTGAGTAAATGTGTTTTAGGATTATAAACGTGTTTAGGATTGAAGGAATGTGTTTTGAGATTGACTAAACGTGTTTTAGGATTGAGTAAATCTGTTTGTCAAGACAACCGACGTACCTCGACATATGTGCTGCTGCAACCGCTTACGATCGTACCGGATGCCGCTGCGGTTGGTACCGGCGCCACTGGCGAGATCGGACTGCTAGACGAGTACCCGACGTGCCCGTTTTGTTGATTGATCAGATTGGCGTGCGTCGGCGGTAGGATAACGCTCAAGACCGCCCCGCCGTTCGGTACCGGTTGCACCTGCACGTCCGCCGAACTGTAGCACAGTCTCGGGTTGCTCATGCTCGGATTTCTCCTGTTCAACTCGCTCTGCGAGTTTAACGAGTTGATGGATTCGCTTGTCGTCGGGGATATAATTCGTCTGGGCTCCGGATGGTTGCGAATCGGCGACAGCATGGGGCTTCCCGACGACAACACCCTTATGCGTTGCGTCGATCCGTATATGTCGAAGAACGCCCACAACCTCAACGTCTGATCGACGTGAATGACGACCAACGGCGCGCCGCCGTTGCGCGAGATCTGCACCTCCCCCGACAACGATATGCAGAAGCTTATCTCGTCGCCCTTGTTGAGATTCCTCGCAAAGTCCCTCGACAGCACCCAATACTCGGGCCTGTCCAACAGATAGTTCGAATCGTCGGGTAGGTCGCCGGTCTGCAGCAGGGCGGGGTCGCACGAGGTCAGCCCGAGTCCCAGGCAACCCTGGTACATCGGTTCGGTGGCCAATATCTGCACTACGACCCTCTCGCCGAGTTGCAAAGGTCGCGCCGTGAATACGTAACCCTGACAAATCTCGGTGTCGGAACGACACGCGACCGAACGCGTGGCATTCACGAACCGCACCTGACGGCCCTTGGTGCGGTGCAACGGCATCGGCTGGAAGGTTACGTGCGCCGCCTGGTAACGGAGCAACGGCAGCGCCAAGTCCGAGGGGTGTTCGGCGGGCGGCTGCGGCCTAGCCGTGTTTTCCTGTACCTGAAAAGATAACAGGAGGTTAGAAAGTTGCTTAAGTAATAAATTTGCAAAAAAGAAAGTGAGACAGCGGCATTGGTAAGTAGGTTTTCTAACGACCCGAATGTTATAAACAGTTGAAATTAATTGTGTGAGAATGCCTTGATCTAAGAGCTCTGAAGTGCTTATTTTTCCAATTACAACGATATACAGTGTGTCCAAGGATGAAGTTGACAAGAGGAGAAAATAGTATAGGTATTATACACCTAGGTTGAGAAGTGAGCCATTATTTACCGAGCATTTTTATATCCTGACGCGCGTAGCGCCGAAAGATATAATATGCAAGGTAAATAATGGTCTTCTCAACCGAAGTGTATATAGAATTTTTTTTACTACTAACATTGAAATATTGCCATATTTTACATATTTGATAAGATTTGAGTTCAGTTGTTAAGCTGATAAAATGAAACTAATTTTTAAATGTCACAGAAAATTTTTCATTATTTACCTAGGTATTTATTTATTTATTTATTATTTATTTATTTAAATTCTCAACAATCAGTAGATTATTACAGAGAATTATATAGATTAATTACTAAAAAAAAACAAGATTACTGCAACATTATTTACATAGGGAGAGAAATATTACTTGTCATTAGAGGAATCAGGTAAATAATGGTGATTCGTCAGGTTAGTAGTAAAAAAAATATATTATTAACTTTACAAAAAAGGCATTCTTTATAAAAAAAAATCTGCTTATTGAGAAAATTATATTACCATAATAAAAATCATGTTGAAAATTTTAAGAAAACATGAAAATGTTTCAAGGGAGAAATGCCATTATTTATTATTTTAGACAAAATGTTTATACAAGAGAGGTGTTTATAATCTAAAATAAAGTTTCAATATAAAATTTAAAATTTGAATTTTTTGGTTGTTAACTTAAAAATATAAAAAGATAAAACTCAAGTTTCAAATTTTGTAGCTATTTCAGGCTTTTTCGGATTATAAACAACTTTTTTTATAAACATTTTGTCTAAAATAATGGTTAATGGTACCTTTCTCCTGAAATATTTTCAAGTTTTCTTAATTTATTAACACCCTGTATATCTGATCTAAGATTTTTTATATTCATTGCTTTATTACTCTCAACGAACTTTGTCCATTATAGAGAATAATATACATACAGTGTGTCCCAATTTGATACTGGACACCTCAGAAATATATGAAGGGCAAGGAAAACAAATGGTCTCTATTTTTTTATTGGTAGTACCAAGGGAGAGTATCTCATAGGCGGTGGTATATGGATGGGGTAATTATTTTATGGCCTTCTATGATTTTTTAAAATAGCAAATAGTATTTAAGAAACCCCAGGGATTTTTTTACGACAAATTGTTAATAACAAAACTTGTTCAGAATGAAAAACTGAGTAGATTCGCAAAATTTCAAAAGGCTAGGCCTACTTTGATTTTTAGATTTATCTCCCACTTTTTTTCTTAGAAAAGTGTCCTTTCTGAAGCTTTCACGTCAAAATTTTATTTTTTCACGATGATCAAGTTTCCTTAATAATATTTTCACGTGAAAGCTCCAGAAAGGACACATTTCTAAGAAAGAAATGGGAGAAAAGGGCGAAAAAGCTAAAAATCAAAGTAGGCCTAGACTTTTGAAATTTTGCAATTCTATTCAGTTTTTCATTCTGAACAAGTTTTCTTAATAACATTTTGTCGTAAAAAAAACCTAATAGGGTTTCTTGAAAATGAGCTATTTTAAAAAATCATAGCAGGCCATGAAATAATTACCTCATCCAAATACCACCGCCTATGAGATACTCTCCCTTGGGACTATAAATAAAAAAATAGAGACCATTTGTTTTCCTTGTCCTTCATATAGTTCTGAGGTGTCCAGTATCAAATTAGGATACACTGTATTATAAATTAAAATTAAATTAAATCAAACAAAATAAATTTTTTAAATGTTTCTTAAGTTATTTTTTAAATTTGGTAATATTTGATAGGGCTTTGGTAAGTTATTATACAGTATATGCACAGAAAAGGTGTTGAATAGAAAAACTTTCTTATTTTTCATTTTATCAAAAAAGTTACTCTTGATAACAAGTTTTGCTGGTTCTTAAAGTAAGATTGAGATAGAAATATTTAACATTTCTTGAAAAACGTAGAATAAAAGTGGAGGGGGAGTGGGCGGGGCCTAGCGGTGGAGGTGGAAGAGGGGGGCGGGGCCTTGGAGGGAAGTGGAGGGGGGCGCCTCCAAGTAACCTCTTACCTACTACATATCTTTGAAATTAAAAAATCTACAAATATACGGGGTGCAAAATAAAATAACTTACTTGTAACTGCTGCATCGGGTACGTGATCCTGTCCACAGGATTATTATCTCTCGAATTATTCAACTGCCTCCTCGGATCGACAAATTCTACGGCCGTAGAATTTCCGTACACATCCACTAACGCCCACAGTGGCCCCCTCGTTTCAACCCCCCCGAAGAACACCCCCTTATCGTCCCCGTCGATGGCGAAGTGCACGTCTCCGGCGGAAGTTACGTGGTAGGACAGGATCGATCCCTGCGAGCAGAACCTTTCTGGCAGCGCCTTCGCCCAATGTCCCGGTTTATTCGTCAGATCGGGACAGGCGTATTTGGGCAGCGAGTGTCTCAGGCACGACGGATCGGTGGACGTGAAACCGAATCTCAGCACGCCGCTCCAGTTGGTCGAGACTTCGTGGAAGCGCAGGTGGACCCTCTCGCCCGGCCTCACCGGTCGAGCGCTGAATGCCACGCCTTTGCAGAAGGATTCTACCCGACGGGCGATCGCCCCGTCCCGGGAAATCCTCACGTTCTCCCCGTGGATGCCGTGGAAGAGCAGGGGGGGCAGATTGTTGGAACCGCCCGTCGAGTGAGTTGCGCCCGTGCCAGTCGATGAGCTTCTCGAAACTGAAAAGACGGGGAAGAGGATCGTTAGGGTCGGTTTATTGCAGGGACTCTTTAAAATAAGGGGACCCAGCATGGCACAGTCTATCGCAGGAAAAGTGAAGCCTCGAGGGGAAGTTTGTTTTCTGTAGACTCCAAGGAGAACACAAGGGGGCTGGTACAAGGTTATGTTATATGCCAGTGTCCAACTGCCATCAGGATTTATGTGACATGCCAGTATCATTGATTCTAAAGGAGGCAAAATATTTCCCATCATAATTCACAATTTTTAAGTTTTCTAACTTCCAGATACTTAGATGTGTCAATTAAAGGTAATGCGGCCGCCTGTAGTAGTCCCAATAATTGCAACCAGATTTTTTCCTGTATCACCTTTAGTAATCCTATAATTCCCATTACATTATAAGTAGGTAGTTCAAAACAAAAATCGTATTTCGAAAATTTTGAATTATTAAGCAGGTAGCTTCAGTCAGGTCTTTTTTAAATAAAAATAAAAATTATAATGAACACACCGAGAAAAACTACATCATTAGAACTACTAGACCTAATCTTATTAGTCCATCCCGAAATCTGTGAAAGTTCTTTGGGTAGATACATTCAACAAGGGAAGAAAGTTCAAGTATACATATTACAAATGGATTGAAGAACCTGGTAACAAGGTGCAATAGCGACAAATTCTTAAATAAGCAAAATTGGCATTACTGACTTACCATACTGTGGAAATAATTGCTGGAAATCAATTTCAACTATAAAATAAATTTCTTTCATTTGACAGTTGCCACATTCTGCACTTGTATACACAATATTATCAAGTCTAATTTTTAGAAATCATGGAAAACACTATTAATTTTTACTAACAATCAAAGTAGGTACCTGTTGTATTCATAGATTCTCCAATGAAATGGCATACTCGGCATCACTGATACCATTAGAATGAGGAAAGAATAGGCCTCACTTTGGAAAGTGTATAATGCTGGCTCCCCTTACTTTAAAGAGTCCCTGGTTCATTGTTTTATTGAACACAGCGAAGACATGCGGGGTTGTATTTAAAAGCATTCGGCGCTAGCGTTTCCCGAGGGAGTGTTTGCACAATTCGGATAACAGTCCCCCTATACTTGACAGGCTGCGTATAATGGAGAGAAACATTTAGGGGGGGCCTATGCGAGGGTGCAGATCTCTTCATTATACGCCCGAATGCTTGGGTTAGTCAGTTTCGGAATGGCGCGTTCGCCAAAGTAGTTACCGCTTTGTATTTATCGCAACTTATTATTGTTATGGAATATACTGAATTTTCTACTTCCATGCAGTAAGTAACCGACTTATTCGTGGCTTCCTAAGATTTATTAAACATATGTTACTACTCCACAGGGTATATAAGTCGGGAATCAGCAACCTTTGGCACGTAGAAAGTTTTTTTGCACTAGACGCATCAGCTGTGGTTTCATTTTAAATAATACAAAAAGCTAAAATAGTTTTCGTGAAAATCGGGGGAATAAGACCGGGAGATAGTGACAGATTTTTGGACGTGATTTTACTCAGTGTATGCCTTTCAAAGGGCATTACGTTGCGTACAATATATTCTCACAATAATAAGGTATGAATCAGAGAGTCATCCTGGGCTGGGTTCTTCATTTATTCAAAAAATATGCGTTTTAATATGATTTTTAGTGTTTTATAATGAAGTTGAAAATAGAAAATTCCTCGGAAAACCATAGGCATACCGTTAGCGGGGGCCCAAAGGGCTAATATCGTCACGTGAACTTGTATTTTATTAATTAATTTTTCCACGTTTCTGAACAGGCTGCCAATGAGAAGTATATACAAGTTCTTGTTATGAACCTGCCGAAAAAAAGAATGACATAGGTACCTTTGCGCATGTCCAAGTACAGTTTAAACGGAATTGTATTTCATCTTTTAAACAATGTATTCGATGTAAAAGGGTACTTGGACATGCGCAAACGGTATGCCATCCTTTTTTTCAGAAGTTTCATAACAAGAACTTGTATATACTTCTCATTGGCAGCCTGTTCAGAAACGTGGAAAAATTAATTTATAAAATACAAGTTCACGTGACGATATTAGCCCTTTGGGCCCCCGCTAACGGTATGCCTATGGTTTTCCGAGGAATTTTCTATTTTGAACTTCATTATAAAACACATGGCAGCCTGACTAAAATCATATCGAAACGCATATTTTTTGAATAAATGAAAACTCACTTTTCTATATGACTCTCTGATTCATACCTTATTATTGTGAGAATATACGGAATATATAGTATATTTCATTACGAGTCTGGAAATAAAGATTTTTCCGTGCGCGCGTGACAAATTCCCGTGTGAGGCGCAGCCGAACACGGGAAGTCATGCAAGCACGGAAAAATCTATTTCTGAACGTGTAATGAACGATATTTTTTTATTATACTTCTTTGAAAACGGAAACTTAAAACATTTTATCGGCATATTATAATAAATTTAATTGACAAAAAATAAACAATGCAGACAAATATAGTGTTTGGTATGTATGATGCGTTTCCATGGTTACTCTCAAATTATTTCAAAGGTGCTTTGTTGTAAATTAGTTATTGTCAGATAAGGTGAATAAAACGTCAAAAATATTACAGAAATGTATCTAAATATTGAAACACTTACGAATTAAAATACAAAATAGGTACATGTTAAATACCAGAGAGCATATAGAGTTTCTTAAATTTAGTTTACTTTGCTGTATATTTCTATTTTAAAGCCATATATTCTGTATTTTTATTCAGCGCACGGAAAGTTTTTCCATGCGCTGTTTCCGTGCGCTAGCCCGAAAAACCCCATCTTTCATTATTGCTAAAGCAGATGAAAATAAGGTGTTTTCAAAGAAGTATAATAAAAATGTCTTTCAAAGGAATACTGAGTAAAATCACGTCCAAAAATCTGTCACTATCTCGCGGTCTATATAAAGAAATCCTAGCCAATCCTGAATTTGCATTTTAAAAATGGTAGGAACGTTAAAAGAAGCGGTTTTTGAAGGTCTTTTAAACAAAAAAATAAGAAGATTATTTCCAAAAATAAAGATTTTATGGAAGCAGATACTCTGTATATTGGTTACTCTATGTTCAATTATTGTTTTTTCGAAAACTCATGCAAACAGCCCTGTTGGAACCCCACAACTTTTCTATTTAACATTTTTTCCAGGGTTAAAAGGGGTACGAGATATCTAACTATGAACATACTTAGTTTTATTAATTCTGACTGGTCGGGGCAACATGGAACATCGTTGCATGATATACTAATTCCGTACTAGCTATAGAATAATATAATACTATTTCCCTTTTTTTGTATCATCAGCATCTCCCTAAATCTTCCTATTTTTTCAAAGGCGCATAACCTGATTTACCGGCAATATGTTCCCCTGCCTGCAATGTGTTGTACCTGGTCGGTGTACCTGGGCTAAAACTGTTCACCCCAGGCCACCGACAGCCAGCTGCACAGAAATCACCCCCCTTATTTAATGTATCCCCTTGGAACACCTGGTGTACATAAGGTACTATATATAGGGCGTTTCTGCGCGAACGCCAGGGGCGAATTACAGGGAATATAGAAACTCGATGCGCGTTCGTCTTTACAGAACTGCGGCGGATCTAAGGATAGTTGACTATCGGCGCGCGCACGTGCCCAGCTTCCGGTTTAACCGGAAGTGCGGCGCGTTGTCGCGCTTCGTTTGTCTCGAAATTACGGCAGAATTAAACCGGAGCCGAGATACTGGATTTTTTCCTCGCCGAGCATAAGTCACGACTTTTTCGCAACGCGCGAGATTTACGGCTTTAATCCAAACCTCCGAAACGCCAAAATAAACCCAATTATTTTTCTTGCCTAGGCTCAAAATAAACCGCGCTACGAAAACATCGCATCTGTCGATCCGCGGCGGAATTCTCATGAGATGCCGCACATCTGGCCCGGCCTATGGGGGTTGGTCTAGGAGGGGCCGCCAGCGAGGCTATTTTCGCCTATCTATCATAGACGCACAATAGAAAAGTCGTTAGGCTTATTTACTATTAAAATTATTACGAGGAAGCCCCCTGAATTATTGAGCAACGCGGCGAAACCGCAGCGCACGTCTGGCCGGCCGTGCGTGATGCGTGATTCCTGACGTCGGCCCCGGGCGGGTACCCTGCGGCACCCCGGGGACGCGCGGTGTGCCGCAAGGACGGCACCTCGGCCCGCCGCCGCCGAGCGCTTCTCACGTTGTGCAACTTATTAATGTCCGAGCACCGTGAGAAAACTCGGTTCACACAAGGAGAGGAGCGCTTGTTTTGTTGCTTTCTCCGTCTAAAAACGGCCGGGTTCTTTGTTGGCCGCTTACGCAATTTGGTCGAGATGAAGATCCAATCCACGCTCGATTCGATAATATTCTAGAGGAAGAAGATAAATTGGTAGGTATCCGGTTTTTTAGACACTCGCCGGGGCCCTAACTGTAACAGTACTTCCGTTTGGATATACAGGAAGTATCCTGTTACACGTATTCAATGCAAAAATCGACGTGAAAGAAGATATTTATGGGTGCAACGATGTTTGACAGAGCAACTCTTTCCTGTTAGGTACACCCTGTAGGTGGAAATGAGTGAATTTAAAGTGATTATAACTGTCGGTGCCCGCCAACAATGCCCCGACGCAACGACTTCATCAACCAATTAACACCATTAGAACAGTACACGACCGGTCTTTGTGTGTGCCTCCTTCATTCATATGTTTTCGCCGCATGGGAAAAACCAACAGCGATCGTTCGTTTCCCCGGAAAAATGCAAATAATCGAAGAAAAAGGCGGCCCAAAGGGCATCACGTGAAGTGCGGCGTCGTCTTTCTCGGGGTTCGTGCTAGACAAGGACGAGAGCCAAAAGGTCGAAGGCGGTACCGTGGGAAAATGACTTCGGGCTCGGTTCTCGCCGCTGTAGTACAGGAATCCGAATCAATTAAAGCGATATTCGGCGGGTTTGATTTTAAAAATAATCCAGAATATTTCGTCGAGGTCAAATTGTATCGTCGGACCTTTGACCTTTTTAATTGCATGCCAAGACGGATTTTGTTTTAACTGGTTAGAAAAGGTACAGGAATCTTCACAAACGTTGTAAGTATAGGGAGATTCTAGAGATGTTATCGGAACATATAAGTTGTAGTGTACAGGGTGTCTACTTTTAAACCTGAACCCGAACTCTTTTTTGTTTGAAAGGTATTCAAAAACCTCTTCTTTTGACCTTCCTACTATTTTAAAAATGCTCGAAAACCATATAGCGTTTTTTTTTATTTATAGACCATCAGATTAGTGACAGATTTGGGTACCCCATTTTCGTATGCAAGCCACAAAGAGGGTTGAAAAGTACATCGCTGTTGAGTAGCCCCTGGGGACAACATATGGAAAATTCGATTTTCCTCTATACCTGATAAGTATATATACATATAATATGTTTAATATGTTTTCTTTTATGTTTTTCGGACTAGTGACGATGTACATTTTCATACTTTCGGCGGGCTTATGTGGAAAAATCAATCAAAATCTTGATTTTTCCTTACAAGATTACGCCCTTATTTCAACCCTTTAGCCACCTGCAACACTCAAACCTTTGGTTTTCCGCAACCAGGTCCTATTAATTAATCATTTAGTGAACACGGCTTGCGCGATGCTAAAGTTGAGCAAAATAGAAAAGGCATCTGGCGAGTCAAGTGATCAATGGAATCACCTCAAAACAGTTGAATGGACAACAGACCGATCAAAGTGTTGGGGTGCAAAGATCCAACACAAAATATACAGGGTGTTTTTCTCTGTGCCATCTTAAAGTACAAGGGTCAAGAGTGAGAGTGAGACACGAGCGATTAAATGTTTGAAATTTTCGAAAATAGGAATGGTAGCTATGGAAGAACATAACCTTAAGAAAACAAATATTTAGTAACTACTCATCCTATCTTTCATTATGAAAATTTCTAAAATTTAATCATATCACTTCCAAACCGTTGGTGCAAATATGTATACGACATACGACATATTTATATCGTTGTAATCGGGAAGGAGCGTAGATTTCAAAAAATATATACAGGGTGTTAATATAATAAAAACACAACTAATTCCTAACTTTTTTTATTTTGTGTCCGATTTGGAAATATATTTTGAATCTATGTAATCTATTCGAGAGGATAACAAGTTTCAGATATCTTTCCAAGGCTACGACGTCTCCAATGTATCCCCTATCGATTTCGAGACGTTATGGCCTCCTGCGCAGTATGCCCGAGTAAAAATAAAACGATGTAAAATTAGACAAAAGAAACCTCTTCTTTGCGGATGGAGAACCGTTAAAAAAACGCCATTACTTCGTTATGTCACGCTTGGAAAAACCAGATAGCAAGCCGAGCGATAAGAGAGAAAAAAAAAGCGAAAATATTATATATACAAACAAGCGGCATATGTTTATCAATATTGTTATAAATATTATCAGTCGGAATGTGGCATATACGTTCGTTTTTGGGGCGATCAATACAAACACGGACGTCGATAGCGCACCGGGAACCTTGACAAAAAAAAAGTATGCACCTATTCCCATTTTCCTCTTGATCTTCTTCAGCACCTTCATCCTGCCAGCCGACTTGGGTTTGGCGGGGGACGACTCTTCTGCCACCACGTTGCACCTCTTACAATCCCCGCTACCCATCACCCCCACGGAGCCGCGACGCAGACTGTATATGACGTTACCAACGCGACGGGAGAAACTGCACTGAGCTCCCACCGCCGCCGCCGACCGTTTAAATACCCGGGGAGAGACACCTGCAGGCGGGCAGATGGTCGCCGCCGCTCGAGGGAGGATTGTAGGGACCTGGGGGACGTCCCCCAGGTGTTGGTGCGCCTTGGGGGGGACCGGCAGAAGCTGCGGTAGCTTGGGAAATGAGTAAGTAATGAGTAAGGCCGTTTGCGGGAAAACGGTTAGAGCTGCGCCGGTCTACCTTGCGACAATCGACGCAGCGGCTCGGGATGGACGAGGTACGGCGAAATCGGGCCAAGAAACATTTTTCGGGGGTCAACACCGAGAGTCGGCGAATTGCCAAAAACTACGGAAACAGTCCCATATGCAGTTTGACCTGATGTAGAACGAAAATCCGGTCAAAACTGAATTTGGAAATTTCCAGATGTCCAAAATTGAAAAAGTTTACTTGCATTTTTTAGATATACATATGCATTTATTCAAAACTATGATTAGATTATAATACAAATAAACTCAATAATAAATACAAGATAAGCATATAGTATGGGCGAATACAAGTACTCAGGGTGATTCAGTTTTATTCTTAGACAGTTCAATAGGTGCAGCATAAACTATATATTTTTAAGGTTTTAATAAAAAAAGTCACAGGGTGTTAAAGTTGTAAAAAAATATGTGGACTTAATTGAATATTTACCAAACTAGTTGAGATATTTAAGTCATATTTGGTACACATTATAACTTCATGGGTTAACATAAAACCTGTTAATATTAAACACCTTTAACAACCAGTGGCGGAGAAGTGGGTAATTATAGTACAATTGTTTTTAGAAAAAATGAATCACCTTGTATGTATATAGCACCAAAATGTATTCAATTTCTAATGTAAATTTTAATTGTAAACGAAAACGTCCTCTTGACATTTTTTATGTATCATGCTTTCATGGCAAACTTGATTTTTTTGTATTATTTCCGGGTATTTCTGAAAAGGTATTAAAAAAATTAGCTCCATAAATAAGACAAAGTGGAAATAATGTATTTACTACTTTAACTAAAGTAACTTTTTCCAATAAACTTACCTATTTGAGGCTATACTTTTGAAGATACAGGGTCTAAAAAATTGAAAGAAGATATAAAATTAATGTTACGCTCTGTATCTTGAAAAGTAAAACATTGAATGGGTAAGTTTATTGGAAAAAGTTACTGTATTTAAGGTAAGAAATATATTTTTTCTACAGTCCATATATTTTTCCAACTTTAACACCCTGCAACTTTTTTTATAAGACCTTAAAAAGATATAATTTATTCAAGAAAGTGCGCTTATTTTTTGGTTTTCTATTACCTGTTGAAGTGTCCCAAGTATATAGATACAAAATTATAATTATTAAAGTATTAATAGTATTTACTATGAAATATATATTTTATTTATATACCTACTTTATTATTATTAATTAAATTTTATGGTAAGAGAAGAATACGAAAAATTTGATTCCAACAACAATATATATATATATATCGTTGGATTCCAATATATAATGTTTTATTTTATACATGTGATATTTAATATCATTATTATAAAACATAATATGCTAATAAACAATTTAAATGCTTTTGTCCTATAGCTTTGTCTGCTTTGTATTTTAAATTAAATTCATTTCTAGTTTCATATGTGTTTTTGATAATTTATTATATTTTTATTTTTAAAAATATACGGTAAAATATTGTAACAATATAGCTAACTTTATTGTCATTTTATTTGTTTCTTTTAATAATAATTTTGATGGGGTACATATAATTTTTTTATATATAATTTTTAAAAACAGTTATTGGAAAATTTCTAAAGCATAATACCTATATTATTTCTAAACTTTAATATCCAATTTTTTTTAAAAATAATATTTTGGGAATAACATGCCTAATTCTTTTAACTACATATTTTATGTTTTCATTCCATTTAAAATGTTTGTCAATTATAATACCGCAGGTACTGAATATTTGTTGCTTCATAAATTGTTGCTGCTTTATTAAAACGCAGAATTTGAATATTAGGTAAACTATTCGAATATGAACTACAAAAACAGAAGAAATTGACTACAGTTAACAGGTTATTATCAAACCAACTTAAAATGTTTGGAAAAAATCATTCTGAATTGTCCCTTTAAGATCCACCCAATTATCATACCTTTATAAAAGTTAAATAATGCATTCTCAGGTGTTACATTTGATGATTAGTTTAGTGCTGCCTTTAGCCTTTGGCATTCTACAAATCGATTCCTGGCACTTTCCTAGATTTAATTTGAAATCCAATTGAACTACGAAGATTTGCGGTAGCGTATGCGATTTAGAAAGTAAGAAGATGCTTGGCCTGTGACCTCTCCAATAAACACTGAGTTTACAATTTTTTTCCGTGAAAGTACAACTATCCGCTTCTCAAAGAACAACAACAAATCAGACCTTCTTCTACCTAGGCAGGCATTTAACTGTTTTCAGAATCTTTCTCACGGTACACAAAGGACCAAGATCAGATGCTGGTCGAAAATCAGCTGTGTGCGCAACTTACCGAAAGTTACGTGAAAAAAAAAACAGAATAGAATTTACCTGACTAAAATACCTGAGTCTTAAGAATAGGTAGGTGCGTTTCTTTGTGGTTTGGTCGACAAAGGGGCACTGGACCTTAACTTATTAGAATGGAGATGTTGTCTCTGACAGCAGAAGCGTGTCTTAAAATTCTTAATTCCATATAATATAATTAGATTACCTATCGGATATGAAACAGGAAGTCTGACTCGACCATATGCCTAAAAATAATTGCTCTAATTAACTTGGATTAATCGTATATGAACCAAGCGACGCGACGGACCCTCGGCCGTTCTACAATATCAAAAAAATAGTATGTACCGAACGTTACACTGTTAAAATATTCTGGCAAAGACAAAAATTTCCTGCACGTGTTACAGGTATACAGAAATTTTCTGAAAGGAGGCCTTCTTAGACACACTTCTTTATTTATTCAGGTAGAAAATTGGCATTAGACACGCTGTTTGGTTTCGAAATTGGCGGGAGATGATTTTCGACTTTGGGCATGTTTTTTGTTGTATTTTAACAAGGTAGGCGATGTTCTGCTTATATACCGGAAATTGTCCGATTTCGGTCTATTAATTAATATTCAAAAGAAGGGAGACTGACAGAGTTATCAATTATAATAATTTTTTTGTCTTAATTCGACTTTTTTTACCTATTTTTTAAAACTTAAATACCCAGTAACTTTTTTTATTAGGCCTTAAAAAGACATAGTTTATACAAGAAAGTGCCGTTATTTTTTGGTTTTCTATCACATGTTGAAGTGTCCAAGAATAAAACTGAATCACCCCTGTATAAATTTATTAATAGTTTACACACCTCTTATCGTTAAAACATTTTCCAATATAAATCCTTTATCGTTCGACAACAATTTAATATGAAAAGGGAAAAGAAGTGTATTTCCGTGCAAATAATTTAATTAAATGTTAGTATTTTAAAGTTTTTAAAATGTGACTTGGTGTGACCTTCTATTTATGGTTTTTACTGTTGTATAATGCTTTATGCTCCAATTTTCCTGTACACACTTGACAAGTGGTACTGAGGATGGCTTAACAGCCGAAAGCGCTTTACCATGATTTTTAATTAAATTATTTGCACGGAAATACACTTCTTTTCCCTTTTCATCTATATATACGTGCACACAGGCCCGCACTCCTTTGTAACAATTTAATAAACTAACTTTGCCCATTTTGTGCATGAAATTAGTACAAGCCTTTCTCACGTTCTGCCATCCAATTACACATTTTCAATTTATTATTTGCTGCATTCCTCGTCAAAAATATCGGCGCTTCGAAGATCGTTGCCGTGCGAGTAACACTGGATTTTTTTTAAGAAACCACCCCGGGAGTAAATAAACTCACACAATCACAGAACGTAACAGATGAACCAACAGCTGGACAGTGGTTATTTAAGATGGTTCTCCGAAATTTTGTACCAAATGTGTACCTACTCTGTAGGTTTGGCAACAAAATACAATACCTACTCTCGCTTGATTTTTTTTTTCAGAGGTATTGTAACTTTTACTTACTATACAGGGTGAGTTTTTTTTTGATGATCAGTATGAGAGAACCCATAGTTGGCCATGGGTTTCAAAAAAAATCAAGCATAATATACTCGATATAGTTATTCAGAAAAGTAATGGAAATAACATGGTTTCCATAAAAAAAAACACAAGTTTGTGTTATATCTCGATAATGACAGCTATCACGAAAAGTAGGACATGATAACCGCATTGGCAACATCGGTACTTACACTTTTTATCTAAAATAAAATTAAAAATAAAAAAACCTTTTTAAAAACAAGCTTTTATTTAAGCCATGTACCTATTAAAACGAATAAGTTTAGGTTTTCAATTCCAAATTGCGACAAGTTTTTGCAAATTGAAAAGCTTGTCGCGCGAAATGTTGATGAAAGTAGGTAAGTACCAATTAATTTTATTGGACATAGTGATTGGATGATAAGCAAGTACCTATTTGCCAAAGTATGCATTTTTTCCTGTACAATTCGCGCGACAAGCTTTTCAATTTGCAAAAATTTGTCGCAATTTGGAATTGAATTACCTGTCGTAACGTAAACCTAAACTTATTTTATTCGTTTTAGTACATGGCTTAAATAAAAGCTTGTTTTTAAAAAGGTTTTTTTTTTAATTTTCAATTTTATTTTGTGCTTTTCAGTACCTATTTGATTCCCATGTCAGGAGGGTAGTAAAGAAATTTAGTCCGCCATCTTGGGGCGGCCGCCATATTGGATTTCGTATGAAGTCATTCACCTTATTGTTTTCTACCTCTTTTAAAAAACCTTTTAAATCTTCTTGACGGTTGACCACTTCATTTTGGAGGAAAAATAAAGGAAAACTTCTTATAGAATTAACATGCAAATTTACCATAGGCAAGAATTCGTGGAAAACATTAATAATTACTGTGTTTTAAAAGTTTCTGTGGGAAATTTAAAGAAATATCCACCCTATTGTTTTCTTAAATTAATTGCCAATGCCTTTACCGTCGAAGCGGTCGGCTACTTGTGGTCATATATGGCTTGCAAAATGCAAACATCATATTGCCGGACTATACGCCAGCGTGGGAACTACGTGTTTTTCGCCGTTTCTCGGCCGTTATATGTGCACTATATCGCAGATATTTGCATAAAGCGAAGCAAAATTCGACGTTCATCGGAACCAGGGACTCTTTAAAATAAGGGGACCCAGCATGTCACAGTCTATCACACAGGAAAAGTGAAGCCTTGCGGGGAAGTTTGTTTTCTGTCGACTCCAAGGAGACCACGAGGGGGCTGATACAAGGTTATGTTATATGTCAATGTCCAACTGCCATCGGGTTTTATGTGACATGCCAGTGCCATAGATCCTAAAGGAGGCAAAATATTTCCCGTCATAATTCACAGTTTTTAACTTTTCTAACTTCCAGATACTCAGATGTGTCAATTAAAGGTAATGCGGCCGCCTGTAGTAGTCCCAATAATTGCAACCAGATTTTTCCTGTATCACCTTTAGTAATTCTACAATTCCCATTACGTGGGCATTACGTATAAGTAGGTAGTTCAAAACAAATCGTATTTCGAAAATTTTAAATTATTAAGCAGATAGCTTCAGTCAGGTCTTTTTTTAAAGAGTTTTAATCTACGACTACAAGTTTATTTTAAGTTTGTGAGGTACCTACCTTGGGAGAGAAATAAAATCACAAAAATTTTATAATGAACGCACCCAGAAAAACTACATCATTAGAACTACTAGTCCTAATCTTATTAGTCCATCCCGAAATCTGTGAAAGTTCTTTGAGTAGATACATTCAACAAGGGAAGAAAGTTCAAGTATACATATTACAAATAATGGATTGAGGAACCTGGTAACAAGGTGCAACAAATTCTTAAATAAGCAAAATCGGCACTACTGACTTTACCATACTTATTACTTAAATTCGTGGAAATAATTGCTGGAAATCGATTTCAACTATAAAATAAATTCCTTTCATTTGACAGTTGCCACATTCTGCACTTGTATACACAAAATTGTCAAGTCTAATTTTTAGAAATCATGGAAACCGCATTATTAATTCTTACTAACAATCAAAGTACCTGTTATATTCATAGATTCTCCAATAGAATGGCATACTTGGCATCACTGAGACCATTAGAATGGGGAAAGAATAGGCCTCACTTTGGAAAGTGTATAATGCTGGGTCCCCTTACTTTAAAGAGTCCCTGACCGGAACAGTTTTCGTCTTGGCGACTTCGAAATCAAAATTCACCTGTCCGACGTGCGGCAAGGTCGTGGCAGGTGCCTCCGCCTTTTCTCAATCAGCTAAAGGTGCGCGTTCGGCCGATATCAGCTGTCCGAGATTCGTTCTCACACAAAGAAGATCGTTTCGGCGTTTTTTTAATGATAATTTTTCCCACGTACATTCGAATTGTCCTAGGGGGGAACTCATTTTCGTAGGCGCCATATGCTTTTCACGGGTGATTTGTCCCATGGCACGTGCCTGGCTAGCGTTCGTTGTTATCGTTATTATAATGGAACACCCAACGAGTGCTTAGTAGACGATAGAAGCCTGTTAGACGCGAACGTAATATAAATAAAGGTATTTAGAAAATTAGTGTGGTAATGCGATGCGGTGTGTAACAGTTTTGTAATAATATACCATTCCACGAGTATGATTTTCGCCAGATTTTCACCTTGCATTTCTCATTATGAATGGAGCGATAAGTTTTTTGATTGTTCTCCTGCTACCTACAATTTCATATAATAGATACTTTGAATTAAATTTTAAATACACTATGGAGTAGATTGTCGTATAATATCACAAGTGACGGAAATTTTATCGATAATTTTTTCGAAAGCGCTATTTTGCCTATAGAAAGATCACTAATATAAATTGGTCTTTTATCTCTGAAAATAAAAGCCCAATTTGTACGAGTGGTTTTGCTAATGGGCAAAATAACGCTTGAGAATAAAATTATCTAGAAAAATTTCCGGCACGAGTGGTATTTGTCGAGATTATTTCTCGAATACGATTTAATAATTTCTGTATTAATTTTTTCTATGTTTACATTTCCAAAACGACTTATTTTGAACGAGTTTATTGACAGCTTCGACTGTAGCGTTCCAGTAAACAAACATGACGCTTGGATATCCAAGGCAAATGCGATTATACCAGAGAACAAATTATACCTAAACGGAGACGGAGGTCCAATAACAAAAATTTAGCAGTGTAAACGTTATATAAATTCATTGATACAATGCTTAATAGTACCACAACATAATTTATAAGCTGCATAATTTAGAACAGTGTGAAACAGACAAACTTTAAGAAGCAGGTACGTGTTTGTACCCAACAGATTCGCGGTTGCTAAGAAACGAAGTGATAATTTGCACAAGTGCAATTACCGCGATAATTTGCACAAGCGCAATTATCGCTAGCAGAGACATATGATTGGTTGGATTTTTATGGAAGGAGCTACCTTATTGGATGCAAGCAGTATGAGGGAAATAATCGTATGTAATATCAGCCTATAGAAAGATCACGAGTATAAATTGGTCTTTTATCTCTGAAAATAAAAGCCTAATTTGTACGAGTAGTTTTGCTAATGGGCAAAATAGCGCTTGAAAATAAAATTATTTAGAAAAATTTCCGGCACGAGTGGTATTTGTCGAGATTATTTCACAAATACGATTTTTAATTAATTTCTGTATTAATTTTTTCTATGCTTACATTTCCAAAACGACTTATTTTGAACGAGTTTATTGACAGCTTTGACTGTAACGTTCGAGTATACAAACATGACGCTTAGATATCCAAGGCAAATGCGATTATACCTACACCCTGTCAGCGTTGGTTTATTTTCTGAATGTGTCATAAATTTAAACGGAGACGGAGGTCTAATAACAACAATTTAGCAATGTAAAAGTTATATAAATTCATTGATATAATGCTTAATAATACCGCAACATAATGTATAAGCTGCATAATTTAGAACATGTTGTAAAACACACCAATTTTAAGTAGTACGTGTTTGTATCCAACAGATTCGCGGTTGCTAAGCAACGAAGTGATAATTGCACAAGTAGTATTACCGCTTTGCTTTTGCACTAGTGCAATTATCGCTAGCAGAGGCATATGATTGGTTGGATTTTTGTGGAAGGAGCTACCTTATTGGATGCAAGCCGTATGAGGGAAATAATCAGTAATAATCTTCATAGCAACCATTGTATAACAACTAAAAATGATAATTAGTGATAAATATGACAGGCAAACTAGCGATAATAATAAAAAAAGTTGGGGCTTTGTATGGGAGTTGAACCCCGGACCTACGGTTTACTAGTAAGGTGCTGGTAATAAAACCACAGAAAATATTCGTAGTATATTATTTTCTGTGATAAAACATCATTAAAAGTTTGTTTGGTTGCTCACATCACCATGCAACTAGTGATTTTTTCTCTCTCTGACGTTATTAATTTCTTTACGAACATTTTCGAGTCTTTGTCGACTTTGGAAAAATCTTTTTGACGCTTAGTCTCACTTAAATCCAATTTAAACCCTATTGGCTGCCAGAAATCACAAAAATCCAAAATTAGGATACCCCCCTCGTATTAATAGAAATAACTCGGGCGATGAAACTGCATCGCTTTTATTTTCATTTTTTTTTCCAAAGAGTTCATCGCTCGTTCTATGCTATTTTGGTCGGATTTACCCACAAAAATAATATGAAAAGGAATCGTTATAACCCCGATAGAAAATTATATACATTACCTACCTAGGTATGCATTTTTATTCTCCCTATCATATAAAATTTCACCGGAACTGTTTTCTATTGTGCATGCCCACCCCTCACCACCCAGTTTCCGTCCTCAAGCATCTGTTGTTAACGTACGGGGCATTTTTAGAAAGTACCATACATTTCTCGTATTATTTACCCCTGTAAGTACTTTTGTCCGAATGTCAGCTGGCATATGCCCCCGAAAATCGCAGATACATTGTTTCTTCCTTCGTCACCTGGATGTTTATTTTTTGACGCAGAAAGGGTGAAAGTTAAATGCATCTGCGGGTTCTATACTGGCAAATGGATTTCAAAAATAGATTTATTTGTAAACGTTCCCATTTTGCAACCGTCGAATCTTGGCAAAGAAACGAGAAAAGTGTAGCGCAAACGCTTAATAAAACTATTATAGTTAAAATGCAATATAATATGTAATATATCAATGTTGGGGGGTTAACAACGAAAGTTTGATGGGACAACCATCTGCTTTTGCGATGAATAATGACCCCACGATGTAGTAATTTCGTAAAGACATGTGGGGGATGCGACTTTCGTTTAATTTTCCCTTATGCTTTGGCACCTGTTTTTTACGTTTCGATTAACAGAGTTTAGAAAACGAACAAGGGTTTCAACAAATCGTGTAAGCTTTTGTCGGGTCCCCCAGGAGGAAAGTTTATCGGGCCTGTCGCACCTGCCTCCAACGCTCTGTATATTGCCCGCATCTTGAGACTCAAAAATCGAAAAGCGTAAGGAGCAGGCAGGTGACACGCGTGTACGGCTGCTGGGGGACGACGTCCAATCGGTTTCTCGGTAATAAGTCTTTGTTTCGAAAATCGGTTTTTCGACACCATGTCCCAGTCTTTAAATAAGGAATCCCAGGAAGGAGTCGCAGCTCTATGTGCATTATAGAATACGTGAGACGTAAATCGTCCTGAGTAGTAAAGTAACCAAGTTTTGACACGATATTTTGATATCCGACATGGTGTCAGTATGTGGTATTCAGATACTTTTTCCAGTTATTATGCTTAGCTGTGCGGCTATTGTGGCACTTCCCTGACCGCCAAAACTACAATGTTTGAGGATAATAATCCAATAATGCAATTTAAATTAACTTTTGAGGCTGTGCACCAAAGTGGCACAGGCGTTTGTGTAGGTATACCTACTTCTTCATTCAAATTAGAATTTCTGCGTTACCAAGGATTCCTATGACCTAAAAGATGATGAGACGAAATACTGTTTGATTTTTTCTGTTTCACAGATTCGATTTTGGTGGATATTTACTTGCTGCCTTTTTTCGTGCGGGCATCCCTATCGGATACCTTCGACTCGAACGCAAATATGTGCAGAGAAGTTCGACAGCTGAACAGAAGAGCGCGTGGCTCGGACCGCATCTGCCAACAGAAGGAAGTGAAGGTTGGGGAAGGGTCCCGGCCCCTCTGGTATCATGTTGCGGGCACGCGACGAAGCAGGGGGGTACCCAGGCATTTTTTTTAAATCTCAATATTCAGGGTGCAATAACGTGCAACTATTGGGCGGTTTAAAGTGGGTCTTTCGTGAACGTTTTTTCTCAAGGACGGCTGAATCTAGAAACTTTCATTTTGGGGCGCGTCACCAGCAAGTTTGAAGACACTTTACGATAGAATTACGTTTTGCACCTTATAAATCCAAAACACCCATTTGTCTTTTCTTACAGAACTTGTTTGTAAGTTAGTTTATATAAAAAGAAAAGTTCGTAATCTGTAGTTTTTTTTTACAAATTGAATATGATGGTATTAATAAACTGTATAAACTACAGGGGTATTTAGGAATGAACAGGGACTCTTTAAAATAAGGGGACCCAGCATGTCACAGTCTATCGCATAGGAAAAGTGAAGCCTTGAGGGGAAGTTTGTTTTCTGTCGACTCCAAGTAGACCACAAAGGGGATGATACAAGGTTATGTTATATGTCAGTGTCCAACTGCTATCAGGTTTTGTTTTGTGACATGCCCGTGCCATAGATTCTAAAGGAGGCAAAATATTTCCCATCATAAATCACAATTTTTAAGTTTTCTAACTTCCAGATACTCAGATGTGTCAATTAAAGGTAATGCGGCTGCCCGTGGTAGTCCCCAATAATTATTGCAACCAGATTTTTCCTGTATCACCTTTACAATTCCCATTATGTGGGCATTACGTATAAGTAGGTTAGTTCAAAACAAATCGTATTTCGAAAATTTTAAATTATTAAGCATATAGCTTCAGTCAGGTCTCTTTTTAAAGAGTTTTTATCTGCGACTACAAGTTTATTTTAAGTTTGTGAGGTACCTTGGGAGAGAAATAAAATTACAAAAATTTTATAATGAACAACGAGAAAAACTACAACACATGATGAGAACTACTAGACCTAATCTTATAAGTCCATCCCGAAATCTGTGAAAGTTCTTTGGGTAGATACATTCAACAAGGAAAGAAAGTTCAAGTATACATATTAAAAATGGATTCAGGAACCTGGTAACAAGGTGCAATAGCGACAAATTCTTAAATAAGCAAAATCGACACTACTGACTTTCCATACTTATTACTTAAATTCGTAGAAATAATTGCTGGAAATCAATTTCAACAATAAAATAAATTTGTTTCATTTGACAGTTGCCATATTCTGCACTTGTAGACACAACATTGTCAAGTCTAATTTTTAGACATCATGGAAACCATTATTAATTTTTACTAACAATCAAGTACCTGTAATATTCTAATAAAATGGCATATTTGGCATCACTGATACCATTAGAATGAGGAAAGAATAGGCCTCACTTTGGAAAGTATATTGCTGGGTCCCCATACTTTAAAGAGTCCCTTTAATTTCCTAATACTGGATCGATACTATGTGCAGAGAAATTTCATATTTTTACAAACAAATCTACCTATCAAAACTCTGTTAATATGACAAAAACTACGAAATATTGACCGCAAAGAGAATTTGTTACCGTAAAAAGAACGTAAATCGTGATAAAGCTAAAGCTAGATACTTAAAATATGCGACATTTTAAACGTCAGAAACTGACATATCTATAACCACAGAATACCTCCATATAACCTATAATTAAGTCGCCATTTTTTTCGTCGAGTAGCGCCACCCCAGTCCAATAATTATCAAAAGCTCGAGCAGTTAAGTTTATGACAGCGAATTACAAAATAGAAAGTACCTACTACCAAAGTCTAGAGAATACCCTAGACTTTATGGTACTACTAGGTACTATTTTAAGATAAATACATTGTCAAATTTCTGCGATTTTTATCGGGCAAATCTTCAAGAAATACAGCGGAAACCCATTATAGAAGTAATTTATATAAAATAACGTTAAAAGTAGTTAATTAATTGTGTGTTACGTCTGTTACAACTATAAAAATTCCCTTTTATACGGTCCTGCACCTGGCGAGACCGTCAGCTGCAATTTGAACGCGTGCCCCCGTCATTTCGGCACTTTTAGAAGACACCAGGGACGTAGGTACCAATGTAATGTAAGACGAAAATTAAATTTACAACAAAAAAAAAGAAAATATATTTCAATATTTTTTCAAGAAAATTTTTATTTTACTCCCCCTCTATTAGCTAGGAAACTGTGTTACGGTTGGCGCCATTCGACGCACTTGACTTTGAAAGCAATTCATAAAAAAACTAGCAGCACCAAAATCGGACCCAACAAAAATGCGTTTTTCCGCAGTACCCGCCACTGCGATTACAGCCCTTACTATGCAGAAATTCGTGCAGGGGTTCATCTCTACCCCCCTTATAAAATTGTCACCGTTCCAGGGGTTGTTTATCTGTAATATCCGCACGTGTGTTGCTATTTTCATCGGGCTATTATTTCCAAGCTGCCGGAGGGGTTGTCCCAAACAGAATTACTATTTATCTATCATGCAATCTAAAGTTCATAGCGATAAATCTCATTGGTACCTAACAAATCTTCGATTTCGATAGAAGTACGTGATCTGCACCCAACATTTGGCAGCCACATCTTATTGGACACCCCAGTAAGATGCGAGCAGTCACGTTTTCGAACCATATTGTAAATAATATCCCAAGCGGGTGGTAAGTGAAGGTCCCCAAATAGTTTTTCCCACGAAAACGGTCTGTGGGAATGTCTAATAAATAAATCCGTTTACTAACCGTTATTTAATAAAAAGATTGTTTGAATGGAGGTACTGGAACGTGGAAAATTGATTTCGTACAGAACGGTTTTTCGATCGTTCGTTCCTGTGGTAAAATTAAAATTGTAGCTAGAATTATTATTGTCTGTGTTGAGGTCAAAGGTGGAGCGAGATCAGACCTTTGAAGTCTAAATTGGATAATGTCTTTAATGAATGCATGAGGCGAATAAGACTTAAAGAGGATGTATTTTAGGCTTTGTTTGAAGGGATCTTTTTTGTCATACTTTAATTTTTGCTGAGTCAAAGCCATGGTTCGCTAGCTAAAGCACACTTTCTCCCTTTATGTATGATTTCGATAATTTTGTATTATTCTATAAAAAAGATTACAATATATAATTATTTGTTATTATTTTAGGTATTTAGGTATCACAGAACACAGACAACCTAACCAGTAGGAGTAGGCTGTATTTTTATAGTATTGCGAAAAAAGAACAGGAAATTGCTTATAATTATTTAAAATTGGCAAGAGCATGTGAGTCACTAGCATAATTTGAAATACTTGCAATGCAATAAATTTTGCAAGCAATCTACGACAAAAATGAATAAAATACGTCTTTAGCCATTATTCAGACAAGTGTATCAGGACCGTGGCAATTTTTTTTAAACATACAATTTTCTTTTGAGTTTCTAACTTTGAAATTAATTTGCGCGAAAACGGCTACAGCTACGCCATTCCAACTTGCACCAATCAACGCAGCGGCTCAAAATGAACAAAATAAATCCTTGGATGAGTCTCACAAAAATGTATCAGGACCGTGAGAATTTTTTTTCTAAACATACAAATTTCTTTTAAGTTTCTAACTTTGAAATTAATTTGCGGGAAAACGGCTACAGCTACGCCATTATACCTTGCACCGATCAAGACAGCGACTCAAAATAAACAAATTAAATCCTTGGATGAGTCTCACAAAAATGTATCAGGATCGTGGCAATTTTTTTTCTAAACATACAATTTTGTTTTGAGTTTCTAACTTTGAAATTAATTTGCGGGAAAACGGCTACAGCTACGCCATTATACCTTGCTCCAATCAAGACAGCGACTCAAAATGAATAAAATAAATCCTTGGATGAGTCTCACAAAAATGTATCAGGACCGTGGCAATTTTTTTTCTAAACATACAATTTTCTTTTGAGCTTTTAACTTTGAATTTAATTTGTGCGAAAACGGTTACAGTTACAACATTCTACCTTGCACCAGTCGACGCAGCGACTCAAAATGAGCAAATTAAACTCTTGGGCAAATATCAGTAAAACATTTCAGGACGGTGACAATTTTTTTTATAAATACCTAACGAAAACGGGTTATAGATTTGCTTGAAAATTTTATTTTCAAATTAATTTGAGACAAAATAATAACACTACAACATTCAGTCGGTCCATAAAACCATACCATGCGATACGAGTATCGTTCGGCTATGATAAAACCATTCATTGAATTCTGGTCTTAGAGCTTTCACCATAATTTTAATAGACATTAACAATTATCCAGGTGCCTTCACCAAAATTTTAAAAAGTTCGCCTTGATTTTTTTCAACTTTCTAATTAAAAGTGTGAGCTTTCTTATCGAGGAAATTCTCTTTGATATTTCCAACTTTCTAATTAGAAGTATGCACTTCCTTATCGTGGAAAAGTTTTGAGCAGGGACAAAACTTATCAGCGATGATAAAAATTATGTTCTGTTGATAAGTTATTAGGGCTTTAAACCCAACTTGTTGCCTTTGGTTAATTGTTAATTTTAAGCCATGCAATGTTGTTTTTTCTCTTGCAACTCACGTGGTAATCCTCCCATTGCCTGGCCCATTATTTATTGTGGGAATATAAATATTTCTTGGACACCAAGACTTTAATACATTTTTTAAAAAGTTTACTTCATAAAATAGAAAACATGGTCCTTATTGCCTTTTGCCACTAACAACACCAATAAAAACAATTTGTTGAGGAAACACTAATTATACTTTTTTAACGGGGCTATATTGCTATATTTTGACAGGATTGCAATGAAATCAGTCACTTTAGCAACCCTCTTTGCTTCTGAAGCAACATTGCTGCCTCTAAACTTATTTCCAGTGGTTAGTTAGCAACAGAACACTCGACAGATTACTCGGGGATCAGTTTACAGTCCAGGGGATTACCCTGAAGTTGGCGGGAGATTCGAAAATAGCCTAGGGGGATTACCCCGAGAGTTAGAGATGGGTGCGGTTTAAGGTTAGGGGTACGTTCAGTAACAACAATTGAAATACTTTCTTTACGTTAATTTCAATATTTATTTTATAGACAAGTTCAGATAGGTATAAATTACTTACAGAGGTTTGAATATTTTTTCGAAAAATGTGGTGTACGAGGCTAATACTTTTGCAAATAATTTACAACAGAGACGATCCATACCTTACAAACTAAAATATATAATTTACAACGTTTCAAAAATCTTATACAATTGAAATTAAATACTATAGTATTGGAAAATAAATTAGAAAATATATAATAAACTTTTTCATTTAAAAATCTGGGGACATAAGAATGTAATGTCCTTAACGCTAAGTTTGCGCTGGATAACCAAAAGAATTGTTTATAAAAATGATAAATGGTAACAAAATGAAATTATTTAGGAAGGAAATGCAACAATAATGTTTCAGTTACCCTACGCAAAAAGTACGATATATACAGTTACATTTGTTTATTTTGTTGGGTTTTGCAAACTGTAAACATTCGCTTAAATGGCAATACTGAGAGGAAACGCTTACTTAAATTAAATAAATGTCAGAAAATTGACATTATATACAGTTTGCAAACATATCTAAGTATACAGTTTTCCTGGTATATAAAATTAAATACTGCAAATGTATAGTGTTTCACACGAAAAATGGAAAACTATCCTAGTTTTTAACCTTGTGTGGGTTGTTCTCGTAGCGCCGCTAGTCACAATTCTAACCGTTCTGTCCGTGGGGTTTCTCGGATTTTACAAAAATAAAAAAGATACACGTTCGATATAGTACGCTCGTTACGTAGCTAGACACCTAAAAGATGCATGCATGGGGGATTCCTTTTTTTTTGTACACAAACACGGGGATACATTTCAAACGTTTGCTACCACCACCGCAGCTGCTCTGCCTGCGCGTTGACCCTCTGTTTGATCCAAACGATCGCCAGATACACAAACGAGCTGATCGTGACGAAATACAGGAACGCGGACAGCGCGCAGTGGGCGTCGTGCTCCCCCGTCGACAACTTGTCGAACTTGGCCCCGTCGAAACCCTCGACGACCAGACCGTCGCGGTCGTCCGTGGTGTCGTTGTCGACGTGGAAGGTCAGGCGGTAGGGCGCCGACGTCAGGTATTGCGTCACGGGCATGGCTAGGTGAGGGGCGGCGTTAGAATTGCGAGTAGCGACATCTGTCAGTCAGTAGCACTTTTTCGTGCACGCGCACTTGCGCACCACGTCAATGTCTTTGGTGTAGCGGGTGCCGTCCGGGCATATCAGACGCACCTGCGGGGGGAAACGTACAGTCAAGAAAAAAACTCATGGTGGTTCAAAGGATATGAAAGCGTAGAGCGGCCAAACGAGATTTATTTTATCCTTGACACTTTTTTCTGTCAATTGTACATCGTTGACACTTTTCTCTGTCAATTATACATAATTGACACTTTTTTCTGTCAATTATACATAATTGACACTTTGGTAGCAAATATACTCAAATTATTTTACGAAGTCCTTACTGGAACTGTCAATTTGTAATTTCGATATCTTAAGTTGGCATCAATGCAGCCAAAAATGCAACCCGGTCATAAGGTCAGGTCAGTAATGAGCCCATTTGCACTAATAACACGAAAAGTAACACGAACAAGAACAACCCAGATGAGGGTAAAACTCACGAAACGTAGAAAACCCGTGAATATTTTCATTACCGAATGTTTGAACCAGTTTGAACGATCTGGAAAACCTTCACTGTCACTTTGACACACCGAAGCTAAATTTGCCTGAGTCCGCCCCTAGACGCTGCCAAAAGCAGCTGATTATTAGAAAATACCAAAACGAAAGTGTTTCCATTTTGTTTGAAATTATTATTAAAATGAGTTGTATGATTGCAATAGGGTTTTTATTTTATTATACTCTTTTTTTCGTATCACTTGGGTAACTTTTCACATTATAAATCAATGAGTGACGTCATTAACTGGTTGAGACACATATACCAATGGTTAACAAAAAATTCCTAGGGATTTTGTGGAGAATGTCATCTGACAAAATCGGGACTTCTTACAGTAATCGGGGTATACGAATATCTACTATAATTGCCAGAAAAAAGTGTCAATTTTGTATAATTGACAGAAAAAAGTGTCAATTATGTATAATTGTTAGAAAAAAGTGTCAAGGATAAATAAATCTTGTGTGGCCGTTCTAAGCTTTCGTAAAAGGACGTCCGAAATTCAAGCTCGCCGCGAACACGGCTATTGATTTACCAACGACAGTTGCCACTGCCATCTAGTGGTGAAGAGCGGTACTAAAGCGGGCGATGGTTCGGCTACCCACCATTAGATGGCGCCGGGTATAGGTGATTATCAGCTGTCTACATGCGGCACCATCTGTTGTCCGAGAACCATACCCAAGCAGGCGATAGTTTAGCTACCCACCAACAGATGGCGCCGACTGTTCATATTCGAGTTTGAGATTACTTCGGCGCTCCTTACCTTTCTCCTTTTACTCTTGCGCGCGTGGCAACAGCTGGATCCGCAACTGCCGACACATTTGGCCATCTTGAGCGGTTTGCGAGACCTGCATCCGTTGTCGCTGAAGTACTCCCGTACCTGTTCCTTGCGGCACGTCGGTGCTGCTTTAAATATACATATAACGTTACTTCACTCTGTTTTCGGCAAAATAGAGCTACTACTAATCAGAGCTGTCAGAAAAAAGTATCTTAGTTACTTTAGAGTAACTTAGAAGTATCTTAGTTACTTTAGAGTAACTTAGAAGTATCTAAGTTACTGTATAGTAAAATTATTTTAAGAAGTCCTTACTGGGACTGTCAAATGGTAATTTCGCCATCCTAAGTTGGCATTGATGCAGCAAAAAAAGCAACCGGGTCATAAGCCCAGGTTAGTAACGAGCCCATTTGCACAATGAATAACTACTAATTACACGAACAAGAACAACATAGATAACGGTAAAACTCATGAAATGTATAATACCCGCGAATATTTTCACTGCCCAAAGTTTGAACCCTTTTGAACGATCCGGAAAACCTTCACTGTCACTTTCACAACACCGAAACAAAATTTGCCTGAGTCTGCCCCATAGATGCTGGCGCAAGTGGCTGATTTTAACAAAATACCAAAATGAAAGTGTTTCCATGACGTTTGAAATTATTATTAAAATGAGTTGTAGTCATAGTTATTTTTATTTGTAGCGGTATAATCATGATTGGCAATAGGGTTTTTATTTTATTATGTTCTTTTTTCGTATCACTTGGGTAACTTTTCACACATAAATCAATGAGTGACGTCATTAACTGGTTGAGACACATATACCATTGTTATACCCATAGTTAACAGAAAATTTCTAGGGATTTTGTGGAGACTGTCATCTGACAAAATCGGGACTTCTTACAGTAATCGGGGTATATGTTAGTTCCTTTATTTTTTTGGCAAAAAGTAACTAGTATCTTAAGATACTTTTTAAAAGGAACTGTATCTTGTAATTTAAAAAAGTATCTTAGATACCCGAAAGTAACTTAGATACCGAAAAGTATTTTAAATACCTATCTAGAATATTAGTTTTATTTTGTTTTGTTTTTTGTTTATCTATTTCGTTTTATTTTATGCGTCAATAGTGACAATAGTCGATATATCTCTACTATAGTAATAACCTCTTCTATCATTTATTGTTTTTTAAGTGTGTCATGTTTTGTGTTTACAGGCAACACCTTTACCTTACCTAAACCCTAAACCTAATATATAAATTGTTATGAAACAAATATATAAACATAAGTATTTATAGGTACGTACGTAATAAGAATAAGAATAACACATAATATAATATACAATACAAACAATAAACAATACAATATAACAAACATACAAAGTAACTAAAAAAGTATCTTATGAAATATCTTAAAAAGTAACTTAAGATGCGTATTTAAGCTTTTTTTAAAGAGTAACTAGATACCCAAAGTAACTTAAGATACTTTTTCAAAAAGTAACTAATCTAGTAACTAGATACTTTTCCAAAGTATCTTTGACAGCTCTGCTAGTAATAAACCGACGTCTATTTCTACTCTCACCGTTACTCCTGCCACCGTCGCCAAGGCGTCTTACTCACCCTCGTCCTCACCTTGCTCGCAGTACTTGCCGGCGTAGCCGGCGCGGCAGTGGCAGGCGTACTCGCCGCCCTGGGCGGGCGCGCACTGCCCGCCGTGCCTGCACTTGTGATGGGCGCACGGATCAAGCACGGGCGCAGGAACTGCCGGCGGCTCCCCCACCATACCCTCCGTGTCGACTTGGGGCAGCCTGCCGCTCGTCTCTTCCTCCTCCTTGTCTTGTTCGATCGACGTGCAGCCGGGCTGGACCTTCTGCTGGGTCTGGGCGTTGCCGAAGTCGACTTGCTTGTGGTTGATCCACACCTCCTTCATGCAACCTGAAAGGGGGGGGGCTCGTAGTAGAAACGAAACGGCGTTCGGGTCTCGCGCGCGTACCCTGAAAACTGGTGAGGTTGCGCAGGTGCCAGTCGGCGAAGGCCAGCTGCGCGTGTTCCGGGGGCATGCCGCCCAGGTACATCGGCGTGCCGAGTCTCAGGTAATCTTTGGGGCCCTCATTTATGATGCTCCGCGCCAGACCTCTGTCGACTCGCAGCGTGAAGTTCTTCTTGATCGCGAGAAGTTCGGCTATGTGGTATTGTCCATCCGATACCATTTCAAAGCTAAAAACGAAGAGTGCTCTCAGAGCTGGGCAGATCTATTTAAAAAAGATCGTTTTAAAGATCTAAGAATCAAGACCGCGATCTTGTTCTTAGATCTTTTTTGTTTCACTAAAGAACGATCTTTTTTAAAAAGACGATCTTAGATCATGTTAAAGATCTAAGATGGTTTAAAAGATCTAAGATCGTTTTAGAGATCTAAGATCGTTTTAAAAATCTAAGATCTTTAAAAGGATCTATAACGATCTAAGACCTTTCCCCATTTGTTTCCGTTCATTTTTGAACCGTTTCTGTGTGATTTTTTTTTATATAAAATAATGTTTTATTTTTGAAGAATAAAAAATAGTGCTCTAGGTTGTTGTAGGAATAAGAGTTTTTGTTTTTATATCTACATATTTATAAAATATGTTCTCATTTTGACCTCAATTGTTGTAAGTACCTAGTTCGTTTTTGAAATGTTTCTGTGATTTTTTTATACAAAGGTAGGTATATATTTTTTAGAAGGATGACTAGTTTTGTACGAACAAGGATTTTTCTTTTTATACATACAATCTACATATTATTTCTAAAACATGTATTACCTACGAATTCAGTTACTTATGTTACTAACGAGCGTTTATTTAATGCAGTTTACCTCAGGAGATCTCTAGGTCTCAGCTAAAGTGCAAATTGTCAGAATTCGCGAAAAATGACAAATAATATAAACAAACTGGTGTACATTTTACACTTATTTATACAGAGACAACAAGGATTTTACCTACAACTATAAGAACCAATTTTGAGGTCAAATTTAAATGAATGCTTTATGTTAATTTGTATTTTATTTTCAATTATCTATTTTTCAAAATTCCGAATTTTATAACTTAAGTTATAAAATAATTATAAATTGCATAAATAATCGGTGAACACGTTTTTACAAGAAAAGTCTAATTCTCCATAGGTAGGTACATCAACTGATTGATTACGTAACCAGTTTGGTTAGAGTAGTAACTCTATGTAACTAGTTACGTAAAATTTTAATTTACACAACTAGTTACGTAAAACTAGACGTATCATCACTTGCTCAGGTTTTGAAAGATGTCACTTTATACTATGTCAAAATTAGGAAAAGTATTTATAGACATCTATATCTATTAACTACAGGGTGTTAGTAAATAAGTGCGACAAACTTTAAGGGGTGATTCTACATGAAAAAATAATGACAGTTTGCTATATAAACGTAGGTCCGCAAACGCTTCGTTTCCGATATACAGGGAGTCAAAGTTTTAAAAAAATGATAATTTATTTATTGCACTGAAACGGATTAAGATATTCAAATGAAATTTGATGGGTTTTAAAAGGACTAGAAAGCGCATTTTTTGACACCAGATTAAAAATTTTATGTTAATCAGTGGCGTGCATAGGGGTAATGGCCTCGATATTTTTAAGAAAATAAATGATACGCCACTGAGATAATTTAAAATAAAAATTATTTTTAAAATCCTCGTTTAATTAGTGACAAATAAGTTTCTCGTTTTGACAACTTAAAAACATTCAAGTGTTTACCTATACATTGTCGACACCGGATGATTGCCCACGTCATAGCTCACTCTGATTCTGCCGTTGAACAATTCGACGGCCAAATGTTCCTTCTGCCCGTCGTACATCAAGATGCCGTTCTCCTGCGCGCTGGCGAAGATTATCGTGACGTTCGCCTCCGGTTTCGTCCTCAACGGCTCCAATTCGACGTACGAGGTGTTGTGGGTGAAACTCAGGCTCGTCAGGTACTCGCAGTGCTTGCCCGAATAGCCCGGGGCGCACTTGCACAGGTAATCCGTCGCCCCCGCCGGCTGGAAGCAGACGCCGTGGACGCAGTCGTGGTGCTGGCAAGGCGACGTCTGCGGGTACATCATCGCCACCAACGCGGTGATCTCGCAGAACTTGCCGGCGAACTCGCCGGCGCACCTGCACTCGTAGTCGTTGATGCCGTCTACACAGGTCGCGCCGTTCTGGCACATGTTGCTCTCGCAGTCGTCGACGTTGACCGTGCAGTTCTCGCCCTTGAAACCAGGCAGACACTCGCAAGTGTAATAAGTATCGTGATCGACGCAGCGAGCGTTATTCTTGCAGGGGTTATACTGTAGGGTACAAAAGGGAATTTTGCGGTCACAGTGGCGGCCCATGTAGCCCGCCGGGCATTTGCATTCGTACGAATTGATCAAGTCGACGCAAGTCCCGTTATTTTGGCATTTGTTGTCGACGCAATCGTCCACGTTCGTCTCGCAGCGGAGCCCCGAGAATCCCGGCTGACACTCGCAGCTGAAACGGCCCTCTTCTAGTACCTTGCACGCCCCGTTGTTGCGGCACGGATTGCCATAACAGGCGTCTATCATGAATTCGCAATTCTTTCCGTGGTATCCAGGAGCGCATTTGCACTCGTACTCCCGCTCGGGCAGTGTCAAACATTTGCCGTTATTCTTGCAGGGGAACGTGTAGCACGCGTCACATTTAGCGAGAATTTCGTTACTTATTTGGCCTGAAGATAAAACGGGACATTTTTAATATCGCCATTGAGTAAAATGTTACAAACTGAGTCCTACGGACACCCTGTATGTAAAGAGAAACAACAGCTGTCAAAAAAATGTCACTATACAATTTTCATTAAGGGTTTATAAGAAAATGTTCTTATGGTAAACAATTTTCACCGAAAGTGTCGTACATGTGGTGAACAATTTTCACTAAAACTTTATAAAAAAAAAATGTTCATGTAGTGTACAATTTTCACTGAAAGTTTATTAGAGATGGGCAGCGGAAACTTTCCAAGTCGGGAAAGTTTCCGTTTTTGGAAACTTTCCGGGAAGAAACTTTGAAGGTATAGGAAACTTTCCCTGAAAGTGTCCGAAACATTCCCGGGAAACTTTCACGGAAAGTTTCCGGGAATTTATGTGGAAATTTTAAATTTGCCGTCATAAATGCCTGGCCAAGATTCATGACATAACCTAAAAACTTCAAAAAATTAAAAGTAAAAAAATATTTTTAAAAAAAGCTTTTATTTAAATGCGCTAAAAAGAATAAAATAATCTTTTCTTTTAAAACTTTTACTATCAACTTATAACGTCATTCCACAATTTATATGATATAAAAGCTTGTCGCGAGATTTAAGTAGTGGTATTTACTTAGTTTGAAAACTTAAATCTCGCGACAAGCTTTTATATCATATAAATTGTGGAATGACGTTATAAGTTGATAGTAAAAGTTTTAAAAGAAAAGATTATTTTATTCTTTTTAGCGCATTTAAATAAAAGCTTTTTTTAAAAATATTTTTTTACTTTTAATTTATTTTGTAATTTTTAGTTTGGCCAGGTGTCTGAGTCTATTCATCTCAGTTAACGCATCATTGTTGCAAGGTCGTTTGCCGGTTAGTTTAGAACAGTCTAGCTCTTCAATGAGGAGACCTTCTAATGACCATCTTGGGTGTTCCGCCATGTTGGATTTAGAATGACGTCACACATATAATCATGCATTGTCATCCAAATTAAACGTGTGTACAAAATTTCAGCTCGATCGGTTGAAATTTAACTAGTCCGCCATCTTGGGTGATCCGCCATGTTGGATTTAGAATGACGTCACACATATAATCATGCATTGTCATCCAAATTAAACGTGTGTACAAAATTTCAGCTCGATCGGTTGAAGATATCTGCTTCAAAATTGAGTTGCAAGATTCCACCCGAACAAATTACATACATACATACATACATACATACATTGCAAGTTAAATAAAAGCTTTTAAAAAGAACAAAGAAGAATCACGAACTGTGCTGTAGACCACAGATCAAATATATTTTATTATATTTTTTTATTAGACTTTTTGACTTCTTAAATATTAAATTAAACTAGATAAATAATGATAATATGAACAATATGTGAATTTATTATTCTTTCATATTTGGTTTTATGTTTTATCTTTTACCCTTATGTTTTATTTTTACTTTTGTACAGGGTGTCACAATTAAGATGTTACGAGCGATTATCTCGGTAATTTTTAAGATACATTGGTGGTTCAAAAACTAAACTTGTGTAGTTTTTGTTTTTTCCAAGGAATTGAATGCCGCCAAGAAAAAAACAGTTTAATTTCAAACAAAAAAGTTATCGCCAAATAACCGATTTTTTTTTAAATTAAGATGGCGATTTTATTGCAATTTTTCATTACACTAGTAAAGTGAATAAAAAATCTGCACAACAGGTTGCATATCACTTTTGGTTTAGCGGGAGTAATGGTTTTTTGTCCCAGCTAAGTCTGCAAAAAAATAATTGTATTTTTTTAACAAAAAAAACGTCACTTCTTACGTTTTTTACTGTAGGTAGTAATTAATTAATAATACTAATAATTTAAAATATGAAAGTGGAAATTTGAATTATGATCATGAAATACGAATTACAAAGCAAAACTTTTACATTTTGTGATTTTGTTATACCTTTTCTACAATATCTTTAGCAAATTTCACTTAAAATATGATATATTTGGTATTTTTGGAAAGCTCTAAGTGTGACTAATGAAAGTAAACAATAAAAAAAGAAAATTGGAAACTTTCCGAAAGTTTCGAAAATTTTGGTCGGAAACTTTCTGGGAATTTTCGTAAAGAGGGAACTTTCCCATCTCTAAAGTTTATAAAGAAATGTTCATGTAGTGAACAATTTTCACTGAGTGTTTCTAAAAAAATGTTCGTGACTGAAAGTTTTTTTGGTGGACAATTTTCACTGAATGTCTCTAAGAACACAACAATGAATTTTGCATTGTGCAAATCCGACAGTTTGATGTTGTTCCTCTTTTAATATAATATCTTAACTCGACGATGTCCTCTTTTTACCTTTGCAGATGAACGCAGACGACGGTGTGGAAAGCACAGATTTGTCCTTCATATTTGCCGGTTCGGCACAGTGCGCTATTCCCGGCTCTACATAGTCGACTTTCACCCAGTCGCTGAGCCAACGCAGTGAACAGTCGCAGTACAATGGATTCGAACCTAGTGCGCTAAAATGTTTGGGGTAATTTTTTTGTTAAACGCGAACATTATAAGGAAACCCCGAGCATATAAATATTATATGCTCGGGACTTGAGCAACGTTTGTTTCTTACATATGGCTGATCGCCTTCAAATTCGCGAAGCTTCCTTCGGGTATCAACGATATTTGATTTCCGTGTAGGGACAATATTCTGAGCGATTTTAACCCTTGCAGGGACTCCCTCTGTACACACTGCAGCTTGTTGTAGCTTATGATGAGCGTCGACAGTTTGGACAAGTTCAAAAATGTCAGATTCGACAACATCCCGATGTTGTTATTGCTCAGATCCCTACAACGACAAACATCGTACCGCGGAATTTTACCGTTTCGATTGTTCTTACAGTCTGGTCAGCGACTTCAAGTGGCCGAGCCTGTCCGCTTGTATCCTGTCGATCTGGTTGAAGTCCAGATACAATTCGGACGTTTCCGGCGGTATCCCCCTCGGTATTTCCTTGAGGTTCGCCCTCGAACATCTCACGACCGTCCCGGTACAAGAACACATCGGGGGACAATAGTTCTCGCCCAGGCAGCCCTGATCGCTGTCACCTAAAACGCACATGTGTAAATCGTATAATACCAACCAGTGAAAATCGGTCTTACTAGTGCATTTAAACTCGGTCTTCGGGAGTTCCTTGATCAGCACGTCTTTGACTCGTTCGGGATTGGCGCATCGCGGCGAGGTGCCGCTCAAACCCTTATTCTTGAGCCAATCGGAGAACCACGCCAAGTGGCAGTTGCAGACAAACGGATTCTGCACTAAATTCAACGTGTGGAGCGACTGTAAATGGTCAAACGAGCCAGGCATGACGCAGGTGATCTGGTTGTTGTTGAGCGACAACACTTTGAGGTTGTGCAAGCCCATGAACATCTTATTGTGGATTTCCAAGAGCTTATTTTCGGACAGCAACAGTTCCGTTATTCTCGTGGCGCCCTCAAAGGTGTTTTCTTCGATGCCGACTATTTGGTTTCGTCTCAAATCTAACCTGACCAAATTTGGCAGTCTGCCGAATAAGCCGTCCGATTTTATTCGTGTCAGTTCGTTGTCGTGGAGCAATCTGAAAAGAAACATACATTTTATTCGATGGCATACATAAAATATATTACCTTACAGTTCTGTGGTGTACAACGGTATGTCTCTCGGTATTTCTTTAAGGGTTTTCCCCGAACAATCGACAATAGTACCGTCGCAGGAACATTCAGAAGGACAGGCATTGTCGATGAGGCATTCGCCGGCGTAACGAGTCCTCAAATCCTCTTGGCCTAAAAAAAAGAAACGACATCAAAATTTTACTGTACAAATTCCGCATTTCGTACATTTAAACTTTTCGTCTTTGAGGGCTTCTAAACGTCGCCGTTGCATTCGCTTGGGTGTTTCGCAGCGTGCCCCCGATGTTTCTATGGGGTTGTGGTGAAGGTATTCGGCGAGCCATTTGAGGTTACAGTCACAAATGAAAGGGTTTCTAGCTAGGTGCCTATAAAAAAGATTTTGTTTTATTTATTAATTTTTTTTAACTTCAAGGTTCTTACAGTGTTTGTATTGATCGTAGAGAGTCAAAACTGCCATTAGCAAGCGACTGTATGTTGTTGTCATACAGGGACCTGTAAACTAATGTTGTAAGTACTGGGGAGTATATAAGTAGTGTTGTTATAAGGTGGACTAACACTATATAAAAGACCAGTAATAACATTACAAACAAAATAAACTGCCTGTATGTTTTGACGGCAAGTTTAAATGGACCATTTCCATAAATCCTCTTTTTCAGTTTCTTCTTCTTTATATCTCTGATTTTATTTGAAACGAAAATTTCTTATCGATATAGGTCCATAAAAATATTGAAATGAATTTTGATATGAAATATATCTAGGTAGATAACATATTACGTGTTAATTTTCAGTTAACGTTTCTAACAAAAAAAACTTCATGTGGTGAACAATTTTCACTGAGCATTTCTATGAAAACGTTCACATGGTGAACAATTTTCACTAAGAGTTTTTAAGAAAATGTTCATGTGGTGAACAATTTTCACTAAGAGTTTCTAAGAAAATGTTCATGTGGTGAATAATTTTCACTAAGAGTTTCTGAGAAAATGTTGATGTGGTGAACAATTTTCACTGAGAGTATCTATGAAAATGTTCATGGGGTGAACAATTTTCGCTGAGCATTCCTATGAAAAGGTTCACATGGTGCAACAATTTTCACTAAAAGCTTCTAAAAATATATTCACGTGGTGAATAATTTTGACTGAAAGCTTCTAAAATATTAGTTTCTTTAGAAAATTTCCATGTGGTGAAAAATTTTCACTGAGAGTTTATAAGAAAATGTCCAAGTGGTGTACAATTTTCGCTCAAAGTTTCTGACTAATGTTCATGTGGTGAACAATTTTCATTGAGACTTTATAGGAACATGTTCATGTGATGAACAATTTTCACTGAGAAGTTTCTAAAAAAATTTTCATGTGGTGAACAATTTTCACTAAGAGTTTCTAAGAAAATGTTCATGTGGTGAACAATTTTCACTAAGAGTTTCTATGAAAATGTTCATGGGGTGAACAATTTTCACTGAAAGCTTCTAAAAAAATATTCACGAGGTGAATAATTTTCACTGAAAGCTTAGTTTCTTTAAAAAAATTCAAGAAAATGTCAAAGTGGTGTACAATTTTCGTTGAAAGTTTCCGACAAATGTTCATATGGTGAACAATTTTCATTGAGAGTTTATAGGAACATGTTCATGTAATGAACAATTTTCACTGAGAAGTTTCTAAAAAAATCTTCATATGATGAACAATTTTCACTAAGAGTTTCTAAGAAAATAATATTCATGTGGTGAACATTTTGGAAACGTGGAAAAGTACCAAAATTCATTATTTTCTAGCTAATGTTCAAGTCCTGGTAACAATGAAATTATATAGTGTTGGTCCAAATTTAAGAAACTTACAATAAGTTTAAATTTTGAAGGTTTTTGAAGGTGTCCTTTCTAATACACGATATTTCATTCGCATTTAACAACCTAGAAGAAGATAATTCGATTTTAATCGCCATAATGCAAAGTAAATGAGTTACTCACAATAACTGCAAAGATATCAAATCTTGAAACACACCCGCTGGTAGATCTTTGATTTTGTTTCCATACAACACCCTGTAGACAAAAATGTCGCGTTAGAATTGAGAACAATACACTCAAAAATGATACTTGCAAAGATGTTACTGATTTAAGTCCTTGAAAAGAATCTGGCGCTATCTTAGAAATGTGGTTGTTGCTCAGATCGCTAAAAATGAAAAATTAAAAATAGAACACTACAAAAAACATTCATTTACATTCTCCTTAGTCTCTTGTGTGCGGCAAAGGCCTTGGGTTGTATTTCTACTATCTCGTTTTGTTCTAGGCGTCTAAAATATTGAATAAATCAAACAAAATGCCTCGAAAAATAAATAAATACGTTACAATTCTGTGGTACCATCCGGAAAATGATCGGGTACTTTCGTCAACCCCTTTTCCCGACAATCTACGATCCCATCCGCGCACCTACAGGGGTGCGGGCACTGCGGTTCGCTAACACATTCGGGTATCGCCCTTTCGACCAAACCTACGAGGAGGGGCAAGAGTTGGTGGGACCGGCGATCGAATTTCCGCTTTTTACCTGAACATTTGAATTCGTGCTCTTGTAAGTCGGCCACGCTGTGCCCGCGGAGGTGGGCAGGTGAGTAACAGCGGGCGTACGGCCCCAGCCTGGGCCTGTGACGTCTCAGGAACCGTCCGAGTCCGGACAATTGACAGTCGCAGTGCAGCAAGTTGTCGGAGAGGCGCAGAGACCTCAATCGTGGAGCGAACGTGAAGGCGTCGCGTCCGACCGTTGTCAGGTTGTTGTTGTTCAACGTTCTGAAAGGGAGACTTTTTACAGGGCGTTTATAAGGGTGCATTAAATACCTACAAGACTTCCAGGTCTTTCATGCCGCGCAACGCTGTCTCATCTATACACGTGATACGGTTGTTGTCGAGTTGTCTACAAAGATAACGTTAGGGATGTTCGTGTTGTTTCTGGAGAACTTGAATAAAGAATCCCAGGAGGCAGTCAATTTGTAATTTAAATTAACTTTTGAGACCATGCACCAAAGTGGCATAGGCGTTTGTGTTTGTGGAAATATGCAGAGACTGTCCCGTGCCCAAATTTGTTCCTTCCTGGAGTTCTTTATTTATTCAAAGGGTGAAAACTTACAGATTTTTTATAGCGGAGAGCCCTCGGAATGCTTTCTTGCTGATGACTGAGATCAGGTTGTGGCTGAGGTCCCTGAAGAAAAATTGTTATTACTGAAAATAGTATGCGGGTTCTTCTATGGTGAGGCTGTATGTACAGGAGCAAAGATGGGCAAAGAAGACAAAGACAACAACATCGGCAAATAACAAAATCAGTGCACCATAATAATTGGACAAGTTTAAAATATGTTAATCGCTGTATGCTTGTTTAAAATTCAAATTTTTCTGTTCGCATCGTATTATCATAAATTAGCGTCCTTTCCAATGTGCACCGTGTATCTACTCTTGTAATTTTCTATTTAGTAGTCAAAATATTGCCCAATTTAACAGCGTATCGTTATTTATTTCAAACATTTTTAACAGGCATTAAAAATATGCTAAGCAGGGCTATTAGTGGCAAAATATTAGGCTTACTATCCATGCTTCTAACTAAATAGGCGTCCCAAAAATGTCTACGACGTCCACAAAATTTACTTACAAACGAAATAAGTTCTGCATAGAGACGAACAGACCTTCGGGCCAGTGGCGAATGCTATTGCCATTGAGCCGTCTAAAAAGAAAGAGAAAAAGGTAAGTTATTTTTTTCGGCGCGAACGACGAGAAAAATACTTACAGCCTTTCTAAGTTTAACAAGTCTTGGAATGAGCCTTTCTCGATCGTTTGTATTTGATTGTCAGAAAGTTGCCTAGAAACAATTTCGAGACAAATTGGACGGTGTGATTGCTATTGAAACATACTCATGCTATCGAACGATGCAAGAAAACTTGGAAAAAAGTGCAAGAAGGATTGTGTACTTACAAAATTCGAAGCTTTCCTAAATCCTGGAAGTCAGCCTCGTATATGGCTGTGATATTGTTGGCGGACAAGTCCCTGTAAAAGAAGAAATATAATTAAAAAGTTAGAAAACAGGTTTTTCGCATTTAAAGTCGAAAATTGTCCAAAACTTCCAAAGTCGAATTTTCAAAATAGTATATTTCCTAACAAGTGCGGAAAGTGGCACTTTTCCGCACGCGATTGCAGTTGGCTGAACGACGCGTAGCGGAGTTCAGCCAAGAAATCGAGTGTGGAAAAGACACTTTCCGCAAGAGTTAGGAACACTATTTTTTCTACAAGCGTGCGGAAAAGTAAGACACTTTTCCGCACGCATTTTGGTTAAGAAAGTGTCACTTTTCCGCACTAGTGCGGAAAAGTTATACTTTCTTAACTAAAATGCGTGCGGAAAAGTACACTTTTAAAAGTACACTTTTCCGCACGCTTCTAATTGCCGCTTGTAGAAAAAATTTATTTGCTCGAAACCGGTGAGCCCTATGCCTTTGGGACCATGCTAAATCGATTCAGCTGGTCGATTTACTTAGGAAAAGTTATATTTCCCGGTAGAATTAAAGTTACAGTTGTAGGAGTAGTAGTTTTAGACGTATAGTAAGTTAAATTCTGTTAGAAAACAATATTATGTAGATATATGTATTTTCGTGAAGCATATTTTTGGGTTGTCTGGAAGCCCTAACAAGAAAAAACTACGCCGAAAAATGGACCGAAATGGGAAAGACGTGCGAAGTTATAATATCTTATATAGGGTCTACCCGGGAATATGTAAATTTGACCAAGATGTTCGCCGGTTGTTTTACTGGTCATGCATAAATGCATAAGTCTGGATTTCCTTTTAAAATAGTGCCCAAACTTTGGGCTTTTTCTACCGCGAAAACATATGGTGATATTTCTACGGTTGGGAACGTATACCGGATGACAAATATCATTATTGTTTTACGGTCTGACGAATCCTCGATGCCTATTATTATAATGTTATGTGTTTTGGGCGGTGTCATCCCTCGAAATGAAACGACCAGGGACCCTTTAAAGAGTCCCTGGAAACGACGCAAACAAATTTATATGTACAGTGTGTTCGTTTCAAAGCTCAATTTGTACGAACACAACATAAGTCACTAGAAAGATACGCTATTTCCAGCTCGCTGAAGGCTCCAAATTTATTCCTTTACTCAATGGCTCCAAGCAATTTGTACATTTCGCTCCTCCCAATTTGTAAAACTTAATTGGCGGGCAGCTCGTCAGTTGTATAATATTTCTCTCCGTAGGTATCCGTGTGCCCAGGTGTCCAACGCTCATACTTTACTACGGGCGTGGGCAGATCTAACACGCCTTTTATTAGGTGAATATCTGAAGATTGCCCAACGTGGAGACATCGATTATTCGTGGAAACCTTCAAAGGGGGACACCAAATGGACCGTAGAACGTCTGCGGCAATTAGAGGCGTCTTTGGGCGACCCACGGGAAAATGGAAGCGGTCGAGGCAATGGAAAAAGCGTAATGGAGAGGGGGGCAGTAGGGTTGATCGAGCACCGCAACCGCAGAACCTTTCCTTTGATAATGTTAAAAGGGGGCGGTTGCTTTCGCTATAAGAAAAACCAGACGGGGACTGATATGATTTTATTTCGGAAGAAAAAGGGGGAGAAATACGGCGTTGTAGAGTGCGCCTATCGGCGCAGCATATCAAATATAATGGAATTAGAGTCTAGAAAAATCATAACATAAAGATTTTTTCTTGAAAAAAAAATTTTTTTTAAGAAAATAAGAAAAAACAGAGCGAGTTACAGTGTTGTATCTTACGCCATTCGACAGGGCGGCTCAAAATGAACGAAATACGTGATTTTTAGGCTTCACGAAAAATTACTCTAGTCGTAGTAATGTTTTTTTTACTACTAACCTGAGAAATCACCATTATTTACCTCATTCCTCTAATGAGAAGTAATATTTCTCTATCTAGGTAAATAATGATAATAAAAAAATACCTAGGTAAATAATGAAACATTTTCTATATGACATTTAAAACTTATTTTCATTTTGTCAGCTTGACAACTCAACTCCCAGGCTAAATCTATTCAAATATGTAAAATATATTAGTAGTAAAAAAAATTCTATATACACTTCGGTTGAGAAGGCCATTATTTACCTCGCATATTCTATCCTTGGGCGCTAAAAATGCTCGGTAAATAATGGCTCACTTCTCAACCTAAGTGTATAATATACTATTCCTAAGATCTTGTAATTTTTTTTATTATACTTCTTTGAAAACACCTTATTTTAATCTGTTTTAGCAATAATGAAAGATGGGGTTTTTCGGGTTAGCGCACGGAAACAGCGCATGGAAAAACATTCCGTGCGCTGAATAAAAATACCGAATATATGGCTTTAAAATAGAAATATACAGCAAAGTAAACTAAATTTAAGAAACTCTATGTGCTCTCTGATATTTAACATATACCTATTTTGTATTTTAATTCGTAAGTGTTTCAATATTTAGATACATTTCTGTAATATTTTTGACGTTTTATTCACTTTATCTGACAATAACTAATTTACAACAAAGCACCTTTTAAATAATTTGTGAGTAACCATGGAAACGCATCATACATACCAAACACTATATACTTATTGTCTGCATTGTTTATTTTTTGTCAATTAAATATATTATAATATGCCGATAAAATGTTTTAAGTTTCCGTTTTCAAAGAAGTATGATAAAAAAATTTTTTTATTTACTTCTTTGAAAACACCTTATTTTCATCTGTTTTAGCAATAATGAAAGATGGGGTTTTTCGGGCTAGCGCACGGAAACAGCGCATGGAAAAACTTTCCGTGCGCTGAATAAAAATACCGAATATATGGCTTTAAAATAGAAATATACAGCAAAGTAAACTAAATTTAAGAAACTCTATGTGCTCTCTGATATTTAACATGTAGGGGAATGGTGGGAGGATTGGGACGGTTTTGGTTTGGGACACTTTCAAATTTCCCTCTTTAAATATGTCTGTGAGTAACTACACTTGGTTACTAGATGGCGCCCAGCCATAGAGTTATAATGCAATACAAATCTCCAGTCGGCTTTTACTAGTTGGTGCAGTAGGAGATAAATATATTTATTGCTACGTTTTCTTAAATTTTTGCTTTGGCACATGCTTTTTAATATAACATAACCTAACAAGATTGTGGAAAGATGAATAGGCTTGCAGTATTGCGTAATTTGGTGGACATTTATCGCCAGTTACGGTGTCCCTGAAAATTAACCTCAACTTTGTGTAATCCTGATTTATGAAATGTGTAGATAGCAGGAAGGTTTGGACCACTCAATATAGGGAGGTTTGGGACAGTGTCAATGCCAATGATTATCTAAAGTTACTGGATATTTTAGGATTTCAAAACAATTATCATGCCTCGTAAATATAAGAATAAAGGAAATAGAGAAATTTTACCTCAAAAGAATTTGTCGATTTCCAAAGGCAGCTCCACGTATTAAAAAAGTGGTGGCCCAAGACCTGGAAAGTCAAGGGTAGTAAAGGGGGACACCCAAAAGAAATGAAATAGAGGAACAGCAACTTTGCAGAAAAAGGAAAAAGGAGGCAGAGAAAAGAAAAGCTACAATAAGAAAGCCGATAGTGACAACAGAATGTTCATCCTCTGAAAACAAAGACATTAACGGAAAAACTGTTTGCAAAGATAGTAGCTCTGGTTTAGAATGTAATAGCGATGAAGAAGACAATAATTCTACTGAACTAGACATCAGTGATAAAACGTACATCGAAGGGGATTACATTTCAGTGAAACTAAAAGTAGAAGGCAAAAGAGTAAACTTTGTAGGTACATTACATTGGAAAGGTGTTGGAGGTCCTGCACTTTGAAATGCCCTCCTTTAAAGTGAAATACCTTCGTAAAAGTGTAAAAAACAATGAATTATATTTCCCCAACGAAGATGACATAGAAGAGGTTTCTGTAAACAAAATTATAGGAAAACTGCAAGAGCCAAAAATCAAGGGACCGAGTAAAAGAACCAGTAAATATTTACATTTTAAAGAAAATTTGACAATTTACGAAAATTTGCGATAATTTTAATCATGTACCAAACCTCCCACTAGGTTGGTCCAAACATCCCTATGGTAGGGAGGTTTGGGACAGTTTTGATTTTTTCTAAAAATATAGGTACAAAACAAACTGTTCAGTTTTTATAAGAATTAAAGTTTTATTTTGGTTTATAGTTGTCTACTCTTCCTTTTGTGGAATTTTAAAGAGTTTTCAAGTATTACAACCCATAAAAATATGCCCCTGAAAAATATCGTCCCAATCCTCCCGCCTCTCCCCTACCTATTTTGTATTTTAATTCGTAAGTGTTTCAATATTTACATACATTTCTGTAATATTTTTGACGTTTTATTCACCTTATCTGACAATAACTAATTTACAACAAAGCACCTTTGAAATAATTTGAGAGTAACCATGGAAACGCATCATACATACCAAACACTATATTATCTGCATTGTTTATTTTTTGTCAATTAAATTTATTATAATATGCCGATAAAATGTTTTAAGTTTCCGTTTTCAAAGAAGTATAATAAAAAATATCGTTCATTACACGGCCAGAAATAGATTTTTCCGTGCTTGCATGACTTTCCAACTCTTGTGGAAAGTGTCTTTTCCACACTCGATTTCTTGGCTGAACTCCGCTACGCGTCGTTCAGCCAACTGCAATCGCGTGCGGAAAAGTGGCAGTTTCCGCACTTGTTAGGAAATATACTATATTTCCAGACTCGTAATGAAATATACTATTTGAAGATTTGGACGACTACTCCATTTTGAAGTAAAACTATAAGCAAACTGGGGGTGCTACGACCCTTTACCGTGTGCTATTCGACAGAACGACCCAAAATGAACAACATGCTTTATTTCCAGGCTACAGAAAAAAGTGTTCTCGTCCTAGTTAGTGGCTTTTTCCCACATCCTGGTAATTTTTTTTGGAAAATTTAGTACTTCAATTTGGATGAAAAATATATGATAACATTGATAACCGGTAGAGATATGATTTGTAACCTTGTGCAATTCACAGAGCGACTCGGAATGAAAAAAATACTGTAACATTAGCCCATAGAGAAAATGCCACTGCGACTAAAGCAATTTTGTTTCTATGAAACTATCAAATCTTGGACCCCGGCCAGAGAACCAGTTATTCATCGCCAAAATCACTTTGATAAATTGCATCCCTACCTGTTCAGCCCCCTCGAATAAATCACAGGATATCCCAGAAACACCCCCCCCCCTTCCCTTGCCGAGCATTCCTTACGCCGAAAACTCCAAACAATCAACCATAATGGCAACAATGGTCCCCAGAAGAGCCTCTCAACCCCTTTATTGTACTGCCAACAAGGCACCCACCCCCTTTGGGGGCCGGTAATGTTATTAATTAGCAGCAACCCCCCCGCCCGTTGGGGGTGGTTTCCTTCTGCCACCCCGATTTTTCAACGCGACGATGCGAGAAAAACTATCGGGATCGACCCCCTTTAATTGTTCTAACTGCGGGGGTTGTCGTAATCCCAGGGCTGAGAGGGGACAGTGATATATTCGGCGGAAGGGATGAGCGATCGGCGGTTGAAATTGCAGCGCGGGGGTGGGGTCGGATTCGATATTTCCAGTTAAAACAAACGGGGTTATTTTATCGCTTCATGTTACACACGGTTTCGTACTTAACGGTTCCAACACGCGAGCCTTGCGACTTCAGTCGAAGAAAGCTGGCGGTTTGAAGCCCCAAGAAGGTAATCTAATAAACCCCGCGCACTAAACAATACGTTTACGGTTTTCCGGAATAATTCTTTTGTGTTCGCTGCATTCAAAGAAGAATCCGGGAAGCGTTCGATCGATCCAGAAGGTGGCAATGCTTTCCACAACAACCCGTCGGGTTATGTACGGCATACAGAGCCGTTAGGGCTAAGTATAATTGCCTTTTACGCCGCCGATGAGCTATAAAGATACCGGCTATCAGTGTTATGTCCCTAATTTCGCGTGGCAGTCACGATTCTCGACGTGGGGCGGAGTTTCCGTTGAAATGGGGACCGCCTTTGTGGTTCCGCCGTGCGCCAATCGACGCAGCGGCCCAAAATGAGCAACTTTTGCACCGGAAAGAATTATCTTTCATCTGGATCGAAGATCTTCGTAATTGTTTTGAAGATTCGGGCGGCAACTTCACTTTGGAGGAAAACTGTGTGAAATCTGGGGGAGCTACGATGTTTTACCTTGTGCCATTCGACAGAACGACTCAAAACGAACAAAATACTTTATTTACAGGCCACAGGAAAAAGTATTCTGGTTCTAATAGTGTTTTTTTCCACAACCTGGTAATTTTTTTGAAAAATTTGTCAGATCACTTCAATTTGGATGAAAAATACATGAAATCGGGAGAGTTACGACCTTTTACCTTGTGCCATTCGACAAATCGACTCAAAAGTAGCAAAATAGGTACATAATTTTGAGCCTCCAGAAAAATGTATCGGAACGTTACAGTAAATTTAATCTCGAACGCGAAATTTCTTTTGCGCCAAACTAGACTTTCCCGAAGGAAAACAAAAGAAAATATTTGCATTTCCCGTTTGATTTCCCAGCGCCTGAGTAAAAGAAAACAAACATCTTTAGATGGGACGTTCGTCGTCCCTCATACTTTCGATAACGTCGCTTTTTTTTCTAAGACGGATGGGGCTCCGAATCGCTTCAGACATCAAAAGCGGACTCTAAAAGGGGGAGGGCCCAGCACAAAGGGGGCACTTTTGTGTCAATTATTACCCGAGGGACTCCCGGCGAACCCCTGTACAAGTCTATCGGAATAAAACCGAAACTCTTGAGGTTACGTATACTTTAATATAATTGTTGGGGAATATTCAGCTGGCCTTTACAGGTAATTAGGTAGGAACTTTCGTACTTAATAGCTGCTTTTATCAGCCCATAAACTTTTTACGGGTCGCACGCAACTCTTTTCTATTTTCGGTCGAAGGATAAAACCGCGCAAGCTTATACAGGGTGTAAAAAATCGAAACCGCGCTCCGGAAACAACAGTGGCTTTTCAGGGTGGTCTATGCAGTGGAAAGGGAATGTTTTACCAGCTCAAGAACATACATCTGAACATAGCAACTTAATGTTATTAAGAAAAGTTGTCTAGAATTAAAAGTTATGTCTAAATACCAAAACAAGGCCTTTGAAAAACATTAATAATAATATCCGAACATTTTTTTTAATGTTCACCTTAAATACTTTCATAAATTAATCAAAATAAAATCAATTTCCTATAACGTTGTTGAAATTCAAGCATGTTTGTACAATTAACTTAGATTTTTATTTGTTTAGAGAATCGCAAACTTCATGTTTGTTGCAACTTGCCTATGGTCCGGCAGGGCCGGTAGGCGCTTGTTAACAACACTTTAGAATTTCGCAAAAATTTTTCTTACCAAGGTAAAACATTAGTAATGATAATGTGTATATTAAAAAACTCTCAAAAAATGTTTTTCTTAGGAGGCCATGTTTTGGTATTAAGGCATAGCTTTTAATTCTAAACAACTTTTCTTAATAACATTTTGCTGAATTTTATGAAGTAAGGTAGGTACCACTTACTTTTACTCTTGTACAATTTTTATATTTTTTTGACCTTCCCTGAATGCTGTTTAACGTACAACCATTCTAAGTGCACCTAATATAATTATTGAACAAGTATCAACTTTTGGCAATATCTGTATTTTGGTTCATCATGATAATTAAGTATAATATTTATAAGAGATAATCAAATTTTTATTTAGATAAAAAATATAACACATCATTTGGACAAAATCAATTGTTTTACAGGGGATTAAAATTATTACAAAAAGAAAGTAAGCGGCTTCATGATGGGAATAAATTTCGGCAACTGGTAATATCATACCAACATCCAAGTTCTAATGGATGTGCCGCTGTTTTCATATTTTAATTATTTAAAGATATAAATAAAAAAAATGGAAAATTGAGATTTTTATAAATATTATAATTATTTAAATTATTATAATGACAATTTCATAAAGGGACATCTGCCACCTATAGAACCGCACAATATAACGTCCTACGAAATTAATATTGCGAATTGTAATATGGCAGCGTTCGCCTCTGGGTTTCATTATGAGCAAGGGCTGGGGCAACCGTATTGTTTCTCGCTTGTTATTGCGGTGTCTCCTGCCTGTAAGGGGGTGATATTTGCCCCCGAGAGCAGTTCGAAATTAAATTACTTTCTGCCGAACATTCGGTTGCCAAAGAACGCGAAATTATGTAAATCAGCTATGCCGCTGTTTGGGCCTTACATTTTTTGACGGGCAAAATAGTTTTTCCAGACTTCAAAAACTGCACGAACAGGTTTTTTTTGCCGGTATTTCAACGGTACATGCCCCCCGTGCGGCCAGTCTCACTTCTTCTCTTTTTCAGTCACGTTTTCGACATTTTAACCGACTCTCTCATGATAAATGCGAGTGATTTATCGCACCGGCCACGGCGACGTGATCTCTTTCAACATCTTCGGCTTACACGCCACCAGGTCAAAGCCCATTTTCCACAGAGAAAGCTTGGACACAATATCGGCAAATGGAACCCCCAAAAAATGGCGACGTCGTATTTTATTATTTTGATCGAAGGGCCCAAGCCATATAGAACGACGTTAGCTTCCCCCATTTCCTATTAATTCGCCTTTAACTCACCTGGACTCCGAAACCACGTCTCCTCGTAACCACTAACATGTTTTACGTTAAAAGACTCGTATATTGAGCGGTCGCGTGTTAAATTCGACATTTCCCATTGGAAAATTGTCTGTTTTTCCCCGTTTTATCTCAATTGAAGTCAGTATAAATTGCGGATAGCAGACAAGAACACGAATCCAACTCCTGGGACATTATCTAGCCATAACCAAGGGTACCAACATTATCTCACAGGCATTTTGGAAGGTTTGAAGGTTATTTTCATAAAACCACTCGAAATGATACCTTCGGCTGCACGTTTTTGAGCTGGTAATATTGCCCCGGCGCTCAAATTTCAATTATAAATAACCTTTCCACTGCATAGACCACCCTGAAAAGCGACTGTTGTTTCCCGAGCTCGGTTTCGATTTTTTACACCCTGTATAAGCTTGCGCGGTTTTATCTTTCGACCGAAAATAGAAAAGAGTTGCGTGCGACCCGTAAAAAGTTTATGGGCTGATAAAAGCAGCTATTAAGTACGAAAGTTCCTACCTAAGTACCTGTAAAAGCCAGCTGAATATTCCCCAACAATTATATTAAAGTATACGTAACCTCAAGAGTTTCGGTTTTATTCCGATAGACTTGTACAGGGGTTCGCCGGGAGTCCCTCGGGTAATAATTGACACAAAAGTGCCCCCTTTGTGCTGGGCCCTCCCCCTTTTAGAGTCCGCTTTTGATGTCTGAAGCGATTCGGAGCCCCATCCGTCTTAGAAAAAAAAAGCGACGTTATCGAAAGTATGGGGGACGACGAACGTCCCATCTAAAGATGTTTGTTTTCTTTTACTCAGGCGCTGGGAAATCAAACGGGAAATGTAAATATTTTCTTTTGTTTTCCTTCGGGAAAGTCTAGTTTGGCAGAAAAGAAATTTCGCGTTCGTGATAAAATTTACTGTAAGGCTCCGATAAATTTTTCTAGAGGCTCAAAACGATGTACTTATTTTGCTAATTTTGAGTCGGTCTGTCGATTGGCATAAGGTAAAAGGTCGTAACTCTCCCGGTTTCATGTATTTTTCATCCAAATTGAACTGATTTGACAAATTTTTCAAAAAAAATTACCAGGTTGTGGAAAAAAATCACTATTAGAACCAGAATACTTTTTCATGTGGCCTGAAAATAAAGTATTTTGTTCGTTTTGAGTCGTTCTGTCGAATGGCACAAGGTAAAACGTCGTAACTCCCCCAGGTTTCATACAGTTTTCCTCCAAAGTGAAGTTGCCGCCCAAATCTTCAAAACAATTACGAAGATCTTCGATCCAGATGAAAGATAATTCTTTCCGGTGCAAACGTTGTTCATTTTGGGTTGCTGCGTCGATTGGCGCAAGGCGGAACCACAAAGGCAGCCCCCATTTCAACGGAAACTCCGCCCCACGTCGAGAATCGTGGCTGCCACGCGAAATTAGGGACATAACACTGATAGCCGGTATCTTTATAGCTCATCGGCGGCGTAAAAGGCAATTATACTTAGCCCTAACGGCTCTGTATGCCGTACATAACCCCGTCGGGTTATTGTGGAGAGCTTTACCACCTTTCAGATCGATCGAACGCTTCCCAGATCCTTCTTGAAGACCTCACAAGTCGAAAAATCGTCGCAAAAAAAACTAAGGTATAAAAATGGCGCGTTTTACGACAGTACGGACACTTCGGAAGCATTCAGAGTAAAGACACGTATAGTATAATACCTTTTTTGGAGGCAAAAAGCAAAAACTCAGCTTCCAAGTCACCAACACTACATAACTGACTTAAATTTCGAGCCGTGAACGGACACGTGGCAACGTCGCAGCCGGACAGTTCGATATGTTTGATCACGATCCAGATAACAACGAAAGGACGAAGTAATATTCCTGCCATTTTATGCCATCAAAATTTTCGGTGTACAGCGACGTCTAATTCGCAACCCCTCGTACCAAAACCTAATTAAACTTTTGACGCGAAATCAAAGTTAGCTGGGGAACGATTTACATATACCGCGAGAGGGATTTGGAGTGTTGGATTTTCCTCTCGATTTGAGCTTGGAAAATTCACGCAGCATGAGAAACATCGAGTGAATGAAAATATGGGAAGAAGAACAACCCGTGTTGTACGTTACAATACTTTTATTGTGTTTGAGTTCAATAGATGGCGCTAGAGTGACTTAACTGTCAACTTTCTCGGTTTAGCCGTGTTGCAAAAATACGTATGCATATTTTTAGCCTACAGGGTGTCGGCCGAAGGCGCAAATTACCAAAGATAAATCACGGAGTTAAGCAGAGGCAAAATGTTCCTTCTTATTTCCAATTCTGTAAACTATTAATCAACCTGCGTAGCGCTCTCTTATTGCAGCTTTCTCGGGTCCGGCGGTGCGCAGAATTACACCTTTTTAAGAGTGGGATTACACGGTATTTTGAGATAAGATGACCGCCCGAGGGGTCCGGCGGCGAGTAAACGCATGCACACACATATTTTTTGTAAAATCCGCTGAATATTTGCCGAATCGAAAAATTTTCCGGTTCGGCCACACCCGGTTGAAGTTCCCTTTTGTGCGTTTGACAGGGCGGCGGAAGCAGTATTAAAAATTTAGGGGAAACTCCACCGCAATACCGTTTCGTATAATTTGGCTTGTCCGTGGTTGTAGGGAATTTGTCAGCAGTCGAATTTTGGCGGTACAAATGCCGCCGTATTTTTCACCCGTCGCGTGCGTTATAGGCCGGGGAAATTACGGTAAAAAAAGAACGAAACCTAGACAAAATTCATAACCGCATTTTTATAATGCCATCACAGAATATTGGTAATAAATGAACGCCAGAATTGTTTTTTTTATAAAAAATAAACATAAGCGTGTGGGCGTTTTTTTGAAAAATACATTTTCTTGTTGTAATAAAGACGGCATAAATATTAACTGCGAATTTTAAGCTTCATTTATTAGTAAGTAAGGTATATAAAGTTGAGATTGATAAATTAAACAGATTACGTTTGCGCAAGTATCCGAATGATGTAAAAATGACATTTTGCGTAATATTTTGTTGGGCAAAAATATTAACTGCGTTTTTATTATTTATAATTACCTTAAAAATCAAGTATTAACAGTTTGTTCCGAAATTAAACATATTGTTTCGTGGGAAATCGCATTTTAAAGAAATTTGAAGCTGTCTTTGACAGCAAAATTATTAACTGGCTGATTTTTGTTAAACTTTGTAAGTGGATACTAAGTCTTGTTAAATTGTTTGAAATTAAACAAAAATTGGTAACGGAAGTATTTTTGCTCCTCCTATACAAATGACAAGTGACAGTTGACGTAGTGAGGTAGTATATGTACACCCCGATTACTGTAAGAAGTCCCGATTTTGTCAGATGACATTCTCCACAAAATCCCTAGGATTTTTTTGTTAACCATAGGTATAACATTGGTATATGTGTCTCAACCAGTTAATGACGTCACTCATTGATTTATGATGTGAAAAGTTACCCAAGTGATACGAAAAAAAGAGCATAATAAAATAAAAACCCTACTGCAATCACGATTATGCCGCTACAAATAAAAATAACTATGACTACAACTCATTTTAATAATAATTTCAAACGTCATGGAAACACTTTCGTTTTGGTATTTTGTAATAATCAGCTGCTTTTGGCAACGTCTAGGGGCGGACTCAGGCAAATTTAGCTTCGGTGTGTCAAAGTGACAGTGAAGGTTTTGCAGATCGTTCAAACTGGTTTAAACATTCGGTAATGAAAATATTCGCGGGTTTTCTACGTTTTGTGAGTTTTACCCTCATCTGTGTTGTTCTTGTTCGTGTTACTTTTCGTGTTATTAGTGCAAATGGGCTCGTTACTGACCTGAACTTATGACCCGGTTGCATTTTTTGCTGCATTAATGCCAACTTAGGATATCGAAATTACCAATTGACAGTCCCAGTAAGGACTTCTTAAAGTAATTTGAGTATATATGCACCGTAAATAAATGTTTAATTTCGCTATATGTGATTTAATATAGCTATATTGTAAAAAGTTAAACAAAAAAAAACAGTTAATATTTTCGATTTTCCTAAAGAAATGACAAGTGACAGTTGACCTATATATGCACCGTAAATAAATGATTAATTTCGCTATATATGATTCAATATAGTTATATTGTAAAAAGTTAAACAACAAAAAACAGTTAATATTTTTGCCTATTCTATACCAATGAGAAGTGACAGCTGACGTACATGCGGCTCAGATAAATGTTTAATTTTGCATAAGTTACATTCTATTTGTAAAAGGGAATGATCATCTGCAATAAAAACGTAGTTAATATTTTTGCTTTTGCCGAAATAGAAAATTATCCGATTTTTATCCCTCTTTGTCGATCTAAGTTACTTGTTTAATTTCTTAATATATGTTAGCAAGGGAAGTTTTTTTACCTAAAGAGTCTAAACAAATCCAGTTAACATTTTTGCTCGAAATTTCTAACGAAAAATAGGTGTTTTTTAAAGTAACTCAAGGTTCCGTTTTTTCAAAATGTTTAATTTTTTGTTTCTACCAACGTATTTATTTATAACTTTGATATGGTAAAACAAAATTGCAGTTAAATTTTTTGTCTAGGTCAAATTCTATTTTCCCTGGCCTATTAGGGCATAAACAAATTCGTAGAATAATAACGTATAATCTGTATGTCATCTAGATGCGATGCAGCGCAATTCGAGACAATAAAACGAATGAATAATTCACAATGTAAGGGAAGGAATAGGAATGCGAACGCACTTTTGAGAATGGCTTACGGAGGGCATGCTTCACTTTCTATAACATTTCGACACTCGCACCGATTTTCCCAGTTTTCCCGAGTGCCGGTTAATCGTTGTGTATTTATGTAAATGCTTTGAACTCGGACACACACGCGAACGTGTATTCTAATAATTACTCGAAGGTATTTTCATAATCCGTCATAATTTACAGAATTAGGGGCGCAAATACGACGCCTTTTGCAAAAAAAGAGAGAAATGGTGGATTAAAAGAGAAATATGGGGCTAGAAAAATACCCAAATAAATCAACACTTTAAATAATTAAAGCCCGGTGCCATTTGTTTTCGCCCAGACGTCCGTTTCAAAATCAATTTGCATATTTATCGAACGAGGAGAGTTTCTTTCAAAAACAAACCCGCCTACGACATATTTACGGCACAACGAAAATTGACTGCAAAATAAACAATTCACAAATTTGCCACCAGCCCTCAAAATTAAATTCCTCGCCCTCAAAAACCTACAAAACAATTTCCACGTGCAACTATAGAATCAAGGAATTCCAGGAAGGAGTCAAAGCTCTACGTGTATTATAAAGACGGAAATCGACCAAGTTTTGACACAATATTTCGATATAGGTGTCAGTATGTGGTATTTAGATAAATTTTTGGTTATTATGCTTAGCTGTGCAGCTTGTGGCACTTCCCTGACCGCCAAAACTAAAATGTTTGAGGATAATAATCCATCTGTAAGTAATTTTGTAATTTAAATTAACTTTTAAGGCCACGCGCCAAAGTGGCACAAGCGTTTGTGCAGGTACCTACTACTTCATAATTGGAAATTTAAAATTAGAATTGCTGTTTTATCAAGAAAACAAACTACCTTATAATTTTTTGCCCAAATTTATGCCCTCCTAAGGGTTCTTTATTCGAAGGAGTAAACCCACTATTATAATTTGCCGATTAAAATAAACGATAGATGATCTTTCCCTGTATTTTTTCATTTCAATATCTGGCTATGTACACAATAATAATTGGATACAAATAGATGATATGCCAGACCTTGCGTCTTTCTAATATATTCTTGCTACACTGAATTTATCGCTCTGTAATGCACCGAACAATGCGTTTGATATTTAAAACGACCGGCTTTGTCGTATATCGCGTTTCGAACTCTTCATAATTGACGCCACAAGTGTCAATCTGCCAGCCAATAATTCTGCATTCCCAATGCAGTTGGATCGCAATTGGATTTATTATGGAATTTTAAAATGGGCCATTTTTTGGACCCTTTTGTTTTCGACTATTATAATCCACTGTATTTTTTCATGAACTTTATTATATTTGTTCATTCCTACGTTAATGGTCCTGTTAGTATACAAGGGTATGGTAGGTACTAGGGTTCCTTTATAGGTACATATCACTTTTGATCAATGAATAAAGGAACCCAGGAAGAAAATGTGGGAACAGTCTCAGTCTGCATATGGCGGGAAGAAATAAGTAAGGTACCTACAATACAGGCAACAAATTATAAGGCAAGTTTATGTCTTTTAAGTTTAGGAATCCTCGATAATACTGCAAATCTAATTAAGAAGTAGGTAGCTACACAAACGCGAATGCCACATTGGGACATGTCCTCAAAAGTTAATTTAAATTATAAAATTACTTACCGATGGATTATTATCCTCAAACATTTTAGTTTTGGCGGTCAGGGAAGTGCTACAAGCCGCCCAGCTAAGCATAATAATAACTCGAAAAGTATCTAAATACCACATATTGACCCCTATCACCGTGTCAGATATGACAATATTGTGTCAGAACTTGGTTACTACCGATTTCCGTCTTACCTATTTTATAATAGAGCTTTGACTCCACTGAAAAATCTTCAGGGTGACTCAAAAAAAATGAAAATTGAAGAGGGTGCGATAAATTTGAACTGTAGTCCCCTTGCCGATGCACAGGCAGGCGGTTTTTAATATGTATGCCCAACATGACGCAACCAAAACCGAGGGGGTGGGCATGGTTATTGGCATCCCCCTGCTTTGTAATTCGTAATTATTGCCACCCCTCCCAGTACGCTGCAGATTCGATCCGGTTTGTTTCGCGAATAATGCACGTACGCCCTCGACTTTGTTGCGATTCTCTCTAAATGCCTACGCCAACCTCGCTTCTCGGTAGGCCCGAGACAAAACCGCCGCGAAGTTCGCCGTGAAAACGGGCCCGTTGTGATTCAAATGCGAAAAACCAACAAACGAGACTTCGTCCCAAAAAAACGAACGTGCGAAATTCCCGCGTTCGAGCCGGGTGTGCCTCAGGGTTCACTCCCGGGGCCGGGTTAGATTCAGGGATAATAGAAGCCCCTAAACCCCATCAAAAGTGGGGAATATCGAGTTAAGGGTGGAATTAGTGTGGTCGGGTGCACTTTAATGGGATGAGCACGTGCGGGGACCACCAGTGCGTCGCGCACGTCACAACATATCTTAATCAAGCCTGCCTGGGTCCGTGAAATTGTGCAGTGCGTTCAAAAGTGAAGAGAGTATCCAGTCGCGGTAATTTTTTTCGGGCACGAAAATTGGCGGCATAAGGCAGGCATACTTGTACAACCAGACGCGTGCCGTCGATATCTCAATAACAGGAAGAGCTACTTAAAGCCATTAGGGTCATACGCACTTGGAAATTCAATTGGGAAAATGCACTTTGTGTCTAGTATTTTAGCTTACAGAATACAGAAATAGTTATTTAAGGCACTGAAGTTTGACTTTTTATGACTCATGTGAAATTTAGTTGCCGAGGCCTCGGGCCACGTCCCCAAGCTCTATTTTCCAATTCTAAATCGGCTGCGTGTCTCTCCTTTAAATATCCATTTTCTGGATATGCCATATCGTGCTACTTGCACGCAGCGTCTAACTTATTTATATCAGCGTCACCTCTCGCAATTCTTTTTTGTAATTTATTATTCGCCAACCCTTCACCTGTGAAGGATGACATTGAACTGATTCCCAGTCAAGTGCACTTGGACGTATTTATATGTTCTGCGCTCAGAAGCGATCTGAACAGTCAGACCTCTGTGCCGATTTCTGAGCTTTTAATGACGATTAAATATATTTCTGAACGATATTTTTTACTATACTTTAAAATGTGTAAAAGTAGATAGGGTATATAAAGATACTTCTTGAAACATTTACGCAAGAGAGTATATTTCGTATCGGCGGTTGTTTATCTATAGAAAATTACCTTCTTCCGACAAAGAAAAAACAAAAAACTACGTGGCTAATTCCTTAATGATGCCGCCTTAGGTGGGTCTCCTAAATGGCTACCAAGTTAATGTGTTTCATATTATAGCCCGAGGCGGAACATAAGCTATAGGTAGTAAGTAATGGGAGAGTAGGTAATATCTTTTTTTCTTCGCGGTAATTTGTGTAAATAACCACTCCGGGGTAGTATAATCTGATTCAATAGCGACGAGGAAAAGTTATCATTTTAGAAAGATGCGGCTTTCGTAGGCGTTACTGGAAATACTTTTCGACTACGGCCTGTAGGCGTTTAAATTCATGATGTTTCAACATAATTAAATTAAAAGTATAGGTAGGCAGCGGAAGAAGAAAGCCAGGGAAAACAAATAGCAATTAAAGAGCGATTCCGTTCGGAAAAACAACAAGGCGTATACAAACTTCGAAGTTATACAAATAGTCGTCTCTTTAATTTTGTAGAATGTAATTTGTTGGCGATTTATCCAATTTATTTCGTGTTTAATAAAATTCAGGAACACAAGTGTTCACTAGACTGGTTCTACAGAAGTAGGCTTAACATATCACCTGCAGTGGAGAGAGAAACTCTTAAAATACACATCTAATTTTTGTTTAAAGCATGCAGAGTTATGTAAATAAATGCAGGATGCCATCCTGGGGTACATATAACTTTTTTATACTCTCCAACTGGTATGGAAGATACGATCTATACGATAACAAAACGGTCTGTGTCGACCTGTCGGTATATTAATTGGTAGACCGAGTACCCATCCGAGTTTTTACTTTTTCTTTGAAATAAATCGTTACACGTTTCTGACGACATTATAATCGATTGGAGCGGTTATCAAGCACTTAGCTTCTATCAGCGGTCTTTAAATATTAGAGGCGTATACATAATATAAACGAATAATAATTGATTTTGGCCGGGGTCCAAATGCGAGCTTATTTTTCTTACTGCTATCAAGGTATACGGTCGAAGGAAGTTCCAAATAATAAACAGCCGAAAGTTTTTGAAGTGTGCCGATTTAATACGAACATAAAAAGTCAATAAAAGGCAGACAGCGAGTGGCTATACGAACTTTGGCAGTCGTAAACAAATAGATATATGGTTTTCTTCGATTGAAAGTTGAAAGCACAGAATAGCTACATTACGTGTGGATAATATTCTGTGTTGGAAGTCTGTAGATACCAAATTTCACTAAAATATTTTAGTCCCAAGGGAGTAAATATTCTATGTCTTTTAGTAAAAAGTTATACCACAGGATAAACAATATCCAGTATGATAAGTCGACGCCACTACTGGTAGAATGCTTTTATCGAGCAGACCAGAATCACTAAAGAATGGAATGCGAGGAATGCATCAGGGATGTACTCAAATATATTGGGAATTCCACCAGATTTGGGATTTCCCAGAATTCTTTACCTGTACTCTGCCATCAGTGTGCCCACAGGTATAAAAATTATTCCTTCAACTGTGCACAGACGTTATAACAATATCCAAACCATTTATGTAAGAAAATAATTTAACCCCGGTCCTGTGTCCCATCGATTTTTATAGGGCGTAGTCTAAAATAAAGAAGTAACGTGACTTCAAAGTGAGATTCTATTGGAGAATGAGTTTGTATAAAAAACGAAAGTCACTACCGCCGAGATCAAAGGCGCCGACAGGAAGATATAATAATAACAAGGTTAATAATAATAGGTTTTTATTTAACAAACAATTGAAATTACAATATTCAGAGGTACAATTCCTTATTGTTAAAATAAAAACAAATAAATCACAGAAACTGTACATAAGCAGTTTGTGCGTGATATAATTAAAGCATACATAATACACAGATTTTCTATCGTTAGTGCAAATACAAATAAATCGCAGAAACTGTGCAGAAGCAATGAATTCATCTGACAGAGACACAAACACACAGTCACATCCAGGTTGGCGTCATGTTAAGGTAAGTAAGTCAAAAGCCGGTAAGTAATGTATATTCATATTATGTTAGTAAAGTCAAATTCAGGTAGGTACACGTGGTTTGTAAAGTTTATTTTTGAATTTAACAACTTTCTCTCCTTTTTTTTAATTTTTTATAATTGCATGAATAATTTCTCTATTGTTTTCATTCAACCAATCTTTAATTTTTTTCTTAAACCCGCTTGTTCCGATTTTTGATTTAACTTCTTCTGGTAAGATATTGATAAATTTTGGGGCAAGGTGGTTGGCGTATTTTTGTCCAATGGACTTCATAGCTCTGGGAACATTATAATTAGTATCTCTGTATCGTGTTGGATAGTTATGAGCAACATCTTCTAGCTGAATTTTACCGCTATTTACATATATCAAAGTTTTTTGGAAAAATAGCTGACGAATATCAAATATACCACTCTCTCTATACAGTAGTTCGGAAGGATATGTTATTCTTTTCTGAAATATTATTTTTAGTATCCATTTCTGAATTACATTTAAATTTCGTAGGTAATTATCGCGAACTCCACCCCAGCCCATAATTCCATACGACAAATGTGGTACTACTAATGTGGTGTATAGAGTTTTTAAATATTGAACCTTCAAATAATTTCTTAGGTAGCGAAATCTGTATATGAAACCTCTAGTTTTTTGAATCACACTTTTTACTTGTAGGTTCCATCGCATGTGCCTATCCAGTGTTATTCCCAAATATTTAAGTGATGAAGCTTCAGGAATTCCAATCTTGTTGCCCACATTACAACTGGGTATTCTCTCAACTGTGGTTATACCATTGCTTAGATATTCTTCCTATAGCAAATAGCAAAACTCTCATGTTCTTTCTCAATTTCCCAGTTCCAATGCATGCGAAAATACATTTATTAAATTTTTTAAACACCATGTGGGTATCAGGTATCTCAAAAACAAACGGTTATGAAATAAGATACACCTACATCGCAAATAGTCTTATTTTACGACCTTCTGTAACCCGAATAAAACTGAATCGCCCTATATAGTAGCCCATTCCAAATCAGTATGCGACAGGTGTGCGAAGTGGTTTATTATATAAACGTAAACGCCTCTAAATTAACCAATACGCGCGCGCCGTCATTGATAAAAAACTTTATTAATGATCTCGGCGACGTGACCGGCACGGACAAAAAAAAAACGTAAGAGTTATTAAAGCAGTTTTGCTAGACAAGATAACCGGGAGATGTAGCGATTTGTCGGGCCAAAAACGGTCTCTCCTCGTAGGATTAACATAAACACAGCATATTTCCCTTTTATGATGCTTTTATGGGCTAAAAAACGACGGTCCAAACTCGAGAACGATCCCCGCGTAGGTGAAAACACGGTCCGAAGCGCACGGAGACCATGGGAGTCCTCATTGGGACCTAGAGGTTGTTTTCCGTATGCCAAACTAAAGGGTTTCGAGTTTGGATTTGCATTTTACGACACGTCAAAGTGTATGGCTTAATTTGTTTGAGGTAATCAAGACTGAGAATCAATTTCAGTGAGTCCACACATTTTAAGGAACTGTGTTCACAGTTAACTTTTTTTAAAACAAGCTTTAGTTTAAGCCATGTACTAAAACGAATAAAATAAGTTTAGGTTTTCGTTGAGATAATTCAATTCCAAATTGCGACAAGTTTTTGCAAATTGAAACGCAAGTACCTATTTGCCAAAGTATGCATTTTTTTCTTTACAATTCGCGCGACAAGCTTTTCGATTTGCAAAAACTTGTCGCAATTTGGAATTAAATTATCTTAACGAAAACACAAATTTATTTTATTTATTTTAGTACATAGCTTAAATAACAGCTTGTTTTTATTTTCAATTTTATTTTGTGCTTTTCAGTACCTATTTGATTCCCATGTCAGGAGGGTGGTAAAGAAATTTAGCCCGCCATCTTGGGGTAGCCGCCATATTTGATTTCGTATGAAGTCATCCACCTTATTGTTTTCTATCCGTCGAGCCCTTTCATTTGATATCCATGTTGGGTATCAAATAGGTAATCCGCCATCTTGGAGCGGCGGCCATATTGAATTTAGTGTGATGTCACTAACTTTTTCGTTTTCTACCCTTCAAGTCCTTTCATTTGATGCCCATATTAAGGGATTAACGAAAACTACATCATACGCCATCTTGGAGCGGCGGCCATTTTGAAAGTATTACAATATCGAGTATTGCATATTGTATTGTCACCGGAACTAAAGGTGTATGCAAAAATTTCAGCCCAATCGGATGTCAGGAAGTGGTTGTAATTCAGCTTGCAAGATTCGACCCACACATAATACATAAGTTAAATAGAAGCTTGTAATTTGTAATTATTCAATTAATACCAATAAAGTTATTCAAACTATGTCTCTGTCTAAAAAAAATATGTTAAATGGCAGAAATGTTAAAATTAACACAACAAATTATGAAAGTAACACGTAAAACTGGCAGATATAATTTGTTAACACCAAATTTTTGACATTAAAATAGTTAAATTAACATTCCACTGGCCGCTTCTTAAGTGTGTAGCTATGTAACATTCTTTGTTCATTTCGAGTATCTACACTGCATGGCAGGGAAAAATGGTATTATGCAAAACTGCCTCTTTCCGAATTTCGATTCTATCTCCCTTATTTATTACCTGCGTAGTTAATATCTTAATTCAAAGCCCTGATTTCGCTCGGTAATTACGTAGAAACCCGTTTTCCTTAATGGCGTCTATCTACGATCTGAGATCTCCATGTGGGAGTTGCAATAATAAGCGATTTGCCCGTCGAACAAATGGGCAGAGCGGCCGCTTCGAAAATCGCTGAAATCTGAGGTTGAGACGTACGATCTTCCCAGTACCACGGCCAGTACCTACGTAATTATACGAAGTTTCTTTGCCTTTGTTTCGCATCGAAATGAATGGCCAGCGCTTCCATTGAAGCGTGGAGTCGACGCAGTGGAATCCACCCGCTGGAGCCGTCGAATCTCTCCGGAAAACTGGTTCCAACCACCCTGTACGACGGCAGCGGTAGCGTCGTCGTTTTTTGCGAGCCACGATCGGGTTTTTAGATTCGTGCATTTTTCAGGTCAGTCGCGCGGGCTCTTGCGGCCCTTGTCTGAGTTTTAAAATACATTTACGATGGCAGGAAACAACTTTGCCCGGTTTAAAATGCCATTAAACGATTTTCTAGCTCTTAAAACGGCGTTATTTACGCCTCGGGTCGATCTAAATTCGTTCGAATGGCATATAGGTTAGAAGGTGGTAGCACTCTACGTATTAACGTAGTAACCAAGTTCTGACACAATATTTTGATATCTGACACGGCGACAGGTGTCATCAGTATGTGGTATTTAGATACTTTTTCGAGTTATTATGCTTAGCTTTGGGGCTTGTGGCACTTCCCCGACCGCCAAAACTAAAATGTTTGAGGATAATAATCCATCGGTAAGTAATTTTGTAATTTAAATTAACTTTTGAGGCCACGCGCCAAAGTGGCACAAGCGTTTGTGTAAAATTAGATTTCCTGTATTATCAAGGATTCCTAAACTTATAAAGATATAAACGTGCCTTATAATTGTTTGCCTGTATTGTAGGTACTGATTTCAGTTATATAATTTCAGTAGGTCCCAAAAAATGTCTGTACTTATTTTTATAATCCCCATGATTACCTTACCTTTTAAACGCATTATTTATGTGTTTGTTTCCTTGTAATAATAAAAGAAAATGGTGACAAAGTGGCCATCGTTCCCTAGTCGAAAATATTTAAATTTAACAACATAATGATCGACTTCCACCCGGGCTGCCCGAATTCTTGACCATTGTCTTGCTTTTCCCCACGGCTCCGCCGCTATTATTATGTAATTTAAGGCCCTTTACCACGATTTTCTACGACCTAGGTATGTCACGGCGATTACGGACATAAGTTTCTTACTATGGGTCCCCACTTATGAATAACCACTAGGCCCCGAAAAAGACTTAATGGCCAATTTCTAATGCGGATTTTAACTGGTAATGGCTAGATATATATCTCGAAAGACACTTATGCGTTAGAATAATTGCAAAAACGTACAGGGTGAAAGTTGCGGTTGGAAAAATAAAGAAAATTGAAAATTTAAACACCCTGCATCTCGAAAACGAGGAGGTTGTAGATCTAGTCCAGAGACTCTTTAAAGTAAGGGGACCCAGCATTATACTTTCCAAAGTGAGGCCTATTGTTTCCTCATTCTAATGGTCTCAGTGATGCCAAGTATGCCATTTTATTGGAGAATCTATGAATATAACAGTAGGTACTTTGATTGTAAAAATTAATAATGATTTGCATGGTTTCTAAAAATTAGACTTGACAATGTTTTGTCTACAAGTGCATAATATGGCAACTGTCAAATGAAAGAAATTTATTTTATAATTGAAATCGATTTCCAGCAATTATTTCCACGAATGTAAGTAATAAGTATGGTAAGTCAGTAGTGCCGATTTTGCTTATTTAAGAATTTGTCGCTATTGCACCTTGTTACCAGGTTCCTCAATCCATTTGTAATATGAATACTGGAACTTTCTTCCCTTGTTGAATGTATCTACCCAAAGAACTTTCACAGAATTCGGGATGGACTAATAAGATTAGGTCTAGTAGTTCTAATCAGCGTAGTTTTTCTCGGTGTTCATTATAAAATTTTTGTAATTTTATTTCCCTCCCAAAGTACCTCACAAACTTAAAATAAACTTGTAGGCGTAGATAAAAACTCTTTAAAAAAGACCTGACTGAAGCTACCTGCTTAATAATTTAAAATTTTCGAAATACGATTTTTGCTTTGAACTACCTACTTATACGTAATGCCCACGTAATGGGAATTGTAGGATTACTAAAGGTGATACAGGAAAAATCTGGTTGCAATTATTGGGACTACTACTACAGGCGGCCGCATTACCTTTAATTGACCCATCTGAGTATCTGGAAGTTAGAAAAGTTAAAAATTGTGAATTATGATGGGAAATATTTTGCATCCTTTAGATTCTGTGGCACTGGCATGTCACATAAAACCTGATGGCAGTTGGACATTGACATATAACATAACCTTGTATCAGCCCCCTTGTGGTCTCCTTGGAGTTGACAGAAAACAAACTTCCCCTCAAGGCTTCACTTTTCTTTTGTGATAGACTGTGACATGATGGGTCCCCTTATTTTATAAAGAGTCCTTGATCTAGTAATATTTTATGGTTTTCTATATAAATAATTATTATGGTTTTCTATATGTATAAATAATTATTTCTGAGAGCGTATCAAAGCATGTTTCCGCTTGCAGAGTCAAATAAACGAAGCAAACACATCGTGGGGGCTAATTATAAAGTCGTGATTTTTACAGGGATGTAACACAAAGGGCGCCTTTGTTTTAGCGATAATTTTTTAATAAACGAACGGTCTTGTAAACACTGCAATGTTTGCCGTCTGGTTATGGTTATACAGAAAATAATGGTAAACGATTTCTTCGTTTGTATTGTTAGAACGTCTTTTAAGTTATTTCTTCATGCAGTTAAACCTCTTACCACGCCTACAAGTATAAATCCTCGCGATTGACTTTATTGTAGGAACATAGGCGGGTCTAATATAGTATCTTTCAACCGTATATCGTTACTTCAAGCCGCGTTGTCTTTAATTTTGAAAGGGAAACGAAGCTACGATATGGTACCTTAGGCCATTCGATAAATAAAAAAAATATATATCGCTATTTTTTCTTTTATAAATAATTTTTAAACAAACCCTGCGCCTCCGTCTATGTCGGTAGGTGTGTATAGCACAGGAAAAACAAGAAAACCCGAAACCAGGCCCCCAGGTGGGCCGCCGCGAACGCTTTCGAAGTGTCTCTATTACAAAACAGCCGCGGGTCTTTTCGTTTGATTAATATACCCGCGTTTTCCCCATTAATGTGTCCGTTTTCGACGGAAAAAACGACACAGAGAGAAATATATTGCACGCCTTCCCCTGCGGTGTTGCCACGTCCAATTTCCGGGGGAAAATAGAGGCACAGGGCAACATGGGGAATGCGCACGCGAACCTAATAAAGTCTGCGTTAGTTCTGCACTGTGGACCCAGTTTTTTTATGTGCGTGAAATAGAAGGCTACCAATCGCGTGCCAGTCAAATAATAAGAATTTATGGAGGTTCCCTATGAGTTTTACACGGGTCCAAAAGGTCTGAAATATTGCGCAGCGTGGCTTGGGAGGGGTGTTCCATCCTAAAACATATGGAGATACGGCAAAAAAAAACGAACCTCGAGTTTTCGGTCTCGATTTGCCATTTGCGCCGAAACGGTTAGAGCCACGACATTCTACGTTCCGCCAATCGACGCAGCGCCTCGAGATGTACAAGATACTGTGAAATCAGACCCCTGGAAAATTCCCTGAGCGCGTGGCGAATATTTCCCCGAGATTTTCCGGGGGGTAGTCAACCCCCTCACCCACGACTTTCTGGACTCTCAAAATGGAACACCCCGTATACAGAAAGCCGACGATCGGTTCCATCGCTTTTCCGCCCGGCCGAGCCCCATATTTCGACCGCATTGTTTCGGAACGTAAACCGAATAAAACCCGGTCCGACAGCACAAAAAACAATCGTGTACCCACCAATCAAACGCCTAGTTATACATTTCTGGCTTGACAATAAAGGCTTGACGGCACGGGGGCCACCCAAAAATGCCATTGTTGGCGCCAGGTAGATACCGGACGAAGAGAGAAAAAAAAAACGGTGCGACGAAAATCAATTTGATGGGACAATAGGACCCAGACATTATGAAGACGCGGACTGGGGGAAGGCGAATCAATCGTTGGTTTAACCGCGCTTTTGTTTAGTAACGTCGATTACGCGCTTCGCTTTTTAAGGGTCAAAATGGCCGCTTTGCAGTACCCGCATGTCGCGTTGAGTGTCGCTCTACAGACCCATAGAAAATTCGACGATAGGGGCGGCCAAAAGTGCAATCTGTTCCTCAAGTGGAGGGGGGGTCCTCACACCACGTGGGAACATTTTAAGGCCCCTCTGGCTTGTAAATCGGGGCAGAACTTCGGCCGTTTCGAGCATGGAACAGGGCGCTTTGTCAAACAAGCGAAACACGAGAAGTTGCCGTTTATTTTGAGCAGTCGAAGACGAATGTGTAGCAGTCACGGCATCGGCTACATAACGGCGGTCTGAGTGGCAATTTTCGGCGGTTTTGATCGCGCCAATCCCGACCAATAAGGGTTTATGTCGAGAATAAACCGATTCCGCGCGTCTTTCCCATTTTTATGTCGCCGCGGGCGGAAGTTTTCGAAGTTTCCCCCCTGGGAAATCAAGAAATAATAATTCGGGAAAAGTCTAATAATTCGTTTTATGAGCCGAACGAATAGGTTTCTTTTCTTCGCATTTCTGATGGCACCAACGAAGCCCTTTCTAGTTCAAACAACGTTTTAACGAGCCTCGTTTTATGGCGTTATCTTTTTAAACATCCGATGTGGCTTAGATTTCCTTGCTACCAATTCGTGTAGAGCCGTAAATCAGGCAACACACCCCCTGGACATACGTTATCCTACCTCCTACCTGTTGGCATTCCCCCTGCGATTTCAGCGGGGGTTTACCACAGTCTAACCGCGTTGTTTCCCTCTGTTTCTACCTGCCCCCAACACACTAGGGGTTGCGGAAATGGGAACCAATTAAATTTGTTCAATTTTCTCCCTTTTTTGAAGACTTAAAATTTGAAATTTAGTAACGAGTTGCCCATGGGAACAAAACAACGAAGTAACGCCTGAGGATCGATGATTCCCTATTTGTTCACGCTGTATAATACTCAAAGTTATAAATTCTTTGTTTCAATAATTTACCTTTAAAAACATTATAAGGCGCGTTTATTGTGTCTTCAAGTTTAGGAATCCTTGATAATACATAGCAATTCTAATTTTAATGAAGAAGTAGGTACCTACACAAATGCGTATGCCACTTTGGTGCATGGCTTCAAAAGTTAATTTAAATTACAAAATTACTTACCGATGGATTATTATCCCCCAACATTTTAGTTTTGGCGGTCAGGGAAGTGCCACAAGCCGCACAGCTAAGCATAATAACTCGAAAAAGTATCTAAATACCACATATTCACACCTATTGTGTCAAAACTTGGTTACTACTCAGGGGATTTGGTCTCACATATTTTATAATGTCCATAGAGCTTTGACTCGTTCCTGCGGGATTCCTTATTCAAAGGTATGTATGGCTTCACAAACCATTTTTCTGTAACCCAACAATTTGCAGAGGTGATGTATGAGTTTCGACCTGGAAGTTATGTCCGCCTTCACTATTAGGGGCAATTTTTAACTCGAAACGGCACGGAATCGACATCAGATAAGGGAGGGTTATTTGTAAAACACTGAACGCGCGCTGGCTACGCCAACGCCCAACTCCTTTTCATAGATATGCTCGAACGGTTCTAACCGAACAAAAGATTCCAGTTTCCATTAATTGGCCCTTTATTTATTTTGCCATTTCGGCGCCCAAGCCTGTCAGTCAACCCTTTATGGCGATCGGGGCAGATAAAGCCACCCCTTTTGGTTTTCTGCATGGGAGGAGCGTTGGATAGGGTTAACACTATATAACAATTGTAATTAGCAAAGTAAAATGTTTTGGACGAATTTTAATAATGATAATATAATGATTTATAGTCGATATCTCGCATTTTTTTCGCTTAATTATTATTATTTTTCTAAAATTCTATCGAAATAAAATACCTACGCCACTGGAAATAGCTCTGGGGCGCTCGTGTTTGCGCTTTCAAGCCATTAATATGGATCTAGTTGGATAAATATTGTTTTTCTTGGAATTCTATGGGGCACTGTCTTAATCCTTCTGGGGTTAAATTGGGCATAGCTGCAACAACACATACTGACAATAAATTAATGTTTCTGTGGTTCAGTGCCGAGAAAATATGGCGTATATTTTATGTGATCAAAATAGTAGCATTAAAAAAATGTATTATACTCACAAAAAATGGAGCTTAAAAACAAGAAACATCCGTTAGTAGGTAAAAAAATCTCTACTGGTATGAACATTTTTTTCTAAAACGTGAGAATGGGCTCTTGCTCTTGCCTTGTAAGGAATTTTCTTGCATGTCTAGTGTTTCAAGTTTTACCATCACGTATTTAGTAGCTCCTGCATCGTACCTTCTTCAAAAATTCACTACTTTTTTCTTTCAGCCTCCTAAATCAAATTTACCGTTTATTCCTCCCCGTTTTCATATTTTCCCTGAACCGTGCGACAATATTTTCAAAGTATGCTCCCCATGGGACCTGTTGCCCTCTTGCTAAGCCCCATAAATTTCCACGAGCACTATACGAAAAATGAATTCAGTCGAGATTTTTGCTTGGAGCATCGTATCAGTTTCTAATTTCGTCCAATTAAAATAGAGGCACCCTCAAAGGCTGGCTACGTCTTTCATGTCCGTAGGATGCAGGATAGGTTGCATAATTGAAGCATATCAAAATAGACGGTGCGTTAATAATTATTGCTTTCCTTTTATCTACGAAATGCGATATCAAAAAGACTATTTTACACCAATCAAAAGTAAACATTGTTTCTGGACAACTTATTATGTTAAATAAAGCAATTATTGGTCGACGGAAATTGTGTTATGCATGCTCACGTGTTAATAGATACTAATTTGAATATAAATGTCGAAAGAAGGCGCAAAGGTTATTAAGGATTTTCACAGAAAAGAAGTTTTTTATGTCTCAGGGCATAATCGGATTACCGTATGTAAGACTGCCTGCCCTCGTGTGATATTCAAATTATTGTCATGCAGATCTTGCTTTGATCTGCCTTATAAGACCCTTCCAAAGGGGCCTCCTAAGGTGAGGCTCATTTAGAAGTTTCTTCGGACAAAAGAATGCGATGTTTCCACTGGCATAAATGCATAGTGCCAGTTCGATTCTAGATAACAAGCACTTCCGACACAATAAAGGCTGTAAACAGACTTAAAACTACTGACGTTTGAGATTGTGGGGGTATTTATGTTGAAAGATAGAGGAACATAGCGGGCAAACAAGCAGGTATATTAGTAACAATGTTAAAAGGGGTCTCTGAAAACGAGTTGTTTTTATCACATTTCCTGTTTGTCTGGTCATAGAAAACAACATGCAGATATATATTTTCATTTTTTTTTCAGGTTCAATACTTGTAAACATTCGACTTTTGGATGGTAAAAAATCAAACGAAAACTTGATTTGATTAGTTATCCCCCACCTAATATTTCTTTTTGTGGCAGTGCCCATATGCCCACCACTGTTTTCCATAAAATAGTTTCCAAAGTTAATAATAGTTATGTCATTTTCCTGCTTTAGAAAAAATATTCGCGATGGAAATGTATTTACGGATTTTTCTTATTTGGTGTTCTAACCATGGACTCTTTAAAGTAAGGGGACCCAGCATTATACTTTCCAAAGTGAGGCCTATTTTTTCCTCATTCTAATGGTATCAGTGATGCCAAGTATGCCATTTTATTGGAGAATCTATGAATATAACAGGTACTTTGATTGTAAAAATTAATAATGGTTTGCAAGGTTTCTAAAAATTAGACTTGACAATGTTTTGTCTACAAATGCATAATATGGCAACTGTCAAATGAAACAAATTTATCTTATATTTGAAATTGATTTCCAGGAATTATTTCTACGAATTTAAGTAATAAGTATGGTAAGTCAGTGCAGATTTTGCTTATTGAAGAATTTGTCTCTATTGCACCTTGTAACCAGGTTCCTCAATCCATTTGTAATATGTATACTTGAACTTTCTTCCCCAAAGAACTTTCACTGATTTCGGGATGGACTAATCAGATTAGGTCTAGTAGTTCTGATCAGGTAGTTTTTCTCGGTTCATTATAAAATGTTTTTAATTTTATTTCTCTCCCAAGATACCTCACAAACTTAAAATAAACTTGTAGTCCTAGATAAAAACTCTTTAAAAAAAGACCTGACTGAAGTAATTTAAAATTTACGAAATACGATTTTTGTTTTGAACTACCTACCTACTTATACGTAATGCCCACGTAATGGAAATTGTAGGGTTACTAAAGGTGATACAAGAAAAATCTGGTTGCAATTATTGGGACTACTATATACAGGCGGCCGCATTACCTTTAATTGACACATCTCAGTATCTGGAAGTTAGAAAACTTAAAAATTGTGAATTATGATGGAAAATATTTTGCCTCCTTTAGAATCTATGGCACTGGCATTTCACATAAAACCCGATGGCAGTTGGACACTGACATATAACATAACCTTGTATCAGCCCCCTTGTGGTCTCCTTGGGGTAGACAGAAAACAAACTTCCCCTCAAGGCTTCACTTTTCCTATGTGATAGACTGTGACGTGCTGGGTCCCCTTATTTTAAAGAGTCCCTGGTTCTAACATATCTTTTGAGAAACAAAAAGACCTACGGACTTCCACTTTGTATAATTCGGTAGAGCAGCTCAAAATTGACAAAATTCGACGTTGCCAGGCATACGAAAAAGGCAATGTTGAAACATCTGCGAAGTTTCTTCGGAAAAATTGTTTAAAATTTCGGTAATTTTCTCTACTTTATCCACTTTTGGAATTTTTGTGATTTTTTGAGAAAACATTGAAAATACACGTTTTTATGTCATTTGTAACCAACAAAACCTTGCGCAAATGGATATTAACTGTCCTGTGGGAGTTAAACAAGTTTCTTTTTAGGGCAAGGAAAATATTCAAATATGATGTCAATTTCGTTTCGAAAATACCTATTCTCTAGACTTTTGTAATTAAATAAGGAAATCGCTACACTCAGGGCAAGAAAAATATTTAAATATTGCCTAGTAACCAAGTCAGCGCACCCGCAATAACCGCTGAAAAACATCATGGCGCTAGTTTTGTACGTATATTGTCTCTAGATTTCAATAATTTTTTCGGGACACTTCCGGTCATTAGCGCAACATATGAAAGTGGTTTCCTTGTTTCTGGGATTATGTACAGCACAAAGGTAATTTTAGTTTTTCTCTAACCCAAAAGTGGATAAACTAGAAAATGACCAAAATTTCTTGGTGCGCAAATTTCGGCTTCTAGGCACTGTCGAAGGCTCAAACGCGAAAACCCCTTACGGCACATACAGCGCCGTAATTATAAGGCACGTACGTACGTACACGGCACCTCTAATGGGACGCATTGATACACCATTACGATCCCGCTTGTCCGCGACGTCACCTCCTAACGAACCGACTGTTCCCGTTGCGGCGTTGCCGCGTCTCGCCTCGCGTTTGCCACGTTGCCGTGGAATTTCACTTTTAATGCGGACGCTTTCATTGCTCACAACTCTTAAACATTCCGGTTTAGAATCGTCCTTATCCGAAGCGAGCCGATCATCGTCTCTGGAAGGACAAATAAGCTCGTAAAAGAGCGGAGGGGAAACCAATAAAGTCCCCAGATTTCCGGAGCGGGAAAAACGCTGACTGGGGAGGGAATGACTATAAATCCGCGTCATATTCACGCTGGGGCGAGAGGCGAGCGTTTAAATTTGAAATTTAGATCTGAGAATGTTGAATATTTGTTTTCTTGTAGGATATTACCCAATTCCACCCAGATTTTCTTGCACCTAGACGTAGTCATGTCGATGTTTTATAAAGTTCTAAACAATATCCCACTGTTGAACTTTTCTATCGTCTGAAGTATTTGAACATGCAAATCGCTTTAATACGCCCCTGAAATAATAATAACAGTCTTCTTTCTTCTTATCGCAGCGCCGGGGGCTACATTAGGAATGGGGAGGTCCCAGGAAAAACGCGCAGTCATTGTCTGTTCCCATCGATTAATTAAATCCGGTGATACGGAAAAAGGGCGCTCGTTAGACAGGTAATTTGTTGGGTGTACACAAAAAACGTAACCACTCGTGGGGTTTTTGTGTGGAAGTGCATCGGAACCCTTCACCGAACTCTCGTTGAATCTCTGGGCATCGCTCGCAGGCGTCGCATTCATCTGTAAATTCTCAGGAGAATAATACCACGGTCCAACAATTCAACTATACCCACATACCTACTCTTGCTTATTGATTGTACAACTAGCGCGCCATCACCCACGACCCGCAGGCGAGTGCTGCAAGTAATATGAGTGCGTGAACATTCCATACTTTTTCTACGACTATATATATCCGTTCGAGTTTAAAGTTTGGCTTTTTAGTTTGTTACAATTTAATTATTTCGGGAGTTTTTAAATGTGAAATTAATTTGCGCCAAAACAGTTATAGCTATGACATTATGCTTTGTCCCAAATTATTCAGCGACTCAAAATAGACAAAAAGCCTTTGGAAAAGTATCAGAAAAAATATCAGGACCGTGACAATTTTGTTTCCAAACATACAACTTTTTCGGGAGTTTTTAAATTAATTTGCGCCAAAACGATTATAGATATGACATTATACTTTGCGCCAAACGATTCAGCGACTCAAAATGGACAAAAAAAGCCTTTAGAAAAGTATCAGAAAAAAGATCAGGGCCGTGACAATTTTGTTTCAAAACATACCATTTTTTGGGAGTTTTTAAATTATAAATTAATTTACGCCAAAACAATTATAGCTACGGCACAATCGAAGCGGCGATTCACAATGAACAAAATAAGCTCTTGGATAAGTATCAGGACTGTGCCTTTTTTTTTTTCAAAATATACCTACTATTCTTTGTGAGTTTTTAACTTTGAAATTAATTTGCGAGGAAACGGTTATAGTGACGAGATTCTACCTTGTGCCAATCGACGCGGCGACTCAAAATAAGCAAAATAAGCTCTTGAGCAAGTATTAGAAAAATGTATCAGGGCCCTGATAAATATTTTTCTAATCATACATTTTTTTTAAGTTTTTAATTTTGAAATTAATTTGCGCCAAAACGGTTATAGCTATGACATTATACTTTGCACCAAACGATTCAGCGACTCAAAATGGACAAAAAAAGCCCTTAGAAAAGTATCAGAAAAAATATCAGGACCGTGACAATTTTGTTTCAATTTTTTGGGAGTTTTTAAATTATAAATTAATTTACGCCAAAACGGTTGTAGCTACGGCATTCTACCTTGCGGCAATCGACGCGGCGACTCACAATGAACAAAATAAGCTCTTGGATGAGTGTCAGAAAAAATTATCAGGACTGTGACATTTTTTTCCAAATATAACTACTATTCTTTGCGAGTTTTTAACTTTGAAATTAATTTGCGCAAATACGGTTACAGTTACGATATTCTACCTTATATGCCAATCGACGCAGCGACTCAAAATAAGCAATATAAGCTCTTGAGCAAGTACGAGAAAAAATTACCAGGGCCGTGATATATATTTTTTCCAACCATACAATTTTTTCGGGAATTTTTAAATTTGAAATTAATTTGGGCGAAACCAGTTATAGCCATGACATTTTACTGTGCGCCAATCGACGCAGTGACTGAAAATGAACAAAAAAAAAGCTCTCGGGAAAGTATCAGAAAAATCTATCAGGACAGTGACAATTGTTTTCTAAACGCATAATTTTTTGGTAGCTTTTAACTTTGAAATGAATTTGCGCGTAAACGGTTACAGATACGACATTCTACCTTGCACCAATCGACGCGGCGACTCAAAATGAACAAAATAAGCGCTTGGGTAAGTATCAAAATAGTGTATCAGGACCGGGACAATTTTTTTCTAAAATCCCACCGTAAAAACCCCCTATCAGACGAATTCCGCAAATACCTCTTTCCGAAGCGGAGAAGCGTGCCGCTTTGATTGACATTCCAGGGCCGTATTAGCGGCGAAATGCGGGTGGCCGGCTCCGTGTGAAACGAAACGTGTCCCCCGTAATCCTATCGGTCAGTTCTTGGGTTCGTGTCAATCGTGTCGCATGCTACCGCGACGAAATTACCCTGTCGATAAATACGAAAATGCGGACGATGATAAAATGCGACCACGCGATGAATATTCGACCCGGTGGGATCTGTAACGGCGAAAAAGCTGCGGTAAATTGACCGGAAAACAAAAAGGAAAATTGCGAGACGCGCGCTCGCGACGTTCCAAGTCGTTAATGCGGCAAGTTATGGGGTTTTTGTTGCGAGACGTCGCAAAGGTATTTCGTATTTCTCCCTGTACGTACAATAACACAGTATGGGTCGCGGCGAGCTTATTTCAGCGATGCAAAAATGAGCAAAATATGCTATTGAGTAAGTGTCAGGAAAATATGTTAGGACCGTGTCAATTTTTTTTGTAAACATACATTTTTTCGGGACATTTTAAATTTGAAATTAATTTGCGCGGAAACGGTAACAGCTACGACATTCTACCTTGCACCAATCGACGCGGCGACTCAAAATGAGCAAAATGAGCTCTTGAGCAAGTCTCAGAAAAATATGTTAGGACCGTGACAATTTCTTCTAACATATTTTTTTACGTTAACAATTCTGCCATTGGCGGTGAATATGCCGCTTATTTTTTTAATCTGTCCACCGGAATTAAGACCGATGGCGGTGGTGTGTGGTTGTCGACGGGTCGTCGGCAAAAAATGGGGGCCCAGTGCCCCCTCCTAGATGAATATTCAGGTCGGCTTTTCAGAATTAATAAGCCATTGGACGGCCGGTCGCGCCAGACTCATTTTTATTCTATTTTCGCGGATTATATTTAAAGCGATTTTCGCTTTTTTTATTTTTTCTGGTGGTAATCCCTAAGTGCCGATCCGTGTACACTGACATTCTGGTTTATTTGGAGTGTCGCCCTGGGTTTGTTTACAGTTCGACGCAGAAATAACATCGTGTATTACAAGTATTAGATGTAGAGGAGTATTTTTACCTAAGATGCAACCCGTTTAATTTTTCGTTTTAATGTTTCCTCCTGTAAAAATTATAGAGATACTTATATTTTACGTCATAACATCAGTAGGTATTTCAAATAAGAGGGGCCTAATAGACCAAAATCGATAGGCACTAATTTAGCATAAGGTCGGAGCATCCGACTGGTAAATCGTAGGTCCCGAGTTCGAGTTCCATACAAAGCCCCAACTTTTTTATTTATTTTTATTTTCGCTGCATTCTGCCTACTCCATAATGTATTTAAAGTTTAATAATTCAACATATACTGTTCAGTATACATATAATATGAAATTGGGGGTAGCAAGTTGCAAAATGTTGGGAGCTTCTTCAGATTTGACTGAAACCTGATTGTCTGCGAGTTGCACCTCGGGCGAACACAAGATACGCCTCTCCGTTTGTAAAAAGCTGAATTAGCGAAAACGCCCTTCTAAAAAAATAAAAAACGACTCCCTACGTCTTACCGTCTTCACGATTCAACTCGTGCGCTTCGGCTAATGCGATTTTTCAATTTCTGACGACGGAAACTCGATAGGCAAGCCGTGCATGCCCAATAGTACATCCCCAAATTCAGTTTGCTACCCTTAAACGCATATATATACCTACTTCTTGTCTCGAAAGAAATTTCGACGCTATAATCCATTAGCGTTAACTACCCGTCACGTCGGGAGGGGTGGTTCTAGATCAGATTAAACAACCCCCCCATGAATAGGAATGACGACTGCCGGGGGTGTTAGCCTTTAGGGGTGCGAAAATCGGACAGGAAATTAAAAACTACCCCTACGCTGGTGGGGGTATGCTAAACATTGCCCTCAGGAATCTAATAACCATAGAAATCACACATTATTGGAGTTTATTTTGTTCATTTTGAGTAGGGCGTCGGATTTTGTTTTGAAGGTCTTTTAGAATATTATCTATGACTCGTTGGAAGGTCGCTGGTGCATTCTTCAACCCAAATGGCATTCTAGTGTACTCAAAATGACCATTTTCTACGTTGGAAGCTGTTTTTTCGATACTATTTGGGTGCATTTCGGTCTGATGGAAGCCGGATGCGAGATCTAAGGTTGAGAAATATTGGCATCTACCGAGTTTGTCTAGGTTGTCTGAAATATTTGGGATAGGGTCTACCGGTCGTCGATTGTTTTTTCATTTGTTTTTCTATAATCAACTACAATTCTCCATTTAACTTTTCCTGAAGCGTCTGGTTTTTTGGGTACTATTCAGATAGGAGATGACCAAGGGCTACTGGATGGTCTAATAATGTTATCATCGAGCTTTTTATTAATTTGCCATTGTACTTCGTTTTTGTGAACGAAAGGATAGCGATATGACTTAGTATAGATTGGAATTTCATCTTTAGTTTTTATTTCACGTTTGATTTTATTTGTGAAAGTTAGTTTTCCTCCGTTTTTAACCACAAGTCGCTTCGAGAAATTACACCGATCCCATTTTCTCACCAGAACGAACCCCATCGCGGTCGGACTGCTCCGATAGTTTTCCCGGAGTATTTTTCCGAGATTTCCCGGAGCTTTATCAGCGACCGTCGCAGGCCATTTACCTAAAACGTCGGGCGGAAGATGAGCGGTCCTCTTAATTAACCCCAAAGGGCGGAAAACCGTCAAAGTTTGGCCATGGGTTTAACTTTTTTAATTATCGCCCCGTTTTCCTAATTGAAAAATGCGCCCGATATCCCGGAAGAAATATGGTGCGCCCGTTTTTCTAATTCGATTCGGAATTAGCATGATTCAAGAGCGGTGCGGTTTTATGGGCCTCCGTATAATAGAACCGCGAGACTATAATAAAATAAAACGCGGATCCGAATAAGTTTTTCAATTAAAATGCAAATTTTGGAGCCGTCAGCCTATGAAATCTCGTGCTGTCTTTTTATTTTACGGACGAACTTTATTGGAGACAGAACAATGAGATGTACAATTATGTTCACATCTTATGTCCCCAGATGTAATGAATTTGTATAATACAAATATAATACATATATACAATGTATTGTATTATACAAGATATTGTACGCATAATACAATACATTGTATGTGTAATACAATATTATACAAATAAAATACATTTGGAGACACTATATGTGAACGCGACTGTACATTTCCAAACATGAACTAGAGACAAAGAACCGTCCAACCAGACAATTTCCGATAATACATAAAGCATCGATCGACAAAAATTACTTGAAAAACATTATTAACTATTGAAATTCTGAAACGAGCAGCTCGCATGTTTCGACACGGAACAATTCCACAATTTATTTGCCGTTTTTACGCTCCCGGATTGTTTTTCGATACTCCGGGATGTTTGTTAAGACTACCCGGAGTCGGAACATCCGGAAATTACCCGAAGCTCTCTTCCGGAGGTCGGGCGCGGAATCTGCATTATATTCCCGTTTGAAAATTGACATAGGACGTAGAAAGAATGGTAAAATCGTGTTCCTTTGGTTTATCGAATTACCTACCGACGGGGATTTTTGTTATTCAAATTCAGGCGCGACAATGTATTATGCAAAGGGTTGTCGTTATATTGAAACGCGCCATAGCCATGTCGGCGTGCAAATATTTTGCGAACGAGGTACATAATAAATTATGACCCGCAGCGATTACAACAGGGCGTACCCCCCATATAACAATGCACGCGCAGGTTTGTTTGGGATGGATTTTTGAATAGTTGAATTCGGCGGTGGTTTGTACGAAAACGAGAGAGAGTTAGGACATTCTGCCTTGCGGCAATCGACGCGGCGACTCGAAATGAGCAGAAAAAGCTCTTGAGCAAGTACCAGAAAAACATATGAGGGGCCCTGATATATATTTTTCTAATCATACAATTTTTTAGGGAGATTTTAAATTTGAAATTAATTTGCACCAAAACAGTTATAGCTATGGCATTATACTTTGTGCCAAATTATTCAGCGACTCAAAGTAGGCAAAAAACGCCTTTGGAAAAGTATCAGAAAAAATATCAGGCCCGAGACAATTTTGTTTCCACACATACAACTTTTTTGGGAGTTTTTAAATTATAAATAAATTTGCGCCGAAACAGCCATAGCTACGTCATTCCACCTTGCGACAATCGACGCGGCGACCCAAAATTAACAAAATAAACTCTTGGATAAGTATCAGAAAAAATTATCAGGACTGTGACCTTTTTTTTCTTAAATACATATACCTACTATTCTTTGTGAGTTTTTAATTTTGAAATTAATTTGCGAGAAAACGGTTATAGTGACGATATTCTACCTTGTGCCAATCGACGCAGCGACTCAAAATGTGCAAAATAAGCTTTTGAGCAAGTATCAGAAAAATTTATCAGGACCGTGATATATATATTTTTCTAATCATACATTTTTTTCGGGACTTTTAAATTTGTAATTAATTTTCGCCAAAGGGTCATAGCTACGACATTCCACTATACACCAAACGATTAAGCAATTCAAAATGGACGAAAAAAGCCTTTGGAAAAGTATCAGAAAAAATATCAGGATCGTGACAATTTTGTTTCAAAACATACAATTTTTTGGGGAGTTTTTAAATTATAAATTAATTTACGCTAAAACGGTTATAGCTATGGCATTCTACCTTGCGGCAATCGACGCGGCGACTCAAAATGAACAAAATAAGCTCTTGGATAAGTGTCAGAAAAAATTATTAGCACTGTGACATTTTTTCCCCTAACTAACTTTGAAATTAATTTGCGAAAATACGGTTATAGTTCGATATTCTACCTTATGCCAATTGACGCAACGACTCAAAATAAGCAATATAAGCTCTTGAGCAAGTATTAGAAAAATTTATCAGGGCCGTGATTAATATTTTTTCTAATCATACAATTTTTTCGGGAGTTTTTAAATTTAAAATTAATTTGCGCGAAGACAGTTATAGCTATGACATATTACTTTGCACCAATCGACGCAGCGACTCAAAATGAACAAAAAAAAAAGCTCTCGGGGACGTATCAGAGAAATCTATCAGGACAGTGACAATTATTTTCTAAACGCATGATTTTCTGGGAGCTTTTAACTTTGAAATAAATTTGCGCGAAAACGATTATAGCTACGACATTCTGTCTTGCACCAATCGACGCAGCGACTCAAATTGAACAAAATAAGCTCTTGGACAGGTATCAGAAAAATGTATCAGGACCGTTAAAAATTTTTTCTAAACACATAATTTTTTTAGCTTTGCAACTAATTTGCGCGAAAACGGTATTCGCTATCTTATGACATTCGACGCAGCGACTCAAAACGAACAAACTAAAAAAATACGTTATTCTCAAGCACCAAAAGAAGATTATTTTGGCCTCGTTTCGAAAACGTCGGATCATTTTCACCGAAGGCCACTTCTACATTGTTTTTGTCGATTGCTTCTTATTCCGTCGTTAGTGGATCGTGTTCCATTGTAATTATTCTAGAGGTGGCTGCCCCTCATCAGGCAGCCAATGCGCCACCCGCCTGGACTTTCGATTAGTTCGCAGGTTTTGTAATTAAAAGCGAGTTTCCGATACAGGCAACAGGCGTGTCCGAGAGCGGGTCATACAGGGTTGGCTCGTACAGTTCCAGGTCATTTTCGCGTGATGAAAACAAACTTTCTACTAATAAAAAGGAAATATATTATACATCCGGTAATTTAAGGAACGACTATTGTTCTTGAAGAAAGATAGGAGTACAATTTTAGTTTTTCGATGAGTAAACTTTCTGCAGTGCCTATGCATTTAAAGTAGATATTCTATGAGAGTATCAACCCAAACCTGTCGGCGTGATGCTCACATAGGGGTTTGGCGCGGTGGCTTCATACTCTCATAGTATTCCTACTATTTAATATGACGCGAAATTTGTACTCGTGGGAAGAGCCCTTGTTGTAGCAATTTTTCATCTGTCAGTATCGACCATGCGCATGCGCAGATACGTTGGGAAATCGAAATGCAACCCAACAATGTTCTCGAAACGAACCATCAAGAGAACTTAAATTCCGTTTGGTGCTTTCGCAAAATTCCTCCTCTTCTTCTTCCCTGCGCGCCGAGGAATCCAGGGCCTGCTCCTATTCAAAACAGAAACCCGACCGCGCCGTAAATTTAATTCGCGATTACTGTGCGTAGCGCTCGCTAATTGAATGGAATTGCCCAGGTCCGGGACGTTTTAAATATGCCGGGATTCGCATGAAAATGCGGGAAGCCTTTCGAATCAAAAGCATATTGTGTTTAGTTGAGATTTGTGGGAGAACGGTGGCATCTACGGCATTCTACCTTGCGCCAATCGACGCAGCGAATCAAAGTGAACAAAATAAGCTCTTGGGAGGGTATCAGAAGAATTTATCAGGACCGTGACATTATTTTTATAAACACAGGTAAAATTTATTGGGAGTTTTTAACTTTGAGATTAATTTTCGCGAAAACGGTTAGAGCTACGGAATTCTACCTTGCGCCAATCGACGCAGCGACTAAAAGTGAACAAAACAAGCTCTTGGGAGGGTATCAGAAGAATTTATCAGGACCGTGACATTATTTTTATAAACACAAGTAAAATTTATTGGGAGTTTTTAACTTTGAGATTGATTTTCGCGAAAACGGTTAGAGCTACGGTATTCTACCTTGCGCCAATCGACGCAGCGACTAAAAGTGAACAAAATAAGCTCTTGGGAGGGTATCAGAAGAATTTATCAGGACCGTGACATTATTTTTATAAACACAGGTAAAATTTATTGGGAGTTTTTAACTTTGAGATTAATTTTCGCGAAAACGGTTAGAGCTACGGCATTCTACCTTGCGCCAATCGACGCAGCGACTAAAAGTGACCAAAATGAGCTCTTGGGAGGGTATCAGAAGAATTTATCAGGACCGTGACATTATTTTTATAAACACAGGTAAAATTTATTGGGAGTTTTTAACTTTGAGATTAATTTTCGCGAAAACGGTTTGAGCTACGGCATTCTACCTTGCGCCAATCGACGCAGCGACTAAAAGTGACCAAAATGAGCTCTTGGGAGGGTATCAGAAGAATTTATCAAGACCGTGACATTTTTTTCTAAACAGTACAATTTTTTGGAATTTTTAACTTTGATATTAATTTGCCTGAAAACGGTTGGAGCTACGGCATTCTACCTTGCGCCAATCGACGCAGCGACTAAAAGTGAACAAAATAAGCTCTTGGGAGGGTATCAGAAAAATTTATCAGGACCGTGACATTATTTTTATAAACACAGGTACAATTTATTGGGAGTTTTTAACTTTGAAATTAATTTGCGCGAAAACGGTTATAGCTACGACATTCTACCTTGCACCGATCGACGCAGCGACTCAAAGTGGACAATATTAGCTCCTGGAGAAGTATCAGAAACATTTATCAGGACCGTAACAATATTTTTTAAACACAATAATTTTTTGGTCGTATCTAACTTACAATTATTATATCTACGACATTCTACCTTGCGCCAATCGACGCAGCGACTCAAAATGAACAAGACACTTGTTTTTTTCTTAAGTCGACATGTTCAATTTGTCTTTTTCCGAGGTAATTTGTCTTCGAAATCCCATCGTTATACGACCGTTCCACCGAGTGGCATGTTTACGTTTTATTCTTGGCCCCGGTGGAACGTGTTAATACGAAAGGCGACGCAGTGAAATACTCTCCTCAAAGGCTCGGTAACGAGCTTCCAGGATGCATAAAGAAGGCCCACGCCCGCGAACGTTTTCAGTAATTAGACGCTGAAGTCGACGATTTTCAAATCTGCCGTCAGATTAAAAGATTAGCACCGGGCGTTTATAAAGTGGAAGTGGCTTTTTCTCTGTGACAACGCATAACACTTTTGTTATAAATGGAGCGAGATACCTACCGCGAAACCCATTCATATATATCGCTGTCGAGGGGGTACATAAACAATCCGGTACGCTTCGGTGATTTCGCATACTTGTATAAATAAATTATTATAGTCCCAGCCGGCACCGACGCTCTGAAGATTTCTAATCCGTAATATCAATATTTACAGAAGTTTTTTTTGCGTTTTATTTCCCAAGTTTGTGGCACTTCCCTGACCGCCATAACTAAAATGTTTGGTGATAATAATGCATCGGTAAGTAATTTTGTAATTTAACTTACCTTTTGAGGGCATGCACCAAAGTGGCATAGGCGTTTGTGTAGGTACCAACTCCTTCATAATATTGAAAATGTAAAATTGGAATTGCTGTATTAAGTTTTTGACCAATCGACCCTCAAGAAAAATCGCTTGTTTCACTTTTGATTTGTCACCTCACACGAGACAAGATCCCGATAAGCGGGCAAAATTTCTCTCTGCGGGCGCTATCGGATCACGAAGAAGAAGAAGCCCATTTATAATTTAAACTTCTTTCGCCAGAGACGGCGCTAACGATAACACATCCGGGCGCATTTCCGGGTAGAGTGGGGGCCCTTGTAGCTGGGGGATGGTCTTGCATGAGACAAATGACCGCGGTAATTTGCTACCGCGAACTGCACTTTCTTGCATCACGGGAAAAAAATTAAAGGTCGTGAGATTGTTTTATATATGCGAGCCTGCGGCAGTGGGATTTGCCGCCGTTTAAAACTAGCCCGTTTTATGTGGATTTATAGGGGAAGTTGGGGCGTTAAACTGTCAAACTAGGGGACGGGAAAAACCTTTGGATAAAGAACCCCGGGAAGGAGCAAATTTGGGGTTAACGCTCGACCGGGACAATTATGAAAAAGTAGGTACTTACACAAACGCCTATGCCACTTTGGTGCATGCCCTCAAAAGTTAATTCAAATTATAGGCCAGGAAAAATAGAATTTGACCTAGACAAAAATATTAACTGCAATTTTGTTTTACCATATCGAAGTTATAAGTAAATACGTTGGTAGAAACCAAAAATTAAACATTTTGAAAAAACGGAACCTTGAGTTACCTCAAAAAACACCTATTTTTTAGAACTTTCGAGCAAAAATGTTAACTGGATTTTTTTAGACTCTTTAGGTAAAAAAACTTCTCTTGCTAATATAGTATATTAAGAAATTAAACATTTTAAGAATATGGAAGTAACTTAGATCGACAAAGAGAGATAAAAATCGGATAATTTTCTATTTCGGCAAAAGCAAAAATATTAACTAGGTTTTTATTGCAGATGATCATTCCCTTTTACAAATAGAATGTAACTTATACAAAATTAAACATTTATCTGAGCCGCATGTACGTCAGCTGTTACTTCTCATTGGTATAGAGTAGGCAAAACTATTAACTGTTTTTTGTTTGTTTAACTTTTTACAATATAACTACATATATTGAATCATATATAGCGAAATTAAACATTTATTTACGGCGCATATAGGTCAACTGTCACTTGTCATTTCTTTAGGAAAAGTAAAAATATTAACTGGTTTTTTTTGTTTAACTTTTTACAATATAACTATATTAAATCACATATAAATTAAACATTTATTTAAGGCGCATGTAGGTCAATCGATTAATATTTATTTTTAAAGAGAAAAATACTTCCGTTACCAATTTTTGTTTTACTTACTTACTTACCAAGTTTAACAAAAATCAGCCAGTTAATAATTTTGCTTTCAAAGACAGCTTCAAATTTCTTTAACATGCGATTTCCGGATAAACAATATGTTTAATTTCAGAACAAACTGTTAATACTTGATTTTTAAGATAATTATAAATAATAAAAACGCAGTTAATATTTTTGCCCAACAAAATATTACGCAATATGTCATTTTTACATAATTCGGATACTTGCCCAAACGTAATCTATTTAATTTATCAATCTCAACTTTATATACATACCTTACTTACTAATAAATGCAGGTTAAAATTCGCAGATAATATTTAGGCCGTCTTTATTACAACAAGAAAATGTATTTTTCTAAAAAAAACGTCCACACGCGTCGTATGTTTATTTTGTATAAAAAACAATTCTGGCGTTCATTTATTACCAATATTTTGTGATGGCATTATAAAAATGCGGTTATGAATTTTGTCTAAGTTTCGTTATTTTTTACCGTAATTTCCCTGGCCTATTACAGAATTACTTACCGATGGATTATTATCCTCAAAAATTTTAGTTTAGGCGGTCAGGGAAGTACCACAAGCCGTACAGCTAAGCATAATAAGTCGAAAAAGTTTGCGTACAGATATCGATCAGCGTGGGATGTTATTAAGATTGCGGAGATAGCACGGCGAAATTGCCAAGCAATTTTCGTTTAATGAGGGTTTTTGCGCGCTAAGTATCGAACAAGCTCGGACGGTACTTCGCAGATTGCTTTGGAAGAAAAAAGGTTGCGGTTTTGAATTGCTGTTTCTCGACGTATGTATTTTGTACGTGGCTAATAGACTTGTCGAAAGGCGAAGGTGGAAGGTCACAGCTTCAACCTTCTTTCCCATGAACAGAAACTCGAGAAACACACCACGTAGCTCTCCCAGGGCTTCCGATAATTCAGGGGATTTTTCTCCCTCCGCTTGACTTTGCAGGCCTTCCTCTGGTTTAATTTGGGCGTAACTTGTATATTTCGGGTCGCTGCATCGATTGGCGCAAGGCAAGATGTCGCCGTCTTCCCACAAACCAACCGAACGTCTTATAAAAAAGCCTTCGCGCGCTAACTTGACGCCCGAGCGGTCCCAGGTTGCCCTAAATCAATTTTTGCCCACTAAATGTCACTCGTAGTGGCTCCGGCGTAATTCTCGTCGCTGGCAGCGTCTTTAAAACGCAATAAAACCGTATAAATAGCCGGCCGGCCCCGTAAACCAGACTTTTTCGCTCGCCGGCTGATATACGCCGCCGCCGAGATGCGACAAATTACAACGGTGCGGCAGTAAACGACGGCCGGTGACAATGTGAAACTCCGTAAGAGAAAATCTGGCGATTTTTTGCCGCTCCGACTGCTCTCTGGCCACGCTTCGATGGCATCAGCGTCCAGAGATATACTAACAGTAACAGAGAACCACTTCCTTGTTCTCTGATATACTAATAAGTCCGGGCACTCGGCCTTGTGTAAACAAACGTTTCCCTCTTGCCCTCTCCCGCTCCCCTCCCCCTCATCGAGCCGATCGATATCTTACAATATAAGAAAATAAGCTGTACACAGTGTAGCTGAAAGCCATGATACAATAAAGGGGGAGATATGACATCGCGCAGGAGTGGGCGTGTCTAATTTCAGCAGCTGACGTCACCTTGTGAGTAGTACGCCATTATTTATTATACTGTGACCGGGCAGAAAACGTTGTTTACAACAGTAAGCATTTGTCTTATTGAATCAATTATACAAAATGAGGTGTGCTGTCTACGGCTGTGGTGCCGACAATCAGGCAAAAGGTTTTTCGCCTGATATAAAGTTTTTCAGCTTTCCGAAAGATAAAAGATTGCAGGGTATGTGGAAACATTTGTGCAAACGCAATGACAAATTTAATGTTAAAAGTGCTCGGATTTGCTCGAAACATTTTACTGAGAAGGATTATGAGCGAAACCTTAAACATGAATTGCTTGGATACACTCCAAGGAAATACCGACCTCTAAAAAAGGAGGCCATACCATCAACAAACTTACCTTTACAACGTAAACCCCAAAAACTTCAAGAAACGAGAGAATCTCGCAGGGAGGAACGCATTAGGAGTAGGGAAAGAAAGGAAATAATAGGAACTTCTCTAAAAAGGTAAGTTATACACACATTAAGATATTATTATTATTGGAAGTGTTGTACCGAGGGTTCGGTATTGTAAATATTAGGTATTTCATATATAAGTAACTATTGTTGGGGTTTTCCTTCATGGTGCACGTAAACATTAGGCATTTGAAAAAATGTTTTTTTTTGTTGTAAAAAAAATTATAGTTATGATTAGGTTTTAGCGTCGGGTGAAAAGTTCATTGGGAAGAGGCACAATTTTGAGGCACAATTTTGTCAAACTATAATTAGGGGTGGCTTTTGAATGAACTACAGCATATCTGAATTTGAGTGCAATCGGGGGCGGAGAGTTGGGGTGGTTTCCTTGTTAGTTTCAATTTCGATTTACAAATCATTAAACTATCAATTTTACTTTGTTTTAGGTGTGATTATGACAAATACCTCATTGAGATTATTATTTGAACATCTGAAGGTAAGGTATTCCACAAAATACCTTTTAACTTACAGACTTAATCAAGATGTGTTGGAAAACTTTTTTGGAGTTGTACGGGCTAAGGGAGGGCTTCATGACCATCCAGATGCTCTTCAATTTAAATACAGATTACGGTCTTACATTCTCGGTAGGAATGAGGGCTCTTTTTCAAGTTTTGGAAACACTGAAGAGGATGACACTCCTGATCTTCCGATCGAAGAAATAAATCTATGTGGACAATATTTTTCTTCGGTTGACAATAACAAGGAACCTGAGGATATTCCTGAGTCGCTAAAATCAGTCGATACCGAACTAAGTGATATTCAGTATGACGGATTGGAAAACTTGGCAGGGTATATTTGCCATAAAATCAAAGATCTTGATGCCTCTACAAGTTCTACATCAAGCTATACATGGGTTTCACATCTAAGCGAGGGAGGCTTATCAAAACCTACTCCTGAATTTATGATCCAGTTGGAAGAACTTGAGAAAATATTCAAATCCTTAAATAAGGATAGTTTATTTATTTCTAAAAATTATTTGAAGAAACTATTAGGCATGAGCTACCATGTGCTATGTGCAGAGAAAACAAAATTATTATTATTTATTCTCATAAACAACTTTTGTTTGAAACATTTTTTTCCAAACTAGAAAATAAAAAAGTTATTTTCGGTGGTCAATTTCACGTTAACACCCTGTACCTATCCCACCTTCATCCTAATCTGCAAAAGATAAAAGTTTTGGTAAAAAAGCTGAATGGTTTGTTTGGCATTATGCATTACATTCATAATTAAAACAAAATTTCTGTCAATCACTTTTAAATAGAACACCTGATATTTTAATATTTTTATTTTGCCTATAATGAAATTCAGAATAAAGGTATATTTATTTTGTTTTGATAAATAATAATATAATATATAAAAAATAATAAACACACGACTAGAAGCTTTAAAATAATCCGAACGACAAATATAATGAAATTTCTGCATCATTGTACATGTAAATATTTAAATATTAATTTCCCGGCACAACTAACTCACAAGGTGACGTCATATGCGCAGATCTGATGAATTTTGAACCGCTACGTATCATAATATCTCTCTCTTATTGTATCATGGCTGAGAGCGGTTCGTTCGCATTCTACCGGGTACGCGCAAAATATTACCGACCGATCGTGACTGTGTGATAGTGTAGTAGTGATACTTAGTAACGCTTTTTACTGCAGTGCGGATGGCTGTAAAACCAGTTCAAAAGAATATATATTACCTTTTTTTTCATATCCTAAAGACCCTGAAAGGTAAGATTGAGTTTGAGGTACCTACCTATAAAAATTAAGACATTTTTATGTGACATTTGAATACTTAGGTATTAATAATTGAAGAATAATATAGATATAATATTAAAATATTGAAGAAGGTGCCAGCAATGGAAGAATGCCTTAGGGTTCATCGGAGAACATAAATTACATATAAACCTATAAGAATTTGCAAGGCACATTTTAATGATCAGTCATTCACTTCATCCGGAAAACGTTTAGTAAAAACTGCTGTCCTCTCGGCTGTCCCATTAAGATTATTGCCAGTAACACGCATGCTTGTGTAGCTACGTATGCGTAATATTTTGTTCAGGTTGTTTATGTCAATTTAAATATCAAAATATTTACTACAGGATGAAAAAGTATATAATATGATTAGTTTAACTCTTTGTCGTTAAATATTTATTTGTTATTTATGTTTTCGTCTACTCTATGTTTTGTTAGGCTTTATTAAAAATGAACGTAAAACATAAAAAATTGCATTTTTATTCATGTTCCAACCAAAGACTAAAGATATATCTACTAATTATATGTATAGATTCTGGTAATAGCTTAATTTAACCGTACCTACCAAAAACTAACGGTACACTTACCTACACAAATAATGTCGTACCAAAGTCTACAAATAGGTATACTAATATTTGTAGACTTTGGTAAATAATGGAAAGTCAATATGAACCTGCCCCCGTATAAATACCTTGACGGCGATTTCGTTTAGTCGCCCTCGTAAATGCGAAGCGTGCGAGGTGGCGATGATTTACGACCGGTCGCAAAAAATTGTCGGCTTTTCCGAGAGATCAAAGAAGTGAGCCGATTCTAGTATTTCTAGACGTTGATGGCACTTCATGGCATTTGGCGTTCCATGAAGTTTGATATAAGGAAGCCCAAGGAAGGAGTTAAACCCAAATGGCATCCTGCCATATATATGCTGAGGCTGTCCCGGTCGAGCCTTGAGCCCAAATTTGCTTCTACCTGGGGTTCTTTATTCAAAAGGGTGGAGACTTTGGTCAAAACCATGCAAGATTATCTCTTACGGAGATTTACAAGGGGTTGCTACTTTCCCGATGATCAGGTCGTCTCGAACGTTCTTAATTAAAAACAACAAATTAAAAACAACACGGGCGTATCTGGCATCTGACCGATAGCATCTACCTTCATTTAAGTTTGTTAAAAACTTGGCCCGAGTTGTTTCCTTCCAATAAACGCTTTAATTATCAGAGGATTCGATGATTTAGCGCGTTGTAAAACACCGTACGAGTGTGTTCGATCTTTTGAAGTGGCGTTTTCGCTGGCAAGCGTCCAACATTATTAAACGCTTCGGAAAAAAAGCAAATACCGCAACAGGAGTATTATGCGGGGCATTTAATTAGTTAAAATACGTACCCCCGCAGTGTGGTGTTTCTTTTTGTAGCCGCCGGATATTTGCAGCTTTGCGGACAATTTACCGCATAGCGGAGGAATTCCCGGGCATATAAGTCTCGAGTTCTTTTCGTTTGACTCCGGGCACAAAAATGCAAAAGTGTATACTTGGCCTTAACTTTATAACGACACCCTGTATATTAAGTTTGGCTTCATATTTGAATTCTCAGGAAAGTTCTACGCGAGATTTGTCTTTGAAGATATTTTTTGAGTTACAAGTTCAAAGTTTAGTTCATTTACTGTTAAGAATTTATTAATTTTCCAGGCAACTTGAAAAAGTTGTCTTTTAACCAGTTTGGTGGCGAAAAATCCAATTAGAATTCAATGGATTGTTAATTATTATTCTAATGACATTGACGAGCATTTAGTCAATGATTGTATTGACTTAAAATCTTATTACAAATTATACCAGGCACATAATAATTATGACTCGTGCGGAGATATGTTCAGATTAGTTTATGAAAAACATTAGTCTGTGTTATCCCAAATTGTTAAACACAGTCACAACGATGACAAACGAAAGGTTAAATTATTTATCAATACTAAGTATAAACTGTGATAAGACGAAAAATTTAGACTACGATTAACAAATAAGTGAATTTTCTACACAAAAATGCAAAAAGTAAACCTTTAATTATCTAATAGGTAGGTACCTACACTTTAAATGTACACTTATGTTTTTATTTATTTTATGTTCAAAAATTATTATTTATTTTATATTTTATATATATTCTTGTATAATTATTTAAGAATTATTAGAATGATATTGTTAGTTTTATATATTTATTTTATTTTTATTTTATTGATGTTTGCCTATAGGTAGGTAGGTACCTACTTAATTCTCTAAATGAGAATTTATTATTATTTTGTTATTTGTTATTTTGTTTCGTATTTACTACTTTTTTAATTTTTATTCTTATTAAATATATTATGTATAATCTATTTTATTTTTTTTTCCGATTTTTCCTATTTATTTAAAATGATTTTCCGTATAATTTAATTTATACATTTTTTAAAAAATGCAAGTTTTTGACAACCGAAACAAGGAGGGGCCTATAATAGTGTTAGCTCAGGGCCCCCAAAACTTACGGTCCGCCCCTGCCTCGACGAGTAAAATGTGATTGTTGTCCCTATAGTGTATAAAAATTATTAGTGCGTAAGAATATCTTCACTGACATAGGTTGACTGTATCATAAGAGAGATAGGTAACCTTTATACCTCTTATACTTATTTCTTACTATATTTTTTTATAAAAAGAACTTCAGTGCCGAGGTACATATATGTACAATATTTTTTTGAAATCGGAAAAAAATGTTTTATCACGCGAAAAATAATCACCCGTCCATGAAATGACTGCGCCCGGCGTAGCTTGACTACGACGATCGCTCTACCTAGGTCAAGTATGACGAGGCACGGCGCTTCCCAACAGAAACTCCAAACTGCTGCCATGAAAAATAGATTGATATTCAAACCTACTAAAATATTTATACTGAAAGACTGCGCTGCTATAGGTGACAATTTCGCAATGTGTACGAAAAGTTAAATGGGCCTTTATTGTCCGGGTTTTGAATATTTGGTCACTTTTGCCGGGCGATGGCTCCGCATCTGACGTTTGATGTTTACATCTCGCCAAGGCCTACTTATTGAAAAATCGCACAATATTGGACTAGTTTAGTGCCGATTATGATGATTTTGAGACACTTCACTGCCGATTTCAAGAAAATATACTCATGGACTGTATATGTATATCTGTATATTTGTAGGACATACGACATTTTCGATTTCCTCCAAAATATACAGTATACGCCATAGATTTTCGGTGGCATATTTCAGATAAATCGACGTTAAATTTCCAGCAGGATTCCATCCGACCGTTCATTCTCCCAAACATTTCACATACATACCCATCCACCGTGAAAAGCCGCCTTATGTTCCCGACATAGTGTACCCTATCGTTCAATAAATATTGGCTTTTTTTTCACATTTTGACAAACGGCCGAGTCAAGTCGAGGGACCAAAATCCCCTGAATTATCGACCGTCACTTGCAGCGATTGAAAGCCCTGGGGGAGCTACAGGGCGTTCCTTAAGTTCGCCGACGACAATCGAGTTCGGGACATCCGCCCGATTAACCCCCGCCGATGATGGCTAATCTCTCGGAAACGCGGGTCATCTGTCGCCGCCAGGCGGGGATTACATATCCCGATCGGTATTCGACAGTTTGCGGGACTTGTACGGGTTAATTAAACCAACTTCGAGGCGCTAGTTTCGGCGGAATTACAGTTCAGACACAAACAACACATTATGTACAGGGTGGGTACAACGCTATAAAGTCTACATATTTTTTAAAACTTTAACACCCCGTAACTTTTTTATAAGGTCTTCAAAAGATACAGTTTATACCTTTGAATACAGAATCCCAGGAAGGAGTCAAAGCTCTAATGTGTATTATAAAATACGTGAGACGGAGGAGTAACCAAGTTTTGACGCAATATTTTGAAATCCGACACGGCCATAGGTGCCAGTATGTGGTATTTAGATACTCTTTCGAGTTATTATGCTTAGCTCTGCTGCTTGTGGCACTTCCCTGACCGCCAAAACTAAAATGTTTGAGGATAATATTCCATCGGTAAGTAATTTTGTAATTTGAATTAACTTTTGAGGCCGTGCACCAAAGTGGCATAGGCGTTTGTGTAGGTAGGTACCTACTTCTTCATAATTGAACATTTAAAATTAGATTTGCTGTATTACCAAGGATTCCTAAACTTAAAGACATGTGTGTATTGTAGGTCTGTCACCTATTAAAATTTGGTCCCTTAAAAGAAATCACCCTGTATAAGGTTGCGTTGGCAGACGTCATAATACAATAATATGAAGATCTGAGTTAATTTTCGTTGCAGTGATTGGAAGCGAATCAAATATCGCGACAATTTTTTTTTAATCTGTGTCCGTACGTCTGATGTAATTAGTCACAAAGTTGGGGATTACTAACCACAAAGCTTCCAGTTTTGAATGGTCCGGAGTTAGTTCTCTCTGTGTTTGAACGTCGGGCGCAGACGTATCGTGCAATTTCGATCTAATTGCCAAAGTTAGAGGTCTCCATTAACGTCTTTTTTTTGTCCCTTTCGAATCTAAATTCGTAACGAGAAGCGCGGTTATTAAAATTAAACGATTATTACGCGCGGTCGTAAATTGTTAACAAGTTCTAAATTTAACGGCCGTCTCCTCAGACGCTCTTACCTCTGGGATTTACAGGGGGGGGGGCGCAAAAATCGAAGTGACCTTCTGGGTTCATAAGCCGAGGGGGAACGACGGAGCCAATTATCGACTGTTATAGTCCTGCCTTTAAACTTGGAAACAATTAATCCAATTTGTCGAACAATGGCACCTTATACGGGGGCCGGCCGGTAGGGCCATTGTGTTTATAATATCGAGGGTGAGACGCTTGTAAAGTGGACGGCGAGGGAGGTCCAAGGTTGCTTAGCTATCATAAAAAAATCCCGGGACCTTCGGTTTACCAGTCGGACGCTCTGACCGTTGACTGACGTATTAATAAGACTTCTCACGGCTATAGTTTCATGTCCTGGAAAGTATGGTCAACAATGTATTTTGCATTGTATTTTGTCTCCGGCAAGCGCATGATGAGCCAGAGAACTGTCAAACATGACAGCCGTGAGCAGTCTTTATTAATACGTCAGTCAACGCTCTGACCTTGCGCTAAATAAGTGCCTATCAATTTTGGTCTATTAGGCCACATTGGGTAGACTGGGGTAAGTGTCAAGCCAAAATTAAGAGTGTATCATTCAGTAGGGAAAAAAAATTACAGTTTACTTAGAACATTTTGTTTTTGCTGGACGGACTTCTTATGGATTTATATGCCTTATGCTGCAACATGAAAGAACCAGCTAACATTGAGTTCAAGTTATGATAAAAAAAAATATTTTGGTGTCCGACATTTTACACTTACCCCAACAAGGGGTAAGTGTAAAATGGATCAGGAAACACTACAGAGTGTGTTTCTTTTTTCACTGGGGTAAGTGTAAAACATTGCCATAATCAACACAAACACATAACACTTTGAATCAAACAAATATCTTTATTAGAAAATAAGTTACAAACTTTTCTGTCGTATAACAGAGCTTATCCATTTCGTCGCAAAAATAAAATAACTCATTTCTGTCCTAAAAAGGCAATTATTTATATTTAAGTATGTTAAAAATAAATAAAAAAATTAACTAAGTAAATAAAAATTATAATATTTAAAAATAGTGTCTCTTTATATATAATAAGAACTTCGTGAATTAGCAGTGTAGAGAAATGGGTTCTATAGTATGTTGTTCTATACTATGTTTACACTTGCCCCTTGCCTTATATTTGAAGGGGTAAGTGTAAAACTACCTAGAATGCTTCTAAATTCTAATTTAAATGGATAATTTGTTAGTGAGCCTCTATAACATTGTTTGTTAGATAATATGAATACAAGAAACCAAAAAGAACTTACCTTTTTTTACTTTAAAATTAAGGATTTTTGAAATGCGTTATCCTTAAAATCGAAGTGACAGCTAGAGGTTAGTATTTACAAGAAAATGCTAGGCAACCAAAAATACATATTGATGTTTTGCGTGGTGATAGGCTTTCAGGGCGTATAAATTAATGCTATGGGTAACTCATCTGTTTCCTATTAATATTTTTCTTCTTTTGGCACACCTGTTTTACACTTACCCCATTTATACACTTGCCCCAGTCTACCCTTTATTATCATTTTTAAATAGCGATATTTTCGAGCAAACTACTGTGTCAGTTTGATTAGGATTCCAAAGCCCCAAGGCCCTCCATTACCCCCGACTCGAACTTTGATAGTTAATGTACCGTCTAAGACGTACCATCGACATCATGGGCTACGTCTTCCGGTAGCTAATGACCCCAAATTGCCCCGATTTAACGGTCTATAAATTTCCCCAGAAGCTTTTGTATTCCGACTTTATCAACTCCTCTTATTGGAGTTATAGTAATGACGAAATGTTACCGGCAAAACCGAGAAAAGGAAAATTTCTAATTAAGGGGTTCGATTAAATAGAAAGAAAACGGTAGGTGGGATCTGAGATTCGTTTAAACGAGAAAGGAGAGAAGGAGACATTAATCTGTGAATCTAATGCCGGGTAGCGTATCTCGTAATGGCCGCCGCGCTTCTTGGGATAACGGCCTGGATTTCGCGCAGACTTACCCCGAAAAAGTCCTGGAAATCCCCACAATTATTGTGGGAGACGAGAATATCCGAAAAAGAAAAACATTTTCGTTTTAAATCTTTCCTTCCGGTCACCATGGTTTATTTTCAAGCTTAATTTCGACGTATTTCCTCCAGTTTGAGTCTCTTCGATTGGTACAATGCAGATTGTCCCAGTTTTTTTCATTGTTCTTGGGTTTGCTTCTAAAGTTACACTAACGCATCAAAATCCCCTTAAAATTTCAAACTTTTAGAAAAAAATTCGCTCTCTCCCGAATAATTTTTTCTATGTTCTGATTTCAAACTATTTTATACATTTTGAGTCCCTGCATCGATTGGTACAATGCAGATTGTCCTAGTTTTTTTTCTTTGTTCTTGGGTTTGCTTCTAAAGTTACTATAACATCAAAATTTTCATCAAATTTTAAAAGTTTAGAAAAAAATTCTCCCTAACTCGAATATGTTTTTCTATGTTCTGATTTCAACTTATTTTATACATTTTGAGTCTCTGCATCGATTGATACAATGCAGATTGTTCGAGTTTTTTCCATTGTTCTTGGGTTTGCTTCTAAAATTTCTAAAACATCAAAATTTTCATCAAATTTTAAAAGTTTAGAAAAAAATTCTCCCTAACTCGAATATGTTTTTCTATGTTCTGATTTCAACTTATTTTATACATTTTGAGTCTCTGCATCGATTGATACAATGCAGATTGTTCGAGTTTTTTCCATTGTTCTTGGGTTTGCTTCTAAAGTTACTATAACATCAAAATTTTCATCAAATTTTAAAAGTTTAGAAAAAAATTCTCCCTAGCCCGAATATTTTTTTCTATGTTCTGATTTCAACTTATTTTATACATTTTGAGTCTCTGCATCGATTGGTACAACGCAGATTGTCTTAGTTTTTTTCCATGGTTCGTGGGTTTGCTTCTAAAGTTAAACTAACTTCAAAATCTTCTTAAAATTTCAAACTTTCATAAAAAAATTCGCCCTCTTTCGAATAATGTTTTCTATGTTCTGAGTCCCTGCATCGATCCGTGCAACGTAGAATGTCATAGTTTTAGCCGTTGATTTTTGAAATGAATTTAACCACAAAAACCTCAACAGTTAAAAAAAAATAGGCCAGTTATGATTAAACTTTTTCTACCCTCCGTTTTGTACCTTTGTCGCAGGATAAAGCGCCGAATCCACCCCTGTTTTCATAAATAATTTTTAAATTTAATCAAATTTCGAAAAATCATAAGTTATGACTCTCTCGGTTTAGATATTCGTTCCTCCATCCCTCCCCTAATATTCTTTTGACAGCTTCATAAAACATTTCTTTATTTACTTACCCTAATAAATCCCCCCCCCCCACCCGCATATATATAGGTTTACGTCGAAATCTGAGCAAGTTTATTGCCCCCACGCAGGGGTTGTTTTTTTTGCGCGCGATATACCAATAAGAGCCAATTATTTCGTGACGTAAATACGATCTTTCCAACACCGAGCGCCGTATTTCTTAATCCTCGGAAGATAAGACCCAGAGAGCAGACCAACCGCGCCAACACTTTGTTCTTTACATCGAGAAAAACAACATAACTGTCATTGGCGCGGGCAGTCTGTATTTTCTAAGCCGTCACATCGGATATCTACCAAATATCCGGAGGCAAGGAGGTGTGAGATCCACGTCGCGTAGAATTTAGGGTGGAACGATCGAACGGGGGTAGAAAAATGCGAGGTTATAAAATTTCCGTGCGTGAAACCGTGCCTCTAGTCGCTTTTAACCCTCTATGGTCGGACCGAAAATTCCAACGCAGATTACACTTTGAAATATCCCTCTAGATGGCCGTGGACGTTTGACAGGCGCTGTCAGGCGTCCGATCCCTTTTATTTTACATCCCATAACGTGGCTACTTTACTGTGAGGGGCTTTAAGATGGCCCCGGTGCTTGGTATCACGGGCGTAGCCAGGATTTAGTTTTGGGGGGGGTTTAGTTTGAGAAGTAAATAAAACAACAAACATATACTTACATGAAATTTAATATCTATATATTCATCCGAAAAACTACGACATATTTATAAAGTTCTTAACTTTAAATGAAATGGATAAATTAACTTCGTTCCTCTGCGCTAAATCTAAAACCATTAAAGAAGAAATCTTCGGCTTTTTCTTTTAAATATATTCACTACTTCATCTGCATGAATTTCTGTTCCATAGTGAATGTTCATTAGAGCCAAACCATTAAGTCTGTTTTCACTTGTAGTGTTTCGTAAATAGTTTTTCAGTCTCCTTAGGCTCGAGAAAGACCTTTCTGGGGTAGCAGTGGATACAGGAATGGTAGCGAAGATTTGTAGTAATGTGTAAATATTAGGATAAAGGTTTTTATCGCACATATGTAGGCGTTCCAAACTAGATTTCGGGGTAGGCAGTCTTCTTATCAGCATGCAAGGTAGCTGAAGCTTTGATAGCTAAATCCAAATTAGTTTCTTTATTAGAAACCTCTTGACCTTGACTACACCACTTTTTCCAGTAGTCCATACCTTTAGGTTTATCACCCTTCCTTTTTTTCCCCTCCATTTTTCGACAGTAATAATGATTCACGTATCTATCCTTAACAAGGTCATCGAATAACAGTGCACTAAAATAATTACTCACTTACACGGTACACTTAATTTTCTTCATTATTCGTTCACCACTTTTCACTTTTATTCGCTTCGAGTTCGCATGGAACAATACTGCCGTAAGCGCGGTCACGCGCCGCTTATATAGCAGCCCAGTAGCCGTCCAGAAACTTCCACGAACTTCCACAAAGTTCCGCTCATTTCGACCGAGGGGCGTGGCGAATAATCGAGAAACAACTGCGTCTGGCTCTCGTCAAAAGATGGCGCTAGGCGCTACTATTACTACATATATTCAAACGTAATAATAATTTAACTCTTCACTCCTCGCATTTTTTCGGTATAATATTAGGTAATATTTTGCTTATTTCGGGGGGGGGGGGTTGAACCCCCGAAACCCCCCCTTGGCTACGCCCGTGCTTGGTATGCTCTTTTTCGGGTCAGATAATCTAAATTGTGGAAGATATGAATCTAAATGGGGAGGGGTGGAGGTGGAGGACGAAAAAAGTAGCTTCCAGACGATTTATTAATGTAGAAAAGGGTTGGAAATGGTTAAGTATCAAACCATTAAATTTTATTTAGCGGCGAAGCGGTTTTACCACGAATGCGGCCATGTACTATTTAAATGGCAAAAATACATCATCCGCCATCTTGTGGCGACGGCCATTTTGAAAGTATTACAATATTGAGTATTGTATATTCTATTGTCACCGGAACTAAAGGTGTAATCAAAATTTCAGCTCAATCGGATGTCAGGAAGTGGTTCTAAATTCAGCTTGCAAGATTTGACCTAAAGATACATACATACATACATAGTTCACCATACATTGCAAGTTAAATAAAAGCTTGTAAAAAGGAATTTTCAGTATAATTGTCTCAAAACATTTTATAGTATATTACATAGCGAGAGTTGTAAACAGCATATTACGTATGAGTGGAAAAGTTGAGCACGAGCCGCGCAGCGGCGAGTGCTGTAATTCCACGAGTATGTAATAAGCTTACAACTCGAGTTTTGTATTATAATTTTTCTTCGACAAAAGAAAAACTATTATAATAGATAAACTATACTTCTGATTATCTGTCAGGCAACAATTAGTAGCACCCGTGATAATTGCGTTTTAATTAAGAACAGATACCGAATTTTTTTTTCTACTCCTATGCTAGTAACATACCTATTATGTGACGGTTTAGGTGATAAGTAAGTTCATTGTTACGAACACTGACACGTAATAAAAAAAATTACGTATCTGTTCTTCATTAAAACGTAATTATCACGGGTGCCTGTCAGATAATCAGAAGTATAGTTTATCTATTATAATAGTTTTTCTTTCGGCGAAGAAAAAATATAATACAAAACTCGAGTTGTAAGCTTATTACATACTCGTAGAATTACAGCACTCGCCGCATACGTAATAAGCTGTTTACAACTCTCACTATGCAATATACTATTATTACGTGTCAGTCATTACGTATCAGTGTACGTAACAATGAACTTACTTATAACCTAAACCGTCACTTAACAGGTATGTTACTAGCATAGGAGTAGAAAAAAAATATTTCGTGTCATACATCATGGTATTTGGAATGAAAAGTGTTTTCAAAATCTGCAAAAAAAATCCAGGTCCGTATTTAAAAAACTAAAGTTGAAGATGGTTTCTCAAAAACGAAATGTTGTAGAACAAATCTAAAAATGCCATCTTAAAGCCCGTTAAAAAGTGCCATAAGAAAGTGTTTTTCTTTTTTCCTATCTATTATAACAACTTCAGAAAAAAATAAAATCGAAAACGCAAAATTTCACTTTTTTCAAAATAACTCAAAAACGAAAAAAGATATTGGAAATCTGTTTGTGCCATTTTATTGACCTCAAAATCGCGCAATTTTTTCCCCATTTAACCCGTTGTTATATCTCTCACCGTTTGCAAGATCCCCATGCTGTTCATTCTTATCCGGGACACATTGTATATCGATTTGCAATTTCTTGGAACATGGAATCTTAAATTTTTCAAGTAATTAAAGTGTAAATTTCAATAAATAGCGCAAAATTTTAAACAATGATTAAAAACATTTTTTTCGAAATCGAGTTTTTTCGTTTTTTTTTTTGCATTTTTTGAGAAAATTTTCCATAGCGATGTATATATTTTACACCATCAGAAAGTAGAGTTTTCAGCGATTAAAAAGCGAACCGACTTTTTTTTAAAAGCAGCTTTTTTGACGTGGGTATTTTTGATTGAAAATGGGGTTACTGTTTCGGTTTAGAATCAAAAAAAGGGTAAAAATAAATATTTTGTTTCGAAAAAATTACAGCGTGTTCGGGACATAAGAAGGTAAGTTTCCACCAAATTTCGTGGATTTTTTTTGTGGGAGAAATTTAAAAACCAAAAAAATGGTTATTTCGATTTTTCGCGGATATCTTGAGGTTCTGTGAAAAAAGTGTAAATACAAAAGTTGTAGATCTTTTTATTGCCTACAACTTTGCCATTTAACTTTTTTCGATAGGAGTTGTAGTTTCGCCGGAAATCGTGATAAACCGTTTTCCACCCCTAAAAGATCACCCCCGTACCTCAAATCGCCCTTAAATTATTTTTTCTGTTATTTTTGCTATATTTCTTTCCTTTTCAATGGGTTTCATACTGTTCTATTTTTTTTTTTTTCATTTTTTGCCATTTTCAAAGGCTCAGGCCCTGGCCTAATATGAAAATAATTGCATATCGACGATTTGCGATTAAATAGTAAAAAGGCGTTCCATACAAAGGCATATGACTGGTTTGCATTTCTATAGCGTTTGTCCCTTAACCAACCCCCCAAAAACTCCGCGCTTTCGATCGCTACACCTTTCAAGTTTGATTTGTCGACCCCATTCACAGATACGGCCTCTAATTCGACATTTCGACCACTGCAAACATATTTCCGTCACGAATATCCGGCGTCCGGCCGTGATCGGGGCACCATTCGGGGGATTATTCCGACTCGGAAGCGGCCGAGACCCGACGTGTCCCGCAATCCCACCGCGGGCTTAGCAAGGTGGCCGCGAAAAAAAGAAACTATGAATGGAGGCCTTTGTGAGATATGGCGAGCAAATACGAGGTTGCAGCTGAAGGAGCGTTTGTGCCGCGTTTGATTGCGTTGCTCGAATCGCAAGATGTTCCCGTTTGGGTTTATGAATGGCCGTATTGAAGGTTTAACGTACATAAATGCAGGGGAAGCGATAAGGAGAGCGATTTTTAACCCGTAGGTTAAAATTCGCAATAAAAACCGTTGCCGGGGGTCCAGTTTTGTCCATTTTAAATTGTGGGGTGCAGCAACGGCGCGCGGTCGCCTCATGGACGGGTGACCGCGCTCCTAAGTGGCCGTGCATTTTTTTATTTATGACATAAATGGAAGGATTTGTTTTGCTAACCGACATCGACAAGAATAAGGTGTATTTTAGAGAGGTATATGTTTCTTTATAGTGTTGGTAATGTTTATTTTTATCGTAGCGTGCTCGGGAGCAATAAAATCTAGCTGGCAAAGGCATCGAGCGGGTGTGAGAATTAGAAATAAATTACCGGTGGCGTTATAATTAATTGTGAAATCATATTTATGGCCGTTTTGAAACCTTAACTGCCACGATAAATTAACCGTTTTTCAGGCGTTTGCCCTTTCGGCAGATGCACGTAAGGTTCTTCGTGCTCGCGACGGTTGAAAGACGTTTAATGGTGTAAAAATCGAGGAAGAGGAAAAATTCGTTATTTTTTTTTATTTACAAAAAACTTTGCTGGCCGTCCATTTAAGTCTATAGGTACTTCCAAATTGAATTTGGTAATGTTTTTCGGATTCTACGGATCTATTTACGTAGGACAATGTCTTTTCCGATTTTTTCTAAGAAGTTTAAACATGTAAAAATTTAGTAGGATGAGAAATTCATTATTTATTTTTTTGTTTTCAAAAAACTTAGGTCCGGCCATTTAGGTATTTCTAAATTGGATTTGGTAATGTTTTTTTTTTATTCTACGGGTCGATTTACGTAGGATAATGTCTTTTTCGATTCTTTCTATGAAGTTGAAACATGTAAAAATCGAGAAAAAGAAAAAATTCATTATTTATTTATTTATTTTCAAAAAACTTAGGGACGGCCATTCAGGTATTCCCAAATTGAATTTGATAATGATTTTCGGATTCTACGGGTAGATTTACGTAGACTAATGTCTTTTTCGATTTTTTCTAAGAAGTGTAAAAATTGAGAAAAAAGAAAAATTCATTATTTATTTTTTTATTTACAAAAACTTAGCTGGCCGGTCACTTCCAAATTGAATTTGGTAATGTTATTCGGATTTTACAGGTCGATTTACGTAGGATAATGTCTTTTCCGATTTTTTCTAAGAAGTTTAAACATGTAAAAATTTAGTAGGATGAGAAATTCATTATTTATTTTTTAATTTTTAATAACTTAGATGACCGACTATTTAGGGGTCTCCAAATTGAATTTGGGCATGTTTTTCGGATTCTACAGGTGGATTTACCGCGAATAAACCCAGCCATCCATAGAATTCGTGAAAAATAGTGATTTTGTATGAATTTAAAAACAACTTGGGTAGTTGTAACCATTACTCTGCATTTTCTCTCCAGACTCCTATAACCTTCAATGTTTCTCGTCCCGTTTTTTTGTTCCCTAGAACGTGTTAACGAGGACACGGGTCCCAGATAAAAATAAGCAACGCCGAGCGGCAAAATGCTAATGCCCCAGCGGCGATACAATCTCTAATTAGTGCCCGACGAGGTCTCACTCCTCTAACTGGGTCCAGGTACGGATTTATCCGGATGGGATTTACAAGGAGAGAACCTGCAAGGTGTTAAAGACCGCTAGAACCACCGTAGGGCGAGAATACTTCGGTTGAGCGGCGTCAATGCTCTGTCTCTACACGGCAGGAAACGTCGTTTTGATTCAATCAAGGTGCATGCACAGTAGCGGCTTCCCCATGAGAAAAAGAATCGCCAAATCGACTTTAAAACTCGCCTCTGTCGCAGATATTGGAAGGGCTAATGCCTAATGCCGAACATAAAAGGGAATTGATTCGTGAATTTGGGGATAAAATTTTTAGTGCGTCGTATAGGTATATGTCTGACCCAGATCATTCGACGTTTTTTGCAGTAAAGAAGAGTTCAATGCGTAAGGGGTGGCATACGTCGCTACTGAATAAAATACGAGCGCATATCGCGTAAAATATTGCTTAGTATCGCGATTCGGGTAACATATCATTTGTAACGCGGAAAACTGTATGCATTTTTCAAGTTGCGCTTACAAAACTAGCAGAGCTAGAACAAAGGTTAAATTGGGAAAGAATTGCGGTTTTGAATGCTCGATCTAATGCCCCTGAATTTTTAAAAAAGTTCGTGGCTCACAAGATATTTTGAAAAGAGTGATTTTTTGCTATTTCATCAGATCTCTGTAGCTCCGTTGTTTCTGATTAAGTACACAAAAACTGTAGAGACAAAAATTGTAGATAATTTTGGGCTTAATAAGATAATCTAATCCAATTTTTTATGTTGTTTGTGATTTTTGAGATATGACATGTTTTTAAATGTAAATCATAGTTGGCTGTGGCCTTATCAAATTGGCCATTTTTTGAGCTTTCCAAAGATATAATACTCGGCATAGTTATTATAAAAAATAAAAGAGCCATGGCTAATTTTCTGATTTTTTTTTAAATTTTCACATGGTCTGCCATGGAATATTTTCATAATTACGTTCTAATCTATAATTAGACATACTTCAAACTTTCTAATATTTTGTTTTTAGCTGGTAACAAAATGCAACAAAATAAAACAAAAATTAAAAAACTCATATTCAAATTATTATTATTTTTTAAAAGGTGTTCAAACGATCCACCATTATTATTTATGCAAATATTGCATCTTTTTAAAGCTGAATTGGTCGCCTTTCTTAGAGAGCGCCTGTCAATACTGACAATTGCTTCTAAAATAGATGTTCTTAATTCAAACATTGTCTCATACTTTATTTTGTATTGTTCCCCACAAAAAGAAATCCAAAGCAGACAAATCGCGGGATCGGGGCGGCCAGGAAATTAGTCTATTTCTCCCTATCAAAATTTTGATAGAGCTGATCTAGGTAATTTCTTACGGGCAAATAATTATGTGGTGGAGCTCCATCATGATAATTTTTGTTTTATTTTGTTACATTTTGTTACTAGCTAAAAATAAAATATTTGAGAGTTTGAAGTATGTCTTATTATAAAATATGTAGAAGGTAATTATGAAAATATTCCATGGCTGACTATGTGAAAATTAAAAAAAAAAAGAAAATTAGTCATAGCTCTTTTATTTCTTATAATAACTATGCCGAGTATTATATTTTTGGAAAGCTCAAAAAATGGCCGATTTGATAAGGCCACAGCCAACTATGATTTACATTTAAAAAACACAAGTTTATCTCAAAAATATCTCAAAAATCACAAACAACATAAAAAAATTGCATTAGATTATCTTATTAAGCCCAAAATTATCAACAATTTTTGTCTCTTCAGTATTTCTGTATAATCCGAAATAACGGAGCTACAGATATCTGATGAAATAGCAAAAAATCACTCTTTTCAAAATATCTAGTGAGCCATGAACTTTTTAAAAATCCGAAAGGGGCATTAGATTGAGCATTCAAAACTGCAATTCTTTCCCCATTTCACTAGCTCTGCTAGTTTCCGAGATCCCCATAGTGGGCATCGAAAAAAAGTCACCCTGTATATATTATTAAGTGCGTTATTACTTAGTCAACCCGGAGTTTCGCAGATTCTTTGTTTAATTATCTTACTTGTAAGTTCGCAGAGCTCGAGGGGCTTTTCTCCAAAATATACCGCGAACGCTCGACTCCCCATTGTTCTGTATTTACCCGAAAACGTAAGCCGTCGTGAGAGCCCGTCATCTGCCTACCAGCCTCCTCGATTCCTCTCGAAAACGGCGCCCGTCAAACAACGCGAGGCGGGTGTGCCGCAGGGATCCCTCCCTGGGCCGCTCGTGATTTAACGACGCGCCTGCTACCAGGCGGACGGCCGATAAACCTAACAGCGGGCGTACCTATGGATTTTCAATCGTTTTTATTGCCCGGGATATATCTTGTCGGAGTAATAGAGCACAGGCACGCCATAGGTATAGATACAACATTTCCAATTATGTGCCGCGCGTTTAATTAAAGCGTAGACCATCGAAACGGCGATCGACAATGGGATTTGCAGTGACGCCAATTTCCTTAAAACGCGAAATCGATGGGTCGTTGTTTTTTGGGGCCGCGGCGCAGAGTGGATCCTGTCTTATGTGGGTTACGCGGCAGAACGGCACACGGTGCATTGTTGGTGGGTTTAGCTCGCCGTCCGAAAGTTCCCGAAGAATGTTCGGGCCTTCCGCACAGTTTTGTCCGAAATATTCCCCAGCTATCCTCGACGTATAAGCTTCGATATTTTTGTTTACGCTTTATGGTATTAATAAAACAGTTTATAACTGCGCGGCGTTTAGTGTAAAAGTGAGACGGTCGCTTCGCCGGTCATATTTTTATCGATAAAACCATTTAATTGGCTCGTAAATATTATGCTGGCAGGATTTATTATTATTGAAAAATATATGGGATGAGCTGGTGAGCGATAATATCTCCTGAACGTAAAAAGATTCAGCCTGGAAAGTGTTATTATAATTATTATATTATTATAAGTTATTTTTTGTAAAAATACAAAAATCCTTTTTAAGTATTGTTAAATGTATACACTTTTATCCATCATAGAAACTAATAATGGCCATATAATACCATCTCCGAATGTCTCTAGATGTACAGACGATCGTAGCTGACGTAGTTTTCTCCCAAATTAATGTCATTGAACACTTGGAAAAGCTTTCAGAGTGGCTCCCTACACTTTAAAATGACCCTCTATGCACTTTTGTTAATGAAATTCGGCTTCGATGTATCCGAATGTCGATTCGAATTACCAAGCCCCCCCCACCACCTTGTTCAACCCTGTCTTCTATGCAAATTCTATAGCCTACGTTGTAATCCTTGGCTCAAAGCATAATCTCGTCATATTCCCGACAATACTTGGATGTTATCGAACTAATAAATACTATGGAAGTCACACAAGGGACAAGTTCACAGTTTTATAGTTGAAAAAATAACTTCGACAACTTTGTTTTCTGAGCTTTCGGAGAATAAATTCCCCATACATATAAATCCTTTATCTATGGAATAAATCTTCCTTCTTTCTCGTCAAAGTGAAATGACAGATTAATACATTTCAAGTTAAAGTGTTATATATGACAACAGAAACAATAGCCTTGCCACCTGTCTGATATTCTACCCTGTGTTCTCTCTGGATCGACACTATAATTAAAGACCCGAGCATGACGTCATATTTAATTGTTGTTTGCGGACTGGGGTGGCGCTACTCGACGAAAAAAATGGCGACTTATTATAGGCTATAACAGGGCAATTGTGCGTGGCTTGAATATCCCATATTTTAAATATCCACCTTTATTACCATTTCCGTCTTTTTGCGGCCATGAATTCCCTTTGCGTTCAATATTTCGCAGTTTTCTCATATTAACAGAACTTGTATCAAGTTTTCATGCTAATGAAGAAAATCGTATGCACAGAAGGTTATGTGAATTGCGGAAGAATATACATTATTTTGGAATTAAGGGATGATCTGTTCAACCAGCTGAAGAAGCTAGAGTTCTGGATATTATATTTTGGAACAGTATTTTGTAACGTATGCAAGAATGGAAATAGAAAATTTTGTTTATAGCCCCCAAGCGAATCAGTGGTCCACTATATAAGAAGAAACTGAAAAATCCAATGCGTTCTATAGTTACTTAGGTATACTACAATTATTAGCCACGGATTTCATTTAAAAAAAGGTACCAAAATACTTTTGCTTGTTTTTTAGACTCGCTTTTCTTAAAAAAATCTATGAATGTATGCCATGTGAGGTATTTAATATAGTGTTGGTCCAGCTTATACTTAAATAACTGGCAATAATATTTTACTGAATTCCTACTTCTTCTTTGAGAATTGGTTCATAACATTTAATAAAGAATTTAAATCAACTACTTCATATTCCCGCATATAATAATTATGTCATCTACATACATTTGGTTCAAAATCTTCCATGAATAAATTGCTTATAAATGGTGATAAAGGAGACCCCATAGACATTTCAAATTCCTGCTGGTAAAATTCATTTCCTAGTTGAAAATTAGTGGTGTTAACACATAGTGTTGTTAGTTCTAATATTGCATCTATACTCAAATTTGCCCTTTCTACTAAAGTCTTATCATTTTCTAACTTTCTGCGTAAAATATTCAATGATTTTTTGTTTATTCTCGAGCGAGTTCCTTCATTTAATAAATCGTTGAATTTATTATCATAAACAGTGGGAATTGCGTTACGACTTACGACTGACACAAACGAAGGCGGAATCTGACGTATCGACCAATACGTATGTCATATTCAAGCTTACGGGGGATGACCTAAGCAAGGTCCGGCTTCGTTTGAAACTAGTAACGTTGAAATTTCGAATTCAGGCGACCGCGAAAGCAATTTGTCGCCACCAGTACGGAAACTGCGGCGTTTTTCCAGCTACAAATCCGTCCGGCAATTCTAAAGTTCGTTATGTACGGCCGGAATACGAAAGGCTGAATTACTGTTGGCGGGAAATGCATCTTTTTTTTTTCTCCTCGAAAACAAACCGCTGTCGAAAACTTACACCGACGAGAAACGGTTGGAGGTGGGACCGCCTGCCTTGCGACAATCGACACAGGAACTACCGAAAATTGATCTCACCCCTTTACCCGACAACATTTTGCGAACATACACTAAGAAGTTAGGCTCCCTTAAAAGTAAATTTGCCCCTCGTCGCAGCTTGCAGCAAGCGCAAACGGCTGCGAGTTAATAATTTCCTAAGTGCGCTCTATGGCAGTCTCGAAGAGCATATTGCCTATCGGGAAAATTGCCTAATTGGCTTTCCACGAAAATGGCCGCTCCAATATGGCGGACAGCGCGCGATTTTTCGCGAGATGAGACCGGCGCAATGCCCCCGCCTCACGAGTCCACAATATTGCACGAGATAGCGCTGCAATATCGCATGCGGAGATCTTGCCGATAACCATCTAGGATATAATTTAGTGTTGTCGTTTGTCCCGGGACTACCAGAGACCATAAAGTGGATCTCGACAAACGAAAAATTAATTTTTAAGAAGGGAAGCACGCGGAATTTGCATTTAGAGCGCGCGAAATGTAATCCGAGAGGAGACTTGAAAAATCGCACCTCGTCAATCTTGGCCGGACGCAAACTGAAGAGAGAACGCGGATTAATTGAAAGTAAGAAGAACTCCGTCGTGTTTTGACAGATTAATTGATCCAACGATATCTTAAGCATATGATTATAGTGTACAGAGGAGACGAGAGTGTTGTTTGTTGAGCGACAGCATCGAGGAGCTTATACAACTTGTTATGCAATAGAACTCGATTTTGAATAAAGAACCCCAGGCCCAGGAATCCTTGACAATTCAGCAATTCTAATTCTAAATTTCCAATTATGAAGAAGTAGGTACCTACCTACACAAACGCCTATGCCACTTTGGTGCACGCCCTCAAAAATTTAATATAAATTACAAAATTACTTACCGATGGATTATTATCCTCAAACATTTTAGTTTTGGCGGTCAGGGATGTGCCACAAGCATAATAACTCGAAAAAGTATCTAAAATACCTATTACCGTGTCAGGCATCAAAATATCGTGTCAAAACTTGATTTTTTTTTATTTATTATTATTATTATTCTCAACCAACCAAAAAAAAACTAAATTAATGTAATTAAATCAATCAAAAATCACTTTTTTCAATGAGATATTTCTTAAGTTCGTTTTTAAATTTGGTAATATTTGATGTCATTTTTAACGATTTTGGTATTATTGATATTATATTATTATGTAATATTGACTTTTCTCCAAAATTACTTTTTATGCTAACTGTCTTCATTAAATTTGTTTGTCTTGTACCATGTTCATGTATTGCACCATTTTTAACAAAGTTTAGGTTTGAGTGTTTCTTATTTTTTATATCGGAGTGGATAAATATGCAAAGTTTTAATTTATAAATACAATACAGATTTAAATATCCAAAAGGTTTATATATGTTTACTATAGGTTCTAAAAATGGTAGTCTATGCATACATTTTATAATTTTGTTTTGTAACAGGCATAATTGTTTTAAAACTCTAGAATTGGCAGAACCCCAAACTGAAGTTAAATATTGTAACTTTGAATGAATTAAAGCAAAATATATTTTTCTTAAATGCTTCAGTGGTATATAATTGCGAATTTTGTAAAAAATGCCTACTAGAGGTGATATAAACTTAGAAGCAGATTCTATATGGTTTATCCAATTTAACTTTTCATCAATTTGTAATCCTAAAAATTTTATACATTTACTATAATTTATTGTTTTATTGCATAAAGTTATGGGTTCCATTTTGTTCTTTATTGGGCGTTTGGAAATGAACATAAATGATGATTTGTTAAAATTTAGGGTCAGTTTATTTGATTGAAGCCAAATAATTAAAATTTTTAAATCTTCCAAAATATTTGACCGAATTTCTGAAAAGCTATGCCCAAAATAAATAAGAGTCGTATCATCAGCAAATAGTTTTACAGTTCCTCTGAGTTTTAATTTCGAAATTGAATTGATGTAAATTAAAAACAAAAGAAGACCTAATACCGAACCTTGTGGTACTCCACAAATTACCTTTTTTTCAGAACTTACGTTATTTTCAATTTGGACATACTGCATTCTATTTTCTAAGTACTTTTCGAACCAACAGTAAATATTTCCTCTAATTCCAATGTTGTACAATTTTCTTAACAAAATTACATGATCAACTGTATTAAGTCTAAGGATAACAAACAACATTTTAGATTTTGATCAACTTTTAACTGGATATCTGTAATAATATCTACCGCTGCAACTTATTCTGTATCTCTAGACTTTCTAAAACCAAATTGACTATTAAACAGTAAATCTTTACTTTCTAAATAATTTGATAATTTATTATGCATTACTTTTTCTAAAATTTTTGAAAAAACTGGAAATACTGCGTCTCACGTATTTTATAATACACATTAGAGCTTTGACTAGTTCCTGGGAGTCTGTATTCAAAGATTTTGGACGAGACTTGGTTTATAGGACGAATTGTACGTACCGCAGTCAAAACCAATTCCCTGTTCATATATATATATATATATATATATATATATATATATATATATATATATATATCCTGACCTAAAATCCCCGCTGCGGTAAATCTTACTTTCGCATTGCATATAGCGAAGAATATATCGATATCTCCGGATCTGTCGGCTGGGGCACCGCGCTGTAGCTAAAGGGTATCGAATATCTCGACTGGCACTTCGTGCATCTATAAGCAAACAGATAAGGAAGAGCTTTATGCCTACACGCTCGGCTGGTCAACGTTTTTTTATCCTTGGCCGCGCTTTTTTGAGTTTACGGCCACAAAGACTCGCAGAGACCACCATAAATCATATTCGTAAAGGTATATAAGAGCATTACCGTAAATAACCAAGGCCCCGCATTACAAAAATTACGAAGACAGCTTTATGCGGATCGTAAAAAAAACTAAATATATAATCGCATTAATGACCATAATCGGAAAGCCGATTTCTTCTTGACCCTTGCCTTACAGCTTATTTTCTCCCTTGCGACGGCCTATAGGCCAGGGAAAATAGAATTTGACCTAGAAAAAAAATTTAACTGCAATTTTGTTTTACCATATCAAAGTTATAAGTAAATACGTTGGTAGAAACCAAAAATTAAACATTTTGGAAAAACGGAACCTTGAGTTACCTCAAAAAACACCTATTTTTTAGAACTTTCGAGCAAAAATGTTAACTGGATTTTCTTAGACTCTTTAGGTAAAAAAAACTTCCCTTACTAACATATATTAAGAAATTAAACATTTTAAGAATATGGAAGTAACTTAGATCGACAAAGAGGGATCAAAATCGGATAATTTTCTATTTCGGCAAAAGCAAAAATATTAACTACGTTTTTATTGCAGACGATCATTCCCTTTTACAAATAGAATGTAACTTATACAAAATTAAACATTTATCTGAGCCGCATGTACGTCAGCTGTCACTTCTCATTGGTATAGACTAGGCAAAAATATTAACTGTTTTTTTTTGTTTAACTTTTTACAATATAACTATATTGAATCATATATGTATAGTGAAATTAACATTTATTTACGGCGCATATAGGTCAACTGTCACTTATCTTTTCTTTAGGAAAGCAAAATATTAACTGTTTTTTTTTGTTTAACATTTTACAATATAACTATATTAAATCACATATAGCGAAATTAAACATTTATTTACGGCGCATGTAGGTCAACTGTCATTTGTCATTTCAAAATACTTCCGTTACCAATTTTTGTTTAATTTCAAAAAAGTTAACAAGACTTAGTATCCACTTACAAAGTTTAACAAAAATCAGCCAATTAATAATTTTGCTCTCAAAGACAGCTTCAAATTTCTTTAAAATGCGTTTTCCGGCAAAGCAATATGTTTAATTTCAGAACAAACTGTTAATACTTGATTTTTAAGGTAATTATAAATAATAAAAACGCAGTTAATATTTCTACCCAACAAAATATTACGCAAAATGTCATTTTTAGATCATTCGGATAGTTGCGCAAACGTAATCTGTTTAATTTATCAATCTCAACTTTATATATCTTACTTACTAATAAATGCAGCTTAAAATTCGCAGTTAATATTAATGCCGTCTTTATTACAACAAGAAAATGTATTTTTCTAAAAATCGCCCACACGCCTATGTTTATTTTGTATAAAAACAATTCTGGCATTCATTTATTACCAATATTTTGTGATGGCATTATAAAAATGCGGTTATGAGTTTTGTCTAGTTTTCGATATTTTTACCGTAATTTCCCTGGCCTACTACTTCTCGCTCTCGTAGTAATTTCCCGCGGTTCGGGTTTATTTCCCAACCTCGCACTTTACACAAACAAACGCCAACCGCGATCGCGGGTGGAGAGCAGAGTATCGCGCAGCGCACCGCAGGGTTCCACCTCGGGCCCCCCCTCGCCGAAATATTTATGAGCCACGGAAGTGGGGCCCCCCTAATTAGCATAAATCATCGAAATCTGACGTTCGGTCGTTTAGTGAAACGTGCTGGCAATCGGGCGCTTCCGCCAAAGGTATTTCTGGACGAAATGTGGTGTACGTCGAGGGGCGCGGACATAATTAGGGGCCTAATTAACTCGTATCAATGTCAGAATGGATCAACGCGAATGTTGAACGTTTATTTCTCGCATGCCATTATACCAGGAGTCGGTCCGCGCTCGAGTGGTTGTACCTTATCTTTAAGAGGAAAAACGGGGAGAGAGTTTTCGAAATTTTAAGCGCGCGACGGCAAGGCCACTTGTGCCGCCCTCTGCGCTGCCTCTTCCACTAGAAATCACTCGGACAAAGGATGCGGCAGAGCCGTCTGGCATGCTTGAAACTGGGGGGATTACCGTGGGCCTTCTGGTTTGTAATTGCTGATACGCGGTGCGGTGCATATTTTATTTAACCCTTTGAAAAGCGCCATCTGGCATGCGGCGATCGGCGCAGTAGCCCGATAAAGCGCGAGCAAAATACTTTGGGATTAAACGCAAGAAAACTCGGTACGTAACGATTTATTTTGAAGACGGGAGAAAAGCCCCGACAATTCGTTCTCTCGACCTCAGGGTCGTAACCTTTTATGGCCTCGCCGTGGTCGTTTACGGGCAGCTACCTGTTTTTCGCTATTTTCCACCGACGTGCCTGCGAATTTTCGCGAGGGAAACGTTTCACCCTTATCTGGGCAAATAATACCTACTCCGATCGGAGTGTCAAACTGTCGCAGGCAGGTATTTATATCCCGTTGGTTTTGTTTTTCCTTCCCGTATCGGATAGCGAGCGAAGACCGTTTTTCACAAAAAAAGGGTGGGGGCGAATGTGTCTTTTGTTTTGTTGTTTCAGTTTGCGAGGTGTCGAGTTGCACGTCCTTAAAAAGTGTGTTTTGATTTTAACAAGTATCAGCTGTAGACGTCCGCATCATATGGACACAGATTTCAGACCCCTACAAAACACTTTTACATTATTGTTTTTAAGCCACTTTTTTCGATAGATAGTTCTCTCCAAAACTTGCTTTATTTCAATATTTCGTAAAGTAAGAAAACCCAGGACTATACTTATAAACTTTTATAAACCTATACACTTAAAAAAAATTCTTGATTGAAATCAGCTGTGAAGTGTCCCAAAATCGTCATTAAAAGCTCAGAAATCGGCACTGAAGTAGCCCATTATTGCACAATTTAACCCATTTAACTTTTCGTACACATTGCGAAATTGTTACCTATAGCTGCGCAATCTTTCAGCGTAAATATTTTAGTAGGTTTCTCTATTTTTCATGGAGGCTGCACAACAGGCAGCAGTCTGGAGTTTCTGTTGGGAAGCGCCGTGCCTCGTCATATAATATGTACCTCGGCACTGAAGTTCTTTTTATGACTCGTGTGGTGTATTTGCCTCGGCCCAGAGGCCTCGGCAACTAAATTCCACATAAAAAGTTGAATTTCAGTGCCTTGGTACATAAATAATTATTATTTAGCCTGGCGTGGCTACTAATTAGACAACATTATCTAGTTTTAATTGTATGAGTAGGTATTGTATTAAATCTAGAAAAAAAAACATGTATTTTCTTTACAATAACTGCTTCCCAATTTTAATTTTAAATAATCTCAATTTTTTAACATTATTGTACCTGTCGATATATCATTGAATAATTTTAATCCCCTGTAAAATAATTGTTTTTTTGTCCAAATTAATTTAACATATTTAGATTTTCATGCATGTACTTCTGCAAATGCAAATGCAAATAATAATATGTACTTCTAAACGCTTCATTATGTAGTTTTGGTAATGCGGTTATAACCGTTATTATCATAAACAAAATGGTAGAACAATATTAAAAATGAGGAAATATTATTTTAATTTTAGATTTAAATACTCAGTTTTAAAAATTTTCTAAGGTCTTTTGATATTCTTCCTACCATGCCAATTTTTTTACTTTCTTTTTTAGACAAATATAATAAACGCGTTTGAAAATTTAAATTTTAATTCCCAAGTGTTTTATTTTTGAAATAAGTTCGATATTTTCATTATTTATTTTCAAATCGCATAAAACTTTCATTTATTCTCTTATATTAGAGATAATCGTATATATTTTGTTTTCGTAACATTTAATTTTTTTAAATCTTTTTGTAAATTATTTTCAATTCCATCCAATGTACCACCTACGCAAAAAATTAAAGTATCATCGGCAAAAAGCTGAATTTGATTTTTTTATATAACTTACTACTACTACATAAGTAATAAATAAAAGGGGTCCCAAAACAGATCCCTGTGTGGTACACCATGTTTACAAAGAATTTTGTTAGACACATTTTCTTGAAATTTCACAACCTCATTCCTATTATTTAAATAATTTTCATTAATACCAATTTTCCCCCAACAATTTTATATTCAGCTTTTGGCCCTATATAAAAAGGCATGTATATGTGAAATCAAGTTTTATATTGCGGTTTTGATATATTTTTGGACTAAAAACAAGTCATTAGTTCATGTAGTTGTTCTTGAGGATTCACCATGTCCTCTCAGTTGCTTTTGAAAAGTTCTCTTAATTAAAGTCTCTATAAAGACTGTTAATTAAGGTCTATATATTATGTAATAATGTATCATCATGATACGTGGACTATACAGTGTCATGAGGTTTATTTGGGGTGCGATAAATTCGGGGCATAATGAGACGGAGACAATAAAGAAAATTGGCAATATTCCCGAGATAATCGATCGTTGGGAACAGCCAAGCCATCCGTCATACGCACGGGTTCTATATCGCATTTATAGGGGATGAATCATCTCCGAGAAAAACAGCGTTAAAATGCTTCTTACCTGTCCAAGAATTTGATGCACAATTCAATTTATTTTTATGAATCAAACCCCATTTCTTCTTTTATGCGCAACTTTTCCCCCTATCATTGTGAATCATTCCGATAATCTCCGCACCCTTGATGAAAATGGGAAAAATCAAGGGAAATCGCACATATGCTTAATGTAATCCAAGGGGGAGGGTGGTGGAATGAAAAAACCTTCCACCCCACGGCCGGGGGGGGGGTGTACAACTATGTGATATATATGACTGTGGGGATTTCGGCATTGCACTGACTCATAGTTTCACTGCACAATTATTCTTAATGCAGCGTCGTGCGGGCATTTTTTAAATTGTTTCGAAGCATTCGCGAGGATGAATTTTCGTACTGCGCCACTGTTCAGGCGGGGGTAGCAATTCAAACCCCCAAGCGTGGCCAATAAAACGTAATTTCCTGTGTTAAAACCCGTCGGCCGTGTGCGGGAAAACTTTAATTTTTAACTGGACGGGCCATCGCATAAAATAGCGACGGTATAGAGTTTATGTTCGGGGTGCAAAAAAAAAACGGTTTTATTCGACGGTGTTTAAAAATGCAACAGTTGCGTTAAAAATGGTTGTGGGCGCAGAGACTCGAAATGTGATGACGATGACACCAAATATTTTCTTTATATTACAAGCTTTTATTTAACTTGCAATTTATGATTGTATGTATGTATGTATGTTTAGGTCAAATCTTGCGAGCTGAATTAGAACCACTTCCTGACATCCGATTGAGCTGAAATTTTGCATACACCTTTAGTTCCGGCGACAATGTAATATGCAATACCTAATATTGTAATACTTTCAAAATGGCCGCCGCCACAAGATGGCGGATGATGTATGTTTTGTCAAACCCCTTAATATGGGTATCAAATAAAAGGGCTTGAAAAGTAGAAAACGATAAAGTTAGTGACATCACACTAAATTTTTACATTTTCTTTTCCCTTAATATGGGCATTAAATGAAAGGGCTTGAAGAGTAGAACTAAAAAGATGAAAATAAAATTCTAATAAAAAAATATTTTTAAAAACAAGCTTTTATTTAAATGCTCTGAAAATAAGAAAATAAACATGCTCTGAAAATAAGAAAATAAACTTTATAATAAATCAAACCAAGGCAAACCCATAATTTTGTTACATTATAAAATTGTATATGATATAAAAGCTTGTCGCGAGAATATATATATCTTGAAAGTAATTTTAAGTAGAAAATGCATTTTTCTATAAAAGAAATTACACACGATAATCTCGCGACAAGCTTTTATATCATATACAGTTGTACAATGTAACAAAATTATGGGTTTGCCTTGGTTCGATTAATTATAAAGTTTATTTTCTTCTTTTCAGAGCATGTAAATAATAAAGGCTTGTTTTTTAAAAAAAAAAATTTTTATTAATAATTTTTTATACCCCCGATTTTCACTAACATCATTTCGCGGTTTTTTTATTTAAAATCTGACAGCATAGAGTTATCTTGCATTATATTATATTATTTTGCTCAAAGACCGGATGATACCTATACGAAAATTTTAAAAACAAAATGTCATAAAGTTCTTTTTCTGGTAACAGGTCCTTAGTCCAAGGCCGAATACTGCTATTTTCGATATGGAAATTTATAAATATTTGCTCATATCTTCCAAACGGTTGGAGCAGACATTTTTCAAAAGAAGCAAATATATACAGGGTGTTATTACAACAAAAACAGACCTAATCCCCTGTAACTTTTTTATTCGATGTGAATGTGAAAACATAAAAAATATGGGGGGGTGGTGACACTTTTGGACGGGTCACCCTGTACAAAATACTTCGTTGCCAAGCACCGCGAGAAATTTATCAGGGTTAATACGGCTCTTTTTCGGGAAAACTCTAGTAAAGCCGGCAGTTTATCACTGCTCCGAAATTTCAATTTGTTCTAAAGTTACCGCTGTCTAATATAGCCGTCTTGCGGCAATAAGAAATGATCTCTCCCCGGTTCGTCGGCCACCTGTAAGGCCCAATATCGGCCGTCTGTCCTTCTTTCGTCTCCCCTGGCGATATTCGACACCGGCAGTTTAATCAAGGCAGGTCCCGCAGGTCCCGACAACCGGTTTAATAAAGAACGTTCGATAACCGACTCACCCCGTATAATAAAAACGATATTCGGCAAACTCCAGCCAATAAACAGGCGAATAATAATTGAAACTCGATAAGTAATAATCCCGAACTTATCCTCAAGTTCTGAATCAATTACAGAAGTTTCCATATTTGACGGTGTCTTATTAAAAAGTTTTAGCGAGTTTTAAAAGTTATGGGAACGCTTTTTAATTGGTTCCTGGTTCCGTAAAAGTTTTCGATCATTTGTAGATCCCCTGGCATATTTAATTTTTTCAGTTCTCAATACCTAGGTATTTTTAAGTTTATAAGGTTTTGGGTATAAATATGTGACCGCGCCAAGTTCAATTTTAAAATTTTACTCGTACTAATTGCCCATAGGTGGCGATTGAACCATTGAAAATGTCTTCCACATTTGACGGATGGCCCTTGAGTATACACAAATATGCACCGCACGGTTACAAAGGGGTCTGGACGATTCTTCTTAGTCCGATCGAGAGATATATAATGGGAGTGGGATGCTTCATAAGTTGGACCTAGGTAGAAAGGAAATATTGGTCGAGTTTTAAACTTGATCTTGTCTCATTTCTTGTTTTTGGAACATATTTTGTTCGTTTTGGAAGGCCATAGGTACCGTCGTTTTGACGAAAATTGTTAGAAAAAGTCAATTGAAAAAGTTGTAGATAAAAATGCGGACTTTTTAAACAAACATTGCATTCTCAGTTGGCCATGAAACAAGACAATGTGTCAGATAATGCTTCTTCTTGTAATTTGTGACATGTATGTCATAGAGTATGTACGTAATTTGTTTACCACGAAAATTCGAAACGGTCACATTCGAGCTCTTATACATTGCCAAAGCCATGGCATGCCCGCGTCGGTTTTCCCTAATTTATTTCCGAACTAATTCCGACAGTTTTAGAAACTACCGGCCCTGCGTCCTGCGTCGAGAAATTTATGTTCTCGATTTATTATGGCAATAATTAAAACACGGACCGTCGCAGTGCGCAGATTTTGTATTAATTTTAATCAATTAACACCGAAAATGCCGGCCATGTAAATTAGTCTCGATTTCCATACCAGGGAGCCATACATTTTACCGGAAACGCAAATTTACGACGGATTTTCGTTTGGCGCTGTCATAATTCAAAATTCATAATTTTGGGCGCGGTTTAAACGAAACCCGCTAAAGCTGCGGCATTCTGCCTTGCGACAATCGATGAAGCGACTCAAAACGTACGAAAACATCGAAAAAATTAAATTATAACCGTTTAACTCGAGGCGGCAGTATGGAATCTGTGGGTTGTTTGCGCAGTGGGAAGCCCCGTATTATAAATTCGGTAAACATTTACCGAGCTGAAGAGAATATATTATATATGTCATCTCGAAGATCAAGCCGTAGGTAAATTCGTTGTTCAAACAAATGCGCGCCCTGCAATCCAAAGCACCAATCTGGATGCCCCAGAAAAAATTAATTAACGTTAAATGAGCTCCAGAAATTTGTTGCCACTCAACTTTACTAAATTACCGTGTAAAAAGTTGGAGCGCAATTTTCATGGAAATTGCCGTTTGGTTTATATATAACCCGAAATGTAGGCTCAAAAATGTACAGGCGTGTTCATAATATTCATTATTAAGTTGTGTCAAACCAGGGACTTTAAAATAAGGGGACCCAGCATGTCACAGACTATCACATAGAAAAAGTGAAGCCTTGAGGGGAAGTTTGTTTTCAGTTGACTCCAAGGAGACCACAAGGGGGCTGGCAAGGTTATGTTATATGTCAGTGTCCAACTGCCATCAGGTTTTATGTGACATGCCAGTGCCATAGATTCTAAAGGAGGCAAAAGATTTCCCATCATAATTCACAATTTTTAAGTTTTCTAACTTCCAGATACTCAGATGTGTCAGTTAAAGGTAATGCGGCCGCCTGTAGTAGTAGTCCCAATAATTAACCAGATTTTTCCTGTATCACCTTTAGTAATCCTACAATTACCAATACGTGGGCATTACGTATAAGTAGGTAGTTCAAAACAAATCGTATTTCGAAAATTTTAAATTACTAAGTAGGTAGCTTCAGTCAGGTCTTTTTTTTACCTTGGGAGAGAAATAAAATCACAAAAATTTTATAATGAACACCGAGGAAAACTACATCATTAGAACTACTAGTCCTAATCTTATTAGTCCATCCCGAAATCCGTGAAAGTTCTTTGGGTAGATACATTCAACAAGGGAAGAAAGTTCAAGTATACATATTACAAATAATGGATTGAGGAACCTGGTAACAAGGTGCAATAGCGACAAATTCTTAAATAAGCAAAATCGGCACTACAATAATTGCTGGAAATTGATTTCAACTATAAAATAAATTTCTTTCATTTGACAGTTACCACATTCTGCAGTTGTATACACAAAATTGTCAAGTCTAATTTTTAGAAATCATGGAAACCATTATTAATTTTTACTAACAATCAAAGTACCTGTTATATTCAAAGATTCTCCAATAAAATGCGGCATACTTGGCATCACTGAGACGATTAGAATGGGGAAAGAATAGGCCTCACTTTGGAAAGTATAATGCTGGGTCCCCTTACTTTAAAGAGTCCCTGTGTGAAACCCTTTAAAGATACTATCAATAAGATTGTGGACGAATGAGTTTCAAGAGCGAGATTCAGAAAAATTGAAATTCGTGAACAATATTCAACAGTACCTTTTCTTGGGATGGAGCCTTGAGGAAAATAAATATTTACAGATTAATATAAACAACAAATAATGCTGGGCAGAGTCGCCTTATCAGAAAATTAAAACGAGCTTCGATCTATCAATTAATCCTCCGTATAACATTGTAATAAATATCATTTACGGGAGAATTACATCATAATATATTAACATATCGTTCGAAAAACATAAGAGCAGTTCTTAAGATCTCCTTGTAACGATTTAAAAAGTGTTCGGTGTGGGTTTGGCTTAATTGCGTTCTTAGATTGGACACCTAATGTCCATATCATGCGGGATCACAAGTTGTATTAAACTCTTCGATTTACTACTCTAGGGTAGTAAAACTATTTTTGCTAGATCGATACGGCTGTTATCTCTATACACTGACTATCTGTTGTATTATTAACAGGACCGATGAACCAGAAAATGCAGTAATAGTAATCAATACCCACAATTACCTGGAAGGAAAATGTAGGTACAGGGAATAATATAATATGTGGTTAAACGTAGAAAAATTGCGCAACGTTCGAGGAAAGCTGCTATATTTACCAGCAAATATTAACATATTGTTTAATTACTTGTAATTTATATTTCTCAAACACCGCGAGACTGAAATACAGTACGTTTCCTGTCAAATATCCAACAGAACGTTCTTCTATACCTACTTTGTTCTCATTAATTTTTTGCCGTTTCGTTTATATCCAGAAAATTGTCGAAACGTGCTGAAATGCGGCACGGTGAGCCCTCAAAGGGGTTGCCCTTTAGAAATGCATGAACCCCGAGAAAAACGAATTTAAAGTTCATGACGGCAAAGCTATATTTCCCATTTAAACCAGACCCAGCATAAATTACGGTGATTCAGACATGGAAACATACCTCGCCGTAAATTCTAATATAATGCTATCAAACTATTCCGACATCTGCAGCGAGTTTATTACATTAGACAGATTCCGCAACGTTTAAAACCAACAAAAACCCGATCGATGTTGTGTTGTTAACCCCGCATAGATAAGCGAAGCTGCTATGCTGCTGCTGTCCCAATGTTTCCACAAGAGATCGGAGCGTATTTTGTTACACAAATGTTTGTGGATTGTGTGTTTGTATATACGTCGGGGACGAAAATTAGGCACCAGGTAAACAGGTTGGGGAAATATTTTTTGTCGTTTGACTTCTGAAGAGGAAAAAACGATGTTCGGCCGGTAGGCAGTCTCCGTAGGATAATCCATTTATGAAGAGGCCGAGATTTACAAGTATAATAAGGCGCATTAACATCAAAAATAATAATTATCGGGCAGGTGTGGAAACGTCTTACTCTGAAAGGTCTTAAACTGTTGGTTAAAGCCTACGCCTGGCTGTCAAATTGTGGTAGCACGAAAGCAGGTTCTCAATAACAGAAAGCAAACAATATAATAATTCTTTTGAAATCGGCAGAGAAGTGTCTCAAAATCGTCATAATCGGCACTGAAGTAGGCCATTGTTGTACGATTTTTTTTTCAATAAGTAGGCCTTGGCGAGATGTAAACATCAAACGTCAGACGCGGAGCCATCGCCCGTCAAAAGTGACCAAATATTTAAAACCCGGCCAATAAAGGTCCGTTCGACTTTTCGTACACATTACGAAATTGTTACCCACAGCAGCGCAGTCTTTCAGTATAAATATTTTAGTAGGTTTGAATATCAATCTATTTTTCATGGAGGCTGCACAACAGGCAGCAGTTTGGAGTTTCTGTTGGCAGAGCGATCGTCAAAGTCAAGCAACGCCGCGCGCAGTCGATTCATGGACGGGTGATCTCTTATGATTATTTTTTTGCCTAATAAAACATTTTTTCCGACTTCAAAAAAATTAATATGTATAAGTACCTCGGCACTAAAGTTTTTTATGACTCATGTGATTTATTTACCTCGGCCAGAGGCCTCGGCAACTAAATTCCATATGAGTCACAAAAAGTTGAACGTCAGTGCCTTGGTACATAAATAACTATTTCAAAGTACAAAAAGTATTAATAAAACATAATGTAGCAAAGCGCAACTTGCGTCAATATTAATATGTTTGGCAATGATTGTTTTATGAACTGGTTTTATTCAGAAAGTACATGAATTATGTGAAAGAAAAATAAGTAATATCGATATTTTTTCTAGTGTCAAATAAGAGCTTTTTTGATTATCTCTACATTCTGAATTTTATATTTATCACTGATTATAATGTTTAGTACTTGAACAATAGTGACCATTATGATTATTACTCACAATATAATATGAAATTGGCGGTAGGTATAGCAAGAAAAAACCGATTGCCGCAAGATGGAACATCATACACTCACCGGCACGAAAAACGGAGCACTTATAATTTTTATTTAAAAAATGTAAAATTTTAATACTTTGCAATGGTTTATTATTATAATAAGTAAAAAGCAAACAACAACATGTTTTAAGTAATATCTAACAACAATTAAACGTTTATTTGAAAAGCAAGACTAGACTGTTTTGAATAAAAATTTCCAAAAATTAAAAAGTACACAAGTCTTAGTTGGCCATGACTTTTCTTTTGTTTTTATTGTTTTGACAAGTCTGAGTTTAAAGAAGTGAAACAGTTCAAAGCTGTACTGCGTTTATTTAAGGTAAAAATATGGCTGTTAATCCTGAAACAGCAGCTGCTATTGTTGCGTTGCTTCAAGACGGAAGAACTGAGCGATATGTTGCCCAACAATATGCCGTATCCAATAGCACTGTGTACCGTATTTATACACGTTTTTTGGAAACTAGAGCTTACACCAGACGACCTGGAACTGGTCCCCAACGAAAAACTAACGCTCATGATGATCGCTTCATCCTCTTGCAAAGTCTACGAGATCGTCGTGCTACAGCTGTAGAAATCAGAAATAGACTTCATCATGTTCGGAATACCAATGTAAGCGAACGTACAGTTAGACGAAGACTTGGAGAAGCCAATCTTACCAGTCGTAGACCTGCAACAGGTCCAGAGCTTCTTAGGCGTCATCGTGTTGCGCGACTTCGGTTTGCCAGAAATCATGAGCACTGGGGTGAAAATGATTGGGGGCGAATTTTATTTACTGATGAGTCCAGGTTTAGCCTGCGATCTCCAGATGGCGAAGACCACAAGAGCGTTTTGCAGAATGTACCTTCAGTCCTAGAGTAGGATACCAAGGAGGTTCAGTAATGGTGTGGGCTGGAATTTCTCTGGAGGCACACACTGAGTTGTACATCGTTCCAAGAGGCTCCTTAACTGCTGCCAGGTACATTGATGAAATTCTCCAAGATTTTGTTGTCCCGTATGTTGATTTTATTGGAAATAACTTTCTTCTGATGCATGATAATGCCAGACCTCATACCGCAAGAATCACTCAACAGTATTTAAATGATGTAAACATTCCTGTTTTGGAGTGGCCAGCGTTAAGTCCAGATGCGAACCCGATTGAACATGTTTGGGACATGCTTGGGCGAAGAATGCGAAGTCGTGTTCCTGCTCCTTTAACCATAAATCAGTTGAAACAAGCTCTTTTAGAGGAATGGGACCTTATTCCTCAAGAGGACATTCGCCATTTGATTTTAGGCATGCCACGGGGAATGCATGCAATCATTCGAGCTCGCGGGGGTAATACCCGTTATTAAAAATGCTCCTCATTAGTTTTTGCTCAAAAATCGTTTAAGTTTTGATTCATTTAAGGCCATTTTGCCACAACATCAATGTGGGTTTATCGTTCTAATTTTTTAAATTGTAACAAAAGTTTTTATTTAAAAAAAAGCGCCCAATTGTTATTAGAAATTACTTAAAACATGTTGTTGTTTGCGTTTAACTTATTATAATAATAAACCATCGCAAAGTATTAAAATTTCACATTTTTTAAATAAAAATTGTAAGTGCTCCGTTTTTCGTGCCGGTGAGTGTAGTTCATCGTAAACTGCCTTCAAAGCAAAAAAGTTATGAGTAAATTTTATGTTTTTTTTTCTTCCCGTCTATACCGCGTAAATGCAAGAGTTGTTCGTTCATTTTTCACCGTTTAAAAGTGTATCCAAAAGTAATTAACACCCTGTCAGCGACAGATAACAGGCGCACGAACAATATTAGGCATTTCCACATTGGAAAACGTTTTTGAATTTCCCTGTAACGCACATATAATGATTATCTTTCTCGGAACAATTAAAACATGATTTACAGAGCCACCAGGACGGAGCCTGTAAACGGTAAATCATATCTCGCGTCTTTTTGGAGTGGAAATCTGTCCAGGAAGTGTCGAGCTTTTAAAAAGCCAACTACAATGGCCAATTACGACCCGCAAACGTGCAAATTCTGCGGGTTTATTTAGTCGCCCGCGGCAATAAAGGTTACGCCGAGGTCGCGCAAAAATTTGAAGATTATAAACGACCTATCTGAGTTTATAATGGCGTCCCCCCTCCGCACGTCCCCAACCATAATTCAACGCTTTATCGCCATAACGACTTTGTATGGGGTTTTTCGGTTTCGCATTTACCTATAACCTCGGGAATAGATTTTAATGCCGAACAAACGGTATACGCGGACCATAAATTTTTACGACGACGGTACGTGAAAAATTCTACGTGAATTCCTGAGGCCGGGGGCCCTTAAAAACGTTATTTTACACAGATACGTTCGAAACTGTTGGGAAATGCCATTGTTTATAGCCCGAGACTTTCTATAAGCTTTAATTGGGCGCCTTAAATCATATAGGAAATTGATGGTTCATTTGCATGTGGGCAATACGAAAATGATAATGTGCAGGTGGCTAATTCTTGACCAACAGTGACCTTTTTCATACAAAATCCAAGGCCTACCAAGTAAAATAATTTTAATAGATCACATTAGGGATTTTTGTAGAAAAAATCTGGCACGCCACTGGTTTCAACACCTCTCAAAAATTCATATAGTTAGCCATGAAAAAACAAATAAAATTAAACACAAACTTGGTGATATTAATATTGGTCTTATGCTTAAATACACAACAAAACAAAAAAAAACATCACGAATTGTCCTTGTAGTTTTTGTGATTTATAAACTTTTTTTTTAAGTATATTCTAGTACAATTATAAAAAAATATTTATAAATTTCTGGAATTAATTTCACACTATTTGTAACTAGGTAATACTAACTAATATAGTTCTTTTTGTTACAAGTACCTAAAATGAAGTTTTTCAGGACGAATCATTAATTGATTGATTGCGTCCGGAATAGTAGCAGATGAGTCCTGAAGAACTTCATTTAAGTACGTGTGACAAACACTATTTTTTGTTATACGCTTTTTACAATTCTTCAGAACGCTTAAATTTGCAAATTGTCCATAATTTTTGAAATCACAATGTTCGAAAAACTTGGCTTAGAAATGGATATCGTAGCAACAAGTTTGTTTATTTGATAATTTTGTCATGTCATTCATTCATTTGGGGACTAGGCCGAAAAAGAAGCATTTTACGAACTTAAAAAGTGACCAAATATACAAAACCCGGCCGATAAAGGCCCATTTAACTTTTCGTACACATTGCGAAATAATTACCTATAGCAGCGCAATCTCTCAATATAAATATGTTAGTAGGTTTGAATATCAATATATTTTTCATGGAGGCTGCACTGCACAACAGGCGGCAGTTCGAAGTTTCTGTTGGGAAGCGCCGTGCCTCGTCATACTTGACCTAGGTAGAGCGATCGTCAAAATTAAGCAATGCCGCGCGCAGTCGGTTCGTGGACGGGTGATCCCTTATGATTTTTTCCGATTTCAAAAAATATACATATATAATATGTACATACCTCGGCACTTAAGTTCTAGGGTTGCTACGAGCTATGGTAACCCGTTCATAGTGATATAATAATATAATAATTTACAGTCGTTAGACAACAAAACAGTTTGATGATACAAAAGAACGGGATCAATGAGTTTATTCACTTGTGACGTGAATAATTGAAAAGCCATATCAGTGGTTACAATCGGCTGTGTAAAACAGCCCATTATACCATCATTATCGATTAAAAACAAAAACGAAAGGGTCCGTCACCAATGTACTACTTCATCGATTACTTAAGAGGCAATTTTAATAAATTCATAAACGCAATCTGTAGCGGCCTTTTTAAATTACCCGCCTGGCGACATAATTCTTCCATTACCGCAATCAAACGTAATGTATTACCCTGTATCTTAATCAGAAAAATTGATAGAGCGCCCGTGGAATATTCCATTCTAATAAGTGTACCTATGCACGGTACGTTGCCCCCCGGACATGTTCTCTTTTATTTCCCATAAGAAAACTCACAGTTTTTCCGTATCAGCCGGCACTCCGACTGGGACGGCGGTGAGTGCCCTCCTGGCGCAGTCCAGGCCCAGCCCGGGCGCGCAGGAACAAGTTCTGGGGCACCTCGGGGGGCCCTGCGCCCCACCTGGCCCCACCAGCGCGGCAGCCAGAAGCGCCAAGGTCGCCCAGCGCCTAGCCATGTCTACCTGGAAATTTACAGGAAGAATAATAATATTAAGAGGCTACGATACTTATGAAATCCGCCCGAAGTGCCCGACTCAATTCAGGACACACGTCGCTCGATTAGATATGCCTATCCTTTTCCTTCCTCTGGTCCCCACGACTCCCCACTCCAGCCTGCCCCTTCATAGTGCTACGATTGAGGGGCAGGCCGGCCGTGGGTACTACACTGAGAAAAATCTGGCACTTTGTAAAAAAACCCTGTTTAATTCAATATGAGATATTATTCCTCGAACTCAAGCAGAAGCTTTTGTGTAACTAACAATAATCAATTCAATTACAATTGATATTGAATTCTAATGAATAATTTAAATGTCATATTTTATTTCAATAAATAGCGTGTTCTGGAATTGATTCTATAATACTTATTTTCTAAGCACATTCTTTTGTCAGAACAACATAACGTTTCATGGTGTTGAATTGAATAGGGATACATTTAACTGTTCATTATACTGAAATTACAACTATTGTCACTGAATTTTTGCTGGATTTGTAATACTTAATTGTGGGTACTAATATCAATTATAGTCATTCACTTGCAGTGTTCATTATGACTACGAACGATATAGAGTGTAGGGTTGATTCAAAACCTTTAATTTGCGATCACTGTGTGCACTCCTAAGTTAACCCCCAGTTAACCCTGAAAAAATCAGCTTGTTTTAAAGAATTTTTTTTACCCTTATAAAGCACTTTAGATAGTGGTGATCTTTTACCTATATCTCGTGAAGTATTGAAGTTAAAAAAAAAAACTTCATGAGGGAAAGTTGTAGAGAACGTAATAATGTATACATAAGAAGAAAAAAAATTGTACACATGAGAAGAAAAAAAATTGCAAAAAAATGTTTGCAAAACCACTCCTATTGCGGGGTTCGTAACACGACTTCGACGGTGATTTTTTGGGGTTATACTCAGGACGCTACCCAAAACCAACCCTGAAAATATCTACCTGTTAAGAATCATTTTTTTTCTACCTCTATAAAAAAATGACAATTTGCTTGGACTATGATTACTTACATTGATGAATATAAAAGTTGCAATTAAGTTATTTTGTTCATCCAATGAATTATAATGTTTTTTCAGTTGCTTCTGGGGTACTCTTATATAGTTTGGAGTAGTCTGAGGGTGAGAATTATTATTATTCAAATAAAATAAATTTAATTGTTTAAATAAAACATAAGATATTTTAAAACCGAGGTTATGCTTTCATTGTAGTATGCCAATTTTAGTATCGAAGTGACAATACGTCTTCTTAACGGAAATTCAAACTATTTTAAACTTATTGGTTCATCTGCAATTACGTCAAAAGTATAGATTATATTGTTGGGACCACATGGATTTGCTTGTATATTTAAAGTAGGTAATGGAAAAGTGACTATATACACGAACTCACTAAAATCACAACAGTCTTTTTTTCCTGTGTAGACGTGTAGATAATATGAAATAATAACTCGTGCCGGCCGCCGCCGACGGCCGCCGGGGTCACACGAGTCTCGCCGATGCCGACGAAGAAGCGCGAATATATATTTAAAAAACGGCGGTGGCCTGTTTGCTTTATTGCAAAAATGATATTTTTTGGGAGTTATTCAGGACGTTCACTTTTCGTTGGCAACACACTGCATAGCTTTTTGGCGTCGAAGCAATTTTACTATTATTTTTCATATCAGCAAAGGTGCATGCTATGAAGGGTTCGTGTATAAAAAAAACTTCTGTAATTGCTCAATTATAAAATCTAAATTAACGATTCGATTACCGAATTCTTCTTGAACCACATTAGGGTCAGTTGAACATCTATTAATGTTTGATTGGATAATTGTTCTGCATAATAGTGTTGCTACGACTAAAAAAGGGCGTCCAAAGTCTACTTCTTCAAAATGTTTTATATAACTAGTAGGTATTCCATATTTACATTTGTGTAATAATAAATAAATCTAACTAAAAACTTTCTACCCTGTAAGAGTTCACTTTAGAGGGATTAGAGTGAATAGGCCATATTATATCACAACGGTTTCGTTAATCTATAAAATTACATCCTCAAGGACTAATTTATAGAGTTACGAAACTGGTCTCCCTTTTTAAATAAAGTAATAGTTGTGAGATAATAGGAGCTATTAATTTCTAATCCCTTGTAAATGTTCCATTCAAAGCCCTGTTTTTCCCAGAAAGTTTGTTTCCCAAACCATATGCACCTGCAGTACTACTTATACCTAAATCCGAATAAGTGTGCAAAATGCAAAATATGTAGGTACCCCTCTCTCAAATTCTGGAAACCATATTAGGTACCTACGGGAATAAAAGCACTCAAGCCCACAAATTACTCCTATTGGTTTCACTCCATGTGACTGTTGTGACATCATTATCAAACATTATAGGTATTCTTGCCCTGACTGCGGTTCAGTTTCAGAACCTTATTCTGACAAATCTGAATTATCGAACATCCTAGAAAATGTATTAAAATGTCATAAATTCGACAGACTGGAACAATAAAATGTACTATTTTTATTTTGCCCGATTTTCAACTCCAATGACTTTCGAACAATCTTCTAACGAAGAAGTTTCTAAAACTGACTGGATGTCAGAATTATTATCGTTCCCTCTGGAAAGTATATAAATTAGCTTTTATCATGCAGCGATTTACATAGGAATTCGTTTTCAAAAAATGCTTCACATGACCCATTTATTGGGCAAAATTATTATTTGTACCTATCACATTTTTAAAGTAAAAATCAAGCGCACAACTTGGTCTAGAATTTAAATTTACTCTTTTTGCACGACCAGGCCATTTTATGCCCTAGGGATTAAACCATTTTACACAAAAGCAAAAAGTAGGTACTTTGTGAATAATAATTATTTATTTTCTAAAATTTATTTGTGGCGCAATGGATTAATAATTATTTATTTATAATTCCTGGAGGAATAATAATAATGAGTATTATTATATGCCAGTCGACATACATAATGTCGCGGTAGAAAATATTTTCTTCGGGTACTCGGAAATATAAATATTTGCTAACATACTAACATTCAAAACAAGCGAAACACAAATAAGGGAGACTGAGACTAATAAAATGAAAAATGAACCATCTGATATCGATTGAAAGTTCCCCTGACGTGGTTTCCGAGCCCGGTGAGGTACGCCGAAGTAGGGGGAAGTAGGGGAACCACGAGTTCCAGCGAACGCCCGCCCGCCCGCCTATCTCCGTACGTCTAATTCCTGCTCGAATGGCCAATTCACGGATCATTTTATTGCCGGGCAATGGGTTCGTAGTTTTCAAATCATAGCCAAACGAACAAACGTATCGACTTGAAAGTAGTCTTAAAATAATGTTATAGAATGCCTCAATCGTCGTTGTGTCTTTCGAATTATTTTTGAGCGGTGGAAATACTCGAAATTCTTAACCGAATATAGTCGAATTTCGGGTATGTTTGGCATTTTTTTTCACAGTGTCGCATTAGTCCTGCACAGTTCGTGATACACAACGACGATTCTTCGTAGTTTTATCTAAGCCACAAAAAAAAATCAAGTGAAAATATTAAGAAATGCAAGTAGGAGATGTAAACTACGAAACCCTTGAAAATGGGTGGTATCGTAGCGCCTTAACAATATACAGATGACATAATGGTAAGTCCAAAAGTGTTATATGATGGGAATAACTATAGTCAGATCTTATTTCCAAGATTTTTCGCTTTAAAAATATATAAAATGTGTGCTATGCAAAAAGGATCCTTTTTTTTATTGAGTTACGCCTGAATTTGTTCGCTCTTCCCTAGGGCCGACATCAAAGAAAAGCCCAATACTCTCCCCAATGCCAGAGGCTTCGAAATAACAATTTAAGATATACCCCCGAAAAAACCTGAGGACACCTAACGAGTTTTTTTACCGTAAAACGTAGCGAATAAATCAAGAAAAAGGGCGAAGGCTAATAGTAGGGCGGTAGCCCCCCTGTATGGCATTGTTGACAGGTGGACAAAAGGGCATTGCTTGTTCGGTTGTATCCTACAATCGTTTGAACGACGGGGGGCGAAACCACAGGTACAAAATATTGAAAATATACAACCCCATGTCCCCGGGAAATAAATGGAATTTTTTAGGGACAATTTACATGAGCCTGATTAGGATCTATAGATGTTAACGACGTCGGAATATTTCTGAAAGTTGTTTCAAATATTTGTACACTTACGTTTTGTCTATAATGCATAAATGTAAACATATTGAAGGATATATTGCCATTAAGTTGATAATAATAAAAAAAAATGTTATGAGTTCTACCATACGTCACCTTCGTAGTTTTAGACGCCCTATTAAAAGTTAAATTATTGTGTCAAACGTTGGTTCGAATAAGGCCTTAATCATACCAGGCCAGGTTTGCTTTCGTTTTTGAAGCTTAACAAATGTGATTCATGACCTGAAAAAATATTCTGTTTGTTGGTTCAGCTGCGGCCTTAAATTAGACTGCAGAATATAACTTTCTTTTATGAGACATCTTAAAATTAAGTAGGGAATTTTTGTGCATTCGCTAAAATCGGCAAGTAGCGTCATAAATGTTTCACAAACGTACTCCGATTTCTAAAAATAAACGACAACGCAAAAAGAATCGAAATAGACCCAATTTATTGAATTTCCCTGGAAGTTCTTCAGAAAAAGGTCCGATGCTGTCCCTAGAGGGGTCTCTAAGAACTCCCCGAAAAGCCCCGAGGGCATCTAGACACTTTGCCAACTCTAGAGAGTTGAGACCCTTGGGTGGAGTCCCAAAAGTGAGTTTTAAACTCTAATTCTTAGCCGAAGGAGGGATTCAACGGCATTCTATTAAGACCTCTGTTTTGGAACGGAAAATAATATTTTCCTCCCTGTTTCTTTGGGAAGAAACTATATTCCTAATTTTATAAATTTTCAATTATGAAGAAGTAGTAGCCTACACAAACGCCTGTGCCACTTTGGTGCATAGCGTCGAAAGTTAATTTAAATTACAAAATTACTTATCAAGTGCTACAAGCCGCACAGCTAAGCATAATAACTCGAAAACCTATCACCGTGACAGATATCAAAATATTGTGTCAGAACTTGGTAACTACTCAGGGTGATTTCCGTATCACCTATTTTATAATACACATAGAGCTTTGACTCCTTATTGGGATTCTTTATTCAAAGGATACAATACAATGCAACAAAAATAATCGTGTTCGAACTAGGTAGAGCGATATGGAGGCAAAGCAAGGGCGTTCGCGGTCGATTCGTGGATGGGTGGCATTTTTTTAATTATTTTGCGTAATAAAACTTATTTTTCCTGATTTAAAAAAATATGGAATGTGTCTCTCGGCACTGAAGTTCCTTTTCATAACTCATGTGGCTTATGAAATTCCTCATTCGTTATAAAAAAAAATGACTTTACTGCGTTGGTAGGCACACAAATAGCTATTAAATAGATCTTTATTCCAATGGCGACTGATAACTAACACGTAGTAGAATTGAATGATCTTATGTATAGGTATACTAAAATTTATTTGAATGAACCGTGCGGTAAATACCAGGCGGTTGTGAATAAAATATCGTATGTAATACATGTGGGAATTGAAATTGTACCGCACTACGCAATCTAGGCACTTCCCATATAGTATCTAATAATACAAGTAAGTAGCTACATAATATTTCAGTAAAATCTATGTTGTGAAGGTACTTCTTATAAGAGCACTGTTGCAAAATGTCGCTTCAAAAAAATCTAAGAGTTCCAGCTGTTTTCCCCCACCTTTTCGTGGGAGAGGTTTCCCGCCGGAAAACTCACCGCGTTTCACCTGTACTCCATGTCACCCGGAGAAACTTATCGCGCGCTTTTTCCCCCCACGAAAATTCGACCGCGCGTTCCTCAGGAACGTCCGATCATTTCCGCGGATTGTCGGTGGGTCGAACGGCACGGCAAACGCACGGCAGCGCGGTCGGGCGCCTTCTGCCGTGTTGTGTTGTGCCCCAAAGCTCCGGGACGGGAGAAACCCGTTCCAGTCCCAGAGAGATGGGCCTGCTCGGTGGTGGGGGTAGGCGCACAGACGCTTTGTCTGGCCCGCGGGGTCGCTTCTGACGTCACGGGGGGGCGGCGACAACGCGGGGGCGGTTTTCCGCCCGACGAAATTTTTTCCAAGGTCCGAATTCGATTTTTTTTTTCAAGTTTTTTCCGATCTTTTCCGCGATTCGACGGTGTTTATCGACTCACCCTGCATACCTGCACCCTTAAACGCGAGAATATCTGCCAAAAACTGATAAAAAATATGAATTTCCCTACGTGCACGCCTGGTTGCCTACCATCCACACGTATTTTGTCTTAAAAACGCCCCTTTATTAATTCTAAAACGTTTTTTCGCTTACACCCACTTTAAACTAACAACACGCACTATAAGTTGCCTTATTTTAATTATTATACCTTCAATTTTCCAAGTATTTCCGAAAAAACGCATAAAATACAAGAATTTTCCAAGGTGTATGCCTGGTTGCTCGCCACCTACGCACCTCCCCCTCTAACTTTACTGTTCTGTGGTGGTCGACATTAGTGTTTTGTGGCCAACCTACCTTTACCGTTTTGTGCCTAACCTAACCTATATATTTTGTGGTTTTGTGAACATAACCTAGCTTCCACCCGTCAACAAGTCGGGGGGATTTTCGCAAATAAAATGGATTTAAACGAGGTATCGGAAATAATTTCTACGGCGAGATCATACACGCAGCTGCTGAACAGTTTGAACAACGAAATAGAGAAAGCGGAGAAGCAGATTTTGACGACCTTCGACGAAACGAAGCGAAATATAGAGACGACTTTCGGCGACCTTAGAGTTGCCCTGTTGAATACGTTGAAAAACAGGGAAAATAATCTGTTGCTCGAAGCGGAACAGGTAAGGGGAGTGTTGTTTCTAGTAGGAGCGATCGATACGTTATGTTTCAGATCAGAAATGAAGGGATTACGCCTTTACGGCAGTGTAAGAATGTTATCGGAACGAAGATACAAAACACGGAGAATCTCATAAAGTTGGGTGATAATTTAAACGGTAGCAACTTTAACACCTTTAATAGTGGAGCTAGTTTGCTCGGAAGTCTTCCAGAAGTACCTAAACTCAAAGAAGTGCCTTTTATTACTTTTAATATTGAACCAAACAAAGAGGTGGAATTGAGAGAGTTGTGCTCAAATTTTGGTCAAGTTTTCAAAACTGCGCCCGTACAAGTATATATCGCACATTTTGCTACGCATATTTGTTAGTTTTCTTGCTTACAGATATCGAATATACACGAAAAACCTGGCGGATTGCTTGTAGAATGGAACACCTTAGAAACGGACGATGATCTAACGTATTGGCTCCAAAAAGCTTTTGGTGATGTATCTAAAGAAGACCACTTCTACGATTGTTATCGAGGGCCTGAAAATCAGTTTTTAGTGAAGGATTTGAAGATAAATCAGGCATATACTTTCAGAGTTTGCTGTAGTTTGGGTTCTACTTCGCTGTGTGTTCCATGGTCGGTTCCACAAGTTGCCGTTACGAATTTGAAGGGATTTTCTTGGGAAAAAGACGAAAATTTTGTGTTGAGCAATGAAAATAAAATTGCAAGTCCTTTAGGAGATTTACCAGTGGTTATATATTCGGACGAGTCGCAACTTTTTGTAGGGAATTCTATAGAGTTTACAGTGATATATATTTTTAAAGCGTTTTGGTTTATTTTTGTTCAAAATTGTTTTTTAGGTATTAGAATTAAACGAAAAAGTGAGTGTATTTTGGGTTTAACTTTGGAAAAAGATAAAAACATCGAAGATTTGCGGAAAATAAAGGCCCAATCATTTTTGTTGGACAAAAACGGAAATATATATATAGACGGTGCAGAGAAAGCCACGAAATTGCCTCAGTTTTCCAAAAAGTTAACTGTAAGTTTCATTAAAAATGAAAAAAGAAAATGGTCTAATGTTTCCGTTATTTTTCAGATTTCTTTTAGATGTGAGTTTGTAAATAACGAAAAAATCAGAGTCAGCGTGGATTCTAACGATAAACAGGTTACGTATGATTGGATGATTAATCCTGCTGTAAAGTTGTATTTTGCTTGCCAATTTTTTTCATCGAAATGGAAAATTATGGTTGAATAATAATAATAATAGTTAAAATTACTAATTCCAATATTGTATATATTAATAAGTTATCTAGCCAAAATTTGATACTAAGTATTAAAAATTATGTTATCGAAAGCTCTGTTTTTTTAATGTTATTGATGTTTTATTAAAAAATATCAAAGCAGGTAATTTTTTCTTTTATTACTTAAAAGTTTTGAGACCGGGATTATCTAGTTACCATTTTGTCATGGTACTATCATAATGTTGCCACAGAATTAAGGTTACTCTGGATTACTCTTTTTAGTAACCCATAGAGATCATATATATATATGGTCATATATATATATATATATGATCTCTATGTAGTAACCTTTAAAATATACATATTTATGATACAAATGAAAAATAATTAGATGATTTTGGGTTTTTTAAAAACCCTTGGGACTTATAAAAAAAACTATTGTTTAAAAATTCAAGGTACCTACAGGTGGGGGAGCAGCCATACTGTCACCTTTCGTTTATGGACAGGCCTTACAAATATATACATCATACCAAGACAATGTTTATTTGTCTTGCATCATACATATTTTATAAAATTGCTCGCCTATTTTTTTAACAATTATTTGGCAGTTGTTGAAGATTTTTATCCGAGAAAAATTAACTTATAGGAGCCTCATTTTTTTGCAGTTACCCCGCTCTCTTAATAGCTAGATAAATAATATAATTTATACGAATCATATGAATATATTTTTCTGGAACATTTTATTTGAGAGATATTTTGTTACAACTTTCTGTTATATTTTTTAAATTTAAAGAATCATTTGTAAAAAAAATAGTCAGTCAAAAATTTCAAAAAGCCATCATCTGTCTCCCGAATGGATGGTCCCCATTTTGTAGGTACCATAATCATTTTAAAACAAAATAATGCACAAGGTAATTGATAGTTGCATATTATTTTATTTATTCTTAGCAATGTAAAGAATTTGCCGATTTAAAATGATGTTAAAAGGTGCCAAACCATCGAAAACCAAAGTTTAGGCAAAAATAAATTTGTTATGCACGAGGGCCGTGGTTGGCCGTTGTCAAATGTCATTTTGCGTTGCCACCACAAATTTCGCTTTTCCCCTAGAATGCACCCAATATGGCGGCCATCCAGGCGGGCGCCAGCGCCCTCTGCCGGATGGCTAAAAGTTGACGGAGGGACTCTAGCCCAATGGCGGTCCAGTTTATTTTACGAGGGCCGTTTTTGGGACGCACCGTATAAGGGTGCTTGGTTATTAAAACCCGACAATTTTATTGAACCTTTCTTTATTGGAAAATACTTTTACAGGCTAATACTGGCTAAAATATTAAAACTGAACTAATTATGATAAAATAAAAAAATACAATATTCCTATATGAAGATATGAAAACATTTTTTTTTAAATTTGTAACTGGCAGTAGTGCAAAAATGGCATGAAATCGTGAAAATATTTTTAAAAAGGCACAACGTCCCCTTTTGTACTATCGTTTTATCACATTTCTTCACACCGATATTCTCACCAAGAACATAACATAAAGTAACTATAAAAACCCTGTTTTAATTCCCGTTGCGATATTGCGAATCTTGCAGGTGGACACTCTGCATCTTATTCTTGACTTTCTGCTTCAAATCGTCCGTTCGCAGCATGTACGGGGCCCCGCAGAACGCCCCCGTTTCCTCGCACTTATTTATGAACGTCAACCATTTCTTGTCCGTGCCCAAAACCAGGGGATTCCCGATCACTATCAGCTTGCTCTTCGCCCTCGTCAGGGCCACGTTGAAACGCTACGAAAAAAACCCATAAAAAAATGACGACAACCGAAAAATAATCGGCACACCTTCTCGTTACTGACAAACCCCAGATCGTATTGGCGATCGTACTTCAGCAAATCCTGCTGGCCCCTGACCGTACTTATTATGATGATCCGTTTCTCGCGACCCTGGAACACCTCCGTCGTCCCCACCTCGATGCCGGGGAACTTGTCCTCCAGCGCCGACTTGATCTTGTACACCTACGACAAAACGACGAGTGACACGCGCGCCGGGCGAAAGTCGCGGCCGACGTACCTGCCGTATGTACGGCGTCACCACGCCGATCTGGCTCGGAATCACCGTCTGGCGGTCGTCAAGCCGCAACCCGCACAGCGCCGTCACGTACTTCTCCACCAGGTTGATCTCCTGGTTGTTGAAGAAGCTCGGCGAGCGGCCCTCGCGCCTCTCCTTGGCCACCACCGAGCAGAACTCGAGGGGCGTCCCGGCCGGCACGGACTCAGTCGTCTTCTTCTTCTTCTTCAGGTTCAGTTCCTTTATGTGGCTGTAGACGTGGACGTTCGCTATGGGATCGTTGTGGGCCGTCACCGACACGGCCTGAAGGAATGGGTTTTAAATGCGGGATTTTCACGTCCTCGTTGTTTTTTTTTTAACTAGTTCCACTTTTTGTCGCTATACTTCGACTAGCAAAGAAATGTAAGGAAAAGTGAAAAATCAGAGATAACATGTTCGAAACGTTGTTTGGAAAGTGAACATCTTCAATTGGAAAGGTGAACAATTTCAACATTGTTTGCTTCATATCAAGTGAACATTTTCAATTGAAGCGAACTTTCTCGGATAAAAATGATTTTCGAGTAAAAAACTTAATACTTTAAAGTATAAAGTCAACACTTTTAAGTGAGAAATGAACATATCTAATTGAATAGTGAACATTTAAAGAAAAATGTATGCATTTTCGTGTAAAAAAACTTACAAGTCAAAGTGCAGACTTTTAAGTGAGAAGTCAGGTGAAAATGTAGTGAAAAAGTGAAACAGTTTCAAGTCAAAATGTGAACTGTTTTTAAATTTTTAATTTTGGAAAGCGGACATTTCAAAGGAAATTTATGCATTTTCGAGTGGAAAGTGAACATTTTTAAAAAGCGAACATTTCTGAGTAGAAAAATTGCCTACAAGAAAGAAGTCAAGTGAACATGTGGAATGCTATCAAGTGAACTTTTTAAAGTGAGAAATGAACATATTTACTCGAAAATGTATACATTTTCGAGTAAAAGTGAACATTTTCAAAAATCAAACATTTTCTAGTAATAAAATTGAATATTTTCAAGTAAAAAAGTGAACACTTCTACATGAAAAGTTAATTGAAAACGTAGTGAAAAGTGGAACATTTTCAAGTAAAAAATGAAAAAGTGAACAGTTTGATGTGAAAAGCAAACATTTCAGAAATAATATACCAATTAAAACTTTGGAAAGTGAACATTTTCAAGTGCAAAGTAAACACGTCGATCATTTTACTTACCTGAAGTCTCCCCATATAAAACATCCTGTTTGGTATTTCAAGAATCGCGGCATGCGATCTAAAGTTCAATATTAACATTGTTATGAAGTTGGCATTATGATGGCCGGTGGTACCATCTGGTTTGTACAATTCCAGATCCATCAAACGTTCCAGCAGCGATTTGCCTTTTAAAAAAAACAACGATTATACCTTCGAATTATAAAAAAAAATGTGTACCGTACCCAATCCCAGTTCTTTTGCTTTATTCGACCCCACAATCGGCCCCAACTGCTTGGGGTCGCCGGCCAGCACCAACTGCGTCGCCCCGCCCTTGAGCAACCCCAGCGGGATCAGCGCTTCGGGCTCGCTGGCCTGCGCCGCCTCGTCTACGAAAATCACGTCCGGAACGTACTTTGTCTCGGAATATTTCCCGGCGTGTACCAACGTCGTCACGACTATGCGGTACTCGAGCAGCTTGTCGGCGCTAAGCGACACCATCTCGTCTTCCCCCTTCGCGAAGTTCGTGTACGGCAAAAGTTCGTCGGACAAAAGTTGCTTGTCCATGCTCTGCGAACAGACACGCACCAGTTCTTTTCCCGTGCAGTGCGGCATCAGCTTCGCGGTCAGCATGTTGCAGGCGGCGTTCGCGGGCGCGCACACCAACATCCTTTTGTTCGTCAACCGTTTCAACTGCAGCATCGCCTCGACGATGGTGACGGTCTTTCCAGTGCCGGGCGGGCCGAACACTATGTACGGAGACGACCTCGACGTGTTGTTCAAGATGTTGACGACGGCCTGGGACTGTTCGTGGTTGCGCTTTATGTCGGGGTTAAAGTAGCTAAAAATGGGTGGAAGAGTGAACTTTTCGAGAAAAAAGTACATGTTCTCAAGCAAAAATGAAAGAGTAAACATTTTCGAGTGAAAGTGAACATTTTCAAATGAAAAAGGGAACATTTTCAAGTCGAAAAGTGAACTTTCTTAAGTGAAAAGTGAACATGTATTTTTTTCCTTTATTATTCTCAATCAAGTTTCCAGTTATATTATACAGTGTGGTCATTAAGTGTGCAACATATGGGATTTTTTTTTATTAAGTGCACAACGAAAATACAAATATTCCCGAAAGTTGGTGCACGTTCGATAATCATATTAGCGCACTTAGAATGGTTGCAAGTCCAGCAGCATACAGGGTAGGTCAAAAAATATAAAAATCGTACAAGAGTAAAGTACTCTTATTTCGGAAAATTCAGCAAAATGTTATTAAGAAAAGTTGTCTAGAATTAAAAGTTATGCCTAAATACAAAGACATGGCGTCCTAAGAAAAAAATATGTTTTTTAAAAAACATTAATAATCTCCTAAAAAAAAATTTTGTTTTATTATTCACCCTAAACAATTTCATAAATCAATCAAAATTAAATCAATTTCGGATAACTTTGTTCGAATTCAAGCATATTTGTAAAATTAACTTAGATTTTTAATTTTTTGGGGAATCGCAAACTTCATGTTTGTTGCAACGATATTAAACAAAACTTTAAATTTCGCAAAAATTCTTCTGAACAAGGTAAAACATTAGTAATGATAATGTGTATATTAAAAAACTGTCACTTAAGGTGCAAAATTTTTATTTTAAATGTTTAAAGAAACTGGAAATTAGTTCACGAAACATTTTTTTCTTAGGAGGCTATCTTTTAGTATTTAGGCATAGCTTTTAATTCTAAACAACTTTTCTTAATAACCTTTTGCTGAATTTTTTGAAATAAGGGTACTTTACTCTTGTACAATTTTTCTATTTTTTGACCTACCCTGTATGCTGTTTAACTTGCAACCATTCTAAGTGCACCTAATATGATTATTCAACCTGCATCAACTTTCCGCAATATCTATTTTGGTTGTGCAATTAACAAAAAAAAATCCCATATATTGCACACTTAAATGACCACACTGTATACATTGTAGAGAATAGAACATAATAAAAAATTTAACATTTTCAAACATACCTAAATGAAAGTGAACATTTTCAAGCGAAAAGGTAAACATATTCAAATTTTAATGTATGTATGTATTTTTAAAGACAATGGAAGTCCGATAACAAAGTTTCTCGAAACTTTATAAATAAGACATAAATTTACTTACTCGGATTGGTGAATACTGTAAACTTTCGGTGGAATTCTTCTCGCACATGACAGCGGTGGAAACAAATATTGCGCTAGGTTATGTTTTATGATCAAATCCACTGCCTTGTGCATTCGTATAAAAATCAATCTGCCTAGAACAAAACGAACGTCCATTTCCATGGTCGGCAATGATTTTAACGTTTTTATCAACCTAAAACAAAAACTTATGGATAAACATCTTCTGCAAACATGAAAAAAATGGCGGCTTACTGGGTATCTACGAACGATATATCGACGTACGTGTCCCCTACAAATTTTATGATTCCCTCGTAACCGGTATGATCGTTGTGGACTCTCATTTCGACGTGGTCGCCGACGATTACCGAAGGTCTTTTCTCGGCCAAACCCGGCACGACCAAATTCAACATATTCGCCCCTTTCACCTCCAACGTAACATTCTCCATGTTGTAGCGGGCGAGTCCGAGTCTCGTACAGATTTCTTCGAGCCACAACAAAATATGGAAGTAATCCCTGTAGTTTTGCAAGGTTAGTAAGCCCGGGTACAGTTTACGATTGATTTCCGCAAGGACGCTGTTATAATTCCCCGTAATAAACCCGTTTCCGATTAAATGCGGTTCTCGGAGCTGGCTGACGATACATTTCCAGTATTGCTCCGGAATCGAATAGTTCGTGAAGACTTTGTGTTTGGCACTGGTAGCCGGCACAATGGTCATGCCTTTGCCCCAGTCTAGTTTGGTAAATGGGCTCCGTTCAACCGGGCCGATCGCGGCTTGCTTGTCTTCGATTGAAATGACCTGCAGAAGAATCGTTTACGTACAAAAATTTACGCGTTTAACATAAAATACTCACGATCGATCTTGCAATGGTAAACGTGTTGGGCTCGGCGTCGACCGTTTGAAAACTAAACGATATTGGGATTTTAAAATTGGCAATAATCAACTGAGCAAGCTGGAACTTAACAAGTACAACATACGTAGTTCCTAAAAAAAACATTAATTATTCCAACTAAGGGTGTTCCCTAGTTTTTCCTTAATTATATTTGAGGGTTTAAGCAAAAAACACAACTTATGCACAGGGCAATGATAAAGAAACGAATAAATCAAAAGTAGTTCAAACGTACCTTTTCGAATACTATGAAATATTACTAGCGAAATACATATTTTGAAAACGGTAAAGTAAAAACAACTTACCAGGGCTCAACTGGGGCAATAAATCATTTGTCATGACGCCAGCAGGATCCTCCAAACAATAACATTGATGAGGATATAAAATGGTAGCCGAAGTGAGTTGAACGCTTTTTACTTTCATGGTATTTGAAGCTGTACAACGGAACGTTACCACTTGTTGAAGCAACAAAAATTCGTGAGGGGTTATCTACAAAAAAAAATTGTGAACATTTTCGTAAGCACGTTATTGGGCTCCCACCGAAAGAACGTAAGTGCCCTTTTTTTCGATGAAATGAAATTTTCCCATTAAAGTTTCAGAAATCAACGGTTCCACTGTAATGGCGATGCCATGCCTGTCTTTTACCAGTGGTTTCCTAGAAAATACAACAGTTCTTATAAAGCAGGTCCCCGAGTGATTTTTACGAATTTACCTATAATTCTGCCATTGGAAAAGCGAAAAATTGAAAGCGTGGTCGAATGTATTATTGTGCTCGGGTTCGGTGGTATCACCCAAACATATACCACACTAAAATGTAATGGTTTACTAATAAAACTGCTGGCAACAAATTTAACATTTTTTGCTTACCTTTTTCTCCATTTTGGTGTCGAAACGCTAACAATAAAAGCTATATCGACCTATGCAGATGGCGTCTAAAACTAGAACTTTTAAGGATGAACTATGATTAATATATTGGCAGTGATTAATATTTAAACAGATACGGATAATAATGTTCATTAATAATTTGGTGGTGTGTGCAAAATTTTTACCTGCTTGTGTGAAACAAACCATAAATTTTGTGGGTACTTTACAGGAAATTAACAATTTTCTAACAAAGGGAAGATAAAATAATGACTATGTCCCATGACTTTGATAACGAAAATTTGAAATTACAGATAAAAACATGATGAAAAACAAGTTCAAGTGTTTTAGTTTTTCCCCTGCACCAAGGTTAGATATTCACCACATATTCACCCGACCACAAAATATATAGGTTAGGCACCCGACACCCGACCAACAAACAGCGAAACAGCACAGAAAAGATCATTCTTCTTCTTCGTCATATCTCTTCATGGCCTCTGCCCTTCCGAGCAATTTAGCCACTCGGGGCCTTCGTCTCAGCTAGGAAGTGCACTACGTCACTTCGACAAAAGCGCGTCTCACATGTAAAAAAAAATAGTCTTGAAATTAGTCTCACCACAGAACTATTCTGTGGTCTCAAAAACCAGAGCATATAAAACAAACAGTACTAAACCTAGTCTTGAGTAATCATCCGCAAATTCAATGACCTTGACGCCATATTGAGGGAATAGAAGTCAGAGGTGTATTCGGGAAAATCAATTCAGAAATACAGAGTAGTATTAGTAAAGTATACAGGGTGTCCGGAAATAAATGCACCAACTCGAAAAATTAAAAAGAAAAATGGAAAATATGACGAAAAGTTCATATGAACATGGGTCCGCAGATGTTTGGTTTTCGAGATGCAGGGTGTTGAAATTTAAATTTTATTTTCGATTTTTTTTAAATAACTTTTTGAGACGACAAAATTTTCGTGCAAAATTTGGTAGTCGGGGTTTTTTTGGGATAAGAAATCATAATTTGGTATTATTTTTGGTGCAATACGTAGAGGGCGCTGCGTACGCTATCATTATTTAATTTAATTTGCCCTAACTTTTTTGACAGTAAACTTTTACGACATTTTGTGAATGTATCCTCTTCTTACACGTTTTCTAAGCAAAAAAGGTATACTTGGTGCATAACGCCAAAGGGGACCGTTTTCGAGAAATTTTCAAATTTCTGCATCGATGCAGGTGCCATATCGACACTCGTATGCAATTAAATTCTAGGCGTTAATCATAGGTGCCTGGCGTTCACAATAAACAAACACATTTAAATTTACGCCAAAAGGTGAACAAACAAAATTGCTACATTAATTCGGTTAGAATCATCGGAAGATGGCATTATCATACCATGTTTCATGTCCCCAGTCTAAACTCGGAAACTTACCTGCATTTCATAGAAAATTGCAAACAAGAAACCATGAATGTTACAAATTATTTTCATGAAACTTTTATTAAGAGTTCGATTCTTACAATTGAATTTTATTAGGTAAGTGAAATTAACCAATTTCGTAAAACGTGTTCAAAGTGGGAACCGTTTTGTTGAACACAAACCCGCAGACGTTTTACAAAATTTTGACGTATTTTCCAATGAATGTTGGGTATCTGTTTAATATCTTCAGCCGCGGCAAGGATTCGTTGTTGTAAGTGATCGCGATTTCTAATTGGCACGGCATAGACGCGATCCTTCATGGCCCCCCAGAAAGAAAAGTCCATAGCGTTTAAGTCCGGAGAACGGGGAGGCCATGCTGCGTTGGGGGAATTGTTACCAATCCAACGTCTTGGATAATTTTCATTCAGCCATTCGGTTACGATCCGCCCTCGGTGTGGTGGGGCACCATCATGCATAAACCATAAACTCTGTCTAATATCGAGGGGAATATCTTCCATAAGAATTGGTAGTTCATGTTCCAAAAGATACCGGTAAGTTTCAGCATTTAACCGAGGGGGCAAGAAATGTGGACCAATGATGTAATCTCCGACGATTCCAGCCCAGCAATTGACTGAACATCTATCTTGCGAACGAGTCTGCCTTACGACGTGTGGATTTACCATGGCCCAGTAATGAAGGTTGTGTAGATTCAGTACACCATCTTTTGTAAAACAGGCCTCATCAGTAAAGAGCAATCGGTTTACAAAATCCGGATTTTGGTTATAACGTTGAAGAGCCCATAAGCAGAAATTTCTTCTTCGTGGTAAATCCTCTGGTTTAAGTTCCTGTACTTTATGAACACTAAAAGGATGCAGTAATTGCAGTTTAATAAAACTGTGGACTTGCATTTTAGGAATTCCAAGTTGCAGTGATGCCCGTCTTATGCTTATTTCGGGGTTTTCGTCAAATAAATCCAAAATATTTTCTTCTTGTTGCACTGTTAACAAACGACGTCTTCCTGCATTAGATTTTGTTACATTTACAGAACCCGTTTCCATAAGTTGCCGGTGCACACGTGAAAACATTGAATGATATGGAAGTATTCGTTGGGGAAATCGGTCAGAGCACAGTCTCCGCGCGAGACGTGAATTTCCACGGGCCTCTCCATACATCAGGTGCATTTGAACCTTTTCTTGCATGGATAATATCACCGTTTTTCGAGAAAAAAGTAGAAAAGATAATCTAACAACAACAAATTAATTAAACTGTCAAAAAATAAATGTGTTTGTTTATTGCGAACGCCAGGCACCTATGATTAACGCCTAGAATTTAATTGCATACGAGTGTCGATATGCACCTGCATCGATGCAGAAATTTGAAAATTTCTCGAAAACGGTCACCTTTGGCGTTATGCACCAAGTATACCTTTTTTGCTTAGAAAACGTGTGGGAAGAGGATACTTTCACAAAATGTCGTAAAAGTTTACTGTCAAAAAAGTTAGGGCAAATTAAATTAAATAATGATAGCGTACGCAGCGCCCTCTACGTATTGCACCAAAAATAATACCAAATTATGATTTCTCATCCCAAAAAAACCCCGACTACCAAATTTTGCACGAAAATTTTGTCGTCTCAAAAAGTTATTTAAAAAAATAGAAAATAAAATTTAAATTTCAACACCCTGCATCTCGAAAACCAAACATCTGCGGACCCATGTTCATATGAACTTTTCGTCATATTTTCCATTTTTCTTTTTAATTTTTCAAGTTGGTGCATTTATTTCCGGACACCCTGTATAGTGTGTGGTACGCACAAGCAGCTTTGACTCATTCCTGGGATTATTTATTTAAAGATACTAGCACAAAGCACACTTTACGGCACTGTAATATCTCTCATACAGCCAAAAAAGAACTGCCCAATCGCCGGAATCGCCCCTTGTTTTATATGCTCTGGTTGTACCGTCGATCAACGGTTATACCATGGATAACTGAAAATTACTATACTAAAATCGAGCAAGTCTTACGCCTGGCGTAAACAAGAGCACGTGCGTTGAGATATTCGCCAGGGTCGCACTGAGGCATGACCTTTATTTAATTTTAGTTTTACAATTTTGTTTACATCAAAATATTTCCGAAAAAAATTATTGGCTTAATTGAAATGGTTCAAAACATCGATAACACTATTTGTGGCAGTGTCTAAATTGCTGAGAACAACAAAATAAAACTGCATAACTACACTCTTGCGATCGAGTAGGTATCTATGTCGCTGTTGCAGAGTCGGGTGAAATTTTATAGCCCATCGACCAATCGCAGAACGTCATTGAACGCGTGATTTTATTTACGCCAGGCGTAAGGATTGCTCGATTTTAGTATAGGGATTTTGTGAAGAATTGTCATCTGACAAAATCCGGACTTCTTCTTCTTAAAGTATCGGGGTATAGAGATGGGAGCCCTAAAGGTAAACATATCTGGAATATACGAGACCAGAATCATATCATTTGGCCCAGCCAATATTTTATTTTTTATTTTATTTTAGACACTATTATTAAAAACAAAAGAAAACTATTAAATCAAACTATTATTATTGTAATTTGAGACATTTTTATAAACAATTTTTACTAAGATTATAATTAGAAAACTAGATATATATGCTTAGGACACTAAATTAAATAATGAACAAGTATTGGCTGGGCCAAATGATATGATTCTGGTCTCGTATTTTGCCGCGTCCACCATCTTCAGCTGTCAACTATAATATTTTAGAGATTTTTTATAGTTTAATAATACACTGGTTAATAAATAACAGTTTTTATTTATCATATACTCGCATATAATATATAAGGGTATAACTAAAGAATACGTAGAAGTAAAGCAATATAAAAAAAATCCAAAATCGGTGGCACTTACGACAAACAAAATCTTTTTCGAACTTAAATTTACATGCCATGAAAAAAATGCTAAAAATTAAAACTCTCATCACAAAATAAAGATTCGTTATGTAATATATAACCGGAAGGAACGACCCCACGATCTGTCAGTTGTCAAAATATATTTTTGCGAATATTCCGTTCGATTCCAAATTTGGTGCAGGAAATAACATCGAAGTTATAAAAGTAAGAACTTGTTTCTTCTGTGTTGTTAGCAAAAACCGCTACATACAGGGGGGATGCATAAGAAGGCGAACGAATCGAAAATAGTTCAAACGTACCGTAATAAATTCTAATGTTTCGTTAAAACGCACCGTTGCCAGATTGTCCCCCCGCAACGTCTACGTAAAATAAAACCGAAATTTCGGACCGGACGAAATGTTCGACCGTCGCGGGTCGCGCCTAGTTGAGCCGGCTGGAGGCGGACCTCTTCTTCCGCCGCCTCGAGCTGCCCGACGAGCCCTGCGACGACTCGAGCCAGCGCTCGTAGTGGCGCTCGTTGGCCAGCCAGTCCTGGTACTTGTACCACCACTCCTCCCACTTGACGTAGTCCTCGAGCGACAGGTCGCGCAGGTAGCCGAGGTCCTTGTAGTACTGGTAGCGGACGCGGATGTCGTCCCACGCCTCGAGGCGCGACTGGCCCGCGCTCAGCAACGACTCGGGGAAGAGGCCGGCCGGCAACGGGGACAGGCTGCTGCGGGTCGGGACGGGGGAGACACGGAAAATTAATTTTGTTTGTGTATTCTTTTTTTTTTTGTAGATTTTTGTTTTAAATTGGTCACTGCCGCCTCTGGATTGCTGCCAAGTTCACAAAAAAATATCCCTAATACTTTTCAAGATGTAACTGGTTATGTAACATGTGCAAAAAGGATTCATTGTTAAAATAGTGGTAACTTTATACAATTTTGGCTCTATTTTGATGATTTTGGCACAGAATCCTTCCTTAGTACATCAGAAACACACCCCACTTTTCAGAATTAAAATATCTCAAAAACGGTTAGAGTTATAAACATCTATCATCTGATACTAAGTTAATTTCGAGACTTGTATAACTTTCTAAATTGTATTCATTTTTTTTTCGTAGATTTTTGTTTTAAATTGATCACTACCGCCTCTGGATTGCCGCCAAGTTCAAAAAATAAAAATATCCCTAATACTTTTCAAGATATAACTGGTTATGTAACATGTGCAAAAAATGATTTATTGCTAAAACAGTGGTAAATTTTTCAATGTTGGCCCTATTTTGATGATTTTCCCACAGAATCCTTCCTTGGTACATCGGAAACACACCCCACTTTTCAGAATTAAAGTATCTCAAAAACTGTTAGAGTTATAAACATCTATCGTCTGACACTAAGTTAATTTCGAGACTTACATAACTTGCTAAATGGTATTCATTTTTTTGGATTTTTGCTTTAAATTGGTCACTACCGCCTCTGGATTGCTGCCAAGTTCAAAAAATAAAAATATCTCTAATACTTTTCAAGATATAACTGGTTATGTAACATGTGCAAAAATGATTCATTGTTAAAACAGTGGTAATTTTTTCAATGTTGGCCCTATTTTGATAATTTTTGCACAGAATCATTCCTTGGCCTACATCAGAAACACACCCCACTTTTCAGAATTAAAGTATTTTGAAGATATAACTGGTTATGTAACATGTGCAAAAAAACAGTTGTAACTTTATCAATTTTGGTCCGATTTTGAAGATTTTCACACAGAAGCCTTCGTCTGTGCATCAGTAACGCTCCCCGCTTTACACATTTAAAATATCTCGACAACCGTTGGAGTTATTAAAGAACTTCTCACCTGCGCTGCGGCGACCCATACAAAAAGTCGTCCTCCTCCACCATAACCTTCATGTTGGAGCCGGTCTTCGTTATCCGCATGTTCTCTATGTCCCTCCTCTCCCTGTCGGCGCTCCACTGCGCTATCTTGCCGAACCTGTCGGACAGCGTGAGCCCCGTGGTCGCCACTATCGGCACCACCAGCGAGTTCGAGCTGTCCTCCGAGCCGCTCGATTCGGCCCCCGGCGAACCCGGACGTTTCTTCTTCGCGACACCCTCCTTCTTTATGCGCGTCAACAGCGGCTGCAAAGAGAACAAACGTAAATCCCGAAACTTCTGTTTTAATCCGCGAAAAGCGCCCACCGGTTTCGCCTTCGTTCCGCCCGCGCCCGGCTTGGCGTTCGGCCGCACGCCCTTCACGTCTATGACCTTGCCGGAGCTGGCGCGGGGCGGGGGGGGCGGGGGCCGCCTCCGCGGGTCCGTCGGCCGGTCCGACGGCGAGACGACGTTGGGCGGCGGGCCGCCGGGCGGCGTCTGCGGCCTGGCGATCCTCCGCGGGGGCGGCGAGGCGGGGGACGGCGGCCTGCCGCCCCTCGGACGCTTGGGGGGCGGGGAGACGCGGGCGATGCGGCGGCGGGGCGCCGAAATCGAACGGCTCCTAAAAACGTTTCCACGATACAAATAGCTTTTCAAGATACAAGTGGTAATGAAACGTTGAATTTTTTTTTACATTGTGTAATTGTGTTAATTTCCCTCCGATTTTGATCCATTTTGCACAAAATCCGTCCTCTATACATCAGGATTACAACCCACTTTTCAGAATTAAAAGATCTCGGAAACTGTTAGAGTTATAGACATTTATAACTTATAACATATCTATCGTTCGACACTGAGTTAATTTTCAGACTTCTATAGCTTTCTAAATGTGATTCAAATTTTTTAAATATTTGTTTTAAATCGTCCGGTATTGCCTCTATTTTGCTGAAAAGATTACGGAAAAAAATATATCACCAATACTTTTCAAGGCATGTAAAAATAGGATGATAAGTCTATGTTACTTATAACTCTATTTTTGGTAACGGTTTTCAGACCAATAGATAAGCAAAAAGCTAGAGATTTGTCAGTCAAAAAACAGAGGGAATTGACTGACAAATCTCTAGCTTTTTGCTTACCTATTGGTCTGAAGATGCAGACATATTAGTCTGTGAAATCGGTTACCAAAAATAAGTAGAGTTATAGATAACATAGACTATTTATCACCCTATTTTTACATTATTTAAATCTACCTATAATGGACGCTTACCCTTACAACTTACTTTTCAAAGCATAAATGATTATATAACCAAAATTGAAAATTGTGCAAAAAAAATACATTATGTAAATTTTACCTAACGAAACTTGCAAACTTGTAGTTCAAGGGGTTTATGTGTAGATTATTTATCAAACATTGAACAAGTATATTAAAAAAAGTTCGTTTTCTTTCTGAAAATGCCATTTTCTTCTTCGCATAAAACTTTCAATAAACGCAGAAACATAAACGACAGTGAAAAAAATTACCTGCTTCGGAGCCGCCTGTTTTTGGGCGAGCACATGGAGCAGCTGTCGTCACTGCAGCTGGAAACACTACTGGCGCTTGCCGATCTTCCCCCACATCTGAAAGTTGAAAATATTTATTTATAACTTCAAAAAAAACAAGATAAAGCACATTATTACATTAAGGCACATAACCATTTCGTAGAAGTAGCCTCAAGCAATAGTTCTGTATGAGATCAGTAGTTCCGTCTTGTATTTGTTTTACTTTAACTTTTCTATCCGTATTACAATCCTCTGTGTGAAATTTGAAATTTATAAAGTTGCAGCGGTAGCGGTAGATATTATTACAGACATCCAGTTAAAAGATGATCAAAATCTAAAATGTTGTTTGTTATCCTTAGATTTAACTAAAGCCTTTGATACAGTTGATCATGTAATTTTGTTAAGAAAATTGTACAACATTGGAATTAGAGGAAATATTTACTATTGTTTCGAAAAGTACTTAGAAAATAGAATGCAGTATGTCCAAATTGAAAATAACGTAAGTTCTGAAAAAAGGTAATTTGTGGAGTACCACAAGGTTCAGTATTAGGTCCTCTTTTGTTTTTAATTTACATCAATTCAATTTCGAAATTAAAACTCAGTGGAACCGTTAAACTATTTGCTGATAATACGACCCTTATTTATTTTGGGCATAGCTTTTCAGAAATTGGGTCAAATATTTTGGAGGATTTGAAAATTTTAATTATTTGGCTTCAATCAAATAAACTGAATAAAACAATAAATTATAGCAAAAATATAGAATCTACTACTAAGTTTATATCACCTTTAGTAGGCATTTTTTACAAGATTCACAATTATATAGAAACTGAAGCATTTAAGAAATATAATTATGTTTTGCTTTAATTCACTCAAAGTAAAGTTACAATATCTAACTGGGTTCTGCAAATTCTAGAGTTTTAAAACAATTATGCGTGTTACAAAACAAAATTATAAAATGTATGCATAGACTACCATTTTTAGAACCTACAGTAAACACATTATATAAACCTTTTGGATATTTAAATCTGTGTTGTATTTATAAATTAAAACTTTGCATATTTATATACACTTTGTTATAAACAATAAGAAACACTAAAACCTAAACTTTGTTAAAATTTGTGCAATACATGAACATGGTACAAGACAAACAAATTTAATGAAGACAGCATAAAAAGTAATTTTGGAAAAAGTCAATGTTACATAATGGAATCCAAATATATAACTTACCAAAATCGTTAAAAATGGCATCAAATATTACCAAATTCAGAAAAGAACTTAAGAAATATCTCATTGAAAAAAGTGATTTTTGATTGATTTAATTACATTAATTTTTTAAGCCTGGTTCATACAGCTTCTTTATCTTTTAATTTTTCTTTATCTTTAAGAAATATTAAATGTCGTTGGTCAGTTCAAATCAAGGGACAAATGCCATTGGTTATTTCTTAAAGATCAAGTAAAATTAAAAGATAAAGAAGCTGCATGAACCAGGCTATTGTTTTTTTTTTTAAATTTTAAATTGTTTTGTCATATTTTCTACAATGAACTGTCAAGTTGGTTGAGATTGTTGAGAATAATAAATAAATGAACGGATATATGGGGCCACTTCTGTTTGTTGTGTATGTTAACTCTTTGTTATCATTGGATACAAAAGGCACTGTAGTGTCATATGCTGATGACACAGCAATTATGTTTAATGGTGAATCCTGGGAAATTGTAAGAGAACAAGCAACTGTTCTATCACAAATTGTAATAGACCAGACTATGACAAAATATATATTGATGGCACAACAGAGTACATCAGGGAGACGAAGTGTGTTAAATATTTAGGTATAACTATGGACCCATATCTTAGATGGGATAACCATATAAGGGAACTTACAAAAAAGCTTCATAAACTCATATACAAATTCTACCAATTACGGATGATTATGAACAGGAAATGTTTAATCATGGTATATAAAGCTATAGTGGAGTCTCTTATAAGATATGGAATAGTGATATGGGGTGGATTGCATGACAGCGCTCTCAGAGATTTGAATGTGATTCAAAATTACATAATGCATATAATATATTTCAAGAATAAAACAAGCTCCACGCAATTCCTGTATAATGAAGATGTACCAAATATCCGTTTTATGTATTTTTCAACAGTATGTGTCTTTTTTCATAAGAAAAAAAGACAGTCACAAATATCGCCAACATTGTTATGGAACAAGATCCAGATTAGGTGGCAGACTATTGCTCCCTTTCTTCAAAAAGGAATCATCTCAAAGATTTGTCAATTATCTGGCACCCAAACTATATAATGAGCATAAGAAATATACAAAGAATAAAAACATTTACAATGTCGAAGATATATTCATGAAAACTCTCGCACCTGCTCGCCTGTGCGTGTTGTAACTCTCTGTGAAGATTGGTTTTTAGAATTAGAAAATTATATACGATCTTCCCACTGCACATACAGGTTGGTGCAGTTATAGTTAGTGGTAGATAAGTATGACCCACCCTTTGTATTGTGTTTTGTGACTTGATTTATCACGAACGAATTATTCTAGTATCCTCACCGTCTCCTGCTGCCGGGCGAGGAGGGCGGCGGCGACCTGGGGCTGCGCCTCCGCGGCGGCGGCGGCGGCCGCGGCCTCGTCGGCGGCGACCTCGGCGAACGGGCCCTCGCCGGCGGCGACCTCGGCGAACGGATCCGCATCGGCGGCGAACGGGGCGATCGGGCCCTGACCGGCGAGCGCGGCGACCTGACGCGCGTGAACGACCGCGAGCGGGAGCGCGAGCGGCTCGGCGAGCGCCCGTCCACGTACATCGACTTGTAGCCCGAGTGGCGCCACCTGTTGGGGTCCTTCGCCTCCACCTCGAGCAGCTTCTTGTCCCAGATGGAGGCGGACGTCGGGGACGTCTGCGCGCGCGCCTTCTTCATCACGTTGTCGATCTCGCGTCTTCTGCCTGCCGGCAGGCTCGGGTCTGGAAAATTGTACGAATAGAATCGGGACATTTAAAAAAAAAACATTTTTCGTGTTAGTACCAGTGATGCGTGGGGTTGCGGGTTTCGAGTCCATCCGCAACTTCGACGAGAGCGACTTCTTGTCGCGGCTCCGGCTGCGGCTGCGCCTACGTGACGACATCGTCGGAGTTATGCCTAAATGAGACGGAAATAGATTAGCGGGGGTTTTCGTTGAGTCGCAATTAAAATGAAATAAGTAGTGCCCTAAGAGAATACAGATGTATATAGCTGCGAACCTATAAATGAAAAAAAGTCGTTACGTTTAATAAGGATGATGTATCTAGATTGTGTGGTTCGGCAAAAATGTGCCTCCTGTATAGTAAGTCACGGGGAAATATATATTAATTAGAATGTCGAAAAGAGACAAAATGAACTGAAGTGCGGCACATTGTCATTGCCATTAATTTTTCTTTCTTTATTTTAAACACAAATGTAAAATTGATTTTTTAACAAAACAAAAATCTGCTTTTAATTTTTTCTTTATAAAATATTTAACAATAGTTACTTCAATTTTTAATTACAATAATTTGACTATTTTCTAAAGGTAGCTCGAAGCTATAGCTTTTTTGGCACATTGATACCAAAATAGCTTTAAATATTTCTGTTCCCTTTGACATCACTGATTTGGAAAAAGCGTATAATTGGCAACATGGTCAGTCTGCATTTTTGTATGTCTTCGATCTTGAAGGATGGCAGTTTGGAATAACAACAATACGCCATTGAATATAAGAAATACGCCCCCCCAAAGGCTCGATGCTAAACTAGTCTATGGGCCATGCCAACAATGAACAACAACAAAGAACAACGCAGTGTAGACCCAAGGCTAGCACCGTTCCCATGGTGACGATGGCTCATATATTAGTTCGCATAGTCCCGTCGGGGCGTTGGCATCTTAAATTCAGTCGCATATAACAAGCAAGGATTGTAAGAGTTAAGGTGGCATCAATGACGTCAGAACCTACAGACAGGTTTGTTTTGATAAACGCTTGACGCCCAGAACTGATCACAATCTAAGCGCTCCATTAAATTATTCCAAGAATGTCGCGAGATTGTCAGAAATTGCCCCTTTTTGTCGAGCCGTAGCGAACTTATTTCGACTCTGGGCTCGGAGGCTGGCGTCCGTCGTTAGACCATCCCCCGAGTCTTCAGGTGAGGTTACGATGCTTCCGGCGCCCCCAAACAAGAAAAAAACACGCGATACCTAAGTGTGATTCTAGAGGAACTATAACCGGGAATCACCGGGTGTATAGTTGGTTGATGGTTGACTTTCTGTCTTTGTTTGTAGCATGTTTTCAGAGTAGTATGGATATATTTAATCTTGGAGTCAAAATAAAGGGCATTTTAATAATGGGGCACCACGTCTATAGGTTTTGATGTCATTGGGTGGCATAAACACACATGGCATTAAATACTACCAGCTCAAGTGAGTTTTTGTGTTTATTTTGAAAATCATTGTTTTTCAAAAAAACAATGCTCAACTCAAATACTGCATTATATTACGCATATTTGGACAAAAATCAGCCAAATATGATGTCTCGTTTGGAAAAACAATATTCCTAAAGTTTCTGGTAATTTTATATTAGAGAAGAAGAAAATAAATTTCAGGTATTATAACTTTAGGAGGTCCGTTGGTATTATATATTGTTTTCGCAAACAAGACATCGGATTTAGCTGATTTTTGTGTCCAAATATGCGCAATATAATTTAGTATTGGAGTTGAGCATTGGTTTCATGAAAAACTTGGTAATTTTAAAAACAAACAGCAAAAATATTTGTGATAATGCCCTCTTAAGGATATTCCTACATAATATACTCAATGCCAAAAGGTTGACCGAGGTATTTCTCACGGCTATAGCTTCATATTCTGAAAAGTAGATGGCGCCTATGGTCAACAATGTATTTTGCATTGTATTTTGTCTCCGGGAAGCGCATCGTGAGCCAGAGAATTGTCAAACATGACAGCCGTGAGCAGTCTTTATTAATACGTCAGTCAACGCTATTTCTTTTTTTATTATACTTGTCAACTTATTGAAAATGCAGGTTTGCCACATATGGTGGTGTTTACAAAATCAATGTTACAAATAGGAGGTCAGTTGTTACAAATCAGTGACATCATAGGTGGTGGTTAAAGCCGTTTTTCACAGTTTGGGTGATATTTTCCCGTGACAAACTATAACGTTGAGGGATAATGGAAAATATATTATGACGTCTCGCACATTTTTGCCGAAGTGTGTATGAAATTAAAAACATCTAAAACTCACTTCCGTCGCAATACAACTTGACCAAGCCCTTATCTGTTGCGTGCCCAGCATTTTTTCTACAAGAACCGGGCAAGAGTGCGCGGGAGGTACGCACGGAGCCTCTACGCCGAGTTTGGAGGCTTTCCACGACCGAGCGACCGGCCGAGAAATTCTAGCCGTCGATAATTTTCGTCATGGAAACCCACCGGGGGGGAAAGTCGCTTCGATTTTTGAATCGCGCGCGCGGGGGGGAGCTTGCCGGACCGGAAGCGGACACGGCCACTACTACGGGCGGCGCTACGCGGGCCGCTACGGCGGCCGTAGCGGACGGCCGGGCGGGGGCGGCGGTGACGCCTCATCACGCGACGACGCAGCTTCCACATTTTTCGCCCGCGGCAATAACCAACCAATCAGACCTTACCCACTTACGTTGCTGTCGCTAAAAAACGAGACGGCCGCGGAAATCCGGGGCCTCCGCCGAAATTTTGGGGCCTCGCGGGCGGGCACACACACACAAAACCAGATGCACGGCCACCACGACGACGGCCGACGACTGACGCACAAATGACAGCGCGACAGCTACGGGTGGGGTCCGCTTTGACATTTGAGACACAAAATTTCCCTAGATTTCGACCAAGTGACGGTCAACCTTGGTTATTTCTCTAAAGGCCCACACACAAAAACACTGTATCGTCACAACGGATCTCCTTTATTTAGGAGGTCCGTTATTATCACAGCGGAGAGAACGACCACTCTTATCTACAGAAACGCTCTTTAATTGTACACTAAAAATGACATTTCTTAATTTGGTAATACAAGGTTGGCAGCATTGTTCTGGGCGCCTCCGCTCCAGGGATCAATAATATCAATATGGCCGCCGCTTAGTCTAGAGAATAATTTTAGGGACATGAAATATTTACCTATCACAATAGAGCGTTTTAGATTAGTATTGTGTTAGAAAAAATATAATTTGGAGTGAAGAAACTTCCCTTTTGCAATAAGCTTTAAACAACAAAAAAGGCGCTGTCAAAAATTATTAAATTTTCATTTCATAAAAAATCCCTGCTTGGAATAGAATTTACTAGTTACTAACCTTTAGTGATCGAAATATACTTATTGACAGTTGGTTACCTTGGCCGATTTAGGTTATCTTAGGGTTCCTTTAGGATGCAGACCAATAGGAGTGAAGCGCGGAATTGGCGGGAGTGACGTCAGCCAGTATGCCAGTTTGAAAACAGAACCAGTATCTGGTTCTGTTTTCATCCTTCTATTGATGCAAAATACATTATCATTTGTGTAATTTTTAACATTCCTGGTTCAATATTTATTCATGGTTCGAATTTTATTAGGTTCTTACGAATTTAAAACTTTCAATATAATTATGCTTTGGGATATATTGTATATTATTTATATCATATTTGGAGATTTTGTGAAAACACGTTAAAATAAACACGATTTTTCACACAAAAAGCCTGTTTTTTTTTACAGTGGTCGGGCGGGAAAATAAAACAAAAATGCGTGGTATAAACATTTATTTGTAACTATAATAAAAGTTTACTCTATATATTTCATATATAATATCAAATTATTAAAACTTAAAACCAAATAAAAATAATTTAAAACCTAACATTAGAAACTTAAACTTAATATTTAAAATGTAACGTAACAAATTTTCGTTTCGCAAAAATAAAACAACCACAACATTTTATCCTTATCACACGATTTGTACCTGTAACTCCCGTACTTTTTTCTTTCCTTCCTTATGGTTGTCAAGATTGAAAACTCCTCTATTATTTTATTTCTTTATATGTATACCACCGACTTACACCAAGATAAATATTCTTTGTTTCTTATTTATACGTACGCTATTATTTTTTTTTAGGTATTTTACTTGGCCATACCTAACCTCAAACGAACTACATTTTAAAATACACAGCCCTGGGGAACCTAACCTTAATCATGCGACCTGAACCGTGTTTTTTTTATTGTTTTCCTTCTTCCTGTGACTAGGAGCATTGAAAAAAAAACTGAACTCCGAACGTTGAGCTTTCACCTAACTATTTTGCTTTATACCCTAAGGATCATTTTTTTATCACAAACTTGAACACATTTTTACAAGAAAAAACCACTTCCACACGAAATGTTTTTGCGACTTTTAGACGTATTCGCACCCTGAGTAATTTTTTAAATTTCCTTATTTATTTCCGGTGCAAAATACTAAAGTGGCAAGCGCCTACTTATAGACTAGCAAGTAAAAACACTCGAATCGCGAATCCAAAGGCCACCGCGACCTGTGCGCCTCTAACCTAACCTTAAAAAATAAATCGCCAAGTAAAATACGAGCGCGTCTCTACGGTAAAGCACATCTCTGAGGTTACAGTGGACACGAAACACTTATTGAGTGCAGTAGTTTTCCCTTCGAATTCCGTAAAAAAATATAATTTGTAGAACGCCGCATTATTTCTTTTTAGGAACCTTAGAGAACATTAAAACCGAACTTTGTTTAAAGCTATACATATGTAGGTACGTGGAGATATGCGGTTCTCTAAAATAAACATGGCAAATTCGTTTAAGTAGACTTGTGGCAAAAAATGCGAGATTCGGAATTGTCCCTACATGTCCTCCAGTAGGACCGTCATTCCGCCATTTTTTGCCTTGTCGAGGATTTTGTTTACGTATTCGGTCGTGTGGCCAGCCACCTTGATCTCTGAAAATTATTTTTTTTCATTATTGTTACAAACGACGGCTCGTAACTCACTTGTAGCGCTCTTCATCAATTTCTCAATGTTCCTGGTCAATTCTTCCTGCTTTTCCGGGTTCCTTTCGTTCATTTTTGCGGCAAGTATCTGTTTCGCCTGCGATATTGCACTTATAAGCCGTTCTACAAGAAAAAACCACAACGTTAAAAAAACATCACTTCAAAATCTCGTCTTTATTACTATGTTCGGTTTCAAGTCCGCTCAGTTTTATTTTGTTCGCCTCGTGTTGCGCCTTCTTCTTGAGCCGGCAGGCCCTCGACGCCAGCTTATTCTTCTCCTTCCTGGACGTCGGCCTGACGTTGAACGGCAACTCGCTGACCGGCGTCATGTCGTTTATTATCCTGCCGAGTTTGTCCAGTTCCCGTCCGATCGTGTACAGCTTCCTGGCGTTTGGCGTCAGATCGTTCCCGTCCCCCTTTCTGGCCTTCCCGCTGTGCTTTATGCCCCTCACGGAACAGTCAGGACTGAACACGGGATCGGTTATCTCGTGCAGGACGTGCGGGTCCTCCATTTTCGATTTCATCACCAGACGTTGGCCCTTGGGCCCCTTGGCCTGCACGTTGTACTGCCAGAAGAAACGCTCCTTCTTGGAGGGGCCCTTGGCGCCCGGTTCCCGGTCATCGTCGGAATCTAGAGGAAGGAATAAGCGACGGTACGTTTGAACTACTTTTGCGTTTAATGTTTTTCTTAATGAGATATTTTAACAGTTTGAATGGGTGGAGCGATGAATTCTCTCTAATTTAAAAGAAGAATCGTTAAAATAGGTTGAAAAATGTGGAAAATATTCACCGTTATCCGACGAATAATCCTCGTAATGCGCGTCCGAATCGTCGTCACTGTCGAACTCGTCGTGCGAAAAATCCTGGGGATCCGGGCTGAGAATTCCGCCGGTACTCAACGAAGAGGTACTGCCCGCTTCCGCCAACGAACTAGTCGACAACAGGTGCTTCCTCGGTTCTCGCCTTTGCCAGATTTGCTCCAAACCGAGATGGGTCGGCGCCGAAGACGACAGACGCGAAACGTTACGTTGCGCTTTCGTATTTGGCGACGTTACGAGCATGTTTCGGGACGGCACAGATTGACCTGCAAAGAGATGTTGGAAACGTTTTTAAAGAAAGTTTTTTTAAAGGTATCTTTACCTAATTGGTTACTGTCGGGCGACCCGTATGCCTCTCGTTTCATTAATAGTTCGTGTAGCGTGCTGTGCTTCTGCGCAACGTTACTAGAATGTAACGGGGACGTCCGCGAGTGCGGCAACGACGAATTACTACTGGTCGGACTGTTGGGCGATAAGGTAGAAACGGGAGTTTTGGTTTGATCGAAACTGGAAGTCGTCGGCATGCTGGACGCCGCCGAATCGAGTTCTCTATAAAAGAACATGCTGGTATTGGGTAGAGAAGATACGGCGGTAACCTGATTGTTGTTCAGACAACCCGTCATGGTGCTGCCAAAGGCTTTGCCCAGAGAAATGTACGAATTCTCCTCGGGCAGTAGCAAGTCGTCAAAGTTCAGGTCGCCGAGTAGATTTTCGTCGTTTGCGTTCAGTTCGGCGAGCGTCGGACCCTGGATGAGGTCCGCCTTGTCCACCTGAAAGATATCGTCGTCGTCCATGTGGATCAGCGCCTCCGATTTCAGCATTTCGTCGGCGTTGATGAGGCGGTCGCCCCAAACGTTGCCGTCGAACTGGTTCGGCAGCTGCAGCTGATCGGAAAAGATCGTGGTGCTGTAAATCGGGCTTTGGGAGTTTTCTATGTCGATGCCGTAGTCGCGGTAGTCGGGTCGAGAAGGTATCGGAACGCTGGCCGACGTTATCATTATCGTGGAACCGTCGGAGAGGATCGGTTCCGTTTTTATCGAGACCGCCGGGTCCAGGTATAGCTCCCTGGTGAAGTCGCTCATTTTTTGACAGTTGTTGTTGTGTAGATCTGGAAAAAAACGAAAGATAGCCTTGAAAAGCGAAACGTTACATAATATTAGGCAATGATTTTAGGATCTGAATATACAATTTGTTACTCGAAAATATTTGATGAATGTTAGAATGTTCGGTTGTTGTCGTTTATGGTGTTACAACGCGGAAACAACAATATTGTTTTGTTGACAACGAAACTAAATGGAGCCACGTGTTTGTGCATCTCGGTGGGCTGGGAGAGAAGGACGAAAACAATGAAACGTGAATCGATAATTTCATGGCCTGCCCCGTTTTATGTACGAACGTAAACAAGGCATTGTGTTTTGTAAACAAACAATGTAGATCGATCGAGGGGCTGTGCAAAGGTCCTCTATCAAAGTAAAAACGGAAAAAATCCGTTTGGCATTGAGGCCACGAGCGCGCCAACCTTACCAAGGCCCCTATTTTCGTGAGATAGCCTCACGCGCCACCATTATGGCATTCCACAGACACCATGATTAGACACAATGGAAACGGCCCGAAAGGCGGCCAACCGAAGTTTGTCACGCCGAATTTTTCCGTTGACACTGTAGATAAACACTGCCACTAACTTTTTTCGCACGCCCCAACTTTGAAACCAGCCGAGATTTTGGCAATATTTACGAAAATACCAGCGAGTGTCTCGAAGGTCACATGGACGTGTAGTCAACTGTCTCGGCCAATGGGGGAGCGCGTTCCATCAAAATGTCGACGTCGACCAATCGCGTGCGAGCGCAGCGCTGTACACATCGGGAAAAATCCACGAATTTTCACGACGAAAGAAAAGAGCGTCTTCCGAAAATCGTCGTCTTTTGTCGTGAGTGACGACAGAATGTCTCCAATTACGTCAGACGGTCGTTCGTCCTTCACTTTCCACCACAACAACAACACGTGATCGCATATTTTTATTTATCGATTTTCCCCCACGCGCTTCCAGAGGGCGCTACGCGCGCCCGCGCGCCGGCGTCATCTAGGGGTCGATAGCCCAACTATAGCCCCCAACTTTTTGACAGACCCATTGACAATTACGTGCGCAATAACAATAAAAAATAAAATAAACGTCAGAGAAAATCGCCAAAAAATTATTCTGCAAGGTCGCAGCCGCAGCAATTTCCTAAATGAAAACCTCGTAGGAAACTGCAGGGGGAGATGGGAAAAACGGGGCTGAATAACCTGAAAAGTTTACAACAAACGACCCACATATTTATACATCGGTGTATAAATAATTAAAAATTCGATTTTGTTTCATACATTGATGACTCATTAAGGAAGTATTATGTGCCTTATTATTAATTGCTGACCATGGACGAGAGAAGGATAGCGGATTATTTCGTGGTGGCCGGCCTGCCCGAGGACCCGGAGCCACTCGACGATACGACCCTGGCCGAAGGGGGCCACCTCAAGGCCAGCCACGGCCAGCCGCCCATCACCGACATCGGCGTGATTTTCCCGGCGTTGGGCGAGACCAAGCCCGACGATTACGATGTCGTCGCAAAGACGCCGTCCGGCCTCACGGCCGACCTCAACCACGGCAGTTTGCGGACGATGGAGTGCTACCTGTGCGTGAGGAGGGGGCGGGACAAGCCGCCGCTGGTCGACATAGGCGTCATGTACGACGGGAAGGAGTACCTCATGGAGGACGCGGAGGTCGTCAAGGAGAGCGTCGGCGGCAACGTGGCCAACGTCAACAATTCGTCGTCGAAGACGTTCATAACGTACCGACGGGGCGTGCGGACGATGCCCTGCAACGCGCTGGTCGTGACCGACATTTGCGTGGTTATCGCGTCGAAGGGCGAATCGCCGCCGCACGCATTCTGCTGCGTCAACAAGAACCTGAATAAGGGCATCGTCGGCAGCGACGTTTTCCTCTGCTACAAGAAGTCCATGAACCGGGCCAAGCTGCTGACGTACAAGCCGGCGTGCCTGTCGCGGTACCCCGCGGGCGACCTGGCGGACTTTCCGTTTCCGAGCTCGGTGCCGCTGTTCTGCCTGCCGATGGGGGCGACGCTCGAACTGTGGCCGAAGGAGGCGACGAGGCCGAAGCCGGTGTGCAGCACGTTTGTTTTGACGGTGTCGGATGCGAAACATAAAGTGTACGGGTCGGCGGTGACTTTCTACGAGAGGTACGAAGTCGAAAAGTTGACGGAGGAGCAGAGGGAACTGTTGGAGTACAGGGAAGAGGAAGAGTTTGAATTGAACGTGAATAAGAGTATATGCGTGCTGTCGCACTGGCCGTTTTCGGACGATTTTCAGATTTTCCTGCAGCATCTTCACGTAAGTTTCATAATTGAATGTATTTTGGGGCTTTTTTAATGTTTAAAATGCAAAAATTATCAAGCTTTTCTTATAGGAAGTGTACCTCGCGTTTGAACTACTTTTGTGCTTTTTTTATTTTTTGTTCACACATTTTAAAAGTTGGGGGCTAAAATATGTAGATTAATGAATTATCGTTAATTTAAAACAATAATGATTAAAATTTGTTCAAACACTTAGAAGTTTTTTAGCACATGTTAAAGGTATGGTACCTACCTATATATTTTGTGGTGTTTTTAATGAAATAAAATGAAAAGAAAATTTATTGGTCTAAAAATCACATACAAGATATAGGATAATTCATACAATATACAAATACAATACTATGGTGCAACGGCCAATAATTCCTTCCCATAGATATAATTATTGTTACATACTATAAAATTAAATTAAAATCTACAATAAAAAAAATTGTGTAGTGAGTAGAAAGCATTATTAATAGAAATGTTTTGAGATAAGCATTAAATTTATTGTTATTTAGGTCTCTTGTTTGTTTAGGAAGCTTGTTATAGAATGGATTCAGCTTGTAAAGTTCTAATCTGTGAAGGTCATATTGAAAGTCGTAACCATATCTTGTTCTATAGCTGTAGGACATATTTTGAGATTTAAAACAACTGAGGTTTTATCTAAACAATTTTTTTTTAATTTCAAAAATAAAGATAGTCTTTATAGCTTCTGTTTTAAAGGTTTTCTTATACGATTCTCCAAACTTAAGACCAAACACGAAACATTTTTACGTCAGGAAAATACTTTGCCAGCTACAGATGGAGTATACCAATTAACGAATTTTAAGCATCTCTTTACTTAAAATCTGCCTCGATCAAGGCAAAGCAACCACTAGCATATTTCTTACTGGCATAATTGACATGTTCTTTCCAGTATCTCTAATAATTTGAAAGAAGTTATCCAATCGATTTACTATTTATTTTATGTTTATTTATTATGAACAGAGAATTAGTTCTTTCTCAAAGTTACTTTGAAATTGTCGAATCTGGAAATCACTATTTCATATTGTATTTTTGCTATAATCTGTTTGAAAAGCAACGTTTAGATTCTTAGATTCAAAAAAAATGTTAGTACAAAAATCCATAAGTTATCATCTTTTTTTTTAGCATATGGTAACTAGCGGCGAAGTCCAAACGATACCCGTAGAACGTTACATTGTGCAACTCTTGGACGAAGTCCCCTTCCCGTCCCCCCGAATTTTATTGCAACCGTCCCCGCACACCTCCACGAAGGTCATCCTGACCCAGCCTGAAGATCTGCCGTTGCCGAGGAACGCGGCCAGTTTCAAACAGTTGCTGTTGAACCTGGGTTCGGAGAATTGCCTGCAGGTTTTGGTGTTGGCGTTGACCGAACAAAAAATACTGATACACTCGTTGAGGCCCGACACCTTGACGGCCGTGGCCGAAGCGCTAACGTCCCTGTTGTTCCCCTTCAAGTGGCAGTGTCCGTACATCCCGTTGTGCCCTTTAGGTGAGTTTTTGGTCGTCGCGAGGGCGGTATTTATGATTTTTTTTTTATGTTTAAGGGTTGGTAGAAGTGTTGCATGCGCCCCTGCCGTTCCTGATAGGTGTGGATTCACGGTTTTTCGACTTGTACGATCCACCGCCCGACGTCAACTGTATAGATCTCGATACCAACATAATAACAGTATGTCTCGTAATAATTTTTTTACAATCGGTAGTACTTAAGGCGGTGTTTAAGGTTGCAGAAACGCAGAGGCAGTACCTGAGCATAAAACTGCTGCCGAAGAAGGCTTCCAAGCTTTTAAAATTCACGTTGGACTCGATATACTACCGTCTGAGGAATAACTCGTCGAACGTTCAAGAAACCTCGATACAGGACAACATAGAGCTCGAATTCCAAAAGAGGAAGAAGGAACAGGCGCAGGAACTCGAGATACAGGAGGCCTTCCTCAAGTTTATGGTGCAGATGTTGAAGGGGTACCAGTCGTATCTGTTGCCGATAACGAAGGCGCCGACAGTCGGCACGACCGATCCGCAGGCGCTCTTCAACCTGAACGACTTCCTGAAGAGCAGGGACACGGCGCACCCGAAGTTCTTCTCCATGGTCATGAAGACGCAGATGTTCATCAGGTTCATCGAGGAGAGGAGTTTCGTGGCCGACGGCGACCACGGCCTGGCGTTCTTCGACGAGTGCATGGAGAAGATGAGCAACGAGGAGGGGGACTTCAAGTTGATCGAGTGCGACAGCGTACACAAAAACGACAGGACCGTTTTCGTCCCGCCGCCCGAGCCGCCGTCACAAGGTAAAAACGTTTCACCTTCGCCTGTAAAGTTTTACACGCATCGTGTTTCAGACGAACTGTACACCTACACCAACTTCAATCTGAACCCGATACTGTTAAGCGGCAAAAAGAAGAGCCACCTGTCCTCGGTTATCAACCACATGGCGACCCCTGGGTCGCCCATGGCGAGACGCACCAAGCACGAGATAAAATCGGCCCAGAAGCTCGCGAGGCACGTAACGTGAACCAAAAAAAAACTCGACCTAACCTTAAAGACTTTGCAGGAAATTCTCGAGGACGCCCGACCTGTGGGCGAGATGCCTGTGCGGCGCCTGCCACACCTTGTACTTCATGATCTTGCCGGGGATGTTGTCTTTGAACGCGGGAAAGGAGAAGGCGATACTGCAGCAGGCCTACGACATTCTGGTGAGGGCCACGATACAGAAATTGGCGTGCGACGAGGTCTGCTACAGGCTGATGATGCAGCTTTGCGGCGAACATTCGCGCCCGCTCCTGGCAGTGAAATTGTTGGTTCTGATGAAGAAATACGACATACAACCAAACGCCCTGACCTACGGGTAAGAGAAAGTCGTTTCATATTCGTCGAAATTACTCTGAAACGCTTGTTTTTGTAGGTTGTATAATCGTTGCGTGCTGGAGGCGGAATGGCCGGCGTATTCCGGATCCAGCCAATTATTGTGGAACAAATTGCGGAACGTCGTGTTGGGGGCAGCCCATTTCAAGTTCGCGGCGAAAAGGAAGGCGACCAAGAACTTGTCGGCGTCCACGGAGGGCTGTAAGTTGACGTTACGTTTGAACTACTTTTGTTTTTGAAGCCGTAAGAGCGGGTGTTTTTAATTCTGATTATTTTTAGCGTCTAGTCTGTTGGATCCAACAGACAGGACGGCATCTAGGTCTTCTCTAGATTCCCACGAGGCGGTCGGGGCGGAAAATAGTTTTCTGAATCGTTTTCGTAAAATGGCCGGCAGCATAGTCAGGGGAAGTTTGAACGGGTTGGATAAAACCGTCGTAGACGGTGGTAAGACGTTTTCGATCGAAAACAAAGGTGTGTGGTGTAATTTTTGTCTGATTTTAGTCGAACATTCGGAAGTAGAAAACGCCAGCGTCGAGAAAGTTAATAGTTTCATCAAGCCCGATAGTCCGACAGAATGTCGCATTTTATCGCGGTCGGAAAGCGCCGGCGATGCTAACATCATCGACAAAATACAAAATAACACCCGGAAAGTTTGTTCCCGAACATTGACGTTTGATACGGAGACGAAAAGTAACGACGGAAAGGGATCTCCTTCCAAGTAATTTTCGATTTTGTTAAAGTTTCGGCGATTAAACGTTGTGTTTTAGGGTGTCCCCGAGAGAATTGGTAACCGAAAACGACCCTTTAGGGGCTCTGGAACAACCCATCGAGGAAAACATCGAAATAAAAGTCGAAGAAAATCGAAACGACGGCGAAGAAGAACCCAATCCTCTCTTATCGGACGAACCGATACTCTTTAGGTCGTCTGTTCATAGATCGGCAACGTTTGAAGGTATACTTTGGTGTTATGCCAAAAGTTATATTTTGTGAGGTTATGTTACTTTTATAGGAAGCCCGCCGGCACAGAGCAAGCTGCACAGATCGGAGACAGTGCCGGCGGCCACGGTGGCGTCGAGTTTGGCAAGCCTGGGCTCGAACTTCAAGATGAGCTTCAGGTAATAAAAAAAGAAGTTCGAATTCCGCATTTTTTTTTCACCTCGGCTTTTTCGCGCACCTCTTTTTTTTTTTTTTCGTAGTCAGCTTTCGTTGCGCAGGGCGGACTTCAAGGCGCCCCAGGTGCTGATCGAGAACGCCATCAACCACCTTAGGTAGGTCCGTCGCGGGAGAGACACACGTATTTTTTTTTTTTTTTCGTTTTTTTTTTCTGCACGGCTTCCACCGATTTTCCAGCCCTAGCGAAAAGTCCAACAAACTAATACAGGGCGGTCTCAGTTCCATCAAGTCGGCCGCGTCCTCGGTCGTCAAGAAGATGGAGGAGATCAAGGAGGCCATCTCGACGTCGGCCGCCAACACGCCCGTCAAGTCGTCGGCGGCGGCGGCGGCGACGGGCGACAGGTCGTCGGCCGGCGGCGACCAGGAGGCCGAGTGCGAGTCGAACGACGGCAGCGACACGCTGGAAAGGCACAGGAAGACGTCGGCGGCGGAACTGGGCAGTTCGCGCGGCAGCTGCGCGAACCTGAAGGACTACGAGGAGGCGCTGCCGGACAACCTCTACCCGATGCCCGACGAGGAGCACCCCGGTAACTGTTTTAACCGCGAAAAGTGGCGACGAAGTTCGATTTCGCAATTTTTCCAGAGTGCCAGGTCGAGGTCCTCATGACGACCTGCTCGCAGTGCCACAACTGTTCGTGTCTGCTGTACGACGAGGACATCATGGCGAACTGGAAGGCGGAAGACTCGAACCTGAACACGATTTGCATGGCGTGCGGCAAGCAGACGGTTCCGTTCCTCACGGTGACCATACGGGGCGTCGACCCGTTCAGCGTGCCGTACCTGAATCCGCTGGTGCTGAGGAAGGAGCTGGAGACGGTGCTGACCCAGGAGGGCGACCTGAGGTGGTCCAAGAGGATTCGCGACCGTCCCCCTTTCTAATTCGCCCGGTTCTTCCAGCCTGGCGGACCCGGGGTTCGTCGACAAGCACCCGATCATCTATTGGAACCTGGTGTGGGCGTTTGAGAGGATAAACGTGAGCACGCACCTGCCGAACTTGTATCTGAAGAATCGGAAGGAGAAGGAGAGCGACGACGACACGAGGAAAACGGAGGGGAAGGACGAATCGGAAGAAGAAGGGGACAGTTCGAGCGCCATGAAGTTGGTGGAAGAGGGGACGGATCCGCTGACCCAAGAACTAGTGGCAATAGGTGAGATGTAATGTTTTTTCTAGGGGGTGATATTTCCGCAAACATTGAGGATTGCCAAACGTTATAATGTATATATTTTTTTTGTCTTGAAGATACATAATAATAATTATTATTATTAAGTTTATTCACTCATTAGAAAAAAAAAACATATTAAAGAAATACATTTTTCTTGAAATCGGCAGTAAAGTGTCCCAAAATCGTCATTAAAAGCACAGAAATCGTACAATAATGTACCCCATTCTTGTACGATTTTTTCAATAAGTAGGCCTTGGTGAGATGTAAACATCAAACGTCAGACGCGGAGAAATCGCCCGTCAAAAGTGACCAAATATTCAAAACCCGGCCGATAAAGGCCCATTTAACTTTTCGTACACATTGCGAAATTGTTTCCTAAGCGCAATCCTTCAGTATACATATTTTAGTAAATTTGAATATCGATAGATTTGTTGTGTAGGCTGCACAAGAAGCAGCAGTTTGGTTCTTCTGTCAGAAGGTGCCGTGTCTCATCATACTTGACCTAGGTAGAGCGATCGTCAAAGTCAAGCAACGCCGCGCGTAGTCGGTTCATGGACGGGTGATCCCTTATTATTATTTTCTTGCCTAATAAAACTTTTTTTTTTTTCGATTAAAAAAAATATATAATATGTACCTCGGCACTGAAGTTCTTTTTATGACTCATGTGGTTTATTTGCGTCGGCCAGAGGCCTCAGCAACTAAACTCCACATGAGTCATAAAAAGTTGAACTTCAGTGCCTTGGTACATAAATAACTATTATAGATTGTAGAATAAACTTTAAATCCTCTGAAGCATTGCTTGTCTGAGGAGAGTGTAAATATACATTATGTAGATATTAATTATCTATTTAATTATTAATTATTATTATTATATATTTAAAATGAATTTCATTAAAGTAATTAAAAATTAATAACAAATCTAATCAATGAAAATGAAGATGAAAAGGTAGAGATAACAATGAAAACTATTTAGGTTTTTATTAACCAATATTTAATTATATTTTCTAAAAGATTTAATTTCTTTAATTTCCTTTGGTAATATCAGATACTTATTTTTTTTTACCAATTGATTTTTTAACTTTTTCTTTTGCACTAGCTATGGATTTAAATCTAGTGCCATGTTGATGTGATGATGTGTATTATAATTTATTGTATGTTTATTTTGATAAATATACATTAATATATTATAACAATATAACTGTCTAATGTTCACTTTTTTAACTTCTTTGTATAATAACTCTGTTGGATATCTATATTCTATACTATATAAATTTTTTAAAATTAACTTTTGTAATATTTCAAGTTTTCTTAAAATACATTGGTTTACTCCTCCCCGTCCAAGTATTCCATAATTTATTTGAGATTGTACTAAAGCATAATAAATCATGTCTAAATGTTGAGTGTTTAAGTACATTTTGAAAATTATATTTTGGGAATTGTAGGGCGAAGTTTTTTAATTAAAAAATTAATATTATGTTCCATTTGAGATTGCTATCCAGAAAACACCAAGATATTTAGTAATTTTTCTTTTAGCGAACATTATTTCATTATTAATTATAAGTAATTGAATATTAGGTATATTCGCATAGGACGAAAAAGGAACAAAAAAACTTTTCAAAATTTATCGTCAATAAATTGTTATTAAACCAATTTACAAGTTGTATGAAATCATCACTTATAAATTTCATAAGATCATTCCAATAATATAATAATAATAATGTTTACTTAAAATACACTTTATGAATAATAGAAAATCTTTACATACATACACAATACGTTTGTGATAGACAGTGTATACAACCACGCAAATATTTTATATTAAAACTGCAATCCTCAAACTTTGTGGAAATAGAACTGAATCATCATATATTTGTGTTTTTTTTTTTGCAAGCAGCGAATACGGGCGATTTCCGTAAGTTTGATTTTAACCTTGTAACTATGTAATTTTGGATTGCTGCAACAATTTTTTACCTTTCCAGAACAAATGGCGGCACAAGTTTGCGTGCAATGTTTATGGGATAACCCGAGGTTGCATTCTGACGGCCCCCCGATGTACATTTTGTGGAAACTAAGGGACACTTCTCAAATAAATCCTCAGAAAGTGACGAAATCGTAAGGAACAAAAAAAATAGTGACGATTTAGTTTTAATGTCGGTTTTTTTTGCAGATTTATGCAACAAATAATAAACTACATCCGCGTAAATGATCTGGTGGAGCCCCTCAAGTCGTTGGCGCGCGAGAGAGACTCGAATTCGGAGATGAACTCAGTGTATCGCGACGTTCTGTTTTTGGCGTGCAAGGCACTGGGACGGGAGAAAATAGACATAAACAATTTCGACAAGGAATACACGGCGGCATACACGAGAGTGTCGGAAAGGTTGGGGCCGCAGGACAAGCCGATAAGCTTGAACGCCCTGTATTGCAGGCAGTACTTCAAGCCTTTGATGTTGCCTTGAGGATTTACTCGGTTGGACGTTGTGACGAGTCGAAACTTCTGAAGCGAATACGGGGGGATTCTTGTACAGTGTACAGAGAGAGTCGAGGGGATATTTTTTAAGTTTTGCGGGAGAGCGGGAGGGTTAGTTTTTTACGTGATGGATTATTTATTTAAGTTTCTAGTTGTGACAGATTTAATTTAATACTGTATATGGTAGTGTAAAAAATAAAATCTTGTTAATACTCTCATTTGTTTTTGTTTGTATGTTTGAACTACTTTGTTCTTTTGGCTTCCTTCTTGCATTCCCCTGTATATAAGTTGTGTTTTCTTGCCTAAAACTTCAAATACAACGAAGAAACATATAAAAAATAAACACAATATTGAGATATGGGGATCTTGGGTGTTCATAAAAACAACGATCTGGGCTTTTGTAACTTTTATTAATAAGGGATGTTTTTTTAGTAAGATATACCTATACCTAAATTGCTATAACTCTTTTTTTGTATTATATTCAAAGGCAAAATATATATATCTATATTAGTAAAGAACGTTAAGAAATAAATGTTCGCTTAGAAAAATTTGAGAACGTCGTACGTACGACCGCCCGCGAATCCTGGACGCGAGCCGTCGGAGGGCGCCCGGCGGGGGCCCCGTTGCCGCCCCGTCACGTAATACTGCGTACCATTCCCGCCCGTTAAGTACGTTTGAGAGCTGCCCCGCTGCCGGGCCCCCTCCCCCCTCCCGCGGCGAACTCGGAAATCTCACTCGCGCGCGCACAGACTGTCACTGTTCAACCGTGGCGGCTGCGGGGCCCCGCCTACAGCAGGCCGCAGCGCAGCTTGAAGGGGACGCGCGGGTGCAGCTTGTCGAACTTGTTGTTGCGCTTGCGGCTGCTCGCCTTGTCCTTGCGGATCTCGCGGACCAGCGTGTAGAAGGCGTCGTCGACGCCCATCCGCGTCTTGGCAGAGGTCTCGACGAACGGGATGCCGTACTGCTTCGCCACCTGCGGTTTTTTTACCGTTGGAATGCGAGTACATTGAAAGTTGTAAAAGAACTTAACGTTTTCTCGGTTTTTTCCGTATAAAACGCGGTCAAAGCCGCTAATAAATCATCTGGCAATGGTATTTTTCAGAAGAAATAGTAAATTTTCGCTCTAAAATGCGTTTTTTATAAAATGGTACGTTTGAACTACTTTTGTTTTTTTTTACTCAATCGTGCATTGCCCTGTATACAGTGTGAAATATAAAGTGTGAAAATTGTTCTCATTTAAACAATTGAGATTAATACCGGAATTTTGCACCAAACTACAGTTTTTTTATGACCTATCTTTAGAAAGAAACTGCTAAAATCTGATAAAAAAATTACGGTGGTGCTTCCATTTCAACTCGTATGAAGAAAATCATGTGGGTGTTTTTGAGCATATAATTTCACATATCATTATTTAAATAAAAACAATTAGTAACATCAAATGTACAGGGGGTTCACGTAATATTGGAGACCCCCCCCTTAACTTTCTTATTTTTGACCAGAGGAAAAAGTGCTTTATATGAAAGTTGTAGAAAATTTTCTCAACTTTCCAACGCTGTTTTCAGAAATAAAAACGAATGTCGCATTTTCAAGATAGAGACCTAAGTTGTGTTTTTTTAACTGGAACACCCTGTATGTTATTGAATTTTTAGATTCTACGCTTCACTCCGATTACAACAATATATTATTATATATTTAATATGTTTTATATAACTTTTGTCACAGAAAATTGCATTTTAATACAGGATTACACAAAAACCAAGGTGGAAATGAAACTAGAACTAACACATTTAAGAATATTTTTGATTTGTTCCAAGAGAAAAAATCATAAAAACACAACAGAAACATATAAATTTTACTACACAAACAAAATATATAAGAAAATATAACAATAACAATATTTTTCATAAGAACTGTTCGAATTGTAATCCGTTCACTTGGAGGCATGAGCGATATCTCTTTTCAAATTATTAATACTTGTTAATATTATATACCTTGATTGTTATTTAAAAAATGTAACCGTTGTTACAAAGATCCGAATGAAAATACAGGGGAAAATTGTCGAACGGATACATTTTTAAATAACAATCAAGATATAATATTAACAAGTATTAATAATTTGAAAAAGAGATATCGCTCATGTCTCCAAGTGAACGGATTAGAATTCAAACAGTTCTTATGAAAAATATTGTTATTGTTATACTTTGTTATATATTTTGTTTGTGTAGTAAAATTTATATCGTTGACTGACGAATTTATAAAGACTTCTCACGGCTATAGCTTTATGTCCTGGAAAACAGATGGCTCTGAAGACTAACAATGTCTGCATTGTATTTTATCTCCGGAAAACGCATAGTGAGCCAAAAATGTGTCAGACATGACAGCCGTGAGCAGTCTTTAATAATATATCAGTCAACGTTTATATGCTTTTCTGTTGTGTTTTTATGATTTTTTCTCTTGGAACAAATCAAAAATATTCTTAAGTGTGTTAGTTCTAGTTTCATGGCCACCTTAGTTTTTGTCTACTCCTGTTTTAAAATGCAATTTTCTACCACAAAAGTTATATAAAACATATTAAATATATATATCGTTGTAATCGGAATGAAGCGTAGAATCTAAACATTCAATAACATATAGGCTGTTCCAAAGTTAGGTCACTATCTTGAAAACGCGACGTTCAATTTTCTTTCTGAAAACGGCATTGGAAAGTTGAGAAAATTTTCTAAAACTCTCATATAAAACACTTTTTCCTCTGGTCCAATATTTCGTAAACACCCTGTACTCCCATTTATGTGTGACACTTCGTTTTTCACTTTAAACATAGAAAATAATTTAAAAAGTAAAGGTGGGAGAGACAAACTAAGATTTTCTTTAATTTTAAGGCAAAAGTTGGTTAACTTTTACGTTACTTTAAATTATGCTGCATAACCACGGTCATTGAATAACATTATATTTTAACTTCTCTCTTAAGTTACGTTAATGTTAAATTACTTTAAATTGGCTTGCATAAACCCACCTTAACAATGAGAACAAACAGTCCGTTTAACAGCCTTTTTTTCTATCGATAACACTAACGAAACTTAAATATTTCGACCTAGAAAGAAGTCTCATTCGCAAAACCCATTGTTTATTGTTACCATACGCATTCTAACCCGTGTGAACCGATTCGAACCGTCAACGAACTACATAAGAACAAAACTCGGCCCAGTTCCGATCCGCTCACCTCCCGGGCTTGACTCATATTGACGGCCCAAGCCGACAGATCACATTTGTTGCCGACCAAGACCATCGGCACCTCTTCGGCATCCTTCACCCTCTTTATCTGCTCCCTGTACGTGCCGATATCCTCGAAACTCTTGGCCGAATTCACGGCGAAGACGAGCAAGAATCCCTCGCCCGTTCTCATGTATTGGTCCCTCATCGCGCTGTATTCTTCTTGACCGGCCGTATCGAGGATGTCGAGAAGGCAAGTCTCGCCGTCTATCACCACCTACGAACGTTTCGGAAGTGCTCACACCTTGAAAGCGCCCAGTATAAAAAACAACCCACCTGCTTCCTATAGGAATCCTCGATGGTCGGATCGTACTCGTCCACGAAATGGTTCTGGATCAATTGTATGGTGAGGGCAGATTTTCCGACGCCACCCGCGCCCACGACCACCAGCTTGTATTCCGTCATGGCGGACAGTTGTGGGGGGAGGGCCTTAGGCGGAAAAGGGGCCCATAAATAATATCCACCAGGCCCCCTGCGTTTGGGGCCGAGAATCGGGATGGATGCGCCCGAAGTGTCAACGGAGACGCACCAACCACAACACACCCAAGGTGACAGGCGCCGTCAAAACGGACATCGAATTTTGACGGCTGACGGCGACACGTCATTGGGGGGGGCGCGCGCGCGTAGTTCGCCGATCGGCCGACAGATGGCGACGGCATCGACGTGCGCGATATCTCGCATCGTTTCGAAAAATTCTCCATAAATTCCTCGAAGGCTTACAAAATGTGCACATAGATTATTATAACGCCATGTTTTATAATAATAAGTCCCGGCGTTTTCTCATTTTTTTGCGAACGTTTGTCCCTAAAGTTTAGGCTAGTGGTCGGCAGATGGCGCCACCTCGCCGACCATTGCCAACCTACAGAAAACCGACGCGAAAATCCACTAACGAAACATCGAATGTCATCGGCAGGTGACAGATGTGTTTCTCCAGAAAAATATTTGGTTAATTGATAACAGTCCAAGGAATTAAGGCTTTAATTATTTTGTGACGCAGGAAAATTTCCAGTGGAAGAACTATAAATGGTATCAAAAGGATAGTTTGTGGTGAGTACCCCCTCTCCCCTCCCAAAAAAGTTCTTTGTGTCTTAATTTGCATGATAATAAAACATTACAGGGAAAATGTCCTACAGAAGCCAGGAATCCACTTACACCGATGGCATCAAGGTTAAAATTTCGGAAAAGTACAAGCCGCCCCGAAAGATAAATTTGGCTCTCAGCTACTCGCAGCGGCTGTCGTTGAACAAGCAGATACAAGACTCGATGCCGAACTACACGTTTGAGTTGGAAAGGTCGACGTTAGAGTACGTAAGCGAGTTGAAATCGTCTAGGAAGAAATGTAGCGAAGAACGAAAGGAACGATTGTGTAAAGTCAGGGAGGAAATGAGAGAGAAAGAGCTGGCCGAGGAAGAGGAAGAAGAAAAGACTGCCGAGGAGGCTACAAACGTAACCACTTCAAACGAAATATACTTAAATAACACCATGCTTATTCCCACTTATTCGAACATTTTGACCCCGATGCCACTGAACACGCCGCTGCATAGCTATTCTGTCGTCCAGAAAACGCCCTTCAACATATCGGACTTCGAGGACGACACGTCCAGTCCCTTCGATAACGTCGCCTTGAAGTCGATTAACGACATGGAGGAATTGGCCAAAGTTTTGAAGCCGGGGGACAGCTACAAGCCCCCGGGGAACGCGTACGAGCAGGCGAACGCTTATTCGAGCTATATGCAGAATCAGATGATGGGGTATGGCCAGTATAGTAACAATTATAACATTCCGAGTACGGTCTCGTATGTGCCGCCCGCCTCGACCTATTCGCAGATGAACGGATATTATTACACTTCACCGGATGTCGTTAGTCAGTCTTTCCGGGGGGCCACTTCGTATCACTACAAAATTCCAGGTAGTTTTTTTAATATATGATAAGAGAAGGTTTAGGAGTTCGTTATAGTGGTCGAAACACTTTTTGCGTTGACTGACGTATTAATAAAGACTGCTCACGTCTGTCATGTTTGACAGTTCTCTGGCTCACCATGCGCTTCCCGGAGACAAAATACGATGCAAAATACATTGTTGACCATAGGCGCCATCTACTTTCCAGGACATGAAACTATAGCCGTGAGAAGTCTTATTAATACGTCAGTCAACGCTTCTTGCCAATATTTTATTTGATATCAGCTGCAATATACAAGTATGACCTCTCAAATGACAAGTATGACCTTTTAAGTATCATATTGGATAGGGTCGGGTGAGCTGCTGTAAAAAAGTTTAGCTACTCAAAGTAGCTTAAGCTACTGAAAGTAACTTGAGCTACTTTTAGTAACTTTTAGTTAGCAAAAGTAGCTTTGGTAGTTATTTTGAGTAGAGAGCTACTTCTAAAAAGTAACTTATGAATACTGGGAGGGAAATGATTGAAGCTACAGTTACAAGGAACTAGAATAAAAAAGTAGCTTGAATAAATTAGTCTGAAAAAAAAAATGTAGCTAAGCTAGTAGCTATCCTATGTGACCAAGTATGACAAAAAGTGTCTAGACTTCTGTCGGACTGTAGATCACCGTATGTTTTTTTTTTTCAGAGGTTAGCCACAGTTCTATGCATGACTCCACATCACAACCGGTTAAAAATTGTAAGAGCGTTCCCGATATTATAAAATCGTTGGAAGAGGAATTGCGAAATACTCATTTCGAGGCTGACGCCGTTAGTAAATCGGTGCCGACGCCGACGAGGCCCAAGAGCATCGACGCCGTTTACCCCAAACCGAAAGTGAAAGAAAGTCGCAACGATCCCCTGGCCGATTTAGACGCCAAACAAAAGGAACTGTGCAGGTCGATAGGTTCGATGGGTTTCCCCCTCGACAGGGTCGTCAGGGTCTTTAGGCTGGTAGGAGACGACCAAAAAAAGGTAACTAAATTTTTTTAAATTTTATTCTTGTCGACGTGTTTTGTTTTAGATCGTAGATCACTTATTGGCAATGTCCGAATTGCTGGACTTGGGATTTTCCGAAAAGGACGTTTCCGGCGCGTTGTTGCAATTCGACAACGACAGGGACAAGGCGCTGGACAAATTGGTGTCGTGAAAAGTTGAGTCAACTCGGCTGTGGTTCGAATATTTGCCAACAGATGGCAGGGATGTCAGGCGACCTAACATAATTGATCTATTTATTTGTACACTTTGTATATAGCCCGACAGAGCGTCATAATATATTATCGATTCTTTTTATACTCAATTCAGTATTGTAGGAGCATTCGTAGGATAATTATGTGTAAAAAAAAACAAAGCGAAGATGTTTATGTGAATAAAGTACCATTACTTTTAAAAATGTTTTTTTTTTATTTAAATAAAAGACATTATTTATTATGGCTTATTTTATTTTGCGTCACATCAAAATTTCAAATTAGTTACTTTATAGGTAGTGGCATGGCTATTTATTTAATAAACCGCAAATTTATGAACACAATAATTACTATACGACACTTCCCGTGAAAAGTCACTACGTAACCCCCTCGTAAATATATACTATATAATACACAGTAGATCAAATATTACGTAAAAAAAATTAATAGTGTAAAATCGTTGCGTATAACCTAAAAAAAAGAAATCCCCTAACGTATCCCCGTGTACAGGCTCAACAACGATCTGGTCTCCTTAAAATATGATACCTGGAATTATAATACGAAATTTCCGTTTTGATCAAATTTCAATATTCGCCTTTGCTGAAAAGCAAAGATGATAAAGATAATGTTTTTTTTTTATTTAAATAAAAGACATATTATTTATTATGGCTTATTTTATTTTGCGTCACATCAAAATTTCAAATTAGTTACATTATAGGTAGCGGCACGGCTAATTTATTTGATAAACCGCAAATTTATGAACACAATAATTACTATACGACACTTCCCGCGAAAAGTCACTACGTAACCCCCTCGTAAATATATACTATATAATACACAGTAGATCACAATGTATACATAAACGTTATGTAAAAAAAAATTAAATACACGGTGTAAAATCGATGCGTACAACCTAAAAAAAAGAAATCCCCTAACGTATGCCCGTGTACAGGCTGAGCAGCGAGCGCGTCTCCTTCTGCGAGCGCGCCTTGCTGAACACGTTCCAGAAGCGCAGCGTCTCGTCGCCGGCGCCCGTCACGATCGCCTCGCCGTCGGGCGACAGCGCCAGGTACAGCACCCGGTACGAGTGGCCCGTCAGCTTGGCCACCTGCGTCAGGCTCGGGTACTTCCACACCAGTATCTGGTTCTGCGAGTAGCCGTGCGTCGACACCAGCTCCGAGCTGTGCTTCGACCACGCCAGGTTGCACACCTGGGAGCCTGCGGGGCGGGCGGGGGGGAATGTTAAAAGTTAGTATGTCGACGTGCAGCCTATCTGACCGCAGATGTTTAAAATTTGCGGAAAAATTGATCGTCGAAAAAAAAACGGTTTTTTTTTCACTGAACTAACTGAACCAGGGACCCTTTAAAGTAAAAGGACCCAGCATTATACTTTCCAAAGTGAGGCCGTTTCTTTTCCCATTCTTCAAGTGATGCCAAGTATGCCATTTTATTGGAGAATCTATGAATATAACAGGTACTTTGATTGTTAGCAAAAATTAATAATGGTTTCCATGATTTCTAAAAATTAGACTTGACAATGTTGTGTCTACAATTACAGAATATAGAAACTGTCAAATGAATCAAATTTATTTTATATTTGAATTTGGTTTCCTGCAATTATTTCCAGGAATTTAAGTAATATAAGTATGGTAAGTCAGTGCCGATTTTGCTTATTTGAGAATTTGTCGCTATTGCACCTTGTTACCAGGTTCCTCAATCCATTTGTAATATGTATACTTGAACTATCTTCCCTTGTTGAATGTATCTACCCAAAGAACTTTCACAGATTTCGGGATGGACTAATAAGATTAGATCTTGTACTTAGTTCTAATCATGTAGTTTTCCTCGGTGCAAAATTTTTGTAATTTTATTTCTCTACCAAGGTACCTCACAAACGTAAAATAAACTTATAGTTGTAGATAAAAACTGTTTAAAAAAAGACCTGACTGAAGCTATCAGCTTAATAATTTAAAATTTATGAAATACCATTTTTGTTTTGAACTACTTACTTATACGTAATGCCCACGTAATGGGAATTGTAGGATTACTAAAGGTGAGACAATAAAAATCTAGTTGCAATTATTGGGACTACTACAGGCGGCCGCATTAGCTTTAATTGACACATCTGAGTATCTGGAAGTTAGAAAACATAAAAATTGTGAACTATGATGGGAAATATTTTGCCTCCTTTGGAATCTATGGCACTGGCATTTCACATAAAACCTGATGGCAGTTGGACACTGACATATAACATAACCTTGTACACTTATGTGGTCTCCTTGGAGTATACAGAAAACAAGGCTTAACTTTTCCTACGTGATAGACTGTGACATGCTGGGTCCCCTTATTTTAAAGAGTCCCTGAACTGAACTAACACTGAAATGTGTAGAATATGATGCAGTAAATGCCAATTTGATGTTTGGTTCTATTTTCGAGTTACGAATTCTATCAAGATTAAATAAATTAAGAGTAGTTCAATCAAACGTACGCTTATGGAAAAACTCTCCGCCCTTGTAAAGAATATGGGTTTAAAAACGCGAAAATTCTGGCACTAAGGAACTTAAATATGTAGAAAGCAATGTCTCTTTTCGTTCCCGAGTTATACAGTGTGGTGGTCATTTAAGTGTGCAACTTATCGGACTTTTTTTTATTAATTGCACAACCGAAATACAGACATTGCCGAAAGTTGATGCATGTTGAATAATCATATTAGGTGCACTTAGAATGGTTGCAAGTTAAACAGCATACAGGGTAGGTCGAAAACGAAAAATATAAAAATTGCACAAGAGTAAAGTACCCTTATTTCAGAAAATTCAGCAAAAGGTTATTAAGAAACGTTGTTTAGAATTAAAAGCTTTGCCTAAATACCAAAACATAGCTTCCTAAGAAAAAATTTTTTCGTCAATTCATTCATTTATTATTATTCTCAACCAACTTTACAGTTCATTATAGGGAATATGACAAAACAATTTCTTAATAACCTTTTGCTGAATTTTCTGAAATAAGGGTACTTTTACTCTTGTACAATTTTTATATTTTTTGACCTACCCTCTATGCTGTTTGACTTGCAACCATTCTAAGTGAGCCTAATATGATTATCGAACATGCACAAACTTTCGGGAATATTTGTATTTTCGTTGTGCAATGTGCAATTAATAAAAAAAAATTATCATATGTTGCACACTTAAATGACCACACTGTATAATAAAAAGTTAAAAATAATTATTGTTTTTATTTTTTTATTGTTGATCAATAGGTGTTTTGTTTATTTAATTTGTTTTAAATAGAGCATTACTATCAAAATATGTTATTTTTGTACTCCTTGAGGTTTTTTCGAGCAAAAAAATATAATTTGAGTGTTTCTTCAACTTTCTTTGTTTATTTTGTTTATTCAAATTTTATCTGCAATTTTCCAATTTTTCCATTTTTTGGGCTTCGCAAAAAAACGGTAAAAACCTTGTTTCTTTCCGATTTTTCCTGTTTTTTTTTTCCCGCGATGTTAAACCTCTATTTGACCGTCTACCCACCCGTGTCGACGCACTGCATCGGCTGGCCGGTCAGCGTGTTCCAGAAGCGTATGCAGCGGTCGGCCGTGCCGCCGCCCGACGCCAGCAGCCCGTGGTGGTGGGGCGACCAGGCGATCGCCTTGACGGCCGCCAGGTGGTCGGTGTAGGTCTGGACGGGCGACAGGCCCTGCGTGTTCCACACGTACAGGCGGTTGTCGTTGCCGCCCGACGCCAGGTACTGGTTGTCCGGCGACCACTTGAGGCCGCACACCTCCTGGCGGTGCCCCACCAGCCGCCGCTCCGGCGCGTTCGCTGCGGGACGTTTCGAAACGGTCGTCAAGAAGACGGCGGAAGACGCGTCGGAATCGACTCGGCCTTCCCGGTCAGAGTTATTTTCTCGGGTATCGACCATCAGAATAAAATGTAGAGATGGGCAACGGAAACTTTCCAAGTTGGGAAAGTTTCCATTTTTAGAAACTTTCCGGGAAGAAACTTTGAAGGTTTAGGAAACTTTCCCTGAAAGTTGCGGAAACATTCCTGGGAAACTTTCCCGGAAAGTTTTCCGGGAATTTATGTAGAGATTTTAAATTTGCCGAAATAAATGCCTGGCCAACATTCATTATATGTATAACCTAAAAAATACAAAAAAGAACAAAGAAGAATCATGAACAACTGTGTGCTTGTGCTATAGACCACAGATAAAATATATTTTATTATATTCTATATTATACTTTTTGACTGAAATTTAATAACTTTAAATCTATTATATTCTTTCATATTTGGTTTTATCTTTTATCTTTATCTTTTTTTATATAGGTATCTATCTTTTTTCAGTTCTCTATTTTATTACGTTTACTTTTGTACAGGGTGACACAATTAAGATGTTACTAGCGATTATCTCGGTAATTTTTAAGATACATTGGCTGTTCAAACACTAAACTTGTGTTGTTTTCCCAAGAAATTGAATGCCACCAATAAAAAAAAAACAGATTAATTTCAAACAAAAAAGTTATCGCCAAATTACCATTTTTTTTTTCAATTAAAATGGAGATTTTGTTGCAATTTTTCATCAGACTAGTAAAGTGAATAAAAAAAATCTGCACAACATATCACTTTCGGTTTAGCGGAAGCAATGTTTTCTTTTTCCCCAGCTAAATCTGCAAAAATAATGGTATTTTTTTAACAAAAAAAGTCACTTCCTACGTTTTTTGCTGTAGGTAGTAATTAAATAATAATGATACTAACAATTTAAAATCTGAAAGTGGAATATTGAATTATGATCATAAAATACCAATTATACAAAGCAAAACTTTTACATTTTGTGATATTATACTTTTTCTGCAATATCTTTAAAAAATTTCACTCAAAATATGACATATTTGGTATTTTTGGAAAGCTCTAAGTATTACTAATTAAATTAAACACTAAAAAAAAGAAGACTGGAAACTTTCCGAAAGTTTTGGAAATTGTTGTTGGAAACTTTCCGGGAATTTTCGTAAAGTGGAACACGATCATCATCAGAGCAATTATAAAATATGTATCAAAATAGAATTTTCTATGTTTTAGGTGAAAGTATCATGTTTTATTAGTAGTATCCAAAGATTATACCTACAACTATTTTACAACCTCTTATTTTTAACTTGCAATGTATAGTAAACTATGTATGTATGTTTATGTCAGAGTAAGGGGACCCAGCATTATACTTTCCAAAGTGAGGCCGTTTCCTTCCTCATTCTAATGGTCTCAGTGATGCCAAGTATGCCATTTTATTGGAGAATCTATGAATAAAACAGGTATTTTGATTGTTAGTAAAAATTAGAGTTGCCAAATGTCCGGGCATTTATTTTCAGAGAAATGTCCAGCCAATGTGTCCGTAATATGTCCGGACATTTATCAGACATTTATAAAATAAGCTAAAAGCTTTAAAACGATATATTATTTATACATGTTTTTAAAATTTTAAATAAAACTAATAAAAGACACTTTGTGCATACTTTGATGTGCTTCGTCATGCGTGTAGCATGTTTAAGATAAGTCTTCTTGCAGAATTTGCAAATTCTATATTATGTTTTATTGTTTTTTTTGGACTTTTTGGAAGTAATTCCATATTATACCACTTCTTTTACCCATTAATAAAAGGAAATAAGAAAAAAAAACACACACACACCAGATATCTTTTGGAGGGAAACCCTTCCAAAATGTGTTGTTATAAAAAAAAAATTGAGGTTAAATTTCGCTTCTTCTTCTATTTAAAATATTTTGAAATTTATTGGACACATTCGAGCATTTTTGAATGTGTCATGTCCATAAATGTCCGTGCTCGGACATTTATGTCCGGTCACAAATAAGTGTCCGGCAACACTAGTAAAAATTAATAATGATTTCCATGATTTCTAAAAATTAGACTTGGCAATGTTGTGTCTACAATTACAGATAATGGCAACTGTCAAATGAAACAAATTTATTGTATAGTTGAAATTCTTTAATTATCACATCTGAGTATCTGGAAGTTGGAAAACTTAAAAATTGTGAATTATGATGGGAAATTTTTCTGCCTCCTTTAGAATATATGGCACTATCTATCGCATAAAACCTGATGGCAGTTGAACACTGACATATAACATAACCTTGTACCAGTCGGTCTCCTTGGAGTCGACAGAAAACAAACTTTCCCTCAAGGCTTCACTTTTCCTATATGTGATAGACTGTGACATGCTGGGTCCCCTTATTTTAAAGAGTCCCTGTTTAGGACAAATCTTGCAAGCTGAATTAGAACCACTTCCTGACATCCGATTGAGCTGAAATCTTGCATACCCCTTTAGTTCCGGTGACAATACAATATGCAATACTCAATATGGTAATACTTTCAAAATGGCCGCCGCTCCAAGATGGCGGATGATGTATTTTTTGTCAACCCCCATAAGAGGGGGTTGCCGACAGCGAAAGTGACGTTAGATTTCGTATTTTTTTAAGTTGTATAGCATAAAATCTAATAACGTTTTACCTGGCAAAAATTTAGTACAAACATCTCTCTGTCTTCATTTTAATCATAAGATCTTAAAAGCAATGCTTTGTTTTATAGGTTATGAAAACCTTATGAAAAATAATAATTCCAGTGCATACGCTTTTAAGATCTTATGATTAGAATGAAGACAGAGATGTTTGTACTAAATTTTTGCCAGGTAAAATGTTATTAGATTTTATGCTATACAACTTAAAAAAATACGAAATCTAACGTCAATTTCGCTGTCGGCAACCCCCTCTTAATATGGGTATCAAATAAAAGGGCTTGAAAAGTATAAAACCATAAAGTTAGTGACATCACACTAAATTCAATATGGCCGCCGCTCCAAGATGGCGGATTAAATTTCTTTACCACCCTCCTGACATGGGAATAAAACAGGTACTAAAAAGCACAAAACAAAGTTGAAAATAAAAAAAAAATTTAAAAACAGGCTTTTATTTAAGCCATGTACTAAAACGATTAAAATAAGTTTAGGTTTTCGTTAAGATAATTCAATTCCAAATTGCGACAGAATTTTGCAAATTGAAAAGCTTGTCGCGCGAATTGTAAAGAAAAAAATTCATACCTTGGCAAATAGGTACTTGTTTATCAACCAAGCACTGTCCAATAAATTTAATTGGTGCCTACTTTCATCAGCATTTCGCGCGACAAGCTTTTCAATTTGCAAAAACTTGTCGCAATTTGGAATTGAATTATCTTAACGAGAACCTAAACTTATTTTAATAGTTTTAGTACATGGTTTAAATAAAAGCTTGTTTTTAAAAAGGCTTTTTTTTATTTTCAATTTTTGTTACTAAAAACCATGTTATAATTTTATAATTATTGCTCTGATGATGATCGTGTTCTTGATCGAAACATATGTAAGCCGTTTGCAACTAATTAGTGATTATAATAAAAATCTATTGTGATAACACTTCCGCATTTTATTTTGATGGTTGATACCCAAGAAAATAATTTCGAAAAAGGAAAGGAAAATGCATTAATAATGACGCATAATTGATTATTATGCAACAATCCACGATAAATTGCTATTGTATACGTAAACAATGAGGCGCGTGTTTTATTTATGGTTTTGTTTCGATGGCAAAGCATTTTTCATTTTGTTACCTCCTATTTTAAATGCGATCGTTTTCTTTTAACATAACGTTGTTTTATTCAGGAAAATACTCACGCGGCGTCCTCGTGTCCCTCTGTAAAATCAGCCTGTCTCTGCTGCCGCTGCTTAAAACGTCCCCGTTCCAAGCCAGGGCCCCAACTCTCGCCGTGTGCCCCTGTAACTTGTTCACCTGTTTATTGACCGCCACGTCCCATACCGTGACGTAACCGTTGTGCGTCCCCACCGCCACCAAGTGTCCCCTCTCGCTCCACGACACAGAAGTCACCACGTTGCCGTCGCTCGAGAGGTCGCACAACCTCGTCACCTACAATTTTTTTGGTGAGAACCATAAAGAAAATCGACTGCCAAGGACACCCCGTCCGTACCTGACTGGTGCAGGCGGACCAGAGGTAGACGCAGCTGCCCAGCCCCACGCTGAGCACGTTCTGCACGGACCAGTCGACTAGGTTGAGATAGAAATCGTCCTGCAGCTCGGGCGCGTCCAGGACCTTGAACGGTATCCGGGAAATTTTCCGGGTGGCCTTGTGGGGCGACCGCAACAGCCTCTGGCTGCTCGTGGTTAGGGGCGACAGCGAATACGGACTCGCTTGCGTCTTTAACGGGGTCCTGTCGGCCATTGTCGACTTCTGAAAGGTTTTTGGGACAGATGTGACACTTCGAATTACAAGTATGGACCAATCGAGTGTTTTATTTAATAACAATAATAATTGACTTTTATTTCCCAGTTTTGAAATATACGTACAAAAAACAACATCAATCAAGCCTTAAATAACAAATATGACATCTTAAATTACAAATATCACTATTTGACAAGTAAGACAATTCAAGAGTCTTATTTGACAAGTATGACACATTAAATGACTAATAAGACACCTCTCATTACAAGTATGATCATTCAAGTGTTCTATTTGATAAGTATTATAGGTATTATTAATTGAGAAATTAATGTGATGCCTTAAATGATAAATATTACAATATTACAAGTGCGACTGTTTGACAAGTAACCATTCCAATATCACATTTGAGAAGTATGGCCGTTAAAGTGTCATATTTGACAAGTGTGACAGTTTAATAGTGTGAACTATGACCGTTGACCGAAAGACTTCTCACGGCTATAGCTTTAGTTCCTGGAAAACAGATGGCTCTGATGGCTAACAATGTATTCTGCATTGTATTTTATCTCCGGAAAGCGCATGGTGAGCCAAAAATGTGTCAGACGTGACAGCCGTGAGCAGTCTTTAATAATACAGTGTGTAACTGAACTGATGGTCAAAAATGAAACCACGTATTCTTGGAGTCAAAATAAGGGCACTTCTTCCTATATTTTTTTCTCCTACGGGCCATAGTTTTTTTTATACAGAGCGTAGAAGTTTAGAGAAAAATACACATATTTCTTAGTATCTCTAGAAATATACGAGATATGAGATACAGGGTGTTACTAACATTAATTAGTTCAGAAAAATATGAATACCCTGTATAATCGCATTTTTAAAATTTGTTTCGACTGGTCAATCCATGCTGCAATGAACAAGTCATTTCAAGAATAGCAATCTGTGGATGTCAATTAAACTTGGCATTATTTGAATCATTTGGCTGTCAATTTTGCACTTTAGTATCAATATTTTGAAAAATGATATTTTCATTCGAAGAATTGACTGACATGCACTTTTTGCTATGGACTTGCCAATGGCAACGCATAGTTGCGTATATTGAAAGTGACGGCTGTCATTTCGAACATTTAATAATTTTCTAATAGCATTAAGTTTCTTTCATTATCGTTTTTGCTTTCGTATTTTGCTAAATAAAGTTTAATTGACAGCCACAGATTGCTATAGATTTATTCTTAAAATGACTTGTTTATTTGCAGCATTGCGGTTCTTTGAAAATTATTAAGAAACGGCTGCGAATATGAAAAATACTAAGAGATATTTTTTGTTAACCATTGAAGTCACTACTCAAAACAAATGTAAAAAATGGGATTACACAGGGTATTCATATTTTTCTGAACTAATTAATTTTAATAACACCCTGTATCTCCGCAACTGGGGGCCTCGGAAGCTTCATATCAACCTTAAGTTTGACAGCTTATCCGCTCATGTGCCACGCCAAGTTTGAAGAAAATATCTCGTATGTTTCGAGAGATACTAAGAAATGTGTATTTTTGTCTAAACTTCTACGCACTGTATAAAAAAAAACTATGGCCCGTATGAGAAAAAAATATATGAATAAGTGGCCTTATTTTGACTCCAAGAATACGTGGTTGCATTTTTGACCATCCGTTTAGTTACACCCTGTATATCAGTCAACGCTATGACCGTTATTATGGATTTCTGAAAGGTTTACTTTTATTTTAAGACACGCCCTGTATGAGGCATGTTGTTTAGTTTTAGTTATATCTATATCCTTATCAGACATATTAGTCAGCAGTAAAATGTGCAATTTAGATATTGCGGTAGAGGGGTATTTATTGAGGTATTTTCAAAGATAAAGCAAAACAGTGTAGTGCGATATTTTACCGAATACATCTGCATAATTTTGCATGGAAATCGCGGCAGGAAATGTTTAAAACTGGCGCGTGCAGTATAGGTGCATACAATTTAAATGAGCTTCAAAAACACGGCTTTTATATTCGACTGAATGCACCAACTTTGTCGGGTCTAAAAAAAACACGACGCAATTTCCTTTGGTTACGGACTTATTAAAAAGGAAAACCCATCATCATTACTACTAACGCGTTGAAAAATTACAATAAAAAACCGCAAAATTATTGTTACATGACACGGCGCGTGTATGCTAAATTGATTAGCATTAACATTAGAAACGAGGAATAAATACGCCTCTCCTACCGGTCGATAATTATAGAAATCATTTGAGGAAATTCGCTAAATATTTCAACTTTAAAATTACATGTGGCCCGTGTTATAAATAGCGGAAAAAAATCGTCACCATTGGGGTCAAATTTATTAACAATTTACCGCTCGCAAAGGTGATAACCGACGCAAATGTTACATTATCTTTATCATCTTTGCCTTTCAGCAAAAGGCGACTATTGAAATTTGATCAAAAACGGAAATTTCGCATTATAGTTCCAGGTATCATATTTTAAAACAATACCCACGATAATTTCGAAATGATTATGCATGCATCATCAAAAAATCGACACGTATCCAGTCGGCATAGATACGGTTCGTTTACACCATTTATGTACGCGTAATTATTTCTCGTTCACGACTGGATATTTTCGATCAATTTTTCAAAAATAAACCAGGCCAATGCTCTGATAAGAACGACGTTTTGTTTATTATGCGCTTTTCCTAATCGCAAGGCAACATAATACAGGGCCGAAGCAATTCCATAAAACGTTAATTTTATCTTGGCCAAGGGCGCTTTGATAACTGAAAGGGCAGTTAGTTTATCGAGGGGAATTTATCTCTTGATGGAAATATAATGGAAATGCCCAGACATCGGTATGGCTTTTTAAGTAGCAGCCCAAAAATTATTGTAAATTTTAAACACATTAGAAATGCCGGACTTAGAAACGGATTCCCGTTTTGAAGACAGGAAATATGCGGCCTTATTCGGAAGGCGTTTACATGGTTTGAATTCACGCATTCATTTTCAGGAATTTTGTGTTTTATTTGATGTTTGATAAAGGTGAAAACAGGCTACCACCTATCAAGGTACCTATTTACTTTGATAATCTAGACTTTATGTTTTCGTAATGTAATACGTATATTGCACAAGTATCTGATAAAAAAATACAGGTAACAGGTTGATAAATTGCCTGGGTATAGATTTACGAACCAAATAATATCTTTTTTATAGAGTCGCAGAATTAAAAAATTCAATTATTTTCTGGGTACCTAATACTGGACACCTAATTCAAAAAGGATTTTATGTCTAACAAAATTCTAAAAATGGTGTACTACAGGGATCTGTTTTGAGACCCCTTTTGTTTATTATTTATATTAATGATAATGGGGATATCTTTTTAGATCTAAAACGTGCTTTCAAAACAGTTATTATTGAAATTATTTTTGAAAAGTTATCGAAAATTGGTATTAATGGAGTTGCATTCAAATTTATCAAAAATTATTTAAATAATAGGCACCAAGGTTGTGAAATTTCAAGTGTGTCTAACAAAATTCTTCGTAAAAATGGTGTACCACAGGGATCTCTTTTGGGACCCATTTTATTGATTATTTATATTAATGACAGTAATTTATGTAAAAAATGTAAAATTCAGCTTTTTGCTGATGATACATTAATTTTTTTCTGTAGATTATACATTGAATGAAATTGAAAATAATTTACAAGAAGATTTAAATAATTTGAACACATTTTTGTTTTTAAATGTTTCGAAAACAACATTTCTGATCATCTCTAAGAAGAAAATAAATGAAAGTTTTACACACATGATTTGAAAATAAATAATGAAAATATCGAGCTCATTTCAAAAATGAAATACTTAGGAATTTTTTTGGATAGAAATTTAAATTTTAACGAATACGTTTATTATTTGTCCATTCCAGTTTATTATTTCCTCATTTTCAATATTGTTCTACCATTTTGTTCAAGCTAAACAATATATCCAGAAACGTACAAATGTAATTTCGATGGATCAAAATCTAAATATGTTTATTTTTATATATAAAATGGAGACTTTTATAATTCCAATTTTTTTCTGTGAAAAATTGAAATATGGTCATCAAAAGTGAAAATTCACGAAGAAGTAACAGTTTTTGTTACTTCTGTGATTTTTTTTCATTATAATAAAATGTCACATTTGTCAAGCTTGTATCGAACTATTATTGATGAATAAACATTATTATTATTATTATTTCATAATGAAATAGATAATGTTGTCTAATTATATTGTAGTTATACTGTTCTAAATAAATCATTTTATTATTGTTATTACAAAATGTTTTAAATGTTAAATAGAATGTACCTAACTAAAAATTTACAGCAAAAAACTCTGGTGCCCTCACAACAGTATACAGGGTGTCATTATATTTATCATTTTTATTCGCAATTTTCTCGGTGATTCAAAAGGGGTTTTGTATAAAAAAATGTGGTAAATGTTAAATAGAATATAACTAAAAATATAAATACTCATTTTTGTGGTCGCTAGCTTATATATACAAACTCGAAACCATTATACAGGGTGAGTCAGTGAGATATTTTAAATTGAAAATTTCATATTAATATTATATAGGTCCACAAATGCTTCATTTTCAAGATATGGGGTATTAAAATGTTAAGAGCTCAAAATAAACGTTTTTTTATTCCACATACATTTGAAAAAATTAATTCGAGCTGATGATTTTTAATTTTTCTTTACGAATTAACAATTAATCAAAAAAGTGAAATTACACATTAAACCAAGGGACAGCTTTCGTTCAAAATTAAATTTTGCATTTAAAAGTGTATAAGAGTTATAATTTTAGATAGGACTATAGTAAAATTATTTTAAGAAGTCCTTACTGGGACTGTCAATTGGTAATTTCGGCAACCTAAGTTGGCATCAATGCAGCAAAAAATGCAACCGGGTCATAAGTGCAGGTCAGTAACGAGCCCATTTGCACAATGAATTACTACTAATAACACGAACAAGAACAACACAGGTAACGGTAAAACTCACGAAACGTACAAAACCCGCGAATATTTTCACTGCCCAATGTTTGAACCCTTTTGAACGATCCGGAAAACCTTCACTGTCACTTTCACAACCCCGAAATAAAATTTGCCTGAGTACGCGCCATAGACGCTGTCGCAAGTAGGCGATTATACCAAAATGAAAGTGTTTTCATGACGTTTGAAATTATTATTAAAATGAGTTGGAGTCATAGTTATTTTTATTTGTAGCCGTATAATCGCAATTGCAATAGGGTTTTTATTTTATTATGTTCTTTTTTTCGTATCACTTGTGTATCTTTTCACATCATAAATCAATGAGTGACATCATTAACTAGTTGAGACACATATACCAATGTTATACCCATGGTTAACAAAAAATTTCTAGGGATTTTGTGGAGAATGTCATCTGACAAAATCGGGACTTCTTACAGTAATCGGGGTATACAAGGACTGTAGAATCTTTTTTGTCGAATTAATATCTCTGAACTCCGTACCTTTGGAAATAACGAACTTAACACATAATGTTGCTATCTACTTGGACATATGAATATGTCTATTTTGGAATTATGAAGAATATTCGTGCAGAAAAAAATGGACTAGCCCCACACAAAATTTAAATCCTACAATCTACGATTGCTTCCTAAAACCGCTGACTGACGTATTAATAGAGACTGCTCACGGCCGTCATGTTTGACAGTTCTCTGGCTCACCACGCGCTTCCCGGAGACAAAATACAATGCAAAATACATTGTTGACCATAGGCGCCATCTACTTTTCAGCATATGAAGCGATAGCTGCGAGAAGTCTTATCAATACTTCGGTCAACGCTTATCGACTCACCTTCTTGGGGGTGCCGTAGGTGAACAGATTCCTGCCCTTCACCGGCGTGAGCGCCTGCCTCTCGTCGCACTGGCTCTTAACGTCCTCGATATTCTCCCCCAGTATCTCGTTCCGCAACAGGATGTTGTAGACCGAACTGTCCCTGGCGTTCTCCCCGGTCTCCCTCGTCTTCTTGCCGCTCTGCGGCCCCTTGGGCGTGCCGTCCGGCATTGCGGCGAAGCTCGTCTCCCAGCTGTTGTTCCTCCGGCACGGTATGAACCTGTCGTAGTTGCCCCGCGACCTGCTCGGGGTGGCGTCGAACAGGTTCCTCGCCACCGACAGTTTCGTGGGGCGCAGCGCCCCGTTCTCGTCCGCATCCATTCGAATGGTAAACGACAGTCGAATTTGACACTTTTGCTTAGACACTGGGGGGGCTCATGTTTTGAGTGGCGCTCGCCAGCGGGCAGAAGCGCAGCGACAACAAGCAAACGACGAAACGGATAAACAATAATTGTTATCTGCTCGGCCCCCCCTTTCGCTCTGCTCGGGGTATTTAAATGTGTGGAGCTTTGGGGCGAAGTTAGCCCGTATCGGCCAAATGTCAAAAGCAACATTCGGAAGAAGAAGAGGAGAACGCATAGACGTGAAGTTGGCGCCATTGACAGATGTCCCTCCTTCTTCGGATCGGTTGCTAAGAGACTTAAGGGTGGGATTTTACTTAAGGGTCAGATTTCAGGTAGCAGTAAAACTTTCATATGGTGTATGCAACCCCGATTTTTTTAAATTTCGGCTGCCCCGCTATTTTCGAGGTCCGTGAGCACGAATTTGATCTTAGTTTCTAGGGGTCGGACAAAGCTTCTGAGAAAATGGGTGTTCAAATCTTCTTTTTTGACACCTCAGTTTTTACGGCGATATTTGTGGTAATAATTAGGATGAATTTTTACTCTATGCAATTCAAACTAAATCACTGTACTATACAAAAAGTACCTGCAGTTAAAAAGAGTCTAGTGGCCTCCATTAAACAAATCTTGTAGAAAAATCATGCATTTTTGAGGAAAATTTTATAAAAGAAAGACGTTCCTTAATTTTATATGGGTGTCTGATGGTTTTTTCTAAAATTTAAAATTTAATATCAACATGGTAAATCGCAAAAAATTAAATCCAACATTGGAGGCAACTAGGCTTCTTCAAACGATTGAAACTGCTGTTAGTTGAATTTTTGAAAGGATATTTTGGGGAAAATGAAATGGTGCTTCCAGTTTACAGAACAAAATTTATTCCGATGCGAAAAAATTAGTTAATTCATGCAGACAAAAATAAAAAAACAAAAAATAACAAAATCAGCACCTATCCAAGTGTAATGTGAACTTTCGGAAACTCAAAGCAATCCAGTCTGTATTCGTTTTTATTTACACTTAAATGAAGAACATTACGTGTTTTCTACGCTACTACGACAAAACCAATAAAAAAAAACCGTAATAAATTAAGAGAAACGAAAGCTGGTATGCACGTGCGCGAAGTACGAAAACTATCAAAAAGTAGTCCACTGTTCCGACACTGAGCAGTCTTCGCGATTTCTCCGGGTCACTCCTCCGGGGGGAGCCCCCTCCCGTCGCTCGGCCCCGCCGACGACTTCCGAGTTGCTCGGAAACGACCAATGCGGGGCCCCGCGAACCCGTGCGACTCCCCCGCCCCTCTGCGCTCGTCCTAAGCCACGGCCCCGTTGACAAGGGGCTCCTTGGGCTTGTCGGCGCGACGGCCCGCCGGCGGCCTGTTCTGGCGGGGGCCCTTGCCCCTCGGGGGGCCCTCTGCGGGCCCGTTCGGCTGGGGCCTCTCCGCGGCCGCGGTACCTGCAAGCAAAAGGCGATTGTCCAAATAAAATCGTCTGCCTTTCTACTTTGGACATTCGTATTACACATTTATGTTACTGGTAACGTAACTATGTTCACGGAGCAATCGCGAACTGGTAATTAGTAACTGTCGAAATCATTCGTCGCTTTGAATTTTAGAATTCCTTTGAGCCAATCACATTGATGAGTACTAGTTATAATAATAATAAAATGATTTATTTAGTACAGCGAGGATGCTAATTTATAAAGAATTTTGTTAGACACACTTTCCTTGAATTTCACAACCTGATGCCTATTATTTAAATAATTTCTGAACCATTTGAATGCAACTTTTTTTCGATAACTTTTCCAGAATAATTTCAATATTAACTGTTTCGACAGAACATTTTAGACCTAAAAAGACAACCCCAACAATTTTACTTTTATCAATAATTACAGATTTCCAATTACAAACTAACGTTTGAAGAGCAATTTCACAAGAGAATGTTTTTCTAAACCCAGCTTGATATGTTGTTAAAATATCTGCCTTATCCTTTTCAGAACCAATTTAGAATCGCCCCGTGAACAGAACTTGCTGCAACAAGTCACTTGTTGTCAAATATGTCAAATTTGTTCAGTTTTAAATAGAGATGGGCAATGGAAACTTTCCAAGGCGGGAAAGTTTCCGTTTTTGGAAACTATCCGGGAAGAAACTATAGGAAACTTTCTCTGAAAGTTTCCGAAACATTCCCGGGAAACTTTCACGGAAATTTATGTAGAAATTTTAAATTTGCCGTCATAAATGCCTGGCCAAGATTCATGACATAACCTAAAAATACAAAAAAGAACAAAGAAGAATCATGAACTGTGCTATAGACCACAGATCAAATATATTTTATTATATTTTTTATTAGACTTTTTGACTTCTGAAGTTTAATAAGTTTAAATTAAATTAAACTGGATAAATAATGATAATATGAACAATATGTGAATTTATTATTCTTTCATTTTATCCTTGTTTTATTTTTTACTTTTGTACGGGGTGTTGCAATTAAGATGTTAAGAGCGATCATCTCGGTAATTTTTAAATTATATTGGTGGTACAAAAACTAAACTTGTGTAGTTTTTTCCAAGGAATTGAATGCCGCCAAGAAAAAAACAGTTTAATTTCAAACAAAAAAGTTATCACCAAATAAACGATTTTTTTAAATTAGATGGCGACTTTATTGCAATTTTTCATTAGACTAGTAAAGTGAATAAAAAATCTGCACAACACGGTTGCATATCAATTTTGGTTTAGCGGGAGTAATGGTTTTTTGTCCTAGCTATGTAAGTCTGCAAAAAATAATAGTATTTTTTTACCAAAAAAAAAAAAAACGTTACTTCCTACGTTTTTTACTATAGGTAGTAATTAATTAATAATACTAATAATTTAAAATCTGAAAGTGGAAATTTGAATTATGATCATGAAATACGAATTACAAAGCAAAACTTTTACATTTTGTGATATTATACCCTTTCTACAATATCTTTAGCAAATTTCACTTAAAATATGACATATTTGGTATTTTTGGAAACCTCTAAGTGTGACTAGTTAAAGTAAACATTAAAAAAAGAAAATTGGAAACTTTCCGAAAGTTTCGGAAATTTTGGTCGGAAACTTTCCGGGAATTTTCGTAAAGAGGAAACCTTCCCATCTCTAGTTTTAAATCTGAAAAATTATTCCACTGCAAACTCTTACCCACAACATAGTAGTTCAAGCGTCCAAACTAAAAAAGTTCCCAAATATTTACACATAAAATTAGTTTTGTGAAAAACACAATTTTTTCACCAAAAGCCACACCCTCATGCACCCACCGCCTACCTACCTTTCATTCCTCTTATGAGAGAATATTAGTAATTTTTCCGAGCGCATGTTAGCATCACCTCGTCGTTAGTAGTTCTCCGCGGCAAACCTATACGGCGCCCACTCGACACCTACCTTCCCCCTTATCTTCTCCGCCGTTTTCCGGGACCCCCTCGGCCCCCGTCGGCGTCTGGCTGCAGTTCCCCGTCCTCCTGCGCCGCCTCCGCTGCGCCCTCGAGCCGCCGCCCGCCTCCGCGCTGGACACTGACTCTGCGAGGGTGGGCGGAACATTTCTTACACTCACGCCTAAACCTAAACTACGCTACGACCGTGCACCGTCACCCGACACCGCCCCTCCCCGTCCTTACCCCTGTCGGCGTTGAACACGTCCTGCTGGTCCAGGACGGTCTCCTCGTCGTCGTTGGTGCGTCGCCTCGGGTCCGTCTCGGGCGCGCGGCGGATCGGCGCGCCGTCCCGCCTCGGGCCGCCCCTGCCGCCGCCCCTCGGGCCCCCAAAGTGTCTGGGCGGCAGGTCCTGCACACGTTCGTCGGCCGTGTCGGGCGTCTGGTGGCGGGAACCTGATTCGGGGGGGGGGGGGGGGTTACGTAAGTGTTAGGCGAGGTTCTAACCTACGGACTGACCCCGGCCGAACTTCGATTCATCGATCATCAAGATCGTTGATCTGCGATTGCTAACGAGTAGTTCAAACGAACCTTTTCTTTGGCACACGTTTGAATGTGCAATCATATCGTACATCCTTTGTTTTCGCCTATTTTATATTGCCAGTAAGCCAAACTGGCACTTCTAAATTATGTTGCACTTTTCGGACAAGTGTTTTTGATTTTAGTCAACTTAAATTTTTCATAAAGGGAACTTAAGTAAGTTAAATTGGTGATCTTTTATTTTTTAGAAGCTAGCCATGTTAAATTGGCAGTTGTTTATCCTTTATTTTTGACAATTTTAAATAACCAACAAGTGACACTCCTTTGCCCTTTTCCGATCTTAGATTTTTGGCATCTTTAAACTTCAAAAAACCGTCACTTGATATATGATTGCCATCTCTTTTATTAGTATAAATTTAGTAATTAAAAAAAACCTTTTTACTTTAAATATCAGCAAGTTAAATTGGCAATCATTTACTTTTTAAATGCTAGCTGTGAAGTTGGCAATCGTACACAATATATCCTTCATTTTTGTCAAATTTAAATAACCAACAACTGAGACTCCTTTGCTCTTTCAGATCTTAGATTTTTGGCAACTTTAAACTTCAAAAAACCGTCACTTGATATATGATTGCCATCTCTTTTATTACTAGTAATTTAGTAATTCAAAAAAACCTTTTTACTTTAAATCTCAGTAAGTTAAATTGGCAATCTTTTACTTTTTAAATGCTAGCTGTAAAGTTGGCAATCAATCATACACAATATATCCTTTATTTTTGTCAATTTTAAATAGCCAACAACTGACACTCCTTTGCTCTTTTCAGATCTTAGATTTTTGGCAACTTTAAACTTCAAAAAACCGTTACTTGATATATGATTGCCATCTCTTTTATTACTAGTAATTTAGTAATTCAAAAGAACTTTTTTACTTTAAATCGCAGTAAGTTAAATTGGCAATCTTTTACTTTTTAAATGTTAGCTGTAAAGTTGGCAATATATTATATCCTTTATTTTTGCCAATTTTAAATAGTCAGAAACCTTATCTGATACTACTTAATTATGTCGCTGTTCACAGACCTTGCATTATTGGCTACTTAAAACTTCAAAAAAATCGGCATTGTTATATGATTGCCATCTCTCTTATTCTTTGTAGTTCAAACGAACTTTCTTTTACTTTAAATCTCAGTAAGTTAAATTGTCTTAAATTCCAGGCCTTTTTGACAACCTAAAAACCGGCACTGATATATGATTGCCAACTCTCTGATCGCCGGTAGTTCAAATGAACTTTTTTTGAGACTAAACCATTGGGGACACTTAAAGAGCTAGCTGTGGACTAGTGAACCCTCGAAACAGCCACAAAAAAAAGTTATCAATAAAAAACAATAAATTCGATGAGGTACCTTGCTGGAAGGGCAAACAAAAGTCCACAACTAACCGAAACATCGAGATGTAAAAATAAAACAAACTGTTTTTTTTTCTATCAAGTTTGTATTTCTAAAAAAAGTCTTTCACAATAAAGATTACGTTACGAGACACATTTTTTTTATTGAGCCAGTCTTATTCCGCCATCCAAGGATGGCTGTCACAATACGGTATGATTTTTCTCGATTATAGCAATAGTTCACAATTTCGGCATATTCCCAGCACCGCCTGCGTTTTCTTTACAAAAAAAACTTATCGCGGCCGATGCTGAAAATTCACAAAAGTGTGGACAAACGACATGGCCTTGTTTTTTTTCTACATATTTCTTATAACCTTCCAGCAAAGTACTTCCTTAAAACGGCTTACTTCGAGAGTCAAAAAGCTTTACGAGGGGGGTTCACTAACATCATTTTCGGGGGGGCCGCCGATCCCGACGGCCCCACCTCTAAGATACTTATCGTATTATTTTGACAGTTACGCGTTTAAGTGTAAATGGTTGCGGCTGCGCCCCACGCCACAAAAAATGCCAAAGTCGATAATAAAGGGGCGTAGAGGAGTAATTCTGCCGCAACTTTTCGCTTTTTTTAATAACCATTATATACGTGTTACATATATATTTATAAAGAATACGTCTAAATTATTAAGGGAGAAAAGGCAACTAAACAATCTTAACAATTTCGAACATTCTTTTTTTTTTTCATTTGCCACTTTCAGAAGTTATCAAACGATTTAAAAGTTAATACTGCCGAAATTCGCTTCCGAAAGTGGTCGCAAAAAACCTTGAAAATCAAACGCTTATATACAATGAATCTAACACTAAAAAAATGAAGCTAAACTTAGTACTGCGAAATTTCCAAACTCAAAAAAAAATACTTTGTATATTTCCTCTTATGGAAGCTGGCGATTTCAATCCCCGAAACGCCAAAAATCAAAATCGCCGCTTCCCGTTTTCTATGCATAATCTTCTTATCGAAAAATTGAAATCCACAAATCGCGTGCGTGTTTCTCCTTTGAATCGACGACCGAAAGGAGAACCACGGGACAAAATCAACAATATATATAGTCGTCGGCCGGGGTCAGTCCATAGAAATTTGCGTATCGTACACTTTTTTTTAGTCGTCTGTTTCGAAAGCTCTGTTTTACGCACCACCGTGTAGACATTTTTAAGTCGGGTTTAAATTATCGTCGCCGGGTATTTTTTTTACTCTCTCTGCGAGGGGGCTCCTCGTAGTTTGCCTGGGAGGGGGCACTCGTAATCGATGGGCGGGAGGTTCCGTCTTTTTGAAAAATCCACAACAGAAAACGCGTCGATATACGATTGCCACGGGTAGTTCAAACGGACATTTTCTTAGCAGATGCTTCAAGCTTTATTTTTGGCGAGCCAGCAACCTAATCTAACATTCCTAAATCAATTCAATCATATTAAATCGGCAATCCTTTATTTTTCAAGAGCCAGCTGTGTAACGTGACGGTCCCTTGTATTACAAAAACCAGCATTGATATATGATTGCCATCTATCTTATTTCTTGTAGTTCAAACGAACTTTCTTTTACTTTAAATTTCAAATCTCAGTACATTGAATTGGCAACTTTTTATTTTTTAAAAGCTAGCTGTAGCTGTGTTGCGTTGGCAATCGTCTATCCCCTATTTTTGCCAGTTTTAAAAAGCTGGCAACTTAATCCGACACTACTTAAATTTTGTAGCCGTTTTCAGACACTGGATTTTTGGCAACTTAAAACATAAAAACTGGCATTGATATATGATTGCCATCTATCTTATTACTTGTAGTTCAAATGAACTTTCTTTTACTTTAAATCTCACTACATTAAATTGGCAATATTTTATCTTATAGAAGGCAGTTGTGTAAGATACATTGGCAATCATATATCAATAATCAATTTTAGATAGCCAGCAACCTAATCTGACAGCTTCCTTGAATTTTTCAGCAACTTGAAACTTGCACTGATAAATTATTGCCAAACTTTCTCATGGCTACAAGTAGTTCAAATGAAATTTAAACCCCAAAGTTTTATCGGCAATTCTTTATTTTAAAACTTTGGCAACAACTTACATCTCCTAAGGTATTTAAATCTTTCCTGGCAACCATATACCAATCCAACTACTGTTGTAAACAATCTTTATTTTGTACAACTTCATCGAACTGGCATCACTAAAAATCATATTTATTTCGATTCCTGGCAACCTTAAATCGCATATACCGACAATCCTAGATCCCGTTTAGGCAACTTTTTGCGACAACCCGATCCGGGGAGCCTCCCCTGGCAACCCCACATCGACCCGACCGCCTCGGGAACCTCCGGCTCCCGCCCCCTTTGCGGTGGTGCGCAACCCGTCTATATCTCGCCGCCGTCCGTCGGTGGGCGGCCGCATCACTTCCTGGCCACGTCGCCCCCCGCCCCCTCCCTACTGCCGACGGTCCCCCTGCCCCTCGGCCTACCGTTGGCGTGCGCGTAGCCTCCGCGCCGGCCCCGGCCCCCGTCGTCGTTGTACGAGCCGCCTCCGCCGCCCCTGCCGCCCCTCGGGCCGCCGCCGCCGCCGCCCCTGCCGCCGCGGCCGCCCCTGCCGAGGCCCATGCGGGACGGGCCCCTCGGGCCCCCCTCCGACTCGTAGCCGCGGTCGCGGCGCGACGCCGAGAGAGACTGGGTGGAGCCGAGCGCGCTGCCGTGTATCGACCGGAGCTGCTGGTCGATCTCGAGCTTCTCCTGGCGGAGCTGCTCCACTTCCTGGACGGGGGGGGAAAGCGAGGTTAGCGTCGGTCTTTCGTTTTGCCCGAAACTTCGGGATCGGTTCGAAAAACGTCAAAGTTGGGGAGATTTTATTGTTTGTAACGTGAAATAGCAAATGCCCACTGAAAATCGACAATTGCATTGGAGTTTACAGTTTTGATCTAGCACCCATTTTTAATTTTGGAAGCTATGAGTTTTCTTCCAAAACGGTTTAATAGATGCAAAAATACAAAAATTGTATTTCATATCTACCAAAAATTCCACAAAAAGCTACATTCTCTGTAATAACGTACTGATTGTGGAGAATTTAAATGTAAATAATTTCATTACTATATGAAACTTACTATGTAATTAATATTAATCTAATAGAATGGATGTATAAATACCAAATAAAAGGGGTCCAAAAAACATACCCCCGCGGTACACCAAAACAAAAATTATATGGGTCACACTTTAAATTTCGCTATTTCCCAAAACGCTCTCACCTTCAAATGCGCCAAGTGGTACTGCAGCAGAACCTTGGCGTTCGATATGCTCTCGACGGTACCGACAAAGACAAACGGCACCTGGCCCTCCTCCCGCGGTATTGTCGGCTGCGGCTCATTGTCCCCCTCAATTTTCACCCTAACCTATAAACAAAAAGTATAACCACCATGTCGAAGGCGAACCCAAAACGTACCACGCCACTCTTGTCGACAATCTCCTGAATAATCCTGCCGTTTTTGCCGATCACCTTGCCGACCAACAATCTGGGAACCTGAAGGGGGAAAAGTGGGGTTCCGATATAACGTTGCCGTTTCCCGATATAACGTTGCCGTTTCTCGGTTTAACGTTGCCGATCCGATTTGACATTGCCGAATAAAATCGGCAATATTAAATCAAGGCGGGCTTCTTACCTGCAGGGACTCCTCGCTGTACTCCAGCATGTTGCGCGCCTTCCTGACCGCCTCGTCCGTCTCCCCGTAGATCTTGAAGCGGCACGAGTTCTCCTCGAGCTCGATGTTCGTTATGCCCTCGACCTTGCGCGCCTGCTGTATGTTGGTGCCGTGCGCGCCAATCGCCAGCCCCATAAGGTCCTCCCGCACGGCGAACTCGTCGGAATACCTACAAGAACACGTTTCAGGAGGGGGCGCCAGACGGGCTGGCGGCGAGACGTTACCCTCCGACCGTGGCCAGTTTGGTGCTCTCCAGCTGACGGGCGGCCTCCTCGGTCCGCTTCATCAGCAGCACCTTCTGCTGGAGGCTCCTGAAGTGCATGTCCTGGAGCAGCGAGGCCCTGTGGCGGCTCGTCTCGCACCTGGAGATTATCGTGAGGGCGCCCCGGTCGGCGTTGTAGAAAATGCGGCCGGCGCCGATCGCCTTCTGGAATTCCTTGTGCGAGTCCTTCTTGCAGCTGGGGAACGACGAGGGAAGGTTTGAAAAATCGAAGGTTAGGAAAAGGCGGGGGGTTCTTACTATTCGCGAACGTCCTCGGGTACTTCGATCTCGAACTTGTGGAACATGGAACGTTCGATGGCCGGGTTGGTGTTTTTCATGCGGAGGCGGTCGTTGCTCACTATTTCCGTATAAGTATTGTCCCAGCCGCAGTATTCGAGCACATAAAAGTCGCCTTTCATCATCTGAGACATCGAGAAAATTTCCCTCAAAATGCCACCTCTTTAGAAAACAAAGTCTACATCGCATACTTTCCTCCCTAGAGGGGTTTCGATATAACTGTCATTTTCCGATATATTGTTGCCGTTTCCCGATATATTATTGCTATTTCCCAATATAATATTGCCGTTTCTCGGTTTAACATTGTCGATTCGGTATATTATTTCTGATTTTACCTCTTTCAATGTTAAATTGTTGACAACTAGGGAGGAAAGTATTTTTGCCCTGCTATCATAACAACTATAAGTTGCACTGATTGCAGTTTTTTATTGTAGTGACAAGTAATAGGACCCATTGACACATTTAAAAAATGACACCCCTGTAGAGAATCAAAGTATCAAATAATAATAACAATAATAGTATAGTCATGTCTGCAATGTGAAATAGTGATTGTTAAAATAAATTCTACAACCACGTTGGAATTTACAAAATTTATCTAGCACCTAGTTTTGACATTGTAAAGCTGGCATAACTTTATCAATGTGGTTTAACAGATGCAAATGAAGAAAAGTGCAGTGTACACAAATTTTATCAATCTTCAAACACGTTTAATTGCAAAAATATTAAGTAAATTTCAATGAGTCAACACTTTGATAACTTTCATACAAAATGTTACAATAATACCAAAATATTATACTATAGAACATGAATCTATAACCAATAGATTAGGCAGGACACTTCTAAAAATAAACAATGAATAACACCACTGTGTAATTCCCCTATTAATGCAAATCGTTGAGAAACGAGAAAAGAGACGAAATAAGCTTACCTTGATTTTACTCTTCCACCAGCCAGAGCCCTCTTGAGGATTGGACCTGGAGAAAACTTCGACCTCCATGTTTTCCGTGAACTCGACCTTTTGCTCGGTACTCGGCGGCAGTCGTACTTGCTCGTACGGGAATTTCGAGTCCGGCTGCCACCTACACAATCGAAAACAAACAACGATAAGTTTCGAGAAAATTCGATCGGCGCGTGAAGAAAGTACGAAAAAACGCGCTACTTACTCGTCCTCAAAATGCACCAAGACCCCATCATCGAACACATCGTATATGAACCCCTGCAAGTTAGAAAGACGCCCTTTAATAAAATCCTTGTAACATGATACTTTCGAGAAGTTAACCTATAGCGGCCCGAACCGCGTCTCCCCAGAAACCACCCCGAAATTCCCCCCTTAAACCGCCGAAAATCCGGTCGCGATCGCCCCCCCGAAGAGAACCGCCGAAAGTGGCGTGCCGGAATCACGCCCTGTCAAACCATGGCGTCGAAGGAGGCCCCGCGTTCGGCGGCGTTTCCCCCGCCGGTTTCCCCGGGAGAAGCGCGGCCGCCGGGCGGCGGACCGCCCCCGAAGGGGCGCCCCGACGGCCGGCCGAGGCGGCGCCGCGAAAAGGGCGGCGTCGAGCGGGGTACAGACCTTGTACAGGGCGCCGTTCTCGCCGACAACTTCCACCACCAAGTCCTCCATGTTGGTTTGTAGCGGCGAACCAGCCTTGGGGAAAGAACAGCGAGGGCCGGCGCTGCTGCCGCTCTGTCAAAAATAACGACAACTGTCAAAGAGGGTTTGCGGCGTCGCCACGTCCGCGCCGCGCCAACTTCACGTCGCTTCTGCCGGTTTTCCCATACTCGAAAATCGTAATTTTTGCCAAAGAGAAAAACGCCGTTTAAAACGGCGGCAGTTTTTATCGATTCAAACGCGATTTTTCAGGTTGTAAACGTGGGAGCTGCGGAGAATTAAAAGTAAATTCGGCAACGTCGCAATTGTGTATTGTCAAATTGGGACAGGTCCGTCTTCAGCACAATAGGCACTTTTCATATAAAAAAACTGTTGAAAATGATTTGTTTTTATATGATTTAAATTATTATTTATAAGTACATGGACCTTTCGAAAAATAATTTATTGCAGGACAAATCATTTCATTTCAACGCACAAAAAGTCTTTGATTTAAACCATTGGACAGATCTATTTAAACCATGTGACATTAAAGAAATTATCTAAAGCTGGTATTACACTTGTCAATTTCTTGGCCAATAAATTGCACAATAAGTCGGCCAAGAAATTGTAGATAATTTGGTATGTTTTACACCATCAATAAATTGGTCAATAATTTATTGTGCAATTTCAATACTGCCAACATGAAAGCACAAATATGCAAACAATAATAAGTAAATAAATCCGCGAATCTCTCAAATCACACGCAAAAATCTAATAAAAAATAGTTATAATTTAGTAAATGTGAATACTGAGTGAACTGAAGCATAATCTAATTTCCGGTAATTTTTTTTTAATCACTAAAATTGGTATTGAGGTCGGAACACAGAAAATCCCTAGAAATACCCAAACTTGCCACAATATTTTCGAACTTGCCTCAATTTCTTGGCCAAGAAATTGTCAAAGAAATTGAAGGTAAATTGACGACAATTTCTGTTTTACACCTACAATTCCACTTGCACAATTTATTCTACAATTTATTGACGAAGAAATTGACAAGTGTAATACCAGCTTTTTACAATGTAAATACTTTTCAAAATGATTTTTAGTTAGCATACATATTTTTTATATTATAACATTTTTTGAAAAAATGGCAGTATTTCTCAAAATTTCGAAAAATGTTGTATAGAAAAGTTGTTCTAATTTTATTTTATACTTACTGTAGTATAATATACCAGTTTTCGGACCTCTAGAAAATACTTTGATTTTTTTTAAACACATTTTATTCAAATTAATATAATAAGTAAACCCACATAAAATCATTGAAATCTGAAATAAAACGAGTTTTATAAACTTTGTATCAAATAAAAAAATAAAAAATAAAAGTATTTTCTAGAGGTCTGATATCTGGAATAACGGTACAAGATTGATTCTATACATAGGACATTTAAAAAAATTATTGAAATGGACCTAAAAAAATGTATTGTAAATTTTCCTGAGTAGGGTCCTGTGTACGGGGCAGTTAAAGCAGGTACCTACATTACCGACCGAGCTCGCGAAAATTTGACAGCAGTTGACAGACGGGACGGACGACTCGCCCAAGTAAAAAATTATGTTTTAATTTCATATTTTCGAAATGATTATCCAAAAAGACCCGGCAGTTTCATAAAATGACAATCCGCGCTCTCGAAAATGTCTAGCGGCAGCGATTCGGACGAATTCTACGACGCCGAGGACGGGCCTAACACGCCCAGCTCGGGCTCCAGGTAAACAAAAAAAAATATTTTGCACTTACGTTGTTCAGCAGGAAACGCATAAATTCGACGGCTCGCCTCGCGCGAAACGTTCCCGAAACATTCGGCCACGTTCTCTGTAAACAATTTCGAAAAACAAATGCAGTTCCACAGTTGTCAGCTTTTGACGGTAGTCGACTAATTTGTTTGTTTGTTGGAAGAACGGCAAGGAAACCCTCGAACGACAGCCTCACGAAGCGCTCCAGTTCCGAACCTAACGTCCTCAGTCTGAACGATGAGAAAGAGACGCAGGACATCTTCCGGGAGCCGAGGGTACAACCGTTGCCGCCCGGCGGTCGTAGGAAATTCCAGGAGCTCCGTCTGAAGCTGCAGAACGACGACGAGGACTGTCAGGTCGGAAACGTCGTCACCCCTCCGAACAGTCAGACTTCTTCCGTCGAGGGGGTTTTCGCCGTTTCGAGCCGGACGACTCATCCGTTCCGGGTAATCGAGCAAGATACTATTAGCTTGCAAAGTTTGACTTCCTTGGGGAGGATCGGCAGAAAAGTTGGAGGAGCTTTTGAAGGCAAGTTATGTTTTTGTGATTTCTTTTGTTTTATTTTTGACTAGAGACGGGCAACGGAAACTTTCCAAGTCGGGAAAGTTTCCGTTTTTGGAAGCTTTCCGGGAAGAAACTTTGAAGGTATAGGAAACTTTCCCTGAAAGTGTCCGAAACATTCCCGGGAAACTTTCACGGAAAGTTTCCGGGAATTTATGTAGAAATTTTAAATTTGCCGTCATAAATGCCTGGCCAAGGTTCATGACATAACAGATCAAATATATTTTATTATATTTTTTTATTAGACTTTTTGACTTCTGAAATTTAATAAGTTTAAATTAAATGAAACTAGATAAATAATGATAATATGAACAATATGTGTATTTATTATTCTTTCATATTTGGTTTTATCTTTTATCCTTATGTTTTATTTTTACTTTTGTACAGGGTGTCACAATTAAGATGTTACGAGCGATTATCTCGGTAATTGTTAAGATACATTGGTGGTTAAAAAACTAAACTTGTGTAGTTTTTGTTTTTTCCAAGGAATTGAATGCCGCCAAGAAAAAAACAGTTTAATTTCAAACAAAAAAGTTATCGCCAAATAACCGATTTTTTTTTAAATTAAGATGGCGATTTTATTGCAATTTTTCATTACACTAGTAAAGTGAATAAAAAATCTGCACAACAGGTTGCATATCACTTTTGGTTTAGCGGGAGTAATGGTTTTTTGTCCCAGCTAAGTCTGCAAAAAAAATAATAGTATTTTTTTAACAAAAAAAACGTCACTTCTTATGTTTTTTACTGTAGGTAGTAATTAATTAATAATACCAATAATTTAAAATATGAAAGTGGAAATTTGAATTATGATCATGAAATACGAATTACAAAGCAAAACTTTTACATTTTGTGATTTTGTTATACCTTTTCTACAATATCTTTAGCAAATTTCACTTAAAATATGACATATTTGGTATTTTTGGAAAGCTCTAAGTGTGACTAATTAAAGTAAACAATAAAAAAAAGAAAATTGGAAACTTTCCGAAAGTTTCGGAAATTTTGGTCGGAAACTTTCCGGGAATTTTCGTAAAGAGGGAACTTTTCCATCTCTATTTTTAACCCCTTTGGAACCCAACATTTAGCAAAACATATTTTTGTAGACTCCCAACGTAAAACCGCTTCCGTCTCGGCACTGTCATCGTCTTCCCTGGATTCGGAATCGACTCAAAGTTCTAAAAACTTCCCCAGTACCGTCACTTTATCGACACATAGCGCACAACAAAGCAACCCGGAGAAAAATATCGTACCCGACGTGATTGCGAGTACGAAACCTTCATGTTCTTCTGTGCAAAAAAATGCACAAATCGAAGCGCCGGTGGCGCCGCCTCGCAAGAAAAAACGCAACAAAGACGCGCTAAAAGTAAATGAATATGTAATAATATATTTATTTATTTGAAATTTAACTAATTCTTTTTAGAAATCCGCGTCTAGCGCCACTTTCAAGTCTTCTGACCTGGCGAGCCCCGCCAGCACAATAGAATCGTTGACCAGAGAATTCGAGCATTCCCTCGATCGTCTTCCTTCTACAAAATCGAGTAAATCCGATAAGATTTTCGAATCGAAAAGCTCCACTTTGAAATCGGGACATTCTCTCGACATTTCGCAGGCGCTAAACGGGCAGTTTGTCGTGAAACCGCAAGATAACGACAGTCTGAAGGCCCAAACCGTTTACAAGATAAAGAACGCCGCGGTCGAGAAAGCCGACGACAAGAAAAGCCCGCGCAACAGGAGCAGCGTCGGCCACTACAGCCTCGGACCGCACAGGTGAGTAAAAAAAACGAACGTCGCCGTTTTCTAACTCAAAACTTAGGGGGACGAACCAGGGCGGCAGCAAGCATTCGTCGAAGGAGCGCCGCAGGTCCGAGGGCGACGAGAATTACTTGAACAACATAAACCTGAAGGTCAGGACCCATACGGATTCCGGCAAGCAGCTGTCCGACCTGGAGATATTGGAGCAAGTTACCGTGTTGAATTTGGACACGGGCGAGAGGGTGCCGTTGAGCGTGGCCGAAGATAAAATTCCGCAGTGTATCAATCCGTTGTCGCTGCACATAATGAGGTTGACGTCGGAGTACGTCAGTTCCAGCAGCATGGAGAAGGAGAAGGAGTCGGACGAGGAGAGCGTGATTACGAGAAAATCGGACATACCGATTGTGGACGACATCGATGACGTGGAGATCGGCAGGATGCGGAAACGGACGGCGAAACTGAAACGATTCTTGGGGTCTACCGTCAAGAAAACGATGCACAAAGCCAAGAGCATCGCCCAGGAAGTCTCGCACGCCCGGCACAAAGAAGACACCATCGATATCGTCGACAATGTTCACCCGGGGGAGACCACCTGCAAATTGAAGGTTAGCACGATATTTAACTATCGTTTAACTCGGCTGTAGTGAACATTGGTCATAACAAACTGTTTTGAGGCTGCTCAGTGCTTTGTTATAACCGAGTTCGAGTATATGTGCGACGGAAACTTTCCAAGTCGGGAAAGTTTCCGTTTTTGGAAACTTTCCGGGAAGAAAGGTATAGGAAACTTTCCCTGAAAGTTTCCGAAACATTCCTGGGAAACTTTCACGGAAAGTTTCCAGGAATTCATGTAGAAATTTTAAATTTGCCGTCATAAATGCCTGGCCAAGATTCATGACATAAGACCACAGATCAAATATATTTTATTACATTTTTTTTATTAGACTTTTTGACTTCTGAACTTTAATAAGTTTAAATTAAATTAAACTAGATAAATAATGATAATATCAACAATATGTGAATTTATTATTCTTTCATATTCGGTTTTATCTTTTATCCTTATGTTTTATTTTGCACTTGTGTACAGGATGTCGCAATTAAGATGTTACGAGCGATTATCTCGGTAATTTTTAAGATACATTGGTGGTTTAAAACCTAAACTTGAGTAGTTTTTTTCCAAGGAATTGATTGCTGCCAAGAAAAAACAGTTTAATTTCAAACAAAAAAGTTATTGCCAAATAACCGATTTTTTTAAAATTAAGATGGCGATTTTGTTGCAATTTTTCAGGGGCTCTTTATTACTTTAAAGGGTCCCTGCAATTTTTCATTAGACTAGTAATGTTGTGCGGAACCAAAGTTATATATATATTTTAAATGGAAACCATGGTATCATATCTCAAAAACTATTAACGCTACCAAAAAACTAATTATTCCATTCGATTCTACGCCAAAAAACCTATAAAAATAGTTGATTGAATTTGTCGATATATATAAGTTGTAGCCAGGAGAGAGGTTTCCAAAAAATCGAAAATTTCATTCCTGCGCCATTGCGCGGAAACTATAAAACTTATCTAAAATCTGATTGGTCCGCCAAATTCCTCTCAAAAAAGTAGTACGGTGACGTGAAAACCGCAACCCTCTAGCCTTAATAATAACCGAGACTTTTGAGAAAAACACCCAAAGCGGGACACCCTGTACAGTTTCCTTTACGTCTCTTTCACCGGCGCATTTTCAGGCTTCGAACTCGCACAAGGGGCCGTTCGACTTTGAGAAGACCGAGCACGTCCAAGAGTTGAAGGACGGCCAGCGCGAGGGTCCCATCTGGTGCATGAAGTTCTCTGTTTGCGGCCGTCTATTGGCGACCGCCGGCCAAGACAAGGTCTTGCGCGTGTGGGTCGTCCGCGACGCGTTCCCCTTCTTCCAGGACATGCGGACGAAATACAACGCGGAGAAAGTCTCGCCCACCCCCTCTCAGGAGTCGCTCGTCTCGCACCACTCGTCGGAACTGGCGAACCGCGCCGCGTTCGAATCGTCGGACGCCGACGAGTTGCGCAGGTTGACGTTCATGCCGAAGCCGTTCTGCACGTACACTGGCCACACGTCCGACCTCCTCGACGTGTCGTGGTCGAAGAACTACTTCGTGTTGTCGTCGTCGATGGACAAGACGGTCAGACTGTGGCACATCTCGCGCAAGGAGTGCCTGTGCTGTTTCCAGCACATCGACTTCGTGACGGCGATAGTGTTCCACCCGCGCGACGACCGGTACTTCCTCAGCGGCTCGCTGGACGGCAAGCTGCGCCTGTGGAACATACCCGACAAGAAGGTGGCCGTGTGGAACGAGGTGGAGGGCAATCCCAAGCTGATAACGGCGGCGAACTTTTGCCAGAACGGCAAGTTCGCCGTCGTGGGGACGTACGACGGCCGGTGCATATTCTACATAACGGACCAGCTGAAGTACCACACGCAGATACACGTGAGGTCGTCGAGGGGACGGAACTCGGTCGGGAGGAAGATCAGCGGGATCGAGCCGATGCCCGGCGAGGACAAGATTTTGGTGACGTCGAACGACAGCAGGATAAGGCTGTACGACCTGAGGGACCTGAACGTGTCGTGCAAATACAAAGGTTACGTCAACACGAGCAGTCAGATTAAAGCGAGTTTTAGCCACGACGGTGAGTGGGAAAAAAGTTAATCTACGTGGGTATTTATGTTCATTCATTTATTATTCTCAACCAACTTGACAGTTCATTATAGAGAATATGATAAAACAATTTAAAATTAAAATGAAATCAGTGACTACTATAGTCACTGATGAAATTAAATCTACAAGAATTACTTTTTTCAATGAGATATTTCTTAAGTTCTTTTTTAAATTTGGTAATATTTGATGTCATTTTTAACGATTTTTTTCCAAATCTACTTTTTATGCCAACTGTCTTCATTAAATTTGTTTGTCTTGTACCATGTTCGTGAATTGCCCCATTTTTATTAAAGTTTAGGTTTGAGTGTTTCTTATTTTTTTATAACAGAGGGTATAAAAATATGCAAAGTTTTAATTTATAAATACAACACGGATTTAAATATCCAAAAGGTTTATATATGTTTACTGTAGGTTCTAAAAATGGTAGTCTATGCATACATTTTATAATTTTGTTTTGTAACACGCATAATTGTTTTAAAGCTCTTAGAATTTCCAGAACCCCAAACTGAAGTTAAATATTGTAACTTTAAATGAATTAAAGCAAAATATATATTTCTTAAATGCTTCAGTGGTATATAATTGCGAATTTTGTATAAAATGCCTACTAGAGGTGATATAAATTTAGAAGTAGATTCTATATGTTTTATCCAATTTAAATTTTCATCAATTTGTAATCCTAAAAATGTTATACATTTACTATAATTTATTGTTTTATTGCATAAAGATATGGGTTCTATTTTGTTCTTTATTGGGCGTTTGGAAGTGAACATAAATGATGGTTTGTTAAAATTTAGGGTCAGTTTATTTGATTGAAGCCAAATAAGTAATTAAAATTTTCAAATCTTCTAAAAATATTTGACCGAATTTCTGAAAAGTTATGCCCAAAATAAATAAGAGTCGTATCATCAGCAAATAGTTTTACAGTTCCTCCGAGTTTTAAATTCGAAATTGAATTGATGTAAATTAAAAACAAAAGAGGTCCTAATACTGAACCTTGTGGTACTCCACAAATTACCTTTTTCGGAACTTACGTTATTTTCAATTTGGACATACTGTTTTCTATTTTCTGAGTACTTTTCGAACCAACAGTAAATATTTCCCCTAATTCCAATGTTGTACAATTTTCTCAACAAAATTACATGATCAACTGTATCAAAGCAGGCTTTAGTTAAGTCTAAGGATAACTTTTAACTAGATATCTGTAATAATATCTACCGCTTGCTAATTTTCGCACAATTTGAACATCCAACTGGGTAAGTTTTTTTTTATTGAGTTTATAGCAACACTTTGCACAATTTTTCTCATTTCATAAGCCTGGTTCACGCAGCAACTTTATCTTTTACTTTTACCTTATCTTTAAGAAATATTAAATGTCATTGGTCGGTTCAAATCAAGGGACAAATGCCATTGCTTATTTATTAAAAATAAAGTAAAATGTAAAATTAAAAGATAAAGTTGCTGCATGAACCGGGCATTACTCGGCTTGAAGTTTTAAATTTTGACACACCTGAAGAATCGTCTGGTTCTAGTTCATCTCGGGTAGATATACTGAAGTTTTTTTACAAATGTTGTGTAAATATAAGCTTTGATCGTCGCTTTCTTCGGAATTATCATTAGGTTTTATATTTTCGTTGACGGTGACATCATAATTTTAATGCGCACAGGCAAATACATAGTGAGCGGTTCCGAAAACAGGGACATCTACATTTGGAAGACGCACCACGACTACGCGAAGTTCTCGAGCGTCAGACGGGACCGAAACGACTTTTGGGAGGCGATAAAGGCGCACGGCGCCGTCGTCACTTGCGCGATCTTCGCGCCGAACCCGGAGTCGGTGATCAGGATGCTCGAGGCGACTCGGAGGCCGGGCGACGGAGAAGAAGATGGAAAGGTCGGTTTTGTGACATAACCTGAACGTGTTCTTGACGAACGGTCGAATTGCAGGTGGAGGATCCGGTCGTGGAACAACACACGAAAGGTTGCGGGGGTTACGTGCTGATTTCGGCCGATTTCAGTGGCTGCATTAAAGTTTTCATCAATAAAATGAAACCTAAGCATAGTTCGCTGCCGGCGTCCGCTATGGCTTAAAGAAAATCGGCGGGCTTTTTAATAGAACAAAGAATTAATTATTATTGTATAAAGTATGTGAATTTTTATGTATATTTGTTGATTATTTTTATCGATTAAGACAATACTATCATATGATTGTGGTTTGAATAAATTATTTTAAGCAGAGGTTGTGCGTTTTTTATTTAAACGTTTTCTTTTCCAAAATATTTTATTAAGGGATCACAATGAGTCTACACATTTATATTTTCATGTCGGATATGTATATATTTCGTAGATTGTTTAAAGTCACTTTTTAAATATTTCTTTCTAAAAATAATACAATTCTCCTACACCTAAAAACAATACAATACAAAATATTCCCTAGATACACTTTAGGCGAGAATTTGGAAAACTTTGGGCCGCGTTTTTTTTTAAATTATACTAAAGAACTGTCAAAAATATTACACTTATAGGGCGATTCAATGTCATTTCTACGACAGCTATAACCGAAGAGTTTGAGGAGAAAATAATGAGTCGCCCCGAATTTTTCCGACACAAATAAATTTTGGATATTTAAAGCAATCTCTCGCATTCTTCGCTTATGACTGTGTCGTCTTCTTCGGAATCTGAGCAAATGTCATCTTCGTCGCCGCTCCAGTGCTCGAATTCTTCTTTGTGGTGTTCCAAAGCCATGAACGATGGAAACAGAGAATCGCAAGCTGAACACCTACAGAAAATATGTTGAATTAATTTAAAGTTAAAAATAAGCGAGTCTCCATTTCAATTTACAGAAAGACAGACAGTATTTTAAGCATAAATTTCGTTCTAATAATGCAATCTGTTTAATATGCAGATTAACGTAAAAGCAAATAAAATGCACAATAGTCCTGTCTTTAAAAAATATTTTGCTAAAAAGCGAGTCTCCTTTTGACAGATGTGGCTAAGGAATTATCTGTATTACTCGTTAGTCTGTGCTAAATCTCTAAAAAAAATTGCTCCACAAATTACAGGGTGTTCCGTTTTATTTTGGAACATTTCAACAGTTGAGTAATGTATTAATGAAGACTGCTGTCGGCTGTCACATTTGACAGTTCTATGCCCCACGATATTATTTCCGGGCACAAAATACAACGGAAACCACATTGTTGGCCATCAGCGCTATCTATACATTCCAGAATATTAAGCTATAGCCGTGAGAAGTCAGTCAACGCTTCAACAGATGGTAGAAAAACCACAAAATATGTAGAAAAATACAAAATATGACTATTTCGTGGTATAACTTTTTATCAATATTGTAATTTGTTCAAAATGGCCGCTGCGCCAAAATGATGGATAACCTTTTTTTCTTTACCAACACCATTACATATCGATGAAAACACTGTGACAATTTTATGCGATTTTCGACATTTTAAACTTGTTTATAAGGTATAAGATATTCTTGGCGGTTTATTTCCTTTTCTACGCTAAAAGTGAACGAGAATATTGTATTTTTTTACTGTCCTTACCCAAAGTGCCTCTTCTTTTGCTTATGGGACGACAACTGCTTTGGACACGCGAAAGATCTATCACAAACATTGCAAGTGAGAGCTTCTTCTGAAAAAAAAAACGTACTTAAGAAAAATTGTCTCAATAAAGATTTTGTTAGATTACTCTATAAATTATTCATTCATTAATTTATTATTCTCAACCAACTTGACAGTTCTTTATAGAGAATATGATAAAACAATTTAAAATTAAAAAAAAATAATAATGAAATTAAATCAATCAAAAATTACTTTTTTTCAATGAGATATTTCTTAAGTTCTTTTTTAAATTTGGTAATATTTGATGTCATTTTTAACGATTTTGGTAAGTTATTATATATTTGGATACCATTATGTAATATTGACTTTTTTCCAAAATTACTTTTTACGCTAAATGTCTTCATTAAATTTGTTTGTCTTGTACCATTTTCGTGTATTGCACCATTTTTATTAAAGTTTAGGTTTGAGGGTTTCTTATTTTTTATAACAGTGTATAAATATGCAAAGTTTTAATTTATAAATACAACACAGATTTAAATATCCAAAAGTTTTATATATGTTTACTGTACGTTCTAAAAATGCATACATTTTATAATTTTGTTTTGTAACACGCATAATTGTTTTAAAACTCTAGAATTTGCAGAACCCCAAACTGAAGTTAAATATTGTAACTTTGAATGAATTAAAGCAAAATATATATTTCTTAAATGCTTCATGCTAAATGCTAGAGGTGATATAAACTTAGAAGTAGATTCTATATGTTTTATCCAATTTAAATTTTCATCAATTTGTAACCCTCAAAATTTTATACATTTACTATAATTTATTGTTTTATTGCATAAAGTTATGACTTCTATTTTGTTCTTTATTGGAAAATTTAGGCTCAGTTTATTCGATTTAAGCCAAATAATTAAAATTTTTAAATCTTGCAAAATATTTGACCGAATTTCTGAAAAGCTATGCCCAAAATAAATAAGAGTCGTATCATCAGCATATAGTTTTACAGTTCCTCTGAGTTTTAATTTCGAAATTGAATTGATGTAAATTAAAAACAAAAGAGGTCCTAATACTGAACCTTGTGGTACTCCACAAATTACCTTTTAATGTGGAGCTATAGTGTTTTATCAGCTCAGCTTCATGCAAAACGTCTACAAAGTAGATAATTTTCATCGATGTTTATTTTTCGTTAAAAAAATGCAATAAAAAATTTAATCAACCAAAATGCGTCATATGTCTAGTTTTATGCCTCTTCAACGTCACAAAGCACATATTCCAATACTATCTCCCCGCGAGACGGCACTCTGCCTGATAGCTTTTCAAATATCACGTCAAAAGGCGGATATAGTGGAACAGGACTGTGATATGGATGCTTTTAAAGTGTATTGGAATTTCTACGAATACCGTAAACATTTTATTTTAAAGTTCATGCACTTTTTTATGAAGAGAAAAGTTATATTTTCCGCAAAAATGCATTGCAATGAGACATAAGCTGGAAAATGAAATTGGGCGAAAATAAAAAAGTTTCTAATCTGCGTAATGCGGCCTTCCGAATGTAAATGGTGCCGTTAGTTCCGCTAGAACTGGCGAAGAGCGCGCCGTTTGGGACATGAAATAAACACGGAATCGTTAATCGATACGGAAATGTTGTTTTCGCCCGGTTTGGTGAAATATCGGCTAGCGGAAGTCGGTGCACAGATGACCACCTTTTTATGACCGATTGAATTTGACGGCGATTTGTGAGATAACGGCTGGAGCTACGACATTCTACCTCATTTTATTCGACAGGGCGACTCAAAATTAACCAAAATATGTTATTTTGAGGGTTCAGAAAATTTTATTCTAGCCTTAGCAGTATTGTTCTAAAACATCCTTTAAAAGTTTGATAACTCAGCTTCAAACGCGATTTATGAGAAAACGACGAAAGCTACTACTTTCTATCTCACTCCACGTCACGCATAAACTCAAAATGAAAAGAAAAAGTCATATTTAGGCTCGGAAACAAATTGTTTACACATAATTTTATCGGTTGAAAGAAAGTTTGAAAGTTTGCCTTATTTGTAAGCGATTTCTAGACCTGAATTTAAACAGCGTCGACCTACATTTGTAGTAAGGGACAAACTTCACCTTATGTACCTACCTACAAGGGAAAGGAAGTTCCCAAGAAAGTTTGCGAGTTTCCCGAAGTTCTTGTGGACATCATTACTGTCGAAAGTTAAGCATGAAAGTTTGGGGAGTTGGCGGCGAGGTGGAAAACGTCTTCCCATTGTTTTATTTCCGACGGATTTAACGTCGAGGAAATGCCGAGGAATTGTACCGTCGGTTCGGCCTTTCAAAAAATGAAATACCAATTCGCCCCCCAATTCAGTTCGAAATTGAAGCATCGATTTACCCGTAGGTCGTATGATTTGTGGCAAAAGGGCCAACAGAAATAGACGGTGGAAAGGGTTGAGTTGTATTTTCGAACCTGCTATTTTTAAAACGCTTTTTGAAAGTCTAATTTTGTAATAATATTGGTATTTCACAAAGATCGACTTTTCTGAAGGCTATATATCTTTCCACGGCCTCAAGCAATTTTTCCAGCGCGTTAACTTTACTCCCTTAGTACATTTTGATTGAAAGTTAAACATTCAAAACAAAAAAAGATTTTGTTTTTTTTTAATTCTACGATTCGAATATGGCCCCCTTTCAGACACATTTTTGATGGTTAAAAGTGCATAAATACAGGGTGTAACTGAACTGATGGTCAAAAATGAAACCACATATTCTTGGAGTCAAAATAAGGGCACTTCTTCGTATATTTTTTTCTCTTACGGGCCATAGTTTTTTATACAGAGTGTAGAAGTTTAGAGAAAAATACACATATTTCTTAGTATCTCTAGAAGTATACGAGATATTTTCTTCAAACTTGAAGTGTCACATGAGCGGATGAGCCGTCAAACTTAAGGTTGATATGAAGCTTCTGAGGCCCGCAGTTGCGTAGATACAGGGTGTTATTAAATTTAATTAGTTCAGAAAAATATGAATACCCTGTATAATCGCATTTTTTAAATTTGTTTTGAGTGGTGAATTCAATGGTTGACAAAAAGTATTTCTTAGTATTTTTCATATTCGCAGCCGTTTCTTAATTATTTTCAAAGAACGGCAATGCTGCAATAAACAAGCCATTTTAAGAATACCTACATCTAGCAATCTGTGGATGTCAATTAAATTTTATTTAACAAAATACTAAAGAAAAAACGATAATAAAAGAAACGTAATGATATTAGAAAATTATTAAATGTTTGAAATGCCGTCTCTTTCAATACACGCAACTTTGCGTTTCCGCATGTTTATTATTGCCATTGGCAAGTCCATAGCAAAAGTGCATGACAGTCAATTCTTTGAATGAAAATATCATTTTTCAAAATGTTGATACTAAAGTGCAAAGTTGACAGCCAAATAATTCGAATAATGCCAAGTTTAATTATTGATTGCTAGATTTATTCTTTAAATGACTTGTTTATTGCAGCATTGCCTTTCTTTGAAAATAATTAACAAACGCATAAGAATATGAAAAAATACTAAGAGATACTCTTTGTTAATTATTGGATTTACCACTCAAAACAAATTTAAAAATTGCGATTATACAGGGTATTCATATTTTTCTGAACTAATTAATTTCAATAATACCCTGTATCTCCGCAACTGGAGGCCTCGGAAGCTTCATATTAACCTACAGTTTGGCGGCTCATCCGCTAATGTAACACGCCAACTTTGAAGAAAATATCTCGTATACTTCTAGAGATAGGTACTAAGAAATATGTGTATTGTTCCCTAAACTTCTACACTCTGTATAAAAAAAACTATGGCCCGTAGGAGAAAAAAATATGTGAAGAAGTGCCCTTAATTTGATTCCAAGAATACGTGGTTTCATTTTTGACCATCAGTTCAGTTACACCCTGTATAAAAACGAGGTTACATTTATGACTATATTTTTGTTAATTTTTATGTTAATTTTATTAAAATTTAATATTATTAAAAATTAAAAAATGTTCCGAAAGGCGTAGACTTTTGAAAAAATACGAAAAACAATTGTAATTTTATTTTTTAATCCGGCAAACAATCATTATTTGTCTCATCATCGCTTCTGCAAAATTCCGAATGTTGATTTTACGATAGAAAAAATATAAACGCCTCTCCCCCCAAAGCAAAGTATTGAATCAGCCCCCATTTGATCGCGAAAACAAACATTGGGGGAGAGCCCCCCCAAAAAGGGGGAGAACCCCCCACACTGGCCGCGCATACATTTCACTCTCAATGGAATGAATAGATTGCTTGATTTGGTCATATCTAACTTTAACTGTGCTGTGTCAAGGGACAATGCGCCTCTGGTACCTGAGGAAGCACTATATCATCCAGCATTGGAAATAAGTATTGAAGACCTTGCTCATAAACTGGAGGCCTTTCCTTCACGCAACGATGATAGTTCCTATAATTTTCGCAAGGCTAATTATCCTGATCTTTATCAGGCTTTTCTTCAGGCAGACTGGTCCTTCTTGGATGGTATTAATGATGTCAATCAGGCAGTAAATAGTTTTTATAGTTATATAAACCGAATTTTTGACAAGTGTGTTCCCAAGTTCAAAAATTTCAGCCATAAATACCCATCCTGGTACACTGCCGAAATAATTAGTACTATAAAACTGAAGGCAAAGGTTTTTAAGAAATATAAAGCAAATAGGAATAATGTATTTCTCGATGAGTTCAGAAGATTGAGGTTATTGGTAAAACAACTTATCTCAGTTGCATATCACCGTTATTTAGAGCAAGTCCAGGCATCTGTTTCGTTTGATCCTCAGAGTTTTTGGGCATTTGTACACTCTAAGAATAATTCAACGAGGATACCTGGTGAGATGAGACTTAATGACGTAACTTTTGACTCCCCTACAGGTATAGTTGATGGTTTTGCAAGTTACTTTGAGAGCGTGTTTGTTGTGCCACATGTTGGTGGCACCGGACGTGGGGACTTTGTGTTGGGCGACTCTTCCAGTATCGATTTTGCAGGCATTACGGAGCGGGAAATAATTATTGCATCATCTAAATTGAAAAATAAGTTAACTTCCGGTCCGGACTCTATTCCCTCCTTTCTTGTTAAAGACTGCATTGGTGTTCTTTCGGCTCCACTACTTACATTGTTTAATTTAGCTACTAGCAGCAACACTTTCCCTGACATTTGGAAGATGTCAAGGGTGTGCCCGGTTTTGAAGTCTGGTGATCCTTCTGATGTGCGAAATTATCGGCCTATATCTATTTTGTCGAACTTTGCCAAGGTTTTTGAAGTCGTTTTGTATAACAGAATTTATCCATCTGTACGCAATGTCCTTTCCCCACATCAACATGGATTTCTGTCAAAGAGATCCACTGTCACGAATTTAACATGCTTCACTCAATTTGTAGCGAGCCGTCTTGACAAACAAAAGCAAGTTGATGTAATATACACTGATTTTGCGAAAGCGTTCGATAGACTTGATCATGGTATACTCATAGAGAAGATTAATATGTATGGTCTTAATTCCTCTGCATTGGCCTTGTTGTGCAATTACCTTGATCAGCGTAAACAGTCTGTTTTCTATAACGGATTTCACTCGTTTGAATATACTCCAAAATCAGGTGTCCCACAGGGCTCGAATCTGGGAATCTCTTGTTTGTTGATGATATTGCGAACTCGCTCAGTTGTGGTAGAGTGCTATTTGCTGATGATCTAAAATTATATGCCGAGGTTAATACCATTGAGGATTGCATACACTTACAGCTTGATCTTGATCGTATTCATCAGTGGTGCAACGAAAACCGGCTTCACTTGAATATTGCTAAATGTAAAGTCTTGAGCTATACTAAAAAACAATCGACTTTGGCACACAACTATAGTGTTTCCGGATGTGCTCTTTCTCGTTGCGATTCAGTGAAGGATTTAGGTGTCATTTTTGACTCAAAGTTGTCGTTTGTCGACCATATTTCATGGAAGGTTACCCAGGCCTCTAAGGCATATGGCTTCATAGTAAGAAATTGTCGTACTTTCACACAATTCAGTCCTTTGTTAGTCTTGTTCTCAGCTTTTGTTCGCTCTAAACTTGAATATGCCTCAATCATATGGTGTCCATTTTATAGATGCCATAAAGTAGCCATTGAACGCGTACAGAAAAAGTTTCTAAAATTTTTGGCTTTTAGGGTAGACGGAATATATCCCGCGATGGGTACTCCATATGTTGAGCTAACAACTAGGTTTCAGATTCAGTCCTTAGATTTGAGAAGGAAATGTGCAGCACTGAAGTTTTTGCATAAGATTCTGCATAACGAGATAGATGCATGTGATCTCGTCTCTCAAATTAATTTTTATGTTCCATCTATCATTAGAACTCGCAACTCAAACACTTTTTATTGTGATAGAGCGAGAACAAATTTATTTTTTAGAACACCTTTGTTTTTAATGTGTGATAACTTTAATAAGCTGAGTGAACACTGTGATATTAATTTTCATAATCTGAATGTAATTCTAAGAGAGGCTGCTGATAATTTAGACAACTTCACTTTTTAAACTTTTTCTGTGTTCTGTGTATACACCATAATTATTTGCCTTTTTTCACTGTAATGTTTTGTCACTTATATCCGGGTTTTTATATTACTTTTTTATATTGCTTCTTTATCCTGCTTTCTTTATGTAGTCTTTTATGTATAGTTTATTAGTACCTAATATGCATATGTGATTATCTTACTCTTTATTATATACTTGTCCTGTAAATGGGGGTTACCTGTTGGGCAATAAATGCTATAAATGCTATATTATTAAGAGCCGGTTTTAATTCCAGAACACACCTGGGGCCCCCCAGCCTGCCTGATGCGGCATATTAGAGTTGAAATGGCAGGGGGGAATTTCGTGTTAATAAAGTTAAATTTGGTGTAGAAACAGCCGAAGAAAACACCAGGGCGAGCTAAGAGCACATATAGACACTTTGGAAAAAAATTAGACCAGCGGAAGTTCGTGCACAGATGAGCAGTATTTGTGATAGATTAATTTTGGTGGCGGTTAGTGAGAATGCCGTTAGAGTTAGAAGCTTCTACGTGGCGGCGTTCGACAGAGCGACTCAAAGTTGACAGAAATATGTTATTCTGAGTTTCCAGAGAAAAATATTCTAGATTTAGCGCCCAATCTTCCGAGATAATGCATTTTTTTTTAAATTTAAACTATCACTCGAGTTTGAGAATTATTTGTGGGAAAACGGCTAGAGCTACCATTTTGTACCATGCGGCATTCGACAGGGCGACTCAAAATTGATCAAGACATGTTATTTTGAGGCTTTATTAAAATTTATTCTAGACTTAGCATGTATTTTTCCGGGATATAGCAATATTTTTTTTTTTTTGAACTTTGAGAATTATTTGTGGGCAAACGGTTAGAGCTATGATCTTCTACCTTATGCCATTCGACAGGGCGACTCAAAATTAACCGGAAAACGTTAATAAACCACGAGTCAAAAAAAGGACCTCAGTGCCGAGGTACATCTTATATATATATTTTTTTAAAATCGGAAAAAATGTTTAATAATCATAGGGATCACCCGTCCATGAACCGACTGCGCGCGGCGTTGCTTGACTTTGACGATCGCTCTAACTAGGTCAAGTATGACGAGGCGCGGCGCTTCCCAACAGAAACTCCAAACTGCTGCCCATTGTGCAGCCTCCATGAAATATAAATTCATATTCAAACGTAATAAAATATTTATGCTGAAAGATTGCGCGGCTATAGGTAACAATTTCGCAATGTGTACGAAAAGTTAGATGGGCCTTTATTGGCCGAGTTTTGAATATTTGGTCACTTTTGACGGGCGATGGCTCCGCGTCTGACGTTTAATGTTTACATCTCGCCAAGGCCTACTTTAGTAGCTTATTATAGGGCTAATTCAGTGCCGATTTCTGAGCTTTTAATGACGATTTTGAGACACTTTACTGCCGATTTCAAGAAAATGTTTATTCTGTCATAGCTAATATTTTTTGTTGTATCTACAAAACATTTTAGGATTGAGGTTTTAGGACTGTTTACTAAAATAGAGTAAAGTGGGGCGCTATATCTGAAATTTTAATTGTAATGGACGTTTAGACCTTGTTATCTCGGCATGATGCTTTCGTGGAAACGTGTCCGACCACTAGGAGCTTGTTTCAAGTAAACTAGAACGTTTTTAGATGTGTCCAGTTCTGTTAAGTACCTCCATAAGTTTTGCCTTAATGTTGTTCAGGAAACATTGCATTGCCTTACTAGGAACGTGATGAAATTGCCCATAGGTGAAATTACATGAAATGGGGCGGTCTTTGAGGTCTCTAATATGAGTTACACAATTTCTCAGCTTCTTGGACGTTTGCCAATTATATTTAGAGGCGACGCAGCTTCTTCCAGCGAGATACTTATATAAATTCCTCTTGCCAGATATGGAAAAGCGATATTGCAATTAAGAGACTCGAGTGCTTCGGTTCGTTTCTTTCCAATGAAGCATGTTTGTCGAAGGAGGGAGAAAAAAAGAGCGATATACGACCGCGACAATCTGCGCGGAGCAGGATCGGGACAAATATTGGGCGAAGCGGAATCGAATGTATATTTTGCTGGGAATTCTGGAAGATAATATTTATTTTGGGCTTTAACGACGTGGGAAACGTCCACGATTACGTACGGGGCAGGCGAGCGTGGCGCGTGTCTGAAAATAACATTATCTCTCAATACTTCTTTCGCTTAATTCCACACACCAAAACTTTGTTTTTTTTTGCACTCGACGCGCGTTTCGCTAACCATGTTAGCATCATCAGGAGATGATTAAGTCTAAATCTACTTATTCCTAACCTATTCCCCTATTCTATTCTGTGCCTATTCTATTTTGAACTACCAGCTACTATTAGACCGGGAGATAGTGACAGATTTTTGGACGCGATTTTACTCACTCGATTTTCCAGAGATCTGATTTCACAATATCTTATACATCTCGTGGCGTTGCGTCGATTGGTGCCACGCAGAATGTCGTAGCTCTAACCGTTTCCGAGTAAATGGCCTTCAAAGTCAAATCGAAAGTGAAAACTCGAAGTTCGGTTTTTTCTACACTTTGTTGCTGCGTCCGGACTAAGCGTAATTCTACCGCGAAATGGAACTTTTCCTAAGTAAATCGACCAGCCGAATCGACTTAGCATGGTCCCGAAGGCGTAGGGGCACCGGTTTCGACCAAATATTTTTTCGTAAATTCGACCCCTCGATTTTGGAGGTGTTTGACAATATGAAGTTATCTGTTCAGATTGTAATCAAAAGTATGTTGGACAAATTAGACGAACATATGGGACATTTAAAATATGGTCGATTGGAAAAATGTAGCATTGGCGAACATGTTTATGAAAATAATCATATAGGGAAAATTTAAAATTACTTAAGTATCTACCTGATAGGAGATTACTAGACGCTTAGGAAAGTCTGGAAATTTCAAAATATAAATTTAGTTTAAATAAAGATAAGGGACCAATCCCCTACAGCCCCTTATACATGTTAATAAACTAACAGGTAGAAACTTAAGAACAATATAGTAGATAGTTCACAGTAATCTAAAAACGCTCCTTAATTGTTCATTATATGACAGGTAAATATTTCATTTCCCTAGAATTCCCCAAGCGGCGGCCATATTGATATTATTGATAGGTGACGGAGGACAGGGCCGTAATCAACAGAATTTACGTTTTACGCAAACAAATCCTAAATTTGAATAGATCATCGAATTCTGTTCTTTGAAGCACAGTTAGCTATAGTTGTAGTTTCTGTGTTTGAAGTTAGGTTAGAGCCCCAGAATATCAAGGTTAAGTTGAGGCTTCTGACATTTCTGCCAGACATGCTAAATTATACGCTACTGCCAACCTTGTATTACCAAATTAAGAAATGTAATTTCTAGTGTGCAATTAAAGGGCGTTTTTAGTATACAAATAGAATAGGTTAGGAATAAGTAGATTAGACTTAATCATCTCCTGATGATGCTAACATAGTTAGCGAAACGCGCGTGAGTGCAAAAAAAAAACAAAGTTTTGGTGTGTGGAGTTAAGTAAAAGAAGTATTTTCTAAGTGCCAAAGGTTTCTAAATCCCAACTCAAAAAAGTGAAATGAATTTTTTTATAAATCATTTTGAAGCCTCAAAGTAACGTGTTTTGATTAATTTTGAGTCGTTTCGTCGAATTCAGCAAGGTAGAAGATCGTATCTCTAACCGTTTTCCCACAAATTATTTTCAAGTTGAGTGATCGTTTGAATCTTCAAGAAGGTTTGCCAAAAAAATTCGCTGCGACTAGAATGAAATTTTCTAGAGCCTCAAAATAACGTACGTACATTGGTAAATTTCGAGTTGCTAAATCATTTTGCCTGTGTTAACAACAAAGAATCTCCGATATTTCGGCCCCCGCACACTTAATACCTAACCCACTGTTTGTTTTGACGGTAGATGTTTGCCGACGCGAACTCCCCGAACTGTTTACGGCGATTTAGCAATTAAGCTGCAGACGATCCCGCGGGGATTTGAGCCCTAATCGACTCCAGCAATTTCCGCTATCGGTTCTCGCTCGGTTTAATCGAATGGCGGCAATTCTTCGATGCACGTACGACACGACTAATGGACAAATAAATTATTGTACGATTTTTCCAATAAGCAGGCCTTGACGAGATGTAAACAACAAACGTCCCTCAAGATCTATTTTTCATGGAGGCTGCACAACAGGCAGCAGTTCGGAGTTTCCGTTGGGAAGCGCCGTGCCTCGTCATACTCGACCTAGGTAGAACGATCGTCAAAGTCAAGCAACGCCGCGCGCGGTCGGTTCATGGACGGGTGATCCCTTATGATTATTTTTTTGCCTAATAAAATATTTTTGTTTCGATTTAAAAAATATATATATATTATACAGGGTGTTTCATCTTAAGTGCGAACACCTCCGTAAAATTTGTATTCTCCATCCGATTTTAGCCCCGTTTTTTTTTTCTAAAAATAGGCCACAAAAAACTCTACGTTGGTGCAAAATTTCAGGTCTTAATGTCAATTTTCAAGGCCTACTACAAATTTTTTTCTAGTACAAAAATGACGATACCATTTAGCGATTTTTTTATTTAAAATCTGACACCACAGCGTTAATCAGAACAACCTAAAACCCCCGTATACCAAACTTGAACAAAAAATATACAGGGAGTTCCATTCTGCGGGGTGTAAAAGTTTAGCAAAATAGGAATTTTAAACTCATCTAGCGAGTCAAGTGTGCCATGGAATTACTTCGAAACAGTTGGATGATGAACAGGACCACTCACAGTGTCGATGTGCAAAGATCCAGTAAAAAATATACAAGGTGTTCTTCTCTGTAGCAACTCGAAATGCTGAATTTTTAACTTTATACAGGTCAAAAATCGAGTATATCAAAACCACCTCAGACATTACAAACGAGCTAAGTCTAAAAAATACAGAAGCCTGCCAGTCAGTAAGTCCATCTGAGTTAAGGTGGCTGGTGTGCCACAACAGGAAACGCACAGAACATGTATCATCTTAGACAGTGACTTTATTGGTAAAGGTCCAACAATTTGAATTGTTTTTATTTGTTGGTTGGATAATGTAAAGAAATAAATTGCTTTTGTATTTATTAATATTTATTCAATGATTCCAGAGCACTCCTGACCAATATAATAATAAAATAAAAATTCAGCATTTTGACATCGCCCAGAGAAAAAGACCCTGTACATTTTTGTATTGAATCTTTGCACAACAACAACCTTTGGGTGGTCCCATTGATCATTCATCTGTTTTGACGGGATTCCATGGCACTTGACTCTCCAGATGCCTTTAAAATTCCTATTTTTCTCAATTTTGACACCCTGTAGAATGGAACTCCCTGTATATTTTTTGTTCAAATTTGGTATACGGGGGTTTTAGGTTGTTCTGATTAACGCTGTGGTGTCAGATTTTAAATAAAAAAATCGCTAAATGGTTTTCGTCATTTTTTACTAGAAAAAAAAATAGTAAGCCTTGAAAATTGACATTAAGACCTGAAATTTTGCACCAACGTAGAGTTTTTTGTGGCCTATTTTTAGAAAAAAACGCAGCTAAAATCGGATGGAGAATACAAATTTTACGGGGGTGCTCGCACTTAAGATGAAACACCCTGTATGTACCTCGGCACTGAAGTTTTTCTAATGACTCATGTGGTATATTTACTAACTAAATTTCACATGAGTCATAAAAAGTTGAACTTCAGTGACTTGGTAGAACTACCACTCAACTTGACCAAAGTATGTTAATTTGGAACTTTAGAAGAATTTAATCTACCGACTGTAATTTTTCTAAACGTTCCAAACAATTACCAATCCAATTATCGTTCGACAACTGCACGCGAGTTTTTAGCCGCATAAATTATCGACGCTGCCAACGCAATCCACGCGCGTTGCCCGGCGGTAATAAAATATTAATGCTCGCAAATTCAATTTCCCGCATTATCCGAAACAATGGGCGAAATGTCCAATCAACGTCCCGAAACGAACAACAATGAGTGGCACCCCCTCCCGCCCCCCTTTTTGGGGGGGCGGGGGTGACGCGTTGTCGCACCGTCTGCCCAATCAATCTTACTACTAAGGGCGCGTCTCCATGGCGACCCTGACGCTATAGGGTAGTGGGATCGCCGTTTGGGGCTTTGGCAGTCGGCCCACCTGATTTTTTTCCGCGCACAGCTTATGATATTACGTCGGGGAATTTTTTGTTGCGTGGAGTTTTCGGGCGATATTTAGGTATCAAAAAAATTGCAAGGTCCCACAAAAGGTTACACTACGGCTTAAACGAATCGTTCTCAAGTTTCACCACGTTACATTTTGTTAATTATTTTCCAAGTTGAGTGGTGGTAGTTCAACCTTTCAAGAATATTAGCAGTATGCAATGTCTTGAAAAAATATGCGCTAAGGCAGCAATTAATTCTTCTGACACATCAAAATACCAAATTTTTATCAATTTTGAGTCGCTTCTTCGAATACCGCAAGGGAGAAGATCGTAGCTCTAACCGTTTTCCCACAAATTGCTATCAAAAACGATCTACATACAAAAGTGCTCATCTGTGCACAGAATTACGCTAGTCAAAAAATTTCCTAAGTGACAAAAATTAGCTTTTGTTTATCGATTCATACAAATATTTGCACTTTATCCTGGCATTTAACATAACAGCTTCGAGGCGCTCCAAAATTACTTTAAACTTTGCTCGTCTTGAGACGTTGTTCGCTACCAAAATGTGCCAATTTGTTATGCAAGTTTGATCGTAAAGTTTACCCTTGTTATTAATTTGAAGACAAGCCCTTCTTCCACAGTAATTATTCCCGACATATAACAAGCAGTTCCGAGACTTTACAAACGCGCGGAATGAAGTCAAAAAATAATTTTCGCCTGAGAGAAAATACTTTCTCTGCATGGTTACGACCCAAAGGTCAAATTTACATGGGACTGTTTTTTTTATCGAAGGGACCAAGTTTGATGAGAGATCAATACTTTTTCCTCGAATTTATATTCTAGAAACCGCGCCTTAGGTGTAATAGAAAATATAATATCCACAAGTTTTATAACAAGATCCACTGACGTATTTTACAAATTTACTGCTACTATAGTGTTCGAGGAATTTTTTGTTACGTAAGGTATTTGCTGTAAGGAGTTTTCGAGCGATATTTTGGTATCAAAAGAGTTGCAAGATCCCACAAAAGGTTACACTACGGCTTAAACGAATCGTTCTCAAGTTTCACCACGTTATATTTTATTAATTATTATCAAAGTTGAGTGGTGGTAGTTCAAACTTTTAAGAATATTTGCAGTATGCAGTGTCTCGAAAAAATATGTGCCAAGGCTACAATAAATTCTTCTGATACATTAAAATAACATATTTCTATCAATTTAGGGTCGCTCCTTCTAATTCCCCAAGGTAGAAGATCGTAGCTCTAACCGTTTTCCCACAAATCGCCATCAAAGACGATCTATATACAAAAGTGCTCATCTGTGCACAGAATTACGCTAGTCAAAAAAATTTCCTAAAAGACAAAAATTCGCGTTTTTTATCGATTCACACAAATATTTGCACTTTATCCTGGCATTTAACATGATAGCTTCGAGGCGCTCCGAAATTACTTTAAACTTTGCTCGTCTTGAGACGTTGTTCGCTACCAAAATGTGCCAATTTGTTATGCAAGTTTGATCGTAAAGTTTACCCTTGTTATTAATTAAAGACAAGCCCTTCTTCCACAGTAATTACTCCAACAAGCAGTTTCGAGACTTTACAAACGCGCGGAATGAAGTCAAAAAAATAATTTTCACCTGGGAAAAAAATACTTTCTCTGGTTACGATCCAAAGGTCAAATTTACATGGGACTGGTTTTTTTTTATCGAAGGGACCAAGTTTTATGAGAGATCAATACTTTTTCCCTGAATTTATATTCTAGAAACCGCCTTAGAAGGTGTAATAAAAAATATAATATACACAAGTTTTATAACAAGATCCACTGACGTATTTTACAAATTTGCTGCTACTATAGAGAGTTCTAAAACACGTAAAAGCTTTTAACTTATTAAATGAGTTGACTTCAAAGGTAAAGGTCCCAGATTATCGCTAGAGATAACATCTTGAGAGGGGACATTCTAAAAAACATCCCTTCGATATTTAGGAGCTTCACAAAATGCAAAACAAGGAACCCACGATTTCAAGGCCTCGGCAAAATATGCGAAAACATTAAAATTCATGAGCGGGATATATAAGACCCCGCTTCAATCGATATTTCGGCCTAAGGACACTTCAAAAATTGCTGACAGAGTTTAATTTTCTCGACGGTGATAAGCAAGAGCATATCTAATTTTAATTATGTTTCAAACTTTGACGGATGATTCAATTTTGAGGCACGTTAGGGCGAAAAATTAAGTTAAACCGTCAATCTGTAATTGGTAACTTGTTTAGGACACAAAGGAAACGCTTTTCTAACGACTAAATCAGAGTTTCTTCGAGGGATCCTATTTCTCAACGGAGTGATTTATTACAAAAAAATATGCGGTAAGACTAGAATAAATTCTTTTGAAACTTTAAGATAACATGTTTAAATCAATTTCGAGTCACTCTGTCGAGGTATAAAATGTGTAGAAGGCTCAAAATAGTGCATCTTGGTTAATTTCGAGTGTAGAAGGTACTGCATCTAACTGCTTTCGCAAATCGCCGTCAAAATAAACATATTATAAAAAGGGCTCATCTGTGCACGGCATACCACTAGTCAAAATATTTTCCAAAGTGCTCACAAATACAGTTTCTTTTCTGTAAACGTATCCTATGTGTTTGGCTTTCTTGTACGCCGACAGGTGATGAGCGAAAGCTGAAAATCCGCAGCGCAATTACGGGCGATGTATTCCCCTGCAGGCGATCAGAATTCTAATAAGAAATCGATTGCCTCCGTTCCTAAATATTAGGCCCCGACCTTTTTTGTATCTCACCCTTTTACATTTGCATCCGGGTGGAAGCAGAAAGTCGCGAAAAGGCGGTTCTTTGCGTCCTTTCTGCAGACGACGTTAACAAATCACTCTGCTGCGAATTAAAGGGGACCTTTTGACGGTTTACAACGTTTCGGGGGACCCGTCGACCCTGAAGTTGAGAGGGGATTTCCGATCTTTTTTTGGGTGCGTTCCGCAATTACATATTAAATATTTGGTAGAGTTTCCGAAGCCCGTTTAAGCTGTGCTCGATTCACTTTGAGCCGCTCTATCGAATCCGCATCTCTAACCGTTTTCTCGTCAAGTGACGTCAAAATTGAGCTATCACAAAAAAGTGCTTATCTGAGCACCGATTTCCGCCAGTCAAAATATTTTAGTTCGCATGATTTTATTTTGTACTTATTCCACCTACCATAGTCCGAATCGTCGGAACAGTCGTCCCTGTCCTCCAGGTCCAGGTCAGCGAAGCTCGAGTCCGAATCGGACTCTAAGTTGGTCCTCGCGTTGCCGTCTTCACCTGGCGACGTTTCGTTGTCCAACGGACCATCGTCGTGCCTGATCTGCTTGTCGTCGTGCCCGGACAGTTTGTTGTAGTCCTTTCTGGCCGGTCTGCTGTCTGGAACGCACGTGAAAGAGCCTGAATTAATTTATTGTTAAAATTGTATAAATCGAAATGTTGGGAAATTCGAATTTTTGGGTTTCGATTTGTCTTTGGGCCGAAACGGTTAGAGCCACGGCGTTCTGCGTTGCGCCAATCGACGCAGCGCCCCGAGATGTATAAGATACGGTGAAATCGGACGCCTGGAAAATTATCTGCGCGCGTGGCGAATATTTCCCCGAAAGTTACACTGGCTTAAACGAATTGTTCTCGAGTTACACTACGTTACATTTTATTAATTTTGAGTCCCTCAAATTATTTTCAAAGTTGAGTGGTGGTAGTTCAAACGTTCAAGAATATTTGCAATACTGCAGTGTTTCGAAAAATATGCGCTAAGGCTACGCTAAATTCTTCCGACACATCAAAATAACATATTTTATCAGCTCTAACCGTTTTCCCACAAAAAACAGTGCTCATCTGGGCACAGAAATACGCTAGTCAAAAAATCTATCACAAAAAAGTGCTCATCTCTGCACAGATTTCTGCTAGTCAAAAATTCTTCCTAAGTGGCAAAAATTAGCTTTTTTTATCGATTCATACAAATATTTACACTTTATCCTCTCATTTAACATAACAGCTTAGAGGCGCTCCGAAATTTACTTTAAACTTTACTCGTCTTGAGACGTTGTTCGCTACCAAAATGTGCAAATTAGTTATGCAAGTTTGATCGTAAATTTTACCCTTGTTATTAATTAAAGGCAAGCGCTACTTCCATAGTAATTATTCCTGACATATAACAAGCAGTTCCGAGACTTTACAAACGCACGGAATGAAGTTAAAAAAATAATTGTCGCCTGAGAAAAAAATACTTAATTAATTTATTTTAATTTATTATAACTAATTTAATATAAGCCGGAAACAGGCTTATCCGACGCAGTTTGGCCCGTAGAAACCGAAAATCCGGTCGAAATTGAACTTGGAAGTTTCTAAATGCCCGGCCAGCGCAGTTTTTCGAAAAACACCTAAAATTTCCAAATTGGCAACTTTACAAACGAGCTCAGAATGAGTCAAATACCAACCTATCCGACGTAAATTGACCCGTAGAGCACGCCAAATCTTTAATTGATCAAAAGTATTCTGGACTGGCACCTGCTTTATTAATACCTACAAATCTCACCTAATAATGTTACTAGAATCGAATATGCCGAATTAGTTCGGGTTGAGCTTTTCCAGCCGTTGGGCACGTCGTGGTAAGTTATAGGATCGTTTGTGGGAATTATGGCGGAGTCTACATCATTATGGGCGTCTGGGGTATCGGAATTGGTGGAAAATTCAGATATTTTCGGGAGGATAAGTCGGTGTTTAAACCCTCGCCGTTTGTACTTTATTTTGTATCGATCTAAAATGGTATAGTGCACGCCTACATCAACTCTGGCGCTAGCTATTGTGTAGAGCTTGCTATTGTTCGTAGGCTAGATATCATGGCGTGTAACTTGTTATTTTAGGGATGAATACGCGCCACAGACAATCTAATAAAGCTCCCGACGCCGGTATTTATGGACAAATCCAGTTTGGAAAGAAAGCTTTTTCGCGTCAGCACACACACAGCTATTTTTAGAATTTAAATTCGAACAGGTCTCTATAAAACTTTCCAATCTCGCAAATATCGAGGGGATTCTCTTCTCTCGTCCGCGTTCTAAATTAGGGAGCGAGTGCGGCTCAAAACAAAACACTTTTTAAATTGGTTTCTAGGAGAATCCATAAACTCGAGATAAAGTAGTTAAACCATGTAAGTTCTGGACCACTTACCCCATGTATTAACCCTCTCCACTCCCACTCTGGCCCCGCCCCCTCACCCGACAGCCAATCGGGGCGCACTTGCGGAGATACGTCCGCGCGTTCGGCTAATCTGATTGGCTGGCGATGAGAAGGCGTGGCCAAAGCGTGAGTGGAGGGGGTGAGGAAGGTCGAAAAGTACCGCGTTCATCGCTTACCGTGATTTATGGTCCACAACTCTCATAGCTGACGGATTTTTTTATGCGAATAGTTTCGCGCAATACTTTGGAAAACGTTGTAAATTTCTATTTGACTTCGATCTTCGCTGAATTCGTTAAATTAACACGTTTCGGCGCGTCTTTAATTGTGTCTCCCTTATCAAAAGGCCACGCTTGTAGATTGTGGCTCTCACTTCATTAAGGGATGGAGAGAGAAGGCGAATCGGCAGGTTTTCGAACGAAAAGAATCATTTAACGGACTTCTGCAAATCGAATTAAAAGTAAATAACGTCGGAAAATGCTATCGGAGTTAGTTTTGTAGCTTCCAAACGCCTGCATCGAGCCTACGAACTGCAAATTCCATTTGTATTCAACGAGCTGCGCGTTAATTTGATGCCAATTGGATTTTTGTTGCGGTAAAGTTTGATTTGGTTTCGGCCATTCATATTAAACCGAAATAGAGTTCAAAGTTGATACAACACGGCAAGCAAACTTATTAACGAGTGCCTGTGGAGGTCTTAAAGCATCTTTAAGTATTGTTTTTAATCCAAGTACAAAATTTTTTTTATAAAAATTAAAAAAATGAAAATCACAATTTTCAAAAATCAGTTTCTCTAAACCGGTGTCAAATCTGTGGGCCGGAGATCGATTCAGCGGGTCGATTTACGTGGGAAAAGCACCACTTTGCGGCACTCGGGTCCAAACAACAACGACGCAGAAAATTATGACACTTTTCTAGTCAAACTTTGAAAATCGGAAACCTCACAGTATACAATTTAAAGTTAAAGTCGCGTTGCCGGGGCCCCTAACAAGGCCCCATTAGGTCAGATTGGCCGGCTCCGAGAGCCCCTGGGGCAGCCGAAAGTCGTCTAAATATAGATATGCCCTTCCAGACTTCGCCGAATGGCATGACACCGGTTTTCAGCTTCGTACATTGTGAGGACAGCTTTCCTGAATTAATGTGGCCGTATAATAGCTGTGTACGTCGTGATGGGACACTCAGCTTTACGGCCATTAGCTATCAAAAAGCTATAAAATGTCGGGGGTAGCACTGAAACCTTGTAGCTCCGACTTTTTAGGCCTTTCTCTTGGGGTTTATGAAAGATGAAAAGGACGGAACATTATTATTTATAGATTGCGAATGTGTGGTAATAACTCTGTGACGCCCTGTATAGCCGATCCCCGGCACTTGGTTTCATTAGAAGCTCCTTCCAAAACCGTATTAAATCCCGATTAAAGCAGCTTTTCCCATTAACGTTTAGATTGGAATTGTAGAGCTTGTAATCCTAGCTGCAGGATATTGGGGACCGTTTATAAAATCGCTAACGTCACACCTGACGATCAAAGTCCCTTAAAATCATTTATCAAACACGTTCCACCTACATAGGCAATTAAGCACTTTATCCAACCATTTATCAATCGAATTTCGGATGTACAGGGCGAGACACTTTTTTGTAATAAACTATAACATGTGATAGAAAATTCTAAGTATTTTAAGACGAAAATTTCAAATTAGACGTGAAAAAAAAGCCAAGAAACATACTTCAAAATTAAATATTGCATTTAAGAATGCATAGATAGAGTTAAAATTTTATACAAGACCGTATTAGCTGTTTTGTTGAATTAACACATAATATTGCCATCTACCTGGACCTGCAAATATATCTATAAAAATAGGGCCACATTTTAAGTTGTTTGCACTATTTTGGTTATAAAAAAAGACGATGTAATGTCTTATGCGAAAGAAGATATGGAAACCATGAATAATGGAGATAAAAATTCTTGAACGCGCCCCAAAATCTAATATAGAATTCCTTTTTGTCTATAAAAGTGGGCATATTTTTAATATGAAAATTCTTCAGGTATTATTCGGCGATTTGCTACAAAAATACGACGGAAGATTTGTCCTTTATATATCCGTAGGTTTTTCTCATAAAACACTGATCGAAACTCGGATTTCGTCGTTTATAAAGGTATTTCCTTTGTGGCCAAAACAAATTACCAACTACAGATTGACGGATAAACTTAATTTTTCGCCCCATGTGCCTCAAAATTGAATTCGTCAAAGTTTGAAACATAATTAAAATTGGATATGCTCTTGCTTTTCTCCGTCGAGAAAATTAAACTCTGTCAGCAATTTTTGAAGTGTCCTTAGCCCGAAATATCGATTGAAGCGGGATCTTATATATCCCGCTCATGAATTTTAATGTTTTCGCGTATTTTACCGAGGCCTTGAAATTGTGAGATGCTTGTTTTGCATTTCGCCAAGCTCCTAAATATCGAAGAAATGTTTTTTAGAATGTCCCGTCTCAAGATGTTATCTCTAGCGATAATCTGAGACCTTTACCTTTGAAGTTAATTCGTTTAATAAGTTAAAAGCTTTTACGTGTTTTAGAACACTATGGTAGCAGCAAATTTGAAAAATACGTCAGTGGATCTTGTTATAAAACTTGTGGATAATATATTTTATATTACACCTTCTAAGGCGGTTTCTAGAATATAAATTCAGGGAAAAAGTATTGATCTCTCATCAAACTTGGTCCCTTCGATAAAACAAAAGAGTCCCATGTAAATTAATTTGCCCTTTGGGTCGTAACCAGAGAAAGTCTTTTCTCTCAGGCGAAAATTATTTTTTTTTTACTTCATTCCGCGCGTTTGTAAGGTCTCCTAACTGCTTGTTATATGTCAGGAATAATTACTGTGGAAGAAGCGCTTGTCTTTAATTAACAACAACGATCAAACTTTCATAACTAATTTACACAGGGAACAACGTCTCAAGACGAGCAAAGCTTAAACTAAATTTTGGAGCGCCTCGAAGCTGTTATGTTAAATGCGAGAATAAAAAACCGCTAATTTTTGTCACTTAGAAATTTTTTTTTACTAGCGTAATTTTGTGCACAGATGAGCACTTTTGTATATAGATCGTCTTTGATGGCGATTAGTGAGAAAACGGTTAGAGCTACGATCTTCTACATTGCGGAATTCGACGGAGCGACTCAAAGTTGATAAAAATTTGTTATTTTGATGTGTCAGAAGAATTAATTTAGCCTTAGCGCATATTTTTTCGAGACACGCATATTGCAAACAAATGTATACCTACATCTCGAGGTGCTGCGTCGATTGGCGCAGAATGTCGTAGCTCTAACCGTTTCCGCGTAAATGGCCTTCAAAGTCAAATCGAAAGTGAAAACTCTATAATCCGTTTTTTTTTTAACACTTTGTTGCTGCGTCCGGATTAAGTATAATTCTACCGTGAACTGGAACTTTTCCTAAGTAAATCGACCAGCCGAATCGATTCAGCATGGTCCCGAAGGCGTAGGGCTCACCGGTTTCGAGCAAATATTTTCTTCGTAAATTGGACCCCTCGATTTTGGAGGTATTGGACAATTTTGGACATTAAATACGAAATCTCGGAAACGACCGGACGAAATCGAATTTAACCTTTATTCCCGTCATCTACTGATCGAACTACGTCGGAAAAACTTATTTTCGGGGCAGGTTAACATTTTCGGAAATTCAAAAAAGTGCGCTGGCCGGGGATTTAGAAACTTCCAAGTTAAATTTTATACCGGATTTTCGGTTTCTACGGGCCAAACTGCGTCGGATAAGAATGTTTCCAAAGGGGTTGACCCCCCGCAAATCTCAAATAGGTAAATGTGTTTTTTTTTTGGATTTTTCGCGATGAATCCAACACACTCGCGCTTTCTAACCAAATCCCAAAACAAAGGGTGTTTGTTGATTTTTATTTGTTAAAATCGGATGAAGCTCACAGCTAGGGGGGCCGTGAGTCGCATATTCATCGAATACCCCCATTTACATAGCCGCTATGCTATACAGCGATTTAAGCAGAGTACAGGGCCGTATTGGGCCGGACGCTATCGATCGCATAACGAATTTGGACTCGCCATTTCAATTAGAGTGGAATAGGGGATCGGGATGGGACTCGGTTGAATGCTCTAACCCCGACGTTTGATCTCGGAAACGGTCGGAGACCGGCAAATATTTGGGCCTGAAGTTTACTGGCGCAATATTCATATTTTGTGCCGATCGAATAAGTTGTAAAGTTGCGGACAAAATATTATAGTCACGCGATGTGCTTCGGATTCGTGCCACAGAAAGACATCTCCAATTTGTATTTTTAAGTTTGTTTCGCGTGAAAAGAAGTTGGCAGGTTTTATAATTGATTACTTTTCATTCTAAGGAAATACAAAGCAAAGGCTTCAGAAAAAAAATTATTCTAAGAGGACCGGGACAGACTTTTTTGAAGATCTTGCGCTCTTCGCCAAATTTGTTTCGACTTTTTCTTAGCGATTTTTCATTTATGATCAACCACTCATTTTTAAATACAATTTGAAAGTAACAACATACGAAAATCGATCGATAAACATCAACAATAAAAATGCCGTCGACTTTTTCTCACCACCGTTTCCGCCGCCGTTGTTGTTGAGCGTGTTGAGCAGCGAGGCGGCGCTGTTGATGCCTCCGCGCGTCCTCCTCAATATCCACAGCATGCTGCGACCGGGTGCGGCGAGGCGGCGAGTCTGACTGCCTCAAAATTCGGGCCGCCGCGGCCCTCTGGGATGTGCGCGCTCGCGCCCTTCGTCTTTTTGGGGGTGGAAATTTGGGATTTTTAAGATTCGAAAATAAAGGACGCTTCTAAAAAGGGCTCCACGCAAATGTACGGCGTATAGAAATTGTGAAATATTGTTTTTATTATACTTCTATTGAAAACGCCTTATTTTCATCTCTTTTAGCAATAATGAAAGATGGGGTTTTTCGGGCTAGCGCACGGAAACAGCGCATGGAAAAACTTTCCGTGCGCTGAATAAAAATACCGAATATATGGCTTTAAAATAGAAATATACAGCAAAGTAAACTAAATTTAAGAAACTCTATATGCTCTCTGATATTTAACATATACCTATTTTGTATTTTAATTCGTGTTTCAATATTTAGATACATTTCTATAATATTTTTGACGTTTTATTCACCTTATCCGACAATAACTAATTTACAACAAAGTACCGTTGAAATAATTTGAGAGTAACCATGGAAACGCATCATACATACCAAACACTATATTGTCTGCATTGTTTATTTTTTGTCAAATAAATTTATTATAATATGCCGATAAAATGTTTTAAGTTTCCGTTTTCAAAGAAGTATAATAAAAAATATCGTCCAGAAATAGAGTTTTCCGTGCTTGCATGACTTCCCGTGTTCGGCTGTGCCTCACACGGGAATTTGTCACGCGCGCACGGAAAAATCTTTATTTCCAGACTCGTAATGAAATATACTATTAGGTATATATTTCTTAAAATATTCCTCATATCAAAAACATGTTTAAATAAAAGTGTTAGGGGAAATTATTTCCCGTTTAGTGATATCAAGCAATCTTTCGTAGCACAAAAAATGTGGTTGCCATGGTAACCGATTTAATTTTTTTAAATGGCACTATATACTTTTTTTGGTGAAAATTGATACATTGGACTTTTCTGAATACGATACAATACAATTTTAATGGGGTCGCATAAGAAAAAAAAATAAAAAAAAAAAAAGTTTTCTATTATGCTATTATCAAATTATTAACATCAAGTTAGCCATGCCAAAATCAGAACAATGGGAAACTGTCACTAGCTGTCACTAGCTGTGTATCTGTGTACATTGTTACACTAAACGAACTTTTTTACTCCATTTTCTGTGTACTTAAGTACTTAGTATGTTAACCTGTATTCTTTCAGTTTCACTTAATTCAAGCGCCATTATAACTTACTAAGTACGTAAGTACACAGAAAATTGAGTAAGAAAAGTACGTTTACTGTAACAAATGCACACAATTACAAGCAACTGACAGCTAGTGACAGTTTCCCATTGTTCTGATTTTGGCATGGCTAACTTGATGTTAATAATTATTTTGATAAACATTGTCAATAGCATAATAGAAAACTTATTTTTTTGTATTTTTTTCTTATGCGATCCCAATGTTTCAATTTTCACCAAAAAACGTATATGGTGCCATTTAAAAAATCAAGTCGGTTAAGATGGCAACCACATTTTTTGTGCTACGAAAGATTGCTTGATATCACTAAAGGGGAAATAATTTCCCCTAACACTTTTATTAAAACAAGTTTTTCATATGAGGAATATTTTAAGAAATATAAGCAATATTCCACAATTTCTATCCACACTGTATATTCTTGTTTTATTTGGCCCAGAGAAAAATACCCCGTACATTTTCGTATTGAATCTCTTTGAGTGGCCCTGTTGAACATTTAACTGTTTTGAGGGGGATCCATGGCATACTTGACTCGTCAGATAGGTGCCTTTAAAATTATTATTTTGCTCAATTTTAACAACCTACAGAATGGAACTCTCTGTATATATTTTGTTCAAATGTGGTATATGTTTTTTTTTGGCAAAGTGATTCTAAATGAACAGCAATAAATATTTAAACTTTATCTTTATTACTAATATACCTAACAAAAAGCCAAAAAGCCTTACAAACTAAAAATTATTGTATATAGATTACCTAATACTCCAAATAAGTCGTAGTTAATTATTATACATATTTTTTACAATGTTTTCGACGATAAAAACACAGGGGACTGTTTAACATACGCGTCCAACTTTGTCTTAAACAGCTCGGACTGTATTGGTTCGTTCAAGCTACACGCCGGATTTTTTACGACATATTCTACGAAAATCTAAAAAGGAAACATTACAAACATTCCCTCGAATTTAACAACTGCCACAGTTGACTTCTACCTGGCTGTATATTTGTTGGAGGAGCTCCCGCACCCCATGCGAATGTATATCGGTGTTCAAAACGAACTTCAAACCAGTCGGAGTTTCGAAATAGTGCAACGTATACTTCGACGTCTTATAATTGAGGAATCCCTCTTTGACGTCCAGCGGGGATATTTTATTCACGAAAGACTTGATGGAGAAAAGCATTCCGTACATTAGTTTGGCCTCCTAAAAATATGCACCGCCTAGGTACATTGAACGATCAAACTTAAGGCAGACTTTACCTCTTCCCTAGTCATACCGCATTGTTTTAATCGGTTCCATTCTTGATAATATAGCAGGGAGCCAGCTTTGTCGAAAATGTAGATGTTGTGAACAGTCATTTCGTTAAAAACAGTTAAATAATTAGGTTATAAAATAGGAGGTGCCAGTTGTCAACGATGGCGCCTGAAGGAAGGCAACCAGGCACACACGGCTGCGTATGCATGGTTGCGTACAAGGCCCTGTGTGACTAGTTGCATAAGCGAATTTCCAGTATACAGGGCGTAAAAATTTTAAGATTTTCAAATTGTCACATTTTTTTGGGAAAAAAAATTAATTTTAAAATTGTTCTCGTTCAGAATTAAATTTGACATTTAAGAGTGTATTGAGTTCCAATTTTATACAGGACTTTATCAGATTTTTTTTTATTGAATTAACACAAAAGAAAATTCGATATAACGCCCTTGCTACAAAAAACTTACTCGCCCTGTATAATCTGTAGATTTACTGATTATTTTTGTTTCCGAAATTAGATAAATAACTAAATTTTTATAAACTATATACAGGGTGAGCGAAACTCGGCGACCTGCAGGACTACTGCGGGAACACGAAAACTCAAAATAAAATTTCGAAAGGGGGTTCTTAATAATGGGACATACTAAGGTCCAATTATAACCGAAAATTTGCTTTTTTGATGTTTGGAAAAATGACCGCTGTGACGCCATCGATATTATTTTCCCAGAAACATACAATTTTTTCCCTACATATTTGAGTTCCCTATATAATTATTTGAGTTTGAGAAAAGCAGGAGTGTTTTTTCTTCTAAATAACATATATTAAACAGAAGTTTTTTTGTAATGTTTTAAAAAATAAGGCAAAGCTTTTAAAAATATAAAATACTGCTGGCATGTTATTACGCATACCTCCTATGCGTAACAATATTGTGTGAATGAGTTGCGCCAATAAAAGAACATATTAATAAATAAATATTTCGATCACGTAACTACTTTTGTTGTTATTGAACTGAAATGATCTTATTTTAATTTAAATCTCGCATTCTTCTTCTCACGATGTACCTATACTACATGCGTACGATATTTCGAAATTGAACAACATGTACACAATGTGTTGAAAGGCGAATTTTTAAAATATTGCTATGCATTTACATAATTTAGACGCAAAATATAATCTGCGAAGAACACAAACAAAATTAAGCGATTATGTACGAATTGGGAAACGATATACAGGGCATTACCGAGATAATCGACCATTATCTGTGATAAATAATGAATCGAAGCACGCTTCGAAGTTTGCGAAATTCGAACTATAAAATGTTATGAACAAAAGTATAGAGATCCTCGTCTCGAAGTTACGAACCTTAGTTTCATTTTCTTTTTAGTTATGTATACCTATAATCTCAGAAACAAATATAAACTTCGTGATCAAATTCAATCAGTTCCTTGAGAAATTTATTGGTCAGATCTCGGATCTCGAATCTCGAGTAGATATTTTCTCTGTAGGAGTATTTTACGCAGAACGCCGGTATGGGAACTTTATTCAGGCTCGTGTCGCACATTTTCAAGAGATTTTATCATAGATTAGCGCCGATCACAGATCAGCAAGCCTTTGTATAGAAATTTTATATGTTAGACTATTATAATCACATGCTACATGATTTTTTCAATTAATACGCGAACATGTGTAGCCTATTTTTTACCATAAAAGCACAAATCTATACAAAAATACATTGTGCTTATAACGTAAGAAATAATAATTAATTTTGAAACTATTTCTACTGTAAAATATTGTCTCTGATGATCCTATAACTTCCTTGTGGTGTGGGTGGTATTTTACCAGAAACATCGAAGTCTAGCGTCACGCGAAGCTTCTACATATGGCGTCATTATTAAATTACGTGGGTTTAAAAGTGTCAATTTCGCAATATGCCAATAAACCATATTTTAATTTAAAGGAATAACAGGCGTAAAATTACGTCCAGCAGAAAAGCTCGGGTGTTGCGAACATTTTGCGAAACGCTACCACAACGCACTGCCAATAATTCGGTTGTAAAAAGTTTGCTGTGCCACTGGAGAATCAATTTGTCGAAAGGCCGAGCGCGGCGACGTTTTGGTTTGCGCCAATCGACGCAGCGACCAAAATATATTATCGTCGGACTTCGAAAACATTTATTCAAGCCTTTGCGCATATTCTTCAGGGATATTGCAAATTTTCTAGGAGATTTCAGTGACCACTCAACTTTGGGAATTATTTGTTTGCAAACGGTTAAAGCTACGATCTTTTGCCTTGCAGAATTCGACAGAGCGACTCAAAATTGATCAAAATGTGTTCTTTTGAGGCTGCAGAAAAATATATTCTAGTCATAACACACATTTTTCGGAGATATTAAAAATTTTCTTGAAATTTCAATTACCACTAAACTTTGGGAATTATTTGTGGGCAAACGGTTAAAGATACGATCTTTTGCCTTGCAGTATTCGACAGGGCGACTCAAAATTGATCAAAATGTATTCTTTTGAGACTGCAGAAAAATTTATTCTAATCATAACGCATATTTATCCGAAATACATATAGCAAATTTTCAAAATGTATTCTTCTGAGGCTGCAGAAAAACGTATTCTAGTCATAACACGTATTTTTGGGAGATATTGCAAATTTTCTTGAAATTTCAATTACCTACCACTCAACTTTGGGAATTATTTGTGGGCAAACGGTTAAAGCTACGATCTTTTGCCTTGCAGTATTCGACAGGGCGACTCAAAATTGATCAAAATGTATTCTTTTGAGACTGCAGAAAAATTTATTCTAATCATAACGCATATTTATCCGAAATATAGCAAATTTTCAAAATGTATTCTTCTGAGGCTGCAGAAAAACGTATTCTAGTCATAACACATATTTTTGGGAGATATTGCAAATTTTCTTGAAATTTCAATTACCACTCAACTTTGGAAATTATTTGTTTGCAAACGGCTAAAGCTACGATCTTTTGCCTTGCAGCATTCGACAGAGCGACTCAAAATTGATCAAAATGTGTTCTTTTGAGGCTGCAGAAAAATGTATTCTAGTCATAACACATATTTTTCGGATATATTACAAATTTTCTTGAAATTTCAATTACCACTAAACTTTGGGAATTATTTGTGGGCAAACGGTTAAAGCTACGATCTTTTGCCTTGCAGCATTCGACAGAGCGACTCAAAATTGATAAAAATGTGTTCTTTTGAGACTGCAGAAAAATTTATTCTAATCATAACGCATATTTTTCCGAAATATTGCAAATTTTCTTGAAAATTAATTACCATTCAATTTTGGGAATTATTTGTGGGAAAACGGCTGGAGCTACGATATTCTATCTTGCGCCAATCGACGCAGCGACTGAAAACGAACGAAATATAACGAGCGCGAAGTCGTATAAAAATCAACGAAAACGCGGGGCAAGACTTTTCCAGTTGGCAATTCGAGTGGACCCATCCGAAAATTAAAAAACGCTTAAGGGGCATCGTCGCGGAATTGTGGGATGAAACCTACGGACCATTTCGAGTCCAAGGCCCCCCTCCTAATCGTCCACATTGATTACCAGGAAAAATTAAAGGCGCCACCATTATGACATCGACTGCGAAGATGCGTAATAACAGTAATCGCTGGAAAAAACTGCAAAAATCGCGAAATCTCGCCAGAGGCACAGACGCATCTCCGCGTTTTATTTATTTGCATTTAGATTGAATTTAAAAATTGTGGAGGTCGAAGGAGGTTGCAACTACATAATTGTATTTTTAGTCAATTTCGTTCAAGGAAATTTTAGTAGGATAAAACTCTTCTGCCGTTGACCTCGAAGCAAAATTTCCCACAGGGATCGCACATTTTTGATACAAACTCCGTAAACAATACGTTTTATTACGCAACCCAGATTTGCGAGACGATGATACTCGGTGACGTAACAACCGGGACATCTGCAAGAACAAGAGCGTCGTGTGTAGTGTCCCCTGGGTACTTTTCGTCTTTCGAAATTTTCATCACGAAGTCGGGCCATCGGTGTCGGCACTAGCGATGATTTTAAGGCAAGCCACGAGAATGATGATCCAACTAGTCCATAATGCGGGGCTAGTTTGCATAGATTTGCCGTTTGCATAACCGAAAATTGGGGGACGAAACGTCAGGGGAAAACTAAAAAAAACACACACACCGGTGATTTTTTCACTTTCACATTGTCGCAACGGCAGCTCGTTAGGTCCAGACATAAAAAAAATCAAGGCCGATAACATTGCTGACCCCTCGTTGCCTATCTGCCGCATTTTACAACTGCGAGCCAAAAATTCGACCATCTCATCGTTTCCCAACAACCCGCAGTTTCGACACTGGAATCGTGCGCGAACGAGACGAAACGCAAGCGGCAATTATAAAACCTAATGGCCTATAAAATTGCACACATGCTTCAAAAATAGAAGCTTCGTGAGACGATCGAAGGGCGCGCGTTTTTTTCTCGTATTTTCTCCGCCACCTTCTCTCTTCCGCGCCGAAGATCGTACGTCCCACGAAAAATGTTGCCCAACCGTTGCATTTTTGAGACGAACGGCGAAATGAAGATGGTACTCTCCGCCGGTTGGCCACCCAAAGGGGATGAACTTGTTATAAAAGCGGGGCCATGGAGGCGCACAGGCAGTTCTCAGCCGCTGGCCGCACCGCAGCTTGGTACTGGACCAAAAGTGAGAGAATAGTGACAGTGGTTTTTTGTTAATCGTTCTGAGTCGGTTTTTTTTTGGTTTTAGGAGAAGTAATATGGGATGGATAACAATCGGAATAAGTGAGTAAAAGTACTACTATTTTAATTACTGTTGAGAATACGGGATGTCAAGGTTTTTCAAAAAATAAAATGAAAAAGAATATTTTCTGAACTACCCAAGGTATTTCTACCAAATTTGGTGTGCCTTAAGATGCTTGTACAGAAAATGTGGAAATATTACATTTGTCAAGTCACCAGTGGTGGAGAAAAGGGGAATATTTGATATTAATGTACTGAAAAAAAAAAGTACGGACCTTACAATTTCTAATTATAAGAATTATATTAAATCTAGACAAAGCATATATTTTCTTTACAATACATCCCAATTTTCATTTTAAATAATCTAAATTTTTCATCATTTTTTTATATCTCTTGCTATATCATAATCCCATGTAAAACAATTGATTTTGTCCAATAAATGATGTGTTATATTTTTTATCTAAGTAAAAATGTTGATTATCTCTTATATTATAATTATTATTATCATGATGAATATATTTAAAATTTTCACAGAAAAAAATTGAAATATAGTCCTGGACAAAATTAACGCCCCAACATACAAAATTTCAAATTATATTTTACATTATTTTGCGTGTCTACTAAGAATATAAATGATAGGCTTTGGACATTTACTACTATCCTTGTTTTCTCTGTTATAAACAAGGCTACTATTAAACTAATAATTAAATAATGCAATTTGTGGCTTTTCATTTAGTTTCCATTAATTTATTTTTCCATTAATTTATTTTAAAAAATGCAATTTTTGTGGGGATTTATTATGTTCATTTTAGATATAAAAATAAACGTATTTCTCAGTATATTTTGATTGATGCATCGAAATTATATTCATATATTTGTTACAATTTAAAATAATTCTAAAGGCTTTATTATGTAATTTTTGTGAACAAAATGGTAGAACAATATTGAAAATGAGGAAATATTATAGATTTAAATACACTCGATATACTCGATAGCATGCCAATTCTTTAAATAATGTTTTAGACAAATAAATGTGTTTGTTAAAATTTAAATTTCTATCCAAAAAAATCCCAAATATTTAATTTTGGAAATAAGCTCGATATTTTTATTATTTATTTTCAAATCATGTAAAACTTTAATTTATTTTCTTATTAGAGATAATCATAAATTTTGTTTTGGTAACATTTAATTTTTTGTTACATAAAAATATGTTCGAATTATTTAAATGTTCTAGTAAATTATTTTCAATTTCATCCAATTTATCACCTACACAAAAAAATAACATATCATCAGTAAAAAGCTGAATTTGACTTTTTTTTATACAACTTACATTATTAATATAAATAGGTAATCAATAAAAGGGGTCCCAAAACATATCCCTGCAGTACACCATTTTTACAATAAGAGTTTTTTTTGACACCTTTTCTTGAAATTTTTTAGGCATCAGGCCTATTATTTAAATAATTTTTCTGAATTTCAATATTAACTGTTTAGAAAACACGTTCTGGATCTAAAAAGGTAACCCCAACAATTTTACCTTTATCAATTTCAGATTCCCAATATCTGCATTATCCAGAAATTCATTTAACTGGTTTTTAACTATAATTTCCTATAATTTCTAACACTATTTCAAATGGCCAAAATAAGCAGATGTAAACTAAACCCAAAAACCCCTTTTGTATATCAAATTTTTTCTTAACTTTATATCCATCAATGAAAGACTCAAAAGTTCCTTATTTATTTGTTTTAGTACAATTTATTCTATTGTATCATTGAGTAAAGGAATAATACACTGCCCATTCAAAACAAATTACACAACCGATTCTCATAATACAATAATTTAACACGAAGACCACACCACTTATTATAAAAAGATTATCATAGCACCCATACTGTGTGAACTGGCACAAAGAAATATATTGCCACACCGAACTGAATTAGGAACATTATGCAAATGATTTACATATATTCTTTTTACTCTTTCAGCCCTGCTAGCCCTCGCCCGCCACCTATCGGTAAGCCGCCCAAATTTCCCACCCTCAAAATTCTCTAATCGACCATCAACCTTAGGCGCAGCAAGGCTACAACTACCCATCACCGCAAAGACCATTTGAAGGTGGTCCCACATCGCCGTCACCTTTTCCCGGCGGTACCCCGACACCAGGAGGCAGTACCGGGTACCCAGCGGCCGGACGACCTTCGGGTGCTCCGTTCCCACCTAGCAGAGACTCTCCCGGACCTGCAGGGTACCCGCAAGGACCCACCGGCGGGTACCCCAGCACCCAAGCACCCGGTGGTTACCCCCAAGGACCTACGGCTGGTTACCCGAGCACGCAGAAACCCGGAGGATATCCGCAGGGACCTACGGCGGGGTACCCAAGCACCCAGATACCCGGAGGGTACCCGAGTTCTCAGGCGCCAGGACCATCCAGTCCGGGAGGGTACCCACAAGGACCGTCTGCCCCCGGAGGAGAGTACCAGCCAGGAGGTCAAGGTACGGGAGGGTTCCCGAGGCCTGGGTTCCCGGCACCGGGACCAGGAGGAACCTTCGAGGGAGGCGATGGTGGACAGTACGACGAAGGAGACTATTCGGCCATTCCGGGAGAACCCGACAAGGATTACCCGATATTCTCTTACGTTCCAGAAACTTCGTTTAGGTGCGACCAACAGCAGTACCCCGGGTACTACGCCGACATCGAGACGAGGTGCCAGGTATTCCATATATGCGCCAACAACAAGACCTACGACTTCCTGTGTCCGAACGGCACCATCTTCCATCAAGAATATCTGGTGTGCGTCTGGTGGAACCAATTCGACTGCAACTCGGCGCCATCACTATTTGGGATTAATGCCAACATATACGATTATTCGATTGTAGGAATAGGTGGACCCAGGGGGCCATCTGCAGGTTTTCCGGGGGCTGCCGGACCTACGGGAGGTTATCCGGGACAGCAGGGACCGACTGGAGGTTATCCGGGACAGCAGGGACCGACTGGGGGCTATCCGGGACAGCAGGGACCGACTGGAGGCTATCCAGGACCGCAGGCACCAACGGGAGGCTATCCAGGACCTTCTACTGGGTACCCAGGCACTGGTAGACCTACCGGAAGCACACCAGGTTTGCCAGGACCGAGTGGACCAACGGGAGGCTATCCGGGACCGACAGGAGGCTACCCCGGACCATCTACAGGGTACCCGGGTACCGGCAGACCTTCGGGAAGCACGCCAGGTTTTCCAGGACCGAGCGGATCAACGGCAGGCTATCCGGGACCGACAGGAGGCTACCCCGGACCATCTACTGGGTACCCGGGCAGCGGCAGACCTTCGGGAAGCACGCCAGGTTTTCCAGGACCGACCGGAGGATACCCAGGATCTTCCACCGGGTACCCGGGTACAGGTAGACCTTCGGGTACCACTCCAGGTTATCCAGGAGCAGGGACGAGCTACTTACCGCCTCAGGGGGGGCCCGGACAGTATCAGACGACGCCGAGGCCCGGGGCGGGGTATCCCAGCACTCCGGGGTATCCGGGTAGTACCGCAGGTTACCCTAGTGGACCAAGCGGCACTCCGGGGTATCCTAGTGGACCAAGTGGTACTCCGGGGTATCCTAGCAGACCAAGTGGTACTCCAAGTTATCCAAGTGGACCAAGTGGTACGCCAGGGTATCCGAGTGGACCAAGTGGTACTCCAGGGTATTCGGGTGGACCAAGTGGTACTCCAGGGTACACAGGTGGTCCAACGCCGCCCACAAGAGAGTACCTGCCACCAGTCGGCAAGTAAGATGGATGAAATGTTCCGTTACCTCGCAGTATTCTTGGTTTTCTTTTAATTTATTGTATATAATGTAAGTGATGACATGTTTCTTTATATGTACGTATTTTTATTTTCTATTTACAAGCAGCAATGTACAAAATATATGTTAATAAATGAATGTATATCCGCTCGGGGTACTTTATTTGAACTTTCCACAATTCGAGACGGTTCTAAAAATGTTTTTTAATGCCACAATGTACGCCGCAGAACGCAGGTCAAGACCTAATTTGTAGTCATATAAGTTTTTCAAAATTTCCTAAAAAAAAATCACTTTTTAAGAAGTTTCTTTTTACTTTTCTAGTCACCTACATGACCAATCTCTAAATACACACAATCCAAGGCATTTCCGATAAAATTCTGGTCCAGATAGTTGGTAGAAGTAACATTTTTACCGCCTACGGCCAATTTTTTGTCGCAAGCGAAATTTCGGACAATGTCGACGTACAAATTGTGCGCGTTTTTCAGCGCATTTTCACAAAACAATCCGCCCCGTTGCAGTGTCCCGACATACTCGAAATATCCAGCAATATTTGTGCCACTGCCGGCGTAAATATCGGGTATAACTAATTTATTCGAACCCTCCAAAATTCTTTGGGATGTAGGAGTTACCGGACCATCTGAGGCCTCCAAAATAATTTTCGCTTTTACGTCTCTTGCCATGTAACATATGAGACTTTTATGTGGCCCTGCCAGTATCAAGATATCGCAATTTTCTGTGAATATTGTGTCGTTTTGATCGGGTTTCGTTAGGCCAAAGTTTTGGATCGAACCAGTTTCTTTTAAGTGGGAGAAAAGTTTCTGAAATTGTTTTTATTTTAGCTATAGCCTTTTTTTGTATTTTTTTTTTACCATAAGATCTATTCCTTTAGAATCGTACAAATAACCATCATACTCTTTTACGCCGACACATACAGCCCCATTTTCTGCTAGCAGTGTTGCCAGGGGTGTTCCAACTTTACCTAGACCCTATAAAATGCTCGTTTAAAAAAATACTTTGATGAAACACGAGTCTACCTGTATTATAAAAGTTTTTCCTTTAATTCCTTTTGAAGATTCAATTTTTTCCATCAAGTGGTCGTTGTTTAAAACAAAATTAAGTGCCTTGAAGGCACCTGACGAGGCACATTTGTCGAAATTTTCAATCCCGCCTCGCTCCGGACTCTTCCCAACCGAAGCAATGTTCAGATTTTGTCCGGAATATTTTCCATATGCCCCCGATACCCAGGACATGATTTTTTCGTTGGTATTTAAATCGGGGTGTACAATGTCGGAATTATTAGCGCAATAACCCCTCTTGCACAGCTCTAAAGTGTATAGTTCGACTATGTCCTTTAGTTCTTCTTCCGAGTATTCCTTGTGCGATATTTTGATAGCGGCGCGACACCCGTACATATTTAGGCCCATGCAATGATTTTTAAAAGACGACAAGACCGACAACGCCTTCATTTGATCTCTCGTGATGTTCTTGTCGATTCTCAAGCCGCCTAAACTCGAACTGTGTCCAATATTCTGTCCGTATTGCGCCATGAAACCTCGAATAATTTCGTATGTCCCATTCTTTCTTTTAACGGGGAACCGAATGTCTATTATGGAATTGCACTGGTCCAATATTCTGATCACATTCTCGGTTTTTAAGCCTGGAAATGTCTTCTTGAGGTAGTCGAACGACCGTTCGTAGGCCCTATGCAAGAACCAGTTGGTACTGTCGAAGAATGCCGCATTCGCCAGATAAAAACAATTCCTGTAACGTTCGGGGATTTCGTAGGAGTATCTCCTTTTAGAAATAGTTTGTAGCACGTGTTTTTTAACTTTAGAATTTGATACGAAAGCCATTTGACATAAAAATAATCACGACATTTTTTATGACAATGACATGTGAAAAAGAAAAATTCCACCATGTCTGGCAACATTTTATTTTAAAATTAATGAACGCGATGTTACAGTGTTGAATAAATAATGGTTTCCTTGTGATTTAGGTGCTGAAACCGGCCTCCGAGGTCGTTTTAAATATTTTTTCGACAGAGTTTACATATGCCGCAGATCGTAAGTCGATACCTAAGTTAAGTTTTTCGCAAGTCTTCATTAGGGCCTAGAAAATTATTTTATTTTATTTAGACACTTTAATGTATATTTATATATTTTAGTCTACTTACGGCACAATACAAACTATTACTCTGCTAAACAACTTCAAGTACATTTTTCTAAATACATTTCTAAAATGTCATACCACTTTGGTTAGATAAAAACTATTTCAGTAAGCTGTGTGTCCTGTCGACTGTCAAACCTTCAACATAACCTTTGAAATTTGACAGCTGCACAAAACGACAAAATGACCAGTGTTAGCAATAAGTAAAATTCCGTTATTACAATATATTTAAATGGCTTTTATATTTACGTATTGTCAAATTTTAAACTAATGGCAATTGAATACATGACATGTGCATAAAGAAAAAACTACTATATTTGGGAAATTTTATTTTAAAATTAATGAATGTGATTTTATAAATAGGGTTTTCTTATAATTTAGAAGGCGAGACCGGCCTCTGAGGTTGTTTTAAATATTTTTTCGACAGAGTTTATATATGCCGCAGACCGCAAGTCGATATCTAAGTTATACTGTTCGGCAGTCTTCATTATGGCCTAGAAAATTATCATTTTTTATTTACAAACTTTCATCCACAACTCAAAACTCGTTTTAGTACACTTGCAGCACAAAACAAAGTAATACACAGTTAAATAACTTCAAAAGTGCAGACAAAAATACATTTCTAAAAAATCATTCATTAGTTAAATAAAAACCATTTCAGTAGGCTGTGAAATTTTTGTTTTGTCTGGTCGGCTGTCAACCTATCTGTCTAATTCGACATCGACATAACCTTTTAGATTTGACAACAAAATGACCAGAGTTGGCACTGATTAGAATTATCTATTGAAACGGCTTTTGTTTACGTATTGTCAAATTTTGAACTAATCGTCGCAATTTTTTTACAGATCGCAGCACTAGGTTAGGAATCGAACCTAATTGATGGAAAAACAGTCGGTAATATTCTTTTGAAGTTTTATTATAAATTATGAGATTGGATCTTAAATATCTTAATTACAAAGTAAGGTGTGATTGTAGTCTTAAATTTAGAAGGTCAGACCCGCCTCCGAGGTGGTTTTGAATATTTTTTCCACGGAATTTATGTACGCCGCCGATCGCAAATCCAAATCTAAATTATACTGTTCTGCTGTCTTCATTATCGCCTAGAATACCAATTTGTTTTCGTTTAGTCCTCGGATTTTTAGTTTGAAAACAACGAAAATACATAAAGCTGTTAAAAACTATTTCGTACCTATTTTCATATACAAAAAAAAAAAATAAACGAAAGTGATGAGGTATTTTATATTACAAAGTTTATTAATAGTTTCTGTACATGATACAAATCGTGAAAATAAACATTGAACGTTCTGAAGTAAAAAATAAAAAATACTCTTCGGTTTCTTGGTCCTTAAATATGGAATGTTTTTTTTAATCTTATAATTGTAAAAATTCTCGAATATCACTTTGAAAACGATTAATAGGCGAACCCAGCGGTGCTGGTCGTATGGAAAATTTTCTGAACCGAATTCACGTATGCGGCCGACCTAAGGTCCATACCCAGCCCGTATTCTCTGGCGGTTTCTTTTATCGCCTGAAAAAAAATCAATTTCGGAAAAATCCCCACGAACCAATGAAAATAGGCCGGAAAAATCTACGTTTTTTTTAGTAGAGACAGAAAAAGCGTTAGAGGTTAGAAGGCTTCAACACTATATAAAAGACCCAGGCATATAAATTAGAATAAAAAAAAACGACGAAAAATTTTTTTATTTCTGGTTCACCCTATATATTTTTAAATTAGTGAATCGTATCAAAGAAAAAATAAATCAGGACAGCTCGTCAAGCAATGCTATTTGTTGTATATCGCAAACGTCCACTTTTTGAGAGACTTGTTTGAAAAGTAATTCAAACGTACCATTCGTCTTTTTCACATTAGGCTTCAATTACGGCAACATTCTTGGTACAAACCACTCTAAACTTTATGCCCAGGTATTTTTTATAGGTCAGAATATAAACTTACCCTCGCCGATCGTTCCATCGTGAAATTAAGTCCAGAATGCACGATATCCTTTTCCGAAGCGCCGGAAATTCGCTTATTGAAACTTTCCGAGGGCGTTATCGGAATCGAGCCCATATCCTTGCCGAACTTGCGCTCTAAAGACTCTTGCACCGATTCTAAACGTTCGGGACAACATTAGACACCTTTGAGACATTGTAAACCTCGAAACTTACGCAACAGATGGTAGTTTGAGTCTTTCTCGTACTTGAACGTCAGCCTCCCGTACGATACGTGATTGATGTTTTTCAACCATTCGAAAAACGACACGGTTACACCTCCGGCGTTTATATACAGATCGGGAATGATCAGGACGTTCTTATTTAATAGAATCAAGTCGCCGGCTGGCGTTACGGGTCCATTGGCGGCCTCGGCGATAATCTAAAAGGTTCGAAAACGTGAAAAGTGCCTACGATATATCTTTTTTGTACCTTCGCTTGGATTTTATCGGCGTTTCCCATGTGGATGACCTTTTCCGTGGCGGCCGGCACGAGAATGTCGACTTTCTCGTATAACAGTTCGCCGTCGTACTTTTTGGCATCCGGAAAACCGTTAATCGTCCCCTTGGTCATCCTCCAATCTTCAAGGTCCTACAAAGCTCTACGGTACAAAAAAATTGCCCAGAAAAGAAAACGGTCCCACCTTAGGGTCGATGCCGTTCTCGTTGTAAATGGAACCGTCGTATTCGATGACGCCGATGCATTTGGCGCCGGCACGGGTGAGGTACCGCATGGAGTGCAGGCCCACGTTGCCGAATCCTTGAATAATGAACGTTTTGTCCTTCCAGCCGGGGGCCAGCCCGCACATTTTCATGTAATTCGTCTCGTTGATGAAGTTGTCGATGCCGTGGAAAACTCCTAGATGGGACGTAAAATGTTACAGCAAGAAAACTGAGATTGTGCGCTTTTTCATGCTCTATATCGTGCTTTTTTCAGATTTCAAATATCTCGAATCGTTTTTAAAATATTGAAAAAAAAAGAATTTTTGCAATTTTGGTGAAGGCGCCAGTACTGAACATAAAAAAAAATACATATTATATTTTCTTATCGAATAAAGTTGTACTTTCAAAAACAGTTTTATATCAGTAATTCTGGGGTGCTCTTTGCGAAAAAAATACTCTCGTTTTAAAATTTTGAGATATTAGTGGGTTTTCAGCACTTTGCAAAATAATTTTCAAATTTTTTAAATCCAATCCATGAAAAACATTTTTGGGGATCAAAATTTGCACATTTTAATGCTCTATCTTTCGCTTTTTTCAATTTTAAAATCCCCTGAAACGTTTTCGAAATATCGCCAAAAAACTGTTTGGAACTTTTACAATTTTGGCGAAGGAACCGGTCAACACTTAAAACCCCCTAATTTCTTCTATTTAAACGACATTTCAACTTTGAAAACCCTCTTATACCGACAAACAAACCCTATTCTTTACAAAAAAACGCATTTCGACTCAAAAAAATCTACTTTTAACCTCGAAATCTCTCGTCGAAAATCAACCGAAAATGTTTACCTCTACCGGTGGCCGAAACCCTTCCGTGGATACCGCCCTGGTTGATTGGCTTGCCCGTTACGCAAGCGTGACTGTTGATATCTTGATAGCCAATCGTCTTTGAGTATGTATCGGCCAACCACGACATTTCCCGCTCCCCGGTACCCATGTCCGGAGCCGGCACATCAATACTTGGCCCTAGACAGAATTTTTTCATAATTTTTAACATTATACTATAATAACATTATGTGAAATGAAAAAGACATATATTTTTTGTTGATATCTTGTTGCTACAGCTTGATTTTTATTGGCATTACAAACGTTTTCGAGTTATTAATAAAATGTATATTTTTAAAACACTCTTGAAGTTACTTAATACGTTTCCAGTATTGTGAAACTTCCTAAATATAGCGCCCTTACCGATGAATCCCTTTTTGACCAGTTCCAACGTGAATCTTCTGGTGATTTTCTCGAGTTCGTGTTCAGAGTATTTTTTTGCGTCGATTTTCACTCCCGCCTTGGCCCCCCCAAACGGCACGTCCACGCAGGCACACTTGAAGGTCATCAGGGCGGCCAGCGCCTTCACTTCGTCTCTGTTGACGTCCATCGAGAAACGCATACCTACAGATTTTTGTTTGCATTTTTCGTTAGGTACACTTATAATGTTATACGAGTATGTTTTTTATAGCGCGACTTTAACATTGGACAGAAAATGACAAATGGCAACGTTTGCAAAAATGAAAATAATGCTCCACTATATAAAGAAGAAACTGACATATCTAATATAATGTTGGTCCAGGTTTAACATAATTAATTTTGATTGATTACATACCCACTCCTTGATTTATCCACATTTTTTTGAAGAATAATTTTAATTTGAATAACAGCATTTGTTCAAAGTTAAATCATCAGTATTATTAGGACCTTATCATCTTTTTTATTTAATTAATACCAGGGAACTCTGTGTATCAGCCACTGCTTGCATGGATTTAACGAAATTTACACATAATGTTGCTTTCTACCAACGAACTGTTTGAATATAGTTCGGTGCTTTCTACCTGGACATATTTTATATTTCTATTGATTTGGAAGGCATAAAAAATATTCTATATGTATTTTGAAATTGTATTGCCTTGATCTGTCAGTTGTTAGTCTTGCTACAAAAACAGACTCACCCTGTATTATGGATGCAGTTTTTGTTGGCTTTGTGCAAACAATGAGATAAACGTTATGCTAATTACTAATTAATGATAATGAGAATTAAGTGATACTTGCGCCTATTTAGCGATAAAGATGTTTTATATTTTTTTATCTATCACCATATTTATTATTTGCCCTTTCTAATTGTGTGAATTGGCTACATAGTTATCAACGCACGTGTGTAGCTCGAATTACCGGTTTGCAAATACAGGGTGTTCCGTAATGGTGTGCAAATATTTGGAGGAAGTGTTCTATCTGGACCAACACTATATTAAAGACCCGAGCATGCCGTCATATTTCATTGTTGTTTACGGATTGGGGTGGCGCTACACGACGAAAAAAATGGCGACTTATTATAGGTTATAGGGGGGTATTCTGTGGCTATGGGATGTCAGTTTCTGACGTTTAAAAAACCCAAAATTTTAAATATCCAGCTTTATTACGATTTACCTTCTTTTTACGGTAACGAATTGATTTTGCGTCCAGTATTTGGCAGTTTTATCATATTAATACGGCTTCTCGAGGTAGATTTGTTTGTGATTACACGAAATTTTCGCGCACATGAAGAAAATGGTATGCACAGACCATTAGGTGAATTGCAGAAGAATAAACACTATTTTGGAATTATGGTATGATCTGATCAACCAGCTGAAGAAGCGAAAATTAAAGATATTATTTTGGAAGAGTATTTTTTAACGTATGCAGGAATGAAAATAGAAAATTTTGTTTCTAGCTTCAAAGCGAACCAATAGTCCTCGATATAAAGAAACTGAAAAATCTAATGCGTTTTATGCTTTCACATACTACAACTAGCCATGGACTGCGTTTCAATCCAAAAGGTACCAAATACTCTTGCTTGCTTTTTAGACTCGCTTTTCTTAAGAAAATGTATGGAAATACTATACCATGTGAACTTGTCAAATTAGAGGGACATAACAAATAAATATTTTATTTTATTTTGAATAGTAACTTCGTTGTAACAGACATATTTGCATGTTTTTATTTTATAAAAGATTCTGCAACAATGGTGTTTTAACTAAAACCACCGTGTAAATTTGTTTCCTCGTGTGGCGCCAGTGGCGATCGCTTGAAACAGAGCTACGCACTGGTCTTTAATATAGTGTTGGTCCAGGTTCTACACAGGTTTTATATAGGGGGTCATTATTACGGAACGCCCTGTATATAGTTTGTTATTTGGATAATTATAAATTTATTAGACACCATAATTTTTGGCCGATATTCAAAAATAACACAATTAAGTTCGAGCTCCCATAAGAAAATTTAAAAAAAAAACACGTCTTCTGCAAAGTAAATAAATAGGCCTTAATATTATGCACAGTCGACGAAAGCTAAAAATAAAATATTGCAAACTCAACAACAATTTATTTTTAATTGATCAGCGAAAATCGAAATGGACGAAATATTGGCCGAGGTTACCATCGAAGCCTTTTTTTACGTTCACACTTTTCGGTTGGTCGCCCATCGGGAACCTCCATCGACCCCCCCGCCCGCCCCCTCACCTCCTTTGCAGGGCGTCCTGTGGGTGCTGTGCTGCGCCCTGTACCCCTTGATGATCTCGTACTCGCCGTTGTCCCTCTTGATCGGGAACGCCACCTCGATGATGTGGTCGCAGTGCTCCATGTGGGTCAGGATCCCCTTGACCTTCGCCTTGCGCTGCTCCAGCGTCAGCCTGGAGCCCTTCACCTTGGCCAGATCCTCCACCAGCTTGTCCTCGACGAGGACGCACGCCTTGTGGAAGAAGTACTCGACCATGTCGAAGAACCTCGGCGACGGGTTCTGCGGCATGTCCCTCAGCCGCTCCGGTATGACGTGGTCGGCGTAGGAGCGCCGCTGGCTGGCGGGGGCGGCCAGGAGGCGCGGGTCGCCGCCGCCGAGGGCCGCGCGGGCCCCCCTCGCCACCACCGACCGCAGGTTCAGCATCGTGGCGCGCGCTTACGTAACCGTCTGCGGAGGGGGCTCGGTCCGGCGCTGATGGCGGTCGGGCGGTCGGGCGCGGACTGACCCGGGGCAGCGGTGGGGGTAAAATACGAACCGAATCCGGGAACGTGACCTCGGACCTAACTTTAGTGTTTTGTGAATGCACCTAACCCGTAGATAGGCCTATCGCCAAGGTTCATACCCTCCAAGAACCTTGGCCTACCCCAAGGTTAGTGGAGGTCTGTAGACCCTGGACCTAACCCTCCAATTTCTGCGGCTGCCTTTAATTTTGATGTATAGAATATTTGGTCAGTGTTTAATAGTTCAAGTTTCCAAGTTTGGCGGACACAGCAAAAGCTAGACATATCCGTCTCAACGAAGAGGTGGCGTAGGCCCCATAGTGGCTAAGTTGCTCTCAGAGCAGAGGCCATAAAAAAGGGAAGAATAAGAAGAATAATTTTGATGTTTTGTGACAGATAACCTAACATAATTTTAACCTAGAAATTTTAAGTGCAAAGTGAATTGTTTTCTCCCTTTTTTTATGAATTTCTCATAATGCATATTTAAAATGTACCGATTAGTTTATCAAAGATGTAAATAAGATATAACCTACGAAAACGTGAATTCAAAAGTATTAATAAATGAACAAAAATCAAAATGAACATTTCCTACGTGAATTTGGCGACCTTTTTTCTAGTTTTAAGCTTCAAAAATGTTATTTCCTGGTCTTGGACCGCGCCGGCAAGTTACAATCCGTACTGCTACGTTCGAGAATGTTGCAACAAAGGATGGATAACCAACGATATCGCGGGTAAAGGAACTATTTTTCAAACGTTATTAATTCATTGTTTTGTACATTTTGGTTGTAGGCCTAAGAAAGGACATCCTCGAAAGGGTTTATGGCCAACATTTAGTCGAAGTCGCCATAGACGCGATTGCGGCACACCTAAGCTTTAAGCCTCAAAAAGCGTTGACGTTAAGCTTCCACGGGTGGTCGGGCAGCGGTAAAAACTACGTAGCGAATTTCATAGCGGAAAATTTGTACAGGGAAGGAACGAAAAGCAGTTATGTGCACCACTTTATTTCTAGGATACATTTCCCCACCCAAGATAAAGTAGAGCAGTATAAAGTAACGATACGCATTAAAGACGGTTTTCGGGATGTTATTACCTCTTTTTTAGTTTGAATTATACACGTGGTTAAAAGGCAACATATCGAGATGTCCCCATCAGCTGTTCGTATTCGACGAAGTTGACAAAATGTCGATTGGGCTCATGGACGCCATAAAACCGATGTTAGATTATAGAAACGATGTGGATGGACAAGATTATACCAGCTCGATTTTTATTTTCTTGTCAAACACGGGAGCCGGATTAATAAACGACCACTACGAAGCTTTGTACAAAAACGGCAGAAAGAGGGAGAGTCTAACTTTGAAGGATTTTGACGCGCTGATATCCAAAGGGGCTTTCAACGAACAAGGCTGGTTTAAAAATATTTTCGTAACAATGGTCGAATATATTGCGGATTTTCTAGGAGGATTTTACCATGCCGATCCCATAAGGAGTAGTTTGGTCGATCATTACATTCCGTTTTTGCCGATGCACGAACACCACGTGAAAATGTGCATAAGGGATGAATTTAAGAAGCGTGGCGTATTTCTGCCTAAAGATGAACATATACAGTGAGTGAAATTGTAACACATTTCATAGTTTGAAGCAGCCAGGAAAATATTTGCAAAAAAACTTTTTTAAAAGTCATTTATAATTAAACGTTTATTTCAGAGACGTCTTGGATTATGTAGAATGGGGCCCCGACAGCAGCAAGCTGTACTCGAAGACGGGCTGCAAGAGAATGGACACCAAAGTCGGGGTGTTAGTACAAAGGCACTACCCGTATAGACGAACAGAATTATAAATTGTGATTTTTCTTTATTATCGTGAAATCTAATATACTTTACATATTTTGCTTTAATCATTGTACCAATCTAAAAATAACAAACTAAATGACATAACTAAAAGGAAAAACAACACCCACACCCTGAGGCCGGCATTTCTTTGTATCGCCTGCCGTATTTGCTCGTTGGCCCCCTTCATGTTTTCGGTGGACCCCACCACGGTCGCCGCGATTCTTTCGATGTCCTTCTCTTGCTGCAAAACTTTTTCGGTGAACATTTCCTGCAATTCCGCTATGTGCACCACCTTGCCTTCCATCGTTTTCACCTCGTCCGATATCGTGTTTAATTCGTTAAAAAGCATTTCGTTTTCGCTTTGAAACATTTGCATTTCTTCCGCGGAAATTTCGTTTTCGTAGTCTGCCACGGGTGACGGTAAAGGAAGTCTCTTTTTCTTGGGGGACGAGGAGTCTCCGGAAGCTTCTAGATTAAGTTTTGTAGAAGGTTTCGTTTCCAGTTTGCTCAATTTGTGCGTCTCAATCACTCTTTTCACCCTAATTGCTTTCGCTTCTGTGTAAATCCTCGACACGTTCTTTAAGTATTTTTCTAACGATTCCACGACGGTCTGATAATGTTCTTCTTTCTGCTTCGTCTTCTTGAGTGCCCCGATTTCTTTTTTATATTCGTTTATGAGTCCCTTACAGGACGACACTATATTTTCGGCCGCGGTGTCAATTTTTTCTCTATCGATCTCCGTCATGGTTTTATTCGTAGATAAATAATTTAATACGTTCATGTATGCAGACTTGTTTTCAAGCAGGAAATTCTGCAGGTGTGTAATTTGCTTAACAATTTCCCTGGCCTTCGAAAGATGTACATCCCTATTAGATTTCAATATGTTCGACTTTTGCTCGTTAAAACCCAACGATTTGTTGGTCGTTCTTACGGTTTTTACGCAAGCTTTGAACAACGTCGTTATATCCATTTCGAAAACTAAGGCCTGTGCTAAGGCCCCATATATTTTTATTACTCTGTGGCTAAGGCCAAGTCATCATTTTTAATTTTCAAAATATTGACGTCTCTTATGGTTAAATAAACATCCATATATTTTCTAGGTTATATGGATAAATGAACCCGTCAACCTTTCTATTATGTTTTGTGGGAGTAGCGCCAACGTCGTAAGGCTAACTTCGCACTGGTGCTAGGCGCAAGCGCAACGAGTTTATGACGCTGTGACGTCATCTCTAAAAATAAAGCAATCGAACAGCCAGTGCCGTTCGTGCGGCCATTTTGATGAGCGAACGATTTCGAGGTATTTTTACGAAAAAGTTGCCGATTTTAGGGCAGAAAATTCGATTCTGCTAGGCGTGAGCCCAGTAAGTATTATTGTTTTATTTATTTAAGTGCATTTAAAGTGGTGCTTTCGTTAATATTTGAAGTAATTAATTGGTGATACCACACCCAAGTATTTCTGGGTGTTTTCTCATATTATTCCAATCATCAATTTGATATTTTGGCTGTTTTATTAGAGTCTTTGGGAACCTAAATAAATGGGGGGAAAGATGGCAAATTAACTAATTATTAATTTAGGTACTGTTGGGGGGCCCAATGTGTAGAGTAACAAATTTTTATTATAATGTAAATAAAAAAATTGTTATCTGCTTATTATCTCCCTCAAATCTGAAATCTGTATCATTCTGATATTGAAAGAACGTTGTCATAATGCAGGATAATCTATTTAGAACATAATCAATTAACTAACTAGGTCAGGTCAATGAAAGGCTTCTAAATTCTCAATAACTCTTCTTCACATACCCATATAGGGTCATAAATTTATTATGTCATCTCCAAATATAAACAAATTATTTCTAATGACCTTTGCCACTGCATTCCATAACCATTACTCTATCTAATCATAAAATAAACACTAAAATTGCTTGGATATTTGCCAAAATCAATACCCTTCTGCACGACACACTTCCCCTTTTAGAAATGGATCAGATACCGCCTCCGAAGGAGGTAAAGATCCTCGAAACAGCCGAGGACATCCAAGAACGTCGTCAGCAAGTGCTGTCTCGTTATGACAACTTTAAAGCCGACGCCAGGGCGAAACGCGAGAAGCTCGAAGAATCCCGTCGTTTCCAGTACTTCAAACGTGACGCCGACGAACTCGAGTCATGGATTTTGGAGAAACTACAAGCCGCCTCCGACGAGAGCTACAAGGACCCCACGAATCTGCAGGCGAAGATTCAGAAACATCAGGCGTTCGAAGCCGAGGTCGCCGCCCACAGTAATGCCATCGTCGTCCTCGATAATACGGGACGAGAGATGATAAACCAAAACCATTACGAGTCGGAAACTATTAGAAGACGCCTGGAGGAGTTGCATCGTCTCTGGGAGCAGCTGCTTTCGAAACTCGCGGAAAAGGGAATGAAGTTACAGCAGGCCTTGGTTTTGGTACAATTCATCAGGCATTGCGACGAGGTTATGTTCTGGATAAACGAGAAAAGCGCCTTCCTTTCGACCGAAGAGTTTGGACACGATTTGGAACACGTGGAAGTGCTTCAGCGCAAATTCGACGAGTTCCAAAAAGACATGGCTTCTCAAGAGTACCGCGTGACGGAAGTTAACGAGCTTGCCGACAAGCTTCTGCAAGACGGCCATCCCGAACGAGACCAAATAACCAATAGGAAGGAAGAGTTGAATAACGCCTGGCAACGCCTGAAACAGATGACTTTGATGCGACAAGACAAACTCTACGGCGCCCACGAAATTCAACGTTTCAATAGGGACGCGGACGAAACGGTCGCATGGATATCCGAGAAAGATGTCGTACTGTCTTCCGACGATTACGGCAGGGACCTCGCCAGCGTCCAGGCGTTACAGCGCAAGCACGAAGGCGTCGAACGCGATTTGGCCGCGCTAGAAGACAAAGTGACGACCCTCGGCAAGGAAGCGGACAGATTGGGCGATATCCACGGTGACCATGGCGACCAGATCCAGTCGAAACGGGCCGAAATCGAGGATTACTGGCAGAGCTTGACGGCCAAGGCGAAGGAGCGCCGCGAAAAGTTGGAAGAATCGTATTCGCTCCACCGATTCTTAGCCGACTTTCGTGACCTGGTCTCGTGGATAAACGACATGAAGGCGATAATTTCCGCCGACGAACTGGCCAAGGACGTTGCCGGAGCGGAGGCGTTGATAGAAAGACATCAGGAACATCGCGGGGAGATCGACGCCCGCGAAGATAGCTTCGCCATCGCGATAGAAGCGGGGAAGAATTTGTTGGAGAAGGGGCATTACGCCAGCGACGAAGTTCGCGAGAAGTTGTCGGTCTTGGACTCGGAGAAAAAGTCCCTTCTAGCTTTGTGGGACGAGAGGAGGGTCTTGTACGAGCAATGCCTAGATTTGCAGCTGTTCTATAGAGATACGGAGCAAGCAGATACTTGGATGGCGAAACAAGAAGCGTTTCTAGCAAACGAAGATCTGGGGGACTCGTTGGATTCGGTCGAGTCGCTCATAAAGAAGCACGAAGATTTCGAGAAGAGCCTGGCGGCTCAGGAAGAAAAGATAAAGGCGTTGGACGAGTTTGCGACGAAATTAATCGACGGGGAACATTACGCCGCCGACGATATAGCGCAAAGAAGGGCAATGGTACGTGATTTCTGTTTTTTTCTTTTTATCGGTGAGTGGTAATGTTGCCCTTTTTTAGTTGTTGGAAAGGAGGAAGGCGTTAAAAGAGAAGTCGAGCATCAGACGTGAGATCTTGGAGGACGCCTACAGGTTGCAGCAGTTCGAAAGGGACTGCGACGAGACCAAGGGGTGGATAAACGAAAAATTGAAGTTCGCCACCGACGAAAGTTACTTGGATCCGACGAATTTGGGCGGCAAGGTGCAGAAGCATCAGAATTTCGAGCAGGAGTTGAACGCAAATAAAACTAGGATGGAGGACATTACGTCGACTGGGCAGGAGTTGATCGAAGCCGAGCATTATGCGTCACGTAAGTTACATTGTATTTTATTATCTTTGTTTTTTTTTTTGTATAGATTAACACTGTATAAAATAATATTACTGCAAAGTATTTTACAAAGAAAAAAGTATGTCGTGGATGTGACATATTTAGAAAAAATGTCAGGGTACGTTTGAACTACTTTTCGGAAAGTCTCTGAAAAAGTGTACACTTGCGAGATACATCAACTTAGGGTTCCTTTATAAGGAGAGTTGTTTCAACTAGGGTTCCTTTAAGCCCTGTTTAGAGTCGGCAATTTTTATTGCCGGCAATAAAAATTGTTGACATTTTTGTTGCGCACAAGCGCATTAACTCTGTTTCGAGTCATCTGTGGCAAGTTTTATTGCATTGCAAAAAGTAGCTCCAGACCTATTTTTATTGCAATTGCAATGGCAATTCTAGTATTTTTTTACAGATTTTTGTGCTAACAACCTCAGTAATGAAAAACACTACATAAAACTTAATTTTCTATGTTACTATTAGGATCTTTCTATGTTATTATATGTTGTTATTAGAATCTTTGGTAAAATTAATATAACCCGAAACACTACGTATACAGTCTACACACCGCAAAAACTTCAAATATTTTATTTACTAAATATTTGTTTGGCAGTATTCACCAAAAAATAGAATTGCATTAGATAAATTGTCAACTGTACCACCTTTGCAACAAACATTGCGTGCAACAAAAATGACAAATTGCCGACTCTAAACAGGGCTTTAAGGCCGCTTTACAGCTGGCAATTTTTATTGCCGCAACAAAAATTGCCAGCTGTAAAGCGGCCTTAATCATAAAGGAACCCTACTGCAAAGTATTTTACAAAGAAAAAAAGCATGAGGATGTGACATATTTAGAAAAAAATATCTGGGTACGTTTGAACTACTTTTCGGAAAGTCTCTGAAAAAGTAGACATAATATGCGAGATACATCAACTATTTTAGTTGTCTAACAAATTGTCCTAATCTGTTTTTCTTCAATATGAACCACTGACTAGTTTAAAAATATAGTTGCAAATAGTGTTTTTTACAAAACTCTTAACTTTTCCACACTTTTCCCACGTTCATACAGCCCGCGTCCAATCGCGAATGGACGAAATAATCAACCTGTGGGAGGTGCTCGTCCAAGCCACCGACAAGAAGAACTCCAAACTGCAGGAGGCGTCCCAGCAGCAGCAGTTCAACCGCACCGTCGAGGACATCGAACTGTGGCTGAGCGAGATCGAGGGGCAGCTCATGTCGGAGGATTACGGCAAGGACCTCACCTCCGTCCAGAACCTGCAGAAGAAGCACGCCCTGCTGGAGGCGGACGTCGCCTCCCACCAGGACCGCATCGAGGGCATCACGTCGCAGGCGCACCAGTTCATCGAGCGGGGCCACTTCGACGCCGACAACATCGCGCACAAGCAGCGGGTGCTGACCGAGCGGTACGCGGCGCTGCAGACGCCGATGGCGATCAGGAAGCAGCGCCTGCTCGACTCGCTGCAGGTGCAGCAGCTGTTCCGCGACATAGAGGACGAGGAGGCGTGGATAAGGGAGAAGGAGCCGATCGCGGCCGGCACCAACAGGGGGCGCGACCTGATCGGCGTGCAGAACCTGATAAAGAAGCACCAGGCGGTGCTGGCGGAAATCAACAATCACGACGGCAGGATCGGGGCCGTAGTCGAAGCAGGTGAAACGGACGATTTTAACGAAGCGTTCGGGGGTTTTAGTTCTCTCTTATAGGCAAGCAAATGATGGAAGACGAGCATTTCGCGATGGACGAGATAAAGAATCGAGTGACGTCGCTGAACGACCACTGGGAGAACCTGAAGGAGAAGGCGAACCAGCGCAAGCAGGACTTGGAGGATTCGCTCCAGGCGCACCAGTACTACGCCGACGCGAACGAGGCGGAATCGTGGATGAGGGAAAAGGAACCGATCGTGTCCAATACCGACTACGGAAAAGACGAGGATTCGTCCGAGGCGCTGCTGAAGAAACACGAAGCGTTGATGAGCGATTTGATCGCGTTCGGCAATACGATAGAGAGTTTGAAGGAGCAGGCGAGAAATTGTAGGGTAAGGCGATTTTCGGGGGTGTTTAAACGTTTTTGTTGATTTTTTAAATTCGTAGCAACAAGAGCCGCCCGTGGTTGACGTGACGGGTCGTGAAACGGTACAAGCATTGTACGATTATACGGAAAAATCCGCAAGAGAAGTTTCGATGAAAAAGGGAGATTTGTTGTATCTGCTGAATTCGAATAATAAGGTGAGTTTGTTGTGAAATATTATTCATTCATTTATTTATTATTCTCAACCAACTTGATGGTTCATTATAGAGAATATGATAAAACAATTTAAAATTAAAAAAGAAACTAAATTAATGAAATTAAATCAATCAAAAGTGAGATATTTCTCTAATATTTGATGTCATTTTTAAGTTATTATATATTTGGATTCCATTATGTAATATTGACTTTCTTCCAAAATTACTTTTTACCCTGTCTTCATTAAATTTGTTTGTCTTGGACCATGTTCGTGTATTGCACCATTTTTATTAAAGTTTAGGTTTGAGGGTTTCTTATTTTTTATAACAGAGTGTATAAATATGCAAAGTTTTAATTTATAAATACAACACAGATTTAAATATCCAAAAGGTTTATATATGTTTACTGTAGGTTCTAAAAATGGTAGTCTACAATTTATAATTAATTTTGTTTTGTAAGACGCATAAGTTTTAAAACTAGAAGTTGCAGAACCATGTTAAATATTATAACTTTGAATGAATTAAAGCAAAATATATATTTCTTAAATGCTTCAGTAGTATATAATTGCGAATTATTAAAAAAAATCCTACTAGAGGTGATATAAATTTAGAAGTAGAATCTATATGTTTTATGTTTTATCCCATTTAAATTTTCATTTATAACCCTAAAAATTTTATAGGTACATTTACTATAATTTATTGTTTTATTGCATAAAGTTATGGGTTATATTTTGTTCTGGTCGTTTGGAAATGAACATAAATGATGATGATTTGTTAAAATTTAGTGTCACTTATCCTATATACTTATATGTGATCACTGGATAAATAAATTCATTTCATTTCATTTATTTGATTCAAGCCAAATAATTAAAATTTTTAAATCTTCCAAAATATTTGACCGAATTTCTGAAAAGCTATGCCCAAAATAAATAAGAGTCGTATCATCAGCAAATAGTTTTACAGTTCCTCTGAGTTTTAATTTTGAAATTGAATTGATGTAAATTAAAAACAAAAGAGGTCCTAATACTGAACCTTGCGGTACTCCACAAATTACCGTTTTTTCAGAACTTACATTATTTTCATACCTACTTTATTCTATTTTCTAAGTACTTTTCGAACCAACAGTAAATATATTTCCTCTAATTCCAATGTTGTACAATTTTCTTAACAAAATTACATGATCATGATTATATTCTTTATATAATAACTTATTATGTCATTAATATAAACCTTGTCTAAAATGGATAGACAAGGATAGAAATAATAAATAAAAGGGGTCCCAAAACAGATCCTTGTGGTATACCATTTTTACAAAGAATTTTGTTAAAAATTTTCAATGTCCACTGTCAGACTGAAAAATTGCAAAAATTGTATCAATTCTGTTTGAAAATATATTTCAAGACATTTTTCAAATAAAAGGAGATTTCAATTTGGAGCCTGCGACATTAGGACATTCAGCATTTTTCATGCGTTCATGTGTACATAACTTGCATAATTTTGAACCTACATTTGGCACTATTTTTTTTTAAATCGCAAATCAAATTTTCCCCTCCGTCGTTTAGGACTGGTGGAAGGTGGAGATCCACGACCGTCAGGGCTTCGTCCCGGCCGCCTACGTCAAGAAGGTCGACCCCGGCCTCACCGCCTCCCAACAGAACCTGATCGACAACAATTCCATATCGGCGCGCCAGTCCCAGATCGGCGCCCAGTACGACCGCCTGCTGTCGCTCGCCAACGAACGTCAGAACAAACTCAACGAGACGGTCAAGGCGTACGTGTTGGTGCGCGAGGCCGCCGAACTCGCCAACTGGATCAAAGACAAAGAGATGCACGCGCAGGTCCAGGACGTGGGCGAAGACCTGGAACAGGTCGAGGTCCTCCAGAAGAAGTTCGACGACTTCCAGACCGACCTGAAGGCGAACGAGGTGCGTCTGGCCGAGATGAACGAGATCGCGATGCAGCTGGTGTCGCTCGGCCAGACCGAGGCGGCGCTGAAGATCCAGACGCAGATGGAGGACCTGAACACGAAGTGGACGAGCCTGCAGCAGCTGACGGCGGAGCGGGCGAGCCAGCTCGGGTCGGCGCACGAGGTGCAGCGCTTCCACAGGGACGTCGACGAGACGAAGGACTGGATCCAGGAGAAGGACGAGGCGCTGAACAACGACGACCTCGGCAAGGACCTGAGGAGCGTGCAGGCGCTGCAGCGCAAGCACGAGGGCCTGGAGCGCGACCTGGCCGCGCTCGGCGACAAGATCCGGCAGCTGGACGAGATCGCCAGCAGGCTGGTGCAGACGCACCCGGAGACGGCCGAGCAGACGCTGCTCAAGCGGCGCGAGATCAACGAGCTGTGGACGCGGCTGACGGCCAGGGCGAACGGCCGGAAGGAGAAGCTGCTCGACTCGTACGACCTGCAGAGGTTCCTGAACGACCACCGCGACCTGCTGGCGTGGATCAACTCGACGCTGGGACTGGTCAGTTCGGAGGAGCTGGCGAACGACGTGACGGGCGCCGAGGCGCTGATCGAGAGGCATCAGGTGAGCGTTGGATTTTCGGGGGCGACGTTGTTTTTTTTGTAAACGTTTTTGTTTTTCGTCGACATGCAGAACTACAAGGCTGAGTTTGATGCACGATACGGCATACCTCAGGTAGAAACGGCAAGAGTATGTTGTGTTGTGTGTCCTAACGGGGTTCTTGCGGAAATATTGTACTAACGTCGGTGTGAGTAACGGCACTGTGTGGTTTGGGGGTGGTCGGTGTAAGCACGGTACTAGGATGATGTCGTTTTGAAAACAATTTCCGTTTTGCATCGAGAAAAAGAAATTGTAAAATTCGGCATTCAATTTAGAAGGCTTATTTACAAAATATATATCAACATTCCAATATATCAATATTCTGATATGACGATGTATAACGGACCTCCTTTAGGAGGAGATATTCTAACATATCAATATTCAAATTTACGATTATTGATAGATCTATCTATTAAATTATGTTGATATTTCGATATATTGGTAGATAATTTATCTATTCAGATTTCAGATAAACAGTAAAATTCGCTTTTAATGAACCCATTGACAGCAAACTTCCAGTTAATATGAATCTTTTTTCCAATTTCAGATAAACAGTAAAATTTGCTTATAACGAAGCCATTTACTGCAAACTTCTGGTTAATACGAATATTTTTTTCTTATTCAAAAAGCATCCATAAACACTAATGTATTTATTTCATTATTGGTTATAACGAACTTCTGATATAATATATAACGAACCATATTTAGTTCATTTTTGAATTTTGTTATATCTGGACTTTACTATATTGATATTCTAATATATTGATATTCCAAAATATTGATAGTTTAGTATTTTTTTCAATACAGACTGGTGGAAACTCTTCATTTTTTGTAATACCTTGATTAAATCAATATGTGAATGTTAATATCATCTCTAGGGCTTTGATATTCTGATATGACGATAATATCTATATATAATATTATATTATAATGATATATTGATATTCAAATATACGATATATTGATAGATCTATCGATTCAGATATATCGTTAGTTTAGTTGTTTTTTTTTTTTCAAAACGGACTAATGGAAAATGTCTTATTGTAATATCTTCATTAAATCAATGTGTGAATAACATTACTAAGGCTGAGAAAATATTAATATATTGATAAAAATATCAATATATCGATATACTGAATAATAGTGTTAAAAATATGAAAAAATGTCAATATTCCAATATATCAATGTTTTGATAATATGACAATAATGATAATGTCTATATAATAATATTATATTATAATGATATATTGATATTCAAATATACAGTATATTGATAGACCTATCTATTCGGATATATTGATAGTTTAGTATATATTTTTTTCAAAACAGACTGGTGGAAAATATCTTAATTCTTTTAATATCTTCATTAAATCAATGTGTGAATAACATTACTAAGGCTGGGGAAAATATCAATATATTGATAAATATATCAATACAGGGTGATTCAAAACTATGCGGCACCCTTTCAGGGGCGTAATTTACTCGTTAAAATAAGATGAAAAGTTCATATTAACATGGGTCCAAAAACTCTTCCTTTCGATGATACAGGGTGATTAAACTTTGAAAAAAATATCGATTTTTCTTTATACCTTCCTTATACCAATAAGAATATTAAAACCAAATTTGGTACTCAATAATACCATCATAGGGTGACATAAGAAATGCTAATATCAGGTTGCGAAAGTATCCAGTGGCGGAGGTAAGGGTAATCGGTACCATAAATTAAACAAACAAAAAATAGTATGGCCCTGTACAATACAACAATTTATTATGTTATTGAATAAACAATACAATTTGGAATAAAAAATGCCTCTTTCATTTTTTTTTTCATATCTCTCTCCCTTTCGCGGAATGTTGGAGTTTTCCGATTTGTCTTCTTTTTTCGACTCTAACGCTTTTTCGGGTTGAAGTATGTAACTATTATTTGAAGTAAACGAAATAATTTTCAAATGGAATGACAGTAGGAGTATGTTATTTTTGTTACTAGTAAGGCGCTAAGGCATAAAAAAATAATTGATTGTTAATCGATATTTTTTTGAAAGTTTAATCACCCTGTATTTTCGTAATGAAGAGTTTTTGGACCCAGGTTAATATGAACTTTTCGCCTTATTTTAACGAGTAAAGTACGCCCCTGAAAGGGTGCCGCATAGTTTTGAATCACCCTGTATATCAATATTCCAATATATTGATATTCACATATTCAGAATTATATTGGTATATGGTTATATTGAAATTTTGTTGTAATATAGATTTAATATTAAATATTTAATTTAAATATAATATGAATATATCTATATTCGATCTAAAGGATTCAGTATCGCCCAGCCCTAAACGTCACTATCTGTCGGTGGTTGTCTCATGCACAATACTAAACTCGGACCAATCGAATTTTCCCCAATTTCAACGCCGTACCTTTCCGTGGTCCCGCAGGAGCACAGGATCGAGATCGACGCCCGCGCCGGCACCTTCCACGCCCTCGAACAGTTCGGCCAGCAACTGCTCAGCTCCAACCATTACGCCAGTCCCGAGATCGAGCAGAAACTGCACCAGCTGAACGGGGCGCGCGAGGACCTCGAGAGGGCCTGGATCAACCGCCGCCTGCAGCTCGACCAGAACCTCGAACTCAACCTGTTCTACCGCGACTGCGAGCAGGCGGAGAACTGGATGAGCGACCGCGAGGCCTTCCTGGCTTCGGACGTCGTCGACAGCAACGGCGACAACGTCGAGGCCCTGATCAAGAAACACGAGGACTTCGATAAAGCCATAAACGCGCACGAGGAGAAGATCGCCCAGCTGCAGACGCTGGCCGATCAGTTGATCCAACGGGAGCACTACGCGGCGAAACCGATCGACGATAAAAGGAACCAGGTGTTGGATAGGTGGAGGCACCTGAAGGACGCGCTGATCGAGAAACGCTCGAAGCTCGGCGAGAGCCAGACGCTGCAGCAGTTCTCGAGGGACGCCGACGAAATCGAGAATTGGATCGCCGAGAAGCTGCAACTGGCGACGGAGGAATCTTACAAGGACCCGGCCAACATCCAGTCGAAACACCAGAAGCACCAGGCGTTCGAGGCCGAATTGGCGGCGAACGCCGACAGGATCCAGAGCGTGCTGGCGAACGGGGCGAACCTGATCGAAAAACGACAGTGCGCCGGCTCGGAAGAGGCGGTCCAGAAACGGCTGGAGTCCATCGCCGACCAGTGGGAATACCTCACGCAGAAAACGACGGAGAAGAGTCTGAAACTGAAGGAGGCGAACAAGCAGCGCACGTACATCGCGGCCGTGAAGGACCTGGACTTCTGGCTGGGCGAAGTCGAGAGCCTGCTGACCAGCGAGGACGCGGGCAAGGATCTGGCGTCCGTGCAGAACCTGATGAAGAAACACCAGCTGGTGGAGGCGGACATCCAGCACCACGAGGACAGGATAAGCGACATGAACGACCAGGCGGACAGCCTGATCGAGAGCGGGCAGTTCGACACGGCCTCGATCCAGGAGAAGAGGCAGAGCATCAACGAGAGGTACGAGAGGATCAAGAACTTGGCGGCGCACAGGCAGGCGAGGCTGAACGAGGCCAACACGCTGCACCAGTTCTTCCGGGATATAGCCGACGAGGAGTCGTGGATAAAGGAGAAGAAGCTCCTCGTGGGATCCGACGATTATGGACGAGACTTGACAGGTAAATGAGCGACGATTTAGCCTATAGCGTGTACAAATATCATCCTTGTTATTGCCGTGCTGATTTAACAAAGAACGCTGTTCTAATCCAGGCATAAAATGGGGGAACGTTCATGGTACATTTGAACTACTTTTAGAAAATTTTCTAAAAGTGGACTTTTGCGACATATAAAAACTAGCATGGTCTCGCAACTTAATCTATCTGTTTTTTTTTTCTATATGAACCGCCGACTAATTGAAAATATACAGTTTGGACCACATAATTTCATAATTGCGCTATACAGTGTGGTTATTTAAGTGTGCAACATAAATATGGGACTTTTTTTATTAATTGCACAACCAAAATACAGACATTGCCGAAAGTTGACGCATGTTCAATAATCATATTAGGTGCACTTAGAATGGTTGCAAGTTAAACAGCATACAGGGTAGGTCGAAAAATATAAAAATTGTTCAAGAGTAAAGTACTCTTATTTCAAAAAACTCTGCAAAAGATTATTAAGAAAAGTTGTTTAGAATTAAAAGCTATGCCTCAATACCAAAACATAGCCTCCTAAGAAAAAAAATTTGTTTTCGTCAATTAATTTCCACAATTTCTTAATAAACATTTAAAATAAAAATTTTACACTTTAAATGAGAGTTTTTTAATATACACATTATCATTACTAATGTTTTAACTTGTTCAGAAGAATTTTTGCGAAATTTTAAAGTTTTTTTAAATATCATCGCAACAAACATGAAGTTTGTGATTCCCAAAAAAAAAAATAAAAAACTAAGTTAATTTTACAAATATTGTTGAATTTGAACAAAGTTACGCGAAATTGATTTAATTTTGATTGATTTATAAAATTGTTTAGGGTGAATATTAAAACTAAATTTTTTTAGGAAATTATTGTTTTTCAAATAAAAACTTTTTTTTTCTTAATAACATTTTGCTGAATTTTCTGAAATAAGGGTACATTACTCTTGTACAATTTTTATATTTTTTGACCTACCTTGTATGCTGCTTGACTTGCAACCATTCTAAGTGCGCCTAATATGATCATCGAACATGCACCAACTTTCGGGAATATTTGTATTTTCGTTGTGCAATTAAGAAAAAAAAATCCCACTTAAATAACCACACTGTATATTTTTCCAATAAATAATTTTAGTTTGTTTCTACAGCGTGTCAGTTGTAAATAGACGTTTTTTTGTGTAAATATTTCTCATAGATCTCATAAATATTGAACGGGTATTAAAATATAAAAAAAAAAATAATGACGGTACATTTGAACTACTTTCGATTTTCCCGCATTTCTGATGACGCCGTTCCGCCGCAGGCGTCCAAAACCTGAAGAAGAAGCACAAGCGGCTCGAGGCGGAGCTGGGCTCGCACGAGCCGGCGATCCAGGCGGTCCAGGAGGCCGGCGAGAAGCTGATGGACGTGTCGAACCTGGGCGTGCCCGAGATCGAGCAGCGGCTGAAGGCGCTGAACCAGGCGTGGGCGGAACTGAAGCAGCTGGCCGCCACCAGGGGGCAGAAGCTGGACGAGTCGCTCACCTACCAGCAGTTCCTGGCCAAGGTGGAGGAGGAGGAGGCGTGGATCAGCGAGAAGCAGCAGCTGTTGGGCGTCGACGATTACGGGGATACCATGGCGGCGGTGCAAGGGTGAGAGAAACAAGTCGACGACTTTGGAACGGGTAGAGATGTTGAAATTTTCTTTGCGCCATTAAATCCGGCAGGGTTTAGTTATTTAAGAGAAAGATTTGCAGATTTATAGAACTACGTTTGGTATTTTTTTCAAGGGTTCAAAATTTTCTATTTTTGTGTGCCTCAATTAGTAATGAATCTCCGATAGTTTCAAATGAAAATTATCAGATTCATGCGGAGTTTCAATCAGCAATGTATCTGATAATTTGCATGTCAAACTCCCATAGTTAATGAATATCTGATAGTTTTGAAAATAATTGGAGATTCAGAGGATGCTTTAATCAGTAAAGTATCTAATAGTTTTCAAGTGAATATTTTAACTTACTTTTAATGGATTTGATATTAAATTGTTCGTTTGAACTTCAGTTATCTTGGAATTAAACACGGAGTTTCGATCAGTAATCAATCTCTGATAGTTTTCAAGTGAAAATTATCACAGATTCATGCGGAGTTACAATCAGCAATGTATCTTTGATAATTTGAATGTCAAATTCCGATAGTTAATGAATATCTGATAGTTTTCAATTGAAAATAATTGAAGATTCAGAAGATGCTTCAATTAGTAAAGTAATAATAGTTTTCAAGTGAACGTTTTAACTTACTTTTAATGGATGTGATATTAAATTGTTTGTTTGAACTTCAATAATTATCTTGGAATTGAACACAGAGTTTCGATCAGTAATGATAGTTTTCAAGTGAAAATTATCACAGATTCATGCAGAGTTTCAATCATCAATTATCTTTGATAATTTTATTGTCAAACTCCAATAGTTCATGAATATCTGATAGTTTTCAATTGAAAATGATTGGAGATTCAAAGGATACTTCAATCAGTAAAGTATCCAATAATTTTCAAGTGAACATTTTAACTTACTTTTAATGGATTCGATATTAAGTTGTTTGTTTAAATTTCAATTGTCCTGGAATTGAACAGAGTTTCGATCAGTAACGAATCTCTGATGGTTTTCAAGTGAAAATAATCAGAGATTCTGTAGTTCTGATAGTTTTTATGTCAAACTCTGAGAGTTTTCAAGTTAAAATTCATAAATTCACACATTTCGATTGGTAACGAATCTGATAGTTTTGAAGTGAACATTTTAACGGAGTTTATGTTAACGACAAAACCAACAACTCGCCGAGCATTTTCCTATCGTTCTCCCGGCAGCCTCCTGAAGAAGCACGACGCGTTCGAGACCGACTTCCAGGCGCACCGCGACCGCTGCCGCTCGATCGCCGACGAGGGCTCGGACCTCGTCGCCGCCGGCAACCACCACGCCGACGCCGTCTCCCAGCGCTGCCAGCAGCTGCAGACGAAGCTGGACCACCTGGCGGCGCTGGCCGGCAGGCGGAAGGCGAAGCTCGTCGACAACTCTGCGTACCTGCAGTTCATGTGGAAGGCGGACGTCGTCGAGAGCTGGATAGCGGACAAGGAGACGCACGTCAAGAGCGAGGAGTACGGCAGGGACCTGAGCAGCGTGCAGACGCTGCTGACGAAGCAGGAGACCTTCGATGCTGGTGAGCGAAACGGGGAGTGATTACGTGTTTTTGGTGTGGGGACGGAGCTTTCGATTTGGTCTACATGCGGCAGTTTTCGGATTTCAGATCGATGCATTGGTTTGGGGGATAAAGGTTTTTTTGTAAATTGAAATCAGCAATGTCTGATAGTTTCATGTGATACTCTAACATTTTCCAAGATAAAACAGACAGAACTTCACACTATTCAATCAGTAATGAATCTCTGATAGTTTTCAAGTGAAAATGATCAGTAAGTAATGAAAATATTTAATCGTTCATTACCGCTTCCATTATATTAGAATTGAATACATTTTGATCAGTAAAGAATCTCTGATGCTTTTCGGGTTAAATCAGAGATGCACACGGTGTTTCAGTCAGCAATGTATCTGATAATTTTCAAGTTAAAACAGTTAGGAATTCAATCGGTGACGTACCAATGATGATTTTTAAGTGAAATTTTGATAATTTTCAAGTGAAAATGATCAAAAATTCACACATTTCAATCATGAAAGTATCTTTGATAGTTGGTAATGAACAAAACTTTTCAATCAGTAAAGAATCTTAGATGGTTTTCAGACATTCCCTCAGCAATATAGTTCTGATAGTTTTCAAGTGCAAACTATAACTTTTAATAAACGTAATATTAAATAATTGTTCGTTCAGACTCATTATGGAATTGAACATGACATTTTGTTCAGTAATGAATCTCTGATAGTTTTCAAATGGTTTGAGATTTCACACAAGGCTTCAATCGGAAAAGAACTTATGGTAGTTTTCTATAATTTTTACTTTTAATGAATTTGATATTAAAATGATTAGATACTATAGTAGTCACGTATAACTGATAATTTTCAAGTGAAACTCTGATGGTTTTTAAGTTAAAGTTATCAAAGATTTGCACATAATTTCAATCTTTATTAGTTTTAAGTGAAAGTGAAAAATCTGATAGTTTTGTAAAATGTAAAAATGGTATATTTTTGTACATTTCTCTAGAAAACAATCTACAACTTTTCATGAGTCAATTAGAATTAATGTTTGTGGATTTTAAAATTTTTTCAATGGCTTGAAAAAGATCAAAATTCTTATCTTTTTTGCATATCTATAAAGTAATTCGTAACTTTTAAACCAAAGCATACATCAAATGGATCTTTCCTCCATCAAACCCATCCATTATACCGCGACATTCGCAAATTCTTCAACTCGCGCCAAACCCCTTTTCCGAACCTCACGATCGTCTTTTGCCCTGCCGCCAGGCCTGACCGCCTTCGAACACGAGGGCATCCAGAACATCACCGCGCTGAAGGACCAGCTGATCGCGGCCAACCACGACCAGTCGCCGGCCATACTGCGGCGCCACGCCGACGTCATCGCCCGCTGGCAGAAGCTGCTCGCCGACTCGGACGCGCGCAAGCAGCGCCTCATCCGCATGCAGGACCAGTTCAAGCAGATCGAGGAGCTGTTCCTGACGTTCGCCAAGCGCGCCAGCGCGTTCAACTCGTGGTTCGAGAACGCCGAGGAGGACCTGACCGACCCGGTGCGCTGCAACTCGATCGAGGAGATCGGGGCGCTGCGCGAGGCCCACACCCAGTTCCGGGCGTCGCTGTCCAACGCGCAGGCCGACTTCGACGCGCTCGCCGCGCTCGACCGCCAGATAAAGGGCTTCAACGTCGGCCCCAACCCGTACACGTGGTTCAACATGGAGGCGCTCGAGGACACGTGGCGGAACCTGCAGAAGATCATCGCCGAGAGGGACGCGGAGCTGAACAAGGAGGCGCAGCGGCAGGAGGAGAACGACAAGCTCAGGAAGGAGTTCGCCAAGCACGCCAACGCCTTCCACCAGTGGCTGACGGAGACGCGGTGAGAGATTTAAGGAGATTTACCCCTAAAAACCGTAGGTTATAAGTTGTTTTTCGTTTCAGTTATAGGATATTAGGATGGGACGGGTAAATACGTCGTGTTCAAGTGTGTCGAATAATTTTCTAATAGTCCACTTTCAAGATTGATAATTTCCAGGGAGTCTTTAAAATAAGGGGACCCACCATTATACTTTCCAAAGTGAGGCCTATTCTTTCCTCATTCTAATAGTATCAGTGATGCCAAGTATGTCATTTTATCGGAGAATCTATGAATATAACAGGTACGTTGATTGTTAGTAAAAATTAATAATGGTTTCTATGATTTCTAAAAATTAGGCTTGACAATGTTGTGTCTACAATTACAGAATATGGCCACTGTCAAATGAAACAAATGTATAGTTGAAATTCTTTAATTGTCACATCTGAGTATCTGGAAGTTAGAAAACTTAACAATTGTGAATTTTGATGGGAATTTTTTTGCCTCCTTTAGAATCTATGGCACTATCTATCACATAAAACCTGATGGCAGTTGGACACTGACATATAACATAACCTTGTACCAGCCCACTTATGTGGTCTCCTTGAAGTCTGCAGAAAACAAACTTCCCCTCAAGGCTTCACTTTTCCTACGTGATAGGCTGTGAAATGCTGGGTCCCCTTATTTTAAAGAGTCCCTGATAATTTCGAATTCGTAACTTGCAAAGAGGACTTCCGTTTGTGTGTGGCAATAACCCGAATGGCGACCCTTAACCGTCTTTTTTTTTTACTACCATTTATAACTGTTTTATTTCTAACTGTCACTCGAGACCCCAATTATTATTTTTTTACATTTTTCTCCTTCTAAACAGTACATCGATGATGGAGGGTTCCGGATCCTTGGAACAGCAACTGGAAGCGACGAAACGGAAGGCGGCCGAGGTGCGGGCGCGTCGTTCCGACCTCAAGAAGATCGAGGACCTGGGAGCCATCCTCGAGGAACACCTCATCCTCGACAACCGGTAACCGTTTCCGCGGCCTATTTGTCTATTTGTTTTTTCAACTCTCCCCGATTCAGATACACCGAACACTCGACGGTGGGCCTGGCGCAGCAGTGGGACCAGCTCGACCAGCTCGGCATGCGGATGCAGCACAACCTGGAGCAGCAGATCCAGGCGCGCAACCAGTCGGGCGTCAGCGAGGACGCCCTCAAGGAGTTCTCGATGATGTTCAAGCACTTCGACAAGGAAAAGTCGGGCAGGTTGAACCACCAGGAGTTCAAGAGCTGCCTGCGGGCGCTGGGGTACGACCTGCCGATGGTGGAGGAGGGTCAGCCCGATCCCGAGTTCGACGCGATCCTGAACGTCGTCGATCCGAACCGGGACGGGTACGTCTCGCTTCAGGAATACATGGCGTTCATGATTAGTAAGGAGACGGAGAACGTTCAGAGCAGCGAAGAGATTGAGAAGGCGTTCAGGGCGATAACGGCGGGAGACAGGCCATACGTGACCAAAGAGGAGTTGTACGCGGTAAGATTGTTATTTTACTTTGGACGTCGCATGTGAAAGATGCGCGTTTCGATGCTATATCATGTGTTTTTTTTTTAGAATTAAAATATCTTAAACCGTTTTCAAAATACTTGTGAAATACTAATCTTAATTTTTGAAAATTTGGCGGAGGCGCCGGTTTAAACTACTCTTGAAAAATCCTTTGATTTCATTTATTTAAACAATATATCACTTTTGAAAGCTGTCTTATATCATAGAATAAGCCCTGTTCTTTCAGAAAAGCATACACAATCATTAATTAATGTGTATTTTATAAATGTATTTAACAAAAAAGTTTCGAGGAAACTTAAGGGGGTCCCGTTTTTGCCTTACAGAACCTGACGAAGGAGATGGCCGACTACTGCGTGGGCCGAATGAAGCCCTACGTGGAGCCCAAAACCGAACGGCCGATCACGGGGGCGCTAGATTACATAGACTTCACGCGCACGCTGTTCCAAAACTAATTCCTAAGGCTTCCTCCTGTTCCCCGCACTTGCGCACCGCACTCGGCATAGCATCTAACTTCTAATTTATATGAATTTGTTTTGTATGTTTCTATAATGATAGGCTTTATCTATATGGTGTGTGGGAGGTCGTGACATGTAGCTACGTCCGACCTCCGGGCACAATTTATATATATTTACTGTTTTCCTTTCGAGAAATATAATATGGCTTCGAGAAAAAAATGCTCTTTTCATTTACCCTATTCCCACGGAAAAATTGAAAGTCTCGCAACGCGGCAAATTTCGTCGATCCGGCAACGTCCGCCCCCCTGGTGGGCGATAGCTCAAGTATCAACTAGTTCGATTATTCTCCGATAGGTGGCAAAACTTCGACGATCCGGCTACAGTGACTCTATAGAGTCACTGTAGATCCGGCAACGTCCGCCCCCCTGGTGGACGATAGCTTAAGTCAGTATCAACTAGTTCGGTAATTCTCCGATAGGTGACAAAATTTCGTCGATCCGGCAACGTCCGCCTCCCTGGTGGACGATAGTCCAAGTAACAACTAGTTCGGTTATTCTCCGATAGGTGGCACATCGTTCAGTATTCAATATCGGCGTTGTCAGATTGGGCAAAATTTCGGGCCTCAAAAGAAAAGTGCCTGAACAATAAAAGTTTATATTTTTGCGCCATCACATTCAGTTATTTGGGAACAATATTTGAATATTTGGAAAAAGATTGAAATACAACTAGAATTTTACGAATAATAATATATTTATTTAAAAAATTGTTCGATTTAACACAAAATACATACTTTGTACATCGCTAAAGCCTTATTGGACACGAAAATTTACTTTAACAGTCGTTTTCAACCCTTAACACTCAAAAGGAACTATAAATAAAACAAAATATTCCTGACTAGTAATAAAACTGTGGAGCCGAAAATAAACTTATCCTCTAAATGTCCGACTCCAGCTCATTTTCGGACAAACTCAACGAACCGCCTGCTCTTCGCATTTGTAGCAATTCTGCTTTGTTCGACTGTAAAAAAAATTGAATTTAGTAACGAATTATTTAGAAATGTTGTGGCAAACAGCAGAAAACGTTACAAAAGCTTAAAAAAATAAAATAACATACTGCAATAATTATCGTTAGTGGGTTAAAAATAAATATTCGACTCTCCATGCCAACTTTGCTGCCTTAAAACCTACATAGGTATAAAAAGTTAAAAAAAAATAGTATAAAAATACAAAAAATAACTTACATCTGTCAATCCAACTGTCGGTTCCGACGCATAACCCCCTCTACCTTCATCGTCATCATCTTCATACGAACTTGAACTATTTGACGAACTTTCATCGTCATTTGGCCTTAAAGAACATACAAAAATAACCCCACATTTTTCTTAAATTTAATATTCTATACCTTGAAACTTTGCACACCATTTGAGCTAGATCGGTGAATGTATAACTGGACATTTTGAGATCCCCACCAATCGTGGAATTTCTATGCGCCTCTTGCACGTGGAACAGCGGCAGATTTCCGGCCCTCATCTGTCCCTCGAAATAAGCTTTGCCGTGCTGGTATCCCACGTCTCTTATTTCGTCGAAGCTCCCAAACTGCAGGGTCTTGTATTTGTCGATCGGCGGCCGGACATATTCGCAATAGTCGCTGTTCTTCACCTCCTAAACGACAGTTTTAAGCAAGAAAATCGTGTGCGTCTTTTTATGAACGAATCGTACCTCCAGCTGACGTACGCAACTAACATAGGCCAGTCGTGACTGTATGTCGGGCAGGTTGGGAACTTTGACGTTTTCCGCGAAAGGATTCCACCGTTTCAACAGTAACCACCAGCCGGAAAGGTCGTCGCCGTAATTCGTCAAATCTTGGTCGTCCGTCGACCCGACGTCGATCGCTATGATGTGATTGGCTCCGAGGCTTCGCATCACATCGGCTAGAGTCGAGGGGGAGGAAATACACATAAGCGTTTGTGGTGGGTTTTGAAGGTTTGTTAGTAAGCTTCTTTAAAACTCTTAAATACTCACCGAATTAAAAAAACTACTTAAAACCTATCGTTAGGGACGGCTGTCTACTGTAGCTTCTGTGTTAAGTTCGAATTTTGTGCCCACCTGCAGTTACTATACATAAATTGCGTGTTGAATACTTATGGCTGCCTCGAAGAACTCTTCTATTGTAAAATAGATACAGAACTTCACTGCAGATGGGCGAGGGAGGAGGAAAAGAAGTTCCTACCGAGAAAATCCTGTCGTTACCTGGCACGTTGTTAACGTAACACCCGTCCGCCAGCAGGTGCCCGTCGACGGGGTCGCAGATCGGCGGAAATATACCCACGATGGACATAGAACCCCTTACGTACCGCCACAAGGAACCTGACAAGCAACAGTCAAAATACGAATATCCGCGGCGCCGAAATTGTTTCGTTTCTTTTCTTATTTTTGATTTTTTTCTACGAAAACGCAAAAAGTGTCGCAGCCACTCCATTTCCACGTCCGTGCCTCGCTTTCATTGTGATTGGTTTAGCCTGGATTGTAGGATTTTCCCCGGAACTTACCTTGATTGTTAGAGGTGCGGGTGTCGCGGGGCGGGGTCGTCGACATCGTCGCGGGCGACTTTTAAACTCTTCAAGGAACGAATCGACGGTGCGACCCCACCCCGCGACTCCGCGCCATCGCCCCCACACACACCCAGCGGGAAAACCACAGACACAGACAGACAGGGGGAGCGTTCCCGCGAAATCCCGGCCTCCGTGTCGTTCGTTACCTGGCAGATTGTTAGTATAGCCTCCATCGAGCAGCAGGTGGCCGTCGGTGGGGTCGCACAACGGCGGCATGTACCCCGACAGGGACATGGAGGCGCGCACGTAGCGCCACAGCGACCCTGCGGACAAAACACCAGAAACACACACAGTCTCGCCTCTGTGCTATTTACAGATCGCCGGGGGTGCGCCGCGGGGAGGGTATCTCGGGGGCTGCATTTCGGGCCCCGGCGGGGGTCGGGAAAAGAACTACGCGCATGGCTTTCGGTTAGCACTTGAGGAAGTATAGCTCGAAGGTGATGTGACAGAAGTTATTGCGATTTTGGTGACATTTTGAAGAATAAGGTGTTTTAATGCGGAAGAAAAGAGTGCATTTCATAACTAGAAGTCATTTTGAACGCTGTAGTAATATTTACAAGTGGGAAACTTTTAGAATAATTTACAAAATTATCGCATATTATACAGTATCACAGTTTTTAAGCAAAAACTGAAAATTTTCAAAGAATAATAACTTTATGGGACACTGTATAGAGTGGACACCTCTTTTTTTTCGAATTTGGCAAATATACAAGGTGATCTAGGGTTTAGGGATTGTTTTGGGGCCCCTTGGGACTTTTAAAACTGTTTTATCCAAAAAAGCAGAAAATAATAACTATAAGCCTTTTGAAATTAGTGTTGAATTCTCAAGAAATCTTGGTAAATCTAGGAAATCTCATGGAATTCTCACCAAATCTCATGAAATTATTAGTAAATATTATGCAATTCCCAAGAAATAGGATTAAATTACCAAGAAATCTTAGTAAATCCCATGAATTCATAAGAAATCTTTGAAAACATTCTTCAAATTACCAAGAAATCTTATATAATTCTCAAGAAATCTTAGTAAATCTCATGGAACTTCCAAGAAATCTTAGAAAATCTTTCTGAATCCCCAAGAAATATTACGAAATTCTAAAAAAATCTTATTAAATCTAATGAAATTTCATGCAATTCCCAAGAAATCTCAATTTACAAAATTACTTTAAGATGGCTCACCCTGTATATTTTAATTAGTCAGTAGTTCATGACGAAGAAAAAATAGAAAATGGAACAGCTTGTTAGATGATGCATGTTGTTGTGTCTTACAAACGTCCACTTTTTGGGAGATTTTTCGAAAAGTAGTTCAAACGTACCGTGACTTTTTCACTTTACGTTTGAATTACTATAACATTCCGTATACAAGATACAATTTGGTGAACAAATGAGTGTACTTTTGACAGACAGACAGGATTTTTAGTCACGCATGCAACAAACATTTATTTTTCTATACAAAAAATATTAACACTGTACATTTATTTCTTTTCTTTTTAGTGCAAACAAGGTTTAAACCAATCACAATTTGTTCGATATTGTCACACTCATCAACACAGTAAAAAATAAATAAAACTCGAAATTATTTGTCTACCAAATAATAAAAAAACAAGCGTTCTACGATTTGGTTCCAAAAAAAAAAACTTACCATGTGAGTGTATTCTCATACAAGAGGAAGTTATATCTGTAGTCACCGTAAAATACGGCAACCACAGATCTTCGATCATCGTATCGTTGAAGGTACTTTTTATAGTTTGGTTAAACTCCCGTCCCGTGAACATAGAAGTAACCGGGTAGGTCAGGTCCCAAATTTGCCGCCACCACTGTGTCATTTTCTAAAAAAAAAATACCCGTCAAAAAATGCTACGACATTTCTAACAGTCGCACCTTCGACCACTCTCTAGCTTTCTGAGTGACGGTGGTTATATTCCGTTCTTGACACCAGAGGGCGCCCATGAACGCCCCGATGGAGACCCCTCCGACCATGTCGATGGGTATGCCGGCCTCCTATGATAGCGATTGTTTTTAAATCAATTGATATTTGAAATTGTTTTTACGAACCTGTATAGCTTTGATCATGCCTATATGGGAGGACCCTCTGGCACCCCCACCGCCTAAGACGAGCCCCACCGATTTTCCCGTCAACCACCGGGCCAGTCTCGAAAAATCAGAATGTATATTGGGATCCGTTGAACACACTTTCGAATAGAGACCGTCCTACAAAAAAAAACGACACTTTCTATTTATTATTTCCACCGCGATTTTCACTTACGATCCTGAACAAACTCTTCCTCGAAAACATCCTATTCGGGCACAGTAGGTGGTGGTGAGACGAAACCCAAGTCCTCATATTTAACCAGCCGATCGTGTTGTGCGGCTTTCCGTTTTCGTTTTCCTTGTGCAACAGCACCAATTCCTTTTGCGTCCTTATCGCGAGCCTCTCGATTTCCTTTTCGACCTTTCCCAAAGACGGTTGGTTATCTCCCAAGCCCACTATTAATATACAGTCCGCCTGTCTAATGCACCTCTGTGTCCAAGCTGAAACCGTCAAATCGCACTGGTACAAGGAAATTTTATTTTGGTCTTCTTGTTGCGCCAGCCACGAGCTCAACCTATACTCGTTATTCGGGTCCATGATCGAACCGCCGAGAGTTTTACGAATAACGTCTGACGTCAGTCTTGTTGTGGGCCCTAAAATAAACTCTTTATTAAAAGTTCCGCTACGGTTTTTATTTCGCAACCTATCGTGCTTAAAGAATGATACAGTTCGTAGGTAAACGCCGTTAGCGGTACATCGTCACTAGCCGCCACTATAGCTATGGTAGAAAAGTTTATCTGAGACGGCCGAGAGTCGACAGCAGAGCTACGGGGCGTGTTCACGCTTATAGAAGGTTTTTTCCAAGAGCCTGCAAGGAAAATCATAAGAAAAAACGCCACAGAACATTTTTATTCGCACCCAATATCCTGTGGCCCAACAGATTGATCAATCTGGTAACGACAATCGGAAATCTTAGTTTGATAGCGTTAAATAAACCCTCTGGAAGTTTAGCTAGTTCAGAGTCTCGTACAGCGATTACAGTGGTGCTACGTTTAGTTTGGGTGACCATTTCAACCTTAAAATATATTTTTGAATTTTGAATAAGGACAAAGCTTAGAAGAAATCTTAGGCAATCTTATGGAATTATCAAGAAATCTTAAAAAAATCTCATTGAATTAACAAGAAATCTTATGGAATTCCCAAAAAATCTTTGAAAATTTTATGGAATTCTTAACAAATCTTTTGGAGTTTCAAAGATATCTGAGGAAATTCCATAGAATTCTTAAGAAATGTAAGTAAGTTCTTGAGAAATGTTATTAAATCCTATGAAATCTTATGGTATTTTGAAGGAATCTTAGTAAATGTCATGGAATTTCCAAGAAATACTAGAAAATCTCATGGAGTTCTCAACAAATCTTTTGGAATTTCAAAGATATCTGAGGAAATTCCATAGAATTCTTAAGGAATGTAAGTAAGTTCTTGAGAAATATTAATAATCCCAAGAAATCTTATGGTATTTTGAAGGAATCTTAGTAAATGTCATGGAATTCCCAAGAAATACTAGAAAATCTCATGGAATTCTCAACAAATCTTTTGGAATTTCAAATATATCTGAGGAAATTCCATAGAATTTTTAAGAAATGTAAGTAAGTTCTTAATAAATGTTAGTAAATCCCGGGAAATCGTATGGTATTTTCAAGGAATCTTAGTAAATGTCATGGAATTCCCAAGAAATACTAGAAAATCTCATGGAATTCTCAACAGATCTTATGGGATTTCCAAGAAATGTTCGGAAATCTATTGGATTCCCGACGAATCTTAAAAAGTACCACAAAAACCGCTTTACCCTCATGAAAAACTTACAACTCCTATGAGGTCTCCTTTACCATACTCCCCCACCAACTCCTTTTTACCATCTTTGTGTGTGATAACGGACCGAAGGCGGCCAGACAAGACAATGTACGTGCTGTCGCTATCGTCGTCTTGGCGGTAGACGGCCCTGCCCGATTCTATGAAGAGCCAATCCAGAGCAAAGTCGACCTGACGGACGAACGGCGACAACCTTTTGACGACTAAATTGGCGATGTAGAGTACCACCTGTGGTTTTTCCTTGACGATACTAAAAGAACGCACGGTGAAAACGTCGTAGCACGATTTAAAAAGAACGTTTTCACCTGTAGAACGTGTTTTTTGAAAGTAGAGCAATTCTGGTGAAATGTTTCGCACGAATTGTGAAGAAACTCGGTTCTCCGGTTAAAACTGCAAGACCACCCACAATTTCGCCATGATAAGCTGTAAACATGTGCACTTCTTCGTCGCTTTCGGTCATTTTTTGCGACACTATCAATGTTCCGGACAAAACATACAGAAGTGCTACGTCCTGAAAATTTTCAAGTCGAATTTATCTTTAAAAAAAAATGTTGGGTTATGTTACTTGTGAGTTACATTCGGGTATGTTAATTGTGCCTAGGGTGAATAGGTCTCTCGGTATAACCTGGGAAGGGGAATTTTGGGATAAAAAGAGAATAATGCACACAGTAAGACTTGCCTTGTTCGAATCTTCTTTCATTAGATATGTCCCGGCCGAAACTTCGCGAATTTCGACTTTGTCCTTTAGAATCGATTCGTCATCAATTCCGAGCTCTTTCACAAAAGCTTCGGTGGCCAAAGCTATCAGGTCTTCCTCGTTTACGCTTTCCGGTTCCGAGTGGCGTTTTTTTTGTAAATTGGAATATTCGGAAGTCTAAAAAATATATTTAGGAGTGGAAAAAATTTAATCAAGTCGTACCTTGTTTTCGATGTCCGCGACCATATCGGGTGTGACGTAATTAGGCGAAAAAGACTTTGACTCTAAGGTGGATTTGCTCCGTTTGTGACCGGGTACCGGTATGGGTTGGGAAGCGGTAGAAATGAATTCGGCGTCTTTTATTTGGTCGTCTTTTTTCTTTTTCATGGGGGAGTTCACCATTGCCGAACCTTTTTGTTTCGGTTGCTACATGAAAAATTGTGTTTGAACCCGATTTTATGATACCTTGGTTTAAATCTGTACCTGTCTAACGAGCTCCGCGCTAAGGCCCAAATATTGATGTAAGGCTGTAAAAGTCACACGTTGCAGTCTCACCATAATAACTTGCATTACTCTTATGAATATGTCTGGATATTCGGTGAAAACCTCCTGAAATGCCTTCATCGGAAGTTTTACAACTGTAGAATCTTCCACGGCCTTCGCAGAGACAGTTTTATATGGATTTGGGTTGCCCTGCGTTCGGAAATTATTTAAAAAAATGGAAACGATCAACATTAAGTATATTACCGTTAAAACATCGGTGAAACTAAGTAGTGAAGTGACCGATTCGCCGGGTTTTACAATTTTTAAGGTGTTGGTTCCTTCGTTGCCCGTTATAAAAACGTTGAGCCTGCCGCTTTGGACAATATAAACATTTTCATCCGCATCGCCTTTAAAAAGACATCATAATTTTTTTTTAATTAACAACAAAAACGTACCAATTCTGAACAAGTAGCATCCAGCGGAAACATTTATAATTTCCGTATGTTTGCATAATTTAAGGAAAACGGGTTTTTCAAAGTGTCCAAACACTCTGATACTTTGTAGCATATACAGAGCATCTGGGGGCATACGATCGTCACTCAGCATGTCTTCTTGAAGGTACTCGGCAGGGGGTTCGAGAACCTACACAATATTCAATCAAAATTAATTCTACACGTTCTAAAATGCAAATAAATCGCATAGAACGTAGCTTTTAACCTACCTTGAGCTGTTCCTGCTCATCTTTCTTAATCTGCAAAAGCTTCCTAGCGAGTTTCATCACGAGTTTTCTTTTCTTCCCTTGTCCAGAATTCCTCACTTGTCCCGAAATATTTTTGACCTTACGTATCATTTTTCGGCCATAGAAAAGGGCCTTGTCCCTTTTCCGGAAGCGGACACCCTCTTGGGAGGCAGTTTCTTTTTCTAGAAATACTACGAAAGGTGTAACTAAGGGAATAACAATTTTTTTGCGCTTTGTACCTTTTCGGTGGCATTTTCGAATGCAAAAAGCTGTGATGCTGATAATGAACAAAAGGATCCCTACTAGGACGACGTAGAAGAGCTTGAAAGTGATAATTGTAAACAAAGGAAAAATAACAAAGAATTTTACGTACCTTATAAGATTCTTGTGCTACGAGGAACAAATTACCAAACCAAGTGATTTTGACAAAATAAACATCGTTTAAGTCCTTCAAAAACTCCAATATTTCCATTTTTCCTCACATATCATAGTAAAATAATAAAAAGTAAAACCTTTTATTATTTGCCTATTCAGCTTGCCAAGAAAATAATATTATTGACAATTCTTATTAAGTAAACAAAAGCACTTTCACAAACATAATTGGAAAACAATTACATAACTTACTTATCAGGGCGAAATCAATATAAATTACAATAATCAAGCAGAATTAATTATCAATTTTTTCTAGGGAGCAACAAAGGCACAATTTATTCTTGTCACTTTGACAGTTTAGGGGTTATCGGCCAACTTCGTGTCGCTGCTAATAGCAGCAAACTTCAGGTAGTTGGGACCACAAACACTAAAATGCATTTCTCTGCTTCTTCCAAAGTTATAAAGGATGAAGTTGGCGGGGAAATTTAAAAAGTTTTACTGATTTTTAAAAATTATTGTATTTTTAAAAGATCATCAATGATATTACACTATTGACAAGTACGTAAACTATTTTCCTAATATAAAAATATCTGCGTATGATTCCGCAACTTTATATTAATGAGCACCGTTCTTTAATATTTGCTGTACAGTTTTTATGATACTTATTAGCTATTTTCAACGAATTGAACACAAAAAAGTATAATTAATGCCACTTAAACAGATAACGAGCAAAAAATATTAATAAAATATAAACCATCAACATAACTGTATTTTTGAACCCCCACCAATATTTGTTTTGATTTATCTAACTACAATTCCCACTAACATTTTTTCCAACTTGTCAATTTTCCCTTATATCGTTAATCGTGGCTGGTACTTTAACCTCCAAACCGTCAAGTTCCTGCGAAAGGGTTATTTGACAACCGAGTCTCGACGTTTCAGTCAAATCGTACGCCAAACTTAACATATCTTCTTCTTCGTCGGTTATCTCGTTCTCCAGTCTTTGGAAATCTTCTTTTTTGAAGATTAGGTGACAAGTCGAACACGTCAAGGTACCTTCGCACGCTCCGTAGCCTTCTATGTCTATGCTGTTGTTGGTAACTACGTCTAGCAGCGAGTCCCCGATCTTTCCTTTTGCTTTTATCCGCTCTCCGTTTGCTTTTACAAAAGTCACTTCGACTCTACGATAAAAGAAATATAGTTTGAAGGAAATTGGAAAACAATCGAGAAATACTTACTCTTTTTTGTTAAGGGCTGGCTGGCAGGTAGACACTATTCTAGAGGTGTATTTCATGATGGTAAGACCTCTCGAAAGAGTCATTGTACCCCGTACAATATTATTTAAAGACATTTTTAAAATCACGCTTTACTGATTGATTCGTATCTCATACTAAACTAATTTACAGCTGCCCGTCTATCTATTTTGCAATATAAATAAGATAATTATTGTAGGGTAATTTTTAATTTCACTGACCTTGTAGCCTCATTTTTAAAAAAGTCAAATCTGGCATGTAGAACCTAACCTAACCTCGGTGTTTTATGTTCTTCTTCTTCATATGTGCAGTTTGATACGGGCTTGATCCTAGTGTTGTTTTGTGTATGGATCCAGGTAGGCCGTGGAAAACAATCGGCGCATGCGCGTGGCGCCTTTCTCCCATCGCCTCCTTGAACCGTGGAAGTTCCGGTGGAAATGCCACCCCCCAAGAGAAGAAAAGCGGCGGTAAAGCCGGAAAATTGTCGGAAAACGTCCGCGGGACCTGCCGCCAGCCGAATCAGGTGAGAAAACACTGCGGGGATTGGTTCATTTTCGGGAAACTGTCGGGTTTCGCTCGTGACGCCGTCCAAGATTTGCGGAAAGTTCTTCGGGGGGGGCCCAGCGCCTACTCCTCGGTTTCCGGGTGCCGTGGGGCCCCGGCTTAGATATTTGTTAATTCGTTTGGAGGTCTCGTGCGTATTTTTTGAATTACGGGCGAAGGAAAATTCAAAATCGAAGATGGCGGGCGGTGAGGGGAAGAGGGCGCATGCGCGGCTTCCCCAGATTTTTGAATTCGAAATCTGGAAAGTATTTTCTCTTGCTTTTTCGAAATATCGGCTTAAGTTTTATTGAAATATCTATAGATCGCGTAAAAACAAAGCTGCCTATACTATACCTACCTACAAATACATATCTACAGGTCTGTTGTATTGTACAAAAAAACTTAATTTTTGTATTCAGCTCTGCATGCCGAAGCTTATAAATGTTTGCATTTTTCTACCATTTCTAAACTCTAAATGGCGAATTTGTGATGCGTTATGTCAAAACTCTGTTCCATAGCATGTTACGAAATGACACACTATACACACCACCGACATCGGTGACTTTAATTAACAATGTTTAGTAGGCACTCCATCGTTGCGTCATAGAATATATTGTAAATTCAAATTGCGGCGCAAAAGTTAAAATGTTGCACCAATTCTTTCTGTTCTTTGCAGTGCGGGGGCGACACCAGTGTTTGTGTAGTGTTAGTGCCATGGAGATCATCGGAGGACGTCGAGGGACCTCCTGGAACTCCGTCAGCCGGCCAGGGTGTCTGGGGGTTCTCACGACAATTTTAAGGGTGCAATAATTTTCCCGGGGTCGAGGAATGTGGGGGGAGTCCGGCTCGAGCTTAACGTAGGATTTTTCCCTAGGGGATTTTCTTTCGTTGCGCCCGCGTCGCGGCGTCTTTGCGCATTTCCCGGCTACGGGCAGAATTTCTTTTTTGAAATGTGTAGTATTTTAAATATTTTCCTAAAGTAATTACCAGAATATATACGGGTGGGTTGTGTTTCGCCTGGCGGCCGTTTTGGGTGAGTAAAGATGGTAACCACACCGGATTTATCCGGGCGGGGGTTGCCGCACAAGCAAGTTCTAGGTGCGGAAGAGGGGGCCCGGCGGGTCTCGGCACCGGCGCTTCAGCCCCCCGTGGGCCACAGCTCCGCGGGCCGCGGCCCCGTCGGCCCCCGAAGACGTACGGGGACCGCAGGCGAATCGGGCGAACGTTTTTTCTTTCCTCTGTCTTCTTTCTTGCCCGCGGACGGGGACGAGTAAGCACTCGGGATGGAGCCGGAGGACCACAAGCCGGAGGGTAGGTCCACCAGGAAGGTCACCCCGGGGGCCTAGAGTGTTTTTTTTTGTAATTGTTGCAGGTGCCGATTCTGGGGCATTTCCCGCCGCGCCCGGATGCGGTGCGGCGGCGGCGCCATCTCGGGGGCGGTACAAGGGGGCCACGATCATTTCTCTTAGGTTCGTTCTCCATTCCTATTGGTGAGGTGAAATCTGACACTTTTAATATATATAAAAGGGGGCAAAAGGGTGAGATAAGAGGTGTCTCTTGTAAGTATCTCTTACTACATAAATGAGAGGGCAAAACATGGGATAAGAGGTGCCTTTTGTGGGTCTCTTTCTACATAAATAATGGAGCAGAAGGGTGGGATAAGAGGTGCCTCTCGTAGGTCTCTTTCTACATGAATAAGAGAGCAAAAGGGTGGGATAAGAGGTGCCTCTCGTAGGTCTCTTTTTACATAAATAAGAGGGCAAAAGGGTGGGATAAGAGGTGCCTCTCGTAGGTCTCTTTTGACATAAATAAGAGGGCAAAGGGTGGGATAAGAGGAGCCTCTCGTAGGTCTCTTTTTACATAAATAAGAGGGCAAAAGGGTGGGATAAGAGGTGCCTCTCTTAGGTCTCTTTCTACATCAATAAGGGAGCAAAAAGGGCATAATAAGGTCTCTTTCTAGATAAATAATATATTTTTTACCAAAGTAAGATTTTGGAACATAAATAGTAATAATAACAGATTTCACTTTATTAGACAATTTGAAAAATGTACACGAAAGATGTATGTACGTACTGTAATAAATGTTGCTATACATATACCACCCGGCAAAGTTTACACTATTTTTAAAATACTAATATTTATTCATTGTTTTTTACAATTATTGCTAACTTGAAACAACAACAAATAATTTCCCAAAAAGACCACGCAGTTCTATATTTGTTTTTATAATTTTGTTGACGTGTCGTAGGTTCAGAATTTTTCTTCGGTTTGACAACTTTGAATATGGTTTTAACTTTTTTCTCTTCTTATGATGGATGCTTTGTATATTTTTAGCATGTGTGATTAAAAAAAATCTGAAGATGTAAAATGTAGGTATGCATAAAATTAAAAGAAAAACCAACTCAAACTTATATTGATAATTAGTGCCACAAAAAAACTCATCAAGAATATTTTAGATTTTAGATTTGAACCAAATTGTCACAGGTATCACCTGCTTGTTTTTCCACATAAAAAATCATTTTTTATTTTTGTTCCTACATTCATTTTTACCACCTTAAAACCCGGGCAAATAAATAATGTAAACCGGTTCGGTATATTGTAAATCTCTCCCCATTTTACGGTGGTCCCCCTTTTGCCTCCTCCCGGGCAGCCGGCCGCGGCCCCGCCGTGCCGGGGCCAGTCGTCGGGGCAGCGGCGGGCGAAACGCCGACTCTGAGTCGCGGCGCTCGTCCGGCGGGTGAGTGAGTTTTCAATTCCCCGCGATAGGTGGCGCCAGCGACCGCCGTCAACTCTGACAGTTCCACACGCTCTAGATGGAAGTAGGCGGGGGCGGCGCGGGGATCCGGAGGGGCCTCGTCCCGCCTCCGGTTCTGGCGTAGGCCCTCGACCGCCCTGGAAGTTCCTCCGAGAACCGGCGGATGTCGCCCCCATAACATGATCATTGCACTATACGATGTGTTATGGGCGCAATATCCGTCGGTTCTTTTCTATTCGCCTTCAAATCAGTTCTAGTCTTCACAAAAGGCTATACAAGTTTTAGTATCAAAGTTTTTCTGAAAATTTTCTCTTGGAAATGAGTCAATAAAAATTGTTAACCTTTTCTTTAATAACCTTTTTGGATTTAAAAAAAATGTAATAATCGGAGGAGCTATCAGATCAGCCGTGGGCATTTTCTGAAAGAGAAAAAGCATCAAATTTATCGCAGATTTAGATACAGGGTGTTAGGGCTAGCTGCAGGTTAATATTCTCAAATTTAAAAATGCAAATATTATGTTAATTCTATAAACGTTAATTCAAAACCTAAACTTTTTCCAAAACCTTCGCAGTCCATTAAATAGTTGGAGAATAACAAAGTAAGCATTGGTAGTATCATAGCCAAACAAAACCTACCGAAACACTGGTAGTATTTTTGTTTGTGGGTTGATGCAAATGGCATATATTGGTGTTTTTTGCTTTAACCTTTTGTCAAGTTATTCCAAGTATTTCAACGTTTTCCAAAAATTTCTGGATCAGCAATTTTACAAAGTAATATAAATATTCTTCCTTTTTTAATTTTTTTCCTTTTATTAATAAAACTACCAATGGTTAGCTTGTATATTTTAAAGTTTTTAAAATTTTTCAAGTCAATCTTTAGGCTTAATAATACGAAAACCACGTATGTATTTCTAGTAACAGCAATATTTTAAAGTGAAACAACAATAGTCAACTACTACTAGAAATAGACTTATTCATGCGCTCATTTAATTAAATTCAGTACAATAATTTTACTTTTAATTACAGAATTAATTTACAATTCTTTGGTATTACGGGGTTTTCGTATTATCAACAATGTAGAATTTAGGGAATAATCGTTTCCAGCTTTGTTTTATCTGTTTCTTTTGTCATATACATATATTAACAATAAATTTCGTAAATACAAGTTGAAGCGATAGAATCACAAACACTTCAAGCTTTTTCAAAGCTTTTGTATTTGTGAAAGAATTTTATTTTACACAATATCACCATCGAGTAGAGCATTGGCAATATACGACAAAACCCATGAAGTTCTTTCCGCAAAATGCAAAATCGTTATTTTGATAATGCCTGCGTAAACTATTTGACAACTTTCATTTTCCTATAACTCATAATCGCAACGCTCAACTTGTAAAGCTGGAGGCGACTGGCGCCATCTTGTGTGGAACAAAAATGTTTATTTAAAAATGTTTGCCATGTTTTTGTTTTAGAGCTCGCAGTTCCTTTTCTCGGATAAAAATGTCACAAAAACAATTTCAAAAACTTTCTGCAATAGTTTTGGTTCACTAGGGACTTTCTCAGTAATAACAAATAATATACCGAATTTATTGTATAATTTACAACAGTCACATTTGTATGTTAAAATTACAATACCTATTATATAATTAATTTGAAATTGTACTTTATTGGGACAAGCTATTAAATTCATAAATATTTTTTATGAAAGAATGCAATAATAAGGTTTTCGTGAGGGTACAAAGAATTTGACTAAGGCCCTGAAATATCTTATATTTTTTTGGTATCTAGAGCTGTAACAAAAGATTTATTTTGCATACTTTTAAAAACTATTAATAAACCACACAAGTTAATCGACTTAATCACTTATTTCTTTATATACTCACGATTTAGTCGTTAGTCGAACCAACACTTTTGCCATTTTGTACCCCAGTTTCAAATTTGTTTCAGAACTAAATTTGAAGCTATCTTTTTCCCGCATTTTAATTTAGGTAAAACTAAAATAAAAACTGCAGCAGAAACAGAAACATCGCAATACGTAGCATGTTGCATGACGATGCATGCCGGTGAAATTGAGCAAAAACCTTTTCTCAATCTACCTCTTAATATGCCCCGTATATACTGAACTTTATGATTCTCTATCACTTTCTTCTGCTGTGCTATGGAACATAAAGGAAACTTCCAGAAGCTTCTATGATCCCAAGAATCTTGTGTAAGTCTTCCGCATTGACCATAACACAGACGACAGGCAAAAAATGCATTATTGTTGAATTTTAATCAGGGTGTATTAAGGGGACTTAAAACAATCATAAACAAGCTCTGCTCGAGATTGAAAAGGTGAGGGATCTTCCCAAGAAAGTGTCGTTTGTTCTCTACCACATTTCACCGCGTAAACGACAAGTTCATATTTCGGGGAGTCCGGACTCGCGGAAATCCAAATCTGTCGTCAGTTTGCGGTGCTAGAGAATCGACGGCGTTTTCTTGGGGAGCGCCTGCTTTGCTCAGTTCCGCCGCATGCCTGCGGTGCTTGGGGTACCTGAGTTCCGGAGTTCCCGAGATTCGACGTGGGAGTAACGCGGCCCGATCTCGCCGACTTCCCCCCTGAAATCGCCCCGCTTCCGGTCTCGTAGTCTATCAAGGTACACGCCTGTAGCTTCGTTCTTTCTTCCTGCGAAAGAATTTCCGACTGCCGTTAGGTTCACGACATCCCCTAGACTGCGATGGTTAGGTCGAAACTCCACCTCTGGTCTTATGCCATCTACTGTTAGGTTGATGACGTTATTTTGCAAATACTTGCACAGTCGTTGCTAGGACTGGTACGCGTGATGTCTTCTGAAAATGATCCACCCGGATCTAGGTGCTGTTGCAGGAAAAATATTATTTCTGCAACCGTTATTGTCTTCGGACAAACCGCATGGTTTGGCCGGTTCCATTCCGGTCTCCTCGTATTTGGTAAAAACATCTGCCGATTATTTACGAAGGTTGTGCGGGAACGATTTCTCGGGGGATTTTTGGCGAGACGCACCGCGTCAAAAATCAGCGGTGTCATTCGGTTGTGGATGTTGGTGACATTTGCTCTCGGATGGCACCTGGGGTGCATATCGGACGCAATATTAAAAGGGACGAATGAACTGGGGAAAAGTAGAAAGTGGGTCATTCTGGCATCACGAGTGAATATATATTTGTATCAGATCTGACAGTATGTAATATCTTGTGCCATCTGGGCAGAGTTACCTGATCATATACTCATATGACGGTTTGTTAAAATTCTTTGTAGTCTGTCAGACCAATAAGTACAGATTCCCTTATAGGTACTAGTTAAGTCTATAAAGACAAATCCAGCTGATACGAAACACAGGTCTTTCTGGTTGTTGAAGAAAGCCGTCAATTTAACTTCAACTTTTACTTTAGACTGCAAGACTGATAACTGCCAACAAATAAATGTTCACTTTAGATGTTAGATGAACCCACTTAAAATATATAAAGCTAAATCAAAAATGTTGCATTTAAACTAAACTTTTAAAATATACATATATGATACAAATGAAAAATAATAAGATGATTTTGGGTTTTTTTAAACCCTTGGGATTTATAAATAAAACTATTGTTTAAAAACGAAAGGTACATACAGGTGGGGGAGCAGCCATACTGTCACCCTTCGTTTATGAACAGGCCTCACAAATATATATCGGTATTTATATTTTATAAAGTTGCTTGCGTATTTTATAACATATATTTGGGAGTTGTTTAAGATTTTTGTATGAGAAAAATTTAATTATAAAACATTAAAACAAGAAGTTAAAACTTCCCATTTTTTGCAGCTACCCTGTTTTCCTTACAACTTACAACTAGCTAAATGTAATTTACATGATTCAGACTAATGTTTTTTTCTGGAACATTTATTTGGGATATATAAAAATTTAATATGAAGCAAATTCTGCAATAAAAGAAGTTAGTAAATTGTCAGTAAAAATGTTTTCCCATCCCATCTCCCAAATGGATGGTCCCCATTTTCTAGGTTTCTACCTATTCCGTGAGGTGTTGGAGGACCCTTTGAAAAATGCGGTTTTACGAGAAAAAGCAAAAGGTAAATAAACACCTACCACGTATAAATAAAACAACGAGTAAAAATACCAAATGTAGGTTTAAATATCTGAGAGTATACCGTTCCTACGTAAATGAAAAAGGCTGCAAAGATCTTTGTGGTAGAATTTTATACCCCCGATTTTCACGATTTTTTTTTTGTATATGCTCGTTTCACCTCGCGACACTCTGTATATAAACCACAGAAAATATGTATATTTTCTGTGATATAAACTTTAATACTAAAACTGCTTTCCATAAAAAATGCCTTCTTTCTTTAGTTAGAGGGCACCACAATAGAATGAATTCTTCCATTTTCTTTTATGCTGTCTATGGGCACATGGGCAGCAACTCGTTTACAATTTGAGTCGTGATCCGAACTCGGTGTAAGCCCACCTAACTTTGATGTTTTGTAAACCTAACCTATCCTTGGTGTTTCGTGGGGAAAATCTGTTCAGAGAATGTTCTGTGACCTGCTCTGTGAACCACAAATTATTTTTTAATTTTTTTTTAACTCCCACGTGCATAGGCAGAGGATAGAAGAGGGAGAAGTGGTCAAGAGAGCAAATTGGGCGGATACAGCAAAAGCTGAACATATCCGACCCAACAAAGGGGAGGCGTAGGCCCCGAGTGGCTAAAGTGCTCGGAAAGGCAAAGGCCAAAAAAAGATTTTTGGAGAAGAAGAACCACAGATTACTTAATGGTTACGGTAACTAACCTAACCTATATATTTTGTGAAGGTTACTGAGGTTAGTGAACAGAAACCATCGAACTGACAGAAACCAGAACGTCGATGTCAATAATAAAAATATAATAAAAAGATATATTGTATTATGAGATGCCACGAATTTAAAATGGTGTTCATTATTTATTTATAATTACGAACTAAAATCGATAATATGCAGCCGCTATTAAAGTGAAAATGGAGCTGTTTACACCTTTTATATTTCTATTAGCCTGTAAGTATACAATTCAAAACGATGTTCGTGGTTTCGACGATACCGTTCTATTCGACATTAACTGGCCCGGAGAGCTCGAAACCGTAGAAACCGACAAGCACGAATCCATAGTTGTCACCACCTTACACCAGGAAAAATACACTTGCGTGCTGCCAAGCATCGCGGAGGAGAAGCCCGCCAACGAGGGCCCCTACGATGGCCCCAGCGCGCTCGAGTACCTCTCGCTGTTGTTCTCCGAAAGCCAGAGCTGCACGTTCAGGCTGGAATCGTACTGGACCTACGAAATATGCCACGGAAGGTATGTGAGGCAGTACCACGAAGATAGAGAGGGTAAAAAAGTGAAACTGCAAGAGTACATTTTGGGTCAGTGGGACGAAAAGTATCTCGAGTATATGTTGCAGAAAGCTAAAGAAGAAAAGGTTATAGAAAGTAACATTCCCACCAAGAAAATCGACAATGCGTATCTGCCTTATTTTGAAGTAATAATGGGCAACGGTACTCTGTGCGATTTGAACCACAACAAGCCTCGTGAGACGCACATTTTGTACGTCTGTTTCATTTATGGTAAGCACGAAGTTTACTCGCTCAAGGAAACGTCAACGTGCGTATACGAAATTATTATTTTGTCGCCGCTATTATGCTCCCACCCGAAATATAAGCCGAAAGAGACCGGGGTGCATAATATCAACTGTGCGCCCCAAAAGGGATTTCCCGATAAACCTTACGCTTTAAAACTGAAAGAGTTAAACGTCAAGCTACAGGAAAAGGCAGAGTGGGACAACATAAGAGTCAAACTGCGAGAGTTGGAGCGACAGCAACGGGAATCTTCGAAGACAATAGAAGCCCCGGAAAGCAAAGTCATCGATACCAAGCCGGTTCAGAGTTTTCTCCAGGGAAAGAACTGCCTGAACGGCGGCACCGGTTGGTGGAAATTCGAATTTTGTTACGGGAAATCCGTGGAACAGTATCACATTGAGAAAGGCGACGTCAGATTGTCCATAAATTTAGGAAATTTCGATAAGCAAAAACATTTGGATTGGCTCGAGGCTCATCCTTATAAGAGGCCAAAACCTTTGGCGCAAAGAAAGCAACTGTCGCATTTTTATTCAGGCGGCAGCGTCTGCGACAAAACCGGTAAGAATTTCGACATTTTTTTTAAGTTTGACGTTTTACGGGGGATTTCTAGGCAAACCGCGGCAAACAGAGGTGAAGTTGAAGTGCCTCGAGAAACCTTCAAGCCCAAACGTGGTGTCGTTGTATTTATTGGAGCCCAGATATTGTGAGTATATACTTGGAGTCGAGTCGCCTTTGATTTGCGATATTCTGCCGAATGCCGACGACAATGGACTTGTGGAAATCGAAAACGACGACATTTCAGAGAAAGAAAACGTCCCTAGCATCAGAATAAGACTTTAGTTTATATATATTCAATAAAGCGGATAGATACATAAATTATTTTTAAAATATACTTTAGTAGAAGTTCACGTCACTGCCCATGAAATTGTTGTTGCCCTTCTCCTTGCGCCACGCCTCTTGGGGCCTGCTCAGAAAGTTTTGGTTTCTCATATTTCCTTGTCCCGGATATGTGAAATTTTGATTCGAAAATGTCGTGTCCGGCTTTCTCCTCGAATCAAAGTCTTCGGCAAAAACGATATTTTCCAGCTCGTCTGTGACGAAACTATTGTTCTGGTACTTGTTGGGTTTTTTCGACTTTTCTAGGCCGTTCGAAGTGTCGTACTTGGGCTTCGGGATCACTTCGTCTTTAAAGCGGCCGTCTATCGTTTTCGGACGTCTGAAATTAATAATTGTGAACGAAAAAGTGGTTTGATGTATTACTTACGCGAGTCTGAATCTGCCTTTGAACGGATCATTTTCGTCGATTTTTCTGGACAGTTTTCGTACCCATACGATTAAAATTATCGTAGATATTATGAGAAGTACCGTAGCTACTAGAAGAATTATTAAAGTAACCAGAAATGGTATTTTGTAGTCATCAAAATTTGCAGGCATTTTGACGAACTATTTAAGAACGTAGTATCCCCATTTAGTGGCTTAAAAATTTATTGAAACCACTGATAAGAAGATAATGATTAGATACAAACAATAAGTCATTTCTAATCTTAAAAACAACTTTATTATCAGATTTTTATAAAGTGTATAGGTACATAAATATAACGGTAGAGCGTATGGTAACCTTTTAGTGCCTTAAAGTGTTGAAACCGGTACGATCACAGCAAAAATTACCCCGGTAAAAAACTATTATCATCAAATAAGACACTCCCGCAGTCTCTTAACGTAAAACCTAAAGGAACAACAAACTTTTCGCCCCGATGGCGGTAAGAAAACTGTGATACAAATAAATACTTAAAAACTATTCTTCGATATGTATTAGTTACATTTTTGACTAGAAATAGGCCTCAAAACTTCCTTTGAAACTTCAGTAAAAGTTTCGGACATGTCATTTCGTACTTTCTCCATTAATTGCTCGATGGCGTCCATCTGCATACCCTTGGTCTCCACAGGTGGCAAAACTGTGGCATATATCTTACCTAAAAATGTCGAATAATGCAAATAACGTGTGGTTTGCTTTTCGCATTTCGAATGACCGACCTGAATCGAACCTTTTCGTCGTTTTGTCCAAAAAATAATATCTACTAAAAACCACTGGTAAAATAGGAATTTCTGATGATATGGCCAGGTGGAAAGCGCCCTTTTTGAAGGGGTGTATTTGCCCTGTATTTCTTCTAGTGCCTTCTGGAAAAATCCACAATTTCGCCTGAAAAAATAATTGGTAATTAGGAACATAGTTTTATGTTAATCCTTTTAGGTAAAATGATAATTATAGTGGAAAAATGATAGATAAAAGAGGAATTTAAAATATGATTGCGTCAAAGACAGTATCTTTTGATAACAAATGCCAAATTGCCAATTTAAGGCCCCTAATTATTATGTCTATCATCAATATTTGAGAAAACGTCAAAATAAGTAGGTAGATTTTTTTATATTGACATGTTTTGAAATCCTAACGGTTTTTGTTATACAAGGCGTCAAAGTTTAATGTTTTTTTTTTCAAGTTTTCTTTTATTTTTCTAAAGGAACACAGATAAGGCGAACATATTTGGTACAGTTTAGATACATATTAAATGCTATAAATTAAAAATAATTCTACTTCCATCAGTGCCGGAGAGGGTGTCAACTATCATATTTTATAATAAAAAAAAAATTGTACGCCACTGGAAAAGTAATATTTTTTGCCTTCACTAAATTTTCCAATCGATTCTAAGAAAAAATTCATTATTTTCGAGCAAATAATTTTTTCGAAAATTCTACCCCTCCATTCTGGAGGTGTTGGACAATTTTGGAGATTAAATACGAAATCTCGGAAACGACTGGACGAAATCGATTTTATATACTTATTTCCCTCATCTACTGGTCCAACTACGTCGGAAAAACCTATTTTCGAGGCAGGTTAAAGTCAGGTTAAAGTCAAAGTCAAATCGAAAGTGAAAACTCGAAGTTTCTACACTTTGTTGCTGCGTCCGGATTAAGCGTAATTCTACCGCGAAATGGAACTTTTCCTAAGTAAATCGACCGCCGAATCGATTCAGCATGGTCACGAAGGCGTAGGGCTCACCGGTTTCGAGCAAATAATTTTTTCGGAAATTCGACAATTAATTGTAGGTCTAGACTTTTGAAATTTTGCACTCCTATTCAGTTTTTATTTTGAACAACTTTTCTTAATAAGATTTTGTTGTAAAACCTACAAAAGGGTTTCAAGTTTCGAAAAATCATGTGTGTGCCTTGGAAATTTAAAAAAAAAGTAATTTTTGGCCCCAGTATTTTATTTTTCATCTTATAGTTGTAGGGCCCACCATATTTTTCAAATTTTATATGAATACTATACAACAAAATAACATCATATTATTTTTCTACAGTTAAGTTAAATTTAAATGTAGTTATACCTTATGCATAAATAATCTATACATTAATACTAAGGGACAAATAAAAAGTTGGTAATATTATTATTGTCCCTCATAAAATATTCATACATGCAAAATTTTACCTTTTTCTCTTTGAGCTCATTTATACATTTGTTCAAGACTTGCTTGGCCTTATCCGCCTTGGTCCTTGAAATAAATACAATGCCCGCTAGCCACGCTGCCAAACCAAACGGCCAGGCGTAGAAAATATCTTTTTTTGCTATGACTGTACATTTGTCCATTATGGGCCACATTTCAAAAATACCTACATGGAACAATATGAAGTTAGATCATACCTTAAATTATTTTATTTCTACCCACCTAGTACGTCTATCGAACTTTGATGGTTCGAAACTATGATGAAACATTCGTCTTTTGCCAATCTCTCCTTGCCCCTCACGATCCATTTTATTCCATTTATTTTAGAAATGGGACGGCACAGTGCCGAGGCAATCCTGAATAATTAAAAAGGTTGTTAGTTTATCATTCGCTAAAAAAAATTGGTGGATAGAAACAGGTGAACCTATTAAATATTTATTATTTTTATGGCCCCCCCTAAAACAAGGCAGTAATAAATCCACGTTAATTATCAATCCGGACGTTTTTATTGGCCGGCGAAATTGCTACTTCCTAATTCGGAATGTCCAACCCGTGCGATTTTCGCCCGGAATGTACGCATACACCCCCGTCAAAAACTTACACCAGGTTTCGCACGTTCCTTGGCCTGAAACAAAAGACGGGGATGAGGAGGACGCTGTTGACCATGACGCCCCCGTAGTACACCAAGAACTTCAGGTGGTACCGGAACGCCTGGCTCGATTCGTACAGGAACGGCAGGATCAGGATGCACGCGGCCAAGACCAGTTCGAAATACGATCCGGTCATTTTCCCGTGCCAAGACACGCCGCACGGCGCGCGCGACGAACGGCCCAGACGATACTAAAATGCGGGAAATTGATTTTTCGCCGCGGAAAATCATAGTTGGCCGCGATTGGTCGCGGGAGGGGGGTGCCGTTTTGACAGGGGCGTATGTGCGGGGATTTGACTCGCTCGAAACCATCGTTTTTGCTACCGAGAAAATGTTTCCCGAGGGCATTAAAATATTTTAAAGAGTCTCCGGCATTATTTAAAAAAAACGTAGTTTTCTTGTCAAACCCAATCACTTGTAACCCTTGTTCTTAAATTCATAACGCAATCAAATATGGTGGCACATTACACAACGGACCTCTGGTGCTTTCCCCCCTCCACCAATTTTTGTCCGACCGCCAGACGGTGCCGAAGGCTGTTTTTGGGCAGCCATGTTGCGCTGATTCCTAGGGGTACTGTTGGCACACCATTTAGGTTTAAGTCTTCTTCTTCCCTTTTTTCGCTTAATTTCCAATATCCCGCTAAAAAACGCAGCTTTCTTATTGGCCTCCCCTCTGCCACGATACACAGATAACGGTATGTCAACTAGGAGAACGAAAATTAAACTCTTCTGCGCAACTACGTCCCTTCGACAAAAGCGCGGCCAACTTACCAAAAATAGCCCTGAAATTAGTCTCACTGACATACGTCACTTATCAATTTTATGTCGAAGTTAAATCCCAAAACAGCACCTTTGAGACACCGTGGTGTATATGTGGTTGCCTGGCTCACTATAAACGAGTCAAATTTCGGTTTAAAAATAAAAGGTAGCCATGATTTTGTCGAATAAGCGTCACCGTTGACTTCACAGCACCTGCGCGCGGACATACCGTTATCTGTGTATCGTGCCCTCTCTCTGCTGTCAGCACAACATGGCTGTTCCGGACATTTTTAACATATAGGAAGAGCAGTCCAGCTTTTTTTAAGAGGTCCATCAGGTCATTTAGTAAAAGAATATATATTTTAATAAAATATATATTCTTTTACTCAATGGTCAGCTACACCATACAAAAATAGAGACGGGGTTAGAATCCCCCGCAAACTCCTACTTGGTTTTTCCACGAATACTGCAAATTTTCGGCTAGTTCTTATTTACCACAAAAAAAAATTAAAGAGCTTATTATCGAAAGCGATTTTTGAACTCATCCGACAAGCAACTAGCGTCAAGATACTTTCAAAAAATGGGCGGGTACCAAATCGTCTTATTTTAACTTGTATTATCTGATATTGAGGAGCCATTTTCTCCCAATATTTTTTTGTAACACAAGTTTCGAAACGAGCCCCCTTTTTAACGAACCGCCCATGGCCGGGCTCCCCCGACCGACAGTTTCCTGTCGTCTGTCGAAAAACGCGTGGGCGTGGGGTGGGGGATGAAAACATCAAACATGGCCGCCGATCAGCTGTCACCGTGGCGGATCTTTTCAATTCGATCCGAAAATGACGATTTGAAAGGTATTTTCGCGGTTCCTTCCGCGTTTCCTCAATAAAACACCCTTTAATCTCACGGAAATCGCACGTCGCCCTTAATTTAGCGGTGAAATAAGCGCGCGGCGGCCCGAAAATCGACCGAGTGTCGTTGACAACAAGGCTGTCAACTCTTCAATTTACAGTTTTACCGTAGATTGAACGAGGAAAATGTCTGGCGGGGAAGCCGTCTTGCGTCCCCAGCCCCGGCTCGACCTCAAATGGCTGAAAACGAACCTGGAGGATTTGTTTACGAACCGAGACGACCTCGTCGAATGTTGGAACAGTCTGGTTTGTGACGGCGAACTGACCGGAGACTTTTCCGTCGGTCTTCTCAACAGTGCCGGCGTAACGGCCAAGCGGGGCGAGTTCGGGAAGTATTACTGCGGCCAGAGGGTTAGTAGGATCGACGGGAATGCCGACGAAACTTAGTTGGCGATTTGCAGGTGTTGACGTGTACGTGCTGCGATGGCATTTGCGGGCCGCACACGGGGTGCAATTGCCAACCTTGCCAGAAGCTCGACAGCGAAGAATCCACGCAGAGCAATCAGGATAAAGAGCAAATGCCGTCCATGGAATCGTTGTTAAATCGGTGGGCGTGGGGGCCGCAACCCAGTAAGTTTTTAAAAGTTTTTGCGAGCGGGGTTGTTTCGATATAAATATTTTAGGCCCAGAACAGTTGAGGCAGTGCGTACAGAGCTTGAACCTTGAACAGAAATCGTTAAATTCCGAGGCTGCACATTCAACGTTGTCGTCTAGAAGACTGTATTATAGATTGCTTATTTTGAAAAGGTATTTCGTTGCTTTGAATAGGGTGCCGCACTCCGTCGAGTTCGAATATGGGGCTACCAGGAGAAAAAATAGTTTGGAAGAATCGAAAAACGATTTAAATATCAAAAGAAAAGTTTCTAATATAGACCCCGCGACTAGCCTGGCGAGAGTCGGGTCAACGGCCGCTTTGAATTTTAGTTTCGCGTTTCTCAGGCGTGCCTGGCGATTAGGTGAGTAAATTGCGTACACAATGTTATGGGAACAAACTTATTTTGTAATGTTTTCAAGGCGAAGACATAGATTTGTGTAGCGAACTGTTAAATGAAAGTTTAGATGCTTTAAAAGTTTTGCCCATTGGTACATTATTTGAACAGAAAGAAGTATCGCCTGTATGGCTGGAAGTAGTAGAAAAATCGACAAAGTTCTTGAGGCAAGTCGTGACGGGGTGAGTTAACAAATCCAAAAGTATTTTTGAAACTAGTTGACAAAAATTGTTAGCGAGGTTATAACCGGACGACAGCACTGTGATGTGCCGATAGAGGATCAACATACGGCACTAAATTTATTGTTGGAGTTTGCCTTGCAAAAGGGGACGTTGAGTAGCATTTTGGAGATTGTCTTGCTTCTGTTGAATCTCTGGAAAAAAAGTACTCAAACTAGTGATAATAGGTAGGATAAAAAACAATTTTTCCAATTTAACTACAGATTGGAAATGCTATGATATAAAGTGGATTGACCTAATCTATTCTTAGGTCAATTATAAACGTTGCGTCCGCACCATTGTTGCCGTTCATAAACAGATTCCTCGAAATAAAACCCTCGAAATCCGACATATACGTTAAAAACGACGACGGCAACTCCTTATCGCCGACCCGAATTTTCCTGGACTTTCTCGAACTGCCCGAAGACGACAACACGGAAATCGACCTCAAACAGGCGTCGGTCTTCATCATGTCCCACCTGGATGACCTCGCTGGACCCCACATACCGCCGCCGTCGTTTTTCAAGGTATCGCAGCGTTTGTTCCTAAGTGCTTACGTCTTGACGCAACACATTTCTTTTTAGAGCGACTCGTTTTTTAAGGGGCAACGCGTCTGGGGCTGGGGCTGGTTGTCGTGGGTGCTCGGAACGGGGCCCCAGTGCTGCGAAGCGATTGCCGAACTCAACATCAAGCAAATTTGTTGCTCGGATCGAGGGATTTCGTTGTTGTCGCATACGGGAAAGGTCTACTTCATGTATTACACCTCTGAGACGCAGTGTCCTCAAATGTTGGAAGGTAGGGACGGCAAAAAGGTTTTTTCGGCGTCCAGCTTTTTTTTTTAGCACTGAAAGAAGCCGAAATTGTAAAAATCGCCTCGCACACGGAAGGCAAGCATTTCATGGCGCTATCCAAAAATCGTGAAGTTTTCTCGTGGGGCAACGGCGACGGTGGGCGGCTAGGCCATGGCGACACCCTCGTGAAAGACGAACCGACCCTAGTCGAAGCCCTGATCGGCAAAGATATAGTCGACATACAGTGTGGAGCGACATACAGGTATAAACGTTATTTCCGGTGGTTTTCGATGTTTCAAATTGTGTTTTTAGCGCCGCGATAACGGAAAACGGTACGTTGTACACCTGGGGGCGGGGCAACTACGGCAGGCTCGGTCACGGCTCGTTTGACGATTGTCTGTTGCCGACGGTGGTGACGGCGCTATCGGGAGTACACGTAACGAAGGTGGCGTGCGGTTCCGGGGACGCCCACACTTTGTGCGTGACCTCCCAGGGGAAGATATACAGTTGGGGCGATGGGGATTACGGGAAACTCGGCAGGGGTGGCTCGGACGGCAGCAAGGTGCCCAGGCTGATTGAAAAGTTGCAAAACGAGGAGATAAAGGAGGTGTACTGCGGAACGCACTTTAGCGTGGCGCTGTCGACTGATGGTAAAGTTTATACATGGGGAAAAGTAAGTTACTTGTTCTGTATTTATTTACCATTAGGCCAGGGAAATTACGGTAAAAAATAACGAAACCTAGGCAAAATTCATAACCGCATTTTTATAATGCCATCACAAAATATTACGCGTGTGGACGTTTTTTAGAAAAATACATTTTCTTGTAACAAAGACGACAAAAATATTAACTGCGAAATTTTAAGCTGCATTTATTAGTAAGTATGGTGTATAAAGTTGAGATCGATAAATTAAACAGATTACGTTTGCGCAAGTATCCGAATGATGTAAAAATGACATTTTGCGTAATATTTTGTTGGGCAAAAATATTAACTGCGTTTTTATTATTTATAATTACCTTAAAAATCAAGTATTAACAGTTTGTTCTGAAATTAAACATATTGTTTCGCCGGAAATCGCATTTTAAAGAAATTTGAAGCTGTCTTTGGGAGCAAAATTAATAACCTGCTGATTTTTGTTAAACTTTGTAAGTGGATACTAAGTCTTGTTAAATTTTTTAAAATTAAACCATAATTAAATTAAATTAATTAAATAAATGACAAATGACATACGTGCGCCCTAAATAAATGTTTAATTTCGCTATATGTGATTTAATATAGTTATATTGTAAAAAGTTAAACAAAAAAAACAGTTAATATTTTTGCGTTTCCTAAAGAAATGACAAGTGACAGTTGACCTATATATGCCCTAAATAAATGTTTAATTTCGCTATATATGATTCAATATAGTTATATTGTAAAAAGTTAAATAAACAAAAAACAGTTAATATTTTTGCCTATTCTATACCAATGAGAAGTGACAGCTGACATACATGCGGCTCAGATAAATGTTTAATTCTGTATAAGTTACATTCTATTTGTAAAAGGGAATGATCATCTGCAATAAAAACGTACTTAATATTTTTGCTTTTGCCGAAATAGAAAATTCTCCGATTTTTATCTCTCTTTGTCGATCTAAGTAACTTCCATATTCTTAAAATGTTTAATTTCTTAATATATGTTAGCAAGGGAAGTTTTTTACCTAAAGAGTCTAAAAAAAATCCAGTTAACTTTTTTGCTCGAAATTTCTAACGAAAAATAGGTGTTTTTTGAGGTAACTCAAGGTTCCGTTTTTTCAAAATGTTTAATTTTTGGTTTCTACCAACGTATTTACTTATAACTTTGATACGGTGAAACAAAATTGCAGTTAATATTTTTGTCTAGGTCAAATTCTATTTTCCCCGGCCTACATAACAATTTGGACACCTAACCTATTGTCGGATATCTTATATAGTGTTTAAAAAGAGGAAAAAACATAGTGAAATGTCGAATTTCTAGGGCGAAGGTTGGAAACTGGGCCACTCGTCCGAATCTCACGTTCGAACCCCCGAAATAGTGAAAGCCCTGGAAGATAGAAACGTCGTATCGATAAGCTTGGGTTCGGCCCACGTTTTAGCCTTAACCGACCGCGGAGAAGTTTTCGGATGGGGCAAGAACGAGAACAAGCAAATCTGCGACTCCCCCGAAATGTACGTTCACCAGCCGCGGCCGGTCGAGTCCCTGAAAGGCCAGAAAGTCGTCGGGATCGTCAGCGGACCGTCGCAAAGTTTTGCTTGGACAGATTTAAATTCGTACCTACCCAAAACTTCGCAATTGTTCGTAATAGATTTGACAGAGGGTACTTTCAAGTAAGTTTCTTGTCGTATTAAGTTTTTTTCGTGCTTTATTCCCAAGATTTTTAGGTTTTTAGATCAGATTTTAGAGGCGATAAGTTCAAACCCACCTTCGACTCAAGACAACGAATGCCTGGCAATTTCCGCTTTGAATCTCTTACAATTACAGGTTTATAAAGCATTTTCTAAGCACAAACGTAATGTTTCAATATACTCTTTGTAGTTACACAGCGTGATATGCAACAACATTCAGCCGAAAACGCTCGGGATCGGCGCCAACAGCAAACTCTTGAACAACATAAAATCTCAGGTGGTGTACCTGGCAAGCGCGAGCAACATTCTAAGCACGGTCCAAGGTACCGCTCAGGCGACGCTCCAAGCCGGTTGGTCGGTACTTTTACCTACGGCCAATGGTAGGGCGCGAACTCTGTCCCAATTGCTGCTGAGTACAGGTGCGGGGGTCTTGGGGCGTAACGTTTTTTTTTCTGAACGGTTTTCTCGTAGATATGGAGTCGAAAATGTGCAAGATCGGACACAGATTCATGACGGACCTGTTGGTTTGGAGCCTGATGGCAGACGGCGGCTTAGAGAGTGCCTTAAACGACGTGTTGGGTATTGGCGTTAACGAATTGGAGAACGTAGATGAAAATTTCGATCCGGCCAGTACACATATCACGCTGCCGCTGTTATATCTTGTCAGGCAGCTCATAAGGTACGGGGAGTAGTTGAGGAAAGGTGCGGAAATTAAAGGGTTCTTCTTTGTAGGAATATCAGTACGCTGACGCAGTCCCACTTAAAGGAATACGCGAGTTCCGGGAAATTATCGTCTCAAAAGAGCGCACCGTCGCCTAGTTTGAAGCTTTTGCAGAGGTTTCAAAGGCTTTTGATTGGAAAACTTTATATAAAAAGTCTGGAATCGCGCGATGCGGCTGAGACGTTACTAGCGAAATATTTAGATTGTTTTTGTCATCACGTTAACGTTACGTTGAATCTAGCGCACGATTCGTGCGTGTTGAGTTCGAAAAGCTTTATATATATCATGCAGATACTGACGGGTGATATCATAGGTACGGTCGTCTTTCATTTGACAAAGAGCATGGGGATTTTGCAAACGGTGAGGATAGGACAGCGGTTAAATGGGGAAAAAGTTGCGCAATTTTGAGTTCAATAAAATGGTACAAACAGATTTCTAATATTTTTTTTGTATTTGAGTTATTTTGCAAAAAGTGAAATTTTGGGTTTTCTTCGTTTTCGATTTTATTTTTTTCTGAAGTTGTTATCACAGATAGGAAAGAAGAAAAACACTTTCTTATAGCACTTTTTAACGGGCTTTAAGCTGGCGTGTTTAGATTTGTTCTACAACATTTCGTTTTTGAGAAACCCTCTTCAACTTTATTTTTTAAATACGGACCTGGATATTTTTTAAATGTTTTGAGACAATTATACTGAAAATGCCTTTTCCCCATTCGTTTTTTTCTAATGCAGCCCTGTATTTAATAATAAGAAGTCTAAATATTAATCAGTACTGTCAACAATTTAACTTGCAACTTATCTTTCAATCGGAGAACCAAAAAAAGGACAGCAAAGACTAATAACAGTCACATATGATAATAACAAATAAATAAAAATCCTCCACCTAGAAGACTTTGAAACAACGACACCAACCCCTTGTCATAACTCCCACTGTATCATTTAGTTAATAATTTGGTATTATTAGAAATGGAGGTTGCTTTTTCAAATGACGACAAATTTAACATGTTAGCATGTTATATCTTGTGTCACAGAAATAGTGTAGAGGCCAAACAAATGTATTGTTGCAATTAATAAATGGCAAAGGATATCAGTTTCATTGGCTTAAAGCTTTCTTCTCATAATTAGAAACAGCGAATAATTTACTCCAAAACACAATGCGACAGTTTGCAGTACAACAACAACAACAGAGGAAAACCCTAATCAGACAGGGCCGTCTTTAAAAATATTAGGTTTTTGAAGAAAAAATAAACTATATGTTAAATTGTTGACAATACTGGTTAATATTTAGACTTCTTATTATTAAATACAGGGAAAAGGAATTTTCAGTATAATTGTCTCAAAACATTTTAAAAATATTTCGTGTCATACATCATGGTATTTGCAATAAAAAGTGCTTTCAAAATTTTCAAAAAAAAATCCAGGTTAAAAAAATAAAGTTGAAGATGGTTTCTCAAAAACGAAATGTTGTAGAACAAATCTAAAAACGCCATTTTAAAGCCCGTTAAAAAGTGCCACAAGAAAGTGTTTTTCTTTTTTCCTATCCGTGATAACAACTTCAGAAAAAAATAAAATAAAAAACGCAAAATTTTACTTTTTGTAAAATAACTCAAAAACAAAAAAAGATATTAGAAATCAGTTTTTACATTTTATTGACCTTAAAATTGCGCAACTTTTTTCCTATTTAACCGTTGTTCTATCTCTCACCGTTTGCAAGATCCCCATGCTGTTCATTCTTATCCGGGATACATTGTATACAAATATTTACAGGTATTCTCCTTCCCGAGCTTACGGCCAGCCTGATACTTCTCGAACAACTAAACGACGCCCTGTTAACGTCGACGAACTGGCTGTCGACATTTAAAGACACGCTAAAAAGTCTAGACAAACTGTGTCGTCTAACGCCCGACATCGAAAATTTCGATTCGGACGATATCGCGTGGCCGGGAATGACGCAAACCAAATCGCAACATACCAACGCCAGGAGCCAAGAAGATCTGCCGCATATCCGCAAGTGCGACATAGACAATCACAACGTCGAAGGCGGGCATTGGGTCGCCGTAAACGACAAAGTCTACGACTGCCAGAAATCTTCGAACCGAGCGCATTTCCAGCCAAACGACAGTTGTCTGGTGGGCAATTATTGCCGGCACGAGTCCGACCCGCCCCAGGCCCCCCTAAACGAACTCAACACGTGCTTTGCGCTGTTAGACGCCGAGCGAAACTTGGGTTATCTGCTGGGTTTGCACTCGTTCAACCTCCGGCAAAGTTTACCGACGCAAAGCGAGGAGACGGAGCTGAAACAGTGGCTGAATTCGAACTTTCTGAGGGGGGGACTGCAGCACGATCAACCCCCGAATCCTTACGAAGAAGAAAAAGGGGAGACCAGAAGTACCAACTCGACGGCGGAAAATACGCCGACCGAACCCAAGGGAAATGTCACGCAAAAAAGTTTGAGGACTTTGCATCAGCCGATCGAGAGAATCAACAGTTTTATTGCTGCGTTAGCGGAGAGCAGGCTGTCGGTGAGCTTGTAGAAGATTTTTTTAAAGAGTTTTAGACTTGATTATAATTTTTTTAGGACCCGTTTGTGATAGCGTTCCTAGCGATCGTAGAGCAGCATTCGAAAGCTAATAATTTCTTGACGCGGGTGGATTTTTCGTTTGAACACCCGGTAGAGGAGATAGGTAGAGTCTTGTACGCGGTTCTGTTGAAACACTTAGGACTTGGCTATGTTTTGTTGCCGACCTTAGATGCATGTAAGTTAGACGTTTATTTGTTTTTGCGTTGGAAAGTTTTTGAGCGTTGCTTTTAGACACGTCGCAACCTAACAGCGTCAAGATCCCGAGGCCCGTGGCCGAACTGATCAAAACCGTACACCAGACAAAGTGGAATTTGATAAAATCGCGGCAGGAATTGAACAAGAGTTACAAAGAAATTTGTATACCGCTGCTTGAAAGGTGTCGTTTCCTGCTGTACGAGATCAAACCGGCGGTTAGTGTCGAGATGGAAGCCTTTAAGAAGGTGAACATTCTCTACAAGGAACCTCGCGTTCGTACCTTAGTGAAGAAAGTGATAAGGGACTTAAAATGCGGCAGACACACCTCAGACATACAAAAACCAGAGGATATTGTGAACGCCACCATTCAATCGCAGAGCATCGAGCGGCACAAATCTAACGAGGACATTAGCAAGAATCCCATGAAGAAAACCCAGTCGGACGGCAAAATATCGGAGAGCAAGAGCGAAACCGACGACGTGAATAACGAAATAAAGAACGGGGCGCACAAGGCGGCGGTCACGGAAAGCTTCAACACGACAAAATCCAAAAACGTTCCAGACCTGAAAGCCGATGGCGACACGAAGCGGGTCGTCGAGAAAACCGAAAGCCCCAGCCAAGAAATGAAGGAGAAGAAGTTGGAAAACGAAGTCGTCTTGGCGGGGATCGTGTCGAAACTCACGGAAAAGCAGATGAAGAAAGTTTGCGTCGACAACCTCGACATGATGTCCCCCATTTTGGAATTTGTGACGAGTTCGACTTGCGACGTCGAAGCCCTGCGGAAAGTGATGTACTTTCAGGTTAGACGCTGCAAAACCCGCAAGGAAGGTCTAGACATGATAAGAACATTATTAAATGAAACGCACTTGTTGACTTCCGTCAAGTACGCGATAATAAACGGCTATCTCGGCCTCGACAGGAAACAGCGGCAGATGCAGCACTGCCTCGAGAACATCCAACTCGTGACGCCGTTTCTGAAGGCGGAAATGCTCCTGTCGCAACTAGCCGTGACCGAGTGGTGCATAGAAGCGCTGCGGAATTACGTCCTGCGAGACGTGTCGTCGAAATCCAAGAACAAGGGCAACTCGAAGGTCGCCCTGAATCTCGGCACGTACTCGCTGCTCAGGGACGTGCCGCGCGCGAGGATGCTGCTCTCGATCGTCGGACTGTTGGCGTCGAACCACTACAACCCGCTCGAACTGAACCCGCTGGTCAACGGCGGGGTGGTCGGCTCGGTGCTGTCGCTGCTGAAGCAGGCCGGCAGCGACCAGGGCGTGTCGCGACGCGTCTCCGAATTCTACGTGCTGTACGCCGATGTGGTGGAGTGCGCGAGGCCGAAACTGAGCTGTCTCGGCGGTCCCGAGCTCGCCACCCTCATGAAGTTGGGCACGAGAGTCGTGCGCGGCCAAGATTGGAAGTGGGGAGACCAGGTGGGGGCTTTAGATTAAATCGAAAACTCATAGAGTCGTCGTCCAGTGAGAATTCAAAGTCGCAAAACAACTTAGGACTCTTTTATTTGATAACGTTGTTATTGCTAATTCTGCTTTCCTAATAGTTGATTGCCGTGTAGTGCCATTTACTACAATAGCACTAGCATCTGCAATTGCACAAAACCTTCTCTTTATTTAGCACAGAAAATACCATTAATATACATGTTAAATAACACAGGCCCCAGCACTGTCCCCTGTGGCACACCAACCTCCATCTTTACAGCATCACTCTTTACATTTGCAATTTTTCCTTTTTGGGTTCTATTACTTAAATATATTCTAAATAGATCATTCGCTAAACCTCTTATACCCATATCATGTAATCAATTTAATAGGTACATGGCGTTTTATGATTTGTAATAGTTATATTTATATTTTTTAATTAATTTACATAGGCTGTTTCTGTACTTGAGTCAGCATTATGGTTTTCAAGAACATTTTTCCAAGTTTCAACGCATAATTTTTGTTTTAAAACACCAAAATTAATTTTCTTAAATACAGGATTGTTTTGAGGAGTTTCAAGTTTACCAACTATATCGAGCTTGATATTTAATAAAATAAGATAATGATCAGTACAATATCTTTTTAATATAATTGAATTTAGATTGGTGTATGTTATGTTCTTACATTTTACAAACCAGTGATCAATACATGTAGCACTTTGATGTTGGTTTATCAATCATGCTTAAAAATCCATACGAATTCAACATTGTTTTATAATTATTTACTGTTGGATAGGTCTTATCAAGCAAGTTAATATTTATATCATCTATTATAGGACATACATTTGCTTAGCATCAGATAAGCCAGTATCCAAAATGTTATTTAAATTATTTACAAAATCATCCACGTCCGTTGCTGGTGACCTATAAAGTTGTTAACATATACCTATCTTAAGTTGTTTTGTGGCTTTGAATTTTCATTGTACTGCTTTAGGGCTTTTTATTATGTAAGTTTGATGTTTTGAGGTGTATTTTAGGATGGGAATCCCCCGGGAGAAGGTAGGGTTATAGGGGAACTCGGCGACGATGGGTGGGTGAGGGTGGAATGGGTCAATGGAACTACTAACAGTTACAGAATGGGCATCGAAGGGAAATACGACCTCACTTTGGCTTCGCCGCCGAGTCCTGTTACGTCCGAAACCGAGACGGAAGAAAACAGCAACAGAAGTACGTCGTTTATACGTTTTAGTGTCATTTTCGTAGTAACGCCGCCTTTTCAGATTCTCAAATAATAAAAGACAATCAACTGATACGTTTACTAAGGGACGCCAGCGTTAACTTCCTGAGAAACATGTCGATAAGCGCGGGCATGTCGAGAAATAACTTGCACCACTCGACTTTGCACAGTTTAAGCGGTTTATATTGTTCAGTTTTGAGTTCGAACGGTGTCGATTGGTGTAACTTGGCACTGATCCGAGTTATAAGTCAGACGCAGCAGATTTGCAAAGCTTTCAGCACGAAACCGTGGATAAATATGTTGTTGGGCTTTCTAACGCCACCCGACAACACCAATAGCAACGAGGTGAACTTACCCAAGCAAGTAGGTCGTTTTAACTGTCGGAAAATATAAAATTGTGTCCGTTTTGTCGTTTTTTTTTAGATTCTCACGATACGGTTGCTCAAAACTGTGCTCATTTCGTGGGACATGGACAATTCCGAGATACCCAATGTGCTGGACAAACTCCTGAACATCCTCGGCAACATCATAGTGACGTGTTCGTATGACGCCGGCAATAAAACGACGATGAGCACCAAATCTTTGGTGCTGTTGACCCAGTCGCATAGCAGCACTTTGGCGCAGGAAATCGTATCGCTCCTGCGTACCTTGCACGCGAATCTCGGCTGGAACCAAGTCCTGAACGCCGCGCTCGTTCAGAAATTAAACCTGGCGGTGTATTTCCTCAGCGACGCCTGTCTGAACGCCATGCTAAACGACGGCGTCACTTCCGACCAGCAGCACTACATGGTCGTCGCCTGCCTCAACGTCGTCGGCGCCTGGGACGTGAGGCCCAGGATCGGATCTACGGTCGAAGTGGAAAGTAACGCGGGAACTGTCGTCAGGGCCACGCAAAAGGGAAAGTTGTGCGTGCAGATGCACCACAGTGGCGAGATAAAGAAACTGCCGGTCGGGAATTTGAAGCTGGTGCCGCCCGTCGAGTTCAGCTTCGACAAGATGCCGTTGAACGATGCCTTCACGAAGACGTGGGCGAATCTGTTGCTGATACGCCACAACAATCTCATGTACATGCACGACAGGAAGTCGTACCACGGACAAGTGAACCTGCCGTACCTGCGCACGCAGCAGAACGTTTTAAGTACCTTGAATGCCACGCGGATCCTGCACGATAACCAGCACCGCCTGCGGAAAGTCTTACAGTGTCCGATCAACGGCATGGACCAGTCTCAAGAGCAGCAGAGCATCGAAGAAGAGCTAAACCAACAGCCCGTCCTGCTGGTCCAAAAGCTGCTGGTCAAGGCGACGCAACCGAGCCCGTTAAAACCGGGTTTCACCCTGCAGGAGATGCAGTTGGCCGCGTTGAATTTGAGCCAGTACCTCGCGGCCGACGGAAATTTCGAGGCGCACTCGACCATAAACAACGACAAGCCGATGAACAGGACCAACCCGAAACGGGCGCCCAGCGAACTGGCGACGCCGAACAGCGAGTGTTCGGTGAAGAGCGTCGTCAGCGAGAAGACGAGCAAACGACGAGAGCTGGAAGACGACGTACACACCCACCCGATGGTGCACCAGATAATCGAGATGGGGTTCACGAGGAAAGCGGTGGATTGCGCGATAAAAACGTTGACGGTCGGCGCCGACGCGCTCCTAACCCCCGAATTCGTGGTCGGGTGGTTGCTGGAACATCCAGAGGTCGCCATAGACGAGGTCGACTCGTTCAGCAGTTCCGACGTGTCCGACACCGATTCGATTTCGTCCGACGAGCTCGGGGCGCACGGTATTGCGAAATATGTAGGTAAAATTTGTCGGTCGCAATTTTTTTCTAAAGGTTACCGCCGTAGGGTGAAGACGCGGGCGAAAATAGGCATCAGACGTACTGCAGGAGGAGCCAGTTCTTGTCGAACGACGAGTACGCGATGTACGTCCGCGACAACGTCGAAGTGGGCATGTTGGTGCGCTGCTGCAAGAGTTACGAGGAGGTCCAGCTGGGCGATATAGGAAAAGTCGTTAAAATCGACAGGGAGGGCCTGCACGATCTCAATTTACAAGTAAGAGTGTTGGACACCGCCCGTTTGGTGCCACCTCTAACTTCGTCTTTCAGGTTAACTGGCAACACAAAATCAACACCTATTGGGTGCGTTTCATCCACGTGGAATTGCTGGGCTTCCCTCCCAGCATGCCCATACCATCGACGATCAAAGTAGGCGACAAGGTTAGGGTCAAGTCGACTATAACGACGCCGAGATATAAGTGGGGTTATGTTACGCACGACAGCGTGGGGACGGTGACAGGTATTGGGTACCTTTCGTTCTTGGGGTTTTGGTAATTTTTGAACTTTCAGCCATAGCCAATAACGGGCACGACGTGACCGTGGATTTTCCGAAACAATCAAACTGGACGGGTTTGGTGAGCGAGATGGAAATAGTGCCGTCCTGCCACGAAGGCGTATACTGCAACAGTTGTTGCATCTCGCCGATACGGGGGCCCAGATTCAAATGTAAAACGTGCGAGAATTACAATTTGTGCGACAACTGTTTCTACACGAAAAGGAACCACCGGCACAGCTTTGTGAGGATCCACGAGCCAGGTATATCGCTTACGGGTTTAACGATGTATTTCTGACGGTATCTTTAAGGGTGCCCGGATATCTACGCCGGCAAATCGGGCAGGTACTACCGGCAGGACACCGTGGAGATGGAGGGCGAAATCATAACCGACTGGAGCAGGATCGTCAAGAACATATCGGTGTCCTCGAAGTTTGGCACCAGGTTCGACATACCGAACAGGTTCTGGCAGAGCAGCGGCTCCCAAGGAAAAGTATTAATTTAAGCGATCGATACGGGTAGAACCTGCATTCGAATTATTTTCCAGCATTGGGTGCGTCTGGAAATATTCCCGGACGTGCTCATAAAGAGCCTTAAGGTCGGCGTCGACCCGGCCGACAACAGCTACATGCCGAGCGTCGTGGTCGTGAATGGCGGCGCGACGGTCAATTCGGTGCACGAAATAAATTCCGTGAATGTCAAGAGTCACGACACTTCCGTGCTGTTACTCGCCAATCTCGATAAATATTATCCGATTATCGAAATAAACGTCACGAAGTGTAGGAATAACGGCATCGACTGTCGACTCCACGGCATTTTTATCGTCGGCGTGAAGAGGCCGAGTTACGGCGAATTGAGGACGTCCGTGTCGTTTTTGGCAAACGACTGGGAACAAGAAACGACGACACGACCTTCGATAATCTCCATGAGTAAAATAAAACTACGTTTTGCATGCAGCGCGTTTCACTTTGAGTCGAATAATACTATTTCGAAAAATTATAACCCAAATTATAAGTTGAAAGAGTTTTTTTTTGAGAATCGGCCCATCTTTCGAAAAATACAGAATTATCTGAGAAAAAAGAATACATTATCTCCAAATTGAAAATACCACAAGGTTCAGTATTAGGACCTCTTTTGTTTTTAATTTACATCAATTCAATTTCGAATTTAAAACTCGGAGGAACCGTAAAACTGCTGGTGATATGACTCTTATTTATTTAGGCATAGCTTTTCAGAAATTCGGTCAATTATTTTGGAACATTTAAAAATTTTAATTATGTGGCTTCAATCAAATAAACTGACCCTAAATTTTAACAAATCATTTATGTTCATTTCCAAACGCCCAATAAAGAACCAAAATAGAACCCATAACTTTATGCAATAAAACAATAAATTATTATAGTAATTGTGTAAAATTTTTAGGGTTACAAAATTGATGACAATTTAAATTGGATAAAACATATAGACTATATAAAACTACCATTTTTTAGAACCTACAATAAACCTTTTGGATATTTAAATCTGTGCTGTATTTATAAATTAAAACTTTGTATATTTATAAAAAAAAAATAAGAAACCCTCAAACCTAAACTTTAATAAAAATGGTGCAATACATGAACATGGTACAAGACAAACAAATTTAATGAAGACGGCATAAAAAGTAGTTTTAAAAGAACTTAATAAATATCTCTATAATGAACTGTCAAGTTGGTTGAGAATAATAAATAAATGAACGGATCTTGACTCAAAGTGAAACACGCTGTGCACAGTTATGTTATAGATTAATTTTGCAGGCCAGGACTCGGGCGACTTCTCGAACGTCTCGCAGGGTTGCAAGGTGTTCGTTTGGGGCCTAAACGACAAAGACCAACTCGGCGGTATGAAAGGTTCGAAAGTGAAATTGCCGATATTGTCGGAACTTCTAAGCCAGCTGAAACCGACGCATATCGCCGGCGGTTCGAAGTCGTTATTTGTCGTCTCGCAGGAAGGAAAGGTTGTTGCGCCGCCCAAAAGTCTCGCGGCCCGTAAAACGTGTATTTTTCAGTTGTACGCTTGTGGGGAGGGCACGAACGGGCGACTCGGACTCGGGCACAACAACAATGTGCCCCATCCGAGACCGATACCGTTTCTGAGCCAGTACGTCATAAAGAAAGTCGCCGTCCATTCGGGGGGGAAGCACGCGATGGCCCTAACTTTAGACGGCAAGGTACGATTCTCGAATAGTTTAAGAAACGTTTTTCGACGGTTAAACGTTGTAGGTATTCTCTTGGGGCGAGGGCGAAGACGGCAAGCTCGGCCACGGCAACCGCCTCAACTTGGACAAACCGAAAATGATCGAAGTTTTGAAGAGCAAGAAAATACGGGACATGGCGTGCGGCAGCTCGCATTCGGCGGCCATAACGAGTAGCGGCGAGCTGTACACGTGGGGCCTGGGCGAGTACGGCCGATTGGGACTCGGCGACAACGTGACGCAGTTGAAACCCAAACTGGTGAAGTCGCTCGTCGGCAAGAGGATAATTCAGGTCGCCTGCGGCAGCCGCGACGCGCAGACCTTGGCGCTGAGCGATGACGGGATGGTGTATTCGTGGGGCGACGGCGATTTCGGCAAGCTGGGACGCGGCGGGAGCGAAGGTTGCAACGTGCCGCACAACGTCGAGAGGTTGAACTCGCTGGGGGTCGTCCAGATCGAGTGCGGCGCCCAATTTTCGCTGGCGCTGACGAAATGCGGGGACGTCTGGACGTGGGGCAAAGGAGACTATTTTAGGTATAAAAAAAATTATGATGTTACCTAATAATTCTGAAGAAAGTGATGATGAAAGCTTATATTTAGCCCAAAAATATCTTGAAAACGATAAATTAAAAATGTTTCTAAAAAAAACTTCGGTATATCTACCCAAGATGAACTAGGTTGCGTCCATGTATTCCCTAGTGGAGTAAGGCTCTAATTTTATTAACAATTTATAAACTGCTGTTTTAAAAGGCTTCATCTTATCTATTAGCTTAACATTGCTAGGTAATTTGTTATAAAATGTTATACAACTATAATATGCATTTTTTCTGTGACAGTAAGTCTGTATTAGCTAAGATAAATTCATAAATTGGTGTTGATTTTGTTGAGAAATGAAAAAATGGCTATTTTTAAAGACAAACATTCTTGAATGAAGATTGTAGGAGCAGTCAGTAGTCCGTTCTCTCTAAATTTTCCTCTACAAATTCTAGTTTACATAAAATTCAGAGAACTCGTTTTTAGATCAATAAAATGGCTTCTATATTTGCATTTTTTCCATATCTTCTCAAAAATTATACAGTTTTAAGTGTTTTCCTGTTTAGATATTTTGACAACAGTCGAAGTAACTAAAGCCTTTGATACAGTTGATCATGTAATTTTGTTAAGAAAATTCGAAAATTGTACAACATTGGAATTAGAGAAATAAATATGTACTGTTTTTTCGAAAAGTACTTAGAAAACAGAATAGAATATGCCCAAATTGAAAATAAGATAAGTTCTGAAAAAAAAGGTAATTTGTGGAGTACCACAAGGTTCAGTATTAGGACCTCTTTTGTTTTTAATTTATATCAATTCAATTTCGAAATTAAAGCTCAGAGGAACTGTAAAACTATTTGCTGATGATACGACTCTTATTTATTTTGGGCATAGCTTTTCAGAAATTCGGTCAAATATTTTGGAAGATTTCAAAATTTTAATTATTTGGCTTCAATCAAATAAACTGACCCTAAATTTTAACAAAATAATAAAACAATAAATTATAGTAAATGTATAAACTTTTTAGGGTTACAAATTGATGAAAATTTAAATTGGATAAAACATTAGAATCTACTTCTAGATTTATGTCACCTCTAGTAGGCATTTTTTTACAAAATTCGCAATTATATGCCACTGAAGCATTTAAGAAATATATATTTCGCTTTAATCCATTTAAAGTTACAATATTTAACTTCAGTTTGGGGTTCTGCAAATTCTAGAGTTTTAAAACATGAATATTGGATATTTAAATCTGTGTTGTATTTATGAATTAAAACTTTGCATATTTATTCACCGTGTTATAAAAAAATAAGAAACACTCAAACCTAAACTTTAATAAAAATGGTGCAATACATGAACATGCTACAAGACAAACAAATTTAAAGAAGGCAGCATAAAAAGTAATATTACATAATGGAATCCAAATATAATATAATAACTTACCAAAATTGTTAAAAATTATATCAAATATTACCAAATTTAAAAAAGGACTTAAGAAATATCTCATTAAAAAAAAGTAATTTTTGATTTCATATTCTCCATAATGATCTGTCAAGTTGGTTGAGAATAATAAATAAATGAACGAAGCAAAAAAAGGGTTCTATGGTTTGTTTTTAGGCTTGGACACGGCACCGACCAGCACGTCAGAAAACCGACGATCATAGAAGTTTTAAGGGGCAAAAAGGTCGTTCACGTGGCGGTCGGGGCGTTGCACTGCCTTGCCGTGACCGAAAACGGACAGGTACAGCATGAATATACCAAAAAAGAATTGTCTCAATATAAACTTTTAGGTGTACGCCTGGGGCGACAACGATCACGGCCAACAAGGCAACGGCACGACACTGGTGAATCAAAAGCCAGCCCTCGTACACGGCTTGGAAGACGTCCACGTCAGTCGGGTGGCGTGCGGGAGCTCCCACTCGATCGCCTGGACCTTACAGGACTCCCAGGTCGTTCCAAAGGTCGAACCCGTCATTTTCCCGGTAGCCAAGGACCCGTTGGGGTCGTCCATCTTGGGTCTGTACGACGGCGAGAAGACACAAACGAGACACACGAACAAGTCGACGCCGACATTGAGCGGAATAGTGATGTCGTTGGAGAGCAACACGGCGAAGCAGCAGGCCTTGCAACACGTGTTGAACGCCATGCACATTCAACAGTTGAGGCACGCCATTGTCGCCGCCTTGTGCAGTCACACCAACATGAAGAATAGTGGCGGCAAGGTAAGTGGACATCGATCGTTTGTGTCACTTTCGAAATATTCATCTCTTTTAGTCGCCCAACGTTTGTCCGGAGAAAACTTCCGCCTTAAACAAGGAACAGGACATTGCTATGGGCGGTGGCGAAGCCCCCGCCACCCTGGCCGTTATTCACACCCCAAATCAAACAACCCCCGAAACGGAAGACAACCCGCTCGCCGTCATGGCCCAATCCATGACGGCGAGCAGTTGCTCGGCGAGCATATCGTCGAAACACTCCCGAATGTCCACTAGCGCCATGTCCGTCATCGCCGCCACCCTGACGTCGAACGCCGAGGTCGTAGGCGACAACGGCGCGTCGGGCCTGGACGAATTCACGTCGCTCTTAACCGAAAACGACGCCAGGCTGCTGGTGGACCTGCTAAAGTTGGCGGTCGCCGACCGGATCGAAGACGAGCAAGCCAAAGATATCCTGTCGTCGGTCCTGACGACCATGGGCGGTTCGAACGCGTCCGTCGCCGCCATGCTCTTGGAAATATGCATCACCGAGCTCGAGGACACGGCGAACAGCACGCAGATATGCCATCAGACGCCGCATCCCGTCGTGCAGGAATCGTCGCACCCCTACGTCGACGACATAACCCTGAAGGGTCACGTCAAGTTGGCGGGGTCGGACGCCCTGCGGGTGGAATTCGACAGGCGCTGTTCGACCGAAAGACGGCACGACACCTTACAGATAATGGACGGCAGCGGCAGGGTGATAGCCAGCAGGTCGGGCAGGGAGTGGTGCGACTGGTCGGCCGAGTTACGAATTTCGGGCGACGAACTGCGGTGGACGTTCACCAGCGACAGTTCGGTCAACGGCTGGGGCTGGCGGTTCACGGTCTTCCCCGTCGTCTCCAGCAACAAGGTGACGGAGAAAGATTCGGACAGGTCCATCTTGAGTCAACCCTCGATAGATATGGTGACGAGTCTGTTGGATTCGAAGTTGTACCGTACCGCCGACAGTTCGTTGATGTCGCGGCTGGCGGCTGCGCTCGCGGCCTGTTCCCAGCTGAGTTTCTTGTCGCCGAGTCAAAGGATGTGGGCGTTACAACGACTGCATCGCTTGTTAGTAAGCCGCGAGGCTAAAGTGCAGCTTCAGAAAGGCCCAGATACTCCCCTGGGCAATCTCCTGGAGGAACTACCTCAGGCCCTGCTTAGACAATACGAATATGAGGACGGTTCGGTTCGGGCCGGCCTACATCTGATGCATTCGGACTTCTTTAAGGTGCTAGTGGCGTTGGCCTGCGATCTGGAGCTGGACAAGGTCCGAGAGTTGACGGAAAACAACCACAAGTGGGCGTGGTTTAGGAGATATTGTAACGCCGCCCGGGTCGCCAAGAGTTTGATACGCCGCACCCCGCTACCCCTGAACTTCTGCCTGGAGGTTAGGAAGAAGTTCAACGATCCCAGCGCCGGCGAAACATCGGCGGAGGAATATTGGGAGCACGAGAGGAACGCGACGTTCACGAAACAACACGACGAACAACTCCTCGTATGGTTGAACAGACGACCGGAAGATTGGACGCTATCTTGGGGCGGTTCCGGCACCATATACGGCTGGGGGCACAACCACAGGGGGCAACTCGGCGGAGTCGAGGGGGCGAAAGTTAAGACGCCGACCCCGTGCGAAACTCTGACGCAATTGAGACCCGTGCAACTCTGCGGGGGCGAGCAGACGCTGTTTGCCGTGACGGCAGACGGTAAAGTTTACGCGACCGGTTACGGGGCCGGCGGACGGTTGGGCATCGGGGGCACGGATTCGGTGCTCGTCCCCACGCCGTTGGAATCCATCCAGCACGTGTTCGTGAAGAAGATCGCCGTGAATTCGGGCGGCAAGCATTGCCTGGCGCTGTCGGCGGAAAACGACGTGTACTCGTGGGGCGAGGGGGAGGACGGCAAGCTCGGCCACGGCACGAGGTTCTCGAGCGAAAAACCGAAGCTCGTAGAGGCGCTGCAGGGCTACGAGGTCGTCGATATAGCGTGCGGGGGGGCCCATTCGGCGGCGATCACGACCTCGGGCCACCTGTACACGTGGGGCAAGGGGCGGTACGGCAGGCTCGGCCACGGCGACAGCGAGGACCAGCTCAAGCCGAGACTGGTCGAGGCGCTGGTGGGGTACAGGGTGGTCGACGTGGCGTGCGGGTCGGGCGACGCGCAAACCCTCTGCATCACGGACGACGACAACGTGTTCTCTTGGGGGGACGGCGACTACGGAAAGTTGGGACGCGGCGGTTCGGACGGTTGCAAGATACCGACGAAGATCGAGAGCCTGGCCGGCCTGGGGGTGGTCAAGGTCGAGTGCGGGTCGCAGTTCTCCATCGCGCTCACCCGATCGGGCAGCGTGTACACGTGGGGCAAGGGCGACTACCACAGGCTCGGCCACGGCACGGCCGACCACGTCAGGAGACCGAAAAAGGTGGCGGCGTTGCAGGGTAAAAAGATGATAAGCGTCGCGACGGGATCGTTGCATTGCGTCGCCTGTTCCGACGAGGGGGAGGTGTTCACCTGGGGCGACAACGACGAGGGGCAGCTGGGCGACGGATCGACGAACGGCATACAGAGACCGAGGCTGATCTCGTCGCTACAAGGTAGCGTCAAGAAAATAACGAACGTGGCGTGCGGGTCCGCCCATTCGCTAGCCTGGAGCACGGACGCCTCGGCTTCGGCGAGGCTGCCCCTCGTCGCCCCGCTAGAATACGATTTGTTGCAAGACGTACCGACTTGGGTGCTGCACAGGAGGCTCGTCCTACTCCACCACTTTACGGAACTGATATGCCCGTGTATAACCATGTTTCCCATAACCGGAAACGACTCGTTGCACGAGTTGCGCAACATTCTGATATACTACATAAAGGAGGCGACCTTCAGGAAGGTGGTGCAGGCGACCATGGTGCGCGACAAGCACCACGGTCCCGTCGTCGAACTTAACAGGCTGCAGGTGAAGAAATCGAGGTCCCGCGGCGGATTGGCGGGGGTGGACGGAATGAAATCCGTCTTTGGGCAAATGGTGACGAAACTGCCGTTACTGACCTCCGAGGCGCTCGCCCTACCCCACCGCGTGTGGAAGGTGGAATTTGTGGGCGAGAGCGTCGACGATTGCGGCGGGGGCTACAGCGAGAGCATCGCCGAGATGTGCGACGAACTCCAGAACGGGTCGCTGCCGCTCTTGATGCCGACGCCGAACGGCAGGGACGAGTCCGGCGCGAACAGGGACTGTTTCATATTGAACCCCCAATCGAAGACCTGCCTGAACTTGAACATGTTCCGGTTTCTGGGCGTACTCATGGGCGTGGCGATAAGGACGGGCTCGCCGTTGAGCCTGAACCTGGCGGAGCCCGTGTGGAAGCAACTGGCCGGCATAGAATTGACGCCCGCCGACTTGACGGAAATCGACAGGGATTACGTGCCGGGCCTGCTGTGCATAAGGGAGATGGGTCCGGAGGAGCCGCTCTTCCAGAATTTGGAAATGCCGTTTTCGACGCCGAGCTCGTGCGGTAGCGACGTACCGTTGAGCACCAAGTACAAGAGGATAACGTACGAGAACAGGTTGGAGTACGTGCGGTTGGCGTTAAACTTTAGGTGAGCAGTTTTCGGAAGCGTTCGGAGGTTTTTTTGAAGGTTATTTTATTGCAGACTTCACGAATTCGACGAACAAGTGAAGGCGGTCAGAGACGGCATGTCCAAAGTTGTTCCGGTGCCGCTACTGTCTTTATTTAGCGGCTATGAGCTAGAAACGATGGTGTGCGGTTCGCCCGATATACCGCTGACGTTATTAAAGTCCGTAGCAACATATAAAGGTAAAAAGATAATAATAATGGGGCGAAAAGTGACGGTGAAATTTCGTAGGAATCGACAGTACAGCGCCGTTAATCCAGTGGTTCTGGGAAGTTATGGAGGAGTTCACGAATCAGGAACGTTCGTTGTTCTTGAGGTTCGTCTGGGGTAGGACGAGGCTGCCGAGGACGATTGCCGATTTCAGGGGGAGGGATTTCGTTATACAGATTATCGACAAGTACTCGCCACCGGACCATTTCCTGCCGGAGAGCTATACGTGCTTTTTCTTGCTTAAGATGCCGAAATACTCTTGCAAGGTAACGTTTTTGTCGATTGGGGGGCCTACGCGAAAATTTAAAAATTTTAAACTTGCAAACGAATAGACTTTTGCACCATTGAATTCCGAATTGCTTAGCTTAACCGGAAGCAGGGATGGCAACGATATATCGGTATATTTGAAATATCGATATATTCCTTGAAATATAAGGATATATTTATATTGATATTTTCTTGCGATATATTGGTAAATATATCAATATTTTGATGCGATATATCACAACGAAATCTATTATAATTTCTCCAGTTTAAGTTAAACTATAGGATAGTGGAGGCTTTTGGAAAACTGAGATGGAGATTATCGTTATCTGTGAGCTTTTATCTCGTGTTTGTAAGCAATGATAACACATTCTATAAATATTTTTCGAAAAATTTGTAATCTTTAACTTTAGTACATAAATATCATGAATTACAAAATAAAAAAAAAATATTCGATATATTCCTTGAAATATATCGATATTTATATATTTATATCAATATTTTCTTGCGATATATCGGTAAATATATCGATATTTTGATGCGATATATCACAACGAAATCTATTATAATTTCTCCAGTTTAAGTTAAACTATAGGATAGTGAAGGCTTTTGGAAAACTGAGATTGAGATTATCGTTATCTGTGAGCTTTTATCTCGTGTTTGTAAGCAATGGTAACACATTTTATGCCTATTTTATGAAAATTTATAAACTTGAGTTTCATTATTATGAATGACACCCTGTACTTGACTCTATTTGCTCAATTATGCTAAAAGTTTATGCAAATAAAGACTACTCCTACTACTAGTACATAAATATTGTAAATTACAAAATTAAAAAAATAACACTCGATATACCTATCGAAATATTCAATATATCGATTTTTTTTTCAATATATCGTGTATCAATAAATTGATAAATATATCATATGAAACAATATATCGATATATTTTTAAATTTTGCCATCCCTAACCGGGAGCCTATTTCCTACGCTTCTAGTGCCTCAAAACGACCTTGTATTTTCGCTTAAACCCCAGCCGATATACCCACCTTCGACTCTATACCAATTTTCCGCGGCACCCCTTCTTTCTAGCATGTACTACAGCAAAAACTCAAGTACGCCATCCACTTCTGCAAGTCGATCGACAAGGACGAGTACGCCAGGGTGGCCATGGCCGGCGATTTGGCGGTTAGCTCCAGTTCGGACGTGGAGAGCGATCCCGACATGGACAGCAGCAACTGAGAAGCTTCACCGTCCAGGCAGGCTGGGCGGGCGCCTCGTTGAGTTGTTTTCTTCTTTCCCCTCAGTTGTTTCGCGCTTTCGATGTGTATATACGGAAGGAGGAGATGTCGGTGTAATGCTCTGCTGAATTTTCTTCTTGTATCGTTGGATGCAATTTTCTTCGTCGGAGCCGAAGTATTTTATATTTTATCTAGTCACACAACAATGTCTTTAATAAAAATATGATAGAAAGAGTGTTTCTTCTTCATTGTGTTTTAAGTGTTAAACAAAAACGCAACTTATATACAGGGAAAGGCACAAAGGAAGTGAAAAAAACGAAAGTAGTTCAAACATACCAATTGGATTTTTTTGAGGTATAGGCATAAGTATAAATAAAATTGCTTTTAGTAAGTACTTATTTAATAAAAAAAATATGTTAACAAGTAACAGATCTATGAATTCATAAGCATGACCAATCTTTGCTGCGTTAATAACGCCACGTCCACCATAGCCTCTGGAATCAATAATTCCGAAACGTTATACTTTAACGATTCTTCATATGCGTAGAGAACGCTGGTGTCCCCTAACATAACCTTACTTTGTGCCAGGGCCAAGATACAGTTCCGAATCCTCACCACTGTTTCCCGTTCCTGCCTCGGTACGACCTTAAAATAAAACCGTTAATTATAAGTTTTCGGAGATTTTTACCATACCTCTTCTAAATTTTGCACGAAACCCCCTACACCATCTTCGCCGCTGCTTATTATCGGACATATCCAAATAAATCCGTTGTTTCCCAAGATAACGCTGCAACCGATCGGCAGGTTGTGGAAATGTGTCTTGCTACGTTCGATCAGAGATGGAAACACCTTTACTAGGACCCCTTGAGATAACTACAAACATTTTTTTTAATTGTGCCGAACATTTTTCTTACCCTCCTACCTTGCCGTACTTCAAACTACGCGTATGCAGCGACAACGAACCGTCCCCGTTGACAGTTTGAACCTCGGCGCTTATCAAGTCGCCCTCTTGAAGATACTGCCGCATCATATGCTCGTCCTCGACTCCGCGCCGTCTCAGTTCGCCCCCGGGCAAATTTACAGACGATAAAAGAAGGACGGAATCTAACCTGGAGTTAGTCTCGACCTTCCAACGTTTCTGCTGCACCTCCGTGATACGGCCGATAACCACATCGCCGACCTCCCCATTGTAACGGCTCTTCAACGGTCGTACCGATATCAGGTTGTTCACTTGCTCCTTAACGCCGGCCACGGACGACTTAAGGTCCCCGCCCTCTTCGTACGTGCCGTGGCCCCTGAAAACATCCCTAAAGCACTTCTAATGGAAGAAATTATGGGTTTTACCGCATGAATTCATTTTGTGGGGTTATGATCTGACCGGGCGTGAAAATGGGAGGGTATCGCTGGTTTACGGCTACGGAAGTGTTCACTCTGTTGGAAGCGAGCCGTATGTGGATCTTTTTGGACATATTTCCTTTGAAAAAAAGACGAAAAGAGACGAAACGAAAAGTAGGGTTAGTATTTTAAAGACCACAAAACAAAATATATAGGTTAGGTTTCTCGCAGCCAACTTCACGAAGCACAAAATATAAAAGTTAGGTTCGTTTAGAAGAAGAAGAAAAAGACACTTGCGACTAACTTCGTGACAGTTCCGCTTTACACCTAACTTCATTCTATTTTATGTTAACCTAGAAACTTCTGGATTTTCGAGTTTTCTTCGCGTTTTTCAAACGATGGCTTGTGCCCTATCGAATATCGAGGACGTAAGTATAAAAATTCGCCGCCTTCGGCAAATCTAAACAGTTCGTTTATTAGTTGAGGGCCGATCTGAGAGAGTTGGAATTTTTGGAGAAGCAGGCGACAAGGCCCAGGTTGAGGAACTTGTTTTTGGGCGAAAGGAGAAAGTTGAAGGAGGAAATAGAACAGCTGGAAAAGGGGCAGGAACTGTCCAAGCCTAAGGCGGCGGCGGCGAACGCAAAGGTTCAAGTAAAGCTTACGAATTACGGTACGAAAAAATTACTTAAGACAAGTTTCGGACAACGAACGATTTGTGTTTTAGCTTGGGATCAAGACGAGAGGTCCGTGATATTTTATGTTACGTTGAAGAACGTTAAGGGACTCTCGCCGGAAAATGTTCGTCTAGAGTGTACAGACAGATCCGTACAACTTGTAGTACTTGATTTAGACGGCAAGGACTATGCGCTTACCATTAAGAATCTTTTGAAAGAAATAAAACCAGATCAGTGCACTACTAAGCAAAAAACGGGTAATTTATTCTTGTTTGTTTTTTAGACGCAACGCTTTTTAATCATGTGTTCGCAGATATGGTCGTAATAAACTGTCCGAAAGTAGAACAAGGTTATAATTGGACCCACGTAACAGGATATGAGAAAAAAGCCGCCGAATCTAGCAAAATGGACTTTGATGACGAAGATAAGGCAGACCCCGGAGATGGTCTAATGAATATAATGAAAAAAATGTATGAGAAAGGTGACGATGAAATGAAGAGAACTATTGCCAAAGCTTGGACAGAAAGTCAACAGCAAAAGAATAAAATGAATCCGTAAATGTAGTTTTTTTTGGCATTATTTTTCTATTTTTTTTTATTATTACTCAGTAGGAAAAATAAAGACATTGTGTTCTAACTATGCTTTTATTACACAATCGCGCCCTTACCAAATTAAAAATTATTGTCCTTTTAGCAAAAAATTCCTAACTCCTAAATGAAAAGAGTTATCAAATTGATCTGGGTACGAAAAATAAAAAGTGTTCTCGCTATACTTTTTTTATTTCAAAAAACAACAATATAAAACAACAATCAGACTCTTAAAAACATTACAAATTAAGTATTTATTGCACAATATTATCTCGTCCGCCCCTCAACTAAAAGCAAAACTCTCTCGTAGAAAAATCAACTAAAATCCATAAATACCTTCTTCGCCTTAACAATAATAGTCGTAGATCATAGCGCATAAATAAAATAAATAACATTCTCTTTCATATATAAAAAATCATAAAATTATGGCATATTTGGTACTATTTGGTAAAAAAAAAGAAAAATTCGACGCCTTATTGCCTGTTGGAAAATGCCGCGTTTTCACTGGAGCCTCAGTTCCGGCGATATGCTACAACTGGGCACCTGCAGCCGCGTGATGACGTCGTGCATCTGCGGGTGGTTGTGGCCGCTGTAGCTGAGCAGCACGGGGCCCGGCAGCGTAGTGACGCACCCCTCGCAGTTCAGCGTCTTCTTTTTGACGCAAACCCAAAATTGCCGGCTGTCCTTCTTGTCCGTCACGGTGTATATGTGGCCGTTGTGGATGAGCACGTACTGGCCCCTGCCGCTCTTGAGCAACGTCAGGGCCCCCCCTGAGAACGGAACGGAATTTACTCTGGAAGCTTTTTGGGATTTTTGTGTCGTCGGAAAAAGGTGAATAACTAACTCTTAAAATGAAAAAAAATATCTAGTTGAACTTTTTCACCATTGAATTCAGCAGGTTTAAGGGAAAAATTTGTAATTTTTAGGAATACATTTAGGTTTTTTTTTTTCAAGAGCGAAAATGAACTTAAAATTTTACTTATTCCCAAAGTTGTTTTTTCTTTCTCTTCAGACACAACGTCTTTAATAAAAATATGATAGAAAGAGTGTTTCTTCTTCATTGTGTTTTAAGTTTTAAACAAAAACACAACTTATATACAGGGAAAGGCACAAAGGAAGTGAAAAAATCGAAAGTAGTTCAAACGTACAAATTGGTTTTTTTTTGTAAAAATTAAAGTTCTGTTTGTGAGGTATAAGCATAAGTATAAATAAAATTACTTTTAGTAGGTACTTATTTAATAAAAAAATATGTTAATAAGTAACAGATCTATGAATTCATAAGCATGACCAATCTTTGCTGCGTTAATAAAGCCACGTCCACCATAGCCTCGGGAATCAATAATTCCGAAACGTTATACTTTAACGATTCTTCATATGCTTTTGCACCATTGAATTCAGCCGGTTTAAGGGAAAAATTTGTAATTTTTAGGCATACGTTTAGTTTTTTTTTTTTCAAGAGCGAAAATGAACTTAAAAATTCACTTATTCCCAAAGTATGTACCTTTAAAAAAATATTCGTAACTTTTAAACAAAAGGAGATACTAAACTGTTCCTTGCGGCATTAAATTCAGCGGGTTTTAGTTGTTCAGGCATCATATTTTCAGATTTTTTTCAAGAACTCTAAAACGAATATACAAAAATTTACTCTGTTTCGCCAGGTACCTATCTTTAAAAAATATTCATAACTTTTAAACGAAAAGAGATATCAAACTGATCTTTGCCCCATTGAATTCGGTAAGTTTTACTTATTTAAAGTGCCAGTTTTCAGATTTTCGGATATGCGTTTGGTATTTTTACAAAAAGCTCAAAAATCGGTTGGGTTAAAAAACATTAAAGTTACCTTCAATTAGAAAATCCTTCGTATATTTATTCTAAAACCGATCATAATTAAACAGTCTGACAAATTAACAATACTTTAAGCCTTGTACAACCTAAATTTTAAACCTACGTTAACGTAAGATCACAAACAATAAAAAAAATTGTAGACTAAAGGCAAGTTGCGTCATACTGTAAATAATACGTATATGTGTCTTATATAACAGTAAAAGTTTGGCGTTTGTCACGCGTATCATCATTATTATCTGCTTAACTAAGCGAAGTCTGCCATAGCACTTCTCGCAAATTTTCGATAGGAACTTCAGAATCTTCTTCCGGGTTAAAAACGTCCGGTTCTATTGCATGATTGTGGCTGCACGGCCACTTGATTATGTTCCCATTCATCGTCCAGCACACGGACAGACACTTATCGTGCAATCTAGAGTGGCGGCAATACCAGAACGCCTTTCCCTTGTAGACGCTTTTTTTGAAGAAGACGTGACCGTCGACAATCAACCGGGGGATTCCGCGTTTGCCCAGTATCAGCTGGATCGTTCCTGCAAATAAAATAATACACAAAAATGTTGTATTCTCGTACGTGGCATGCAACTATCTACGGGAACGACATGCTACATGCTACAATTTGTGTATTATTTTATCGAGGCTTTCAGGCAAATACTGGCGAAACAACGATGGTTTTCCAAGCGACTAATCTATGATACGGCCGCCGATTCAAATATGTTGGCAACAGCCGACAATAATTGCGGCTTTGCCATCACATTTTCCTCGGCGCTACAAACAATTTCTGAGGTCATTTCGACTCACCTGGTTGCACAGAATCGCTCGTAGTGCCGCCACTGTTCGGCCAGCCCTGGAAAGACCGTCCCGAACTCGGCTCGCTTAGAGTCGTGTCCAACATGTTCGCAATGTCCAAATTCATCTCTTCGGAAGCCCTGTCGTCCTCGCTCTGATCGATCGGCTCCTCCTTGGGCCTCAGCAGCGGCTCTTGGAATTCCTTGATCTGATTTTGTATCGGCGCGACCGGAGACGTCGACGGCGTACTCTCGGAGTCCAGGTGTTGTCGTTTCGGGGGCGGCGGTTGCGGCGGCGGCGACTTCTCCACTTTGGGGCTTTCCAGGGGGCGCAGCGGCTGAAGGGGGCGGATCAGTTTTTTGACGGGACGCGGGCGCTTCATGATGTTCCTCTGGTCCTGGTAGGAGCGGCCGGGCGAGGCCAGACCGTTCGCGATGTCCTAAAATGTTACGAAAGTTGTTTGCACAACGAAACTAGTTACATAACTGGGTGCTTCGACCTTGTTATGTAAGCCGACGTTGTGCAATAAGAAAATTTTCAACGTTTCAAACGTACCGTGGCGGCGTTATCGGTGAGCCCCTTAACTTTAAGCATTTCGGCGACCCTCATAAACGTGGGTATCTCCTCTTGGCTGACGCTGACCTCGCCCTGGTACATGAAGTGCAAGAGGCTGCAGAGCGACGCATAGTTGACCTCCGGCAGTATGACGATGGGGTGTTTGCAGGGGTTCACCCGAAAGAGGTCCTTGAAGAATGGACTGCAAACCGACAGCACCGTCTTGTGGGCCTTGAGGAATTTCCCTTCGGCCGCCAAGGTCACGTCGACCAGGTCCTCGTCTTTCAGTAAGCTGTGGAAGCCGGAGCTCAGGTTCGAGTGGAAATTGTTCCAGCACAAGGAAAATTGTTCGCCCTCCATTTTGGTAAACTAGGCTAGCTCGGGGGTTAGCATAGTTGTTGCGACTTGTCGAGAAAAAGTGCGTGTAAAAACGAAACTGTTCGCTTTTTTTTTTCCAAACGTTTCAATCGGTTTAATTTCGCAGCAAGTGCAAACCGCAGGAAAATGGAGGACTGGCAGGAAAATACCCGCTGTTTGTTGTGTTCTCCACAAAATATAAAGGTTAGGCGACTTCTTAGGGTTTTTTTTTTTGTTGGCGTTTTTGTGACGGATTTAACTTCTTCTTCTTATGGTGCATCTGGAGTGCGTTCAGAAACCACACCTAGATGTAACCTTGCATTTACAAGGTTAACATTACAGGGTGTATACGAATGGAGGGTGGCATTTTCAAAAATCGTTTTCAATTTCAACTCTACATATACATATGTAAATAATTTCAATTCATAAAATTTTTAATAACTCAATTATTGATAGTTCTGTTGGTTACGAGGGCTTTGGAACCATGAGTGATCGATTCAGTGGGTCAATTTACCTAGGAAAAGTTCTATTTCCCAGAAAATTTGTTAAAATCAAAATTTGGAAGTTATCAAAACGTTACGGGTCCAGTTAAACCGAAAGTAAGAAATGGAAAACGATACGTTTATGTTACTGTTCGAATGGTCAATAAAGAAAATAAGAAAAACAGCAAAATGTATTTTTATAGATATATTGTAACTTAAAAATAATATCTCTTAGAAACTTAGTTATCACATCCTTGTACTTAACATTAATTTGTAACTTTTGCCCTAAATATTCAACGTTTTCAAACTTAAAACTTACTGATATAACTCAAAAAATACGAGGGATAAAACTCGGAATCGAAATACTTGGCGTAGATGGCCCCGTTCCGCCCGCCTATTACCGTGTCGTAGCCCGGATCCGGAAGCAGGCAGCTCTCGGATTCGTCCAAAATTTGCACGTTTTGCACCAGAACGTCCACTACGAACATCGCCCGGTACGCCCCGTTCAGTTTAGTCGAACATCTATTCGCCACGTACGGGAGCGTACTAAAATAAATTCCGGCCCCTAATCGGCACCTCGTCGAGTAAAACACTTGGAAGTTGTGCATCGCTATCGATTCCACGTTGTCTCGTGCGGTATCGTGGAACAACTGCTTCACTTGATATGCTCTAAAAGAAGAAGAAGAACGCTACCAACCTCATACCCGAGTCAGGCCATGCCGTTACCCTCGTTGCTTGTACTCCAAGGCTTTTAGCGCGAACTTGGCGTAAGCTATCGGGTTTTGCACCCTGAAGATCCCCTCGACGGCCGAATAGTAGGAGCCCACGAGTTGCTTTTGTATGTTTTCATATTCGGGGGTGCCTTGTTGTAGCTTGAAGATCTCGTAGGGGGTGTCACCGCTCATGGGCAGCCACTGAGGGGGGCACAAGTCCACGATGTCTTGGAGCTGCATTTCCATCCGAGAATTCCCACATTTAGGGGGCTCCGACTCTCCGACCTGGAATTCTTGTCGGCCCCACGGAAACAACAACGAAGTTGGCGGCGGAAGCGGACGCCCTTCTTCTTCCGCTGTCAAAGAAATGACAGCAAGCCGCGAGAGCTGTTCTCCTTCTTCGCGTGTCGGAAACTAGAGTGAAGTTGGCCGCGTACGCCAAACGCCAAATTTCTGAGGTATTTTCGAAAATTTTAAGTTAAAAAATGGGCGAAGCGCACGAACCGTACGACGATCCAAATTTGAAGGGACTTTCGAGATACTTTAACAGCAAAACGATTAAAGGACGGGCGAACGTAAGCATTAATTTTACTTAAAGGAAAAAAAAATTGTACACATCATTTTCTAAATTTTCAGGTTGCGATCGCTACATTCGCTTCTATAGCCGTTTACTTCGTCTATTCCAAATTAAAGCCGAAAAGCACGCACACAAATGTCTGTGTATGTCCCGAAGAAACAAGTAATAAATAGGATGAAAAGTAAAGTATCTAGGAATAAATTAAGAAATGCTACCGTGGGTGCCGCAAGTTTACTCGGGGGGTTTGTTTTCTATTCAAAGATACTTAAAGAATTTGTTTTCGAGCAAGAATGCGACTGCAAATGTAAGAAACGCGATCCCAGCGTCGATTCATACTTCCCGCCAGAGAACTGATTTTTTTCGCCGTTCTGTTGGGCATTCTGCGTGTTATGTAATCTCAGACATACGTCCCCGCTGCATTGTCTCGTTCTGTTCCGTGTAATAAATCGTTTTGAATCTAAAAACGTTTGTCTTTTATTGAAAATTTCCAGAAGTTCTAATTTTTCCCTGGTGCTTGTGCTTGCTTCGATCCACCAGCAAAAAAAGGTGAAAAATTAAATAAACACGTTGTTTCCTGAAAAATTAGTTGTTAAATTCTCGTAGAAAAATGGCCCACGAGGAAGCAGACCCGGCTGAAGTTGCCAAGCTGAAAGGTTTGGGCAAGATTTTCAATGGAGTCACTATTAGGGGTCGTGCTAATGTAAGATTTTTATTTGTGGTTACATAACGCCCATTTACTTCGATTTTTAATCATTTTTAGGTTGCTATGGCCACCTATGCGAGCGTAGGACTAATTATCGCGTACTTTACGTTAAAACCCAAAAAACCGAAGGTGCCAGCACAATAAAAAAATTATGTATGCATTTTTAGAAATATATTGTAAGCGTTAACCCTTAATAAAAATAAACACGTTAAGAACTAAATTTTACCCCTTTCGTTTTAAATATCCCACCATTTTCGAACCTACCCCCTACCCCGTAGAAAAAAGTCTGTCATAATCCTGTCAAAAAGAATTAAGTTGGCACTGTTGGCAACACCTGCTCTGGTTTGTCCTACAGATGGCGCTACAATAAAATCATGAGCTACAGAAAACTGTAGACATTTAAACATCGCCATTGCACATTTCTATTCTTGGCCTATAGAGGGCGCAACAGAAAAACTATCTATTATCACTATTCCTTCGCTCTATGCAATTATTATCAGAAGCGCTAAAAACTGCGCTGGTCGGCCATTTAGGCACTTTCATGTTCGTGTTTAATTTGGTCGGTGATTAATTTGGTGTCCATCAAAGTAGTTGAGCCCCCGAAAATCTCGGGAAAATATTCGAAAGCACTTAAGTATATATGGTACTTTCCACGGAACTAGCTTCAACCGTTTTCACGCAAACGGCCTTCAAAATAAAACAATATGAACAATGGGTATTTAATCAGTATATTATTTGATCCATTCGTACTAAAAAACACACAAAATTATAAACCTGCGAATATTCAACATACACAATATCAGTGATACGAGTTCGTGCCTAATCATTTTTTAAATCGTTTTTTGCGACCGATTTGTTATACAACCAATAAATATCACAATAGAAAATCTTCACAGCTTACAGTCATTCTATAAACTGTGCTATATGTATAAACTACAAAAGTTATAAATAAGGCACATGAGAATAATTGATTGGGAAAACTAAAACCGGGTATTTTCTGGCATTTTTTCAAAATAAGCCACCTTGTCCTCTTCTACTTTATAATCGTGTATCCACCTACTCCCCTTTCTTAAACTTCCGTCTATACCGTCTTTCCACACCCCTAGAACACAAAACGTAAAGCCAAAAATCCCCAAACGCCGCTCTTTTCTATAAATTACCTGCCGGAAGATACACCTCTCTTTGCCTTGCCCCAGAGTGCAAAATTGGGGCCACAATAATGTCCTCCCCTATGGAGAACTCATCTACAACTACATGGCATGCCGGATCGTTCGAATCCAACATCCACAGTGGCCTTATGACGGGCAAACCAAGGTTCAAAGATACCCTGGCGTATTTCTTCAGTACCGGCGCTATTTTATTTTGCCTCAAAATCGAGGCGTTCTTCGCCGACTCCAAGACGATCTTGTCGCCGTAACTACTCGGTAAATGATTGTAACGTATCACGGGTAAGAATGTCGCCAACTGCATCCACCTGAAAAGTTATAAAACGACGTTCGTTATATAACGTCAAAACGTTCGTCGCATAAACAACGCCACCTGAGGTACAGCTCTTGATCGGGCAACAACTTTTCCGTTTCGTTCGCCAACAACATCGTTTCGGGCGATTCGTAATCTCCCCCCACCGCCCCCGGTATCAAAAACGGGTATCCGATAATACCGTACGTTAATATTGTGGGGATGACCCTCCTGAGACCATCCCAAGACGACTCGAACTTGGGCAGAACCACAAAGGACGGCGATTTCGGCCGCTCTATCGCGCTGCTCACCTAGCAAAAAAAAAACGTTTATACGACGTTGTCGAAACGACACGAAACGTTTCTACAACGTTGTCGAAACGTTACGAAACGCAACTCACCCCGAAAAGGGGCACGGCGCCTTGCAGGCTGTTGGTGAACAACGTTTTGTATTGGTCGGGGTTGATTAGGGGTTTCTCGCATTGGTAATAGTGGGGCATGTTGTAGGCGACGCCCAGATCCAGGTAGAAAGCGTTGAATTTGTATTTATCCATCACGTTCTTTAGTTTCTCGAGCAGCCAAGGTACCGTTCTGTTATTTGTGACGTCCAACATGCCGGCGCTCTGAACTGTACGATATCTAAAACGATTAACGTTATATAATAACCATTTTACAAACGTTTTATAAACAGTACATAATCGTTATATAAACGTTTTTTAATTGTTTCATAATCGTTTTATAAACGTTTTATAAACGTTATATAATCGTTTTATAGACGTTATATAATCGTTTTATAGACGTTATATAATCGTTATATAAACGTTTTTTAAACGTTACCGTGTGAGGGCAGGTATTCTTCGGTCGCTAAATCGTTCGGAAACTAAGAGCCTCCTTTTAACGGCCTCTGCAAAGTTGAAGCTTTCGGTAGAAATGAAAGGTTGTATGGTGAAGACGACCCTAAAGCCTCGTCTACGTAGGACGTCGATGGTTTTGTCCAACGTGGGAAATCTCGATTCGTCCACGTCGAAATCTCCGACGTTGTTTTGCCAGAATTCGTTTATTAAAACGTGCCCCTGCTTGAGGGTCCCTATCGCTATCACATCTTCGGTGAAGTTTGAAATTGTCTCTGTAAAAAAAATGTTATCGTCTTTAAATATTTGCACGTAAATATTACACCTTCCGTTAATTTTTCTTTGTTGTCCGACGTGATTTCCCACAAAGGTTCAGTCAATAAGCTGTCTATGATGCTCGCGTCGTCTGTTTTCAAACCGTCCCAAAGCGTATGTTCACTATAAAAAAATAAGAGGTATAATTACGTTAAAGAAAGAAAAAAATCGTAATTTATTTGCCTTAATTTTGCGTGAAGTTCAGACATATTCCCACCAATACAAACGCTGTAGTTAAGATGTGGAGTTTGAGTTATTTGATTTACAAAAGCAAAATCGTCGTATTTCGCGGAAATGCACAGCTCCTTTCTGGGGGTGTCGGCTATAGAAACGTATAAGGGCGTTCTATCATCGATTATGACGGCGGCGCCCTTGGAATTTATAAAATATCTCTTCAGAATGTTGCCCCATTGGTTCCTTTCAATCCTACCAGTTATAAACGGATGAAATAAATGGCTGCCTCTTTCTAAAGGCCAAGCAGACTCCATGGTCTGTCCACCCCCATACCTAAGACAAGATTATTGTAGTACATACCGCGCGTTTTTACATTTGTTTCGGTTTTTTTTTAACACTCGCATTTACATTACCAATGGCCGGAGGCTGCGGACATGTCGAAGCAATCGGTGGGCGATAAATTTTGAGACATAGAGATCCAACGAAAGTTGTAACACTTAACGTCTTGCTCTAGGGTGTAAAAATGCAGGTAGAGCCTTGCTCTGTGCATCCATTCCATACATATAGAGCCGTCATTGAGGACATCTTGAGGCAGGCATGGTAGAACTTTTTCGTAGTTAACTGTGGTGCCCAATCTTGAGTTGATTATTTCGATGCCTAGAAAAATTAATGATAGCATTTTCTATTATGCTGGAGAATTAAGATTGATTTTATAAATAAATCAACAGTATAGAATATATTTCCTAACAAGTGCGGAAGGTGCAATTTTTCTGCACGCGATTGCAGTTCAAGACACATTCCGCGAGAGTTAGGAACACTATTTTTTCTACAAGCGGGCAGAAAATCAAAGAAATTAAAAGTACACTTTTCCGCACGCATATTTTAGTTTAGAAAGTGTCACTTTTCCACACTAGTGCGGAAAAGTAATGCGAAAAAGTATTTTCCGCACTAGTGCGGAAAAGTCACACTTTCTAAACTAAAATGCGTGTGGAAAAGTGTACTTTTCCGCACGATTGTAGAAAAATATATTTTTTTAACAAATATTTTGGAATAATAATATTATTTATACAATTTTACACATAAAGTTCTCAATATATAGGATTTTTTTTGTTTTAATGGTAGGGCCTAAATGGTATAAATTACTTTAGAAATGAAAGATAATACTCTGACTTACCATCACTGTCGTATATTTTCATAATTCTCTTGACTTTATTGAATTTGATCCTTTCAAAATATGCCTTTGCTAATATCTTTTGTTCATAAAGACAATATGCGACTACAATAAGAATGACAACAGCGCAAAATAGCAAAGAAACGAATATTTTCGTCTTGTATTCCTTGCTTTTCTTCTTGCGAAACGTTTGGGGAATGCTCTACAAAAAAATAGTTAAGGGAAGTTTTAACACTTTTCAAAAAATCGTCCCACCTGTATTTTTTCTCTAAGCAAGCTCGCCAGTGAATTTACAGACGTTATGGAATTGGCTGGAGAGTTGTTCCCATAAAAATCATCTTCACCGGGTGGTTTGAGCATCCTTGGGCTTGTAACCGATTTTCTACGAACTCTAGATGGGCCACTAAAATGTATTTTGCAAGATCACTACTAACATTATTTTGAAACTTTTCCGAAACAATAATTTTCACTCTATATTGCAACATATAATAAACAGTTTATTTGTTATCTGCTGCTTCTTATCAGTTAGACTGAATAAAAGTTAATTCTCAGCTCCGCAAGTCAATATCGGATTAAGAAGATTTTCTTAGACTCATCTTTCGATAACTTTTATCGATTTTTACATTCACAAAACGTTTAAAATGACTTAAAGTATAGTTTGAAATGGTACAAAAAGTTTCGTATCTCGTAAAAAATGTTTGAATAAACACAGAATTTTTAGAAAATGTTTATAGACTTAGGATGCTCTTAAGAGACCGGTAAGGATATAGCGAATAAGTCAAAGTGAGTTAAACCAATTTATCAAGCGAATTATCGTGTTGAACACAATATAAATGCGATTAAGTCGTTAACAATATCGCTACACAAGCAGTAGTAGCTCCAATTTTCTGCACTTTTACTTACTTGAGAAGCCTTTCTTCATCGATAAAAGTTTGGTCGATTTTGTAAAACTCATTTTGAATTGAAGAGGTCATTTGCTAAAGAGTATTTTTAACTATAGCGTCAATACTATACAAGATAAATAATATAAAAGTACTAATACACTTTACTTAGTAAATAAATAAATATTGTAATGAGTTTTTATCTTATCAGTTTTCAAGAGAGGTACTACAAGATTCGGTGTAGTGGAAAAATGGTAGCAGAAAATATATAAGATTTCAAAGTCGCGGTTTAGTTTGTTACGTGATATGATTTTAATAGAAAATCCATGACTAGTGATTATTATTAGAATAAAAAAGTTATGTAAGTTTCCTAAAGAAAAACACATCTTTGATTTTGTTACAATCTTATCGCATTCAGTTGGCCTTGGGAGCAATATTTTGAAGCGATCAAGAAGAAAATGGATATTTTCAAAAAGAAAACTTACCGAATTGAGGTAAATTCTTCATCGTCAGACTGGTCATTTTCGCTGATTGAAAAGTCATTTGCAACCTTAAAAATAAGTCGATTAAAAAATTGTACAGCGAGATTTTCCGGGGGTCAACCCCAGAATTAGCCGGAAACAGGCTTATCCGACGCAGTTTGGCCCGTAGAAACCGAAAATCCGGTCGAAATATACGAACTTGGAAGTTTCCAAAGGCCCGGCCAGCGCACTTTTTCAAAAACACCTAAAATTTCCAATTTTCAACTTTTTAAACGAGCTCAGAAGGAGTCCAAAACCAGCATATCCGACGTAAATTAACCCGTAGAACACGGATCCGGCCTCCAAATTCCTCTAAAAAATTTCCAAGTACCCGCGGCCAGCGCACTTTTTTGAATTTCGAAAAATATTAACCTGTCCCGAAAATAGATAGGTTTTTCCGACGTAGTTCGACCAGTAGATGCCGGAAAAAAAGGTTAAATTCGATTTCGTCCAGTCGTTTCCGAGATTTCGTATTTAATGTCCAAAATTGTCCAACACCTCCAAAATCGAGGAGTCGAATTTTCGAAAAATATATTTGCTCGAAACCGGTCAGCCCTACGCCTTCGGGACCATCCTAAATCGATTCGGCTGGTCGATTTACTTAGGAAAAGTTCCATTTCACGGTAGAATTACGCTTAATCCGGACGCAGCAACAAAGTGTTAGAAAAAACCTATACTTCGAGTTTTCACTTTCGATTTGACTTTGAAGGCCATTTACGCGGAAACGGTTAGAGCTACGACATTGTGCGTGGCGCCAATCGACGCAGCGCCTCGAGATGTATAAGTTACTGTGAAATCAGACCCCGGGAAAATTCCCAGCGCGCGTGGCAAATATTTTCCCGAAATTTTCGGATGGTCAACCATTTTGGGCACTGAAAAATTTGAGATATAACACCCTTCTGTCTGTGGACTCCTATATGATATAGTGTCAAAAGAACGCACACAATACATAGGTACCCATTTTATAACGTAAATTGTTCATTATATTTTTTATAAGCACCTAAATTCTTATAAACAGAGGCACTGGCCTCCCCTGCCTCACCTAATAAGCCACCACTGTTGTACTTACAGTATGACCTGTTTGAAAATCATTATTGTAATTAAAAATTCGTCTAACATCAGCAATCTTTCTGCTGTTCATTTTGTACTAAATTTGGTCGCTTATTAGGACCACGAAAGAATCCCGTGTGAGGACTTTTTTTATTGTTTATTTAAATAAGAAACCCGTTTTGCACCAGGGCCATCCGAATAGAGAAGGTTTCAAATACCTGCACAGTTTGCTTCAACACGTTCAGGTCGTCCAAATTCGGCAGAGAAATGCTGTTTCTTCTCGCCAAACTTTCCCGGCGAATTTCCTCGATATCCCTAGAGGGATTTTCGCCATTTTCTTCCTCCTCGTCAATTTCCGAAGTGTCTATATTCGTTTCCTCTTCGTCGGCAAAAGGCAACCTCTCTAGCGACGGTTTTTCGACTACTATAGTCGGCAGTTCCTCCTCTGCGCGGGTTTTCTTGTATTTAATTTTCTTCTTACCGTCCATTGTTTATAGCAATGATTTTCTAAATATAGAAAGGCGATGGTGACATATGGTGGCTAATAATAATTAATATGGAAATTAGGCGTTTAAAATTCTCACCGGATTTTATAAAAAAAAAATAAAAAACTGATGCGGCTATTGTTAAGTGAGAATGCCGAGTTTCGAATAAGTGCGAGTTCGACCCAAAAAAGGCGTTAATTTTTAGATAAATATTAGTTTTTGTATTGCACATTTCGAATTTGCGACGCATTTTTGTATCCACAAAACATGCCTAAAGTGCAACGGAGATAAGATTTTTGAAGATTTTTGTAGAGTTAATTTGATAATATTGTTTGTGAAATGTTCAAAAATAGTTATATAACAGGATAAATGGTTTTAATTTACTCTCACGCTATTTTCTCATAAAAATGTAATGGTAATTTTCTTGTTAATTTAAAAAACCAATTGCGTTTTTCTATCGAAAAGTTTGTATAAGTAATTGTCAAAACATTGTTAATATATTAAGTATGCTTTAAGAAACAACTAATTTTAATTTTGACGAATGCGCAAGGACATAAAAACTAAACACTTACCTCCCAAACTGGCAGACAAAATGTTGCAACAAAAAAAAACTAGTTTGCAGTCTATATTTGACTTTCATCCACTTCTTATCATCCAATTAGCCAAATATGATCAGAGAACATCAAATAGCTTGGACAAAGTGTAATAAAACTTCTAATTATCGCCTTTTATAGTTTTATTGCATGTACCGAGCAATATTTAAAGCAACGATGCACACAAAATTGTATCATATTTCTAGTAAAGTTTCTGCTTCACTAATGTAGCAATTTTCCAGTAAAACGGGCATTTTCTTACTCCTAAATTGGTGTAATTTGATAATCATTCAGCCCACATGCAAAAGTGCCGTCTTTATTTGTATTTATATTTTAAAAAGTCGAAGAAATACTATAGTCTCCAAAAAAGTCATATTAGTAACACCAATTATTTCCCTAATACGATTAAAAAAACACATCCTGTATACCTGAAACCTCATTAAAAATAAAATACCCACTCATTTGCAATTAAGTCCGTTCATTCTTAAAAAAAAACTTTATAATTATAAATAAAAGAAAAATTTTAGTCCAGCCCTGTGCTTTTTGCCTAGACTAGGAAACAAATAATGATCTGCTGAAAATCTAGATTGCACTGACCATGACAAATGAATTACGCTTGCTGTCTGACAATCTAGATGTCTGTGATGTTACAATTAAACTACTTTTGACTTTGACACTAGGTGACCGTAAACGTGGCAAATGAACTAATAAGTCTTATTTGTACATATTTTCTGATAATAATAACACGTTTGTTTGCAAAATATTCTTTATTAACATAACACATACAACGATAAGAAATGAATAAAAAAATGAAGAAGTAATATAATAGTCTCCAAAAAAGTCATATTAGTAACACCAATTATTTCCCTAATATGATTTAAAAACAAATCATGTATACCTGAAACCTCATTAAAATACCCACTCATTTGCAATACATTCTTTAGGAAATGCAATTAAGTCCATTCTTTATTAAAAAAAACTTTATAATTAGAAATAAAAGAAAAATATTAGTCCAGCACTGTGCTTTTTGCCTACAGTAGGAAACAAATAATGATCAATCTAGATTGCACTGACTGTGACAAATGAATTAGGCTTGGCTGTAAAGTTCTCCGACAATCTGTGATGTTACAATTGAACTACTTTTGACATTAGATGACTGTAAACGTGACAAATGAACTAATAAGTCTTGTTTGTACAAATTTTCTGATAATAAAAACACGTTTGTTTGCAAAATATTCTTTATTAAACATAACACATACAACGATAAGAAATGAATAAAAAAGGCAGTCCATTCTTTTTATTCAAACAAAAAAACCTTACACCTACACTGATCGCCCGCAAAATTTAACTGTAAACACCTTTGCGGGCTCTCAAATACAAAATAACAAGTTCACGAGGCGTTTTTAAATCTTTATACAAATTTCTGGGGCTGTTGTTGTTTCTCTTTAAACACGATATTATAAATTTCGTCAAACCTACTTACAAAATGAACCTCCAAACCCTCCGTTATGAACTTTGGCAGGTCGTTAAAGTCTTTCTTGTTCTCTTCGGGCAGGATAATGCAATCCACCCCTGCCCTCTTCGCCTGTAAACGTACAAACGAACTATTATCCGACAATACTCATTTAATCGATGACACTACGTTACAAACGAACTACTCCCCGACGAACGCTACTTTCGACCTACTCACCGCTATGGTCTTTTCCTTTATCCCCCCCACCGGCAGCACTTTTCCCATCAACGAAATCTCGCCGGTCATCGCCAGGTTCTGCCTGATCGGCTGGTTTTTCGCCAGCGAGATTAGCGCCGTCGCTATCGTACATCCGGCGCTCGGCCCGTCTTTCGGCGTCGCCCCCTCGGGGACGTGCAAATGTAGGTGGCTGCAAAGAAAAACCGACAAACATTTGCGAATTTCGAAAGACAAACCGTTTTTTACTTCGTCAACAGAAACTTGTTCGCTGGATCTTCCTTCGTCATGAAATTCCTGGCGACCGTCAGGGCGATCTTGACCGATTCCTTCATCACCTCGCCCAGGTGGCCCGTCAACTCCAAACTGCCCTCCAGTTCTTTGTCGGAGGGTTGCCGGCGCGTCGTCGTTTCGACGTACAAGGTCGAGCCGCCTGCCGAATGAGGTCACGTAACTTTTTTATGTTATCGCCGATTTCGGTCGTCCCTACCTTATTTTAAAGGGCGCTCGATTCCCTTTAAAGCGAGCCGTGGACGACCGAAATCGGTTGAAAAATAGGGGAGCGTTACAGAAGGAAACATATAAGCAACTTTACCCATGGCGGTCCAAGCTAGGCCCATCACGACACCGGGGGGCGTCGTGGGGTACATTCTCTCGTGGGTAAACACGGGTTTGCCGACAAAATCCTGCAAATTAACGCTGGACACCGGGATGAAAGCAGTGTCGTCCTTCACGACTTTGTAGGCCACTTTACGGACAACCTAAAACCATCCAAACGTTAAAGGCATCTTCACGACGCATCTTGGCGCAATCGTCCACACCTTTTCGATGTGTTTCTGGAGGTTCCTAACGCCGCTCTCCCGGCAATAACTCTTTATGAGCGACGTCAGCGCGTCGTCCTCCACTCTGATCTGGTCGTCCTTCAGTCCGCTGTCCTTCATGGCCTGCGGCAGCAGGTACTGTCTGGCTATCGCCAGTTTTTCCTCGGCGACATATCCCGACATGTCGATCATCTCCATACGGTCCCGCAACGGTTCCGGAATCGTGTCGACCACGTTCGCCGTGCAAATAAATAGGACCTTCGACAGGTCGACGGGTACGTCCAAATAATGGTCCAGAAAGTTCTGGTTCTGCTCCGGATCGAGCAGTTCGAGCAGCGCCGAGCTGGGATCTCCCGAATAACCCCTGAAATCGCGACATTTCAATGCATGCGATAACGGAACAGATGAACTAAATACAACACAATTGGACGGATGCGGGACGTATGACCTACTTTCGACAAAACAAAAGCGACTACTCACTTGCCAATTTTGTCGACCTCGTCGATGAGCACCAGAGGGTTTTCGGTTCTGGTTTTCTTGAGGCACTGTATGATCTTTCCGGGCATGGCTCCCACGTAGGTTCGCCGGTGGCCTTTTATTTCCGCCACGTCCGTCATACCGCCCACAGAAAATCTAAAGTATTCTCGGTTTAGGGCTCTCGCGATACTCCTGGCTGAAAATTCGGTCGGATCTTAACGAAATTCGCAGAAAACAATGTAGGGGGCGGGTGCGAAATAGCTTTCACAAGAATATTAGGGAGGAATAAAATGTTTCGCTTACCGATACTAGTTTTACCCACGCCCGGCGGTCCGTGGAAGCACAAAATTTTACCCTGGGTGCTCCCCTTCAGCTGCGACACCGCGATAAACTCTAGAATCCTACGCTTTATGTCCTCCATTCCGTAGTGGTCTTGATCTAGAATTTCGGAAGCCCTCTGCAAGTTTAAATTTTCTTCGCTCTGTATGCTCCACGGCAGGGACGTTAACCAGTCCAAATAATTTCTCGTAACGCTAAAACGGGCACGTAAAAGATTGTAAAGTTAAAGTTTTCGAGCGTTTACTTGAATTCCGAACTGTGGCTTTCGAGGAAGTTCAGCTTATTGAGTTCTTCTTCTATTACGGCCGAAACTGCCTGAGGCAGGACTTTGTCTTTGATTCTTTCCCTGAATTTGTCGCCGATGGCGTCTTTGTCTTCTTTCTCAAGCCCCAATTCCTTTTTGATTACCTACAACGCGAAAAGTTACAAAACAAATAAAAACTCGAGTTAAAAGTGATACTTTTAGTTGTTCTTGCAAAATGTACTTTCTGTGATGCTGTTTGACCTTTTCTTCTACTTCCCTGCCGATTTTTTGTTGTAATTTCGACAGTTCGTACTCTTTTTTAAGCAATGATAAAGACAGCATCAACCGTTTGGGAATCTAAAAATAAAAAGGACGTAATTTTATAACTATAAATGTTTAAACCGCTTACGTCCATCTCTTCCAAAACTTCCTGCAACTCTTTACTTTCCGCCGCAGTTAGAGCGGCCCCCAGGTCGCTCAAATAAACAGGATTATCCACAACCCTCTGTCCCTGGTGCATCATCTGCTGCAGGCTGTCCCTGTACAACGGATTCAAACTAATTATGTCCCTGATCGTCTTGATGACTTCTTGCGTGAGGGCCTTCACTTCCTCGGTTTGCCTGAACTTGTTGTGAACCACGTTTTCGACTTCGGCCATCAAAAAAGGCTCCTTTGACGGATCTTTGGACACTATTTTGGGCCCCTCGTCGGGCGCCCGGATTTCCGGGTTCGACCGTTTGAATCGACTATTGCGGGCCTTGCGTTTCCGCTTGTCCAGTTCGGATTCTTCTGGAAAAACGTTCACGTTCGTTTTGAATAGCGGAAAGCTGATTTTCAGCGCTATAACGCATATCATAGCAGATGCATTACAATCGTTCGGGACAGGGTTTCTTCGAAAATAAAGCTCTGCGCCCTATTTTCGAAGAAACTTTAGAGAAAAAGTTAACATACCTTTAGGTTCCTCGTCGGGATTATCGAGAATCTGCCCGGTAATTTTTATCCTTCGATGTGCCATCACTACGAGCCTCAACCTGTCGCCGAGATCCTGCATCTCGTGTATCTGAGCGAAAACGCCGACACGGTACACCTCCTCGATATTGCCCACAATCTCGGATTCGTTCTCCTCGTTCTTCTTCAGGAATATGCCGCAGTAAGGCTGGTTCAACTTGACTTTCCTGCGTACGAGTTCGATCAGCTGCGGGTTCGTCAACTCTATCAGTTTGATGAAGCGGGGGAACACGATATTCCGACTGATGGCGATGACGGGCACGTGGGGCCACACTTCCGGCACGGCCACGGTGGCCGGCAGCTGGGGGCTGAAGTTCGGCTCCTCCTCGGGCGGTACATCGTCGGGAGTGTCGCCTTTACTAGTGAAGTACCGCAGGACGGCAACGGCTCTGTTGTCCAACCATTTTCTACGTAGAAGCGTAGAAGGGGTGCTCGAGAAAACGCCGTTGTTGGCCGGCAATTCTCCGCGTATTCCCAAATTTGAGTTGTGCAAAGTTTTCGAGGTTAGGCTGGTTTGGCTCTTCGAGTTTTGGTGGAAGCTTCGCTTGGTCCTTGCCAGGGCGCGAGTGTGTCTCGCTAGTTTCAGTAAACTCATGGTTTTCTTTTATGTTAGAAATTAAAGCATTTCGAATGGTAAAACGCAAAATTTGAGCTTGCACACTTCTCTGTCAGGTGTCAGGTTTTTTGAATGACGAATTATATTTTTATAAAATTCCGGAATATTCTAATAAGCGATTAGATTATTTTGCAGTCAATTATTAGCTAAAAAAGTGATAGTAATTATGGCTATTATATAGGTGTTGATTAATTTTTGCAATGATTTAAAAAAATTGGAATAGTTCAAATGTCAACAAAAATCATAGACATATAAAATATTTATTATTATGTCTGTGACACAAGCATATAAATAAGCAGTATAAACTCTCCAATGATATTCTGACAAATATTCTATGCGCATGCGCAAAAGTGAATCGAGTGTAAGCCACAGATTAAAAAAATGGTAAACCGAGTCTGTCTAGCATTTATTTAAAACGTATTTTCGCGAGCAAAACCTTACATAATCTTTTTAGGTTTATCCAAAATCTGTCGTTTTCGCTAGGCGGTTTTATCAGAGGGGAGGTAACCATAGACATATAAAAGTTATCACTGTAGTACTGTTTATTTTATGTATATACTGTGCTAACCTATATTTTGTGCTTTTGTGTACATAACCTCAAAACCCCTCTATCTAACCTATATTTCGTGCTCAATTTTTACAATAAGAATTTCCCTTAACGAGTTTAACGTTGAAAAATGGAAACTACAACGTTTATACAGACTAAAGCTGCCCTCCTTAAGAAGAGCGAGCGGGAGTTCCAAGAGGTAACTTTCGAATCTTATAAACGGAAAGGTGTTTCGAAAAGCTCTCAAGTGGAGGAAAATGATGATTTGAAAGGGAAATCTAACGAATTCAACTTGAAGAAGGCAAAATACGAGGTCGTTAAACTGGGAATATCCGGTTTCGACCCGTTGAAAAAGGAGGAAGCAAAAGTGCAGCTGGCTATAAAACTCGGTGAGTTACGACGCGAATTTCGTATTTAGGAGGTTAATAAGGGTGCCTTAGGAGCGAAACCCCCGAAGAACAAGTATAAAAACTACAAATTGCTGCTGGAGGAAAAGAAACGGAACAAGGAAAAGGGGGAAAAACTAAAAGATTTTCAACAGTTGGGCAAAAACACGAGTGGACAATCGTTGGCTAAAGGGAAGAGCTTCGACAGGAACAGGAAGAAAAAGGAGGGATTATTGAATAAATATGGCAAAGTTAATGTTCAATTGTAAATAAAAACACATTTTTCCAACTATAATAATGTCTATTCCGAAATGATTTTTTCTCTTGCAGAATATCTGCTTAAAAGGTTTGTCTAAATTATAATACACAATCGTTACAAAACTAAAAAAATCATAATATAAAGATACAGTAAATCCGAAAAATTCCATGTCTCCTCTCAATAGTAGTCCTTGTCTTTCTTGATGCGTCTGTCGCGAGAGTCGGACCGTCCCCTCGAGTCCCTGTCCCTGCTCCTGCTCCTGGAGCGGCTGCGCGACCGTCTCGGCGACCTAGACCTACGGAAATCGAAAGAGACGTCACGAGACCCCACCGAGGAAACCCACCGGGATCGCTTTGCAAGTTACTTTTCCGCCTCGTCCAACAAGCTATGTGGGGGTGGGGGGGGGATCTAGTGGCCTACCATTGTGACAAGTATGACAGTTCCGCTGTCGAAAATTGACAAGCACGAGACGGTCGACTCACTTGACGGGTGTGCGGGCACACACAGCTTGTTGTCAGACCCCTCCGCCGGGAGACGTACAGTTGACGGTAGTAGTCGTGAAGCGCTTTCCGTTTTGACGGGTGAATTTAGGCGGCCGGAGGCGGTTGGGTTGAAGGGTCGTGGTGTTGTAAGATGTGGTGGTGAGGAGGGGGCGCAGGCGCGGGCCTAGTTGGTGGTGGTGGTGGTGGTGATTGGTGGTGGGGTTGGCGACAGACGGCGGTGCGCCTGCAAACACGCACACACACCACTGAGTTGCCTCTTTTCTCGGCGGTTTCGAGGTTAGAATTCGACGGGAGGCTCGAAACGTTCTTATTTGAAATTGCTCTGCACTCGAAAGAGAAATATCGACCGTCAAACACAGAAAATTGGTTGCATATAATGCAGACCAAATATTTGTAATCGCTACATTAAAAGAGTGTTCCAACGATAATAATCTTTTTGTAGATCATATTTAGTTATAAGTAAAGGGCTTTGGCTAGTTTCTTATAATTACCAATATTGCGCAAATCCATTTTCTATAATAAATACTATCAATTACCAATTATTATTAATAATTTTAACTTTGAAGAGAAACAAGTTGTAAGAGATTTCTTTGAAAAAAGTTATAACATTTATATTTATACTAATAACATAGTCAGTAGATTCGATAAAAAATGATAGAAATATGATAAAATCACATTGACGTAAAACACTGGCAGCGATTACAAATTTGGGGGTGCATAGGACGCAACCAGGGACTCTTTAAAATAAGGGGACCCAGCATGTCACAGTCTCTCACATAGGAAAAGTGAAGCCTTGTTTTCTGTAAACTCCAAGGAGACCACATAAGTGGGCTGGTACAAGGTTATGTTATATGTCAGTGTCCAACTGCCATCAGGTTTTATGTGATAGATAGTGCCATAGATTCTAAAGGAGACAAAAGATTTCCCATCATAATTCACAATTTTTAAGTTTTCTAACTTTCAGATACTCAGATATTGTGACAATTAAAGAATTTCAACTATACAATAAATTTCTTTCATTTGACAGTTGCCATATTCTGTAATAATTGTAGACACATTGTCAAGTCTAATTTTTAGAAATCATGGAAACCATTATTAACTTTTACTAACAATCAAAGAACCTGTTATATTCATAGATTCTCCAATAAAATGGCATACTTGGCATCACTGATACCATTAGAATGATGAAAGAATAGGCCTCACTTTGGAAAGTATAATGCTGGGTCCCCTTATTTTAAAGAGTCCCTGGAGGCAACCAATTTAATGTAGCCTGCTGCCATCTACTGGCAAACCGTCAAATTAACACTGATATTTTCTATTGTTTTGGTTCGTTTGTTTGTATCTAGATGGCAGCAGTTTGTTTTCCCAAATATTCAGCATTGAATTCTATAGTAATTATTATTGTTCTTTTCACAATTTTTATTAAAGGATACTTGCATTTTAACGAGCGCTGCCGCAAGTAAAAAATATATAAATCAACACAGAAAACTTTGACTCACGTAATTTTTTAGGATGATTCAGAAAATTAATAACAAAAAAAATATGTGTGCCAAAGTTGTATGTATTGGTTTTAAAAAGGGGGAACAGTTTTTACACACTATTTTACCTCTGCTTCAAACAGCTACCTTCATAAAGCTTCAAGTTTGACAAATGCCCCATAAATTTTAACCAAAATATTGAATTAACCTTCTTCATTATGCCAAATTTGAAGCCAATAAAATAAACCGTAAAAAAACTAAAGTAAAAACAAGTTTTTTCGAGAAAGTTAAATAAATGAAAAATATGTGTATGCGATACGCACCTGGAGTATCTCGAGGCCCCCCTCCTGCTGCTGCCCCCACCTCCCCTGCGCGACCTCCCGTTCGACATCTCAACTCTTATTCTCGCCCCGCAGACGCGACTGCAAACAAATTACATTCAATTAACATCATTAAACCTTGAGTGGGACAACTTTCTCCCGACGTTACACGCCCACATACGCTTCGCACAATGGATTACGGACTTACGTTCCGTCCAGCCCCCTTACGGCGTCCTCGGCGTCTCTGGGATCTTCGAATTCGACGAAGGCGAACCCCGGCGGGTTCCTGGCGACCCACACGTTCCGCAGGGGCCCGTACTTGCTGAACGCGCTCTCGATCTCGTGCTTCGACGCCGAAGAGCCCAAGTTACCCACGTACACCTTGCAGGAGAGGTCCCACTCCCTGTAGCGAGACATCCTGGGGGGCCCTGCGGACACATCGACACCCCCTTGAAAAATCCACGCGGACAACCAATAAAAATGAGCTATTTACTTACCGAAGGGTGCGAAATACGAATAGGCTGTGGTTAAATAACAAAAGAACGCTGGTTGGTTACCGACGATTCACGAATTTCCTACCAGGCAGGCGGACGCAAACAAGATGGCGTAGAAATAGAAAGAAGCGTCCCTTCGAAATTGAGCAGAAGTGGTGGGGGCAATTCTACACCGCGCATGCCTCTCTCTCTCTATCCCTCTCTCTATATAAATAAATCGATTGAACTTCTAGTTTCAGAGGCGGACTAAGTGAAAATGAAATTGAGAAAATAAAATAGAAAGGCCGTGTTTTCAGAAATAATAAAATTATATTCAAATAGTTATTTGTGTACCAGTTCACTGAAGTTCAACTTTTTATAACAAGAATTTAGTTGCGGGTAGGAAAACAAATTTGTAGGAAAACAGTGCAAGTCGAAATAAATGCTAGGTCGGCTCTGCTTAGTGTCTAGCTCTAAACTCAATCCACGGTTGCACATGCGCATAGAAGATTTTATATATATATATATTTACTTGCGACCTAAGATTGATATTTTGTGGTGGGCGCGACATAACCTAACAAATCTTTTTCTCAATAAAATTAAAAATAAAATGATTTTTATTAATTAATAATGGACTGTAATAACGACGAATTTACACCTGTAACATACAAAAGAAGAGGGAAAACTAAAAAAATCGACCCAAGAACCCCTAGTGATGATTCCACGGATTACACACCTTTCGACGAGGAAAAACTGATACGGTAAATTGTCCTTATCAAAAAAACTTGCTCTTATTATTCCCTTACAGTTCCATAGAAAATTCAAAAAATACCGTCTCCGAAAGTGAGTTTTTCGAGTCCGTTCGGGCGCTACTCCGCGAGGGACTCGACGCTTCGCAAAAAAGCAAGATACAAGAAATAATTTGCCTGGGACTTGGAAAGATCCATCAAGAATTGATAGCGAGGATCCAGCTAGGACTGCTGCTGTGTTTAAAAGACTTGTATAACGTTAAAGTGAGTGTATTCGATCCTGTCTTTAATGAAAGGGACGTGACATTGCTGAAACATTTCGAAATCAGCGTGTTAGACGAAAATAACGAAGGTAAATTTAGGGTAAACGATAAGGTTACGTTGTTTTTTATGCCCCATTGCCCGAAGCAGCTCTCGAATAATTTGTTGTACGCGAATTGGGGTTTAAACTTGAATAATTGCGTTATTTTCGCAAATAGTTTCAGTACGATAATCGAAAGTACAAATAAAAGTTCACTGCTCAAAAACGGAGAGTATATTTTAGATATTTTTCCACACACACTAGAACTTATGATTGTGAATAACTTTAAATATAATCAAGTGTTCAACGAGTTTGCTTTGCATTTTTTCCCTATAAATAAACTAAATTTATTAACTACAGACTTTTGGGAACACGCTAGAGAACCTGAATATCTAGATATTGATCTTGAATTTGTAAGAAAAATAAAAATTTAATCCAAAACTAACTGATCTGCAGTTTCATTTTTATTCTCCTGCGTTTTGCTCTTTTTCTCGCTTGCCGCTTGATACAATTGAGTTTGTTTCATTGCCGCGTACAGCGAAAATAACATATGCAAAGATTGCGCTTTATTTTTAACCACCGGTATGCCTAAAAAATTACAAACAGTTTTGATATATTCGGAAATCGATTGGTTCTGCTCTGGTTCTGGGAAACCATGTTGTTTCAGGGTTATTTCTTTGTCTTCTGGCCATTCTTGCATTAAATCATCCAAATCTGGCATTTGCCTAAAAATTAATAAAAGCAGCGGAATTTGAATGTGAAAAAACATTATAATTCTCAATAAATCTTAAGAAAACCCATGGAGTTCCCAAGAAATCTCAGAAAATCTTTATTTGTGTTTTACCCTATTCACCCATAATTTAAATGTCATTACTTACTCAGAATATCTGACTATTGGCGATGTCTTGCTTTTATGCAAGTCTGAAATGTCCTTTATCCATTTTTCTATTACTTTACCGTTCTTTTCAATATCCTCGACTTTTTTGACTACCTGAAAAATGCGCTGTATTTCAAACATATAAAGTGTTATCTTATTACAATATTTTTGTTGCGATTGTCGCTAGGCGTGCCCGAAGCAGCCCTAAGCTGCAAGTGTAACAGAGCTGGGTCGCTCTGGTTCGCGGCCGGTTCGTCTAAAACCGTCAAACCGAGTTGTAGAATATTCTCGTCGAACTTGGTCCCATTTAAAGTTGTTTCCGGTGGTATAACCTTGAGGAACGCGTCGATGTCGCCTACAGCTGGCAGAAATTCGGGCACGAAAGGCTTAAATTTGCAGTCTAATGTCAGCTCTTGAGGGACGTATCTATAGAATTATTTTGTTATTAAAAAAAAAGGGAGGGTTTAAAGGGTTCTACTTTGAAATATATTGAAATATTTCACTTGTTTCTTCGTCTACGTCCAGATTTTCGTATAGTTTCGGATCGTACTCTCCTGGAATTTTAATAATTTCGTCATTTTCCGAATCAGAGTCGCTGCGATTCGTGGGGAATTTCTTGCCGGAACTTGTTAATTTTGCTGTTGGCAACGCTTCGGGCTTCATGGCCTGACGCGGAAACTGCTAAAAAATAACTTTTAACCACTTTAAAAGACATAAATATAACATGGTTTTTTTACTGTTCGTTTTGGACTTCCAGAATCATCGTCGGATAAGTCAACTCTGTACGTAAAATTCTTGCTGGCTTCATCTTTGATATTTTCCTCCATGTCCTCCAGATCATTGTCCTACAATTTTTCAAAGAAAATAACTAATAAAAAAGAAAAGGTTTTCTAAAAAGATACCTCCACAATAGAAAATGATCGCTGCATTTTTGAATTATTGTATACAAGTGGCAAATTCTGTTGCCTAGCAACGAGGGCCCTGAAGCACAGTAAATAGATGAATACGCAGTAGGTAGACTCAGGACAATAATTATTTATTGTGTAGCCAAGTCTCGTTTTTTAGAATAATGGGGTGTAATAAATCGATTGAACTTGCGGTGCCGATTATGAATAAATCCATTCTAAGTGCAAACATACTGAAAACTCGCGAAACTGTGCAAATTAAAATAAATGTCAGGCCGGTTCTGTTTCGGTCCAGCTCTAAACCACAAAATATATAGGTTAGGTTATTCTAAACTTTATCCTCGGTCGCGCATGCCCATAGGATATCTTCCACAAGGTCATTGGGTAGTCGTCATACTGGATATACTGTGCTGACTGAAGTTAGCGGCTATTGTGGAAAGTAGGGTTGATGCCGTGCCTCCACGTCAGTGTCAATATGGTGTCAATTTTATTTTTGAAGGATCATCACATCATAACCTTTTTTGGGAGCCAAAATAATGTGAAATATGTGGTTTTTAACATTAATAAGTTATGCGGCTATATTTGTACAAATCGTATTCATCACAATTTCGATAGGTGAGGTTTCAAAAGGTGTTTCGATGATGAGAGTTTATGCGAAACTTTTTTAGCCGCTGGTTTGTATTATCTTGCCGAACTCGTCGAGGAATACACTACTACAGCAAAGAAATGCATTTGCTGGATGAACAACGTAAGGAAAAACACAGGAAGCTCGTACAATTATTAAAAAGTTTAATTTTTAGATCGTGGCGATACTTTTTGTTTTGTTGTGGTTGCTTGAAAGTTTTCCACTATCGATGGCAGTATGTGGACTGTTGGCGCAGCTGGCCCACTTTGTGATACTCTCAAACTTTCCGTACGTGTCGTTTTTGTCGCCGGGGTTCGTGTTTGCCATAATTCTCGTTGTGGTCAATCATTATTTAGCTTTTAGTTACTTTGCAGAGACCTATCACCCGTTTTCAGAGGTAAGGCACTATTAAAGGCGAAACAAAACGTACCAATACTATTTTTAGGTCATAGCGTATTTTACGTTGTTCCTTTGGATGGTGCCGTTTGCCCTTTTCGTTTCATTGTCGGCGAATGACAATGTATTGCCGACGACAGCGGAAAGAATGGAGGGCGACATTGTTTCTAATTATTTTTCAAAAAGAAATAAGAAATACGGCTTGCTAACTTTTTTCAATTATGCCAAAGAAACACTGTTACCGATAAGGACAAAGAAAGGATTCTAGGTTAGCCAGTAAGCTCACTATTTGTACATACACTCATTTTTTATTTATTATTTAAATAAAACTATAAAAATGAAAATAAAATCAATAATTTTATTTATAGTCGCAGGAAATCCTATGAGATTCCCAAGAAATCTTAGAAAATGTCATGTTATTACCAATATACCTTGGTAAATTTTATGGAATTCTCCAGAAATCTTGTACAATTCTCAAGAAATCATATGAAATTCTCAAGATATTTCGTGGAAACCCCAAGAGATCTTAGAAAATCTCATGTTATTACCAAGATAAGGTAAACTTGTTGGGATTCTCAAGAAATCTTATGGAAATCCCATGAAATCAGAAATCTATTTAGTGCACAAATTTTTGTCTATGGTTTACTCTGGATATCTGGCTTGATGTCTTGTTTTTGTGCAAGTCTAAAATGTCTTCTATCCATTTTTTATTTATCATTTAAATAAAACTATGAGAAATAAAGAATAAAATCGATAATTTTATTTATAGTCGCAGGAAATCCCATGGAATTCCGAAGAAATCTCAGAAAATTGAATACCAGTGGAATTACCAAGATATCTTGGTAAATCTCTCAATAAATCTTAGGAAATCCTATGTGGGATTCCCAAGAAATCTTAGAAAATGTCAAATCATATGGAATTCTCATATCTTGTGGAAACGCCAAGAGATCTTAGAAAATCTCATGTTATTACCAAGATATGGTAAACTTTGTGCGATTCTCAAGAAACCTTATGGAAATCCCAGGATATCAGAAATTAGTGCACAAATTTTTGTCTATGGTTTACCCATCATTTAAATGTTACTCTGGATATCTGGCTTGATGTCTTGTTTTTGTGCAAGTCTGAAATGTCTTCTATCCATTTTTTATTTATCATTTAAATAAAACCACGAAAAAATAAAGAATAAAATCGATAATTTTATTTATAGTCTCTTAAAACATTACAAATTGATAGTCTTAAAAATTATTACCTATGTACACACAGACATTTTCTTACAATTATCATTGGCGTGCTTATAAACGGGATCGAACAACTTCCTTATTAATTTCTTCACGCAGAACATGTCGCACTGATCTAAATTCTGCGTCATATATTCGATGACTTTATCCTTGAAGTGCCTCTTGAAAAACTGATAGAACGTGTTGCTGCAAATCGGCACTGTCTCCAGGAATTTATACATGGCTGTCAGCACGTTTATTAGAGCGACCCGGGTCGAAGACAAAATTATCTTCGTCGTGAACGTGGTGTTTAACGCGTCCAATATCGCCGTGGTAACCAGCATCGTCTTCTCCTCGATGAATATCGACTGGTCGTCGAAGTTCAGTCCGTCGTGATGGGCCCACAGCGTTTTTATGAGCATACGGGCGCACACGTCTATTAGGGGAGTGTTTTCCGCGTATAGGTTGAGTTCGCCACGTTCGAACACCTACGGAAATGTATTTTTTTAATATGTAATCGAAATGTAAGGTTTTTTTTGCAAAAAAAAAAAGTGACAGCACAAACACTCATGCGATTATTTTTACCTCTACAAATGTCTCAGTACCTCTAGGCTTTCTTTTTTTAATGCGATACACCTGAAGCATAATTAGCAAAAAAAAGCAAAATAAAATCATCGGGTAAAAACGCGTGGAACAGCCGTCAAAATTGACAGTTCATAAGTTGTGAAAATGGCGACAAACTGTCAAATTTGACGGCTCTCGTTACACACGGCGTTTTACCCAACGGCAACGACAAAAGAAACATACCTCGTCACACGACACCGCCGGGTCGGGAAAATATCGACATCCCCATGATATCATCAAATTTATGGCTTCTCTCGGTGGCAAAAGGATCGTCATTAATATGATGGCGTCTTCGCGCGCCTTCTCGGGAACCACGGGCATTCTAAAACACAAGAACGTAATGAAAACCTTCGGCCGTCAAGATGTTACCCACATGTGCTCCAACGGACTGTTCAGCACCATCCTGACTTTGGCGTTATTCTCGAAATTCGCCATTTTGTTCCTAACCAACAATTCGTCGTCCTCGAGCAGCACCACCAAGATATTCAGCATCGTCTTTAGTTCGAAGTCTGAAAGATCGGGGTTAGGTTTGTTCGGGTCGAGGCAGGCCATGAAATGTCAATAGTCCAATAAAACAGCTGACTGATAGTAATGTCAATAATGTCATGTTTCTAGATGAGGCAACCGTAAAAAATGAAGATATAAAAAAGATTATTTGCAATCTAAATAATTCAAGAAAGGCTATGTGGTCATGATAATATTACAACCAAAATTATTAAAGCAGTCAAAAATCAGTTAATACCAATTTTAAAGCACTTAGTATTTTTGTCATTTAAAACTAGTGTATTTCCAGAAAAAATGAAATTATCTGAAGTATCACCAGTATTAAAAAGTGGCAATACTAGCAATCCAAACAATTTTCAAAAATTTTAGATAAAGTAATGCATAATAAAATATCAAATTATTTAGAAAGTAAAGATTTACTGTTTAATAGTCAATTTGGTTTTAGAAAGTCTAGAGATACAGAAGTTGCAGCAGTAGAAATTATTACAGATATCCAGTTAAAAGTTGATCAAAATCTAAAATGTTGTTTGTTATCCTTAGAGTTAACTAAAGCCTTTGATACAGTTAATAATGTATTTTGTTAAGGAAATTGTACAACATAATTAGAGGAAATATTTACTGTTGGTTTGAAAAGTACTTAGAAAATAGAATACAGTATGTCCAAATTGAAAATAACGTAAGTTCTGAAAAAAACGTAATTTGTGGAGTACCGCAAGGTTCAATATTAGGACCTCTTTTGTTTTTAATTTACATCAATTCAATTATTTTGAAATTAAAACTCAGAGGAACTGTAAAACTATTTGCTGATGATACGACTCTTATTTATTTTGCGCATAGTTTTTCAGAAATTCGGTCAAATATTTTGGAAGATTTAAAAATTTTAATTATTTGGCTTCCATCAAATAAACTTACATTAAATTTTAACAAATCATCATTTATGTTTATTTCCAAACACCCAATAAAGAACCAAAATATAAGTCACAACTTTATGCAATAAAAAAAATTAAATTATAGTAAATGTATACAACTTTTAGGGTTACAAATTGATGAAAATTTAAATTGGATAAAACATATAGAATCTACTTCCAAATTTATATAACCTCTATTAGGCATTTTTTACAAAATTCGCAATAGGGTACTTGACAATATTTTTAGTTGCTCTAAAATTGTACTCTGTTTACAGTAGATGCACCAACATAACACGTAATAAATGAAACAACGGCTTTTAACCCTTATTTTTTATGATAATTAAAGACAAAGTTGCACAATTTTGTTCAGGCTGAAATCTTCAGTTTCGTCGTTCTATTGTCCAGAACGCCAAACGTGGCAACTCTGTGCCTCTCAGGAGAAATGGAACTGTAACGTTGCCGGTGCCCGTTTGCAATCATTCGTGGAAGAAAGGCAAATTGCAGTTTTCTATTCAAGTATCTCCAGCTTGCCTATAAATATCTGTTACTTAATGTATTGAAACCTTTGAGCTTTAACTAACGCAATTAATTGCACACACAAATTTTGTCACATAAAGACTTTTTATGACGAATATGTTCCGTATATTGACTCCTATATATCAAAATGGTGTCTGTTTATGCTGCATACGCTGGAAACTATATCCTTCATCTCTGCCATGTAACACTTTAGTTAAAATATCTGTATACGGAACATACTATAAATATTCAGGTACCAATAATGGGGGAAATATTCGCGTATTTGGCAACGTTACCCGCCCACCTAGGCATCTAACCCTATTCATATATCCACATGTCATCTAACACGTATGGTTTTCTGATCGGCAAATGACATCCCGTGATGCCAACTGTCATTCCGTGTGCATTCCGTATCTCGCTAAATCAAAATATTAGTAGATAATATCTGTGCCATTTATTATAGTTTGTTATTGATATTAACTATTATATATTCTTTGCGGACCTAGTTATCGTGTTGTGATGTGTAAGGTAAGGTATCATATGGACATGGACCCTGAAAGGACAATCTGTAATTTGCCGAAATTGGATGCTGTTAGCGTCTGCCGAAATCCATGGGATAAAACTGCAAAGGTTTGTACCTACGTTGTAGTAAGAATACAGTATTATGAGTTATCAGTAAAGAGAGAACCTCCGCCTAGGGACCATCTTGAAGGCGCGTTTATGAAGACGCCATAGTGCTTAGAAGTACCTACTGAGCCCGAATTCCGTACTTTAGGCCCAACCTAGCCAAAAAAATTTACAGAAAAACGATTGAATAAGTATTTACGAAAAAAAAATCTTCTTGACTAAAATCGTCGATGGAAGAAGGAATCAATCAACGCTAAAAGTGGTTTCACGGGGAATCATAAGTCTGAGAGTTTGAGGTTAGAATTTTGAAATTTCAACTTTCGTTGCAACTTTCACTGCCGAAAAAGGTTATGTGTCAGAACACTTCAGTGGTATCGCTATGTTGCCAAATTGCCGTTATAAAACACTTGTGACGTCAGAAGTGCTTTCCCGCCAAATTTCAAAGAATGTCTAATAACTTGCTAATTACGTAAATATATATTTTTTAAATAATCGTAGGGTCTTAGGCAAGTGTCCAGGAATTGTTTTATCAAGTTTGTAAAATTTCGTCAAGTACCCTATTATATACCACTGAAGCATTTATGAAATATATATTTTGCTTTAATTCATTCAAAGTTATAATATTTAACTTCAGTTTGGGGTTCTGCAAATTTTAGAGTTTTAAAACAATTATGCGTGTTACAAAACACAATTATAAAATGTGTGCATAGACTACCATTTTTAGAACCTACAGTAAATAGTAAATATATATAAACCTTTTGGATATTTAAATCTGTGTTGCATTTATAAATTAAGACTTTGCATATTTATACACTCTGTTATAAAAAATAAGAAACACTCAAACCTAAACTTTAATAAAAATGGTGCAATACAAACAAATTCAATCAAAACAGTCAGCATAAAAAGTAATTTTGGAAAAAAGTGAATGTTACATAATGGAATCCAAATATGTATATAATAACTTACCAAAATCGTTAAGAATTACATCAAATATTACAAAATTTATAAAGAAATTAAGTAATATCTCATTGAAAAAAGTGATTTTTGATTGATTTAATTTCATTAATTTAGTTTTTTCTTTAATTTTAAATTGTTTTATCATATTCTCTATGATGAACTGTCAAGTTGGTTAGAATAATAAATAAACAAATGAATGAATGAAATAGGTCTGTTCTTTTTTTATCGTATCTTGTAACTTACCCCTTAAGTATGGCTCGTGGTTGCAGTACAGCAAAAAATTCCTGTTCATAAATTCGGTGACGGCCACGCGCCGACACACGTCGGCCTTCGGCGACGCCGACCGCTCCAACACGTCTATCAGCTGCCCGTAATTCAGCAGCGACGGGTCGCAGTCGTCGACGAACGTGCCGACGCAAATTATGACGGCGCCTATGACCTCCTCGCTGCTCGTGTCGCAGTACCGCAGCAACGTCCGCAGCGTCTTCTGCTTGGATTCCGTCAGAAATCGGATCGCGCACGGGTAGTAACTGGCCAATATGAAGAACAGGACCCGGTCGTGCCTGGACGTGTGCCGCATGACCACCAGTTCGTGCTGGATGAAGTCCTTCAGGCCGCCGTGGCAGGCCGTCAGGATTTTTTTGACGGCGTTCGTGGAAAGCGTGCCGACTAAATTGTCGACCTCGGCGGGTATCTCGACTTCGCTGGTTTCGATCAGCGGGTGGACTTTCGGTTCGATGCGTAACGTCAGCCGCAGCTTTTGGTTCAGCGCTATGAGCAGATTCAGGGAGAACCTTTTCATATTGCCGTCGTCGGCGACTAAATAGTGGAGGATTTGGTTCGAAATCGTTTCCTGTGTTATGTCGGTTTCGGCGAATTTATTCGTGAAAATGAACGTGGATAAAATTACTTTGTTTTGTAGATATTTGCTTTTCCACATGGAAGATGCTACGTTACGATTCGTGTCTTGTTCGAGTAATGTTAAAAGATCTTTTAGTGTGGGCATGTCTTGGAAATCTTGCCTAAAACGAAAGATAACACATTATGTCTGAATGTATTTTTTTTATTGACGATACTAACGTATAAAGTATGTTGGTGACAATTTCTATGTACAAATTTGCTGTCATATGACTGTATTTCTTCCCGATATTTTCTATTATACTTAAACCATTTCGAATGTACTCGTGAAATGGCAAAGCTGCATTTTCTTTAAACATTTTCAACATATACCATATCTGCAAAATAAAAATAAAAACATAACCCGTAAATACTTTACGAATTCCAAACGCTTACTTGTAATAAATAACCGTGACATTCCGTGTCGTTCATTTCGTGCCGACTAATTTTGTCAAAACAATACGACAATCTCGGCGGCGTATTTTCTTTATTGATAAGCGCCACCGAAGCTTTAGCGGCCAGTTCCCGAGTCTGATATACTGGATTCGACAGGCATCGATGTACAAACGGCAGATATTTCTCAATCTAAAACGGAACGACGACGTTTCGCATTAAAATTTTCATTTTCGAAACGACTTTACCTGGTCGTTATACTCCTCCGAGTGACTCGGATACAATCGGGAAAGTATCGTAAGAACAGGATGGAGCACCAGACTGTTGTGCTTGCCGCACTCCTCTTCGAGGGTCTTCAACAGGAACTCGTGCAACTCCGGATACCGAGTAATAAACACCCGAACCGTCAACATGTTCTTTATGCTCAACTCTTCCGAGTCGCTCGTCCGTTGCACGCCGAATATCCTCGTGATGAGCGCCGCGTAGAGCAGCGTGGCCGAGTTCCTCACCCCCCAAACTTCCGTGTTGAACCCCTCGATGCTGGCCGTCACGCCCCGCCCGACGAAGGGGGCCACGTGCTCCCCCAGCTTGCTGTGCCTGAAGATCGCCCGCAGCACGTTCATCGAGTGCGTCTTGTACTCGTTGACTCGGGGCGTCGTAGCTGGATTTTCCGCCGCCTTAAACAACGCCTGCATGGTGACCTGAAAACAGGCCGGGTCCTGTTTTATTTCGGCGCACAGCGTCGCCAGTATCAGGAACGGCAGGCCGGCGCTGCGCCTCGTCGACGATATGCCGCGGTTCGCCCGCCCCGCAACAATCTTCGTCGCCTCCGTCAGCCAGTTCTTCGGCAGGATATTTACCGCGTCGTTCTTGGACTGCACGAAGCTGTCGCAGATCGTCGTGAACGCGACGTGCGCCTGTTCGAAGACGCCGCGGTGCTTGCTCTCGTAGAATATCTTCAGGAAGAAACCGCCGACCCTGTGCAGGTTGTCGTTGTTCAGCAGGGTCACCTCGTCCTCCAGCAGGACGGCCTGACGCACCATCTCGGAGATCAACAGCATGATCTCCTTGACGGTGCGCCAGGAGTAGACGAGCAATTTTTGGGCTCGGGAGAATTCCTCGACGACGTTGGACGAGAGGTTGGGATCGGGCAGGGGTAGGTAACCTTCGGGGGAGGGGTCGCACACGATGGGCATGACGGCGTCGGCTATGTCTATGGTTATTTCTGCGAGCACGTTGAAAATCGTCACGTATTTTTGGTTCATAGACCTGAAAGACGGATAATCGGTGAAATTTATGGGTAGATATTTTTTTCTATTATTATATAACTCTTGAACGAAAAGAGGCTTTTTTTTCTACATTCTATTCTATTTTCACGTTTTTAAACCTATGTTTGCTATTATTTACAAGAGCGGAAAGTTTTCCCATAAGGGTACGTTCGAACTACTCTTAATTTATTTAATCTTGATGGAATTTCGTAACTCTAAAATAGAACCAAACATAAAATTGACATTTACTGCATCATATTCTACACATTTCAGTGTTAGTTCAGTGGAATTTTAAAAAATTATCACTCATTTCGGGAGAAGATTTGCAAATTAGGAAACGTTTTACAATGTCATTGTTTTCTACATATTTAAGTTCCTTAGTGCCAGTATTTTCGCTATTTAAAACCTATATTTGCTATTATTTACAAGGGTGGAGAGTTTTTCCATAAGGGTACGTTTGAACTCCTCTTAATTTATTTAATCTTGATAGAATTTCGTAACTCGCAAAGAGAACCAAACATCAAACTGACATTTACTGCACCATATTCTACACATTTCAGTGTTAGTTCAGTAGGAATTAAAAAAATATATCACTCATTTTGGGAGAAAATTTGCAAATTAGGAAACGTTTTAAAATCATTGTTTTCCACATATTTAAGTTCCTTAGTGCCAGTATTTTCGCGTTTTTAAACCTACGTTTGATATTATTTACAGAAGCGGAGTTTTCCCATAAGGGTACGTTTGAACTACTCTTAATTTATTTAATCTTGATAGAATTTCGAAACTCGAAAATAGAACCAAACATCAAATTGACATTTACCGCATCATATTCTACACATTTCAGTGTTAGTTCAGTAGGAATTAAAAAAAAATTATCACTCATTTAGGGGGAAAATTTGCAAATTAGGAAACATTTAAAATGTCATTGTTTTCTACATATTTAAGTTCCTTAGTGCCAGTATTTTCGCGTTTTTAAACGTAGGGTTGCTATTATTTACAAGGGCGGTACGAGTTTTTCCATACGGGTACGTTTGAACTACTCTTAATTTATTTAATCTTAATAGAATTTCGTAACTCGAAAATAGAACCAAACATCAAATTGACATTTACCGCATCATATTCTACACATTTCAGTGTTAGTTCAGTAGGAATTTAAAAAATATATCACTCATTTCGGGAGAAAATTTGCAAATTAGAAAACGTTTTAAAACGTCATTGTTTTCTACATATTTAATTTCCTTAGTGCCAGTATTTTCGCGTTTTTAAACCTAGGGTTGCTATTATTTACAAGGGCGGTACGAGTTTTTCCATACGGGTACGTTTGAACTACTCTTAATTTATTTAATCTTGATAGAACTTCGTAACTCGAAAATAGAACCAAACATCAAATTGACATTTACTGCATCATATTCTACAAGTTTCAGTGTTAGTTCAGCAGTAATTTTAAAAAATTAGCACTCCTTCAGGGAGCAAATTTGCAAATTGGGAAACGTTTTAAAATGCCTTTTAAACTTACGTTAGATCTCTGCCCTCCAACTGCAGCCTGATGGCAAAAACGAGACCGTAAATGGCCGTCTGGAGGTCGTCCTTCTGCAACTCGTCTATGCAAATATCTTTGGCCTCCTCCACCAGCTTGCTCAAAATGATCGCGATAAGTCCCATGCGCCAATCGAAATCTTCGCACTGCTGCGGAAACGGGTCTTCCTGTATGGCTAGATCTCCGAAGAACGGCGACATCGTGCAAACCTCCAGCAAATAGGCCGCCGCCAACGTCTGACTCGGCCGAACCGACATCGCCAGTTCGAGGCTTCTGTTCAGGTATTTGTACGTGAATTCCAGATTCTAAAAACAAACCGTCAACAAAATAAACGATAGCATTGACGGTACGTACCGTGAAACCCATGAATTTCGGCGGGAGACTCCTCAAAATATCAACCATAAGCTTCTTGTTACTTTCGTACGAATCGAACAGGACGTTGTGGCTATTTTTAATGTCCTCCTCGTTCCAACATATCTGCCATTCTTCGATCGGCAAGATGTCCCTTATCTTTTGCAGTAGTTCCAACGAGACGGCCCTACGCGGATAATTCGAGTCGTACGACAAGTTCCCGATCATGATCTTGGTGAAGCTCATTATGAACCGTTTGTAGGACTTCTGCAGGTCCTTGTAGGGGCTCAGCCTGCCGTTCTGCTCTTTGATCTGATCTAAATGGACGGCGTACTGTTGGCTCAACAGCTGATATTGTTGGTTGAGTTGTTGGATCTGTTTGTGGATTTGATCGTCCCCGCCTTCTCCTTCCGCCTCGTCCAGGGTCTCGAGGGCTTGGTTTAATGCCTGGATTTGGGCGCGGATGTTCTTCAAACCTTCCTGGTATTGCTTGCAGATCTGCTCGAATTTGTTCATGATTTCGCTTAGTTCGGTCACGTGCCTCAAAACTACTTTGTAGCCGGCGTCGAATCGTTTTAGGGCCTTTTTGTAGAATTCCACCATTTGCTTGCGGATTTTCGGGATTTCGCACGGGATATTGTATCGTATGTAGGTTATTAAGAACACAAATTCCCAATCTATAAAGGTTTCGGTTGTTCTTTGTGAGTCTACGATGCAGGCAAGTACTAAAATTCGAATCTAAAATTAAAAAAATATAACATAAAAAAGACTCGGAACTTTTTTTAAGTTACATCTTCATCTTGGTGTATCATATAAGTGTCCATTCGTTTTCTGTCTACAAGACCACGCCAGTACATGTTACATTCGTTTCCAGATATCTGTATTTCTAAATTTCTCTTGCGAGCTTGATTTAAGCATGTTAAAAGGCAAGCAGATTCTTCAGTTGAACCAAGGTAGTCTCGTGGAAAGCTAAATAAAAATGGTAATGTAAAAATCTAAATTCTAATTTTAAAACATCTCATGTCCTCGAAAAAAAAAAAATTATAACTCGAAAACGAAAAGAGATATTGAATTGATATTTGCAGCATATTTTTCTACACAATGTAGTTACTTGGAGTCTGTATTTTCTGAATTTTAAACCAATGTTTGCTATTTTTACAAGGGTTTAATTTTTTTTCACTTATGGTACATTTGAACTACTTTTAATTTATTTTCTTAATAAAATAATTGTATAACTTGAACAGATATAAAATTGATCTATGCAACATTGTACACATTTCATAGACGTTATTTTCAAATTTTTAAACCTAGATTTGTATTTTTTTTATCTTTTTAGAAGTTAGATGTTCATATGCTATACTTACACCACCCTTAACATTGTGGGCTGTAATTTGAACGCCGAACAAAAAATCTTCTGGCAATACCCCTGCACCTCCTTGTCATTTTTCGTCTTTAATATCTTCAAAACTGGCAGCACCCAAGTTTTCGACCACTCCACCCTTTGCTCCGCCGTGTTCGGAAACGCCCTCTCCATGATGCTCGTGTACGTTTTGCAGGAGATGTCCGCTATGGTCGCGTCGGAAATGTACCCCAAAAGGATATCGATCATGTCGTTGAACTGCGCCAGAAGCGCGTGCACACCGTAGTACTTGGAGAAATTGTCGTAGTAGAGGAAGGCCAGGTTGTTGCCTTGCGTCATCTCCTTCATCCTTTTTATCAGGATTTCGGTTAGTTCGCCGAATGCCCGGCTACGCAGGAGCGTGGCGGCGCTCTCTATGAGCTTCTCCAAGAAATATTTCGAATACGTCCGCACGGTGTCGATGTAGTGATCTATGTGCGACGAGACGTAGTCCAAACCGCGTTCGAATAATGGGGCGATCACGTCCGTCGGAATGTTTTTGAAGTGCTTGCCGAGAAGGCATATTATGCGGCTGGCCTCGATTATTATCGTCGGATGAGATGTCAGTCTAAAAATACGATACTAGATTTTGAAGGAAAATGTTTTGTTTGTTTACTTTTTGGCGGTCTCCAAGATACCCTCGTACAAGGCGCAGACTAATGATTTCCCTCTAACCGTTTCGCTGAACAGGATATTTTCGGGGACCACGCTCAAAATCGAAGAATATATTATTATGACGTATTCGTTGTCTTTATAGGTGCCCTGCAGGGCGTTGAAGAGGTTGTAGAATTTCTCTTTCGCCGCTTTGGGGATTTCTATAGGGGGGCTGTCCCTCTCTTCCTACAATCGGAAGATTAAGGAAAAAATCGGGGATTTTCGAGGTTACCTACCTGTTGCTGTACGAGGGGCGGCAATGACATGCCGTCCAAGTTGACGGCGGAATAAGACTGCACGAACAGCAGTCCCGCCTTGGTCCTCATTTCAAACTTTATGTTTTCATTAAACAAGACTATGTAGGAATATATAAAGATGGAGCGGGAATATTTCGTCTTGAATTCGGACATGCTGCGTATGTCTTTGACGTACATCGCGAGTATCTCGCGCATAACTTCGTTCATCAGGGCGTTGACCTCGGGAAGTACCTGGGCCCCCATTTGTTGGAAGGAATATCTGGAAATTCGACGGCATTTTTGGCCAAGGCATAGTTTCATTCTGGGATACTTCAACAGGCGATAAAAAACCACAAAATATGTCCATTTTGTGGTATATCGTCCTTTTATGCCAGATAACACCTTATATTTGGATGAAAAAATATAATGTTCGGATACCTAAACCTTTTAATTTATATACAGTAAATTCTGCTTAAATCTAACCCTTTTATAGCGAACTTCCAATTAATATGAACCTTTTTTCCTTATACGAAAATTCACCCATAGACACTCATGTATTTATTTCATTACTGGTAACCTATTTCTGAGCTTGCTTTTAGGAAAAAATTCATGACTCGAAAACGAAACTAGGTATCATTATAGCATCATATTCTACACAATTTAGTTATCTAGGAAGGGTATTTCAGATTTTTGAACCTACGCTTGGTATTTTTTGGAAGGGTTAAAATTTTCTCGATAAGGGTACGTTTGAACTACTTTTAATTTATGTCTCTTATTAATCGAATTTCACAATTCGAAAACGAAAAAGATTTCAAACTGACTTTTCTCCTTTTTTAACCTACATTTAGTATTATTTTATAAGGACGAAAAACATAAAAAAAATGCAGGCTCATTTATTTAATATTAAAAAATCATTTTTAATGCTTTTTTTTGTGCTTAGAAATTGTTTTAATCCTGACAGTAAGAGCCCTTTCTCTTGGGGTAAAAGTAGTAAGTAGTAGTAAGTAAAAGTGCATACTTTTAATCATGCCCTTTTTCTTTTAAACCCACTTAACGAGAGCATGGTTTTCTCGTGTAAAACGATACGATAAAAATTCTTACAAGGCATGATGTGTGTATGCGTCGAACAACAACAGGCACAGAGGAAACAGATCCGGGAAGATTCTCTCAAAGTCGAAATTTTCTATAGTTTGCACGACGGTAACGAAATAAAAAAAATCCGAACACTGTACGACGTTACAGCGGTTGTCCCTGTGCATCTCGTCGTATATCTCGCTGGCGGCCAGCTGAATAATCTTATGGATGATCCCGTACTGCTGTACGATCATCAGCAAGAACTTCTTCATCGCCTTTTTGTGGTGGAACATCGAAAAGAAGTTGATTATCATGTTCCTGCAGTCCTTCATCAGCTCCACGCTCGGGTATTCCATCGTCACCTCCCTTATGAACAACTTTATCTGTAAAACGGCCCCTTACTCTCCTCCCGGGACGCGCTAACGTAAAATCAAACTCACAACTTCAGTGATGACTTCCTTGGTTTCCTCGTCGTCTTTCAAGTTTCCTATGCTCACCAGTATGCGGGCCATGTTTTTGGTGGGCTGCCACGACGTGTCCAACTCGAAGTCGACGAGCCGGCCGAACTCGGTGTGCAGGGCGGCCAGTGCCATGTCTCGGGACTGCTGGGGGGCCCCCGATTACACGGAAATCCGATCGAAATCGGTCAGAATCCAACGGACGGACGCCCGACTCCTGCCATGCTTCCCACGAAACGTCAAACGTCACCGGTTTGACAGCTGTCAGCTGGTAAGCAAGCGGTCTTCTTCTTCTAATTCGTTTTGTGTCCTTCCGTTCGTCGTGGACAATTTAGCCACTGGGGAGCGGTTCGCTTGAGCAACAGTATACAGTGTGTTCCCGGATAGGTGAAACGACTTTTACAAAGACAAAAAAATTTAGTTAAAATTTGAGCTTCTGGGATTCGGATTTGCATGTTCTGAAACTAATTTGTGACGCAATTTTTGTCAGTAAAGTGCCTGTTAGTAGGTTTTATGGCAAAATGAAATTTGTTTGGAATGAAAAATTCATGGGAAACACTTTTTTAAATTTCTAAAAGGAGTATGCTCTTTTTGGTTAATTAAAGACGATTGTTATTGTTACTATTATATCAAATTGACCTTTGCAGCATCAAATTGTACATATTTCAGATACTTAGTGGTTGTTCTTGTAGACTTTCAAGGACAGGAAAAAATCAAAGCCTTTTTTTTATCGCTTTATTATTTATTGTTTCTATCATAATTTTGCTAAAAATACATAATGTTATTCGAAAAACCACATTTTATTGTTAATCTCACAACAAAACCAACCACCTAGCTACCATTATTTCGGAAGAAAGAATACTAAAAAAATCTCAAGGGTATGCAGTATACAATAGTACATTCTTTAAAAAATATATCCCCACCTAAAAATAGTACTAGTTGCCTACAATCAACAACAAAAATTGTATATAACAAAATGCCTGCCTTACACTTATAATATAATATTATAGAAACCCTACATTTAATAATGCACGTTGAAAAAACAAATCGTTAGTATACTTCTGTATTTTTTTAATGGTATACATTCAATAGTATACTTTAGTTTTTTTTTTATTTATGCTTACGTTAGACCTACTTTCCTCTACGGGGACAACTCCTGCGCGTGCATGGGATCATAGCCGCAACTACTGGCGTCATACGCCGAACTTTGATCGTACGCCGAACCCATCGAGTATCCCATCGAGTCCTGAGGCGGCGCCGGCGACATCATAGGCGTCGGGGTGCCGCTATACGGCGAGGCCCCCGCCGCCTTCTTAGCCGCGTACAGATTCGCCTCCTCCTGGGCCTTCCCGATGTTCTTCTTGTAGCGGATACGCTTGTTGCCGAACCAGTTCGACACCTGGCTGACGGTTATGCCGCACTTTCGCGCCAGCTCCTCCTTCGCCTCCTCGCTCGGGTACGGGTTGGACAGGTGCGAGTAGAAGTACTCGTTGAGGATCTCCGAGGCCTGCTTGCTGAAGTTGCGGCGTTTGCGGCGCGCGTCCAGGAACCTCGACCGCAATATCATCACGGCCTCGCACGTCGACTGCTTCAGCTGCATCTGGATCGAGCTGAACTTCTTGTGGATGATCTGCACCATGCGCTCGATCTCCTTGGGGGTGATCGGCCGCGTGCGGCTCTGCTCCCGCAGCAGGTTCATGACGTGGGTGGTGAACTCGTTGCACGCCTGCTCGTACTTCTCCAGCTCCTGGTGGTAGATCTGCCGGATCTGGGCGAGCTTTGCCCGGTAGTCCGAGTGTTCGATGGCGTTGTCGGGTTGGCCGGCCTGGGCGGCGGCGGAGCCGGACGCGGCCGCCCCCGCCCCGCCGCCCTTCTCCGGTCCGGCGACGCCCTCGGCGATTAGCATGTTGTCCAACCTGTGCCCGCAATGCGAAGGTTCTATTAGGAGAGGCATCGCGAGCGGCCACGAACGGCTTTCAGAGGGGTCGGCGATTGTTTGGCGAAAACATGCACACTTTGATATGCTTGAACTTCAGAAAAAATCTAACTATTTTAGATATAATCAGAATTCATAAATATCGATATATTGTTACTTAGTTCAGTTACTTAAAGATGTCATTTTAAGATTTTGAAATCTACATTTAAACTTTTTTACAAGGGTCTAAAATGAATGTTTTTGTTTACTGAAATGTACAAAAACGTAGAAGGGCCATGTAATCTTATTTTTCTAATTGCAAGATCTATTTAGTGTCAAAAATTTTAGACAGATTTGACATATTTAGAGACAGTATTTTCAGATTTTTACATCAATACTTACTACTTTTTACAAATTTCGATAGTGGTACATTTGAACTACTTTTGATTTGTTTTTATTGATAAAATTTCATAAGTCGAAAATGGAAACAGATATGGAATTGATTTTTGCAGCATATTATTCCACACATTTCAGTTACTTAAAGATATCACTGGAAGATTTTGAAATCTACATTTAAACTTTTTTACGAGGGTCTAAAACGAATGATTTTTTTGTTTACTGAAATGTACAAAAGCGTAGAAGGGCCATGTAATCTTATTTTTTCTAATTGCAAGATCTATTTAGTGCTAAAAATTTTAGACAGATTTGACATATTATTTAGAGACAGTATTTTCAGATTTTTACATCAATACTTACTACTTTTTACAAATTTCGATAGTGGTACATTTGAACTACTTTTGATTTGTTTTTATTGATAAAATTTCATAAGTCGAAAATGGAAACAGATATGGAATTGATTTTTGCAGCATATTATTCCACACATTTCAGTTACTTAAAGATATCACTGGAAGATTTTGAAATCTACATTTAAACTTTTTTACGAGGGTCTAAAACGAATGATTTTTTTGTTTACTGAAATGTACAAAAGCGTAGAAGGGCCATGTAAACTTATTTTTTCTAATTGCAAGATCTATTTAGTGCTAAAAATTTTAGACAGATTTGACGTATTTAGAGAGAGTATTTTCAGATTTTTACATCAATACTTACTACTTTTTACAAATTTCGATAGTGGTACATTTGAACTACTTTTGATTTGTTTTTATTGATAAAATTTCATAAGTCGAAAATGGAAACAGATATGGAATTGATTTTTGCAGCATCTTATTCCACACATTTCAGTTACTTAAAGATGTCATTGGAACGAGTCGGCGATTGTTTGGCAAAAACATGCACACTTTCACTTTGATATGCTTGAACGTCAGAAAAAATCTAACTATAATAGATATAATCAGAATTCATAAATATCGATATATTGTGAATTATATTTATAATTCGTAACTCCAAAGATATATTCCTAAGACGTATATGCGATTAGAAAGAAATTACAACTTGAAGATAAACAGACGTGAGAATTACAAGATATTTATACCTTACGTTTAATACGAGGGGCCCTCAAATCCCAACCCCCTGTGAACGGGCCTCGTCTCTAGTCGACCCCCCTAAAAAATCGTGGCCGTCCGGCGCGGAAATTCCCCCGACCGGTCCGATCGAAAGAATCCTCCAACACTTACCTCATCAGCTGCGGGTCGGGCGGCTCCTCCTCCTGCGTGTTCCGCAGGCTGAGCACCGTCTTCTCCTTGATCTCGCACAGCACGGAGAAGAGCGCCGGCTTCATCCGGTGGCAGTTCAGCGTGTGCTTCCTGGCCTGCGCCTCGTCCAGGCTCTGGTCGGTGATGTTCATGATCTGCTGCAGGATCTCGCCGATGTCCTGCTTGCGCGGCTCGTTGCCGTCCCCGCCGGGGCCCTCCATGCCGTACGGCTGGGGGGCCATCAGCCCCCCGCCGCCGCCGTGTCCCATCATCCTGCTGGGATCGTCCATGTACCGGGGTAGCGACCACCTGGGGGGGGCCGGCTCCGCCGATGTGGGGCCCAAACTGTCGAATGGGGACGCTTGGGGCGCGATGTTTGGGTAAACAAAGCCCCTGGGTGAGCGAGCGGGGCTTCGGCGGGGGGGCGGGGGGTCGTGTGGAAAAGTCGGAGGGGCAACGTTGCCGGATCTCGGATGCCCGAGATAGTTTCTCCCCAGACAAAAATCGAAAGGTGTCTATATTTTCTATTATTTCATTATAAGTGATTGAATATGTTCGCATACGACGAAAAAGGAAGAAAAAACTTTTTTCAAAATTTATCGTCAATAAATTGTTACAATTTGTATGAAATCATCACTTATTAATTTCATAAGATCATTCCAGTTATTTAATTTCTTTATTTATTGCAGTGTCGTCCGCATAACTTTGTATATCGCCTTTTGAATTTGCAGAAAATAAATCATTGACATAAATGTTAAATAACTTGAGGCCCAAAATTGTCCTTTGTGGTATACCAATAAATTGTTATTAAACCAATTTACAATTTGTATGAAATCATCACTTATTAATTTCATACGATCATTCCAGTTACATATTTTCTTTATTTATTGCAGTGTCATCCGTATAACTTTGTATATTGCCTTTTGAATTTACAGAAAATAAATCATTGACATAAATGTTAAATAACTAGAGGCCCAAAATTGTCCTCTGTGGTATACCAATAAATTGTTATTAAACCAATTTACAATTTGTATGAAATCATCACTTATTTCATAAGATCATTCCAGTTACATATTTTCTTTATTTATTGCAGTGTCATCCGCATAACTTTGTATATTGCCTTTTGAATTTACAGAAAATAAATCATTGATATAAAATGTTAAATAACTTGAGGCCCAAAATTGTCCTTTGTGGTATACCAATAAATTGTTATTAAACCAATTTACAATTTGTATGAAATCATCACTTATTAATTTCATAAGATCATTCCAGTTACATATTTTCTTTATTTATTGCAGTGTCATCCGCATAATTTGTATATTGCCTTTTGAATTTACAGAAAATAAATCATTGATATAAATGTTAAATAACTTGGGCCCAAAATTTTCCATTGTGGTATACCATATATTGCTAGTTTGTTTGTTACTAACGCAATTATTTATCCTAACAACATTTTTTCTATCATATATATATAATTTTGAAAGAGTTTTAATGGCAGAGGCCACGTATACCTATTTTTTCTAATTTATTTAATAGCAAATTATGACTTAGAGTATGAAAAGCTTGTTTAAGATCTAAAAAAATACAAATAGGTAGGTACATGGATTTTCATTATCAGTCGCTTTATAAATTTGATCTGTTAGATTAGATAGGAAATAGCATCATATAATGTGTTGATTTTTTACGTTGAAATCCAAATTGTTTTTGAGATAAAAGTTTGTGTTTCTCTAAATAATTTTCGATTCTGTTTTTAAAACATATTCAAATATATTTTTGCTAAAGACGAAATCATTGTTATTAGGTCAATAATTTTTAATAATATATTTATCACCACTTTTGTGAACTGGTTTAATTAGACCAATTTTGAAAGAATATGAATAGCAGATTGTTGTTTTAAAAATAATGTTTATTAAAAAGGTTAATGGTTTACAGATATCATTTTTTATAGTTTTTAAGATCTCCGATGTAATAATTACACAACTGATCTTTGCTGCATTTTATTCTACGTAGTTCGAAAATTCTGCAAAAAATCCTTTATTTTTTTCGACGTGCACAAAATTTTCATACTTTTGTGCAAAATATTCTTTGGATCTCGTGAAAAAGAGGCAGACCTGGCAACGTTGCGACCCACACCGCGCACGCGTTCTCGACCCGTCGATTTATGGATCTTTACCAAGGTCGACGCTCGCGGCGTTGCCAGACTGCGCACTTTGTCGGATCCTACTTTCCGGGTTGGGCGCTTGCCAAAAATGAGCGCACTTTCTTCGAAATTCAAATCGGCCGACGTTTGTAGAACGTGCCTGAAGAGTTTAAAGGAGGAGATAAACGTCAAGTCGATATTCGGGGAAAAATTGGACGGTTTGATTGCGGTTTGTACAGAGGTTAAGGTAAAAAAATAAAAAATCAATATTTGTGCCCGTATTTTTTAAGTTTAATGTTGTAGATTGAAGAAAACGACGGTTTTTCTCATTTTATATGCGAAAAATGCGTCGAAAATTTGTATGTGGCTCACAGTTTTAAGATTCAGGCGGAAAAATGCGATCGAATTTTAAAAAATCACACAAGTATTAATACAGACGATAACAACGATGATATATGTAGCGAATACGAATTGCCGAAATGCAAAACATGCGAGAGGACATTCAAATCTTCGAAACGACTTCAAAATCATTTGGCGTGCCATAAAAAGATCTTTAAACGGTACACCTGCGACAAGTGCGGCAAAAGTTACAAATCGACATTCGAATTAAACATACACCTGCGTAAACACTCGGGACTAAGGCCGTACGAGTGTGACGTTTGCCCCAAATCGTTTGCGGATCAGCGCAACTTGGAAAAGCACAAAAAAATCCACACGGGCAAAAAGGAGCACGTCTGTAACGTTTGCGCCAAATCTTTCATACATGCCTACACCCTGACGACGCACATGCGGACGCATAAGGGGGAGAAACCGTTCGTGTGTGCCGCGTGCGGCCGAACGTTCACCACCAGCACGCAACTGAAACTACACGACAGGATCCACACAAAGGAGAAGCCGTACCGTTGCCAGCTGTGCCCCAAGTCGTTTGTGAGCGGATCGGGACTGACGAGCCACCAGATGATCCACTCGCACGAGAGAAAGTTCATGTGCTCGAGTTGCGGCAAGAGGTGCAGGACTTTGTACGACTTGAAGGCGCACCTGAGGACGCACACGGGCGAGAAGCCGTTCAAATGCAGGTTTGCGCAGTGCGAGAAGAGTTACAAGACCCACAGTCAGCTGTCGTCGCACGTGAAAAGTCACACGGGTGAGGAGAAGAAACTCGAATTCGTATACAATGTGTCCCAGTTAAGAATGAACAGCGTGGGAATCTTGCAAACGGTGAGAGATAGAACAACGGTAAAATGGGGGAAAAGTATTTGGAAACAAGTAAAATTTTGCGTTTTCGATTTTATTTTTTTCTGAAGTTGTTATCACAGATAGAAAAAAAGAAAAACACTTTCTTGTGGCACTTTTTAACGGGCTTTAAGATGGCGTTTTTAGATCTGTTCTACAACGACCTGGATTGTAAATATAAATGGAAAAAAAGGAATTAGTATAATTGTCTGAAAACATTTTAAAAATATTTCGTGTCATAAATCATGGTATTTGCAATAAAAAGTGCTTTCAAAGACTGCAAAAAAAATCCAGGACCATATTTAAAAAAATAAAGTTGAAGATGGTTTCTCAAAAACTAAATTTTGTGGAACAAATCTAAAAACGCCATCTAAAAGCCTGTTAAAAAGTGACCCAAGAAAGTGCTTTTCTTTTTTCCTATCTGTGATAACCACTTCAGAAAAAAATAAAATCGAAAACGTAAAATTTCACTTTTTTCAAAGTAACTCAAAAACGAAAAAGGATATTAGAAATCTGTTCGTACCATTTTATTGACCTCAAAATTGCGCAACTTTTTCCCCGTTTAACCGTTGTTCTATCTCTAACCGTTTGCAAGATCCCCATGCTGTTCATTCTTATCCGGGATACATTGTATATGAAAACTTTGCGATTTTTAGGCGAAAGAAATCACGGCTGCACCGTCTGCTTCAAACACTTCGCCAACACCAGCCAGCTGAAGAAACACCTGAAAATACATTCGAGGGCCAACGTTCAATAAAACTACCGTTAAAAAGGTGCATATAGACTTTTTCTTTATTGGTGTCCTCTCTACGTGACCTAAATAAAAAATAACTTAACCGTCGACGGGAATAAAATAAAAAATACATCATCTATCACGGAAAGAACTATCACTAAACATTATATGGCCAGATACGTTCCATATATACATCTCGCAAACCCAAAATAATGAAGACACGTTCGACGAAACAAACAAAAAACCAATATCAACTCTTAATCGACGAGTATTGCCGTTTCAGTTATTCTTCGAGCCGCTGCAACTCTGCGCCTCCTTAATGAGCGGCGCCGAGTCCCGCCTGGCGCCGTCCGCCGCCACCTTGTTCTTCCCCTTGTCCTTCTTCGGCGGTGCGACGCCCTCCCGCCTGTTCAGGCTGTTGATGTGCGAGACGAAGGACGGCGCCGTGTTCGGCAGGTTGGGCGGGGCCAGCGCGAAGTTCGGGAACTCCTTCTTGTTGGCCACCTCCTTGATCGAGGTCAGGGTCTTGCTGAGCCACGGCGGCCAGTTGTTCTTGGCCGTGTGGAGCTCGAGCTCGGCGGCGCGCAGCTGGTGGGTGAGATTCTGGGGGATGTTCGATAGTGGTACATTTGAACTACTTTGGATTTCTTTTTATTAATAAAATTTTATAAGTCGAAAATGGAAACAGATATGGAATTGATTTTTGCAGCATCTTAATTCCACGCATTTCAGTTACTTAAAGATGTCACTGGAAGATTTTGAAATCTACATTTAAACTTTTTTGCGAGGGTCTAAAATGAACGATTTTTTTGTTTACTGAAATGTACAATAGCGTAGAAGGGCCATGTAAACATAAGCCTGGTTCATGCAGCAACTTTATCTTTTACTTTTACCTTATCTTTAAGAAATATTATGTCATTGGTCAGTTCAAATCAAGGGACAAATGCCATTGCTTATTTCTTAAAGATAAAGTAAAATTAAAAGATAAAGAAGCTGTATGAACCAGGCATTATTTTTTCTAATTGCAAGATCTATTTAGTGATAAAATTTTAGACAGATTTGGCATATTTAGAGACAGTATTTTCAGATTTTTACATCAATACTTACTACTTTTTTACAAATTTCGAGAGTGGTGCATTTGAACTACTTTTGTTTTTTTTAATTAATACAATTTCATAAATCAAAAATAGAAACAGATATGGAATTGATTATCGCAGCATCTTATTCTACACATTTCAGTTACTTAAGGATGTCATTGGAAGATTTTGAAATCTACATTTAAACAAATGAATGATTTTTTTGTTTACTGAAATGTACAAAAGCGTAGAAGGGCCATGTAAACTTATTTCTGCTAATTGCAAGGTCTATCTAGTGCTAATTGTAACATGCATGCTGCAATTAGAAAAAGTAAGTTTCGTCGAAATGTAAAACTCACCTGATTCCTGCACTCCGCCTCGACATGCGCCAGTTTCGTCTGCGCCAACTCCAGCTCCAGGGCCCTCACCCTCTCCTCGTCGTTAACTTGGTCCGCCGTCGATTTCAGCGGCTCCTTCGCGTTCCCGCTCAGGTACTTGGAACAGTCGTCGCACGCCGCCACCCCAACCTGAAAATTTCGCCGTGTACACGACCCCCCTTCGTCTCCCCACGCCGTTCGCAAACCTTCAGGCACTCCAGCTCGGCGCGGGCCGCGCGCAGCTGCGTGTCGAGCCGCTGCCTGACCAGCTTGTAGTCGTCGACGGTGGTCGCGTGGCTCCTCTTGTCGAACTCGGCGCTGTCCACCACCCGCTTCAGCATCTCCTTGAGCTGTGTCACCTCGTCGAGCAGCAGCCGGCGCTCCTCCTCGTGGCGGGCGATGGCCGCGCGCAGCTGCCCGATTTCCGACGCCTCGGCCGCCTCCTCTATTTCAGAACCGATTTCGATTATTTGCCAACTGTCTGAAGGTCGGACCACGGAAAAACACGTGCGTGAGAGTAGGTAGAGAAAATTTACGGGACAAAAACTGAAGGGTGTTTTTTTTAGGGGCGGAGAACTTTAAATTGAAATAAAACATACAAAAATGTTTTTAATATCCATGAAATTATCTTTATTTGAAGGGTAATTCTTTGGCATTAATGTTTGAATATGATTTCGGGCATCTGGCCTCCGCGGCTGGCGAGTACATGGCGTAATCTCGAGGTCCAATTTGCACACACTGTTAGCTGTAAATCAGGCTGTATTTCGGCAATAACGCGTCGAATATTGGCTTTCCAGTGCTGAGTTGTTTCTGGTTTATCGGCGTAGACATGTGACTTTACATATCCCCAAAGAAAATAATCTAATGGCATCAAATCGCACGAAGGAGGTGGTCAGTTAAGGAGGTCAATTTCGTGAAATTAATCGTAGGTCAAAAGTTTCTGTCAGTAAATTAATTTTATCGCTCGCTGTTTGGCATGTGGCCCCGTCCTGCCGAAACCACATGTCTGCAACATTACTGCCTTCCAATTGAGGCACGAAAAAGTTGGTGATCATGTCTCTGTACTGCTTGCAATCGCTTGTTTTGTGCGCACTGTATGACGTCTTACGGGATGCGCGTATTATCGTTTTGGTTTAGAGTAAACGTATTGCGAAAACGATCCATAGTTTCTCGATTTAATCGCTTGGAAGGACGATTATGAGCACCATAAAACTCACGTAATGCCCAATGTGTTTCTCGAATTGAACCATTTTTTTCAGAATAATTTTGAACAATTTGCAAACGTTGCTCCGGCGTCAGTCTATTCATGATAAATTGCCAAACCAAACTGATTTAAAAAAAAACCAAGAACTGTCAAATCGGCTGTCGCAGGAAACAGTGTTGCCAATTTAAAGTTCTCCGCCTTTAAAAAAAAACACCCTTTACATATAGGCGAATAAGAACGACGTTCAATGTTTGATATAGTACGATAAAAAGTTAATTCTGGCTCGAAAATGAGGGCTTCTTCTTTTCGGCGTTTTATTTTGCACGCTTCAGACAAAACTATAGATGACTGGAGCATTTATGAGCAGAAGCAATTTGAGCATTTATGAGCAGGACATTTTTAAAAGTGTCTTGCCATTTTTGGCAGTTTTGGAGCATTTATGATCATTTATATAAATGTCATCAATTAGAGAATTAACGAGAATTATTTCTGGTCACTTGTGAGCATTTATGGTCATTTATGAGCATTTATGGTCATTTATAAAAAAAAATCCCTCCATTTCTAAACTATAAAACTACAAAACCGTTTCTAATTCTAACCTAGAATATTGCGAACTGTGTACCTACCTTGCAAAATGGTCAAACAAAATTCAATTGTCTGGAATTACTTCAAGAAAAGAAGTGACCAAAAATTAAAATATGCTATTTGTGAATTTTGTAAAGCTGAATATTTTGCCCATGCATGAAGAATGAGAAAACATTTAATTCGATGTTCAAAGGCTCCAGTACAGATAAAGAAGTTGTTTAGATTTAGTAGTAACAAAAAATGTAAAAAGTAGTTCTGATGTAGATGTAAGTATTGAATATTGAATATAGCTCTCCTTGTTAATTAATCTAGGTAATTTTATTCCAATAATTATAATTACTGCGTTGAATTTCAGATCAAAACTTATTCTATTGATTGCTAACCTAACTAACCTACATCCTACATGTACCTACGCGTTGGGTCTTCTAAATCTGTCTTCAGTCTGTAACTAGAAACATTTTTTTTAAATTTTACATATTTTAATTTGTTTTATTTTTGTTTTGCTTAATACTTTTTTTAATCAAAAGTCATACATATGGGGTCTTATTTTAAAGGTCTTTTCACAAGCAATCGAATGGCACCATTTTCAAAAATGTCCATAAATGCTCGAGGCCTCGGCGGACATTTTTAAAAGTGTCCTGCTCAAAATCATAAATGCTTGGACATTTGCCATCTATAGATGAAACATTGAGATTTTTAAATATATTTGCAAGGGGCAATAAATATTTCGTTAGTGATACATTTGAACTAATTTTGAATTATTATTTTCAAGCCAATGTTTGCTATCTATTTAGTATTTTTCCCTAGAAAAAGAAACAATATAATCAAGATGACAACATTCCGTGTCCTACTTTTTAAACACATATGGGTTTTTCTACATACCATATTTTGCCTTTCTCAATACGAGATAATAAAATTCGAGGGACATAGTATTTGTTCGGCATTCGCTTATTAAAAGAACTTTTCAAACCGCGAGAAGTGATAAAAAAGGAACCAACGATAACAGTTTTATTTTTATAAACGTTGCCTAACTCTTATCACGATAACATACGGGGTGGTACACAACTCACCTTTCTTGGCCGTGAAGTCGGCTTCGTACTTTTTTAGCTTTTTAACTTTAATGCTGCACGCCAATTTTATCAGTTGCTTGGCCGCCTCTTCGTTGCGACACTTTTTCGGGAGGGACACGCGGAAATATTTCAAGACCCCCTCGAAGTCCAGCTGCATCAAGTCTTTTTTACATATCTGAAAGGAATATATTCAAGCGTTGTTTTTTCGCTTTCGAGTTTTCGTCTGTTACCATAAGCAGCGCTAATGCCATTTGGAACAACGTGTCGATGCCCTGAAGCAGGAAAACGTCTATAATGTGGAAAACAAAGTACAGTGGGAACCTGCAAAGGAGATATGCCGTAAGAAAATGTTTTCTATCGCGAGAAGCAAACATCACCTGGCAGTGAACAAGGTCAAGAACCACTGGGAGGCGAACATGTGCGTCTCCACGCTGTGTTCCTTGAAGTGCGTCCACAACGGCTGCAGCTGTTCCTTCATCAACATGTCCAGCTGGTATAATCTCAGATATAAATTGTCGAAGCCGTCCTTGTACAGATCCCTCAAGCCGTAGTCGTACATGAGCTTTACTAGTACGCAAAAGGCTTGCTCTTCGGGCATCTACAATTTTTTTTACGGAGGTCACAAACCTTGAGACATTTATTTATTTAAATTCTCAACAATCAGTAGATTATTACAGAGAATTATATAAATTAGTTACTAAAAAAAACAAGATTACTGCAACATGTTTTTTCGTACTTTTTTCCCATTTTTTATATATATACAGTGTGGTCATTTAAGTGTGCAACATATGGCTTTTTTTTAACTGATTCCACAACCAAAATACAAATATTGCCGAAAGTTGGTGCATGTTCGATAATCATATTAGACACATTTGGAATGGTTGCAAGTCAAACAGCATACAGGGTATGTCAAAAAATATAAAAATTGTACGAAAGTAATGTACCCTTATTTAAAAAAATTCAGGAAAAGGTTATTAAGAAAAGTTGTTTAGAATTAAAAGCTATGCCTAAATACCAAAACATAGCCCCAAAAATTCTTCTGAACAAGGTAACACATTAGTAATAATAATGTGTATATTAAAAACTCTCATTTAAGGCGAAAACTTATTTTAAATGTTTATTAAGAAACGGTGGAAATTAATTGAAGAAAAAAATATTTTTAAGAGCTATGTTTTGGTATTTAGGCACTTTTAAACACTTTTCTTAACCTTTTGCTAAATTTTTTGAAATAAGGGTAATTTACTCTTGTACAATTTTTGTATTTTTTGACCAACCCTGTATGTTGTTTCGGCAATATATGTATTTTTGTTGTACAATTACCACATTGTATATTATGTTTTTTGTTTTTTTTTTTTCAGAAATAATTTTTTTAGTTTCATTTTAAATCTAGTGGGTTCTATTTTGTTCCTTATTGGGCGTTTGGAAATGAACATAAATGATGATTTGTTAAAATAGGGTCAGTTTATTTGAACAAAGCCAAATAATTAAATTTTTTAAATCTTCCAAAATATTTGACCGAATTTCTGAAAACCTATGCCCAAACTAAATAATAGTCGAATCATCAGCAAATAGTTTTACACTTCCTCGGAGTTTTAATTTCGAAATTGAACTGATGTAAATTAAAAACGAAAGAGGTCCTAATACTGAACCTTGTGGTACTCCACAAATTACCTTTTTTTTCAGAACTTACGTTATTTTCAATTTGGACATATTGTATTTTGTTTTCTAAGTACTTTTCAAACCAACAGTGATATTTCCTCTAATTCCAACAATGTTGTACAATTTTCTTAACAAAATTACACGATCAACTGTATCAAAGGCTTTAGTTAAGTCAAAGGATAACAAACAACATTTTAGATTTTGATCAACTTATATATTCACATTGGTTTGGAAGGTATAAACAAAAATCAATATTTTTTTATCACCCTGTACCTTTGTAACGAAGTGTTTTTGAACCCATGTTCAAGGGTGCCGCATAGTTTTGGAACACCCTGTATAAACTCTCACTGGATTTCGATAAATCCAAATATATGTTTATCACTGAACGTAAATTAATTAAAAATATTAAACCAAAGCTTTCGTATAGCAATAATGATATTAAACATCCTAATTCTATTAAGTTTCTAGGTTTACACCTGGGCTCAAATTTTAGTTGGAGAATACACATAATTCGGTTTAATCTCAGGTTATAAATAAAGACGTGTGAAAACACAACTTGCGATATATTCCTCACTAACCGCCCGACATTCGCAACACAACAAAAATTCCCACTTACGTGTAACAGCAGCGTGGCGGCCAGGAAGCTCAGCCCCTGGCAATACCTGACCTCGGAATCGTACACGGCGTACGCCTTGCTGACCCTGTAGAGCGAGTCCTGCCCGAGCCCGCCGGCCTCCTTGAAGAAGTCGTGGGCGGGGAACGTGCGCGCTATGTCCCGCTGGATGACGTTCTCGCAGTTGCTCTCCCTCGTGATGAACAGCCTGTAGTTCTCCATCATCGGAGAGTCGTCGTCGACGCCGGCCAGCCGCTGCCACACCTCGCCCCTCAGCGCCTCGGGTATGCCGAGCCTGACGAGGCCCGCGAGCTGCTTCGGCCGCTGCCCCGTCTGCTTCCACCTGGCCAGCACCTCGGCCCAGTTCTCGAGCACGTCCACCGAGCAATCCTTGGAGACGAGGCCGGTGCCGCTGAGCAGCGGCTCCTCGCCGTCCGACTGGCAGTCCTCCTCGCGAGGGGTCAGCGTCTCGATCGAATTGTTGCTGGGCGACTGGATGAGATTCGAGAGGTTCAGGTTCAAGTTGAGGAGGTTCCTGTCGAGCTCGCCCGAAGTCTCCATGCTGAGCACCTCGTAATACGTGTCGTTCAATTCGCCAGTCGTCTACGGACAATAGAAGACGTCAGTAGGCTTTGTAAACAACGGGCATTTGTTTTAGAGTTGGGACCAATATGACAGTAGTGGCCAGGGACTCTTTGAAATAAGGGTACCCAGCATGTCACAGTCTATCAAATAGAAAAAGTGAAGCCTTGAGGGGAAGTTTGTTTTCTGTCGACTCCAAGGAGACCACAAGGGGGCTGGTACAAGGTTATGATATATGTCAGTGTCCAACTGCCATCAGGTTTTATGTGACATGCCAGTGCCGTAGATTCTAAAGGAGGCAAAAGATTTCCCATCATAATTACATATTACAAATAATGGAATGAGGAACCTGGTAACAAGGTGCAATAACGACAAATTATTAAATAAGCAAAATCGGCACTATACTGACTTACCATACTTATTACTTAAATTCGTGGAAATAATTGCTGTAAATCGATTTCAACTATAAAATAAATTTCTTTCATTTGACAGTTGCCACATTCTGCACTTGTATACACAAAATTGTCAAGTCTAATTTTTAGAAATCATGGAAATCATTATTAATTTTTACTAACAATCAAAGTACATGTTATATTCTTAGATTCTCCAATAAAATGGCATACTTGGCATCACTGAGACCATTAGAATGAGGAAAGAATAGGCCTCACTTTGGAAAGCATAATGCTGGGTCCCCTTACTTTAAAGAGTCCCTGGTAGTGACATTTCGGTTGTCACGATTAACAAAAAATGCGAGTTTAAGTTGTACTGATTCACGCAGCCCTCGAAATATGTGATAAAAACGATGATAACATCGGTAATATTATTATGTTGTATATACAAGCAGTCTCTGGTATGCGCGTGTGTATGTACGTGATAGTGTTATCAAGAAATTGTTCCAATTTTTATGCAAAGAAGACGTAAACATGTTAGTCAATATCTCAAAGGTCTATTTTGTTCTCTTACCTCTTTCAAATTTAAGAAGAATTGTTGCACCAACTGCTTCTTCGGGAAATACCAAAAATTCCTCTCGTTCTGCCCGTAGATCTTCACCAGAGTTTCGATTTGAAACCTCACAGGTTCCTGGATCCCCCTTATCACCAAATCCACCGCCACGCTCATGTACTGGTTGACGTCTTTGGGGGTTTCCGCGTTTAATTCCTCGAAAGATTCCTCGGTGGGGTCCCACGTGGCGCAAATATTGGAAACGTTCTTTTCCGCGCCGGCAGTCGAACTCGTCTGCTCCATCATTTCGAGCAGTTGCATGTCGGAATGCTTCACGTCCCTGCCGCTGGCGACCAAAACGCCGAAACACCTTTCTATCGTGAGCTGCGGCCCGTTCTCGGACACCTGCCTTATCGTGAGCGACAGCTGTTTTTCCAGGTTACTTTTCAACCTGAAGCCGCCCTTGTCCTTGCCGACGGTGGAGTACGAGCCCTTGCCGTCGTCCTCTTTGATCTCGAGGGTCACCTCGAAGATGTACATCAGGTTGCGGGCTTCGGGGATGGTCGTCACGGAGGCCGACATGTCGGCGGCCGATGTCACGGAGCTGCTCATAGAACGGGGAACCCTTTGGAAGGCCTTCGCAAAGCAAGCTGGAAATTATATAAGTAAAGTAAAATAGATATCCCCAAAATATTTGCGGCGTGTTTTTTAGCAGGTTTTAGTAACTTATAAACAGAACCTTTAAACGTATGTTTAGAATTCTGCTCAAAAAATACTTCTGGTACTTTCGATTTTCAATTAAATTTCTAAAAGAGATATGTATTCTAAAAATATTACCTGCATCTCAATCTACACAGTTCAGTTACCAAAGGACAGTATTAACATTTATGCGATCAGAAAAAAATCATTACTTGAAAATTAAAATAAATATCTATTTGCGGCACCTTAATAGGCATATATCAGTTACTTAAGGGCGGTACTTCCATATATTTAGCCGTCCAGTTGTCATTTTGTACAAGGGAATAAATAATATTGCAATTATGGTACATTTGACCTACTTTCGAATTTCCGTAAAAATAAAAGAGTTGTCCCAAATATCAAACAAGATATTCATTTAGGCACATTTTATGCAACCAATAACAAATGTTACGAGGTCCCAAACATAATTAAAAATGCTTTTATTTCGACAGTATTTACCTGAAACTCTGGCCACCGCCTCAACTATGTCGCATCTAAATACATGGCACTGAAAAATTGCCGATTCCAAGGTTTCTCCGTGAGACCACGTAAACGCAAAACAACTTGCCTCCTCGCTGTCGGCCGGCCCCCTTGCGTAAAATATTATACGATGGATTTCGTAACGGGATATAACCGAATTAGTTGCCGCATCGTACAGACTGAAAAAAACGGCATATAGAGGATTTTCGGCAGTTTTAAAGAATCTCTCTTACACTACGATGCCTTGAGAACTCGACGGTACGGAAATTGACACTTTTATGCCCTGGTCGATGCTCTGCTCGTTCAAAATCGCCATATTTCTGTGTATCTCCACCTCCGATTTCGGGGCGTTGATTTGCGCCGCTCCCAGGTACGTAACTCCATCGAAAATAGTACAATCCTGATCAACGTCTGAAACTACGCGACAGTGTTCGCACAATGAAGAAAAGACCGCAAAGAAAAAACAAGTTTCCAAGCATAAAAAGCGGGAGAGCGTAAGCTTCAAACTTTACTCACTGCTTCCCTCCTCCTCGGAACTGTTGTCCGGCTTCATGCTGTCCTGCTTCTCCGTGGGGGACGCGAGCGGATCGTAGAACGGCGACTGGCCGACCTCCATGGTCGCGGGCTCCCGCAGGACCTCCTGCAGGGCGTCCTTGAGGTCGGTGAGTCCGCCGCGGACCTCCAGCGTCGGTGTCCGGCTGGCGCCCGGCTTGTCGCCCACGAAGTCGTACTCGTCGCTCGTGCCCGTCGATCCGTTCGATTTCACGCTGAGGCTGTCCTCCATAACGTACTGGAAAATCGCGGAAGAACATTTATTCCCCTTATTAATAAATGTCAAGGGTGAGGGGCCGTGCACCCACCTTATATTCGCGGTGTTCTCCCCTTAAGATCCATGTGGATTCGACGGATTGCGGGGGGGTCTCGGGCTACATGTCAAACGTTTATATTACTTGTTTATTGCTTGGAGGTCGCTAGCAGAAGCGGGGTCCACTACTTTACTGTTTTGATCGACTTGGAGTCCAATTTGACGTTACACTAGTGACGTCCCAACTGTCATGGCGGTGTATGCCTGGTTGCGGAGCGGTGTATGTCTGGTTGCATAGCGATACAACGACGAAATTAAGATACGGGGGTCGTTTCGGAAGTAGCGGGAAGACATTTTACGAGGGACTAGATAAATCTACAGTGGCGTACGTAGATTAAGGAAATCTCGTGACTGAATGTATTACGATGATATCTATTACAAATTTCAATATTTAAATTTTATAAAAAATTTGCCATGGATAATATAGTTTTAAAACAAATCTAGCGTTAACTGTTCTGAAGAAGGAATAAACAATTCCTAAAGCTTGGCAATTAACAAATAGTTTTCAATAAAGACCAACTTGACTGCAAACCCACTAAAAGTTCCAACTTTTATCATGTACCTACCTCTACTACTGAAGTTTGTAGCGTTTTTCTACGTTTTGTATGTATACGAATAAAAACACTTTAATCTTAGAAATACATTAATTTATTAATACTTAAAATTCCGTCATTTTCCTTTTTTGTTCCCTCAAATTTTGTTCGTTGTTAACATAAACCGCGTATGTTTGGTAATGCTTCAACTGTTCTTCTTTTGCCGACAATTTACCTAGTATTATTTTTCTACCATCTTCATCTGTTATCCTCTTCATCGCATCCTTGTATTTTATCACGCTTCTCTCAAACTCTTCTATGTTCTCCCTCAGTATCAGATTTGTCACGTTTAAATTTTTTACAGACTCTTTTTTTAACGATTCTTTATACATTGCTATGTCTTCTTTTGTCGGTTGCGAGTGCTTTGCGAACGTTGCATTCATAAACGAAAAAACGTCACGTTTTTGCGACTCTCTCTCGTATGCTTTTTTGTTTAACATTTCTCGTCGTTTCTGCAACCTTTTCATTTTCCTCTCGGCGCTAAACAGATTCTTATCGCCGCCATATTTTTCGCGAAGGTTCATGCAATGATCTAAAATATACACTTAAAAAATAAAACGAGATAAATTTAATGTTACCTAAAGATTTTCCTGGCGGTAACACCACAGCAGTCACTGGTTCGATTCTCCCTTTACTGTCTTTTCCTAACCCCGTCCCGACAATGTACCCCATTTTTTGCATTAATTTCGAACCGATACCCCTCGTATATTTCTCCCAATCGCCCAACGCCTGATCACCGGGCTTTATTAACAAACTCATATTTATGACATCTCGATCGTTTTCCACGTGGATTTCCTCCTCGCTCTCGCTACTTTTCACATCGCCGTCACCTTCTACGGGGTGTATATTTTCGAATAACACCTGCTCGACCTTCTTCTGAGCGTCAAACTGCACTAAACAATGTTCACTTCCTATGCTACGAATTTTCGCCATGCTCCACAAACCTTCTTTATGTTTCGCCAATATCTGACTGCCGATTACTAAATTTTCAAAGTCGGGTTCGACGTATTCTCGCAAACTGTTATACGAGACGATTTCTCCGTGGGAATATCGACAGCTTTCGTCGGAAAACTTACAATCGCTGTCGGATTCGAAAAAATACGGACACGGTCGCATCTCTATGTGCGTGGGGTTCAAAAATAAAACTTTAACGCGAGTGTCGCCGCCGCCGGTAGTGTCGGAGAGTACAGAAGAAACCATGGCGTTGTGGTACACGGTTTGGCCCCACTGGTGCGTGTGGGGGGCCCTGCATTTTTTGCCTTCGAGGTGTTTGAGCGATTCGATTTCGTCGCTTTGAGAAGTAGAAGGTTGGTGGGCGATGGCCCCTTCTTGCGCCATCTCGGACACAAAGAGAGAATATTCATCGTCGATAGAGGTTGTAGGTTCATCGGCGAGTGTTAGAAGCTCTTCGATGCTACATTTTAGGGAGAGTAGTTCGGTTTTTTGGGTATCGTCGTCGGGGTTGTTTGATAGCAAGATGTTTATTTGGTCAAGCTAAAAGGTGTTTACATTAATGCAAAAATATGTGGCATTTTTTTTTTTCGTATTTTTTACCTGTGCTTTATATTCGTTAAAAGCCATTTTTTTATTTTAAAATTTCATTTTTTCACATTTGTTTATTATGTTTATAATAAATTTTTGGTGTTTATGTAGCTGACTTCATGCAGTGTCTTTAGAAGAAGAAGCAAACATTTTGACTGTGTTTTGACGTTTAAAAATTTCTAGGTTACAGTTTACAAGTAAACAAACAATACAAAAACATGAAAACTGATTTTTTCAAAAATGTTCATACTTATCATTCATATAACAGGAATGTAGCGCACATTTTTGGCTAGAGGCCAGTACCTAAACACTTGTAGCGCATTTTCAATAATCACATGCTAGCAGCTGTAATAATAATAAAGGCTTAGTTTATTTTTAGGTTTCGAAAACATGGAAGGTGTGTTAAGATCACAATTAACGTGTATATTTAGATGGACACTAACGAACTGCACAATATTTTTGAAATGGTGCCCTAAAAATAGTATCAGTGACGTTAGAACGCGCGAGATATAAATATGGGTTCCGAGATATTTTCTTTGCGTTTTTTTTAGACGAGACCATGAACAAAAAGAAAGTCGACATCCCCCCGGGGGCCCTGTTGGTGCAAGAGAACCCCTTCGTGTACGTGTTGAGCTCGAAATTTCGCACAGAGTGTTGCGATTTTTGTTTTGCCAAGTACGTAAAAAGTTTTATCAAATATATTTAATGTTCAGTAAATAAGAATTTTTAGGAACGAATTGCTAAAGTGTGCGGGGTGTAAATACGTGTATTATTGCGATAAGGAATGTCAAAAAGGAGGGTGGGCGGTACACAAATTGGAGTGTAAGAAACTTAAGAAAATAGCGCCGAGAATTTTGCCAGACGCTGCTCGAATGTTGTTTAGGTTGATAAAACGATTAGAAAATGGTGGAGACCTTGTAAAAGGGTATTATTCTGAAAGACACTTTCGAACGTTCAAGGATTTAATGTCTCGTAAGAAAAACATTTAAAAAATAATAATTTGTAAGTTCTAGAAATTTTTTTTAAGATTATGACGAAATAAAAATCGATCAAAGGCGGCAAGAGCATCTAACCTCCCTTTATGTCGTCTTAAACCAGTTTGCTTGCGACGATATTTTACCAAACTTTCCAGAACTCACGACTCTATTCGGAAAGGTGCTCAAAATGATGTAAAGAATTCGCCTTAATTTATCTAAAATTTTCAGATGTGCGTTAATAGTTTTAACATTTGCAATGGCGAAATGCAAAGCTTAGGCGCTGGAATGTACCTAGGCGCGTCAATAGTCGACCATTCCTGTCAACCCAACGCGTTGGCTACTTTCGAAGGTACCACCTTATATATTAGAAACTTGGAGACACTGCCGGTGTTAGACTGGTCAAAAGTATGTTAAAAACTCGTTAAAAGGCGCACGTTTATTTTTTCCTCGTAGATTTTTATTAGTTACATAGATATAATGGCGTTAACGCAGGATAGACAAAAGGAATTAGAAAAGACGTATTACTTTCTCTGCCAATGCCAGCTCTGTATCAGCCCAGAACCGACAGCCGAAATGGCAGGGGCACTGTGCCCCAAAGAAAACTGTGACAATAATTTGGACGGAACAAGAATGCAACCTGGCGATTCTTGCGACAAATGCGGTACGATTATCTCGAAAGCTTTCGTGGAGAAGTTTAAAGAAGTTTCCGATTTTACGGAGTGCCATATACAAGGCATGAAAAGCGTTACATGTATCCTTTGATAAAAGAAAACATACATTTTCAGCAAATACAATATCATTTTTCTTTAATATCCTTAGTAGACTTGGATGTATGTAAAGTTTCTCTTGAAAAACACGAGGGGGTGCTTGGCAAACACAACGTAAAACACGTTAAAATGTTGGATTTGGCTTTCGAGAGCAGCATCGACTTGGAACATTTCGAAAACGCCTTGGAATTTGGACTAAAACTAGTGGACGGATATTAGTAAGTTTTTCTAAAAATAAACCTTATTTTTAATTGTTTGTAAATAATTTCAGCAAATACTATGGGAAGATTCACCCCCTTACAGGCTTGTTACACTTGAAATTATCCAAATTGTTATTTCTTCTCCAAAATAAAACGGGAGAAGCGGCAATACATTTAAAGAAAGCCATCGAAATATTGACCATAACCCATGGAAAACGCAGCACTGTGTACAGAGAAGAAGTTGTTCCGCTTTTACAACAAATTACCTCTAAGAATTAACAATAAATTCGTATTTTTTTAAATAAGTTTTTGATTTTGCCCCCGTTTGAATTCTATTTCGCGGTTTTTGCAACCAACTTCACTGGGCGGCTCAACCTCTAGATGTAATAACGAAAACCATGTGGAAGAAGAAGAACAGAGCGTACCTTCAGTGTTTTATGGATTTTTGTAACATAACCTAATATATTTTGTGACATAACCTATAAGCTAACCTCAAAAAAGTCGTAAAATGATATAAATTCCGAGTTTTCTCTACAAAATCCTTCACAATGAGTTTGATACGGTTGAACAGTAGGAAGATAACTCGAAAATTGTTGAGGTACAGCTCAACTCGGGCAACTTCTCAACAAGACGATGAATATACGGCTTCCCCGCAATATCCGCCGATACAAGATCTGTCTCTTAGGTCGCGATTAGAACGTAAGACGCTGGGGAAACACGAAGAAATCCGTAAAGTGAAGACGGTGGAAGAGAAGCAGATAAAGTTGAACATGCCCAAATATTACGGTTTTCAATGTATCATGTTGAACGAGGGGGAAGTGCCTTATAACGGGCTTAAATTTGTTCAGCACGCCACGAAAACACACTTAATACGTCAAAACACGTTGCCCGATTATTATAAAGATATCGGCGTTGAAGAGTATGCCTCAAATTTGAAAGACAATATCGAGGAAGCCTTACTCGTCGAGTTAGACGGTTTAATGTAAGTTGAAATCAGTTTTCGGCAAATTTGTTGTAACGTTTCGCATTTCCTTAGGCGCAAGTTCGATATAACCAACGAAAGAATAACGGAAAAAGATAAAACCGACTTTATTTCATCATCTTTAACCAAACAGATAAACACTGTAATTTTAAAACGACTTTCGCAAAACTTTGAACATGTTTCCGATTTAACGGTCGACTGGGACCCACGGATCGAAGCCACGTGGTATACTGGAGGCACAAACATGCCCGAAAAGCAAAGGAAATTCTACAAGCTTCTCGGGTGGATGGACGAATTTATAAACGACCCTGTCGACAAGCTTATGTTGTACCGAGGCTCTCCATCGTTAAGTTTGCGCAGTGCGGTCCCTTTGAAGCCTGTTGTACCGTATAGTGAAGCTGAAAATCCTCAATTTTCCGTACCGCACTTTGAATATGATCCAAGGACTATTGGATTGTTTAAAGACTATAAGCATATGGCGAATATACCAGGTAAAAAAATTGTTTGTGAAAAGTTCCTTTTTTAAGTTAGCGTCTTTTTTTAAAGGTTTTTGGCCAGGATCTCGGGATACTTTCGGAATTATTTCGTACAATAACCGTGGGTATTTAATAGAACGTTCGCAAACCTTTGACGACCCCTTAGATAATAAAGAAGCCCTATATTATCAAGGCATATTGTCATCGTATGCTTGGTTACATGCACAAGCAAATTATTTGGGTTTCACGACGTTTAACGATATAACATATCCTTTAGTAACCCAATCAATTTTTACCGACGGAAAACTGTGGTCATTTTTCGTGTATCAGTTAAACACGATGTTGTTTTGTGGCAACAATTACAAAGATAACCCTAAAAACAACATCTGTTGGGCAACCGAAGAGTTCAAACTGTTTGAAGATATAAAGGATGGCAAAATCATCGGTTTCAACGAAGATGTCCTCAAAATGTTGTTGAAATTCTACGCGAATGTTCCCGAAGAACGATTGGGACTTAATATGACGCCTTATCTCGGCCCCGAAGAAAAAATAGTGGCCGATTATTCGGATCCCGAAAAACGAGAGTGGCTCGAAAGAGAATACAAACATTTGATGACAAACAAAGGGAGAGCGCAGGAAATCGATGAAATATACCTCTGGGAGAAAATATATAAATTAGACCATAAAACTAGGTTCATGGAGAAAAGATTGAGGTTTTTCGAATTGTTCAAGAGACCCGAGAGAAGGAGGTTGAACGATAGGTTACCCAGATACATACCGAGGGTTTTAAGGCCCCATTTGAAGAGACACCTGGGTAGATACGCCAGAGAATTTTGGCCGTAAGTTAGCGTTTAATAAAAAAATATTAAAGTAAAAGTGTTTTATTCGGAATAATATATTACTCTGATACAACTAAAAAACATGTTGCATAAAAATATACAAAAGAACTAACTATTCACTCTTTCAAATAGTATGGCAAGTTATAAAGAAAATGGAATACATAATTTAAATGCACACAAAACTTGTATACAGTCTCAACGTTATATTATTTAAACTTTTACCATTGAGTAATGGGAAACAATTAGAACAGCCACTGTCAAAGTTGACAGATAATTCCCGCTAAAGTACAGTGGCTTTAATAATAAAGCCACTGTATGCTAAAGTACAGTGGCTTTATCTTATATAAAGCCACTGTATGCTAAAGTAACCTCTAGTGCCATCTATCGGTTCATTTTGTATTTGAAGGTTAAACACTGCTTGCATTTGAGTTTCCTAGGTACAAACACTAAAGGTAGGTTGATTTTGAATTCTTCTTCTTCTTGATTGCATTTGTTCCTTGGTTTCAACCACATTCATCAGATCACTTGTATTCAGCACCATCTTTTGAAAACCGAGATGAAACGAAGAAAATTAAACATCCCAGGGCAATCTAATAACTGTCAACTTTGCCGTCTACGTTCCCTTATCACCTTGTACTCAACGCCTCTACTAGGTAACTTCCGTAAATTTCCGAACCCCCCGAAATTATCGTTGGACCTACGAGATTATTCGACGCTTTGGCTTTTCAACCCCCCCCCCCCCGCCCCCCTAAACGTTCGTCGGCGCCTCCAGCCCGCAGATGACGGCCTTCATGACGCTGGCCGCCGCGAGCGAGGCGTACGGCTGCCACTCCTTGCGCCTGGTGCCGTCCTTGTAGTCCGAAATGCCCCGGATGCACACGAAACTGTCCTTGCAGTTGCCCAGTATTGACTCGATGACCGAATCGAATTCGCAGTCGAAGGCGAGCGCCCCGACCTGCGACGCGAACTGCTGGCGCAGCCTGTCGTCCCTGACGACCTGGCGACCCGACGCTATCGGCGACAGGTGTATTCTCGGGCAGCCCTCTTGCCTGTAAAAACAGTTGGGTTAGGGGAGAGTCACGGGGTGGGCTATGTTCAACTCTACGAGGATTCATTCATTACTTGCAATATAAAAGTAAATGGCGAGATTAAGGTATACTCTTTGGGTGTTCGGAAGAGTGTAAAAACACTAAAAATACTGTGCGAGAATGCGTTTCTAATTAGTTTTGTGGTGAATGTACCTAATGATCTTTCTTTTAACCGCTTTTTTGGGGGTTAGAACTGCCCTTTTAACCACGACTCTCTTCTTGGGTTCCGCCTTCCTTTTGCTGGTCAAAAATACACAAAAAAAATAACATCGTACCGCCAAATTTTCACAACATAACCTACCTTTTAACGTTCTTATCTTGAGGTATCGGGTGCGCCACCTCTATCAATTCCCTATCTCCGATACTCATGTAAAGCTTGTCGGTTTCGGAGTTTGGGGCGTTGAAGTCCGGTTCCTTTTGGTTTTGCAGAATATTCAAACCGTCGTTTAAGTAGTTCAGCCACGGCGGCGACGTGGAATTTTCTTGGTCCGCCGACACCTTGAGTTGCGTCGCTATTTCCTGTAGGTTCAAGTTATTCGGGCAATAGCTCTTTATTTCGAACTCGTATCCTTTGTCCGACACTTTGGCATTTTCGCAGTACAAATAAACATTCCTAAAAAAATAGTATATTCTCGTATAACACTATACTTTGTCCGCGATTATTAAAAAGACGTTTCTCTTACTTATTTTTCGTGGGGCTCGAAACGACGACATCCCCCAGTCGCACGTGCTTGTTGTAATCGGTGTAATGGGGCACGCCGCCCCCGACGCCGACCAAAAAGACAAAGTCGACTTTTTGGAACGTGCCCAAGAGTCTCGTCGTGGTGTTGCCCGCCGCAGTCATGGCCTCCCTCGTGTGCCCCACGGTCGGGAGTTTGGTGCAAACGATCCGGTGCGCCCCGATATTGCCCAGCGTGTAAACGTTCGATTCCCCTGAAATTTTCACGAGTTACCGTCCATTTTTCGCGTGGGAAATGTTGAGAATTTACATATGTACAAAACAGTGATATATACATTATACAGTGAAAAGCGGGGTGTCGACACATAAAAATACAGGTGCACATAAACATGTCTCCTTCTTACCGAACATCATTCTACCGTGTGACTCTGTCGGACTTGTCGCACCTATTTGACACAAACTTTTAACTTTATAACCTCGAAAAAACGTCCCTCACTCACCTACTGTCGTGTATCTCACAAAAGTCTCCTTGTTTTCTATCATGGCGTCCACGGCCAGCTTCTCGCAGTACTGGGCGGTGATGATGGCGATTGTCGGTTGTTTCGAGCTAGCCATCGTCGGCATTTGCTTGACGATCGTCACCTGAACGTCGTGCGACTGTTGACGGGTGAAGGCGCCGTGGTCCATCGCCTTGACGAGCTGTCTAGACTGTAGGTCGGTCAGGTGCAGTGCGACGCCATTTTCGTCCCAATCGTTCGATCTACGAGTATAAGGAATGAGGTTATGTCGTACGGAACGGCGAGGTTCTCACTTGGCGATATCTTGTATCGTTATCGGATTCGGGTACGCCGACTCGATGAGTTCCAGCACCTTTTCTCGGGTTAGCGCCGGGGCGGTATCCAGGGTGTTTTCTTCGGCAGACACTAAAACGTAAAAGTGAGGTTAGGTTGAAACAAAACGGAGACGTGCGAGAATTGACACAGTTGGCTGTAACTTTTTTGCCGTTTGACCGATCTTGACGATCCATTAAATAGATAAATGAGCAGACAAGAAAGTTGCAGACATTGTTACATGGTTAGTTTTGATTAGAATAAGCGAAAATAAAAATTTGTGAGGGTGTTAATATAAGAAACATTCAATTAACACAAGAACTATTTCCGCAAACCTGATGACTTGTTATTAATAGAAGATAGGTCAATTTGATAGTACCCAGGAGCTAGAAAAGTATTTTATTTTTTTGAAGTTGTATTTCACGAAATTCTACTCACGTGGTCTTGAAGGCACTTGCGTGGGCTCTTCGAGCTGTCTTAATTCTACCTCGATCTTGCTTACAGTCTTGAAATTATGTTGCATTTGCTTCATTATTTTTTTAATGAACCCCACATAATCTACGGAGAAAATATATAAGATATAAATATATATTTTTTATTAAAACTTACCTCTTGGGAACTCTTTGGGACTGACGAGTTCCTTAAAGAAGTCTTGAGCTACCGTCGCTTGGCTCTCTTCCAAAAGTTCGTCCTGGCAATTTTTCGAGGGTTTAAACCAAAAACGGAGCGTCCTCGATTCTTGCGTGTGCTTGCCGGTTTGGGCGTTGACCAGGAACACTTTAAATTCGAGAGATAACTGAGGGGGTGTCGATATGTCTCCATTTTCTAAAAAAATATATTTAAAGATGTATGCGCAAAACGTTAAAAGTTTTTCTTTACCAATTGCCGTTTCTTTATTGATAACTATCCCGGTATGTTCACCGCCAGCGACGTGCATGTGGTCGTTTGCCTTCTGTATTAATTTCCTTTCGATGATAAGGGTCGTGGAATTCGATGTTTTGCATTTTGGGGTCATTACGACCTGTTCTTGGTCGTTGTTTTCTGTCATCTTGAGCTGCGGAAAATACAAAACGAAACTGTGCTAAGAATCTCTACTCGAAATTCAGACACTGAAAATGCAGTTGGTCACCTTCACTTTTCAAGAGATGAAATCATCAGAGTTTATAGAGCAACCTGTCTAATTAAGGCAATAATGTGTTTTGTTGTTTGTCCCACTATAATTATAAATAAATAAAGTCTCGATAAGTTTCTATTATTAGTGCACAAAAACGGTTTTGGTAACAATTTCTCCGAGTCTAGCCCGATTCGTGTCGCTTTCAAAACTTTCTTACTGCAGAAATGTTGTGGAATTGTACCGAGTGGTACGGTTTACAAAATCGATATGCCAGACCCTGGCGCCGTTGTAAAAATATTTGGACAAACCGACGTGTTGATAAAGATAAAACATACAATATATTATAAAGCGTTCCCGCGGGTTTATTTTTAGATTTGTATCGCAGGAAGTTTATGTTTAAGGGCAATTAAACACGAAACTGGAGGCGTATGCAGAGCGACCGCTTGCTTTCCCATTCGAATGCACCGCAACTGCATTCTAATTTCTCCTTGAAAAATTACAAATTTATAGGTCATTGTTGCCGCTACATCTTACCGGCTCTCCCTAGTAGCTTCCCCTATTATTTATCGTGTAGCATCTATGCCGTCGCCGCCAACCTTTCTTTAGGCCGCAAAAACGAAACAATCTCGGATCGTTGCCAGGGAAACGAGAAAGAACAGCCGTTTCCCAACCGTTAGGAAACGCAGCTGTCGCCGAACTGAAAAAACGCTTGTCCGAGGCGCGCGCGCCTACCCTAAAATTATCGATGACGTAGTCGCTCGCGACGTCACGATTTCCAGGGAGACGCGCGCTCGTCTTGAGTCACTTTTTGGCCTGCTGCGATGAGTCAACCCGGCCCATGACCATAACCCAAAGGAGGAATATATTTATGGTCCCACTCCCGGCGTGTTCGCCCAATTTCAAAATGCAAAGGCTGAAAACGGAACCTCTCTAATGTCCTCCGTTAATTACCGTTTTTGCCCCGCTCAACTTCAACCCCCACCCCCCAGAAATCGATCCGAAGTCCAACACCCCCCCACCCTATTCCGCGGCTCACTGTGTTTTCGACGGCTCGAAAGTGAGCGCTCTACGCTCTATACGTTTTCTGGTGCAATTGTTCTCTTCATACCTACTCGATTTGGTTGTTTTTTCGTTTATATCACCAAAGGTGAGTCGATTTTGTGTGCGATGTTAATTTCGAAAAGCACGCTCCCAATTTAATGCTTTTTTTTTCACTAATAATGTTAATTGACTCTATTGTGACGGCTCTATTGGGTAGCCCTCAATTTCCGTAGATATTTGACCAAAGGTCAATTCAGACGGAGATATCAATAACGGATGATGTCTTGGTTAAATATAGACCGGTAAATTGTGGCTATTGTTAAGCAAATGTGACGTTATGAAAGGGGAGGCCAGCAAAATGCGGAGGGAGTTTCAATTGTTTTCAAATGTGTGTCGATATATAGGGTGCGCCAGTTTTTTTAGCAGGATTTTAACATTTTATAACAAATTATATTTTAAAACAATAAAATTTCATTACAGGGTCCAAAAAGTGCTTCATTTTTATATACTTTGGAACATCCAGATATTTTACGAATTTTAAGTTGGAAATTTTTCTTTTTGTGTTATTACACTTTTGTAAACACATTTGAAAAGAAAAATTAATAATAATATATTATGTCCACACTATGCTTCATTCTCAAGATGTTTTGATTTTGAAAGTCAAATGTTACGAATTTTAGTTGGGAATTTTTCTTTTTGTAAACACATTAAAAAAAAATTAATTATTAACATATTATGTCCACAAGTGCTTCATTTTCAAGATGCTTTGAACTTTGAAAGTCAGATATGACGAATTTGAAGTTGGGCATTTTTCTTTTTGTGTTACACTTTTGTAAACACATTTTAAAAAGAAAAATTCATATTAATATATTATGTCCACAAGTGCTTCATTTTCAAGATGCTTTGAACTTTGAAAGTCAGATATGACGAATTTGAAGTTGGGCATTTTCTTTTTGTGATACACTTTTGTAAACACATTTAAAAAAAATTCATATTATTATATTGCCCACAAGTGCTTCATTTTCAAGGTGCTTTGAACTTTGGAAGTCAGATATGACGAATTTTAAGTTGGGAATTTTTCTTTTTGTGATACACTTTTGTAAACACATTTTAAATAGAAAAATTCATATATTAATATATTATGTCCACAAGTGCTTCGTTTTTAAGATGCTTTGAACTTTGAAAGTCGGATATGACGAATTTTAAATTGGAATTTTTCTTTTTTAGTTTCACTTTTGTAAACACATTTTAAAAAGAAAAATTCATATATTAATATATTATGTCCACAAGTGCTTCGTTTTTAAGATGCTTTGAACTTTGAAAGTCAGATATATGACGAATTTTAAGTTAGGAATTTTTTTTTTGTGTGGCTCTTTGTAAACATATTTTGAAACGAAAATTTCATATTAATATACGAGTATTATGTCCACAATAAGCGCTTTATTTTCAAGATGCTTTTAACTTTAAACGTCTGATATGATGAATTTAAGTTGGGAATTTTTCTTTTTGTGTGACATATATTCTGTATACTAGAAATCTCCATTATCCCTTCCCCGCACAAGCATTCACTTACTTACCGGGTACCTACTTCTATATAGTATTGCGAGAGTCTAAATTATTATTATTATCATTTAAAAAAGACTTCATAGATATTTCGGAGGAAAAAAAACATAATCTTTTTCAGATGCCGCCCGACTTGGATCCGACCTAGATGTCGAGGGAAGGGGGCCCGGGGGGCGACGTCCCCACCATCTACAACCCGAGGGAGGCGGCTCCGGCGAATGGGCCGCTCACGCCCCAGCAGGAGGGGCCCGTGGGCCCCCCGGAAAGGTCCGGGGTGGTGGCGAAGATACGGGGCTGCTCGGCGAGGGTTTGCTCCAGGCCGGCCCGGAAGGTAAATTCAAACCTGAAATCAAAACTGAAAACATAGAGTTTATTTTTAATTTTCAAAAAACATATCTGGACGTCTGTTTGGGCATAGCCAAACTGAATTTTACCCTGTTTTTCGGATTCTCCGATTTACCTATACAGGGTGTCCGGTAATGATGTGGCAATCTCGCGTGAGCAGGTAGAGGACATCAAAATATTACGATTGAGCTCAACAACTATGGGTCAAATCTTAATAGTTATATCTCCCAAAATAATCAAGCTGCTGAACTGAAATAGAGTACTATTATGTTTTTGGGGATGGAAAATAAGATGAAAATGTCAGTTTCTACGTATCTCACAGATGGCGCCACTTGCGCTATTTTTGGGTGGTACTTTTACATGTAACTTTTTTGAGGTTATCTTTTTGGTCTTGCAGATCCATGATTTTAGTGCACCTTTTTATTCTGCAACAAAACGGTACTCTTGCTTCATACGGATAAAATCAACCGTTTACGTTTAAATTTGCAGAATGTGCCCCAAAACACCTGTTGACTCCAATATTCGAAACATAAAATTTTCAACGACCGCTTTCAAATGCTACAGATCAACTGTACATTCAAAATGTTCAAATTTTGTCAAATTCAATCCTTTCTATTTTGAAAGCGAATAATTTTTGGTGCATTGTACCGTCGATGGAGGAAGGAATCAATCAACGCAAAAACATAATAGTACCAAATTTCAGTTCAGCAGCTTGATTATTTTGAGAGATATTGCCAGAATTCAATTTCAAAAAAAGAACTACAACGCCCTGTATCTCAGTAACTATTAAGATTTGACCCATATGGTTGTTGAGCTCAATCGTAATATTTTGACGTCCTCTACCTGCTCACGCGAGATTGCCGCATAATTACCGGACACCCTGTATATCTAAGTTTTTTTTTTAACAACGTTTCCCCTTCGCAGATCTACTTCGGGATATGGGTGACCGTCTGCGTCACCGCCTCCTGGGTGGGCGCCACGCACTGCATCAAATATCTGTACCTGCGCAGGCCCAGTTACGACTACGACTACGAAGATCCCGTCGTCGTTTCCCATGACGGCGATCTCAACCTGACCGTAGTACACACCAAATACGTAAGCTTCTTTCTTAAAAAAAAAAAAAAAACTAACCTCGACAACGCCGTTTCGTTTCTTAGAGCGCCAACTACCAGGCGCCTTTCTTCACCACCTGGTTCGTAACCAACTGGACGATGCTGTTCTTCCCGCTGTACTTTTTGACCAGGGCCAGCTCGACCAGGAACGAATCCATGTCCGACATCCTGTCGGAGAGCATCCGGGATTTCAGGGATAAGGGTTTTACAGCGGGTAAGGCGCCCGCTCGCGGAAAAAGACCATCGTTAACTCGGTTATTTTTCAGTGAGGTTCGCCATAAGGTGTATGTGTTTTTGCGTGTTGTGGGTTGGAACGAACTACATGTACATAATGTCGTTGAAGATTCTATTGGCCACCGACGTGATGGCGCTGTTCGCCACAAACGTGTCCTTCGTGTATCTGCTGTCGTGGGTGATCCTGCACGAGCAGTTTGTTGGCATACGAGTAAGAAAAATTGTCGCAAAAAGTGTCGCCAGTTTGTTGCTATTTTTTGAAAAATTATTGTAGATTTTTTTTTGGTCGAGCTAGAACGTTTTCAATTAACTTCGTGTTTGAAATTTTCTAATCGATTTGAAACATCTTGGTGAGATTATGACCTGAGAGATGTGGAAAATGTCAGGTTTATCAATTAGTTCAAGATCATTTATAGTTACCAATGCATGTGATTATCTATGTTCATAAATTGCCACTAGTCAAATATTTTTATTTAATATCCATATTTGTTTTATAATAACAAATATCATAATAATATTGTATCTCTAGCTCAGATACAGAAGTTGCAGCGGTAAATATTATTACAGATATCCAGTTAAAAGTTGATCAACATCTAAAATGTTGTTTGTTATCCTCTTAGACTTAACTAAAGCCTGCTTTGATACAGTTGATCACGTAATTTTGTTAAGAAAATTGTACAACATTGGAATTTGAGGAAATATTTACTGTTGGTTCGAAAGGTACTTAGAAAATAGAATACAATGTGCCCAAATTGAAAATAATGTAAGTTCTGAAAAAAAGGTAATTTGTGGAGTACCTACCGCAAGGTGCAATATTAGGACCTCTTTTGTTTTTAATTTACAACAATTCAATTTCGAAATTAAAACTCAGAGGAACTGTAAAACTATTACTGATGATACGACTATTATTTATTTTGGGCATATTTTTTCAAAAATTCGGTCAAATATTTTGGAAGATTTAAAAATTTTAATTATTTGGCTTCAATCAAATAAACTGACCCTAAATTTTAACAAATCATCATTTATGTTCATTTCCAAATGACCAATAAAGAACCAAAATAGAAGTAATAACTTTATGCAATAAAACAATAAATTATAGTAAATGTATAAAATTTTTAGGGTTACAAATTGATGAAAATTTAAATTGGATAAAACTACAAAATTCGCAATTATATACCACTTAAGCATTATATTTTGCTTTAATTCATTCAAAGTTACAATATTTAAGTTCAGTTTGGGGTTCTGCAAATTCTAGAGCTTTAAAACAATTTTATGTGTGTTACAAAACAAAATTATAAAATGTATGCATAGACTACCATTTTTAGAACCTACAGTAAACATATACTTATAAACCTTTGGGGTATTTAAATCTGTGTTGTATTTATAAATTAAAACTTTGCTTATAAAAAATAAGAAGCACTCAAACCTAAACTTTAATAAAAATGGTGCAATACACGAACATGGTACAAGACAAACAAATTTAATGAAGACAGCATAAAATAATTTTGGAAACAAGTGGAATCCAAATATATAATAACTTACCAAAATCGTTAAAAATGACATCAAATATTGCCAAATTTAAAAAAGGACTTAAGAAATATCTCATTGAAAAAAGTGATTTTTTGATTGATTTAATTTCATCAGTTTAGTTTTTTTTTTAAATTTTAAATTGTTTTATCATATTCTCTAGAATGAACTGTCAATTTGGTTGAGAATAATAAAGAAATGAAAAAAAAAAAAAAATGAAATCGATCGCAAGATTTGACAAACAGGAGGACAATTAAGATATAGCGAGTTAACAAAAACGTAAAATTTCCCAGTAGAATTCCCCGCTTATTTCCACTCGCGAAAAGTAGTTTTTCATCGAATTGTTTGCAGATAATGGCTGTGATAATATGCGACACGGGCGTGGCCCTTCTCGCCTACATGGATGGCATAACCGGAAGTCCCACGTTAGGCGGCGTAGTCCTGGCTACGTCCGCCGCCGCCGGTAGCGCCGTCTACAAAGTCCTCTTCAGGAAGGTCATCGGTGACGCCACCTACGGCCAGGTAAAACGCGCTTCGAAAATTGGAAGTAAAAAACGACAAAAATTTTTTTAGGTTGCCCTATTCTTTTCGCTGATCGGCATGGTGAACGCCGCCCTCCTGTGGCCCCTGTGCCTGGGATTGTTTCTAACCGGAGTCGAAACTTTGTACTGGGACAGACTGCCGTGGGCGGCACTGCTAGCCAGCAGCTGCCTTTCGTTGGGTAAAGAAGGAAAACGCGTTTTTTTTTTCTTTTATTATTTTGTTGTTTTAGTGGCGAATCTGTTAGGAAATTTCAGCGTAGCATTGACGTATGACCTATTTATTACCCTGGGGTTGATCACGGCAGTGCCAGTATCGGCAGGTTTGTTAAACAGAAAACGAAAAAAAAAAAAAAATTATTTTCTTCTCGTAGCGCTCGACGTTGTTCTATACGGCGCCCAATTCGAGGGTATGAAACTGGCGGGCATGATCCTGATTTCCGTCGGATTCTTCCTCGTAATGTTTCCCGACAATTGGCCCGATTACATTACGAGATTGTTGCGGTAAGTTTACAAAAAAAAGTACAGCTTCGGCAAAAAAAATTGCAGACATTCCCCAATTGTTGCCGAACCTGTATAATAAGGCAGAAAGATGAGTCATACTGTGCATTGCGTTAACATTATTTAGAATAAGAAAACGAGGAGTGAAATTTTCTGTGCTTGTCTCTAGTTTGGTTACTTGTGGCGAGGAAAGTGAGGCTTCTAGGTCTTTTCGTTTTTGCAGAAAATCAACTCGCATTTTGGACGGCAAGGTTGGTCACATAGTGCCAGAAAAGAGATTTGTTTTTCGCTTTATAGGCGACGCTTGAGAAGAAAAAAAAATTAGCTTGCTTTGGCCATTTCGAAATGCACATAATAATATCATATCTAGCATGTTTGTTTTCACATTGTTTGTTATATTTTTCGTATTTTCGAATAATTTCACTCTTTAAAAAAGCACTATTGTAGGCTAATTTGTATGGGAAATACGTTAAAAGGCAATTTTACAGAAAACAGTTTGTAATTTTACACATTTTTTTATGTAAATTTGCAATGTAATTGTACACTTTTTTCTGTAAATTTACTTACAAGACGTTTTACAGGTATATGTAGAATTTTACTGAATGATTGTTTTTCAATAAATAAAAAAGGTAAAATTACATAAAATATGTTACAGAATGTAAATAATGTATTTATATTACATTAAACTTATGAAACTTGTAAATTTTTGAAAATTTTACATAGAAGAAGGCGTGTTTTTGTAAATTTACACGAAAGACATACATGTAACTAAATACTTTTATATCGTATAATGTTTTAACGTATTTTCTGCTAGAAACATTTGAAAATATATAAACCATCTTAAATAACATGCTACCGTATTTACCATGATCATTGTTACAGAAATATCATCCTGTTGAGTCACAGTGCCAGGTAAGACTAACCGAAAGACGAAAGACACATTTGCACGAATTTTGGGAACTACTCGAGTCTGTCCATTTAGACTTTTATGGTCTCCATTCTTCTTGCTTGACTGTTTCGGAACCGTTTTGTTTTAAGCCACCACACACAATCACAAACCCAAAGAAACGTTTCAATTGCCGAGCTATAGACTTTTTAAGTAGCCGACGTGGACCTAGTGTGACAATAGAAGTAACCCTATTCTTTCTTGGTTCTGTTATAGTATGCCAACCCCAAACAGGGGTAAAAAACGAGAACTTATGTATGTATGTGTAGTCTGCTGCGTTGTACTTCTGATGCTCTACAAAGTCAGATAGGAAAAGTACATATCATCCGTAAATATACGATAATGTTTGGACTTTTTGGCTTTATAGTATTTTTTTGCCAAAAAATTCCAGTAGTAGCCCCCTTTAGGTTGTTTTTTTTTAACGGTACATTAGATTCGAAGTTTTTTTTCGTCACAAAAGTTACACCACAACTTCACACTGTTAGCGAATTTTTGTGCTTATTCCGAGGTAGGTTACTTTCAAAATTGCACGAGATTTTTTTATATAGAAGGTATATAGTCTTTTTCACAGTGTTTTTACAAAAAAATTATGCATGTGTTTCATAGGTATGCGTTATATTTGAAGAATTGCCCTCTTTAGTGAATTGTTGTCGTTAGACATTATTTTTTCTTATATTATCTAATGCATGTATGTCCTATAATGCATTTTGTACCTACCAGAGTCTTTCCTAATCATTTTCCGACCTTTTACACATATCCCACATCTAATATGCGCTGAACTTATTATGGCTTTGAATAAAGACAAAGATTTAATGTTTGCTACAAAATAAAATTTTGAAATAATTTTTTTATTATTATAAAATCTGTTATTTCGATTACGTGAAAATAAGAACCGAGGGGATAAAATCTTTTTTCAAAAAAATCCTTGCTTCCTGCACATCACTCCGAAAACCTCCCGAACAAAAAATCGCCAGCGACGTTGCCGGCTCTTCGTCTTTCCCCCGGATTCAAGGAAAAGTTGTCCTCAGGTGGAGCCGGCGCAGCCGCCACGGCAACCAAGGCAGCAACCGGCGTGACGTCATAGACTACCGGACCGGTTACATCCGGTCGCACCTGCGCTCGCCTAGCGGTAGGGTGCGGTGACCGGACAGAGAGGGACGGTGATCATTTTATTATTGTTATTGTGTGTTCGAATGGAAAAAAGAATATTTTTGTTCCTTTAATTTTCTAGATATCCATTAACAAGTTTTATTTAATTAAAAATATATGCGTTTCCCCCAATTAGTGTTTAAAGGGATTTTTTATTGTTTATTCCCTTTTTCGAAAAAAGTCACTCTTCATAAAAAGTTTTGCTTGCAACAAAAATTCAGTTTTATTTAATAAAAAAAAAACACTATTTAACAATGAAAATGCGGAAAATATAAAATAAAAAATCCGAACACTAATCGGGGGACACACACACTGTATATTCATACAATGCTACTCATATTACTCATAAGATTGCACCAGAGAAATTCTGGATTGCACTCAATGAAAAAAAATATTTATTAGATTTTTTGAAAATCTGATTTCTAGCTATGTTGGTGCATGGTTTGGGTACACTATCGCGCCGTGACGTCACAGCCCATACCTGTCAAATTTGACATTCAAAATTAAAAATTGGGATAATCGGGTTTGCCTTTGGAAATATCAGAAAAGTTATTAAAAATAGAATGTCATTGTGTTTGTATTGTATTATTGCCAATTTTCAGAAAGATATCGGGATATTAATTTTTTCTTAATTATTTCTCTTCAAATAATCCATATTATTTTTTCCGCAAACAACCAAAGACATCTTATTTACTAGTTGCTCTATTACTAAATCATTTATAGCAATACCAATAAATTTGAACTTAAAATTATAAGGAGAAAATAAGATTTTTTAAAAATGTAATAAAAATCTTTCCTATTTGGTACAAACTTTATGAATGGCAATGTATATTTCAATGTTTATAAAGTAACATTTTTGGAATTCCACAATTTTTTTAAACATCTTGCACAGAAGTCTATTAAATGAAGTCAAATTTATGATAAAATAATTTTTGAAACGACAGTATAGTAGAATCACTTAAATAGTTATATTAATTTTTGGTCTTAATAAAAAAGACACTTTTGCCAAATACTTTTCTATGTTAGGGTCCAACCAGATATGTTGCTCACTTGTTCTACCTACATAATAAATACAAAATTACTAATGAAAAAATTGTTTAAAAAAATCAAATTTCTCTCTACTTGCAAAGTAGGATTGCAATCTAAGAGACCTTGGTATAAAACACTATAGTTGGATGTTTTTAGTACAAAATAGACTGAAATTGTACAACAAAAATTTTGTCTTGGAGCAATTCAATACGTTGCTTGATGTAAAAATAGAAAAATAAACTGTCGGAGAATAGCTAATAACAAAAAAAAAATCAAACCCCAAAGTGTTCTAGTAATATAAATAATTAAACAATATTTAAAACACCTTTGTAAAAATTGTTAAAAATTATTGTAATGGAGTTGAATAAAATTTTTTCTGAATCCGTCCCTGTCTTATTCGGCTATCTTCACATCGGTCCCGGCCAATCTAACTCTCATGATTTGTGGTCGTAGAATTTTGAGGTTAGGGCGGCCTGTCAAATTTTGTTGCTATGTTAACGAGGTCACTACGAACCTTTTTCCACTGTCATGTTTCGCATATCTCTATTACAATTAAAATAACTGTGATATAGAAGGCAATTTTATAACTTAGACCTACGTCCAACTAGTCAACAATGAATATCCCGCAGTTCTCTCTAGTATTTGTCGCGGTTCTTGCACAGATATTCGCCCACGAAGACGATGTATACACCGCAAAATACACTGTCGACAATTTCGCCGATGAAATACCGAAGAAACACCACTTCGTGATGTTCTACGCGCCCTGGTAAGTCCTCCGAACGATTCGGGAAACGAGAATATACGAAAAAATCTCAGGTGCGGCCACTGCCAGAGACTGGGCCCCACTTGGGAGCAACTGGCCGAAATGCTGAACGAGGAGGACGGCAACATAAAAATAGCCAAAGTGGACTGCACGACTGACAGCAAGGTGTGCGTGGACCAAGACGTGACCGGATATCCCACGTTGAAGTTCTTCAAAACCGGAGAAACCGAGGGCATCAAATTCAGGGGCACCAGGGACTTGCCCACGCTGACTAACTTCATCAACGAGCAGTTGAGAAGTGTAAGGGTGTCGAATGGGATTTTTCGCGGGAAATAATCGGGGATTTTAGGGCGATGATGCGGCCGAAGCGAGCATAGTCCAACCATCTTCCTACGAACTGAAAGAATTGACCGAGGAAAGTTTCGAAAAGGAGACTGAGAAGGGGAAGACGTTTGTTAAATTTTATGCGCCGTGGTGTGGACATTGTCAGGTATTTACGCTAATTGTGCTGTCGTCGTTAAAATATTTATGATAAATGTTTTCGCCATGCCTTTGCAGCTAGGTCAAACATTATTAAAATTCAAAAAGAGGAAAAGTTTGAACAACATTTTTCTTTGTTCTCACAAAGTAGGCTGGTTTTTCTTTGTTTCTTGCATTGTTCTTTGTTATTTGCATTGCACCAAGGCACTTTTCTGTGAATATATAAAAGCGCTAATGACTCTGCTTCTATTCAATATTTTTTAATAAACATTGGCACATTTATTTAAGATTGTTGTAGCTTTAATCCGTTCACAAATAATGATTAACATCGCTCCAGAATTGAGAATATTATAAGATGTTAACTTTGAACAATATCTTTCTTTTTTCTAACAAAGTAGGCCGTTTTCCTTTTGTTTCTGATTCTTTGTTAAATTATTTGCACTGTACCAAGGCACTTTTTGTGCGAATAAGTCTGCTTGTGTTTAATATTTTTTAATAAAAATTGCTACATTTATTCAGGATTATCGTGGCTTTAATCTGTTCACAAATTATTAAAATCTCTCTAAATTAAGAAAGTTGTGCATGTTTAAAGTCGAACAATATATTTCTTTGTTTCTTGTATCGTCCTTTGATACTTTCTTTGTTATTTGCATTGGACCAATTCAAGATTTGTGTGAACATAGAAAAGTAATGATAATTCTGCTTCAATGTAGTATTTTTAAATACAATTTAGTACACTTATTCCGGATGAGAAGAATAGCCTCAAAAGTAACAGTTCATTTGTTCTTTCCGCATTCTGTGCCCTATTTTTAGAAGTTGGCACCAGTTTGGCAAGAACTGGCAAAATCGATGGAATTCAACAGGGAAATTGGAATCGCGAAAATAGACTGCACCCAGTTTAGAAGCGTTTGCAACAATTTCGAAGTGAAGGGTTATCCGACGCTTCTCTGGATCGAGGACGGCAAGAAAATCGACAAGTACCAAGGCGACAGGAGCCTGGAGGACCTGAAACAATACATAAACAAAATGTCCGGGTCCGCCAAAGAGAAGATCGTAGAGGAATCCGTAGAGGCCGGTTCTACTCCCGTCAGCGACTTGAGCGGCGAAAATTTCAAGAACGAGATCGAATCGGGAGTGACTTTTGTCAAGTTTTTCGCCCCGTGGTGCGGGCATTGCAAACGATTGGCGCCGACGTGGGAAGATCTGGGCAAAAAGTTCGCCTCAATAGTCGGAGTCAATATAGCAAAAGTCGACTGTACCTTGGAAGAAAACAAAGAACTCTGCAACGAACAGGAAGTAATGTTTTTTTGAGAGTTTCGGAGAGAGACAATTCTTGAAAATTTGTTTTTGTTGCAGATCGAAGGGTTCCCGAGTTTGTTCCTGTACAAAGACGGCAGTAAGGTTTCAGAGTACAGCGGAAGCCGGTCGTTAGAAGATTTGTCGAATTTTATAAATTCTCACTTAGGTCACGACGAATTGTAATTGTAGCGTGTAATAGTGTGATTTGTTGTTTAATTTTGTGTGATATAAAGCAGAAAAATGCAGTTTTCCAATGTTATGAGTACCATTCCCTTTGATTTTTTATATCTTTTTCTAATTGTTTGTAGATGAATAAATCGTGATTTTAATCAATTTTGAGTAGTTTTATTATCGGGGTTCGTGACAAAATGAACGGACAAGGTTATATTGATAAGGGGTTATCATTTTTTTACTTGTTTAATAAGATGAGACTAGACTCTTGAAAAATTTTTTTTTCGTTGATATTAATTTTTAAATGAAACGAGCACCAAATTGACATTTCATGATGTATCTTCATCTGTCTACTCTGTATGTACAGCGTGATCCATCCAAGACTAACACACCTTGTTTCTTAATTCCATATTTTTTCAAATTTTCCAAATAAAAACAATTGAACATCAAATAAATAAGTTACAGAAGTTATTTTAATAACACCCTGTATATTTTTTTGAAATATACGCCCCTTCTCGATTGCAACGATATAAATACGTCTTATGTTTGCCCCAACCGTTTGGAAGATATGAGCGATAAATTTTAGAAATTTTAATATCGAAAATAGCAGTAGCCATGAAAAAACTACGTGTAAAACTTGTTACCAGATGAATAGAACTAAATGATTTTTTTGTTTTTAAAATGTTCATTATAAAGGCCCAATAAATATGCATTTCTTATATCTTTCTTCTCTCGAATAATGAGTCATGTTATTATTTATACATATTCTTATTTGACAATAAGAGAGACCAAATAGTGTGTTATTATAATGAAAACTTTAAAAACAAACATTCCCTTAGTTCTGTTATTAATCCGTTAACAAATCTCACATCTAGCACTTTCTTACCCAAGGTTAAAAGTTGATCGCTCATATCTTCCAAATGGTTAGAGCAGACATGTGACATCTTTATTATCTTTAATTACATAATAAGAAAAGAATACATTTTTATTGGTAAAAATATAGAAATAAGGTGAGACCGTGTACAGAGTGAAATAAATAAAGTTATTAAATCCGATTACCGACTAAAAACCATGGTGATGAAGTTTTTTTTTTTTGAGAAATCTGAATGTAGCTTCAGAATGGACGTATAGGGTGTTCTCGAAAATTAAGGCCAAAACAATTTTTTTCTAAAAATAAAAAAATATATTGTTTGATTTCAGTTCAACGGGAATTAAATAAATATTTGTAGAAATTGATACTTTCCTGTTGATTAAAAATGCCATTAAATAGGCATCAAAATTACTTTTTCAATTATATCAATTAATTGTCTGAAACAAATTCTCGGTCCATAGCCTACTTATTACAGCTAAGTGCAGTTAATGTGTTAAAAATCAAAGTTAATGTAATTGACACTCCCTTATCAATCCAAATATCTCGAAAACGGCAAAAGGTAATCCTATAGTGTTAAATATCATTGGAAATGTAATTTTAAGGGCTATCTAATGATATTTTAATCGTACAAATCCGTATTTGTAACTTTATTTGATATTTCAAAATATTTCTGGCATTTAAACTGGTGTATTTCTGGTTGCCTACCATTCAACGTGAAAAACCCTTACGGGTACACCATGAGAATGTTTTGAATCAATCTAAACGGGACACTCGTGCATACCGCCCTCTCTTCGGGGCAACGGAATCTACTCAAGCATTCGGAAAGTTTTCTGTCGCATTGGCAAAGTTTGTCGGCGCAGGAATTCGGTGCTCCCAGGTCTCCGTGATCGATGGCTGTAAGAGTATAAAAAACGCCAAATCTAAGAATCTCCCGTTTTTCCAACTTACCACACAGGGGCTTATCGTGAACGCACTGCCAATAGTATGGTATCAGATAAACCAAAAATTTTGGACAGTCCGTTGCTTCGTAGCACCTGTCGTGCATTTTGCAGCATCTAAAAACTTTCTTTTTATATTTATAATTTTTTTCGCGGGATTCTTCAACCTGTCTATCCCGTCCATAGGATTCCCCGAACCGAGGAATCCACAGAAGCAACCGTACCCTTTGTAAATCAATGGGTTGCACCCGGTTGCACAGCTAACCATGTTGTAGAGGTGAAATACTCCTGAAATTGATTTTTTTTTATATGTTTTTATATGTTACGTATATGTAAGTAGGTGCCTCTTTTCGTCCTGATATCGTTTTGGCCGTGTTTTTTCCCAAAATTAAACTGCGCCTTGTCGAAACCTGGCCTCGGGCTACAAAATAGATTGTAGGTGCGCTTAAAGACAAATTATTCCAAGTTTAATGCCAATTAGGCACCTTACTAGGAACCCATGAATATAGATGAGCTCGATTCTGGCAAATTCGGCCATAATTCGACCACATAAGAACAGCGCAATACTCACTTCGACGATTCGAAAATGCCGCTAGAGTGTCCCACGAATATTGTGGAGTTTTCCGCTTGGAATTTCGGGGTTTTCAAGGCCCCAGCCTGCATACCTGCAAAATAACGAATAATGTATGCATTCGGATCAATTTTGCAATTAAAAAGCCGTATGAATAGATTGCGGACATAAATAAAATTACGGAAAAGCGGAGGATTTTTACGCATGGCAAAATCTAGACGCGATCATTTGTTTTGCAAATGGGGATTGCCTTGTGTAATGCCGCAATGTTTGTTGATTTTTCTGTGGATACGTGGTTTTCCAATCCGCAATCCATACACAATAATTATTATTGATGTCGGCGACTTGTGCCCTATTCAAAGATTAATTATTGTGCCATAATATTTTTAGAAGCGGATATGGATTTTTTATTTAACATAACACCCGCAACACCTTTTTTTGTTATCCTGAGCTGTGTGGGTTTAAAACAGTATAATTTCAATGTTGATTAAGAGCATAACATAATTAATGACAGAGTTTAGAACAAGGGAGTAAGAAAATCTATGGGCTTTACCTATCTATTCCAAATGGATAGAATATAGGTAGATACAATATACACAGAAACACTTTAACCATTATGCCCGGTAATGGAAAATTCGACAGGAATAATTGATAGACCGTGGCGTTTTGTATCTTAAAAAAAAAACTCACCATAGAAAATTATAACGCAGCACAACGAAATGTTCATGTTTTTTTTTGTTTTTACACCATTTTAAATTCGGATTATACGCACCTATTCACAAAGACAAAACGTTTGCTACTAAACAAATGTCCCATGCCGTCATGGTATGATGAAAATCGTGTAAGTAGGTACCTACATGTGGGGAACATTACGTTTTCTCGCTACATATAAAATGCCTTAAAGGCAAATAGTAAACAACTAATGAGGTAGTTGATTATTTAATAAAAATATATAACCGGCTCGGGTCAGCATTTTCTTATAAGTGTCGTAACGATTTTACATCACCTTTCATGGACGTTGTTAATATTTTATAGGCGAAAAAATGAGTTCTAACTTCCCAAGTGGCTTAGTAATATTCAATCAAGTAGGCGAAAAAACAACAACGGTCTCAGGGGGCGGTGGTTGTTCTCCAGCGCACGCCACACCCTCTCATATTATTTCCGAGGATCGTGCAAATATTTGTCGTTTTTTAATTGAGTTTTTCGTCACTGGCAATAGCTAAATTGCGTTCTTTCATTAGGGGGCGGCCTTTTCGGAAACGAACGGCAAACACAAAGTAGGTTTATTAACGGCTCAAAGCTGTTATTAAATGTTTTATTAAGGGTTTCTCGAGTGTTTGCGAAAATCAGATAGATATCTTTAGTAGCAAGCGGTTGGTTCGCACGCTACATACTTGATGGAGAAATACTAGCAGAGTAATTTCGGCGATGATTTCCCTCATACTGCTTGCATCCAATAAGGTAGCTCCTTCCATAAAAATCCAACCAATCATAGGCCTCTGCTAGCGATAATTGCACTTGTGCAAATTATCGCGGTAATTGCACTTGTGCAAATTATCACTTCGTTGCTTAGCAACCGCGAATCTGTTGGATACAAACACGTACCTACTTCTTAAAGTTTGTGTGTTTCACACTGTTCTAAATTATGCAGCTTATAAATTATGTTGCGGTACTATTAAGCATTGTATCAATGAATTTTTATAACTTTTACATTGCTAAATTTTTGTTATTGGACCTCCGTCTCCGTTTAAATTTATGACACATTCAGAAAAGAAACCAACGCTGACAGGATGTAGGTATAATTTGCCTTGGATATCTAAGCGTCATGTTTGTTTACTCGAACGCTACAGTCGAAGCTGTCAATAAACTCGTTCAAAATGAGTCGTTTTGGAAATGTAAACATAGAAAAAAATAATACAGAAATTATTAAATCGTATTCGAGAAATAATCTCGACAAATACCACTAGTGCCGGAAATTTTTCTAGATAATTTTATTCTCAAGCCCTATTTTGCCCACTAGCAAAACCACTCGTACAAATTGGGCTTTTATTTTCAGAGATAAAATCCCTCTAGCTTCGCTCTTGGGATTTTATCAGAAAATAAAAGACCAATTTATACTTGTGATCTTTCTAGGCAAAATAGCGCTTTCGAAAAAATTATCGATAAAATTTCCGGCACTTGTGATATTACATACGATAATTTTAGCGATGATACCACACTGGTGGTATTTACCAAAAAACAAATGACAGTAACTGGAGTTTCTGGATTAATGCAATAATGTCACTTTTTAATAGAAAAACTTTTTTTTTTCAAAAGTCACATCAATTTTGTGGCTGAAAAATAATTTGAGATAGATTCCATGGGCGTAGCAAACTTCTGACTACAGGAATAAGTATATCTATATGTATTAAAGTTGTCCGTGATACCTACACGCGCGCCATCTATATGATGTGAGAAATATACTAAACAAATGGCGGGGTATTTGAAAAGCTCCTCATATTGATTTAATTACTATTATTACTGTTACTAAATCGTATTTGTTGGCAAAATGCACAGTTTAATGATGAAGAAGTGAAAAGTGTAATTAAGGCCACATTTAAAGCCTTAAGTTTTGCCAACAAATACGACTTAGTAATAAAACTGAAAATTAAAATGCAAATTTGCTAAAATTAATGTATTATTAAATTTATTATAATCTAGAACACATCCGAACAATGTCTTCTAATGTAGGTACCCTCTGCTCTAGTTTCTGTTCAGTTCCAATAATTTTATCAGCTATGAAGATTGCAAGGTCTGCATAAATTACAATCCAAAATTCATGCTTATTTGGTTGTGGTTGTGCACTATAGGATTTGGAGTTAACTTTTAATCTAAAATAAATCTTATTATATTATACAGATACTTAATTATCATTATCAGTATCCATTTATTCTATAGGACATATTCTTTGCTGTTTTCTCTAGTGTTTTCTGTAATAATAATTCTCCAGAACTTTTTGTGATAGTGATTGAAAAAAATCCTAGAGCTTTTACCATATTATTTTCGCCATACCGTTTGGTTATACTTGTAATAATCGGGCAGCTGTAACTAATGCTTGAAAACTAATGTGCAATATTTTACATTTTCCTTTTAAATTATGTTAAAGTTGAAATGTCAGTTATTGACTGATATTTTTGTCAATAAGTTTTTTTATAGGGGGCAACCAGTCAACACTGTTTCAGTTTCATATTAAAAAAAAAAACACTTCGCCCATGAGTTCCGATAATTTTTCTTTAATTTGACATAAATCGTAACCTAAATACAAAAAACCTCTAATTTTACATACAGTTTCTATGGTAGTCTAAAATTTTTGCGGGGGCAAAAGATAGAAAATAATCTAGCTGTCTTTATAATGCCCAAAATCATCGAATAATGCCACTAATGACTTTATTGTCCCAACTCTCCCTACCAGTAACAGAATGGAGTACATAAAGGTCAATATCGTAACTCTTCGTTTCAGCGCATTAATTTCTTTCTAAAGGGTTCATTTTTATGGCCCGACCAAAAATACTAAACGCCCCCCCCTTTTTCGGCGAAAATTTGCATGCCGATACACCCATACGGGAAAATAAAAACGATCCTAAAGCGACACCCGACATATTAATTTCTACCGGCAACCAATTTGCAAGTACGTCGGACAAAGCACAAGTTCCGCACGGGAAAAAAACACAGCGGCCTGGTGGCTGAACATAATTAATAATATTCCACCTGCCTCCGAAAACGCTCGCCCACAAAATAAAGTTCCAACGTAGTGCCCTTAGGCGTCCAAAATGGCTTGACAGAGAATAATGTCGTCCACGTATATATTTGTCTCCCAAACAAACGAAAAACATGGGACGAAACATCTTTTTTGCGGACAATTGCCCAATTTTGGGATGAGTAATTAGGTAGCGCTTCTTTTCGAACACTACCCGAAGCAATTTTTGCAACTATTGAAAAATTTACTTACTCTTTGAACGTTTGCATACTGATAAACAATAATTATTGTACCTAGTACACGGCAAGAGCCAAATTGTGTACTGTTAAAATTTTTGAGAATTTAAATACCGTGTATATAGTATATTAATTTTATTTGGATATATTCGTGGAAAAAGTACAGTACTCAACTCGCCAGTTATTGTCACTACGTACTAATGTTTGGTGGATATATGTAGACGGCATATTTTTTGTTATATATGTGAACATGGAGTAGACGATTTAAATGCAATATTAAATTTTATAAACTCACAAGAGCCTTCTATTAAGTTTACTCTAGAAATTGAAAATAATAATGAATTACCTTTCTTGGATGTTTCTATACTGAGATCAAATCGTATAGAAACTAGTGTTTATAGAAAATCAACCATACTAATATACTGCAATCACCCTTGTTCGGTGATCATTTGTAGGTGGTTAAAGCAAGTGAACACGTTGAGGTTTTTAGACAGACTATATTGTATGAAATGAATTCAGTACACAACCTAATGTTGTAACTTATAAGTAAGCACTTATTGTTTATAAACTAATACGAAACAATCCTAATTACCTACATAATGATTTACGTCGACAGAGGAATGGTGCTGGCCATATTTGGTAATGTTGTTATAATATTTGTTACGTAGCTTGTGTTGATCCAGTACACCTCCCCTGGCGATGAGAAAAAAAAATACGCAAAACATTAAGTTTTTTTTTTTTTCATACCACTATCTAAAACTATATCTAAGTATAATATAACTTAATTCTATTTTTATGCACTTTAATGTCTTTATTATTAATTTTTAAAATCACATTTGGATTTTCATCTCGTACTACCTCGTAAGGACCTGTATATAAGGGATCCATTTTAGCATTTCTACTTTCATTAAAAATAAGTACTTTATCTCCTGACTTGTAAAAAATTTCGTTTCTTTTTTCATCTAATGTTTCTTTCCTTTTTTGTTTTGATACCAATAAGTTATTTCTAGCGTCATGGCAAGCATTTTGTATACGATATTTTAGTTCTTTAGAATAGTTTCCGAAGTTATACAAAGGATCTATGTTATCCGAAATGCTTAAAGGTATTTGATTCAGCTTTCCAAATACAAGTTCGTATGGTGTATGTTTGGTTTCAGTATGTACAGTATTATTAAATGCAAAACACCAATATGGTAACCATGTACTCCAATTACGAGTGTATTTAGAAACTTGAATTCTTAAATAAGCTCCTAAATGTTTATGTGAATTTTCTAAAGCTCCTAATGTTTCATGATGGTGAGCAGTGGAGTTTAAAGTTTTTATGCCTAACAACTTACACAATTCTTGAAACACATTAGCTATAAATTCTTTTCCTTGATCAGTAACAACTTCTCTTGGAATACCATAACGTAAAATAAAATTTTCAACAAAGGATTTCGAAACTATATCTGCTTCTTTTGACAACAAAGGATAACATTCGATAAATTTACTGAGTTCACATTGGATTGTTAATATATAAGAATTTTCATCAATATCATTTTTAATGGGGCCTACTAAATCAAGATAGATTTTTTGAAATGCTGAGGTAGCCGTTGTCGTTATTGTTATTGGTTGTTTATTTACTCTTCCATACTTACACCTCTGACAATCGTCACATTTTTTTACAAATTCCTCAATATCTTTCTTTAACCTTGACCAATGATAATATTTTTTAATATTATTATACATTCGGTTTGTTCCGGAATGTCCTCCTGTAGGCAGGTTATGAAAGTCATTAAGTATTAATTGCTGAACTTCTTTATTTTCTATTCGTTTTACACCTTGAATAATACTTATTTTGATAATACCGGTATTTATTATGTCTTGTTTATATCGCGATAAATGTTTAATAAATTCATTACTTTGCGCATTCTTTATAATATATAATTCTTTTATTTCACAATTTTTACAAATTTTCGCAAGTTCCCTCAACGATGTACCTAAGTCAAACGTTGATCGGTAATCTTGGTTGAAATAAATAATTTGGGTTAACTCATCATATATATAGTCATCATTTGTTGATTTATTTGATTGTGCACTATTTCCACAAATTTTATTTTTACATTCAATAAATAAATTTTTGTTTATCGGCCGTAATTCTACGCTATCAACAGGACGGTTTAAAACTTCTACGAGTCCGGGGTGATCAAGCCTTTCCTCAGTAATAGTCATTTTTTCCTGTTGTAGGTTTCTTTGAATATCGCTTCTTTTTGATTGAGCTCGAGTCATTACATTCACTCTTTCACACATATCCATCAGCTCATTTGAATCAATCCTTACACGTGACAAAGCATCCGCTACTACGTTATCAGAACCTTTAACATAACTTATCGTAAAATCATACTCTTCTAATATCAGTCTGAATTTAGTTAATCGACTTGATGGGTTTGTAATACTAAATAAGTAAACAAGTGGGCGATGATCTGTAAAAATTTCGAACTTCCTACCATATAAATACGGTCTGAAATGTTGTACACTCCATACAATTGCTAATAGTTCTTTTTCTACTGTGCAGTAATTTTTCTCTGCTTTATTTAAAACACGAGATGCGAAAGCAATGGGATGGTCATTTGCATTACTAAGAACTGCTCCTATGGCATATCCGCTAGCGTCAGTTTTAAGAATAAAAGTGTTGTTTTCTGAAAAATTTGGATATTGCAATATGGGTGGATTACTGAGAGCTTGTTTTAAAGTATCAAATGAAGTCTGACACTTACCTGACCAATTAAAAATACTTCCTTTTCGTGATAATTCATTTAATGGTTGTGCAATTTGAGCAAAATTTCTAATAAATTTTCGGTAATAATTCGCAAAAGCTACAAAACGTTTTGTTTCGTCTGCATTTTTTGGTATTGGAAATTGCAAAATTGATCTAGATTTCTCTGGATCGGGTAATATTCCTTCAGATGATATAATATGACCTAAATACAAAATTTCTTTTTTGAGAAAATCACACTTACTGGGATTGAGTTTTAAATTTACTTCCCTAAGCCTTTGTAAAACACGAACAAGATTCCTATTGTGCTGTTGTAACGAATTTCCAAAAATAATTAGATCATCCAAATAAATAAAACATGATTCATAATTTAAACCTGATAATGCAACAGTCATTAGTCTAGAAAACGCACTAGGGCTAACTTTTAACCCCATTGGTAATCGTTTCATTTGAAATTGTCCTTCATTTGTAGTAAATGCCGTGTATTTTCTACTATTTTTATGTAACTCTAATTGATAATATCCTTGAGATAAATCAAGATGGGAAAAATATATTGCACCTGATAACGAATCTAGTATTTCTGAAATGCATGGTAATGGAAATTTGTCATCTATTATTTGCTTATTTAATAACCGATAATCTATAACAATTCGCCATTTCCTTATACCGTTCAAATCAGCTTTTTTAGGTACTATTAATAGTGGTGAAGACCATTCGCATTTAGCTTCTTCAATAATACCGTCATGTAGCATTTGTTTAACCTGTTTGTTAATTTCTGTTTTTTGAGAATGAGGCAACCTATAGGGTTTGACATATACAGGTACTGCATTGTCTTTCAATTGCAATTTTTGCTTATATAAACTAGTAACTGTAACAGGGTCATCGTCTAAATGAAAAACATCGGCGTATTTCGCACAAATTTTTTCTATTGCAAGATGTTCTTCCTTGTTTAGCGCTGATGTATCTATTAAATCTAATACCTTATCGATACGTTCTACAGATAAATTATTGGTTTTCCCGAAATTATACGCCTCAAAATTACATGCACGCTCCAATCTAGGTTTAAAATTTCTAATTTTTACTTCACGATCATTCACATTCAGCAACCTCACTGGCACTCTTCCATTTTCCGACTTAGCTAAAATTCCCGCAACAAAAACACCTTCACAAAGTTCCTCTGGAAAAATTACACACTCGTCCGTTTGATCACTTGAGCAGTATTTTATTATTTCGCTTCTGGGTGGAATAGACATATAACAGTCATAATCAGATATTATTGGTGCTAATACATCACAGTCATTATTCCAAAAAGAAAACAAAAATTTTTCATAATTTAAATTTGCCTTATGTTGAATGAAAAAATCCATACCTAAAACTCCTTGAAAATCTGTATTAAATTCAAGAATATAGAATTCATGTTTAATTTTTGCATTAGCTATCGAAAAAGATAATTTTACAACTCCTGTTGAAACTATATTTCCACCTAAACCTTTTACACGTATCTTTTTAGATGTATCAACACTATCAGTTTTTTGTACACTTTCTGAAAAAATTACGCTAATACTAGCTCCAGTGTCCAACAAGAACAACATATCTCGCATTCCACATTTCACACGTACAAAATTCATTCCCTTTAACTCTAAAAACACACATTCTTCTTCAATCTCTCGTTTAGACACGAAAAAATTTTTGCTGCGTTTCGCTTACACTACTTGTTTCTCCTATTGAATTAAAACCTTCAGTTCCCGATGCGTCTGCAAAATAAGCTTGGTGACCTGTACTTCGATTGTTGCGCTGCTGTCCCCGGTAATTAGCACGACCTCGACTAATTCCGCGACCATGACATCGAAAGTTTCTAGTACCACTAAAATTTCGCTGAGTGCTGTTTACATTGTTTTGAGCGTTCCTGTTACTATTATTGTACTGTCTAGACCTATTGAATCTGCCTCTCATACCATGATTACTAAATCTGTTATTATTTCGTGTCCGCATATGAAAAAACCCGGATTGATTACTAGATATTAACCTTTCTTCATCCTTAGCACCTACTATAGCCTCTTTTAAAGTAGAGTAATTTCTAGCTTTTATAACGGTGCGAAGCTCACTATTTTTTAAACCGTTTGAAAAAACATTTATGGCAAGTTTTTCGTTTGCTACTCGTAGTATTGCCGCGTTATTACTATTCCCGTCAGCTTGAGCTATTGTAAGATTCACGAATAAATCTTCTATAATTTGCGCATAGTTATCAATTGTTTTGCCTTCTTGCTTAGCGCTGTGAAGTGTGCTTGCAAGTGCTGTGGCTGATTTTTTACTAACCAAATGGGTTCGCATATCGTTTACTAAATCGTCAACCGTTTTATAAGTTCTATCAAGCCTAAGCTTTGCATTTTGGGATAACCTAGCTTTCAAAACATAACTAATCATTAATTTTTGACCATTCTCGTCCAATAACTCGCTGTATAACTCAATGGCATCAATTAATTGTTTTGTGGTATCCTCAGTACCGTCCATAAGAGGTAGTAGCGAAGACGCTGTTCGTAAATCGAACTTTTCGGTCATTTTTACAGTTTGAATTTCTCTTATTTCTACCTGACTATCTTGACTACTTAAAGTACCTAATCTATTTAAAAGTAAATGTCTAGAATGATAAATATATTTTTCGATTTCTTTAAAGTACGAATTGATAACTTGTATCTCTTCTGGCTTCCTATCAACTTTAGCAACTTTTGACTTTATTTTCGTAAATTCATCCTCTAATAAACCTACTTCTAATAATAATTTGTTTAGCCTAATCTGGTTTTCTCGCCTATCTAATGGTTCTTTGCTAACCTTACCATAAAACTTTTTTACGGATTCTAATTGTTCCTTTAAATTTTCCAATTCTATAATATTCATTTGCCTATCTAACTTAAAATTTGAAATACACAGTTCTAACCTTAAACATCATTTTCTGTGCCGTTTTTTCCTCCAAGAGCTGCTTTGAGGGCTTCTGGTCCAAAACCCACGTTGCGAACTAGAGGCATTACGCCACTCTAGCCCGTTCCCACGATGCCAGCCACCGGTGTGGTACGGCCAGTTGACGAACTCTGCTTACGCGATTTCTTGGCTTCTTATAATTTCCCTACGAATCTTCCGCTCCAATTTCTTCTTTCCGCGTAAATAGCAATATGCGACTACTATTGCTAGGACTAGTGCTACAGCTATCAGTGCGACAACTTCTCCTAGGGAAACTCCTCTCTGAATCTCTTGTGAAGTGGTAGAACCTCCGCTATTGCCTGCTTGTGCGATAATTACCTCTTCTTTTGATTCTTTTAAACCCATTTCCAGTTATTTTCGTTGGCAGATCGGCGTTGGCAGGTTTGAGTTGGCAGGTTTGCGTTGGCAGGATCGCCATGCAATCACCCTTGTTCGGTGATCATTTGTAGGTGGTTAAAGCAAGTGAACACGTTGAGGTTTTTAGACAGACTATATTGTATGAAATGAATTCAGTACACAACCTAATGTTGTAACTTATAAGTAAGCACTTATTGTTTATAAACTAATACGAAACAATCCTAATTACCTACATAATGATTTACGTCGACAGAGGAATGGTGCTGGCCATATTTGGTAATGTTGTTATAATATTTGTTACGTAGCTTGTGTTGATCCAGTACAATACTCAGGAGTAAAAAAACCGGTCCACCTATATATTTTCGGATCCTCGTTTTAAATGAACAACAATACATTTTCCTTTATTTATGTTATTCTTTATTAAAACAAAAATAGGAAGACTGGAAAAAAGTTACAACCGATTTTGAAAAAATATTAGGTGGCCCGTTTTTTTTGCACCTGTGTGTAGATGTCTCCATTTTAACTCTAATCATCATATTAGTGTTAAAAAAGGAGTACCTAATTAAAAGTTTTGTTTTGTTCCGATTTCTCAAAATTTGCGGATGAAATTAAACATATAAAACATATATGTTCTTAAGAAGAATAGTTATCCTATTGAATTTGTTGACAAGTTTTTCAGGATTGCCAACAAAACAATAATGTTATAATAGAATTAGAGAAATAATTTTGGTAAATTTAATAATTCTTTATATTCCTTAACTGTTAAATAAGCTAAAACGCATAGACAATCTTTTTAATGTCAGAACAGTATTTAAAACCATTTAATGAGGTATTTGGATTTATAAAATTCCTTGTGAATGTGGCCATTTATAACGCAAGTTAAAAAGAACATAAAAAATATATCAGGCAAAATGTGAACACTCTTTTAATCATTGAATTTTGTGGAATAGGCCCCAACCAATTCTCAAAGAAGATTTAGGAAATGGTTGAAAAATTAAGGAATCGTCATTTATTCTAGGAAATACGGACAACTGTGTTTCTGAATGTTCATTGGAATTCAGTAAAATATTATTGCCAGTTATTCAAAGAGAAGTTAGTATAGATAATTAGATAGAACCAGGGACTCTTTAAAATAAGGGGACCCAGCATTTCACAGTCTATCACATATAGGAAAAGTGAAGCCTTGAGGGGAAGTTTGTTTTCTGTATACTCCAAGGAGACCACATAAGTGGGCTGGTACAAGGTTATGTTATATGTCAGTGTCCAACTGCCATCAGGTTTTATGTGATAGATAGTGCCATAGATTCTAAAGGAGGCAAAAAATTTCCCATCATAATTTACAATTTTTAAGTTTTTTAACTTTCAGATACTCAGATGTGACAATTAAAGAATTTCAACTATATAATAAATTAGTTTCAATTGACAGTTGCCATATTCTGTAATTGTAGACACAACATTGTGAAGTCTAATTTTTAGAAATCATGGAAACCGCATTATTAATTTTTACTAACAATCAAAGTACCTGTTATATTCATAGATTCTCCAATAAAATGGCATACTTGGCATCACTGATACCATTAGAATGATGAAAGAATAGGCCTCACTTTGGAAAGTATAATGCTGGGTCCCCTTATTTTAAAGAGTCCCTGGATAGAACACAGGGTACAATATCAGACAGGTGGCTAGGCTATTGTTTCTGTTGTCATGACATTTTAACTAGACATTTATTAATCTGTCATTTCACTTTGACGTGACATGATCTTTGAGAAAGGAGGAAGATTTATTCTCCGAAAGCTCAGAAAACAAATTTGTTGAAGTTATTTTTTGAGTTAAACGTTCAAAGTTTCGTTCATTTCAAGTTGTCTTTTAACATATTTGGTTTCGAAAAACCCAATGAAAAATTAAATGGGTCTGTTTGCGGTACAAATAAATTTCCGACAATATTCACCACTCGTTCGGATTACTGTAGTGACTATCATAATTCTCTCGTAGAACGATATGTTTTTTTTATTGTTCGCAGAGCTGTTAGTTAAATTAAAAACCGATACCCAGGAAGCAATATTCCGGGCAAAAATGCGCGCCAACCGATCCGTGTCGCAAAAGTATTCATCTGTCGAATATCGGAAGCAAACCGCAACTTGGCGAGATTGTTTTCCGTTCTCCCGATAATCGCAAATCTCCTGAAAAAATGCCGGGGTGCCGTAGGTAGGATCGAGTTCGACGCCGGAACAAAATTGCTAACGATTCCGTATGCCGCGCGGGCCAGATTGAAAACGGAGGATTTAAATTTTCAATCTGGAGGTCGCGCGTTACGCTAATCTGAAACGAAAGCGGCTCGTTACATGGTCTGTTTGTCGGGATAAGTAGCGGTGGTGGAGCGGGTGCGATTAATTTTCGTGGCCGCTTCAAAATTCGCGTCGGGACAAAACAAGCGGAAATCGGACATGTGCGTAAACTGGCATCAAAGGGGGCGTATTTGTATTTAATATATGTTTTTGCCATTTGCCCTTACAAAGGTACAAGAGCCAATAAATTAAAATCCGTATTTTTAAACAACCAAATTGTTTGTAGGTATACTTAGTTTTGCTCCAGTTATCATTCTAAACAAACTTGGAATGACTGTTTACTTAGATTTCGTGTACCGCAGGGATCTACTTTGGGACCCCTTTTATTTATTATTTATATTAATAACGTATTAAGTTAAATAAAAGCTTGTAAAAAAAAAACAACTAACTATACAAAATGCTGAAATGCTGAAAAATTAAGACTATTTAAAATTCAAATTGTGATGTATTGCACAAAAAAGATGTGATTTAATGTAATAGATACTCATTTAACTGAAAATTGTAAATTTCTGATAGATACTGTTACCTACACTGTGCCAAATACATCATTTTTTTTACTACTAACCTGAGAAATCACCATTATTTACCACATTCCTCTAATGAGAAGTAATATTTCTCTCCCTAGGTAAATAATGATAATAAAAAAATACCTAGGTAAATAATGAAAAATTTTCTATATGACATTTAAAAATTAGTTTCGTTGTATCAGCTTGACAACTGAACTCCCAGGCAAGAAATGACTAAAATATCAAAATCTAATCAAATATGTAAAATATGGCAATATTTCGATGTTAGTAGTAAAAAAAAATCTATATACACTTCGGTTGAGGAGGCACTTCTCAACCTAAGTGTATAATATACTATTATTATCTGCTTTGGGACCTCTTTTATTTATTATTTATATTAATAACGTATTGAGTTAAATAAAAGCTTGTAAAAAAAAAACAACTAACTATACAAAATGCTGAAATTCTGAAAAATTAAGGCTATTTAAAATTCAAATTGGGATATGTATTTCACAGAAAAGATGTGATTTAATATAATAGGTACTCATTTAACTAAAAATTGTAAATTTCTGATAGATACTGTTACCTACACTGTGCCAAATACATCATTTTTTTTACTACTAACCTGGGAAATCACCATTATTTACCACATTCCTCTAATGAGAAGTAATATTTCTCTCCCTAGGTAAATAATGATAATAAAAAAATACCTAGGTAAATAATGAAAAATTTTCTATATGACATTTAAAAATTAGTTTCGTTTTATCAGCTTGACAACTGAACTCCCAGGCTAAATCTAATCAAATATGTAAAATATGGCAATATTTCAATGTTAGTAGTAAAAAAAATTCTATATACACTTCGGTTGAGAAGGCACTTCTCAACCTAAGTGTATAATATACTATTATTATCTGCTTTGGGACCTCTTTTATTTATTATTTATATTAATAACGTATTGAGTTAAATAAAAGCTTGTAAAAAAAACAACTAACTATACAAAATGCTGAAATTCTGAAAAATTAAGGCTATTTAAAATTCAAATTGGGATATGTATTTCACAGAAAAGATGTGATTTAATATAATAGGTACTCATTTAACTAAAAATTGTAAATTTCTACTAGATAATGTTACCTACTCTGTGCCAAATACATCATTTTGTTTACTACTAACCTGAGAAATCACCATTATTTACCTCATTCCTCTAATGAGAAGTAATATTTCTCTCCCTAGGTAAATAATGATAATAAAAAAATACCTAGGTAAATAATGAAACATTTTCTATATGACATTTAAAAATTATTTTCATTTTATCAGTTTGACAACTGAACTCCCAGGCTAAATCTAATCAAATATGTAAAATATGGCAATATCTCAATGTTAGTAGTAAAAAAATTCTATATATACACTTCGATTGAGAAGGCCATTATTTACCGCTACGCGCCTCAGGATATAAAAATGCTCGGTAAATAATGGCTCACTTCTTAACCTAAGTGTATAATATACCTATTATTGTTGTTATTTATTATTATTATTTACTGTTATTACTATAGTGTCACACGTGCGACAGTTTAGGCACATATAATGATTTGTAAATCATTTTTTTATTAGAGTTTATAGTAAAATATTTCCGACTGCAGGCCTGTATAACAATTCGATGATCCTTAGCCCAATAAAACGCTTCAGAGATAAAAATCTGTTGGGTGGTGGGGGAAATAATGTGCGCAAATTTCCCAACAAATACCACCGTCGTCCCTCACGTCTGCCCATTCGAATTTCGCTCGAGTCGCCGAAATGGCCAAAATCGGAGCTCCGCTCATCGTGTTCACTTGCGTCGCCTTGCTTCTGCTACGTTCAGCGTCCGCCAAAAGTAAGTAACCGGCTTTCGAGACTGGCGGTATTTAGAGTAAAAGGATTGTCGGCAATTCTTCCGGGGCCCAATTTAAAGTCCCAACCCCACTTTTACAGGCCATTTGAATCTCGGCGTGAGTGTGTGTGTGTCTCATGAATTTTGTAGGCCACTCTCCACATGCGGAATCATACATTGTCAACAATCTTTTCCAATTTCGTGCGGAGGCGCACTTAAAAATATAGGGCCAGCTCTAAAACGCGTTTTACCAAGATTGGGTCACTTCCGACGAGTACAAATGCGATGTCTGCGGTAGATTTTTCCAAAACTGATTTTACTGAAAAACGATTTATTTTTTAAAGAATCGACTTGTAATATTTTTTTGCTTTGCTTACTTAAACATGTTTAGCGTGCAATCGTCAAGTAAAAAATACACAATGGCTTAAAGCCTTGTCTATCCATTTCGGATAGACAAGGTTTAAAGTGAATAAAACTAAGGTTCAAAATTTTTGGTGCTAATCTGTGCAAGAAGTTCCACTAGTCGATTTTTTTTTAATCACGAGTTGCAGGATTTCTAAGATTTTTTGGGCTTTTTCGATCTTTCTCGAAGTTTAAAAATCGATTTTTAGAATTCTTGTTGTTGGTAGATAGTAATCTATGCAAGAAGTTGCACTAGTCGATTTTTATAAAATGACGAGTTGAAATTTTTTGAAGGGTTTCAGAATTTTTGGTGCTAATCTGTATAAGAAGTTCTACTAGTCTTTTTTTTTAAATGACGAGTTGAAATTTTTTACAGGGGATTTTGGCATTTTTATATGCTTAATTTTGTGGTTTTTTACTTTGAATTGTTAAATCAAAGATATATACAATCGTTTAAAGTTGAAAACTTAAGTTTTAGAATTTTTAGTGTTAATCTGTGCAAGAAGTTTCACTAGTCGATTTTTATAAAATGACGAGTTGAAATTTTTTGTAGGGGTTTCAGAATTGTTGGTGCCAATCTGTGCAAGAAGTTCTACTAGTCGTTTTTTTTTTAAATGACAAGTTCACATTTTTTGTACGGAATTTTGACATTTTTATATGTTTAATTTTGTGGTTTTTTTAACTTTGAACCGCCAAATCAAAAATATGCAATTGTTTAAAGTTGAAAACTTAAGTTTTAGAATTTTTAGTGTTAATCTGTGCAAGAAGTTCCACTACTCGTTTTTTTTATAAAGAACGAGATGCAGGATATCTAAGATTTTTTTGGTGTTTTTCGATGTTTAGATTCCTTGCTTTAACTTGCAATTGTGGAAGAAAGAATATGCATAGGTTTGAAGTTTAAAAATTGAGTTTCAGGATTATTGTTTTAATTTTAATAAAATGACGAGTTGAAATTTTTCGAAGGGGATTTTGGCATTTTTATATGCTTAATTTTGCCGTTTTTAACTTTCAATCGTGAAATCAAACATAACATATATTGGTTTAAAGTTAGTTTCAGAATGTTTGGTGCTAATCTGTGCAAGAAGTTCCACTAGTCGTTTTTTTTAAATGACGAGTTGGAATTTTTTTTGTAGGGTATTTTGGCACTTTTATTGTTCTCGTCCTAACAATTATTGAATAAAATACAGAGTGATTCAGTTTTATTCCAGGACACTTCGACAGGCGATAGAAAATCACAAAATAAGACTGTCTCGCGGTTCTCCTTTTTTCCCTCCGCCGTGTAAACCTTTTCCGTCCAGGGCCGTACCCGGCTATTTTAGCGAATCGAAAGCGTGGTACGTCCCTCCACGCCACTCCGTACGCCCGCCCTGCTGCCGGGGCTCCGCCCCCCCCCCCCCACCGGCCTCCCTTGACGTTCCACCGGTCGTCGCGAGTTCTTTCACTCTTCCACGTCCGTCGAAAGCACAGAGTCTGCTGCAGGACACCTGAAGCGATGGCACGCGGCACGGCTACAGCGGTCGCCATCGTCATGTTCATGGCTGTGGGGCACGTCAGCGCCAAACGTGAGTCGATGGAAAATAAACCGAGACGGGTTTTTTTTTTGAGAATTTGTGTTTATTCGGAATTCCGAACTTGTTTGTTGTTTTCTGGTTGTTTCAATAATTGTTAAAGCTAATTATTTTAGATTTTTTTGTCCATAATCTTCAAGAAGTTGCACTAGTTTTTTTGCCACTTTTCTTTGTGCCTTTTTTAACTTAAGTTCGTTGAATGAAGTGTATGTATACCTTGTAAATTGTACCTTGTAAGACGAGTTTAACAATTTTCGGTGCTAATCTGTCCAAGAAGTTCCACTAGTTTGGGTTTAAACACGCATATGACGTCATCGATTGACAAACACGACAAATAGTCCATCAGTAGTGATGACATGAAGCGTGGTTCGCTTGTCCCAATTGATGCTTGTTAGTTTTAAGTATAAAAACTGCCTGTAATTCCGTTTGGGCCCGGAACTCGAAACTTTTACCTCGCGCGAATTTCCAAGCGAGCTTTCATATCGCGGCACGTTTCGGCAGCGAAGTTCCATCATCAATGCACGTCCGCGGGTCTGAATTGTGCCGTTAGTTAGTTCTCGGCTTTTTGGAACTGTGGCGCCATTGTGGAGTTGTGCTTTTCGCTCGAGTCGCCTCTAATTGCTGGTTTGGCGGTTTTGGACAGCGGGATAGTCTGGTAATCATACATGGTGATTCAATTTTACGCTGGCACACTTCAGCAGGTGATAGAAAACCAAAAAAATAACCGTACTTTTTTGTATAAACTATATCTTTTTAAGGCGTTGTAAAAAAAGTTGCAGGGTTGGAAAAAATATGTGGACTTTATTGAATATTGACCAAACTAGTTGAGATATTTAAGTCATATTTGGTGTACGTTATAACGGCATGGGTTAGCTTAAAACTTGTTAATAACAAACACCTTTAACAACCAGTGGCGGAGAAATGGGTAATTACAGTACAATTGTTTTTAGAGAAAAATGAATCACCTTGTATATATATTCAATTTCTCATGTAAATTTTAATTGTAAACAAAATCGTCAAATTTCAGTTTCAAAAGGGGTTGACCCCCCGAAAATCTCGGGTAAATATTCGCCACGGGCGCAGGGAATTTTCCCGGGGTCTGATTTCACAGTAACTTATACATCTCGAGGCGCTGCGTCGATTGGCGCCACGCACAATGTCGTAGCTCTAACCGTTTCTGCGCAAATGGCCTTCAAAGTCAAATCGAAAGTGAAAACTCGAAGTCTCGTTTTTTTCTAACACTTTGTTGCTGCGTCCGGATTAAGCGTAATTCTACCGCGAAATGGAACTTTTCCCAAGTAAATCGACCAGCCCAATCGATTCAGCATGGTCACGAAGGCGTAGGGCTCACCGGTTTCGAGCAAATAATTTTTTCGTAAATTAGACCCTCGATTTTGTTCGTAATATTTCGGGGCATTTCTGAAAAATTAACTTAAAAATTTGCTCCATAAGTAAGACTCAAAGTAGAAAAAAATGTGTTTTTTACCCCAATAAACTTATCATTCAAGGTTTTACTTTTCAAGATACAGAGCGTAACATTAATTTTATCTTCCTTAAATGTTGTAGTATAGCCTTAAGTAGGTAAATCTATTGGAAAAAAATTACTTTATTAAAGTAAGAAACACATTATTTCTACTTGAAGTTTTACTTATGGAGCAAATTTTTAGACAATTTTTCAGAAATTCTCCGAACTGCATACCTCTTAAATACAACTTGGTGAGATTGATATTGGTCTTATATGCATATACAGAACAAAAGAAAACAAAAAAAAAGAAAATTCCATCCCAAAAACTGGGTATTAACTTTTATCTTGTTCCAAACATCTTTTGTAACACTTTCTCTGTTAAGGTCCAAACTAGTAGCCATTCTAATACTAGCTCGACGGTTGTCATTAAAATATTGTTAAATCTGGTTATTGCTTCCACGACGTCCATTGGACTAACCAGACGGAGAATTTATGTTTTTTCTAATTAATAATTGCCAGGGGTCGAGCAATTTTAACACGCGCAGATACCAAAAAAAACTTGGACGTATACAATTTAGTCCCTTTCAAAGTTTCATCGCGAAGTTTTCAATAATTCGTTCCCAATTCGTTAACCGCAAATTTTCAGGGGTAGAAGGGTTAAAAAAGGGATGAAAAGTTGAGTTTTTACGGGTAAGCCAAGGGTGAGAAAACCCAGTCGGCTGTATGATTATAGGCAGGTAAAAAAAGGCAAAAATGTTGTATTCATCCACCTTTTTTATACTTTAATTGCATACTATAAAACATGCCGCATTGTAGATATTATGTGGAAGTTGTAAGAGTTTCTCTGACGCATCTTTTAAGGAATTTTGGCGACCTCTGAAAAGAAACCTAATCGAATATTTGGTCGAAAACTTTGTTCGCAAACTAATTAAAACAGCTTTAAAGATATCTCGGGGAAATTGTTTCATTAGCCGATATATCAGCATTCGTAATTAAAGCGGATTAAGTAGGAATCGAGCCTCGGATTATATTATATCAAAAAAGGCGCGGGCAGCTAGCTGCAGTTCGACACAGCGGAGTTTGTGGCCGAAAGTTGATTCAGTGACAACATTGTGGGTCTAGGAAGTTACGATTTGTTTTTCGAGCGTGTTTGCCCGAAACAATAACAGGTTGGGTCGGTTTTGGCCGCCCTATCTCGAAGTTCCGCGTTTTTGAATGCGTTCTAATCAGCTTCGGCCACCAAAAATAATTAGTAGTTTTGTTTGATTTGAAAGAGCAATTCGTTTACAATAACGGACATTTAAAATTGATACTAAATAATTACTTTAAGTGTTAAATTAATTTGTCGAGTTTTGGATGGCAAATTGCAAAATAATTGCCCTGTTCTCAAAAGGCATTCGCTGGTTTTTATCTTGAAAAATAACAAAACCGAATTTTTAATTTTTTGCTTTTTCATTATACTTTTATACAAAAATATACAGTGAATTGTTAATTTTACTTTATACGGGTTTAGAGTATGCTTTGGAATTATTGAAAAACATATTTATAAACACAATAATTATTATTTATGTACTAAGGTAGGTACTGAACTTAAACTTTTTATGACTCATGTGGAATTTAGTTGCCGAGGCCTCTGGCCGATAAAAAGAACTTCAGTGCCGAGGTACTTATTATTCCTTTAAATCGGAAAAAAGTTTTATTTTGCAAAAAATAGTCACAAGGAATCACCCGTCTATGAACCGACTGCGTGCGGCGTTGCTTGACTTTGACGATCTCTCCACCCAGGTCAAGTATGACGAGGCACGGCGCTTCCCAACAGAAACTCCAAACTGCTGCCCATTGTGCAGCCTCCATGAAATATAAATTCATATTCAAACGTAATAAAATATTTATGCTGAAAGATTGCGCCGACATAGGTAACAATTTCGCAATGCGTACGAAAAGTTAAATGGGCCTTTATCGGCCGGGTTTTAAATATTTGGTCACTTTTGACGGGCGATGGCTCCGCGTCTGACGTTTGATGTTCAAATTTCGTCAAGGCCTACTTATTGAAAAAAATCGTACAATAATGGGCTGCTTCAGTGCCGATTTCTGAGCTTTTAATGACGATTTTGAGAAGAAATCCAAATAGCATTCAATTTTGAAAGTTTTTCTATAAAAAGTGTAAAAAAACTCTATCTAAAAATAAAACAAAATGTGCAATTACTCATTTATGCCTTCTGATAGAGAAAAATTCGCGTTTGACAACACAACAGGCGCTGTTCTTAGACAAAGTATGCGCATACAAAGAGCAAAAATGAATGTCATGCGGAAGTTTTTCTAAAAGGAAAATCTCGTGTCGCAAATCCAAAAGTGGCACTCGGACACACGGCTCCCTCGCAGGTAATTAGAGGTAAATGGTGTGCCAGAAAGGTAGGTATATCGTTGGTTAACGCACTGGTCAAATATTTGCCCTCCGTGATTGCCGAAAGGGCTGAACAGACAGACAGATGGCGGAGCAAGAGGGGCGGGAGGGGGGCGTCCTCGCACGCACCCACTTATAGCTACGCAACGTCAACTTTGATTAGTATTTGCTGTAAACAAATGGCGGTAGCGAAAGGTCAATACGCGACTCTAGAAAATCATTTACACAGTAAGTAAATCCTGTAGAATGCGACGAGAAAATTTTGATATATGTTTTCGTTCTTAAGTTATGGAATTTTTTGTGAAGTAATGTATTTATTTGAAATCGAAAAAGCCTCAAAAGTAGTTCTAACTAAATAGAGGATAATGATGATTTTTTTGGTAACATGTAAAACATTCTTAAAATTTTCGAGCTTTACATTTGAGTCCCTGTAAAAAATATTAAAAGTTTTTGTAAACCACATTCGTTATACACTGTGTCCCGGATAAGAATGAACAGCATGGGGATATTGCAAACGGTGAGAGATACAGCAACGGTTAAATGGGGAAAAAGTTGCGCATTTTTGAGATCGATAAAATGGCACAAACAGATTTCTAATATATTTTTAACGGGCTTTAAGATGGCGTTTCTAGATTTGTTCTACAATGTTTCGTTTTTGAGAAACCATCTTCAACTTAATTTTTTTAAAATACGGACCTGGATTTTTTTTGCATAATATTTTGAAAGCACTTTTCATTGCATATACTATGATGTATGACACAAAATATTTTTAAAAGGTTTTGAGACAATTCCTTTTTTCCATTCATTTTTTTCTATTGCAGCCCTGTATTTATAATAATAAGAAGTCTAAATATTAATCAGTATTGACAACAATTTAACTTACAGTTTATTTTGACTTCGAAAACTTAATATTTTTAAATATGGCCCTGTCTGGTAAGTGTTTTTCTCTGTTGTTGTACAGCAAACAGTGTCGCATTGTGTTTTGGAGTAAATTCTTCGCTTTTTCTAATTGTTGAGATAGAAAGCTTTAAGCCAACGAAACCAATAACTTTTGCCATTTATTAATTGCAACAATACATTCGTTCGGCCTCTACACTAAGATATAACATGCTGACATGTTAAATTTGAAGTCATTTGAAAAAGCACCCTCCATTTCTAATGATACAGTGGGAGTTATGACAAATGACAAGGGGTTGGTTTCGTTGTTTCAAAGCCTTCTAGGTGGAGGATTTTTATTAATTTTTTATTATTTTATGTAACTGTTGTTAGTCTTTGCCGTCCTTTTTTTAGTTCTCCAATTGAAAGATAAGTTGTAAGTTAAATTGTTGACAATACTGATTATTATTTAGACTTCTTATTATTAAATGCAGGGCCGCATTAGAAAAAAATGAATGGAAAAAAAGCAATTTTCAGTATAATTGTCTCAAAACATTTTAAACATATTTTGTGTCATACATCATCATATTTGGAATGAAAAGTGCTTTCAAAATCTGCAAAAAAAATCAAGGTCCGTATTTAAAAAAATAAAGTTGAAGATGGTTTCTCAAAAACGAAACGTTGTAGAACAAATATAAAAACGCCATCTTAAAGCCCGTTAAAAAGTGCCATAAGAAAGTATTCTTCTTTTTTTTATCTGTGATAACAACTTTTACTTTTTTCAAAATAACTCAAAAACGAAAAAAGATATTAGAAATATGTTTGCGCCATTTTATTGTCCTCAAAATTGCGCAACTTTTTCCCCATTTAAACGTTGCTCTCTCTTTCACCGTTTGCAATAAATATCCCCATGCTGTTCGATCTTATCCGGGACACAGTGTATAATGTTAGACGTCACTCCTAATATAATCGTTATAAACCTGCATTATTTGTGACCTTGCAGATCACGATTCAAACTTGGAACAGTTCCTTTATTTTTGCCTAACAAACTTACAACTCCCAAAAATTCTCTAGCGTATTATTAGACTACCCACATCCTTCATTCTGAGCAGGAAGGACATTTCACACACAAATAGACACGTGAAATTGATAAACCCCGCTCCCATCGAATTTGTTATTTATGCTTTTTGATCCATGTACCGGCGCATATTTATCAAAGGTCCAGCCCGCCTTGTTCCCACAGAAAACCCTCGGGGGTAATCGTTTTAAAAACGTACATATTCTTTTCTTAGTTTGTTTATTTACCCTAAAATGAAAAACAACAACCAAGGGTCTCGGCGAGACCTGGCGAGACTACGGTTTAAATCTTTCGGGCAAACATCGACCGGCGAACTGTACGTTTCCGATTTTTCCCAATTAAATGTCAGCAAATCACATCCGTCCGTGTGATGAGTTTCGGTGGATGTACCTATCCATTCCGGGTTCTTGAATTTTTAACTGGAGCCTCGCTGCTATTACCCGCTCACCTGCAATCATTCGGAACTAACGTAGATTCGCCGAAAATTTTAAAATACGCGGGTATGAATATTTTCATCGTGCGACAGTTATTTGTGCACTAATAATTCAAAATCGATGCCCTCTATATTTAGGAGGCCAGAGGCAGAAAGCCATAAACGAAGGGTGCGACCTGCTGTATCAGTATTTTATTTTGTGGCGATATGTAAAATATATTTTTTTTGCCAAGAAAAATTATATAGATTCTTAAATTTACGAAGCTGGTTTAAAGAGTACCTATCCTAAAACTCTTCGTTGATTAATTTTATCGTTTTCGATTTTCGAGTTGTGGAATTTTTTTGTGAAATAGGTAATGTATTTCTTTTAAATCGAAAGTCAGAAATTAGACGCAAGATGAGTTTAGAACTACTTTTAATAATTTTTATAGAAACTCAGATATAAAGTTTAGAAATTTCAAGCATGTTAACATTCTTTCGATTTCAGAATAGATATTTATGTACAAAGGCACTGAAGTTCAACTTTTTATGACTCCTGTGGAATTTAGTTGCCGAGGCCTCTGGCCGAGGTAAATGAACCACATGAGGTATAAAAAGAACTTCAGTGCCGAGGTAGGTACATATTATATATTTTTTTGAAATCGGAAAAAAATGTTTTATTAGGCAAAAAATAATCACAAGGAATCACCCGTCTATGAACCGACTGCGTGCGGCGTTGCTTGACTTTGACGATCGCTCTGCCTAGGTCAAGTATGACGAGGCACGGCGCTTCCCAACAGAAACTCCAAACTGCTGCCTGTCGTGCAGCCTCCATGAAAAATAGATTGATATTCAAACCTACCTGTAGGAAAAGTTAAACGGGCCTTTAAAAAAAATAGTACAATAATGGGCTACTTCAGCGCCGATTTCTGAGTTTTTAATGACAATTTTGAAACACACTTCACTGCCCATTTCAAGAAAAATACATTATTCCACAAAAAATTTGAACTATTGAAAACGATAAATCTAAGTAAGTCGATTTTTTAAATTTTGATGTATGATTTTTTCTTATGGAATATAATCTTGTAAAGCAGTTGTAAACTCTTGCCAATTTGGCCTAAAAATTGCAGAATATACAGTGTGGTCATTTAAGTATGCAACATATGGGAATTTTTTTTATTAATTGCACAACGAAAATACAAATATTCCCGAAAGTTGGTGCATGAATGGTTGCAAGTCAAACAGCATACAGGGTAGGTAAAAAAATATAAAAATTGTACAATAGTAAAGTAACCTTATTTTAGAAAATTCAGCAAAATGTTATTAACAAAAGTTGTCTACAATTAAAAGTTATGCCTAAATACTAAAATATGGCCTCCTAAAAAAAAGAAATATATTTTTTTGAAAAACATTAATAATTTACTAAAAAATTTTGTTTTAATATTCACCCTAAACAATTTCACAAATCAATCAAAATTATGTAAATTTCGCATACCTAACTTTTTCAAATTCAAGCATATTTGTAAAGTTAACTTAGATTTTTAATTTTTTAGGGAATCACAAACTTCATGTTTGTTGCAACGATATTAAACAAAACTTTAAAATTTCGCAAAAATTCTTCTGAACAAGGTAAAACATTAGTAATGATAATGTGTATATTAAAAAACTCTCATTTAAGGTGCAAAATTTTTATTTTAAATGTTTGCTAAGAAACTGGAAATTAATTGACGAAATTTTTTTTTCTTGGGAGGCTATGTTTTGGTATTTAGGCATAGCTTTTATATCTAAACAACTTTTCTAATAACCTTTTGCTGAATTTTTTTAAATAAGGGTACTTTTACTCTTGTGCAATTTTTATATTTTTTGACCTACCCTGTATGCTGTTTAACTTGCAACCATTCTAAGTGCACCTAATATGATTATTGAACATGCGTCAACTTTCGGCAATGTCTGTATTTTGGTTGTGCAATTAATAAAAAAAGTCCCATATTTATGTTGCACACTTAAATAACCACACTGTATATGATGAGGATGGCAAAAATTTGATTGTTCCTTTCGAATATGAGTTACAATTTGTAAAAAATATTAAACTTCTTTGTAAACCCTTGCCATTTTCTCATTTCACTAATCGATAAATCAAGTTTAAATCTAGCTCGATGCATAACATCAAACATGTCGCATTTTCTCCGATAACAAAAAAAATTGTCAGCTTTTTCTTTTTCGCACAGTTAGAAATCACCCCTGCAAAAAGACGTGGGTTTTTAATTCCCGCATATAATTACACTAAATTACCTACCAAATTCAGGAGATACCGAGAAAAAGAACAGCGGCGAAAATGCCACCAAGAAATATAGCGCGGACCGTGGCATTTATTAACATGAATTAGCCAGTTAAAAATTATCCGAAGCTTCCCTCTACCGCCAACGCCGAACCGCAGCAATATAGGGGCGCCCCGTGGGGCCCTAGGGCTACGATTTTCCCAGATTAATCAGCGGCCCCACGGGGGGGCCTTTGCATGTTCTCCCCTCGGTTCGGTTTTTCTCTGCGACGGGATATGTGGGTCATATCCAACCTTCAAAACTAACCGGGTTCCTGATTGTTTGCGAGATTTAGTTTAGTCGGTTCAATATTGACCGTGGACAAAGTTGGGACCTGCGAAATATTTCTACGGGATTAAGATAGACGAGGCAAGTTTACAATATTGGACGATCGGTGGAAGGTAGAAACTTTGGGGTGGAATGTTTGTAACTCCGTAGTTTTGAGTTTTTTGAAACTTTACTTTGGATTGTTGAGAGGAACAAGAACACGTATTTAACCCATCAACAGTAAGAGCTATTTTCAATTTTTTTTTCGAAAAAATAAAAAACATTGTTCGTCTGCATTTACGGAATCAAGATTTTATTATTTTTCGTTCTTAACAGGTTATTTTTTATGTTTCGAAAAAATAAATTAAAATAAATTTGTTGAGCATTCTTGAAAATAACTATTGTTATATATTGTATGTTTTCTACTTTCGTAGTTTTAAACTTCCTTAACCCCCTCCTTTTCGCCCGTATACCTCATTAACTTTATAGAAAATTCTAGGCAACTCACCTGGTTTAAAGGTGAAATTAAAACAAACTACCCACTGCACATAAATTCATTAAAATTGCAACAAAAACTTGCTAATTCATGTTAATAAATACCCAGGGACCCCTTTGGGTTTCGCAGTTTTACAGACTGATATAAATTTGGGTTTATTCCAAGAATAAAAAAATAATAGTTTAAAAAACTAAAAAGCCACGCTTCCATTGTTTGCTGAAAAGTAAAAAATAATTGATTTCATAATATGTTTTCATCTCTATTATTAATTACTTTCTAAATTAAAACAATGCCTTGTTTATAAATAGTAACGCTGTCTATTATTATTAGAGGCGGGTCAAAATCGAAAAACATTTTTTTTTGTTATTATTATTGTCGGTCTTATGTAGTAATTGCATTTGTTTACTCTGCATTTTAAAGTTTTTCATTAAATAATAATAATAATTAAAAATAATGAATTTTGCAATAAAATCTTCCCTTTCCATTTTAGTAATATTATGTAACATTTTGTTACATTTTAAGAAAGCCCTTAAAGAGTATGTTCTTTTTGGTACAGGGTATTAAGGGTCTATCTTTAAAGGTTAGGGAGTTATTTTAATTTGAAACGAAAAAAGGGGGCATATTTTGGAAATGTTTTACTCAAAACCAAATAAGATTTTGGGCTATAACTTGGACTGGAGATTGCCTGTTACGCCTAGTTAACAATTTTGGACCGATATTGAGATAAAGTTTTCAAGAATGTACCGGCTGATTCACTTACGCAAATCCTATAAGTTTACTCGCTAATTTTAAATGGAACAGCCTATATTTTGATACATGTTTGGAAAGTCCTTAAAGAGTAGATACTTTTTGGTATAGGGTGTTATGGGTCTAGGGAGTTATTTCCATTTTATTCTGAGAAAGAGCTTCAAAATGGCCGGTTACATGATTAGGGTGTCGAAATGTAAATTTTTAAGCTGTAAAAAAAATAATAAAAGACGTATTCTAATTTTTGGTGCGGTGGAAAAAGTTGAAACTACCTGTAACGCCATCAATAATAAAAAACCTTGAGTCGCCACTACTTATTAGATCGCCCTGTATATTGGAAAATATTTTCGGAATGTAGTAGGTAGGTACTCTCTGTTTCTCTACAAGTTTTTTTTGTACTTTTTCTTCTGGCATTAACAATGTAACAACGTAACTCACCCTGCATACATACAGGGTGTCCGGAAATAAATGCACCAACTTGAAAAATTAAAAAGAAAAATGGAAAATATGACGAAAAGTTCTTATGAACATGGGTCCGCAGATGTTTGGTTTTCGAGATGCAGGGTGTTGAAATTTAAATTTTATTTTCGATTTTTTTAAATAACTTTTTGAGACGACAAAATTTTCCTGCAAAATTTGGTAGTCGGGGCTTTTTTGGGATGAGAAATCATAATTTGGTATTATTTTTGGTGCAATACGTAGAGGGCGCTGCGTACGCTATCATTATTTAATTTAATTTGTCCTAACTTTTTTGACAGTAAACTATTACGACATTTTGTGAATGTATCCTCTTCCCACACGTTTTCTAAACAAAAAAGGTATACTTGGTGCATAACGCCAAAGGTGACCGTTTTCGAGAAATTTTCAAATTTCTGCAACGATGCAGGTGCATATCGACACTCGTATGATTGTATGTATGTTGTTAGATTATCTTTTCTACTTTTTTCTGAAAAAATGGTGATATTACCCATGCAAGAAAAGGTTCAAATGCACCTGATGTATGGAGAGGCCCGTGGAAATTCACGTCTCGCGCGGAGACTGTACTCTGACCGATTTCCCCAACGAATACTTCCATATCATTCAATGTTTTCACGTGTGCACCGGCAACTTATGGAAACGGGTTCTGTAAATGTAACAAAATCTAATGCAGGAGGACGTCGTTTGTTAACAGTGCAACAAGATAGATGTTCAGTCAATTGCTGGGCTGGAATCGTCGGAGATTACATCATTGGTCCACATTTCTTGCCCCCTCGGTTAAATGCTGAAACTTACCGGTATCTTTTGGAACATGAACTACCAATTCTTATGGAAGATATTCCCCTTGATATTAGACAAAGTTTATGCATGATGGTGCCCCACCACACCGAGGGCAGATCGTAACCGAATGGCTGAATGAAAATTATCCAAGACGTTGGATTGGTAACAATTCCCCCAACGCAGCATGGCCTCCCCGTTCTGCGGACTTAAACGCTATGGACTTTTCTTTCTGGGGGGCCATGAAGGATCGCGTCTATGCCGTGCCAATTAGAAATCGCGATCACTTACAACAACGAATCCTTGCCGCGGCTGAAGATATTAAACAGATACCAAACATTCATTGGAAAATACGTCAAAATTTTGTAAAACGTCTGCGGGTTTGTGTTCAACAAAACGGTTCCCACTTTGAACACGTTTTACGAAATTGACTAATTTCACTTACCTAATAAAATTCAATTGTAAGAATCGAACTCTTAATAAAAGTTTCATGAAAATAATTTGTAACATTCATGGTTTCTTGTTTGCAATTTTCTATGAAATGCAGGTAAGTTTCCGAGTTTAGACAGGGGACATGAAACATGGTATGATAATGCCATCTTCCGATGATTCTAACCGAATTAATGTAGCAATTTTTTTTGTTCACCTTTTGGCGTAAGTTTAAATGTGTTTGTTTATTGTGAACGCCAGGCACCTATGATTAACGCCTAGAATTTAATTGCATACGAGTGTCGATATGCACCTGCATCGTTGCAGAAATTTGAAAATTTCTCGAAAACGGTCACCTTTGGCGTTATGCACCAAGTATACCTTTTTTGCTTAGAAAACGTGTGGGAAGAGGATACATTCACAAAATGTCGTAAAAGTTTACTGTCAAAAAAGTTAGGGCAAATTAAATTAAATAATGATAGCGTACGCAGCGCCCTCTACGTATTGCACCAAAAATAATACCAAATTATGATTTCTCATCCCAAAAAAAACATGACTACCAAATTTTGCACGAAAATTTTGTCGTCTCAAAAAGTTATTTAAAAAAATCGAAAATAAAATTTAAATTTCAACACCCTGCATCTCGAAAACCAAACATCTGCGGATCCATGTTCATATGAACTTTTCGTCATATTTTCCATTTTTCTTTTTAATTTTTCAAGTTGGTGCATTTATTTCCGGACACCCTGTATATCTCAAAAAGTAAAAAAGTTTACTATTTTTAGTTTGCCTACAAAGTTATGTACTACGTAAATACATTTACCTGGACCTGGACCAACACTATTTGAAGACCTGTGCATAGCGCTGTTTCAAGCGATCGCCACTGGCGCCACACGACGAAATAAATTTACACGGTGCTTTAATTTTAAAACATCATTGTTGCAGAACCTTTTATAAAATAAAAACGCGCAAATGTGTCTGTTACCACGAATTTAATATCCAAAATAAAATAAAATATTTGTTATGTCCCTCCAATTTGACAAGTTCACATGGCATATTTCCATATACATTTTCTTAAGAAAAGCGAGTCTAAAAAGCAAGCAAGAGTATTTGGTACCTTTTTAGTTGTAGTGTAAGAAAGCGTAAATGCATTAGATTTTTCAGTTTCTTCTTTATATGAAGGACTATTATTGGTTCGCTTTAGAGCTATAAACAAAACTTTCTATTTTCATTCTTGCATACGTTGCAAAATACCCTTCCAAAATAATATCTCATACCAATAACCACAGAATACCCCCCTATAACCCATAATAAGTAGCCATTTTTTTCGTCGAGTAGCGCCACCTCAGTCCGTAAACAACAATGAAATATGACGTCACGCTCGGTATAGTGCAGAGCAGAGAACAAGGAAGGGGAGAATATAAACTCGTCGGCGGCGCGTTTGATCTTTGGAAGCCGGTGGTCGCCATGTTGTCTGTTTAGAAAACAGGGCCGTATTTAGAATTTAGTGAAGGGATAGTGTAGGTCTGTACTCAGATATTTTAAATCATTCACTGATAAACACAAAAGAAATCATTCATACTGAAATGATGATTGGAACAGGCAAAAATGTTAATAGGATTTTGAAGGAATATTTTTAATTTAAGGTAGTTAGATAACTGAAATATTTAGTAGGTATGGAAAGGCGATTTTTCTTATCTTATTCCAAAAATTTAATATTTTATTGATCTTAAAATTTGATGACTGCCCGAGCAATATTTTTTAAGCAATCATTTTGAAGAATACAAATGAAAAGCAAAACATAACGTATGGCCTGTTTCCTGTTTATGCAGACTTAATTTAAGGACAGGATTTATGATTTAATTTAACCCTTATTATGTATTCTATTTATCCACATTTGCTTCATGTAAAATTTAGCCCAAAAAACATATTTTTGATTTGAAAGGTTTTTTGTTTTGTTTTTGTGCCTTTTTGTCTTAAATTACATGTAAGTTCGATAATTTTATTTACGAATGACTTAAGATATTAACTTATTCTTAAGTGAAATCGCGTGAACTACACCATGCATTTTCAGTGTTTTAACTTACGATTCTTAAATTAAATCCTTAAATTAAGTCTGCCTTTAGATACTTAGGTGGAAGGTGATGATAATACAGTAAATTGCACCTGAACAGCAACTAATTCCCAGAGATTTCACAATTAATTATCTACCAATGCTCTTTTGGAAAGGAGAAAAACGATAACCTGCAGTTGTAACTTTTGTTCACCCACGCAGCCTTTCGCTGTGCACATAACGCCCCCGCTTTTGTCTCACTCATGATCATAAGACAAAACACTGAACAAAACAACAAATTAACGCCGCCACTGAAGATCTGTTCGCTCGAAACGCTAAACTAGAAGTGACGCCTCTGTCTAAACAAAAAACATGGCTGATATAGGCTGCGCCGCCCAGATGCGCGGACTAGCTCCGCCCCCTTGAGTTTTAATTCTCCCCTTCCTTGTTCTCTGGTGCAGAGCCTACTCCATTTCTCTGGTATAGTGTTGGTCCAGGCTGGACCAGGTCCAGCACACAACAGTGTCAAAAAGTGCGTTTTCCGTCCGCCAGGTGGCTGCATCAACTTCGGCCACTCGTGCTTCGGCGGTCAGGGCAAGAGGGGTGGGGCGGGGGCGGGCGAGGAGCCCCTGGGCGCCCCCACCGCCGCCGACGACGACCCGGCGTTCGTGTTCACCGGACCGAGGAGCTGGCCCCCCCTGGGGGTGCGGGGCCCGCCGCAGCAGCAGCAGCAGCAGCGGCAGCAGGGGCAGGTCGGGGACGCGGAGAGGGCGCTGAGGCAGTGGGTTCGTATCCGAGATCTACCCGTACATTCACCGTTTTAGTAGACATAGGCACGGCTGGGCGGCGCGCCGCCGTGTATTCGGCTAGGTTCGCCAGTCGTTGGCGGGGGGCGGGGCGTGTTTTTTGCTCCGACCGATAAGCGCTGCGGGACTACTGTGTGCTTCCCCCGCCAACGACTGACAAACCTGGCCGGACGCACGGCGACGCGCGGCCTATTATATAAAGTACGGTATGTTTAGAAAGTTCGTCTGCGGACGCTTCGGAAAGTACTATGGTAAAATGCCGTTCTTAAAGTCCGCCGCGATTTTTTTCCCAAGGCCCGCGGAATGGTTTCAGAGAGACAATTTCAATAAACAATTGTTACCCTTCGAGTTTTAATTATCGAACCATATCAATTCGATTTATTTTCGACGCTTTATACAAAAATAGTAAAAGTGGCTTTAAAAATCTACAATATTTATTTCTAACTAACCAAGACCTGTAGAATACGATTCCAGAGAGATAATTTCGATAAACAATTTAGTTTTTGAGTTATGATTTTTTTATGATTAAATTATAAAGTCAAAATATTTTAATTTAATTCAGGCACTTTGTAAAAAAAAGTAAACGTAGCTTTAAAAATCTATAATATTTATTTATAACTAACCAAGACCTGTAGCATACGATTCCAGAGAGATAATTTCGATAAACAATTTAGTTTTTGAGTTATGATTTTTTTATGATTAAATTATAAAGTCAAAATATTTTAATTTAATTCAGGCACTTTGTAAAAAAAATAGTAAACGTAGCTTTAAAAATCTATAATATTTATTTATAACTAACCAAGACCTGTAGCATACGATTCCAGAGAGATAATTTCGATAAACAATTTAGTTTTTGAGTTATGATTTTTTTATGATTAAATTACAAAGTCAAAATATTTTAATTTAATTCAGGCACTTTGTAAAAAATAGTAAACGTAGCTTTAAAAATCTACAATAATTGTTTCTAACTAACCAAGACATGAAGCATACGATTCCAGAGAGATAATTTCGATAAACAATTTAGCTTTTGAGTTATGATTTTTGTATGATTAAATTATACAGTCAAAATATTTTAATTTAATTCAAGCATTTTGTAAAAAAATAGTAAAAGTAGCTTTAAAAATCTACAATATTTATTTGTAACTAACCAAGACCTGTGACCTGTAGCATACAATTCCAAAGAGGTAATTTCGTTAAACAATTTGGTTTTTGAGTTATGATTTTTGTATTATGAAATTTAAAGTCACAATATTTCAATTTATTTTAGGCACTTTGTAAAAAATAGTAAACGTAGCATTAAAAATCTACAATATTTGTTCTAGCTAACCAAGACATGAAGCATACGATTCCAGAGAAATAATTTCGATAAACAATTATATAATTTTTGATGAGTTATGATTCTTTATAATTAAATTATAAAGTCATAATATTTCAATTTATTTCAGGCACTTTGTAAAAAATAGGAAACGTAGCTTTAAAAATCTATAATTTTTAATTTTAACTAACCAAGACCTGTAGCACACGATACCAAAGTGATAATTTCGATAAAGAATGTAATTTTTGAGTTATGATTTCTTGTGATTAAACTCAGAAAGTATTTTTTCAATTCATTTTTGCGCTTTGAAGAAAAATGTAAATGTATACTAAGTATGTAGAAAAAGATGCACAAAAGATCATCTTGATAAATGTTTTAGTTTTGAGGTTTTTTTTTTCTGGAATACATCTAAAGTTAGTTGTGCAAGAGGTCAAAAATAATTCTACTTCATTTCTTGCCTAACTATGCCGAAGTACAATGTATGTAAACTGAGTCTCAAACTTTGATGAATAATTAAAAATGATAAAACTACTACCCCTTATTTAAACTTCATAAATTACGGGATACTGTTAAAACTTCACGAACATGAACTTGTTCATTTAATTATAATAAGTCTGCTTAAGCATTTTTGTGGGAAAGGAAACACTATGTTTCTTCTCTTTGTTTTAGATTTTGAACAACTACAGACGAGAACAGGAAATGAACGACATCTAAGAACTGATTAGGACCTTTTTATTTGAATTCTTACTTTATTTCGAACGGTAATATAACGGAAAAAAACATAGAATATATCTGTATATTTAAAAATATATATATATCTACGGGGCGATTCCAAAATAATGGCCACAACTTAGACTAGACATTGGTTAGGAAACGCCTTGTATTCTTTGTGTAAAATACAGTACCTAGCAATATATCTTGAAAAAGACAGAACATTTTGTGTGCTAAAATTAAGTCATCGATATGTGATCAAAATGTTATATATATAAACTGTTTAAACAGATAAATATAAAAATAATTGGCTGGAGGAAGATATTTTACATACGCATCCTCATTTCCTATGGATAACTTTATTTGCAAAAAGCCATATCTAAAAAAACAATAATGATTTCGAACATTTATTTATTACTTATTGTCCTAAGTGCCACAGATAAGGCAAGTATTTATCTAGAAATCAAGGACGTAATATAATCTAACAAACTGTGGCTAATAGACGTATAGAATTTCCTAAGATACCTATAGTCATCGACCTCCACTGCATTTACGATGTCGAATTGGAAGCTTATCTACGTTTTTTACCATCTGCAATGCCACTATTGCGATAGGAACATCGAATAAAAAAAATTTCGACATAAAAACTCGGCCATTTTCCCGGTAAGTTTTTTCTGTGTAGACGCATCGTTTGCTTGCTCGCTTATAGTGTTGTACAAATAACACAGAAATTCGCTCCCAATAACTTATATTATCTTCGTAAACACTGACAAAATTGTAGATTGTGAACGAATTTCTTATCTTTTTGTTCGCGACTGCACAATAAAATAGTTGGCTGTGAGACGTACCATGGATAGTCTCGAAAAGTCGTAAATGCCCCGACCGTTTTTCGGTGTGATGTTTTTGAAAAATGTTTGACGTTTTTTAGGAGCGACTTCGACAATGTCCTGCAAGTGGTCGAAGTGAAAGATCTGCCGAGCTACGTGGTCGACTTCGAACATGACCTGCCTCTGGCCGATATGACCTCTCTGGGCGATCTGATGTTGTTAGGTAAACAAATTTATTGCCCACTTTATTTCCCGATTTCTAAACGATGTGGCGCAGGTAAAAATGCCGGAAAAGAATGCCAAAGCACGAAGGACGACGATGAAGACCTGACCCGAATTTCGTTGGCATATGAAAGACTGAAAGCGATGCCCAGGATATTGGTAGAAGAACTTGGACCGACTGTACAAATTTTGGACATAAGCAACAATGAATTTTCGTAAGAAACTTTTCGTTTACTGCTGAAATTGAGTTGTGATTTTTTTGTGATAACTTTCTAGCAAGCTTGCAAACTAAATTGAAGCGATAATAAAGAGAGAAGTTTGGTTCAAAATCGAAAATAATGATTAAAGTTGTGATTTTCATTTGTGACAACCGCGGCCTACCGAATTTACAAGTTTTGAACATAAGCATCAATGAATTTTCGTAAGAAACATTTCATATACTGCTGAAATTGAGTTATTGTGATTTTTTGTGATAACTTTCTAGCAAGCTTGCAAACTAAATTGAAGTGATAAAGAGAGAAGTTTGGTTCAATATCGAAAATAATGATTAAAGTTGTGATTTTTATTTGTGACAACCGCGGCCTACCGAATTTACAAATTTTGGACATAAGCAACAATGAATTTTCGTAAGAAACTTTTCATTTACTGCTAAAATTGACTTGTGATTTTTTTGTGTTAACTTATCCAGCAAACCTGTAAACTAAATTGAAGCGATAAAGAGAGAAGTTTGGTTCAAAATCGAAACTAATGATTTGAGTTGTGATTTTTATTTGTGACAACCGTGGCCTACCGAATTTACAAGTTTTGAACATAAGCATCAATGAATTTTCGTAAGAAACATTTCATATACTGCTGAAATTGAGTTATTGTGATTTTTTGTGATAACTTTCTAGCAAGCTTGCAAACTAAATTGAAGTGATAAAGAGAGAAGTTTGGTTCAAAATCGAAAATAATGATTAAAGTTGTGATTTTTATTTGTGACAACCGCGGCCTACCGAATTTACAAATTTTGGACATAAGCAACAATGAATTTTCGTAAGAAACTTTTCATTTACTGCTAAAATTGACTTGTGATTTTTTTGTGTTAACTTATCCAGCAAACCTGTAAACTAAATTGAAGCGATAGAGAAGTTTGGTTCAAAATCGAAAATAATGATTAAAGTTGTGATTTTTATTTGTGACAACCGCGGCCTACCGAATTTACAAATTTTGGACATAAGCAACAATGAATTTTCGTAAGAAACTTTTCATTTACTGCTGAAATTGAGTTGTGATTTCTTTGTGTTAACTTATCCAGCAAACCTGTAAACTAAATTGAAGCGATAAAGAGAGAAGTTTGGTTCAAAATCGAAAATAATGATTTGAGTTGTGATTTTTTTGTGATAATCACAGCCTACCGAATTTTGAGCCATTGAAAAAATGTAGAAAGTCAAAGTCACCAATATAATTATGATGTAGGATACATTAATTTGACATGGATATTAAATTTTGAGTTTGGGATTTTTTGTGATATTATAAAAATTGATTTTTAAGCTTAGATCAATTCACTCGAACCTGTAATAGATTTCTTACTCGGTAGAAACTTGGACTTTCTGATCGAATTCAAGCAACTCACCAGCCTGATCTGCGACAGGAACAACATAACCTCACAGACCCGTATGCCCCACATGCCAAAATTGGAACTATTATGGATGAACCACTGCAAAGTATAACCCAACCTATTTTCCTAAATATACTTTTGCGTCACCCTTTGCGCTTCCAGATCAAGGAGATCCACCTGTGGGCCAAGAAACTGCGCCTCTCTTGTCCCAACCTCCGGTATCTGTCGCTGATGGGCAACCCTGCGGCGCCATCTTACCTCAACGGCGGCAACCTGTACGAATATCTCCAATACAGGTAGACATATCGCTGGTTTCCAACAAAACTGACATAACTCAAAATCTACAAATTTCCAGTATCGACAATTAAATATATTTAAAAATGGATAGTGTTAGAAACTCTGATTTTTATTCCGGATAAGTAAAAATTTTTTTTTAGTATAAAGATATAAGGATTATTTTCCGTAAAAAAGAAGTTTAGTAAATTTTGAATACAATGTAAAAAATACAAAAATACAAAAAAAAAATTGAAATGTGACGGTTTTCCTCAAAAATCAAAAACAAAATTAGGGTTTATTTTGAATTAAAATAACTGACACAAATCAAAATGTGCCGATATTCCTCAAAATATTTGCACACTTTAGTTGACACTTTTTGTTTTGATACGGTTTTGCACGAAATTGTCCGAGGTAACCTCTACAACGATCAAAGCACAACTGAGATGAGTCAGTATTGCCTGTAATTTCAAGTAATGACATTTGGCTACAGTGGCGCTCTGCGGAAATTAGCTGCATTTAATTTGTGACGATTTTTCTGGTAATAATCCAGCATATTTAAAAGCCAATAGTTTAAAAATTAAAAAAATGGTATTTTTTGAGTTGTGCCGGTTTTGTCGGAAACCAGCGATATATGGATATGGAGCGCCCTTTTACTATTTAATAACAAAAGTCGTCGACTAATACGCATTTTTTGCGTAATTTCAGTTTAAAAATGTTCTACTTAATGGCAAATCGACGATTTGTCCTAAAATGTGTTCCTCGCAGGTTGTTTGTGATTTCGCTGTTCCCCAAACTGTCGCACTTCGACGATTCGGCGGTGACAGACAGACAGAGGCAGGAAGCGGAAGTGGAGTTCCACAGGCAGCTGGTGTTTCCCGGAAGATATTTGCAGGAGTACTTCCGGGACTTTTCCGGGAAACTGTCGGATTTCTTGACGATGAGGAGTTGCGACGAACAGCGGAACGTCGTAATTTAAAAGTTCGTATATATCCCACATTTTATATTTGATAAAATACATTTTACCATTGCGGGCTGTTTCATTATGGAGGTGCACAACCTGGCAACGCCGCGAGCGGGTAGCTCCATCTATTGGAAAACTCTAAACCATGCCGTAATTTGTACGGGGTGGTCAATTTTAAATGCGCACTTTACAGCTTGTAAAAAAAGTTCAAGTTGTTATGTTGGCTACCAATAATTTATCTTATACTATAAACGATATATATTATTAGAATATTGCAGTTAGATTTCTTTCCAAAACCCCTGCACACTATTTCAAAATATCTGTCTCTTATAAATACGATTTCGTGGAATTTCAATTTTTTAATTTATACACATAAAATTACAAGATGAATATTTGCTTTTAGTAGAGTTGAAAGTAGAAAGCAAAATTGTTTTTCCTTTAGTGGTTTAGAGCCAGGTTTACTTTTCATAACCGATTTATTTAAAGCCTGTTGAAAGTGTGAAAAAAAAAACAACAAGCGAAATACCTATGTTCTCTAATTGCACTGAAAATTTGGCTAATATCCAAACGCTGTTTTCTTCATATGAATATGATCGCGAATTCTTGACCGCTAACACGGAATATAAGACAACATCCACTTTTTCGAATATGAAGTGGCAAGCTAATGCAATTCTTTTACATTCAAGAAAGCCATATAATGACAGTTACGCTAAATACGCACTTGGTACGAGCTGGGGCCTTCCTATAATAGCTTACCAAAAATAATGCATAATTTATATAGGTAGGTACTTACAATTATGCCCATATGCTTCCCAGACAACACAATAATATTGAAATATTTTATACATATTTTCAGAGAAACATGAAAATATTAATAAAATATTCCTATATTACCTACCCAGTTAATGTTTTTTAAATGTTTTCTAAATTATAAGAGTGGATCAACTATAAGGTTGTTAAAATATTTTTAAAACGTTGAATAAAATATTTTAAAATTATTTTTAAAATATTATCATCCATTTTATATCAACCTAGATATAATACCTAGTTGCTGCAATCAGGGATTAGGGTCGTAATAATTTTTTGCAATTATTATGTAATATGTAAGGACTCCTTACTGTGGCCTTAGGCCCTATAGGGACTAAACGGCTAAGCTACCGGATATACGGATAAGGGCATAAAACTACATTATAGTATCATGGATGTGGGTTCCATCGGGTAGGTGGTATTTATCCCAGTTGATATTAGTCAGTAGCGGTGAGATGTAGGAGACTTCGGCACTTCGGCGTAACATTTAAATGAGTGTTTTAATAATATTTCTTATAATATTTATAAAATATTATAAAACAGGTTTTGAGAAATATTACTATAATATTTTATAAATGTTGCAAAATTTTCAAGTACTTTGGAATTATTTTTAAATATTTATAAAATATTTTGTCCGAATATTTATAAAATGTGAGTAACAATATTTTAGCAAAACATTTTCGTCATATTATATAAATATTGTAATTTTTCTGAATCTTTGGAATCACTTAAAAATATTTTTAAAATATTTTGTGTTGTCTGGGATATGAATATGTCATCTAGGTACTTAATCCAGTTTTTTTAGGATGTGAAAATTCGGGGCACTAAAATATTCCAGCATACAGCTCTTAGATAAAAAAGGTGTGTATGGTATATGCCAACAGAGTCACCCAGTTGAATTTTATTTGATATTTCGAGCGAGGGAACAAAGAAATAGTTAGATAACATCTAAAAAAGCGCGCAAATAAGAGAGAATAAATTAGTCAGTTCGCGCGCAATTGCCTAGGACGGACGAGTTTCGTCTCTATGTCGTTCAATTTGTTAGTTTTCGGGAGTACAAAAGGCACAAACATTCATGCCGAGTATTAAGAATACACTGTGATTCATGCAGCTATTGAAATTGCGTCATATGAGCCAGGAGACTATGCAGGCGAGTTTTAGATATTATGCCCAAGTTCTTAAACGTTGTGAACTTTTTGTCGATGCTATCGAAGTTTCGAAAGCACAAAAATCTAATAGCTTTCAACCAAAATATAATTCGTGGGCTAGGTATCTTTAATAGGTATTTAAATATGTAAAAAACGAACTGTGTAGTAGGCCCGCCAAAGCTTAATAATTTGTAACTTTATTGCCTCTCCTTAAACTATATCGCTGTTCTAATTTTATGATTTTTACATTTTGTTTGAAAAACTCGTAAGGAACGGCATTCTGGTCTAAGCAAATCGGGCGTAGGTGGAAGATTAAAAATGAGCGCCAATTTTGTTAATTTAATTTGTAAATAAAACCGCGCATTTTTTTAGGGAAAATCTTATAAAAGAAAGCTTATTATCCTTATTGTAGTATTAAAACAGTAAATTATAAAAAAACTGAATCCAAATAGGTATTACCTCTTTTTGTTTTCAAGTATTGGATTTGTTCTAAAAAAATATGACCTTTTGACTAAATAAAGCCCTATTAAAGATTTTCCACCAAAAATTGCATATCTTATAAAACTAAAATTCCGTTTATTCCACATCGTCCCTTTGAAAATTCAAATTTAAATAGTTTTACCGCTAAAATACAACCAACACACTTCTTTATAAACCGACATGTCCCTAAACTCGCTTCCCTCCGCGAGGAAAAAAAATCGACTAGAAACTCGTCGAAACCGCCGACTTTCGCTTCATTTCCCACCGTTCTAGGCGCATTTTCATTCCTCTAACAATTTTCGCCTCAGAGCAAAAAACCGAGACTTCAATAGAAACCGAAGAGAAATCCGAAAAATCGCTGAATGTACTGCATCTCTAGCCTAAATATTTTTCCTCTGGCCCGGAATTTTCGTGTCGTGTGAGACGGGCTTTTGACGGACCGAACTTTGAGCGCTTCGGGGGATTTTTGTTCGCCGGATTTTGTAGTGGTAAGGGACAGACCTAACTTTGCTTCTCTGTGGTACTGTGGTGAATAACATAACCTAACATTATTAACCTATAAATGTTCCAATTTTTAATTAGATTTTTGGAGTTTCTCCGCTTATTTTCGTATAATTGCGGACGAAAATATGGGAAAATGTCACTCACTTTCGACACAGAACCTTATATTAATAAAAAATTTTTTTAGTTAAACAAAGAAAGAAAAGCGGGTGGTCCTAACTGTTTCGACTTCAAACTCCAAATTCATGCCTGGTTCCTGGTTCAGAATTAATAATGTAAATGTAGTCATGTATGTATAGAACAAAAGAGACTTGAGCAGTGTGCCGCCAATTAATTTTTTGGATCTGCTATAACACGCGCCTGCCGCTGCTCACACTACACCTGGCTTCTCGCTCTTCTTTGGTGTCTCACACATTAAACCTCACGTCAATAATTAAAGACATAATAAAATATGTAATTTTCACATACTTCCTATTTCCCAATTAAAAACAGTTTATTTAATTCATTCATTCATTATTATTATTATTATTAATTAAAAAGGGGAAAAAGCTATTAGCTAGATTTGAACTGAGACATTCGTAAAGGTGCAATAATTAAAAATAAATCCAAAATGAGAGTTCAGCTAAATAGGCACTTGGTGGAAGCTGCGAAAATTCACTTGGGGCCCAAGTTAGGTGCTTAGGCACCACGAAAATACATTTGGAACTAGATAAATTTGTCGATATTCCCTAAATTCAAAAGAAACAAGGACGCCGGTATGGCAGTAGTTGAATATGTGGAAGTTTCAGAAATTATTTTGCGGCATAGTAGATGAGCATGTAATAGTGTGTGTGGCTGTATTTTTAATTTTACCAAAAGTCGGAAGACACTAAAATTCATCTATGCTTATAGCTACTCTCTGGGGTCTTCATAGCATGCCAAAAACAATAAATATTAATTTTAGATGCTTCCAATTAGTGCCCATATGCTTAAATGTCGTATAATCATCTTTGTTAAGTTTTTTGAAAATTCGTGGGTATTATTAATACCCAAATTAGACAATACCTACTCAATGCTCTGAATTTTCAACAATTACTTAATGCCCTCCCTCTCAAGAATATTTCTGCAGCTATTATCAATTTTTTTTCATTCGTTTCTTTGCAGAATTTAAAAAAAAACGTCATTCTGGCACTCTATAGCAAATCGTAGCGCTACGTGTAAAGGCCGGTCCACACGCTATGATGTATCCTACGATTTGCATGCGCAAGTAAATAGTTACAGATAAATCGTTACAAATTCAGTGCGTCCACATTATAACAACTTATCGTAGTAAAGCTGCAATTTTCGCTTGATACAATAATCATGGAGGAAGGGTTTTTGGAGTATTTTGTCGTTTTGTTTAAATGCTAAACGGAAGAGGGAAATCAGGAAACGTTTAAATAGAACTAGATGGCCTAAGGCATGGTTATTGAAACAAAGTCTATTTTACCATTGAATTCTATTATAAAATTATGCGAAACGGTAGACATATTTTGTAACAAATTTAAAATAAATCAGTTATTGTTTTAGTTTTAATTAATTTAATAATTTCCGGACTAAAAATAGGTAGGAGTCAGCTACTGTCGCACCTAAAAACTGTTCAAATCTCGCACAAGCGTACACACGTTACGATTTGCATGCGCAAATCTCCCAAATCTACGCTTTTCGGCTCAGACTTTCAACTCCGACGTCCAACTTTGCACAGTTCTAAATTTTGTGCAAATCTGCTGTCCACACGCAACGATTTATCTGTAACGATTTACTTGCGCATGCAATTCGTACGATACATCGTTGCGTGTGGACCGGCCTTAAGGTTAAAACATTTATAATGCTGGTGTGTATTAATTGCTGGGTGAGTTCTTGATGGTATTTCTGTAGCGAAGCCAATTCACATCTTTTCAAATAAAAATAAAAATTATGTAAGCTATATATATACCTACTATATTATTATTTCTGATTTCTAGGTAGATAGAAGTTTTGAGGCGTTGTTTAGTTTAAAAAAAATAAAATTCTATTAAAAAATTGTTGCACAACACCGCTCCGAGCAGTGAAACGCTCAAAACTTCGACCAATTCGAATCTGATGATTGAAACTTTTGATTAGACTCGGAAATATTGAAAGAAGATATAATATGTGCCTTGTGCATCTCGTTGTCGCATTTTAAACGTATAAAGCTATTTTCTGTATTTATATTTTTGCGGGATTTGAAATCGTGCATGCATAATTTCCGACATTCTACCGTAAATATCTGGGTATCCCCTTTATACTTTTGATTTTATTTATTCTCGATTTTTGGCGGCGTGTCAGTTTTAAAAATTCGGCCCGCCGCCACTGGGCAGGTCCCTCCTCGGATTGGTCGAGCCGGTCACGTGGGGCGACGCCACGTTGACGCCGGTCGCCGGTCCGTCCTTTTCTCGTCCACGTGCGATTCCGGTGGTAACGGCTGCGACTTGTTGGTGAAATTTCCAACGGAAAAAACAGACGCCCAGGTATGAAACTGCTCGCATTTTGTAGCCAAGGGTTTAATTTCGGTGTGGGAATGGGGGCAGCGCGGGGGGCGATGTATTTTTCGCGAAAACTTCGAAAGAAAATCGTCTTTTACCGGCCCCCAAGCGGGCGAGTCCATTTTGATTTCGGGGCGGGGACGCCTGCCGCGGCGTGGGTTGGTAACAGTGGAAAATGACAGTCGCCTGCGCCTGCCTTGATTTTCTTCAATGTTTTGATTTGGGGCCTTGAATTTTTTTTGAAATTTGTATTATTTTTCAGAAAATGTCGGAGAATGGAGTTAGGAAACGCACGCCAGGACGAATTACAAAAAAAAAACGGAGGTGTCTTTACCTATTTGGTGGTGCCGTGAAGAAAACTGCCTTTACAAAGTAAACATTCATCGGATAAGGGTGAATAGTTGAGGATCGAACTGCGATATTTCTACGTATCTGGTCGTTGGAAATGGATGATTTTCTCTCATATTTTCCCAGACAACAACCAGAAGCGAGCGAGCAACTTCTGTGGAAGTTTGACACTTTACAATGTAAGTTCTAGAAGCTGTTTAAATTACCCGTGATATTTTTGGGCTTTGTTAAACTTGTAAACTTTTTCTCACAGACTTGCTGTTTACCGATGGAAGCACCATGGTACATGGTCACCAATTTCGCCACCAACTGCATTTAATATCTGCGATATGGCCCTAGAACTTTTGCTGGCAATCCTGTGTGGGACGTGGAACCTATATATGGACCAGCCGGCCTTTGCTGGATATTACAAAGTAAGTTAAGAAGCCTTTATATTTTTTGTATTAGCTTTTTGAGTGTTTGTTGAGAGTTGCGGCTGTAGTGCTAAAATGTTGTAGACGCCTGTGCCTGTTTTTTCCAAATGCTTGCCGAGCCTTCTTTTTTGCCGTTTGCTGCTAATTGTGATGCTTGAAGCTTGGCGACGCTTTGAAAAGTGGTCGCCGTGACCGATGTACCTTCTCCAGCTCGCTGCGGAAAATATGGTGAGTGATTTTTTTCTTTTTTTATAAATAAAGATTTATTTGTCAAGTGTTTTCGTTGTTATTTTTTACCATATGTTTCTAAGGGGCTCGAGTATGTTGGGGTGTCTTGACGGGGCTGTTTAGGCAGATGGGGTGCGATTATTTTTGCTAGGAGTTTCTTGGAGGTTGCCCCCAGCTTGTCCATATGCGATACTGGGTGTTTAAAATATAACTTAAAAAATAAACTGTTTTTTATCGACTTTGGTACTTTGGGGTGCCGGGGGCCGTTTAGGCAAATGAGGTGCGATTATTTGTGCTAGGAAGATTCTTTGGGGTTGTCCCCAGCTTGTCCATAGGCTGTAGTGGGTGTTTGAAAATTAACTTTGAAAATAAACTGTTTTTTACGTTGGTTTTTTTTATTGACTCTGGTACTTTGGGGTGCCAAGGGCCGTTTAGGCAAATGGGGTGCGATTATTTCTGCTAGGAAGTTTCTTGGGGGTTGTCCCCTGCTTATCCATATGCCATACTGGGTGTTTAAAAATTAACTTAGAAAATAAACTGTTTTTTTAACGACTTTGGTTCTTTGGGGTGCCGGGGGTTATTTAGGCAAATGAGGTGCGATTATTTTTGCTAGGAAGTTTCTTTGGGGTTGTCTCCAGCTTTTCTATAGGCTGTACTGGGTGTTTGAAAATTAACTTTGAAAATAAACTGTTTTTTACGTTGGTTTTTTTTATTGACTGGTACTTTGCGGTGCCAAGGGCCGTTTAGGCAAATGGGGTGCGATTATTTCTGCTAGGAAGTTTCTTGGGGGTTGTCCCCTGCTTATCCATATGCCATACTGGGTGTTTAAAAATTAACTTAGAAAATAAACTGTTTTTTTTTAACGACTTTGGTTCTTTGGGGTGCCGGGGGTCATTTAGGCAAATGGGGTAAGATTATATTTGCTAGGAAGTTTCTTTGGGGTTGTCTCCAGCTTTTCCATAGGCTGTACTGGGTGTTTGAAAATAAACCGTTTTTATGTTGGTTTTTTATTGACTCTGGTACTTTGGGGTGCCGGGGGCTGTTTAGACAAATGTGGTGCGATTATTTTTTGCTAGGAAGGTTCCTGGGGGTTGTCTTTAGCTTATCCATATGCCATACTGGGTGTTTGAAAATTAATTTTGACAATAGTCTTATAAACCTATTTTATTTGTGATTGTCAGGCCTGACTGACGTAGTCTGTTAATTTTTAGGATGTCATCAAGAAATGATGGAAACTAGATTGGATTTTAAGGACATACTGAAATTTTGGACTAATTGAGTAATCAGTGCTGATGGACTTGTCTGCTAGCAGCTACGTTTTTTAAATGTAAGTTTAATTTTGGTTTGTGATGTGACGTCTCTTCTAAAGTATTCGTTGTCCTGTTTGGTCTCCAACTTTAACATTTGTTGCAGATGTGCCGGCTGCTCATGAACTTTTCTGTCGGAAGCGGCTCGACGATTTCCAAAGAGTCCATCGGCGGAGAAACGTTGATTGGCCGCACCTCGATGCTTTCCACACGTTAAGAGCTGCCCGCAGCCCCGGCGACGCATCGGGGGAGAAGAGGTGAGTGAGAAACTTTACATTTATTCCAATAAAGATATGAATGCGTTTGGTTTTTGAATATTTTTTATGATGCAATGATTTCTTAAAACAACAATCTCTCCCAGGGGACCGTCGATCGTACTAATTTCGAACAAAATCGGGAAAGTCATTTAGAAAATTTTTAGTTTCTTACATTTGTACTTCAAAAGATATGCGTTTCTTTTTTTGAGCAATCAGCTGTCCTAAATAACTATTTTGTAAACACTTAGCGAATTCTTTTGGAAATAGTTGGTGGTTCTGAAAAGAACCTTTTGTTTGTGCGGGTTGCTTCGTCTTCTTTCTGGCAGTCGGGGACTTCCCTGTCGCGGTATCTTGGCAATAATTGCGACATTTCTGTGCGCCCATCTGTAAGAGATAAAAGAATATATTCAGAAAACATTCTCCACATAAATCAGCATAGGAACAGAATTCGTATATCGTTGTCTCACGGAACTTTTCGGTTTTCAGGACGGTGCAGTGGAAATGACGGAACGGAAGGAGGATCGGATCTTGCCGAAGACTCAATGTGGAATAAGCCGAACCCGCCTGCCTACCTCCTGCTCGCACTTGGGGCATTTAAAGCGGGAGTCGTACTGGGAAGGAGGGAATCGAGGGATAAAGTAAATTGGGATAGAAAGGGGAGTACCGGCTCGGTACCTCGGTGAGTCAGAGATGGATGTGCGTGTGAGTGCGGGGCTTGCCGTCTGCGGTTGTTGGGGGCGCCGCTGGGCCTTTGGGGATTTTTTGCGTGTGGTTTGTCGGGGGTTCAAAATGAAACAGTGGGTTGGAATAGTCGGACGGGGCGGTTCCCGTCAAAGAAGGGGTTTCGATTAGTTTCTTTACAGCCCCATTTTGTTTGACCTTTTCTCTTTGGGGAATTAATGGGAATAATTATAAATGAGCCTTTAGCGCTGGTCCGATGTCGGCCTAATGCGAAATTTACTTGCTAATATATCGGTGATGTACAGACTTATCATCGCAGCTTAAAAACGACATTCCTTACATAGTTTCAAAACATTTTCACTTCGAGTCGACGGCAAAGTTGCATTTTCGCATTAGGCCCAATGCCGTTTTCTTTTATTTGGTGCAAAAAGTCCGAGTGTTTTCTGAATAAGCTTTTTGCACCAACCAAACAGGTCCTTGGCCACACGACGGCCCAGAAGAAAGAAGAAATAACAAAATGAACGAGTACCTTTGGCGTTTTATTCTTTTCGTCCATGTATAACGAAGAAGACGTTCTTTTATTGCAATTGCCAAAGCCAAGTAGTGCCATTTCGATTGATATTTGTCTAACATTAACTTTTTTAATGTCATTTTTCTATTATCTCTGCATTCTCCCTCTTATATTTCGTCACTGATTATCATTTTCAGCGATTGAACAATGGTTGTTATGAAGATTATTACTCAAGATCTACTCCCCGATCTAATTCAAAGTAATAAAAGAATAAATTGTCGGTAGCAGAAAAAATTTTATACGCATTACACGATGCGTATGCTCTTGGCAAAAAGTGCACTTAGACAATTTGTTATGTAAATAATTATTGCCAAGAAAGTTATAAGAATTGAAATGCGAGTTCAACTTCCACATAGAAAAGAAACTTGATTGGCAATTGCAATAATTGAAAACAGAAACAGGTTGGTATTTTGTATTTTTGTGATGAATTTAAATGTTTGCGCGAAGGCTCATCAGTTTGTTAAACATTTTGCTTATCAGTGATAACGGTAATCAAAACTGGGGTTTAGAGCAAATAGTTACTTGGTGTTACTTTTCAAACATGTCTTAAATATCTCTTAAACTGTTAACTACTTGTTATAGGCCCACCAAATAACGAATCGGTACATAGAAAATTCCAACTCGCTTGGGGATCGACAAACTACAGAAAATTCCCAAAGCTCTCGGTGAACTGTCGTCTTGCTTTTGAAAATTGTTCCATGTCTCGTCATGCGGATTTATTTCAATTAGAATTTGCAGACCTTTAATTCCGGATTGCCACCCCTCCTCTCTCAGCCTCGTCCCTCGAGGAATCCATTTGGTTTTCTGGAGGCCGCGACTGACTGATGAAGGGCGACACTCCAGAAACGGGGGCCCACATCGGCCCAAATATTTTCTCCAACAAAAATCATCACGTAAAAGCCGTTTCATCTAATTACTAATTTTTAGTTTATAAAAGCATTTAGCAATAGTCTACATTTTTATTTACAATTGACATTTTCTCTGTATTTTTGCTACTTGTGTTAAAAAAACACGAACATATAATTAATTGCTGTCTCTACAACATAACAAAACAAAAGCTAAATAAACTACATTATTTGCTGAAATGGCTTTTAAACGCCACTGCTGTTTGCTTTGTGCTATTGAGGAAAAACCTTTTTGGGAAACCGACAAAACTTAATTCACTTACTGCCATTTAGTTTGCCAACTCACACTTATAATTTTTAGACTTCACGTAAATCATAAAAATAATAATAATAACAATCTCTCATCTTGTTACTTTTAGTGTCATTCTAAACGGTGGTAGCGCCAAAGTTTTAAATTTAGGAATAACTTGTAATTTATTTCCACTTTGTTCATTTGCACGTGTCGTCGGCTTCCCAACGGTTTCTTTGGGAATAATTTGGGGCGTGTGCGCCTCGAAAGTAGAACAGCAACGTGGCAATTTTCAAGCAAGACCGCAATCGCAGACCAAGCCCATTGTTGAATGGAGGCTTTGTTTATTTTTGGCGTACCTTGTGTTTGAGCAACATGGCGATTTTGTTTTCCACTCAACTTCTCTTAATGACAATTATTTTCAAATGGTTTATGAACAACATGCCGGTGTGAAACAAAAAATATTAACAACTTAACTTATTTGAGTACAGACTGTCTTCTGTTTCCATATCAATGCCTTGCCTCCATCAGCTTCGCCCCTCGCAGGGGGGTGAGCCATGGTTAACTGATGAAGGGCAACGGTACAGAAACAGGGGGCTTGCTTCAGTCTAGCCACAAAGAAACTCGGCAACATTGATATTTGTATTCATAATGTCAGTTTTGATCTTTGATACCTACTCTATCTATGTTTTAATTTAAATGCCAAATCATCTCTGCAAATTTCGGGGCCCGTCGGTGACAGGTCTTAGTCGAATGTCTAACGACAGAGTCGCGCGACTCGGCTCGTTCGGGGACAGATTGGAGCGGTCTTCGGTGAGCCTCGTCTCCTCGAAGAGTTGCGACCCCCGGTTAACTGCTGAAGGCTTGCTCCGGCCTGGTCACGAACAAATCGGTCGAACGGCTTCGTACGTTTAGTCATGGGGCTCAGATCGGTGATCGGAAGATGCCGACATTTGCCTTGTGTGTTTTGTTTCCTTATTTGCTTTAACGTATAAGTTTTTTTTTTATTTGCATTAAGAGATAAACATTTAAAAGTTGCTTCAAGGTTGCCAAAGGTAAATAAAGCCTCGCGGTTCCATCGATTTCGATCTAATCTGTGCGCCAGCCTGTGCCTTATTGCCAACGATTTGGCTTACGTCAAGTAGTCGCAAGTTGCTTTCCTCTAAAATTCCTAGTTAATAATTCCATCCCTCCATAGTTTGAACTTTGAAAATTAATTTTCCTTTTCACCTACAGCTTTTTTTCTTAGAATCAACATAAAGATCTGTTTCAATAGGTTTTGAAGAGATTGGGAATTTATCTAGTTACCATTTTGTCATTGTTATTTTTGATCACAGAAAGTTTTTATGTGGCATCTTCAGATATACTACCAAACCAACCCAAACAATACATTATATACGACAATATTTAGACAAGAAATCAGATCTGATGTGTCGCTTGAAAAAAACAACGTACCTAAAATGTATTTCTTCTTCTTCTCACATAAAAAATTACCAGAAAATTTAGGTAGGTAATTGTTTTTGCAAACAATACATCAGATTTGGCTGCTTTTCTTGTCCAATTATGCGCAAGATACTTGTATAATGTATGCATAACATGGTTTTTAAAATAAAACACCAACAAACATTCTTCAGTTGGTTATTCAATGCCATGTCTGAAAATACAATTCCTCCTATTTTTATTTACAGTTAGTCCTTTTTCTTCATTTTCACCACTAAATGTTGAACAAAAACAAACTAATGCTTTTGACAGATGTTATTCAGATTTTCAAAGTAAATTCTGCAAACAACCTAATGAAACAAAAATTACCCGGAAATTTAAAGTTTACAAAATCTATTGAAAACACTTTTAAAGGCAAACTTGGCAGTGGCCAGCGCACGGAGCGGATGAAATTGTTGGAACCCTCGTTCCAATCATATGTGTTCCACCCTGCGGGCAGAAACGCGGTATAAAGGCTGCTCAAATGTCCCACTATTGACAGTTAAATAATAGTCTCGTGCAGATTTTGGTGGCTCTCGGCGACTGGCCTGAGTCGAATGTCGTAACGACTGGGTCGCCCGACTCGGACCGTTCGGGGACAGATTAGGGCGGTCTAACGTTTCCATCTTCGGTTAGCCCTCGTGCCCCTGCAGGGGGTGCGTATCCTGGCTAACTGATGAAGGCCGAAGGCCCGGAAACGGGGGCTTGCCTCAGCCTGGTCACGAACATACGAGTGGAGCGGCTTAGTTCGTTACTCATGGGGCTCGGATCGGTAACTGAGAGATACTAACATTTGTTCTAATTTCAAAATGTCAAAAATTATTTTTTTCTTTAAACTGTTTAGTCGTCACTCATTATGGTGGTGCTGTTGATTTAGAGCCGAGTATGCTTTTATACCTAAGATTTCTGTTTTCCGCACTGCACAAAACTGTTTGCATCATCCGAGAAAAATTGTTAATCTAACTCATGAGGCATCGTCCGTCAGTGGACGTGTTGCGACCGGGTGAAACCCAGTTGAGCATTGATGCTGGTGGAGGGGGCTTCATGGGGGGGGGGGGCAGCCCAAGTTCAACTTACGAATAAATTACGCTCAAATTTTCATTGCAATTATGTTTTGCGATGCAATATTTTTGTGCAGAGCGTTGCGTTGGTAGGGTAGCGATAGTCTCAAATCGATGCAACTTCTTTAACCAAAATCTTGTAAAATTGTCAATTTTTTAGTTGCATTTAAAAGAAAACATCGATTTTCAGACCATTGATATTGTGTGGTGATTAATCCAAAGCCAAAGAAGGCTATTCGGAAAGCTGGGATTTTCAAAACGTTCTTGTTTAAGAATATCTGTTTTTTTGTCAGAAACTTGAACCTTCCTCCAAAAACCTTGTATAAACTTAACTGTTCCAATATTTCCCAAGAGGGGCCTTATTTTCGAGTTCTTTTCTGAACAATGGGGCCCAGTAAATAATATTGGTTGCTATTAATAACTGTTTATTTTCTACCTTAGATGAAAAACGGGCAGTTTTGAAAATCCAACTTTTCCGACTAATTTTATGGGGTTTAAGAAACCAGTTTGCAATGGTAGAATATGTTTTCTATTTCAAGCCATTGCATTTTTTAGGAACCGTGCTCGGTTTTTTCTTTTCAAAGTTTGGCCCATTGGGCTCCTTTCTCCTTCGACAATACTTACCGTATGCACAGACTCCACTTATGTATGTGTTTCTTGAGCTCCTCGCATCACCACACACGCACTAGCTTTCGCGAACTTACTGTAGGGTGGACACTTTGATTGAAACGTGGTGTGCCTGCCTGCCCTCTCTGTTGGCCCTTGCCCGCCCGTTGCTTCGATGCCTGCTGCCTCTTTTGGCGCGGGGATGGGAGCGTAGGCGGGCGAGGGCGGCCCCCTCGACTCTGCGCCTCTCTGCTCCGGTCGCTTGGCTCCCCTCGTAGTCCCCTTTCGGGGGCAGAGTCCTCCCGGGGGATACTTGGTATCGCCCGGGAGATATGCACTCGGCCTCCTGTCTGCGGGACGGGGCCGAACTCGTCCTAGCCAGCCGAGTTCCAGGAGAGCGGTACTGATGCTAGGACGGGGGAGGCAAAGGGGGAAACCACCCGACCGAGTTGATGGGGCGTGGGCGAGGAGCGGGCAGGTCCCCTCTCTGCCTTCTCGGCTCTGGCACTGTCCGGGTCGGTTGGCCTCCCACTGTTCCGCTTGCAGGGGCCGAGTCCTCTCGGGGGATACTTGGTATCGCCGGAGAGACGACTCGACGCCTGTGAAAGGGGGAGAGACCGACCGAGACCGGGGAGTGCGGGAGTTGGACCGGAGAGAGGTGGAAGCTGAGAAGGTAGAGAGGAAGGGAGAAACTGCGAAGAGATGTGGAGGGAGAGCGCGAGGGAGAGCAAGCGAAGGGAGGGAAGGAAGCGAGGGGAAAGGGGGAGAAAGCGAGGGGAAGGGAAAAGGCAAGGTAGGTAGGTAGGTGCATTCTTCTACTATGTAATAAAATATACAATAGGTTGGATGATTACTTTTATTATGTAATAAAATCTACAATACTTCTACTTCACTTGTTTCCTTTCTTTCTTCTTCCTCTTCCTCCTCCTGGCACGCTCTTCCTCCCCCCCCCCCCCCTCCCTCCTCTCCTTCTCTCCCCCCCCCCCCCTCCCTCCCCCTTTCTCTCCTCCCTCTCCCTGCCTCCTCTCCCCCCCTCTCCCTGCCTCCTCTCCCCTCTCAGCTTCCGCCTCTCTCCGGTCCAACTCCCGCACTCTCCGGTCTCGGTTGGTCTCTCCCCCTTTTCCGCCGACAGGCGTCGAGTCGTCTCTCCGGCGATACCAAGTATCCCCCGAGAGGACTCGGCCCCTGCAAGCGGAACAGTGGGAGGCCAACCGACCCGGACAGTGCCAGAGCCGAGAGGGGACCTGCCCGCTCCTCGCCCACGCCCCATCGACTCGGTCGGGTGGTTTCCCCCTTTGCCTCCCCCGTCCTAGCATCAGTACCGCTCTCCTGGAACTCGGCTGGCTAGGACGAGTTCGGCCCCGTCCCGCAGACAGGAGGCCGAGTGCATATCTCCCGGGCGATACCAAGTATCCCCCGGGAGGACTCTGCCCCCGAAAGGGGACTACGAGGGGAGCCAAGCGACCGGAGCAGAGAGGCGCAGAGTCGAGGGGGCCGCCCTCGCCCGCCTACGCTCCCATCCCCGCGCCAAAAGAGGCAGCAGGCATCGAAGCAACGGGCGGGCAAGGGCCAACAGAGAGGGCAGGCAGGCACACCACGTTTCAATCAAAGTGTCCACCCTACAGTAAGTTCGCGAAAGCTAGTGCGTGTGTGGTGATGCGAGGAGCTCAAGAAACACATACATAAGTGGAGTCTGTGCATACGGTAAGTATTGTCGAAGGAGAAAGGAGCCCAATGGGCCAAACTTTGAAAAGAAAAAACCGAGCACGGTTCCTAAAAAATGCAATGGCTTGAAATAGAAAACATATTCTACCATTGCAAACTGGTTTCTTAAACCCCATAAAATTAGTCGGAAAAGTTGGATTTTCAAAACTGCCTGTTTTTCTTTTAAGAAAAATAAATGGTTACCAATATTGACCAATTACTTAGGGAGGGGGAGGGCCTTTATTGCTCAAAGAGCCAACTCCTGGAAGATATTTAAAAGAAGACAAAGTTTTTGGAAGATAATTTAAGCAATCAGAAATCTTCTTTCTCAATCTAAAACATTTTGAAAATCTCAGCTTTCCGCATAGCCATCTTCGGCGATGAGTCACCACACGATAGCGATGGTCCCAAAATTGATGTTTCCTTTAAACGCAAATAAGAAATCTTGTAACAATGTTACAAAAAAAAAAAGAAATGTTTTAAACGGGTTAACTAAGTTGTGTTAATTTGGGACCATCACTACTCTACCAGCGCAACACACTGCACAAAATTATTGTATCATCAAATATAATTGCAATGAGAATATTTTTTCATTTATTCGTGTGCTGTAAAAGGTGGGCTGGCCTCTATGAAGCACCTCCACCAGCATCAATGCTCAACTGGGTTTCACCCGGTCACAACATGTCTACTGACGGCCGATGATGTCTCATGAGTTAGTTAAAAACGAAAAAAAAATGCGCTTATAATTTATGAAGAATTTTTCGCGGATGATGCAAAGTTTTGTGCAGTGCAGAAAACAGAAATCTTAAGTATAAAAGCATACTCGGCTCGAAATCAACAGCACGCCACAATGAGAGACAGAAACCGGCACTGCCACCCGCAGCAAGCTAAAAAGGTGGCCACTAAACAGTTTTTTTTTATAAAAATAGAAAAGAATATATATGTTTTGACATTTTGAAATTAGAACAAATGTTAGTATCTCTCAGTTACCGATCCGAGCCCCATGACTAACGAACTAAGCCGCTCGACTCGTTTGTTCGTGACCAGGCTGAGGCAAGCCCCCGTTTCCGGGCCTTTGGCCTTCATCAGTTAGCCAGGATACGCACCCCCTGCAGGGACACGAGGGCTAACCGAAGATGGAAACGTTAGACCGCCCTAATCTGTCCCCGAACGGCCCGGGCGACCCAGTCGTTAGACATTCGACTCAGGCCTGTCGCCGACACGTACCAAAATCTGCACGAGACTATTATTTTAACTGTCGATAGCGGCACCTGACGTTTAATGAAATCCGAGCATCCTTTTATACAGTGTTTCTGCCCGTAGGGTGGAACACATATGACTGAAACGAGGGTTCCAACAATTTCGTCCAACATGTGTGCTGGTCACTGTAAAATTTGCCTTTCGATTTGGTTCCAAAGTGTAGAAAATAACAAAGTTTAAAAACCTTTTTAACAGGTTTTGCCAACTATCAATTTGTGTGTGGCTAATTTTTGTCTTGTTAGATTGGCAGTGTAGTATTTACTTTGCAAATCTGTATAACATATGTCTGTAAAAACTATTAGTGTATTTTTGTTCAAAATTGAGTAGCTTTAAATAATGAAAAAATTGTACATTGTAAATGAAATGAAAAGAACTATTGTTGTTAAGGTGTTTTTTTAATTAAGTTTTTCAAAAATAAAAAAATTCACTGAAAACACTGCATAATAATTGATTGGGCATAAATCTAATTATTGCTTGCAAAAAACAATCTGCCTAAAAAGTATTTCTTCTTCTTCTCAAATATAAAATTACCAGAAAATTTAGGTAGGTACAATTGTTTCTGCAAGTGAAAACACCAGTTGGTAGTGTATGTGTAAAAATGCCACCTTTTAAACACTTATGATCAAAATTAATAATAACAATGAAGATAAAATGTCTCTTCAAAACCTATTGAAACTGTCTTCTTCAAAATGAAAAGGTTTTAAAGGTCTTTTGCATTTGTAGGAATTAAAAACACAAGTAAAATTAATTTTCAAAGTTAAAAGTATGGCGGGATGGAATTATCAACCAGGAATTGAGGAGTACTTGACGTAACCCAAATCGTTGGCAATAAGGCACAGGCTGGCGCACAGATTAGATCGAAATCGATGGAACCGCGAGGCTTTTTTTACCTTTGGCAACCTTGAAGCAACTTTTAAATGTTTATCTCTTAATGCAAATAAAAAAAAAACTTATACGTTAAAGCAAATAAGGAAACAAAACACACAAGGCAAATGTCGGCATCTTCCGATCACCGATCTGAGCCCCATGAGTAAACGTACTAAGCCATTCGACCGATTTGTTCGTGACCAGGCCGGAGCAAGCCTTCAGCAGTTAACCGGGGGTCGCCCCTCTTCGAGGGCACGAGGCTGACTGAAGACCGCTCCAATCTGTCCCCGAACGAGCCGAGTCGCGCGACTCAGTCGTTAGACATTCGACTCAGACCTGTCACCGACGGGCCCCGAAATTTGCAGAGATGATTTGGCATTTAAATTAAAACGTAGATAGGGTAGGTATCAAACATCAAAACTGACATTATGAATATAAATATCAATGTTGCCGAGTTTCTTTGTGGCTAGACTGAAGTAAACCCCGTTTCCGTACCTTTGGCCTTCATCAGTTAACCATGGCTCACCCCTCTACGAGGGGCGAAGCTAACGGAGGGAAGGCGACGACATGGAAACAGAAGACTGTCTCAGTCTGAACTCGAATAAGCTAAGGAGTTGTTAATATTTTTTGTTTCACACCGGCATGTTGTTCTAAACCATTTGAAAATTGTCGTTAAGAGAAGTTGAGTGGAAAAAAAATCGCCATGTTGCCCAAACACAAGGTACGCCAAAAATAAACAAAGCCTCCATTCAACAATGGGCTTGGTCTGCGACTGCGGTCTTGCTTGAAAATTGCCACGCTGTTGTTTTAATTTCGAGGCGCACACGCCCCAAATTATTCCCAAAGAAACCGTTGGGAAGCCGACGACACGTGCAAATGAACAAAGTGGAAATAAATTGCAAGTTATTCTTAAATTTAAAACTTTGGCAGTGACTCAAAGCGCTACCACCATTTAGATACTAAAAGTACCAAGATGAGAGATTGTTATTATTATTATTTCTTATTTTTATGATTGACGTGAAGATAAGTCTAAAAATTGTAAGTGTGAGTTGGCAAACTAAATGGCAGTAAGTGAATTAAGTTTTGTCGGTTTCCCAAAAAGGTTTTTCCTCAGCACAAAGCAAACAGCAGCGGCGTCTAAAAGCCGTTTCAGCAAATAATGTAGTTTATTTAGCTTTTGTTTTGTTATGTTGTAGAGACAGCAATTAATTATATGTTCGTGTTTTTTTAACACAAGTAGCAAAAATACAGAGAAAATGTCAATTGTAAATAAAAATGTAGACTATTGCTAAATGCTTTTATAAAATAAAAATTAGTAATTAGATGAAACGGCTTTTACGTGATGATTTTTGTTGGAGAAAATATTTGGGCCGATGTGGGCCCCCGTTTCTGGAGTGTCGCCCTTCATCAGTCAGTCGCGGCCTCCAGAAAACCAAATGGATTCCTCGAGGGACGAGGCTGAGAGATGAGGGGTGGCAATCCGGAATTGAAGGTCCGTAAATTTTATTCGAAATAAATCCGCATGACCAAGACATGGAACAATTTTCAAAAGCAAGACGACAGTTTGCCGAGAGCTTTGGGAATTTTCTGTGGTTTGTCGATCCGCAAGCGAATTGGAATTTTCTATGTACCGATTCGTTATTTGGTGGGCCTATAACAAGTAGTTAACAGTTTAAGAGATATTTAAGACATGTTTGAAAAGTAACACCAAGTAACTATTTGCTCTAAGCCCCAGTTTTCATTACCGTTTTCATTGATAAGCAAAATGTTCAACAATCTGATGAGCCTTCGCGCAAACATTTAAATTCATCACAAAAATACAAAATACCAACCTGTTTCTGTTTTCAATTATTGCAATTGCCAATCAAGTTTCTTTTCCATGTGGAAGTTGAACTCGCATTTCAGTTGTTATATCTTCCTTGGCAATAATTATTTACATAACAAATTGTCTAAGTGCACTTTTTGCCAAGAGCATACGCATCGTGTAATGCGTATTAAATTTTTTCTGCTACCGACAATTTATTCTTTTGTTACTTTGAATTAGATCGGGGAGTAGATCTTGAGTAATAATCTTCATAACAACCATTGTTCAATCACTGAAAATGATAATCAGTGACGAAATATAAGAGGGAGAATGCAGAGATAATAGAAAAATGACATTAAAAAAGTTAATGTTAGACAAATATCAATCGAAATGGCACTACTTGGCTTTGGCAATTGCAATAAAAGAACGTCTTCTTCGTTATACATGGACGAAAAGAATAAAACGCCAAAGGTACTCGTTCATTTTGTTATTTCTTCTTTCTTCTGGGCCGTCGTGTGGCCAAGGACCTGTTTGGTTGGTGCAAAAAGCTTATTCAGAAAACACTCGGACTTTTTGCACCAAATAAAAGAAAACGGCATTGGGCCTAATGCGAAAATGCAACTTTGCCGTCGACTCGAAGTGAAAATGTTTTGAAACTATGTAAGGAATGTCGTTTTTAAGCTGCGATGATAAGTCTGTACATCACCGATATATTAGCAAGTAAATTTCGCATTAGGCCGACATCGGACCAGCGCTAAAGGCTCATTTATAATTATTCCCATTAATTCCCCAAAGAGAAAAGGTCAAACAAAATGGGGCTGTAAAGAAACTAATCGAAACCCCTTCTTTGACGGGAACCGCCCCGTCCGACTATTCCAACCCACTGTTTCATTTTGAACCCCCGACAAACCACACGCAAAAAATCCCCAAAGGCCCAGCGGCGCCCCCAACAACCGCAGACGGCAAGCCCCGCACTCACACGCACATCCATCTCTGACTCACCGAGGTACCGAGCCGGTACTCCCCTTTCTATCCCAATTTACTTTATCCCTCGATTCCCTCCTTCCCAGTACGACTCCCGCTTTAAATGCCCCAAGTGCGAGCAGGAGGTAGGCAGGCGGGTTCGGCTTATTCCACATTGAGTCTTCGGCAAGATCCGATCCTCCTTCCGTTCCGTCATTTCCACTGCACCGTCCTGAAAACCGAAAAGTTCCGTGAGACAACGATATACGAATTCTGTTCCTATGCTGATTTATGTGGAGAATGTTTTCTGAATATATTCTTTTATCTCTTACAGATGGGCGCACAGAAATGTCGCAATTATTGCCAAGATACCGCGACAGGGAAGTCCCCGACTGCCAGAAAGAAGACGAAGCAACCCGCACAAACAAAAGGTTCTTTTCAGAACCACCAACTATTTCCAAAAGAATTCGCTAAGTGTTTACAAAATAGTTATTTAGGACAGCTGATTGCTCAAAAAAAGAAACGCATATCTTTTGAAGTACAAATGTAAGAAACTAAAAATTTTCTAAATGACTTTCCCGATTTTGTTCGAAATTAGTACAATCGACGGTCCCCTGGGAGAGATCGTTGTTTTAAAAAATCATTGCTAGATTCATAAAAAATATTCAAAAAACAAACGCATTCATATCTTTATTGGAATAAATGTAAAGTTTCTCACTCACCTCTTCTCCCCCGATGCGTCGCCGGGGCTGCGGGCAGCTCTTAACGTGTGGAAAGCATCGAGGTGCGGCCAATCAACGTTTCTCCGCCGATGGACTCTTTGGAAATCGTCGAGCCGCTTCCGACAGAAAAGTTCATGAGCAGCCGGCACATCTGCAACAAATGTTAAAGTTGGAGACCAAACAGGACAACGAATACTTTAGAAGAGACGTCACATCACAAACCAAAATTAAACTTACATTTAAAAAACGTAGCTGCTAGCAGACAAGTCCATCAGCACTGATTACTCCATTAGTCCAAAATTTCAGTATGTCCTTAAAATCCAATCTAGTTTCCATCATTTCTTGATGACATCCTAAAAATTAACAGACTACGTCAGTCAGGCCTGACAATCACAATCACAAATAAAATAGATTTGTGAGGCTATTGTCAAAGTTAATTTTCAAACAGCCAGCATGGCATATGGATAAGCTAAAGAAAACCCCAAGAACCTTGCGAAAAAAACAGTTTATTTACAAAGTTAATTTTTAAACACCCAGTATCGCATATGGACAAGCTGGGGACAACCCCCGAGAAACTCCCTAGCAAAAAAATTCGCACCCCATTTGCCTAAACGGCCCCCGGCACCCAAAGTACCAGAGTCGATAAAAAACCAACGAAAAAACAATTTATTTCCAAAGTTAATTTTTAAACACCCAGTATCGCATATGGACAAGCTGGGGACAACCCCCGAGAAACTCCCTAGCAAAAAAATTCGCACCCCATTTGCCTAAACGGCCCCCGGCACCCCAAAGTACCAGAGTCGATAAAAAACCAACGAAAAAACAGTTTATTTACAAAGTTAATTTTTAAACACTCAGTATCGCATATGGACAAGCTGAAGACAACCCCCGAGAAACTCCTAGCAAAAAAACTCACACCCCATTTGCCTAAACGGCCCCCGGCACCCAAAGTACCAGAGTTGATAAAAAACCAACGAAAAAACAGTTTATTTACAAAGTTAATTTTTAAACACCCAGTATCGCATATGGACAAGCTGGGGACAACCCCCTAGAAACTCCTAGCAAAAAAATTCGCACCCCATTTGCCTAAACGGCCCCCGGCACCCAAAGTACCAGAGTCGATAAAAAACCAACGAAAAAACAGTTTATTTCCAAAGTTAATTTTTAAACACCCAGTATCGCATATGGACAAGCTGGGGACAACCCCCGAGAAACTCCCTAGCAAAAAAATTCGCACCCCATTTGCCTAAACGGCCCCCGGCACCCCAAAGTACCAGAGTCGATAAAAAACCAACGAAAAAACAGTTTATTTACAAAGTTAATTTTTAAACACTCAGTATCGCATATGGACAAGCTGAAGACAACCCCCGAGAAACTCCTAGCAAAAAAACTCACACCCCATTTGCCTAAACGGCCCCCGGCACCCAAAGTACCAGAGTTGATAAAAAACCAACGAAAAAACAGTTTATTTCCAAAGTTAATTTTTAAACACCCAGTATCGCATATGGACAAGCTGGGGACAACCCCCGAGAAACTCCCTAGCAAAAAAATTCGCACCCCATTTGCCTAAACGGCCCCCGGCACCCCAAAGTACCAGAGTCGATAAAAAACCAACGAAAAAACAGTTTATTTACAAAGTTAATTTTTAAACACTCAGTATCGCATATGGACAAGCTGAAGACAACCCCCGAGAAACTCCTAGCAAAAAAACTCACACCCCATTTGCCTAAACGGCCCCCGGCACCCAAAGTACCAGAGTTGATAAAAAACCAACGAAAAAACAGTTTATTTACAAAGTTAATTTTTAAACACCCAGTATCGCATATGGACAAGCTGGGGACAACCCCCTAGAAACTCCTAGCAAAAAAATTCGCACCCCATTTGCCTAAACGGCCCCCGGCACCCAAAGTACCAGAGTCGATAAAAAACCAACGAAAAAACAGTTTATTTCCAAAGTTAATTTTTAAACACCCAGTATCGCATATGGACAAGCTGGGGACAACCCCCGAGAAACTCCCTAGCAAAAAAATTCGCACCCCATTTGCCTAAACGGCCCCCGGCACCCCAAAGTACCAGAGTCGATAAAAAACCAACGAAAAAACAGTTTATTTCCAAAGTTAATTTTTAAACACCCAGTATCGCATATGGACAAGCTGGGGACAACCCCCTAGAAACTCCTAGCAAAAAAATTCGCACCCCATTTGCCTAAACGGCCCCCGGCACCCAAAGTACCAGAGTCGATAAAAAACCAACGAAAAAACAATTTATTTCCAAAGTTAATTTTTAAACACCCAGTATCGCATATGGACAAGCTGGGGACAACCCCCGAGAAACTCCCTAGCAAAAAAATTCGCACCCCATTTGCCTAAACGGCCCCCGGCACCCCAAAGTACCAGAGTCGATAAAAAACCAACGAAAAAACAGTTTATTTACAAAGTTAATTTTTAAACACTCAGTATCGCATATGGACAAGCTGAAGACAACCCCCGAGAAACTCCTAGCAAAAAAACTCACACCCCATTTGCCTAAACAGCCCCCGGCACCCAAAGTACCAGAGTTGATAAAAAACCAACGAAAAAACAGTTTATTTACAAAGTTAATTTTTAAACACCCAGTATCGCATATGGACAAGCTGGGGACAACCCCCTAGAAACTCCTAGCAAAAAAATTCGCACCCCATTTGCCTAAACGGCCCCCGGCACCCAAAGTACCAGAGTCGATAAAAAACCAACGAAAAAACAATTTATTTCCAAAGTTAATTTTTAAACACCCAGTATCGCATATGGACAAGCTGGGGACAACCCCCGAGAAACTCCCTAGCAAAAAAATTCGCACCCCATTTGCCTAAACGGCCCCCGGCACCCCAAAGTACCAGAGTCGATAAAAAACCAACGAAAAAACAGTTTATTTACAAAGTTAATTTTTAAACACTCAGTATCGCATATGGACAAGCTGAAGACAACCCCCGAGAAACTCCTAGCAAAAAAACTCACACCCCATTTGCCTAAACAGCCCCCGGCACCCAAAGTACCAGAGTTGATAAAAAACCAACGAAAAAACAGTTTATTTACAAAGTTAATTTTTAAACACCCAGTATCGCATATGGACAAGCTGGGGACAACCCCCGAGAAACTCCCTAGCAAAAAAATTCGCACCCCATTTGCCTAAACGGCCCCCGGCACCCCAAAGTACCAGAGTCGATAAAAAACCAACGAAAAAACAGTTTATTTCCAAAGTTAATTTTTAAACACCCAGTATCGCATATGGACAAGCTGGGGACAACCCCCTAGAAACTCCTAGCAAAAAAATTCGCACCCCATTTGCCTAAACGGCCCCCGGCACCCAAAGTACCAGAGTCGATAAAAAACCAACGAAAAAACAATTTATTTCCAAAGTTAATTTTTAAACACCCAGTATCGCATATGGACAAGCTGGGGACAACCCCCGAGAAACTCCCTAGCAAAAAAATTCGCACCCCATTTGCCTAAACGGCCCCCGGCACCCCAAAGTACCAGAGTTGATAAAAAACCAACGAAAAAACAGTTTATTTACAAAGTTAATTTTTAAACACCCAGTATCGCATATGGACAAGCTGGGGACAACCCCCGAGAAACTCCCTAGCAAAAAAATTCGCACCCCATTTGCCTAAACGGCCCCCGGCACCCCAAAGTACCAGAGTCGATAAAAAACCAACGAAAAAACAGTTTATTTCCAAAGTTAATTTTTAAACACCCAGTATCGCATATGGACAAGCTGGGGACAACCCCCTAGAAACTCCTAGCAAAAAAATTCGCACCCCATTTGCCTAAACGGCCCCCGGCACCCAAAGTACCAGAGTCGATAAAAAACCAACGAAAAAACAATTTATTTCCAAAGTTAATTTTTAAACACCCAGTATCGCATATGGACAAGCTGGGGACAACCCCCGAGAAACTCCCTAGCAAAAAAATTCGCACCCCATTTGCCTAAACGGCCCCCGGCACCCCAAAGTACCAGAGTTGATAAAAAACCAACGAAAAAACAGTTTATTTACAAAGTTAATTTTTAAACACCCAGTATCGCATATGGACAAGCTGGGGACAACCCCCTAGAAACTCCTAGCAAAAAAATTCGCACCCCATTTGCCTAAACGGCCCCCGGCACCCAAAGTACCAGAGTCGATAAAAAACCAACGAAAAAACAGTTTATTTCCAAAGTTAATTTTTAAACACCCAGTATCGCATATGGACAAGCTGGGGACAACCCCCGAGAAACTCCCTAGCAAAAAAATTCGCACCCCATTTGCCTAAACAGCCCCCGGCACCCCAAAGTACCAGAGTCGATAAAAAACCAACGAAAAAACAGTTTATTTCCAAAGTTAATTTTTAAACACCCAGTATCGCATATGGACAAGCTGGGGACAACCCCCGAGAAACTCCCTAGCAAAAAAATTCGCACCCCATTTGCCTAAACAGCCCCCGGCACCCCAAAGTACCAGAGTCGATAAAAAACCAACGAAAAAACAGTTTATTTCCAAAGTTAATTTTTAAACACCCAGTATCGCATATGGACAAGCTGGGGACAACCCCCGAGAAACTCCCTAGCAAAAAAATTCGCACCCCATTTGCCTAAACAGCCCCCGGCACCCCAAAGTACCAGAGTCGATAAAAAACCAACGAAAAAACAGTTTATTTCCAAAGTTAATTTTTAAACACCCAGTATCGCATATGGACAAGCTGGGGACAACCCCCGAGAAACTCCCTAGCAAAAAAATTCGCACCCCATTTGCCTAAACAGCCCCCGGCACCCCAAAGTACCAGAGTCGATAAAAAACCAACGAAAAAACAGTTTATTTCCAAAGTTAATTTTTAAACACCCAGTATCGCATATGGACAAGCTGGGGACAACCCCCGAGAAACTCCCTAGCAAAAAAATTCGCACCCCATTTGCCTAAACAGCCCCCGGCACCCCAAAGTACCAGAGTCGATAAAAAACCAACGAAAAAACAGTTTATCTCCAAAGTTAATTTTTAAACACCCAGTATCGCATATGGACAAGCTGGGGACAACCCCCGAGAAACTCCCTAGCAAAAAAATTCGCACCCCATTTGCCTAAACGGCCCCCGGCACCCAAAGTACCAGAGTCGATAAAAAACCAACGAAAAAACAATTTATTTCCAAAGTTAATTTTTAAACACCCAGTATCGCATATGGACAAGCTGGGGACAACCCCCGAGAAACTCCCTAGCAAAAAAATTCGCACCCCATTTGCCTAAACGGCCCCCGGCACCCCAAAGTACCAGAGTCGATAAAAAACCAACGAAAAAACAGTTTATTTACAAAGTTAATTTTTAAACACTCAGTATCGCATATGGACAAGCTGGGGACAACCCCCGAGAAACTCCTAGCAAAAAAACTCACACCCCATTTGCCTAAACGGCCCCCGGCACCCAAAGTACCAGAGTTGATAAAAAACCAACGAAAAAACAGTTTATTTACAAAGTTAATTTTTAAACACCCAGTATCGCATATGGACAAGCTGGGGACAACCCCCTAGAAACTCCTAGCAAAAAAATTCGCACCCCATTTGCCTAAACGGCCCCCGGCACCCAAAGTACCAGAGTCGATAAAAAACCAACGAAAAAACAGTTTATTTCCAAAGTTAATTTTTAAACACCCAGTATCGCATATGGACAAGCTGGGGACAACCCCCGAGAAACTCCCTAGCAAAAAAATTCGCACCCCATTTGCCTAAACGGCCCCCGGCACCCCAAAGTACCAGAGTCGATAAAAAACCAACGAAAAAACAGTTTATTTCCAAAGTTAATTTTTAAACACCCAGTATCGCATATGGACAAGCTGGGGACAACCCCCGAGAAACTCCCTAGCAAAAAAATTCGCACCCCATTTGCCTAAACGGCCCCCGGCACCCCAAAGTACCAGAGTCGATAAAAAACCAACGAAAAAACAGTTTATTTCCAAAGTTAATTTTTAAACACCCAGTATCGCATATGGACAAGCTGGGGACAACCCCCGAGAAACTCCCTAGCAAAAAAATTCGCACCCCATTTGCCTAAACAGCCCCCGGCACCCCAAAGTACCAGAGTCGATAAAAAACCAACGAAAAAACAGTTTATTTCCAAAGTTAATTTTTAAACACCCAGTATCGCATATGGACAAGCTGGGGACAACCCCCGAGAAACTCCCTAGCAAAAAAACTCACACCCCATTTGCCTAAACGGCCCCCGGCACCCAAAGTACCAGAGTTGATAAAAAACCAACGAAAAAACAGTTTATTTACAAAGTTAATTTTTAAACACCCAGTATCGCATATGGACAAGCTGGGGACAACCCCCTAGAAACTCCTAGCAAAAAAATTCGCACCCCATTTGCCTAAACGGCCCCCGGCACCCAAAGTACCAGAGTCGATAAAAAACCAACGAAAAAACAGTTTATTTCCAAAGTTAATTTTTAAACACCCAGTATCGCATATGGACAAGCTGGGGACAACCCCCGAGAAACTCCCTAGCAAAAAAATTCGCACCCCATTTGCCTAAACGGCCCCCGGCACCCAAAGTACCAGAGTCGATAAAAAACCAACGAAAAAACAATTTATTTCCAAAGTTAATTTTTAAACACCCAGTATCGCATATGGACAAGCTGGGGACAACCCCCGAGAAACTCCTAGCAAAAAAACTCACACCCCATTTGCCTAAACGGCCCCCGGCACCCAAAGTACCAGAGTTGATAAAAAACCAACGAAAAAACAGTTTATTTCCAAAGTTAATTTTTAAACACCCAGTATCGCATATGGACAAGCTGGGGACAACCCCCGAGAAACTCCCTAGCAAAAAAATTCGCACCCCATTTGCCTAAACGGCCCCCGGCACCCCAAAGTACCAGAGTCGATAAAAAACCAACGAAAAAACAGTTTATTTCCAAAGTTAATTTTTAAACACCCAGTATCGCATATGGACAAGCTGGGGACAACCCCCGAGAAACTCCCTAGCAAAAAAATTCGCACCCCATTTGCCTAAACAGCCCCCGGCACCCCAAAGTACCAGAGTCGATAAAAAACCAACGAAAAAACAGTTTATTTCCAAAGTTAATTTTTAAACACCCAGTATCGCATATGGACAAGCTGGGGACAACCCCCGAGAAACTCCTAAGCAAAAAAATTCGCACCCCATTTGCCTAAACGGCCCCCGGCACCCAAAGTACCAGAGTCGATAAAAAACCAACGAAAAAACAGTTTATTTACAAAGTTAATTTTTAAACACTCAGTATCGCATATGGACAAGCTGGGGACAACCCCCGAGAAACTCCTAGCAAAAAAACTCACACCCCATTTGCCTAAACGGCCCCCGGCACCCAAAGTACCAGAGTTGATAAAAAACCAACGAAAAAACAGTTTATTTACAAAGTTAATTTTTAAACACTCAGTATCGCATATGGACAAGCTGGGGACAACCCCCGAGAAACTCCTAGCAAAAAAATTCGCACCCCATTTGCCTAAACGGCCCCCGGCACCCAAAGTACCAGAGTCGATAAAAAACCAACGAAAAAACAGTTTATTTCCAAAGTTAATTTTTAAACACCCAGTATCGCATATGGACAAGCTGGGGACAACCCCCGAGAAACTCCCTAGCAAAAAAATTCGCACCCCATTTGCCTAAACAGCCCCCGGCACCCCAAAGTACCAGAGTCGATAAAAAACCAACGAAAAAACAGTTTATTTCCAAAGTTAATTTTTAAACACCCAGTATCGCATATGGACAAGCTGGGGACAACCCCCGAGAAACTCCTAGCAAAAAAATTCGCACCCCATTTGCCTAAACGGCCCCCGGCACCCAAAGTACCAGAGTCGATAAAAAACCAACGAAAAAACAGTTTATTTACAAAGTTAATTTTTAAACACTCAGTATCGCATATGGACAAGCTGGGGACAACCCCCGAGAAACTCCTAGCAAAAAAACTCACACCCCATTTGCCTAAACGGCCCCCGGCACCCAAAGTACCAGAGTTGATAAAAAACCAACGAAAAAACAGTTTATTTACAAAGTTAATTTTTAAACACCCAGTATCGCATATGGACAAGCTGGGGACAACCCCCTAGAAACTCCTAGCAAAAAAATTCGCACCCCATTTGCCTAAACGGCCCCCGGCACCCAAAGTACCAGAGTCGATAAAAAACCAACGAAAAAACAGTTTATTTCCAAAGTTAATTTTTAAACACCCAGTATCGCATATGGACAAGCTGGGGACAACCCCCGAGAAACTCCCTAGCAAAAAAATTCGCACCCCATTTGCCTAAACGGCCCCCGGCACCCCAAAGTACCAGAGTCGATAAAAAACCAACGAAAAAACAGTTTATTTCCAAAGTTAATTTTTAAACACCCAGTATCGCATATGGACAAGCTGGGGACAACCCCCGAGAAACTCCCTAGCAAAAAAATTCGCACCCCATTTGCCTAAACAGCCCCCGGCACCCCAAAGTACCAGAGTCGATAAAAAACCAACGAAAAAACAGTTTATTTCCAAAGTTAATTTTTAAACACCCAGTATCGCATATGGACAAGCTGGGGACAACCCCCGAGAAACTCCCTAGCAAAAAAATTCGCACCCCATTTGCCTAAACGGCCCCCGGCACCCCAAAGTACCAGAGTCGATAAAAAACCAACGAAAAAACAGTTTATTTCCAAAGTTAATTTTTAAACACCCAGTATCGCATATGGACAAGCTGGGGACAACCCCCGAGAAACTCCCTAGCAAAAAAATTCGCACCCCATTTGCCTAAACAGCCCCCGGCACCCCAAAGTACCAGAGTCGATAAAAAACCAACGAAAAAACAGTTTATTTCCAAAGTTAATTTTTAAACACCCAGTATCGCATATGGACAAGCTGGGGACAACCCCCGAGAAACTCCTAGCAAAAAAATTCGCACCCCATTTGCCTAAACGGCCCCCGGCACCCAAAGTACCAGAGTCGATAAAAAACCAACGAAAAAACAGTTTATTTACAAAGTTAATTTTTAAACACTCAGTATCGCATATGGACAAGCTGGGGACAACCCCCGAGAAACTCCTAGCAAAAAAACTCACACCCCATTTGCCTAAACGGCCCCCGGCACCCAAAGTACCAGAGTTGATAAAAAACCAACGAAAAAACAGTTTATTTACAAAGTTAATTTTTAAACACCCAGTATCGCATATGGACAAGCTGGGGACAACCCCCTAGAAACTCCTAGCAAAAAAATTCGCACCCCATTTGCCTAAACGGCCCCTGGCACCCAAAGTACCAGAGTCGATAAAAAACCAACGAAAAAACAGTTTATTTCCAAAGTTAATTTTTAAACACCCAGTATCGCATATGGACAAGCTGGGGACAACCCCCGAGAAACTCCCTAGCAAAAAAATTCGCACCCCATTTGCCTAAACGGCCCCCGGCACCCCAAAGTACCAGAGTCGATAAAAAACCAACGAAAAAACAGTTTATTTCCAAAGTTAATTTTTAAACACCCAGTATCGCATATGGACAAGCTGGGGACAACCCCCGAGAAACTCCCTAGCAAAAAAATTCGCACCCCATTTGCCTAAACAGCCCCCGGCACCCCAAAGTACCAGAGTCGATAAAAAACCAACGAAAAAACAGTTTATTTCCAAAGTTAATTTTTAAACACCCAGTATCGCATATGGACAAGCTGGGGACAACCCCCGAGAAACTCCTAGCAAAAAAATTCGCACCCCATTTGCCTAAACGGCCCCCGGCACCCAAAGTACCAGAGTCGATAAAAAACCAACGAAAAAACAGTTTATTTACAAAGTTAATTTTTAAACACCCAGTATCGCATATGGACAAGCTGGGGACAACCCCCGAGAAACTCCTAGCAAAAAAATTCGCACCCCATTTGCCTAAACGGCCCCCGGCACCCCAAAGTACCAGAGTCGATAAAAAACCAACGAAAAAACAGTTTATTTACAAAGTTAATTTTTAAACACCCAGTATCGCATATGGACAAGCTGGGGACAACCCCCGAGAAACTCCTAGCAAAAAAATTCGCACCCCATTTGCCTAAACGGCCCCCGGCACCCAAAGTACCAGAGTCGATAAAAAACCAACGAAAAACCAGTTTATTTACAAAGTTAATTTTTAAACACCCAGTATCGCATATGGACAAGCTGGGGACAACCCCCGAGAAACTCCCTAGCAAAAAAAATTCGCACCCCATTTGCCTAAACGGCCCCTGGCACCCAAAGTCGATAAAAAACCAACGAAAAAACAGTTTATTTCCAAAGTTAATTTTTAAACACCCAGTATCGCATATGGACAAGCTGGGGACAACCCCCGAGAAACTCCCTAGCAAAAAAATTCGCACCCCATTTGCCTAAACGGCCCCCGGCACCCCAAAGTACCAGAGTCGATAAAAAACCAACGAAAAAACAGTTTATTTCCAAAGTTAATTTTTAAACACCCAGTATCGCATATGGACAAGCTGGGGACAACCCCCGAGAAACTCCCTAGCAAAAAAATTCGCACCCCATTTGCCTAAACGGCACCCCAAAGTACCAGAGTCGATAAAAAACCAACGAAAAAACAGTTTATTTCCAAAGTTAATTTTTAAACACCCAGTATCGCATATGGACAAGCTGGGGACAACCCCCGAGAAACTCCCTAGCAAAAAAATTCGCACCCCATTTGCCTAAACAGCCCCCGGCACCCCAAAGTACCAGAGTCGATAAAAAACCAACGAAAAAACAGTTTATTTCCAAAGTTAATTTTTAAACACCCAGTATCGCATATGGACAAGCTGGGGACAACCCCCGAGAAACTCCTAGCAAAAAAATTCGCACCCCATTTGCCTAAACGGCCCCCGGCACCCAAAGTACCAGAGTCGATAAAAAACCAACGAAAAAACAGTTTATTTCCAAAGTTAATTTTTAAACACCCAGTATCGCATATGGACAAGCTGGGGACAACCCCCGAGAAACTCCTAGCAAAAAAATTCGCACCCCATTTGCCTAAACGGCCCCCGGCACCCAAAGTACCAGAGTCGATAAAAAACCAACGAAAAAACAGTTTATTTCCAAAGTTAATTTTTAAACACCCAGTATCGCATATGGACAAGCTGGGGACAACCCCCGAGAAACTCCTAGCAAAAAAATTCGCACCCCATTTGCCTAAACGGCCCCCGGCACCCAAAGTACCAGAGTCGATAAAAAACCAACGAAAAAACAGTTTATTTACAAAGTTAATTTTTAAACACCCAGTATCGCATATGGACAAGCTGGGGACAACCCCCTAGAAACTCCTAGCAAAAAAATTCGCACCCCATTTGCCTAAACGGCCCCCGGCACCCAAAGTACCAGAGTCGATAAAAAACCAACGAAAAAACAGTTTATTTCCAAAGTTAATTTTTAAACACCCAGTATCGCATATGGACAAGCTGGGGACAACCCCCGAGAAACTCCCTAGCAAAAAAATTCGCACCCCATTTGCCTAAACGGCACCCCAAAGTACCAGAGTCGATAAAAAACCAACGAAAAAACAGTTTATTTCCAAAGTTAATTTTTAAACACCCAGTATCGCATATGGACAAGCTGGGGACAACCCCCAAGAAACTCCCTAGCAAAAAAATTCGCACCCCATTTGCCTAAACGGCCCCCGGCACCCCAAAGTACCAGAGTCGATAAAAAAAACAATAAAAAAACAGTTTATTTTCAAAGTTAATTTTTAAACACCCAGTATCACATATGGACAAGCTGGGGACAACCCCCGAGAAACTCCCTAGCAAAAAAATTCGCACCCCATTTGCCTAAACGGCCCCCGGCACCCCAAAGTACCAGAGTCGATAAAAAAAACAATAAAAAACAGTTTATTTTCAAAGTTAATTTTTAAACACCCAGTATCGCATATGGACAAGCTGGGGACAACCCCCGAGAAACTCCCTAGCAAAAAAATTCGCACCCCATTTGCCTAAACGGCCCCCGGCACCCAAAGTACCAGAGTCGATAAAAAACCAACGAAAAAACAGTTTATTTACAAAGTTAATTTTTAAACACCCAGTATCGCATATGGACAAGCTGGGGACAACCCCCGAGAAACTCCCTAGCAAAAAAATTCGCACCCCATTTGCCTAAACGGCCCCCGGCACCCCAAAGTACCAGAGTCGATAAAAAAAACAATAAAAAACAGTTTATTTTCAAAGTTAATTTTTAAACACCCAGTATCGCATATGGACAAGCTGGGGACAACCCCCGAGAAACTCCCTAGCAAAAAAATTCGCACCCCATTTGCCTAAACGGCCCCCGGCACCCCAAAGTACCAGAGTCGATAAAAAAAACAATAAAAAACAGTTTATTTTCAAAGTTAATTTTTAAACACCCAGTATCGCATATGGACAAGCTGGGGACAACCCCCGAGAAACTCCCTAGCAAAAAAATTCGCACCCCATTTGCCTAAACGGCCCCCGGCACCCAAAGTACCAGAGTCGATAAAAAACCAACGAAAAAACAGTTTATTTACAAAGTTAATTTTTAAACACCCAGTATCGCATATGGACAAGCTGGGGACAACCCCCGAGAAACTCCTAGCAAAAAAATTCGCACCCCATTTGCCTAAACGGCCCCCGGCACCCAAAGTACCAGTCGATAAAAAACCAACGAAAAAACAGTTTATTTCCAAAGTTAATTTTTAAACACCCAGTATCGCATATGGACAAGCTGGGGACAACCCCCGAGAAACTCCCTAGCAAAAAAATTCGCACCCCATTTGCCTAAACGGCCCCCGGCACCCCAAAGTACCAGAGTCGATAAAAAACCAACGAAAAAACAGTTTATTTACAAAGTTAATTTTTAAACACCCAGTATCGCATATGGACAAGCTGGGGACAACCCCCGAGAAACTCCCTAGCAAAAAAACTCACACCCCATTTGCCTAAACGGCCCCCGGCACCCAAAGTACCAGAGTCGATAAAAAACCAACGAAAAAACAGTTTATTTACAAAGATAATTTTTAAACACCCAGTATCGCATATGGACAAGCTGGGGACAACCCCCTAGAAACTCCTAGCAAAAAAATTCGCACCCCATTTGCCTAAACGGCCCCCGGCACCCAAAGTACCAGAGTCGATAAAAAACCAACGAAAAAACAGTTTATTTCCAAAGTTAATTTTTAAACACCCAGTATCGCATATGGACAAGCTGGGGACAACCCCCGAGAAACTCCCTAGCAAAAAAATTCGCACCCCATTTGCCTAAACAGCCCCCGGTACCCCAAAGTACCAGAGTCGATAAAAAACCAACGAAAAAACAGTTTATTTCCAAAGTTAATTTTTAAACACCCAGTATCGCATATGGACAAGCTGGGGACAACCCCCGAGAAACTCCCTAGCAAAAAAATTCGCACCCCATTTGCCTAAACAGCCCCCGGCACCCCAAAGTACCAGAGTCGATAAAAAACCAACGAAAAAACAGTTTATTTCCAAAGTTAATTTTTAAACACCCAGTATCGCATATGGACAAGCTGGGGACAACCCCCGAGAAACTCCTAGCAAAAAAATTCGCACCCCATTTGCCTAAACGGCCCCCGGCACCCAAAGTACCAGAGTCGATAAAAAACCAACGAAAAAACAGTTTATTTACAAAGTAAATTTTTAAACACCCAGTATCGCATATGGACAAGCTGGGGACAACCCCCGAGAAACTCCCTAGCAAAAAAATTCGCACCCCATTTGCCTAAACGGCCCCCGGCACCCAAAGTACCAGAGTCGATAAAAAACCAACGAAAAAACAGTTTATTTCCAAAGTTAATTTTTAAACACCCAGTATCGCATATGGACAAGCTGGGGACAACCCCCGAGAAACTCCTAGCAAAAAAATTCGCACCCCATTTGCCTAAACGGCCCCCGGCACCCAAAGTACCAGAGTCGATAAAAAACCAACGAAAAAACAGTTTATTTCCAAAGTTAATTTTTAAACACCCAGTATCGCATATGGACAAGCTGGGGACAACCCCCGAGAAACTCCTAGCAAAAAAATTCGCACCCCATTTGCCTAAACGGCCCCCGGCACCCAAAGTACCAGAGTCGATAAAAAACCAACGAAAAAACAGTTTATTTCCAAAGTTAATTTTTAAACACCCAGTATCGCATATGGACAAGCTGGGGACAACCCCCGAGAAACTCCCTAGCAAAAAAATTCGCACCCCATTTGCCTAAACGGCCCCCGGCACCCCAAAGTACCAGAGTCGATAAAAAACCAACGAAAAAACAGTTTATTTCCAAAGTTAATTTTTAAACACCCAGTATCGCATATGGACAAGCTGGGGACAACCCCCGAGAAACTCCCTAGCAAAAAAATTCGCACCCCATTTGCCTAAACAGCCCCCGGCACCCCAAAGTACCAGAGTCGATAAAAAACCAACGAAAAAACAGTTTATTTCCAAAGTTAATTTTTAAACACCCAGTATCGCATATGGACAAGCTGGGGACAACCCCCGAGAAACTCCCTAGCAAAAAAATTCGCACCCCATTTGCCTAAACAGCCCCCGGCACCCCAAAGTACCAGAGTCGATAAAAAACCAACGAAAAAACAGTTTATTTCCAAAGTTAATTTTTAAACACCCAGTATCGCATATGGACAAGCTGGGGACAACCCCCGAGAAACTCCCTAGCAAAAAAATTCGCACCCCATTTGCCTAAACCGCCCCCGGCACCCCAAAGTACCAGAGTCGATAAAAAACCAACGAAAAAACAGTTTATTTCCAAAGTTAATTTTTAAACACCCAGTATCGCATATGGACAAGCTGGGGACAACCCCCGAGAAACTCCTAGCAAAAAAATTCGCACCCCATTTGCCTAAACGGCCCCCGGCACCCAAAGTACCAGAGTCGATAAAAAACCAACGAAAAAACAGTTTATTTACAAAGTTAATTTTTAAACACCCAGTATGGCATATGGACAAGCTGGGGACAACCCCCGAGAAACTCCTAGCAAAAAAATTCGCACCCCATTTGCCTAAACGGCCCCCGGCACCCCAAAGTACCAGAGTCGATAAAAAACCAACGAAAAAACAGTTTATTTCCAAAGTTAATTTTTAAACACCCAGTATCGCATATGGACAAGCTGGGGACAACCCCCGAGAAACTCCCTAGCAAAAAAATTCGCACCCCATTTGCCTAAACGGCCCCCGGCACCCCAAAGTACCAGAGTCGATAAAAAACCAACGAAAAAACAGTTTATTTCCAAAGTTAATTTTTAAACACCCAGTATCGCATATGGACAAGCTGGGGACAACCCCCGAGAAACTCCCTAGCAAAAAAATTCGCACCCCATTTGCCTAAACGGCACCCCAAAGTACCAGAGTCGATAAAAAACCAACGAAAAAACAGTTTATTTCCAAAGTTAATTTTTAAACACCCAGTATCGCATATGGACAAGCTGGGGACAACCCCCAAGAAACTCCCTAGCAAAAAAATTCGCACCCCATTTGCCTAAACGGCCCCCGGCACCCCAAAGTACCAGAGTCGATAAAAAAAACAATAAAAAAACAGTTTATTTTCAAAGTTAATTTTTAAACACCCAGTATCACATATGGACAAGCTGGGGACAACCCCCGAGAAACTCTCTAGCAAAAAAATTCGCACCCCATTTGCCTAAACGGCCCCCGGCACCCCAAAGTACCAGAGTCGATAAAAAAAACAATAAAAAAACAGTTTATTTTCAAAGTTAATTTTTAAACACCCAGTATCGCATATGGACAAGCTGGGGACAACCCCCGAGAAACTCCCTAGCAAAAAAATTCGCACCCCATTTGCCTAAACGGCCCCCGGCACCCAAAGTACCAGAGTCGATAAAAAACCAACGAAAAAACAGTTTATTTTCAAAGTTAATTTTTAAACAGTATCGCATATGGACAAGCTGGGGACAACCCCCGAGAAACTCCCTAGCAAAAAAATTCGCACCCCATTTGCCTAAACGGCCCCCGGCACCCCAAAGTACCAGAGTCGATAAAAAACCAACGAAAAAACAGTTTATTTACAAAGTTAATTTTTAAACACCCAGTATCGCATATGGACAAGCTGGGGACAACCCCCGAGAAACTCCTAGCAAAAAAATTCGCACCCCATTTGCCTAAACGGCCCCCGGCACCCAAAGTACCAGTCGATAAAAAACCAACGAAAAAACAGTTTATTTCCAAAGTTAATTTTTAAACACCCAGTATCGCATATGGACAAGCTGGGGACAACCCCCGAGAAACTCCCTAGCAAAAAAATTCGCACCCCATTTGCCTAAACGGCCCCCCAAAGTACCAGAGTCGATAAAAAACCAACGAAAAAACAGTTTATTTCCAAAGTTAATTTTTAAACACCCAGTATCGCATATGGACAAGCTGGGGACAACCCCCAAGAAACTCCCTAGCAAAAAAATTCGCACCCCATTTGCCTAAACGGCCCCCGGCACCCCAAAGTACCAGAGTCGATAAAAAAAACAATAAAAAAACAGTTTATTTTCAAAGTTAATTTTTAAACACCCAGTATCACATATGGACAAGCTGGGGACAACCCCCGAGAAACTCTCTAGCAAAAAAATTCGCACCCCATTTGCCTAAACGGCCCCCGGCACCCCAAAGTACCAGAGTCGATAAAAAAAACAATAAAAAAACAGTTTATTTTCAAAGTTAATTTTTAAACACCCAGTATCGCATATGGACAAGCTGGGGACAACCCCCGAGAAACTCCCTAGCAAAAAAATTCGCACCCCATTTGCCTAAACGGCCCCCGGCACCCAAAGTACCAGAGTCGATAAAAAAAACAATAAAAAAACAGTTTATTTCCAAAGTTAATTTTTAAACACCCAGTATCGCATATGGACAAGCTGGGGACAACCCCCGAGAAACTCCCTAGCAAAAAAATTCGCACCCCATTTGCCTAAACGGCCCCCGGCACCCAAAGTACCAGAGTCGATAAAAAAAACAATAAAAAAACAGTTTATTTTCAAAGTTAATTTTTAAACACCCAGTATCGCATATGGACAAGCTGGGGACAACCCCCGAGAAACTCCCTAGCAAAAAAATTCGCACCCCATTTGCCTAAACGGCCCCCGGCACCCAAAGTACCAGAGTCGATAAAAAAAACAATAAAAAAACAGTTTATTTCCAAAGTTAATTTTTAAACACCCAGTATCGCATATGGACAAGCTGGGGACAACCCCCGAGAAACTCCCTAGCAAAAAAATTCGCACCCCATTTGCCTAAACGGCCCCCGGCACCCCAAAGTACCAGAGTCGATAAAAAAAACAATAAAAAAACAGTTTATTTTCAAAGTTAATTTTTAAACACCCAGTATCGCATATGGACAAGCTGGGGACAACCCCCGAGAAACTCCCTAGCAAAAAAATTCGCACCCCATTTGCCTAAACGGCCCCCGGCACCCAAAGTACCAGAGTCGATAAAAAAAACAATAAAAAAACAGTTTATTTCCAAAGTTAATTTTTAAACACCCAGTATCGCATATGGACAAGCTGGGGACAACCCCCGAGAAACTCCCTAGCAAAAAAATTCGCACCCCATTTGCCTAAACGGCCCCCGGCACCCAAAGTACCAGAGTCGATAAAAAAAACAATAAAAAAACAGTTTATTTCCAAAGTTAATTTTTAAACACCCAGTATCGCATATGGACAAGCTGGGGACAACCCCCGAGAAACTCCCTAGCAAAAAAATTCGCACCCCATTTGCCTAAACGGCCCCCGGCACCCAAAGTACCAGAGTCGATAAAAAAAACAATAAAAAAACAGTTTATTTTCAAAGTTAATTTTTAAACACCCAGTATCGCATATGGACAAGCTGGGGACAACCCCCGAGAAACTCCCTAGCAAAAAAATTCGCACCCCATTTGCCTAAACGGCCCCCGGCACCCAAAGTACCAGAGTCGATAAAAAAAACAATAAAAAAACAGTTTATTTTCAAAGTTAATTTTTAAACACCCAGTATCGCATATGGACAAGCTGGGGACAACCCCCGAGAAACTCCCTAGCAAAAAAATTCGCACCCCATTTGCCTAAACGGCCCCCGGCACCCAAAGTACCAGTCGATAAAAAACCAACGAAAAAACAGTTTATTTCCAAAGTTAATTTTTAAACACCCAGTATCGCATATGGACAAGCTGGGGACAACCCCCGAGAAACTCCCTAGCAAAAAAATTCGCACCCCATTTGCCTAAACGGCCCCCGGCACCCAAAGTACCAGAGTCGATAAAAAAAACAATAAAAAAACAGTTTATTTCCAAAGTTAATTTTTAAACACCCAGTATCGCATATGGACAAGCTGGGGACAACCCCCGAGAAACTCCCTAGCAAAAAAATTCGCACCCCATTTGCCTAAACGGCCCCCCAAAGTACCAGAGTCGATAAAAAACCAACGAAAAAACAGTTTATTTCCAAAGTTAATTTTTAAACACCCAGTATCGCATATGGACAAGCTGGGGACAACCCCCAAGAAACTCCCTAGCAAAAAAATTCGCACCCCATTTGCCTAAACGGCCCCCGGCACCCCAAAGTACCAGAGTCGATAAAAAAAACAATAAAAAAACAGTTTATTTTCAAAGTTAATTTTTAAACACCCAGTATCACATATGGACAAGCTGGGGACAACCCCCGAGAAACTCTCTAGCAAAAAAATTCGCACCCCATTTGCCTAAACGGCCCCCGGCACCCCAAAGTACCAGAGTCGATAAAAAAAACAATAAAAAAACAGTTTATTTTCAAAGTTAATTTTTAAACACCCAGTATCGCATATGGACAAGCTGGGGACAACCCCCGAGAAACTCCCTAGCAAAAAAATTCGCACCCCATTTGCCTAAACGGCCCCCGGCACCCAAAGTACCAGAGTCGATAAAAAACCAACGAAAAAACAGTTTATTTTCAAAGTTAATTTTTAAACAGTATCGCATATGGACAAGCTGGGGACAACCCCCGAGAAACTCCCTAGCAAAAAAATTCGCACCCCATTTGCCTAAACGGCCCCCGGCACCCCAAAGTACCAGAGTCGATAAAAAACCAACGAAAAAACAGTTTATTTACAAAGTTAATTTTTAAACACCCAGTATCGCATATGGACAAGCTGGGGACAACCCCCGAGAAACTCCTAGCAAAAAAATTCGCACCCCATTTGCCTAAACGGCCCCCGGCACCCAAAGTACCAGTCGATAAAAAACCAACGAAAAAACAGTTTATTTCCAAAGTTAATTTTTAAACACCCAGTATCGCATATGGACAAGCTGGGGACAACCCCCGAGAAACTCCCTAGCAAAAAAATTCGCACCCCATTTGCCTAAACGGCCCCCCAAAGTACCAGAGTCGATAAAAAACCAACGAAAAAACAGTTTATTTCCAAAGTTAATTTTTAAACACCCAGTATCGCATATGGACAAGCTGGGGACAACCCCCAAGAAACTCCCTAGCAAAAAAATTCGCACCCCATTTGCCTAAACGGCCCCCGGCACCCCAAAGTACCAGAGTCGATAAAAAAAACAATAAAAAAACAGTTTATTTTCAAAGTTAATTTTTAAACACCCAGTATCACATATGGACAAGCTGGGGACAACCCCCGAGAAACTCTCTAGCAAAAAAATTCGCACCCCATTTGCCTAAACGGCCCCCGGCACCCCAAAGTACCAGAGTCGATAAAAAAAACAATAAAAAAACAGTTTATTTTCAAAGTTAATTTTTAAACACCCAGTATCGCATATGGACAAGCTGGGGACAACCCCCGAGAAACTCCCTAGCAAAAAAATTCGCACCCCATTTGCCTAAACGGCCCCCGGCACCCAAAGTACCAGAGTCGATAAAAAACCAACGAAAAAACAGTTTATTTCCAAAGTTAATTTTTAAACAGTATCGCATATGGACAAGCTGGGGACAACCCCCGAGAAACTCCCTAGCAAAAAAATTCGCACCCCATTTGCCTAAACGGCCCCCGGCACCCCAAAGTACCAGAGTCGATAAAAAACCAACGAAAAAACAGTTTATTTACAAAGTTAATTTTTAAACACCCAGTATCGCATATGGACAAGCTGGGGACAACCCCCGAGAAACTCCTAGCAAAAAAATTCGCACCCCATTTGCCTAAACGGCCCCCGGCACCCAAAGTACCAGTCGATAAAAAACCAACGAAAAAACAGTTTATTTCCAAAGTTAATTTTTAAACACCCAGTATCGCATATGGACAAGCTGGGGACAACCCCCGAGAAACTCCCTAGCAAAAAAATTCGCACCCCATTTGCCTAAACGGCCCCCGGCACCCCAAAGTACCAGAGTCGATAAAAAACCAACGAAAAAACAGTTTATTTACAAAGTTAATTTTTAAACACTCAGTATCGCATATGGACAAGCTGGGGACAACCCCCGAGAAACTCCCTAGCAAAAAAATTCGCACCCCATTTGCCTAAACGGCCCCCGGCACCCCAAAGTACCAGAGTCGATAAAAAACCAACGAAAAAACAGTTTATTTACAAAGTTAATTTTTAAACACCCAGTATCGCATATGGACAAGCTGGGGACAACCCCCGAGAAACTCCCTAGCAAAAAAATTCGCACCCCATTTGCCTAAACGGCCCCCGGCACCCCAAAGTACCAGAGTCGATAAAAAACCAACGAAAAAACAGTTTATTTACAAAGTTAATTTTTAAACACCCAGTATCGCATATGGACAAGCTGGGGACAACCCCCTAGAAACTCCTAGCAAAAAAATTCGCACCCCATTTGCCTAAACAGCCCCCGGCACCCCAAAGTACCAGAGTCGATAAAAAACCAACGAAAAAACAGTTTATTTCCAAAGTTAATTTTTAAACACCCAGTATCGCATATGGACAAGCTGGGGACAACCCCCGAGAAACTCCTAGCAAAAAAATTCGCACCCCATTTGCCTAAACGGCCCCCGGCACCCAAAGTACCAGAGTCGATAAAAAACCAACGAAAAAACAGTTTATTTACAAAGTTAATTTTTAAACACCCAGTATCGCATATGGACAAGCTGGGGACAACCCCCTAGAAACTCCTAGCAAAAAAAATCGCACCCCATTTGCCTAAACGGCCCCCGGCACCCAAAGTACCAGAGTCGATAAAAAACCAACGAAAAAACAGTTTATTTCCAAAGTTAATTTTTAAACACCCAGTATCGCATATGGACAAGCTGGGGACAACCCCCGAGAAACTCCCTAGCAAAAAAATTCGCACCCCATTTGCCTAAACAGCCCCCGGCACCCCAAAGTACCAGAGTCGATAAAAAACCAACGAAAAAACAGTTTATTTCCAAAGTTAATTTTTAAACACCCAGTATCGCATATGGACAAGCTGGGGACAACCCCCGAGAAACTCCCTAGCAAAAAAATTCGCACCCCATTTGCCTAAACAGCCCCCGGCACCCCAAAGTACCAGAGTCGATAAAAAACCAACGAAAAAACAGTTTATTTCCAAAGTTAATTTTTAAACACCCAGTATCGCATATGGACAAGCTGGGGACAACCCCCGAGAAACTCCTAGCAAAAAAATTCGCACCCCATTTGCCTAAACGGCCCCCGGCACCCAAAGTACCAGAGTCGATAAAAAACCAACGAAAAAACAGTTTATTTACAAAGTTAATTTTTAAACACCCAGTATCGCATATGGACAAGCTGGGGACAACCCCCGAGAAACTCCTAGCAAAAAAATTCGCACCCCATTTGCCTAAACGGCCCCCGGCACCCCAAATTACCAGAGTCGATAAAAAACCAACGAAAAAACAGTTTATTTCCAAAGTTAATTTTTAAACACCCAGTATCGCATATGGACAAGCTGGGGACAACCCCCGAGAAACTCCCTAGCAAAAAAATTCGCACCCCATTTGCCTAAACGGCCCCCGGCACCCAAAGTACCAGAGTCGATAAAAAACCAACGAAAAACCAGTTTATTTACAAAGTTAATTTTTAAACACCCAGTATCGCATATGGACAAGCTGGGGACAACCCCCGAGAAACTCCCTAGCAAAAAAAATTCGCACCCCATTTGCCTAAACGGCCCCCGGCACCCAAAGTACCAGAGTCGATAAAAAACCAACGAAAAAACAGTTTATTTACAAAGTTAATTTTTAAACACCCAGTATCGCATATGGACAAGCTGGGGACAACCCCCGAGAAACTCCCTAGCAAAAAAATTCGCACCCCATTTGCCTAAACGGCCCCCGGCACCCCAAAGTACCAGAGTCGATAAAAAAACAACGAAAAAACAGTTTATTTCCAAAGTTAATTTTTAAACACCCAGTATCGCATATGGACAAGCTGGGGACAACCCCCGAGAAACTCCCTAGCAAAAAAATTCGCACCCCATTTGCCTAAACGGCCCCCGGCACCCAAAGTACCAGAGTCGATAAAAAACCAACGAAAAACCAGTTTATTTACAAAGTTAATTTTTAAACACCCAGTATCGCATATGGACAAGCTGGGGACAACCCCCGAGAAACTCCCTAGCAAAAAAAATTCGCACCCCATTTGCCTAAACGGCCCCCGGCACCCAAAGTACCAGAGTCGATAAAAAACCAACGAAAAAACAGTTTATTTACAAAGTTAATTTTTAAACACCCAGTATCGCATATGGACAAGCTGGGGACAACCCCCGAGAAACTCCCTAGCAAAAAAATTCGCACCCCATTTGCCTAAACGGCCCCCGGCACCCCAAAGTACCAGAGTCGATAAAAAAACAACGAAAAAACAGTTTATTTCCAAAGTTAATTTTTAAACACCCAGTATCGCATATGGACAAGCTGGGGACAACCCCCGAGAAACTCCCTAGCAAAAAAATTCGCACCCCATTTGCCTAAACGGCCCCCGGCACCCCAAAGTACCAGAGTCGATAAAAAACCAACGAAAAAACAGTTTATTTCCAAAGTTAATTTTTAAACACCCAGTATCGCATATGGACAAGCTGGGGACAACCACCGAGAAACTCCCTAGCAAAAAAATTCGCACCCCATTTGCCTAAACGGCCCCCGGCACCCCAAAGTACCAGAGTCGATAAAAAAAACAATAAAAAAACAGTTTATTTTCAAAGTTAATTTTTAAACACCCAGTATCGCATATGGACAAGCTGGGGACAACCCCCGAGAAACTCCCTAGCAAAAAAATTCGCACCCCATTTGCCTAAACGGCCCCCGGCACCCCAAAGTACCAGAGTCGATAAAAAAAACAATAAAAAAACAGTTTATTTTCAAAGTTAATTTTTAAACACCCAGTATCGCATATGGACAAGCTGGGGACAACCCCCGAGAAACTCCCTAGCAAAAAAATTCGCACCCCATTTGCCTAAACGGCCCCCGGCACCCCAAAGTACCAGAGTCGATAAAAAAAACAATAAAAAAACAGTTTATTTTCAAAGTTAATTTTTAAACACCCAGTATCGCATATGGACAAGCTGGGGACAACCCCCGAGAAACTCCCTAGCAAAAAAATTCGCACCCCATTTGCCTAAACGGCCCCCGGCACCCCAAAGTACCAGAGTCGATAAAAAAAACAATAAAAAAACAGTTTATCTCCAAAGTTAATTTTTAAACACCCAGTATCGCATATGGACAAGCTGGGGACAACCCCCGAGAAACTCCTAGCAAAAAAATTCGCACCCCATTTGCCTAAACGGCCCCCGGCACCCAAAGTACCAGAGTCGATAAAAAACCAACGAAAAAACAGTTTATTTACAAAGTTAATTTTTAAACACCCAGTATGGCATATGGACAAGCTGGGGACAACCCCCGAGAAACTCCTAGCAAAAAAATTCGCACCCCATTTGCCTAAACGGCCCCCGGCACCCCAAAGTACCAGAGTCGATAAAAAACCAACGAAAAAACAGTTTATTTCCAAAGTTAATTTTTAAACACCCAGTATCGCATATGGACAAGCTGGGGACAACCCCCGAGAAACTCCCTAGCAAAAAAATTCGCACCCCATTTGCCTAAACGGCCCCCGGCACCCCAAAGTACCAGAGTCGATAAAAAACCAACGAAAAAACAGTTTATTTCCAAAGTTAATTTTTAAACACCCAGTATCGCATATGGACAAGCTGGGGACAACCCCCGAGAAACTCCCTAGCAAAAAAATTCGCACCCCATTTGCCTAAACGGCCCCCGGCACCCCAAAGTACCAGAGTCGATAAAAAACCAACGAAAAAACAGTTTATTTCCAAAGTTAATTTTTAAACACCCAGTATCGCATATGGACAAGCTGGGGACAACCCCCAAGAAACTCCCTAGCAAAAAAATTCGCACCCCATTTGCCTAAACGGCCCCCGGCACCCCAAAGTACCAGAGTCGATAAAAAAAACAATAAAAAAACAGTTTATTTTCAAAGTTAATTTTTAAACACCCAGTATCACATATGGACAAGCTGGGGACAACCCCCGAGAAACTCCCTAGCAAAAAAATTCGCACCCCATTTGCCTAAACGGCCCCCGGCACCCCAAAGTACCAGAGTCGATAAAAAAAACAATAAAAAACAGTTTATTTTCAAAGTTAATTTTTAAACACCCAGTATCGCATATGGACAAGCTGGGGACAACCCCCGAGAAACTCCCTAGCAAAAAAATTCGCACCCCATTTGCCTAAACGGCCCCCGGCACCCAAAGTACCAGAGTCGATAAAAAACCAACGAAAAAACAGTTTATTTCCAAAGTTAATTTTTAAACACCCAGTATCGCATATGGACAAGCTGGGGACAACCCCCGAGAAACTCCCTAGCAAAAAAATTCGCACCCCATTTGCCTAAACGGCCCCCGGCACCCCAAAGTACCAGAGTCGATAAAAAACCAACGAAAAAACAGTTTATTTACAAAGTTAATTTTTAAACACCCAGTATCGCATATGGACAAGCTGGGGACAACCCCCGAGAAACTCCTAGCAAAAAAATTCGCACCCCATTTGCCTAAACGGCCCCCGGCACCCAAAGTACCAGTCGATAAAAAACCAACGAAAAAACAGTTTATTTCCAAAGTTAATTTTTAAACACCCAGTATCGCATATGGACAAGCTGGGGACAACCCCCGAGAAACTCCCTAGCAAAAAAATTCGCACCCCATTTGCCTAAACGGCCCCCGGCACCCCAAAGTACCAGAGTCGATAAAAAACCAACGAAAAAACAGTTTATTTACAAAGTTAATTTTTAAACACTCAGTATCGCATATGGACAAGCTGGGGACAACCCCCGAGAAACTCCTAGCAAAAAAACTCACACCCCATTTGCCTAAACGGCCCCCGGCACCCAAAGTACCAGAGTCGATAAAAAACCAACGAAAAAACAGTTTATTTACAAAGATAATTTTTAAACACCCAGTATCGCATATGGACAAGCTGGGGACAACCCCCTAGAAACTCCTAGCAAAAAAATTCGCACCCCATTTGCCTAAACGGCCCCCGGCACCCAAAGTACCAGAGTCGATAAAAAACCAACGAAAAAACAGTTTATTTCCAAAGTTAATTTTTAAACACCCAGTATCGCATATGGACAAGCTGGGGACAACCCCCGAGAAACTCCCTAGCAAAAAAATTCGCACCCCATTTGCCTAAACAGCCCCCGGTACCCCAAAGTACCAGAGTCGATAAAAAACCAACGAAAAAACAGTTTATTTCCAAAGTTAATTTTTAAACACCCAGTATCGCATATGGACAAGCTGGGGACAACCCCCGAGAAACTCCCTAGCAAAAAAATTCGCACCCCATTTGCCTAAACAGCCCCCGGCACCCCAAAGTACCAGAGTCGATAAAAAACCAACGAAAAAACAGTTTATTTCCAAAGTTAATTTTTAAACACCCAGTATCGCATATGGACAAGCTGGGGACAACCCCCGAGAAACTCCTAGCAAAAAAATTCGCACCCCATTTGCCTAAACGGCCCCCGGCACCCAAAGTACCAGAGTCGATAAAAAACCAACGAAAAAACAGTTTATTTACAAAGTAAATTTTTAAACACCCAGTATCGCATATGGACAAGCTGGGGACAACCCCCGAGAAACTCCCTAGCAAAAAAATTCGCACCCCATTTGCCTAAACGGCCCCCGGCACCCAAAGTACCAGAGTCGATAAAAAACCAACGAAAAAACAGTTTATTTCCAAAGTTAATTTTTAAACACCCAGTATCGCATATGGACAAGCTGGGGACAACCCCCGAGAAACTCCTAGCAAAAAAATTCGCACCCCATTTGCCTAAACGGCCCCCGGCACCCAAAGTACCAGAGTCGATAAAAAACCAACGAAAAAACAGTTTATTTACAAAGTTAATTTTTAAACACCCAGTATCGCATATGGACAAGCTGGGGACAACCCCCTAGAAACTCCTAGCAAAAAAATTCGCACCCCATTTGCCTAAACGGCCCCCGGCACCCAAAGTACCAGAGTCGATAAAAAACCAACGAAAAAACAGTTTATTTCCAAAGTTAATTTTTAAACACCCAGTATCGCATATGGACAAGCTGGGGACAACCCCCGAGAAACTCCCTAGCAAAAAAATTCGCACCCCATTTGCCTAAACAGCCCCCGGCACCCCAAAGTACCAGAGTCGATAAAAAACCAACGAAAAAACAGTTTATTTCCAAAGTTAATTTTTAAACACCCAGTATCGCATATGGACAAGCTGGGGACAACCCCCGAGAAACTCCCTAGCAAAAAAATTCGCACCCCATTTGCCTAAACCGCCCCCGGCACCCCAAAGTACCAGAGTCGATAAAAAACCAACGAAAAAACAGTTTATTTCCAAAGTTAATTTTTAAACACCCAGTATCGCATATGGACAAGCTGGGGACAACCCCCGAGAAACTCCTAGCAAAAAAATTCGCACCCCATTTGCCTAAACGGCCCCCGGCACCCAAAGTACCAGAGTCGATAAAAAACCAACGAAAAAACAGTTTATTTACAAAGTTAATTTTTAAACACCCAGTATGGCATATGGACAAGCTGGGGACAACCCCCGAGAAACTCCTAGCAAAAAAATTCGCACCCCATTTGCCTAAACGGCCCCCGGCACCCCAAAGTACCAGAGTCGATAAAAAACCAACGAAAAAACAGTTTATTTCCAAAGTTAATTTTTAAACACCCAGTATCGCATATGGACAAGCTGGGGACAACCCCCGAGAAACTCCCTAGCAAAAAAATTCGCACCCCATTTGCCTAAACGGCCCCCGGCACCCCAAAGTACCAGAGTCGATAAAAAACCAACGAAAAAACAGTTTATTTCCAAAGTTAATTTTTAAACACCCAGTATCGCATATGGACAAGCTGGGGACAACCCCCGAGAAACTCCCTAGCAAAAAAATTCGCACCCCATTTGCCTAAACGGCACCCCAAAGTACCAGAGTCGATAAAAAACCAACGAAAAAACAGTTTATTTCCAAAGTTAATTTTTAAACACCCAGTATCGCATATGGACAAGCTGGGGACAACCCCCAAGAAACTCCCTAGCAAAAAAATTCGCACCCCATTTGCCTAAACGGCCCCCGGCACCCCAAAGTACCAGAGTCGATAAAAAAAACAATAAAAAAACAGTTTATTTTCAAAGTTAATTTTTAAACACCCAGTATCACATATGGACAAGCTGGGGACAACCCCCGAGAAACTCTCTAGCAAAAAAATTCGCACCCCATTTGCCTAAACGGCCCCCGGCACCCCAAAGTACCAGAGTCGATAAAAAAAACAATAAAAAAACAGTTTATTTTCAAAGTTAATTTTTAAACACCCAGTATCGCATATGGACAAGCTGGGGACAACCCCCGAGAAACTCCCTAGCAAAAAAATTCGCACCCCATTTGCCTAAACGGCCCCCGGCACCCAAAGTACCAGAGTCGATAAAAAACCAACGAAAAAACAGTTTATTTCCAAAGTTAATTTTTAAACAGTATCGCATATGGACAAGCTGGGGACAACCCCCGAGAAACTCCCTAGCAAAAAAATTCGCACCCCATTTGCCTAAACGGCCCCCGGCACCCCAAAGTACCAGAGTCGATAAAAAACCAACGAAAAAACAGTTTATTTACAAAGTTAATTTTTAAACACCCAGTATCGCATATGGACAAGCTGGGGACAACCCCCGAGAAACTCCTAGCAAAAAAATTCGCACCCCATTTGCCTAAACGGCCCCCGGCACCCAAAGTACCAGTCGATAAAAAACCAACGAAAAAACAGTTTATTTCCAAAGTTAATTTTTAAACACCCAGTATCGCATATGGACAAGCTGGGGACAACCCCCGAGAAACTCCCTAGCAAAAAAATTCGCACCCCATTTGCCTAAACGGCCCCCGGCACCCCAAAGTACCAGAGTCGATAAAAAACCAACGAAAAAACAGTTTATTTACAAAGTTAATTTTTAAACACTCAGTATCGCATATGGACAAGCTGGGGACAACCCCCGAGAAACTCCTAGCAAAAAAACTCACACCCTATTTGCCTAAACGGCCCCCGGCACCCAAAGTACCAGAGTCGATAAAAAACCAACGAAAAAACAGTTTATTTACAAAGTTAATTTTTAAACACCCAGTATCGCATATGGACAAGCTGGGGACAACCCCCTAGAAACTCCTAGCAAAAAAATTCGCACCCCATTTGCCTAAACAGCCCCCGGCACCCCAAAGTACCAGAGTCGATAAAAAACCAACGAAAAAACAGTTTATTTCCAAAGTTAATTTTTAAACACCCAGTATCGCATATGGACAAGCTGGGGACAACCCCCGAGAAACTCCTAGCAAAAAAATTCGCACCCCATTTGCCTAAACGGCCCCCGGCACCCAAAGTACCAGAGTCGATAAAAAACCAACGAAAAAACAGTTTATTTACAAAGTTAATTTTTAAACACCCAGTATCGCATATGGACAAGCTGGGGACAACCCCCTAGAAACTCCTAGCAAAAAAATTCGCACCCCATTTGCCTAAACAGCCCCCGGCACCCCAAAGTACCAGAGTCGATAAAAAACCAACGAAAAAACAGTTTATTTCCAAAGTTAATTTTTAAACACCCAGTATCGCATATGGACAAGCTGGGGACAACCCCCGAGAAACTCCTAGCAAAAAAATTCGCACCCCATTTGCCTAAACGGCCCCCGGCACCCCAAAGTACCAGAGTCGATAAAAAACCAACGAAAAAACAGTTTATTTCCAAAGTTAATTTTTAAACACCCAGTATCGCATATGGACAAGCTGGGGACAACCCCCGAGAAACTCCCTAGCAAAAAAATTCGCACCCCATTTGCCTAAACGGCACCCCAAAGTACCAGAGTCGATAAAAAACCAACGAAAAAACAGTTTATTTCCAAAGTTAATTTTTAAACACCCAGTATCGCATATGGACAAGCTGGGGACAACCCCCAAGAAACTCCCTAGCAAAAAAATTCGCACCCCATTTGCCTAAACGGCCCCCGGCACCCCAAAGTACCAGAGTCGATAAAAAAAACAATAAAAAAACAGTTTATTTTCAAAGTTAATTTTTAAACACCCAGTATCACATATGGACAAGCTGGGGACAACCCCCGAGAAACTCTCTAGCAAAAAAATTCGCACCCCATTTGCCTAAACGGCCCCCGGCACCCCAAAGTACCAGAGTCGATAAAAAAAACAATAAAAAAACAGTTTATTTTCAAAGTTAATTTTTAAACACCCAGTATCGCATATGGACAAGCTGGGGACAACCCCCGAGAAACTCCCTAGCAAAAAAATTCGCACCCCATTTGCCTAAACGGCCCCCGGCACCCAAAGTACCAGAGTCGATAAAAAACCAACGAAAAAACAGTTTATTTCCAAAGTTAATTTTTAAACAGTATCGCATATGGACAAGCTGGGGACAACCCCCGAGAAACTCCCTAGCAAAAAAATTCGCACCCCATTTGCCTAAACGGCCCCCGGCACCCCAAAGTACCAGAGTCGATAAAAAACCAACGAAAAAACAGTTTATTTACAAAGTTAATTTTTAAACACCCAGTATCGCATATGGACAAGCTGGGGACAACCCCCGAGAAACTCCTAGCAAAAAAATTCGCACCCCATTTGCCTAAACGGCCCCCGGCACCCAAAGTACCAGTCGATAAAAAACCAACGAAAAAACAGTTTATTTCCAAAGTTAATTTTTAAACACCCAGTATCGCATATGGACAAGCTGGGGACAACCCCCGAGAAACTCCCTAGCAAAAAAATTCGCACCCCATTTGCCTAAACGGCCCCCGGCACCCCAAAGTACCAGAGTCGATAAAAAACCAACGAAAAAACAGTTTATTTACAAAGTTAATTTTTAAACACTCAGTATCGCATATGGACAAGCTGGGGACAACCCCCGAGAAACTCCTAGCAAAAAAACTCACACCCTATTTGCCTAAACGGCCCCCGGCACCCAAAGTACCAGAGTCGATAAAAAACCAACGAAAAAACAGTTTATTTACAAAGTTAATTTTTAAACACCCAGTATCGCATATGGACAAGCTGGGGACAACCCCCTAGAAACTCCTAGCAAAAAAATTCGCACCCCATTTGCCTAAACAGCCCCCGGCACCCCAAAGTACCAGAGTCGATAAAAAACCAACGAAAAAACAGTTTATTTCCAAAGTTAATTTTTAAACACCCAGTATCGCATATGGACAAGCTGGGGACAACCCCCGAGAAACTCCTAGCAAAAAAATTCGCACCCCATTTGCCTAAACGGCCCCCGGCACCCAAAGTACCAGAGTCGATAAAAAACCAACGAAAAAACAGTTTATTTACAAAGTTAATTTTTAAACACCCAGTATCGCATATGGACAAGCTGGGGACAACCCCCTAGAAACTCCTAGCAAAAAAAATCGCACCCCATTTGCCTAAACGGCCCCCGGCACCCAAAGTACCAGAGTCGATAAAAAACCAACGAAAAAACAGTTTATTTCCAAAGTTAATTTTTAAACACCCAGTATCGCATATGGACAAGCTGGGGACAACCCCCGAGAAACTCCCTAGCAAAAAAATTCGCACCCCATTTGCCTAAACAGCCCCCGGCACCCCAAAGTACCAGAGTCGATAAAAAACCAACGAAAAAACAGTTTATTTCCAAAGTTAATTTTTAAACACCCAGTATCGCATATGGACAAGCTGGGGACAACCCCCGAGAAACTCCCTAGCAAAAAAATTCGCACCCCATTTGCCTAAACAGCCCCCGGCACCCCAAAGTACCAGAGTCGATAAAAAACCAACGAAAAAACAGTTTATTTCCAAAGTTAATTTTTAAACACCCAGTATCGCATATGGACAAGCTGGGGACAACCCCCGAGAAACTCCTAGCAAAAAAATTCGCACCCCATTTGCCTAAACGGCCCCCGGCACCCAAAGTACCAGAGTCGATAAAAAACCAACGAAAAAACAGTTTATTTACAAAGTTAATTTTTAAACACCCAGTATCGCATATGGACAAGCTGGGGACAACCCCCGAGAAACTCCTAGCAAAAAAATTCGCACCCCATTTGCCTAAACGGCCCCCGGCACCCCAAATTACCAGAGTCGATAAAAAACCAACGAAAAAACAGTTTATTTCCAAAGTTAATTTTTAAACACCCAGTATCGCATATGGACAAGCTGGGGACAACCCCCGAGAAACTCCCTAGCAAAAAAATTCGCACCCCATTTGCCTAAACGGCCCCCGGCACCCAAAGTACCAGAGTCGATAAAAAACCAACGAAAAACCAGTTTATTTACAAAGTTAATTTTTAAACACCCAGTATCGCATATGGACAAGCTGGGGACAACCCCCGAGAAACTCCCTAGCAAAAAAAATTCGCACCCCATTTGCCTAAACGGCCCCCGGCACCCAAAGTACCAGAGTCGATAAAAAACCAACGAAAAAACAGTTTATTTACAAAGTTAATTTTTAAACACCCAGTATCGCATATGGACAAGCTGGGGACAACCCCCGAGAAACTCCCTAGCAAAAAAATTCGCACCCCATTTGCCTAAACGGCCCCCGGCACCCCAAAGTACCAGAGTCGATAAAAAAACAACGAAAAAACAGTTTATTTCCAAAGTTAATTTTTAAACACCCAGTATCGCATATGGACAAGCTGGGGACAACCCCCGAGAAACTCCCTAGCAAAAAAATTCGCACCCCATTTGCCTAAACGGCCCCCGGCACCCAAAGTACCAGAGTCGATAAAAAACCAACGAAAAACCAGTTTATTTACAAAGTTAATTTTTAAACACCCAGTATCGCATATGGACAAGCTGGGGACAACCCCCGAGAAACTCCCTAGCAAAAAAAATTCGCACCCCATTTGCCTAAACGGCCCCCGGCACCCAAAGTACCAGAGTCGATAAAAAACCAACGAAAAAACAGTTTATTTACAAAGTTAATTTTTAAACACCCAGTATCGCATATGGACAAGCTGGGGACAACCCCCGAGAAACTCCCTAGCAAAAAAATTCGCACCCCATTTGCCTAAACGGCCCCCGGCACCCCAAAGTACCAGAGTCGATAAAAAAACAACGAAAAAACAGTTTATTTCCAAAGTTAATTTTTAAACACCCAGTATCGCATATGGACAAGCTGGGGACAACCCCCGAGAAACTCCCTAGCAAAAAAATTCGCACCCCATTTGCCTAAACGGCCCCCGGCACCCCAAAGTACCAGAGTCGATAAAAAACCAACGAAAAAACAGTTTATTTCCAAAGTTAATTTTTAAACACCCAGTATCGCATATGGACAAGCTGGGGACAACCACCGAGAAACTCCCTAGCAAAAAAATTCGCACCCCATTTGCCTAAACGGCCCCCGGCACCCCAAAGTACCAGAGTCGATAAAAAAAACAATAAAAAAACAGTTTATTTTCAAAGTTAATTTTTAAACACCCAGTATCGCATATGGACAAGCTGGGGACAACCCCCGAGAAACTCCCTAGCAAAAAAATTCGCACCCCATTTGCCTAAACGGCCCCCGGCACCCCAAAGTACCAGAGTCGATAAAAAAAACAATAAAAAAACAGTTTATTTTCAAAGTTAATTTTTAAACACCCAGTATCGCATATGGACAAGCTGGGGACAACCCCCGAGAAACTCCCTAGCAAAAAAATTCGCACCCCATTTGCCTAAACGGCCCCCGGCACCCCAAAGTACCAGAGTCGATAAAAAAAACAATAAAAAAACAGTTTATTTTCAAAGTTAATTTTTAAACACCCAGTATCGCATATGGACAAGCTGGGGACAACCCCCGAGAAACTCCCTAGCAAAAAAATTCGCACCCCATTTGCCTAAACGGCCCCCGGCACCCCAAAGTACCAGAGTCGATAAAAAAAACAATAAAAAAACAGTTTATCTCCAAAGTTAATTTTTAAACACCCAGTATCGCATATGGACAAGCTGGGGACAACCCCCGAGAAACTCCTAGCAAAAAAATTCGCACCCCATTTGCCTAAACGGCCCCCGGCACCCAAAGTACCAGAGTCGATAAAAAACCAACGAAAAAACAGTTTATTTACAAAGTTAATTTTTAAACACCCAGTATGGCATATGGACAAGCTGGGGACAACCCCCGAGAAACTCCTAGCAAAAAAATTCGCACCCCATTTGCCTAAACGGCCCCCGGCACCCCAAAGTACCAGAGTCGATAAAAAACCAACGAAAAAACAGTTTATTTCCAAAGTTAATTTTTAAACACCCAGTATCGCATATGGACAAGCTGGGGACAACCCCCGAGAAACTCCCTAGCAAAAAAATTCGCACCCCATTTGCCTAAACGGCCCCCGGCACCCCAAAGTACCAGAGTCGATAAAAAACCAACGAAAAAACAGTTTATTTCCAAAGTTAATTTTTAAACACCCAGTATCGCATATGGACAAGCTGGGGACAACCCCCGAGAAACTCCCTAGCAAAAAAATTCGCACCCCATTTGCCTAAACGGCACCCCAAAGTACCAGAGTCGATAAAAAACCAACGAAAAAACAGTTTATTTCCAAAGTTAATTTTTAAACACCCAGTATCGCATATGGACAAGCTGGGGACAACCCCCAAGAAACTCCCTAGCAAAAAAATTCGCACCCCATTTGCCTAAACGGCCCCCGGCACCCCAAAGTACCAGAGTCGATAAAAAAAACAATAAAAAAACAGTTTATTTTCAAAGTTAATTTTTAAACACCCAGTATCACATATGGACAAGCTGGGGACAACCCCCGAGAAACTCCCTAGCAAAAAAATTCGCACCCCATTTGCCTAAACGGCCCCCGGCACCCCAAAGTACCAGAGTCGATAAAAAAAACAATAAAAAAACAGTTTATTTTCAAAGTTAATTTTTAAACACCCAGTATCGCATATGGACAAGCTGGGGACAACCCCCGAGAAACTCCCTAGCAAAAAAATTCGCACCCCATTTGCCTAAACGGCCCCCGGCACCCAAAGTACCAGAGTCGATAAAAAACCAACGAAAAAACAGTTTATTTCCAAAGTTAATTTTTAAACAGTATCGCATATGGACAAGCTGGGGACAACCCCCGAGAAACTCCCTAGCAAAAAAATTCGCACCCCATTTGCCTAAACGGCCCCCGGCACCCCAAAGTACCAGAGTCGATAAAAAACCAACGAAAAAACAGTTTATTTACAAAGTTAATTTTTAAACACCCAGTATCGCATATGGACAAGCTGGGGACAACCCCCGAGAAACTCCTAGCAAAAAAATTCGCACCCCATTTGCCTAAACGGCCCCCGGCACCCAAAGTACCAGTCGATAAAAAACCAACGAAAAAACAGTTTATTTCCAAAGTTAATTTTTAAACACCCAGTATCGCATATGGACAAGCTGGGGACAACCCCCGAGAAACTCCCTAGCAAAAAAATTCGCACCCCATTTGCCTAAACGGCCCCCGGCACCCCAAAGTACCAGAGTCGATAAAAAACCAACGAAAAAACAGTTTATTTACAAAGTTAATTTTTAAACACTCAGTATCGCATATGGACAAGCTGGGGACAACCCCCGAGAAACTCCTAGCAAAAAAACTCACACCCCATTTGCCTAAACGGCCCCCGGCACCCAAAGTACCAGAGTCGATAAAAAACCAACGAAAAAACAGTTTATTTACAAAGTTAATTTTTAAACACCCAGTATCGCATATGGACAAGCTGGGGACAACCCCCTAGAAACTCCTAGCAAAAAAATTCGCACCCCATTTGCCTAAACAGCCCCCGGCACCCCAAAGTACCAGAGTCGATAAAAAACCAACGAAAAAACAGTTTATTTCCAAAGTTAATTTTTAAACACCCAGTATCGCATATGGACAAGCTGGGGACAACCCCCGAGAAACTCCTAGCAAAAAAATTCGCACCCCATTTGCCTAAACGGCCCCCGGCACCCAAAGTACCAGAGTCGATAAAAAACCAACGAAAAAACAGTTTATTTACAAAGTTAATTTTTAAACACCCAGTATCGCATATGGACAAGCTGGGGACAACCCCCTAGAAACTCCTAGCAAAAAAAATCGCACCCCATTTGCCTAAACGGCCCCCGGCACCCAAAGTACCAGAGTCGATAAAAAACCAACGAAAAAACAGTTTATTTCCAAAGTTAATTTTTAAACACCCAGTATCGCATATGGACAAGCTGGGGACAACCCCCGAGAAACTCCCTAGCAAAAAAATTCGCACCCCATTTGCCTAAACAGCCCCCGGCACCCCAAAGTACCAGAGTCGATAAAAAACCAACGAAAAAACAGTTTATTTCCAAAGTTAATTTTTAAACACCCAGTATCGCATATGGACAAGCTGGGGACAACCCCCGAGAAACTCCCTAGCAAAAAAATTCGCACCCCATTTGCCTAAACAGCCCCCGGCACCCCAAAGTACCAGAGTCGATAAAAAACCAACGAAAAAACAGTTTATTTCCAAAGTTAATTTTTAAACACCCAGTATCGCATATGGACAAGCTGGGGACAACCCCCGAGAAACTCCTAGCAAAAAAATTCGCACCCCATTTGCCTAAACGGCCCCCGGCACCCAAAGTACCAGAGTCGATAAAAAACCAACGAAAAAACAGTTTATTTACAAAGTTAATTTTTAAACACCCAGTATCGCATATGGACAAGCTGGGGACAACCCCCGAGAAACTCCTAGCAAAAAAATTCGCACCCCATTTGCCTAAACGGCCCCCGGCACCCCAAAGTACCAGAGTCGATAAAAAACCAACGAAAAAACAGTTTATTTCCAAAGTTAATTTTTAAACACCCAGTATCGCATATGGACAAGCTGGGGACAACCCCCGAGAAACTCCTAGCAAAAAAATTCGCACCCCATTTGCCTAAACGGCCCCCGGCACCCAAAGTACCAGAGTCGATAAAAAACCAACGAAAAAACAGTTTATTTACAAAGTTAATTTTTAAACACCCAGTATCGCATATGGACAAGCTGGGGACAACCCCCGAGAAACTCCTAGCAAAAAAATTCGCACCCCATTTGCCTAAACGGCCCCCGGCACCCCAAAGTACCAGAGTCGATAAAAAACCAACGAAAAAACAGTTTATTTCCAAAGTTAATTTTTAAACACCCAGTATCGCATATGGACAAGCTGGGGACAACCCCCGAGAAACTCCTAGCAAAAAAATTCGCACCCCATTTGCCTAAACGGCCCCCGGCACCCAAAGTACCAGAGTCGATAAAAAACCAACGAAAAAACAGTTTATTTACAAAGTTAATTTTTAAACACCCAGTATCGCATATGGACAAGCTGGGGACAACCCCCGAGAAACTCCCTAGCAAAAAAAATTCGCACCCCATTTGCCTAAACGGCCCCCGGCACCCAAAGTACCAGAGTCGATAAAAAACCAACGAAAAAACAGTTTATTTACAAAGTTAATTTTTAAACACCCAGTATCGCATATGGACAAGCTGGGGACAACCCCCGAGAAACTCCCTAGCAAAAAAATTCGCACCCCATTTGCCTAAACGGCCCCCGGCACCCCAAAGTACCAGAGTCGATAAAAAAACAACGAAAAAACAGTTTATTTCCAAAGTTAATTTTTAAACACCCAGTATCGCATATGGACAAGCTGGGGACAACCCCCGAGAAACTCCCTAGCAAAAAAATTCGCACCCCATTTGCCTAAACGGCCCCCGGCACCCAAAGTACCAGAGTCGATAAAAAACCAACGAAAAACCAGTTTATTTACAAAGTTAATTTTTAAACACCCAGTATCGCATATGGACAAGCTGGGGACAACCCCCGAGAAACTCCCTAGCAAAAAAAATTCGCACCCCATTTGCCTAAACGGCCCCCGGCACCCAAAGTACCAGAGTCGATAAAAAACCAACGAAAAAACAGTTTATTTACAAAGTTAATTTTTAAACACCCAGTATCGCATATGGACAAGCTGGGGACAACCCCCGAGAAACTCCCTAGCAAAAAAATTCGCACCCCATTTGCCTAAACGGCCCCCGGCACCCCAAAGTACCAGAGTCGATAAAAAAACAACGAAAAAACAGTTTATTTCCAAAGTTAATTTTTAAACACCCAGTATCGCATATGGACAAGCTGGGGACAACCCCCGAGAAACTCCCTAGCAAAAAAATTCGCACCCCATTTGCCTAAACGGCCCCCGGCACCCCAAAGTACCAGAGTCGATAAAAAACCAACGAAAAAACAGTTTATTTCCAAAGTTAATTTTTAAACACCCAGTATCGCATATGGACAAGCTGGGGACAACCACCGAGAAACTCCCTAGCAAAAAAATTCGCACCCCATTTGCCTAAACGGCCCCCGGCACCCCAAAGTACCAGAGTCGATAAAAAAAACAATAAAAAAACAGTTTATTTTCAAAGTTAATTTTTAAACACCCAGTATCGCATATGGACAAGCTGGGGACAACCCCCGAGAAACTCCCTAGCAAAAAAATTCGCACCCCATTTGCCTAAACGGCCCCCGGCACCCCAAAGTACCAGAGTCGATAAAAAAAACAATAAAAAAACAGTTTATTTTCAAAGTTAATTTTTAAACACCCAGTATCGCATATGGACAAGCTGGGGACAACCCCCGAGAAACTCCCTAGCAAAAAAATTCGCACCCCATTTGCCTAAACGGCCCCCGGCACCCCAAAGTACCAGAGTCGATAAAAAAAACAATAAAAAAACAGTTTATTTTCAAAGTTAATTTTTAAACACCCAGTATCGCATATGGACAAGCTGGGGACAACCCCCGAGAAACTCCCTAGCAAAAAAATTCGCACCCCATTTGCCTAAACGGCCCCCGGCACCCCAAAGTACCAGAGTCGATAAAAAAACCAACGAAAAAACAGTTTATCTCCAAAGTTAATTTTCAAACACCCAGTATCGCATATGGACAAGCTGGGGACAACCCCCGAGAAACTTCCTAGCAAAAAAATTCGCACCCCATCTGCCTAAACAGCCCCGTCAAGACACCCCAACGTACTCAAGCCCCTTAGAAACATATGGTAAAAAATAACAATAAAAACACTTGACAAATAAATCTTTATTTATAAAAAACGAAAAAAATCACTCACCTTATTTTCCGCAGAGAAGGTACATCGGCCACGGCGACCACTTTTCAAAGCATCGCCAAGCTTCAAGCAGCACAATTAGCAGCAAACGGCAAAAAAGGAGGCTCGGCAAGCGTTTGGAAAAAAAAACAGGCACAGGCGTCTGCAACATTTTAGCACTACAGCCTCAACTCCAACAAACACTCAAAAAGCTAATACAAAAAATATAAAGGCTCCTTAACTTACTTTGTAATATCGAGCAAAGGCCGGCTGGTCCATATAGATTCCACGTCCCACACAGGATTGCCAGCGAAAGTTCTAGGGCCCTATTGCAAATATTACATGCAGTTGGTGGCGAAATTGGTGACCATGTACCATGGTGCTTCCATCGGTAAACAGCAAGTCTGTGAGAAAAAGTTTACAAGTTTAACAAAGCCCAAAAATATCACGGGTAATTTAAACAGCTTCTAGAACTTACATTGTAAAGTGTCAAACTTGCAAAGAAGTTGGGTCGCTCGCTTCTGGTTGTTGTCTGGGAAAATATGATAGAAAATCATCCATTTCCAACGACCAGATACGTAGAAATATCGCAGTTTGATCCTCAACTATTCACCCTTATCCGATGAATGTTTACTTTGTAAGGAAAGGCAGTTTTCTTCACGGCACCACCAAATAGGTACCAACACCTCCGTTTTTTTTTGTAATTCGTCCTGGCGTGCGTTTCCAAACTCCATTCTCCGACATTTTCTGAAAAATAATACAAGATTTCATAAAAATTCAAAGCCCCAAATCAAAACATTGGGGAAAATCAAGGCAAGCGCAGGCGACTGTCATTTTCCACTGTCACCAACCCACGCCGCGACAGGCGTCCCCGCCCCGAAATCAAAATGGACTCGCCCGCTTGGGGGCCGGTAAAAGACGATTTTCTTTCGAAGTTTTCGCGAAAAATACATCGCCCCCCGCGCTGCCCCCATTCCCACACCGAAATTAAACCCTTGGCTACAAAATGCGAGCAGTTTCATACCTGGGCGTCTGTTTTTTCCGTTGGAAATTTCGCCAACAAGTCGGAGCCGTTACCACCGGAATCGCACGTGGACGAAAGAAGGACGGACCGGCGTGGCGTCGCCCCACGTGACCGGCTCGACCAATCCGAGGAGGGACCGGCCCAGTGGCGGCGGCCCGAATTTTTAAAACTGACACGCCGCCAAAAATCGAGAATAAATAAAATCAAAAGTTGATTTTTCCCGGGTAATGAATAAAGGGGATACCCAGATATTTACGGTAGAATGCACGATTGCAAATCGCGCAAAAATATAAATACAGATAATAAATTTATACGATTAAAATGGCAAACAAAAACGTTTAAAATGCGATAACAAGAAGCATAGAATACAGACTACACACTACACAGGATTAAAGTGAGAGACACCAAAGAGAAGTTAGAAGCCAGGCCAATGCCAATTCACCTGGCTTCAAAGAGCAAAGCGGGTAAAAAAAGTAATCCTGTACCTGTACCGTTGAGTGAGGGAATAATTCATTCAACGCCTGTACCTATTATTGCAGATTGTTGGTTTAACTAAAGACAATTTTATTAATAGAAGGTTCTGTGTCGAAAGTGAGTGTCATTTTCCCATATTTTCGTCCGCAATTATGCGAAAATAAACGGAGAAACTCCAAAGCTCTAATAACAAAAAAGGTTAATAAAGTTAGGTAAGGCGATTCACCGAGAAGTAAAGTTAGGTCGGTCTATTACCACCACAAAGATCGACGAACAAAAATCCCCCGACGCTCACAAAGTTCGGTCCGTCAAAAGCCCGTCTCACACGACTCGATAATTCCGGACCAGAGGAAAAAAATCTAAGCTAGAGATGCAGTACAATCGGCGATTTTTCGGATTTGTCTTCGGCTTCTATTGAAGTCTCGTCTCTTTGCTCTGAGGTAAAAATTGTTAGAGGAATAAAAATGCGCCTAGAACGGTGGAAAATGATGCAAAAGTCGGCGGTCTCAGACGAGTTTCTAGCGGATTTTTTTTCCTTGCGAAGGGACAGAGAGTTTAGGGGCATGTCGGTTTATAGAGAAGTGTTTGTTTTTCACTGCTTACTTTTTCCAACGTAATTTAGAATTGAATTAATTTTTTACAATTTACCTCTTTAATAATATGTATAAAATAATGATATAGGCTTTCTTTTATAAGATTTTCCCTAAAAAAATTATTAAGCTTTGGCGGGCACTACGCCTATTAGACAGTTCGTTTTTTACATATTTAAATACCTACCACACGAATTAACGCACCACCAAAAAATATAATTTGAGACACCCAGTATTTATAAAAAAGAGGTTTCTATGCAAATACAGTTAGTACACCAACGTTCTAGAAGAGACAACCTATCATTCAAAAAAAAAAAATTCGTCCAAATCGGACTATACATATATTGGTTTTGACAAAAATTTACTTTAAACTTTTGGGTATTTTTTTGGTGGTGCGTTAATTTTTGGGGGAAGTGTATTTTTGTTGAAAGGTATTAGATTTTTGTGCTTTCGAAAGTTCGATAGCATCGGCAAACATTATTCACAAAGTTTAAGCACTTGGGCATTAATATCTAAAACTCACCTGCCCATAGTCTCTGGGGGTCATATGACGCAATTTCAATACCTGCATGAATCACAGTGTATTCGTGTATTCTCAATACTCGGCATGAATAATGTTTGTGCCTTTTGTACTCCCGAAAACACAAATTTAACGACATAGAGACGAATCTCGTCCGTTCTAGGAAGTTGCGCGCGAACTGACTAATTTATTCTCTCTTATTTGCGCGCTTTTTTAGATGTTATCTAACTAGGCATTTCTTTGTTCCCTCGCTCGAAATATCAAATAAAATTCAACTGGGTGACTTGGTATACCTATCTGGGGGTTGTTATAATAAGAATTTGCTGGAATATCTAGTGCCCCGATTTTCAAAACTTAAAATGAAAATGTATTATGAAAATTCCAAAAATTAATCTAGCTACAGAAATACCTTCAGGGACCCGCCTAGCATCTAAATCAGACCCCAGTTGAATTTTAAAGGCTCCCAATAAGTGTCCATTTAGCATAATTGTCATTTATGGCATTCTTTTGAGTTTTTGCTCAAACAAAAATTCCAAAAATTAATCTAGCTACAGAAATACCTTCAGGGACCCGCCTAGCATCTAAATCAGACCCCAGTTGAATTTTAAAGGCTCCCAAGAAGTGTCCATTTAGCATAACTGTCATTTATGGCATTCTTTTGAGTTTCTGCTCAAACAAAAATTCCAAAAATTAATCTAGCTACAGAAATACCTTCAGGGACCCGCCTAGCATCTAAATGAGACCCCAGTTGAATTTTAAAGGCTCCCAATAAGTGTCCATTTAGCATAACTGTCATTTATGGCATTCTTTTGAGTTTCTGCTCAAACAAAAATTCCAAAAATTAATCTAGCTACAGAAATACCTTCAGGGACCCGCCTAGCATCTAAATCAGACCCCAGTTCAATTTTAGAGGCTCCCAAAAAGTGTCCATTTAGTGTAACTGTCATTATGGCATTCTTTTGAGTTTCTGCCTAATCGAAAATTCCAAAAATTATTCTAGCTACAGAAATACCTTCAGAGACCCAGCTAGCAATAAGTGTCCATTTGGCGTAACTGTCATTATGGCATTCATATTTTATTTTCTGCCTAAACGAAAATTCCAAAAAATAATCTACCTACAGAAATACCTTCAGGGACCCACCTAGCTTCTAAAATGAACCCCAATTCAATTTTAGATTCTCCCAACAAGTGTCCATTTAGCGAAACTGTCATTATGGCAATCTTTTTGAGTTTCTACCTATACAAAAATTCAAAAAATTAATCTAGCTCCAGAAATACCTTCAGAGTACCATCTAATTCGCACCTCAGTTAAATTTTTAAAGCTCGCATTATGGGGATCTTTTGAACTTGTGCCTACATGAAAAGTCCAAAAGAAGAAAGGAGTACCCAAGGCCCTTAGAAACATTTGGTGGAAAATAACAGAAAACACTCGACAAATAAAATCTTTATTTGTAAAAAATCAGAAAAATCACTCACCGTATTTTCTGGAGACAGTACATCATCGTCCACAGCCCACAGCGGCCAGTTCCTCGCATTTTAAAAACATGGAGAAGCTTCAGGCAGAATAATTGGCAGCAAACAGAAGAAAGGGGCCTCGGCAAGTGTTTGGGAAAAAACAGGCACATGCGTCTGCAACATTTTACTGCTGTAGCCTCAACTTTCAGCAAACAATCAAAAATCTAATAGGAACAATATAAAAGCTCAACCTACCCTTTAATAGTGAGCTATAGCCGACCGGTACATCCGAGTTCTACACATAATTGCCAGCAGAAGTTCTAGGTTCCAATCGCATATCCCATACATATTTATAGCGAAGAATAACAGCTTACGAGTCTGTACGATCGGTGAAAATATTTACATAAAAAACTGGTAGAAAATACAAAAAAATATCATTCCTCTTACCTAAAGCAGGTGAGAGCATGGAAGCCCCCCGTTTGTCGATTTACACCCCTTTTTTTACAGTTTAAAAGAGTTTTTAAACTATAGGTATAACAAACAGTGCAGGAAATAAAAAAATCGCGAAAAACCGTTTGCCGTCTCTTTGAGCAACATCCACTATTTAGTCCACAGTTACGCGGAAACACACCAAAAAAAGCCCAAAAATCCAACAAAAACTCAAATATTTTAAGGTTAAAAAAAGTTAGGTTATGTACCCCACAGAAAAGCAAAGTTAGGTCGACCTATTGCCATTGCCACTACAAAATCCGGCGAGCAAAAATCCCCCGACGCCGTCAAAGTTTGGTCCGCGAAAAACCCGTTTTAAACGATGTAAAAATTCAACCTTACCTAACCATATTTTGTGACCTAACCTATATATTTTGTGGGTAAGAGGGAAAAATCGCCCCTCCACGATTTTTCCGACTTAAACAACCGGGGGGGGGGTGGTTTTCGGTGATTTTTTTTTTACATTTTTTTCACGAAGGAAACAACATGAGCGACTATAGCAGCGACGACAACGAAAACCACCACGTCTTGTACAGGGACAGGCCGGAATGGAAAGATGTAACCCCTGTAAAACAGGACGATGGCAACAATCCGGTTGTGGCAATCGATTATACCGAAGAATGTAAGGGTTGTTGAAGCATTAACGCAGCTTCTGACGTTTGTTTTCAGTTGAGGACTGCTACGACTACTTCAGGGCCGTCGTGAAGAAACGCGAGATCTCCGAACGGGCGCTGGAGCTGACCAGGACTGCGGCCGGCTTGAATCCCGCCAACTATACGGTTTGGCAGTACCGCAGGGAGATCATCAGAGAGCTAAACAAGGACTTGACCGAGGAATTGGATTATATCGAGCGCGTCATATTGAAACAGTCTAAGAACTATCAGGTCTGGCATCACCGTAAGGTGCTGGTCGAGTGGCTTAAGGACGGCTCGAAAGAAAAGTATTTGACGGAAAAAGTGCTGGCCGAAGACGCTAAGAATTATCACGCCTGGCAGCATCGGCAGTGGGTGCTGAAAACTTTTAAGTAAGTGGGAAATTTGTTAATATAATTTTTTTCTCGCCTAGTTTGTTTGAAGGTGAATTGGAGTATGTTGATTCTTTGATAAGTGACGACGTTAGAAATAATTCTGCTTGGAATCAACGTTATTTTGTAGTGAACAATACCACGGGTTTTCCAGAAGAAATTCTTAATCGTGAGATCGATTATACTTTAGGCAAAGTTAAAGTCGTAACGGAAAACGAAAGTGCCTGGAACTATCTCAGGGGGTACGACATTTTATTCAAATAAAATTTGTGTGTTAATCGACAATTTTTAAAGGTTGCTATTGCAAGATAAAGGTGGTTTAAGCAGAAATAAGAGGGTGACGCAGTTTTGTGAAGAACTGTACAATATGGGAAATCGATCGCCATTTTTGTTGGCGTTAATTGTCGATATGTGTTACGAGCAAGTCGGGGAGACTTCCGGCGGAGGTGACAGCGAGAAAAACGTATACACTTTGAGCAGAGGCAAGGAATTGTGCAATGAACTGGCCACAAAGTATGACAAAATTCGTGTGAAGTATTGGGTATGGAAGTTTTCTGTAAGTATTTTTTTTTTGTTAAAAATGTTTTTCTAGGTTCATATGGCCCAAACGTTACAAAAAAAGGCGGAAAACAAGCCGGAGAATGAAGAGGGAGCCAGTGGTACTTCATAGCCAGTTTAACTAAAAATTTATGTGTGCTTACAAGTAATTTTTTTATTGTACTGTTTTATTGTGATAATATTGTTATTACCATAAATTTTTGTATGTTTTTGAAGCTTAATAAATGTATTTTCAAAATGGTAAATAGCGTGTTTAAAGGTGAGTTATAAGTGGCGCCATCTCGCGAGAAGAAAACAAGTGGCTTATACTTTTGAAGAGTTTTTATTCGATTTCTATAAACATATTATGCATTTTCGATTCTATTTTTTACAAAATATTGTTACAATCGGACATATTGGATTCCTAAAATTTCTATCTAACTTTGAGAATATGATATAAACAGCAAATAGTTTTTTTTTTGTGTCGGTAAAACTTAAGTTTTGCCGCAGCAGTTTTTTAAAAAATATTCAAATACTCTGCCCTATTACAAAATATCGTCTATATTAACCACGTAACACCGAACTTTCGAAAGATTCCTTAAAATGGCTTATCTAATAAGAAAAATACGATTTATACCTATCTTGGATTACCCGATTAATAGGTCCTTGTCACGTAACCAAAACAGATAACATATTTTCTATATATAAAAAAAAAATATATACATCCCGTAAAATATACCCCGAAATTTGCATCTGATCTGATGATAAAAGACTTTCTTCACAGCTTACCCCATAGGGTAAGCTGTGCTTTCTTGTTGCCGCGGTTCCTCTGCCTACTATTTTAATCAATATTGGACATGCGCAGATATATTCCTTTAAGCGGGAAATTCAAAAATCATACCATGAAATGAAATTCTTCAGCATATTTGCCTGGTTACCATGGCAACCGTCGCATAGATAAGTAAAAAATGGCAGCGCTTTTCATCTCTTTATTCCGCAGCGCATATTCCATACGCAGTAATTTTTTTATGTTAATTCCCGGTATAAAAAAAATATTTTTTAGGCCCTCTCATTGAAAAAATAACACAAAAAACATCCGCGAAAAGGACCTATTATGTTGTTTATATTTAAAATTAAAAATTGGAATAAAGTACCTACCTACCTACCTAATCTTAAAGGCTCCATATATTTTTTTTCAGCAGAGCTGAATCCCTTGTATTTTCTTATCTACCCCCTATACCTCTCCACACAATTCGATATAATAAACTTTTACAATAATATAAAAAGCTACCATGATATATATTTTGTTTATTTATTAGTTCCTAATAAAATTTATGAGTAATTAAAACGAAAATATTGTCGGATCATCTATAACACACCTAGTATTTTTTTTTAAACTAGACTTTCCACAAATTTGCCTTGTGAGACCATATTATTGGGTCCTTTATCCCTGTATATATCAGTGTGTTTTTTTTTGGCCTCTGGGTATATTTTTATATAGGAAGCATATTTGTGAAAGTATTTAATTTCACTTACAGTCTTACACATAATAACTTAACTTTTATTAGGTATATCATCCTAGAAATTAATAACGCGACAAATATATCTGGAACACCCTGTGTACAGGTAATAATATAATAAATAACAATTTCCTAGAAAGAAAGAAAAATAAAAAATACAATAGTACAACAATAAGATATGTCTGCATGTAGAATATTTTTTCAGCATAATAATAACATTTTTTTATAAATATTTCTGATACAAACAATAATAATTAAGCGCTGTACCTATCTATTGCAATAAAAAATCGTTGAGCGTTTCAAAATATCGTAGCATTCGCATTTTTATCATTTCAATATTTAAAAAAGTTACATACCTAGTATTTTTTATCCGATCACATTTATTAAAGTTATTTTATTTAAAAAAATATTGCACCGAACACATTTATTCGATTAAAGGAAACCATTCCAACATTGTCTATATGTAATATCGTACCGTGCAACATTTTTTTTTTCGAGTTTATTTTCCCTTGTCTTTTTTCCGAATCACTTTTTCAAAATGGCGGCCGCCGCCTATGTCCAAGATGGCGGCGGCCTGCGGCGCCCTTGCGCCTGTCAAATCGTCGTGTCGAACACGGTCAAGGACGACGCGATCTCGTCGTGCGTCTGGCAGAATTCCAGAAACTCGTCGAGCGTCACCACCCCATCCTGGTTCTTATCCATGTTCTAGAATAATAAATCTTTAGAGGCGAAGAAGTAGAATAACCGCCAATTCTTGCTTGGCGCCATTTGTTCGTTCAGTAAGAATTACCTATTTGTTGATTTTCACTCTTTATTTTCTTCTACCCAATGGTTTTACCTTAAAAGTATAATCTACGCGCTCCTTGATCGTTTCCTCGTCCACACAGGGTTCGGATAGTTTACCCATCAGCTCATAGATGGCCGTCACGATGTCCGTCATTTCCTCTTTGGTGATTCGTCCGTCACCATTGATGTCGTACAGCGAGAAAGCCCATCTCAGCTTTTCCTCGAGCGTGCCCCTCGACAAAACCGACAGGTTTTGTATGAAGTCCTGCAAATAAGAGAGAAAGAAAGCTATCGTAAAAAGAAGTAGGAGAGGACGAAAGGAAAGACGTGCATGAAGTGTATATTCATCGGCGACATTCTCGGGCACTGGTTTTTTCCTTCTTAGGGGATTGACGTTATCCAACGCACATCAGTCCACGGAAAAAGGAATGTCACCAGTGTCCGCAAGTTTCCCATCCTATCGAGTTCGCATAAATAAAATTATTAAACACAATGCTACGATCCTTTATGTCACACCTGGTCACACATAAACAAACATAATAATGCCATTGAGTACAATAAGGGTAGAAGAATCACTGCCGTAAAAGTTGAAAGTTAATTATTGCCTAGCGCCACCTATTGACGAATCAACTAATTCAAATACAGTAGATGGCGTGCCACGTTACTTCACCTGTCAACTTTGACACTGTCTTACTATTCCTTACTCAACGATAATGCTCACTCGTCCACGATAGCTTATAGAGCCTATCTAACAATTCCCTTTAGGAATTTGGTTAGGTCGAGACCCTCGCAACCGTAAAAATGAGGCTAACGCCGCATTAGCAGGCAATTGTGACGCCACCCTAGGGATAGCAACAGTTGCCGGGACGCTGATAACTTTCTAGCGGGCTTAACTGCGGATTTTGGGGCGGAATAACTGACTGGGAGGGTGCGAACGCAGCCTCTGCATGGTTTGTGCTGCTTATCTGTCTTCGAACTTAGGTACTCCAGACTTAACATTAATATAATAATAAAATAAAATATAATACTCCCAAATATTTAAGTTATCTACTCCCAAATTAGGTCAATTTTTAAGCGCGATTTGCTCTGTACATTTTCAAAAATGTTGAACTAGCGCACAATAATTGTCGCCGTAAATTCCAGAAAAACCTTCACCCACCATGTGTGCAATTTTACGGGTTAGTTTCTAAAAATGCTCATCTAGTGCGCAATTTTCACTTATAATCTCCCTTATAGAGCATGAATTATTTCCGGAAATTTTTTTAGTGGTGCGAATTTTTTTAAAAAATTCTCAACCGAGCGGGAGATTCGGTACGAAAATTTCATGTCAAAACTATTTGAAAATAGAATTAAATTGGTGACATACCCATGTAAGGAACATCATAATAGTACGCTGTTGTTATTGTTGTATAGGAATAATAAACTAAGATGTCATGCTCTAGTAAAATGTGGTTTAAATAATTAAATAAAGTAGATAATATTCTACCCATAACACACCATTTTATAGTACTAGGATCTTTATTTATTAATCGCTGTTTTGATGCCAAATATTTTAATTTTCCTATGCTCTACAATCTACATAGTAGAATAAGGTTTAGACAAATAAAGTAGAAAATATTCTACTTATGTCACATAACTTTATAGTACTAGAGAAAAGAGGAACAAATTAATACAAGCTTGTGTTGTAAATAATTGTGGGGTTTTGGTAAATCATAAGCAGTTTTAATTGCATTTTTTTTTTACTTTCCCTGTACTCTAGTAAAACAAGGTTTAAATAATAATCTAAAATAAATATTATTCCTTAGACGTTTCATGATTTTATACTACTAGAAACAAGGGAAAAGTATTAAAATGGAGTGACAAGTTTCTTTGTAGTTAATGCGCTTTGACGACATTTGAGTATGGTAAAAAGCAGAGCTAATTAAATATTTATTAATAAAATGAATTGCAACACGTACAATCTTTGTTCCTTTTGTATACAGAATCTGAGCATATTCAAGTTTTTCATAAAAATGTGAATTATTTAACGTATTTGGTGAGCGACTCTGGCTTAAATCCTGAACAAGAAGATCTGTTTAAGAACATGAGCAACATTATTCGTGAAATTATTCCATATTTCGCCCATAAATCCAGTGTGGAGAAGAACAAAATGGCGTCGAAGTATTATTTTTATTTCATGAAGCATAGACATTTAGTGAAAAAAAAATTAACGGCTTCTTACTTTACTCGCCATCGAGGAAAAAAGAGGTGGAAAAGGAATTTCTAAAACATTTGAAAATTGTAACCGATGTTGTCGATAAATAACATGTAGGTTATACATATTTAAGTTAAAAATAAATATCTATCAATATATTTTACACCACTATCAAGCCAGGGAGATTTCCACTTATTAATCTTACAGCTAGGTGCTTATGAAAGGGTGATTTCCGAAAAAATACACAAGTTGTCATGGCAACGTTAAGAAATGCTTTTGTTTTAATGGTTGTACATTGTTGACATGAAATTTTCGCTGTAAATTTATAGAAACATTCACAATGTGCAATTTTCCCTGTAAGTTTCTAAAAATGTTCACGTAGTGACTTAGTGTACAATTTTCCTTGAAAATTTCTAGAAATATTCACCTAGTGTGCAATTTTCCCTGTAAGTTTCTAAAAATGTACACCTAGTGCCCAATTTTCCCCGAATGTTTGTTATTATTGGCCCGGATGTGATTGTAAATAATAGTAACTAAAAACCTACAGTCCAACCTTTCTTTTTAAATCGAAATGGTCGATTTGATTTTTTTAAAAGTCCTCTTCCTGCGTCCTGCGACATTTCATTGGCCGCGGCTAATTTTTCCGGATTTCCGGACCATCATTCACTTCCGGAAATTGTCCTTGTGCCCGGATATATCCGGGGGACCTGGCACGTGCACCACCGGTGTACTGGAATTAGCGCGACAATCGAGGTTTCGGGGAGAAGATGTTGCGGGTATTTCTCTTCCATTTCGGGCCATTATCGGTTTTCTATATATATCGCATAAATCGGGGGGAACAAAGAGAAATATGTTGCAGAATTATTATATTCAGGGACGCGACAAAATACAAAAGAGTTTCGGATTAAATCGCGGACTGCATTCGATGGACCCGAATATCCCGGTTGAAATTTTGCGGCGGTTGTCGGGTTACAACGCGTCGGGATTTATAGGCGCAAATTCGCGTTTTTTTCCACGTTTTGTTTGCCGATGAGTTTATTGTCGAAATTTGCCGCTATGCGGGTAACCGGGCGACGTTTGACGGGCCAAACAGGACTTTTTGTGCGTACGTTTTTCGCAAAACTTATAAACCTTCCTTCTGGGACGTAAATTCTGAGTAATTTAAGTAGGCCGCGCCTGAAATTAAAGTAGGCCTGTCGGAAGTCCACGACTGATGGGCCAGGGAATTTGCTCCATTATCCGTTTTAAAACGCACAAGGAATTACGGCCATTGTCTGTTGCGGAATCCCGCCGGAATTTTTGTATGTACTGGCGTTTTTTCCGCACCATTTGAGCACCGCAACTACCAGAGAACGGCTCTAAACGTCCCGGAAATTAGAGGCATTTCCTGCAGGAGGAATGCCGCAAAAGGGGGTAGACAGAGAAATAAACTGGACCGAATTTTCGAGGAATTACAAAACTATATTTAGTTTTCCTTACCTCGAAACTGATGAGTCCGCTCCTGTCTTGATCTAATGTGTTGAACACGTAGTGGGCGTATTGACTTGAATTCGCTGCAACCACACACGAAAAAAACAGAAATTAATTATGGTTAAAAAGAAACGAAAGTTCGTTTTTTTCCCGTCATTATTGGCTTACGAAGTAATTTTCCCTGTAAGGTCCTAGAAATATTCACCTATTGTGCAATTTTCCCTGTAAATTTCTAGAAATGTTTACATATTGTGCAATTTTCCCTGTACATTTCTAGAAATGCTCATCTAATGTGTAATTGTCCCTTACGTCTCTAAAAATATTCACCTAGCGTGCAGTTATTATCCGTGTAAGTTTCTCTAGAAATGTTTACATAGTGTGCAATTTTCCCCATAAGTTTGTAGCAATGTTCACCGAGTGTGCAATTTTCCCTGTACATTTCTAACGATGTTCACTAGCCTGCAATTTTCCCTGTACATTTCTAGAAATGTTCACCCAGTGTGCAAATATGGAAAAATTAAAATTAAGAAAGTGTATCTCAAAAATTGCACACATCGAATGAATTAAATTTCAATATAAAAACACCTTCTCATTTAATTTTAGAAATTTATAGGTATGATGTACACTTTTTAAGCTTTAAATCCGACATTAATGAAACGAAATTACACTTCATCAAAGAGCGTGTTTACACAGCCTTCTGCCCACCGAAATTCTGAAGTTTTGAAATATAAACTTTTATTACAGATTTGATTAATCGTCCTATAATCATAAACAGCGGCTCGGCTAAAGATCCGTTATTATAACGATTTTGTGCGTTCTAATGGAACCGTTTCTAATTACGCTTAATGGAAGCAATCAATTATTGCTAGAGAGGGTGGAGAGATTTTCATATTTAGTTTTTAATATTGCAACATTTCAAAGTGTAGGTACCCTATCAATTTTTTATTACTTTATACAATGGCCTATAAAGTTCTCGCAATATAGGTAGGAATAAAATCGATTCGCCATTTGAAAATTCTCGCTCAGTTTGCCAAAAAAATGGTGCCCACACGTCCGCTACTATACTTTTTGTTAGCACTTTTCCTGTCTTCGATTGTAGTTGCCAAAGCTGGTATGAGAAAGTGCCTACTTATATAACTGCAGTTGCCGAATTGGAGGTTATGTTTTAGGGGAGCCGGAGCCTCGGAAGAGCTTCGCCGGTTTCCTAGCCTGCGACATATTGGGCTCCACGAATTTCTGTTCGGACGGTTGCAAATTCTTCAATAAAGACGGCGGCATGTGCGACTCGCTGGGGGAATGCCATTGCAAAAGTAAAACCGGCGGTGGTAGGTTCATTCGTTTTGGCCTCAGAGAAATGACCAGGGATAGAGGGAGCAACAGCCCGAATACACATGTTTGTAGTCATAACCAACATCTAACGGACATCCCACACCCACACCCACACCCACACCAACGAACCACACTTTGTGCGCAGCGCCGGGCTGGCCCATCTTGGCCCAGTGACATTTCTTAAACACATTAGATGAATGATGAATATGCGGGTTTTGCTCAAAAACGTTTTATCTCTAAAACGTTTTTGATATCTCTCACTATACCATATACACGATGGCCCATTAGTGCGAGAAATTGATTTTTTTTTATTGAATGTCATAAGGCAACCAAAGGACCATATTTTAAAAATATTTAGAGATGTACCACGAAAGTGTGGTAACAAACTGGGCAATTTTTTTAAATGGAACACCCTACATATTTTTCGCTTATTCGATTCTACACTCTTTTAGCTTTATAGAGCCGTTTTATTTTTTTTTTAATATCTTGCGGCGTTGCCAAGTTATTCAAGAAAATGAATGAAAAAGTAGCATTTCAGACATTATGAAAATATGCGACAGCAGCATTGATATTTCAGTAAAAAATCTACTTGGTAAATTTATAGTAAAAGGCGAATTTAACATCAGAATATAAAAAATATTTTGAAAATAATGTAGAGGACGCTCTATAGTCACGTGTTTGAAATTTTTCAACTGGCAATTACTTGAGATTTTCAAATGGAAACCCTATTTTTTAGAATGCCAGAGTATAGTACTTTTCGAATACTACAACTTTTGTTATTACAACTTATACCCTAAAGTAGCCCGTTTTCCCACCATTTTACATTTTTGTTAAAAATACATTTGTTTTTCGTTTTTTTTTTTACAAGCGGGCTATGACCGATGTTTACCAATAATTGTAATTTTTTTACTCTTTGGCCCATTCTAAGTTATTAACAATTTCTGTAACTTCATTTTGTTGATTGTTCCTGGATTGCCGCTAAACCTGATGTAAAACCATTAACCAGGATCGACTATTTATTTGCTGTATGCGGGGGACATGTGAAAGAATCGCTCCGGAATCTCTTTAAAACGTCAAGTCAAGTAAGATTAAAAGTCAAAAAGTGACAATTGGTGAACATCGGTCACGGCTCACTTGTAAAAACCCCAAAACGAGGTTATTTTTAAAGAAAATGTAAAATAGTGGGAAAACGGGCCACTTTAAGGTACAAGTTGTAATAACAAAGGTTGTAGTATTCGGAAAGTACCTACATACTTTGTCATCTTTAAAAACAGGGTTTCCATTAGAAAATCTGGAGTAATTGCTTGTTCTCGTTGAAAATTTTCAAACAAGTCGCTCTCTACATATATGGAGCACCCTGTATGATATTTTCCGAATATTTTTATATTTTTCAGTTGAATACGCCTTTTACTAGAAATTTACTAAGTAGATTTTTTTATACGAAGCATCAAGACTGCTGAGGCATGTTTTCATAGTGTGTGAAATTCGACTTTTGCATACATTTTCTTGAATAACTTGACAACTCCGCAAAATATTTAAAAAATAAAACGGCACTATAATGCCAACAGAGTGCAGATCCGAATAAGCCGAAAATAGATAGGTAGGGTGTTCCATAAAAAAAATTGCTCAGCTTGTTACCACACCTTCGTGGAACACCCTGTATATATCGAAATATTTTTAAAATATTGCACCTTTAAAGGATGTTTTTCGTCAGGGACTTTTGGTACTTTCTCGCACTAATGGGCCGGATTGCTTTTTGAAAAGTAAACACAATAAGTATATTTTTAAAAAGTATAACAAAATAATAAATGAACAAGAAAATTAAAATAAACTCTAGAAACAGGTACGGTAACGGTAACTATACAAAGGTAAACGGCTCTAGTAGCAGAGAATAGATAGCGCTACGCGCTATTGCCGTAGGCTATATATTCTGCGATAGTAGGTAAATACAAGTATCTGAAATATATTGTGAAGACTGACAACGGCTTGACATTTGACACTTTTTTAATCGTTAAGCGGTTTCCAGGGACACAAACACAATGAATTTTGCGTTGTCGACTCTACTGCCACCTAAAAAGAAATCGTTCAGGGGGGGCCCCGTGAGATTTTTCTCACTATCTCTATACAAAATCACTATATCTTAAATACTAATAAATAGTCTATAACTTAACAGAGAAATAATAAAACAAGTACGGCCAACGGCGGCGTTGCCATGTTGGGCGGTTTGAGGTAGGTACCCGTTGACGACTTGAAATGAAATGCTATAAACAATGGGGAACGTGGCATCGCACCCAAAAGATGATGGCTCTGCATACTTTTCGTTCTTACTCCCTCTATCTCCTTGGTTATTTCTCCGAAGTTTTGGCAGAGACGGACTTTTAACGGTTCCTTTTCTTAGGTTACGATCATGATCAGTTGACATGCCGGGACATGCAGAAAACGAACTTTTGTTCGTTGTCTTGCGTGGGAGCAGGATACTCGTCTGGCCATTGCAACCAGCGCAGCGTTTGTGTTTGTAATAATAATAACCGGGTAAAACCGAAATAAAATTGCCGTAAAACGTTAATATACACACATATAATATGATCGTGGTTTATGTTTTTATGGGCCCTCTTGAAACGAACTGTTCCGTATAGGTACCAACTGTTTCTGCGGCGAAGATTTAAATTAAGAATAAGGGCCTTGGTGTCGTTCACCACAATATCGGAGACAGTCATAAATATCCATAACCAAGCGGGAGGCGCGATATATCCCCAAGACTTTCAGTACAATCTAGAGTGTTTTTAATATTATAAGTTCCCTTCAGTAGGACATTAAGATTGTACAGAAAGTGATGTTTTAAATCGGCAAAAAAGATGATACGGTCCTATAGACAATTAGAACTCGAAACGCCCTTATGGTGCAAAATTTAATTTTGAACAAAAACTGTCTATAGGCTTTTCTTGTATGTTACTTGTAGACCTGTAAATTGAGACCTTTGAATAAAGAAATCCAGGAAGGAGCAAACTTGGGGATGCCGTTTCCGTTTTTACAGTGGCGCGCACCTTTCAGTTGTTTCGACAAACTAATCGAGGCACAAATCCTAATTTTTCGTGAAATCAGTACCTACAATACAGGCAAAAATTATAAGGCCTAATTTTTAATTTCCAATTATGAAGTAGGTATCTACACAAACGCCTATGCCACATTGGTGGCATAGGCACTGACACCTATCACCGTGTCAGATATCAAAAACTAAGGAAAAAATATAAGGATGGACTCCCAAGTCGTTGAACTGTTCAGGGATGAAATGATAATTTCTTATGCAATTTTGGCAATTGTTTATATCATAGTAAATTATTTTGCACCGAATTGCATCTTTCCCTTGCAAATACACAAGAAATTTTCATCGCAATACCCATTATCGTATCCTTCGAATTTGCAGTCGACCATACAGAACTTCTTAGACCTCAGCACTTTGCAAGCAAGCTTGCCCCAAATTCCAGAAACAGCCTCTAAAAAAGTATAGTATTATTCGGATGTTTCCGATATGGAAAAAGAAATCGTGCCATCGTCTTTTGCCGCTACAGAACCCTTGTTTTTGCAATAACAAACTCCCTTCTCGTCGCAACCTCCATCGGGAAAGCCTGCAGCTGAACAGCTTACCACGCAGAATTTTTTGTTGTTCGAACAATCCAACACCATTTCATCTAAACATTTTCAGATTATGTTTTGTTCGAAATATATTAAAGGAAAGTAGGTACATACCTTGACATAAAACACAAGATATGAGTCCAAAAACGGCAACACAAAAGTATATATTCATTGTGGTTGGAGAATGAAATGAAAAAAAAAAAAATTTGTGCACTTTAGAATCGTATTTATAAAAGTTTTATGGTTTATTGTTTATTTTAATTAAATTGTGAAATTGTTTGATAAAATTTAATAAAAATTATTAAAATGCTAATTAAATTATTTGGCTTGAACAGGTCCTTCTATATTATATATAAACTATACAGGGTGTCAATGTCAACTTTTAGACTTATACAAATCCATAAAAATCTTTATATTTTGAGATAATCGCCTAAACTTTTTTTTTGTTTGAAAGTCCCTCAAAAACTGCTTCTTTTGATCTTTCTACCATTTTCAAAATGCAAATTCAAGGTTGTCTACGATTTTTTATACCCCAAAACCCCCACATTATACAGAGACTTCCATTATGCATTGTGTCAAAGTTACAAAAATGAAACTTTATACGAGTCAAGAGTGCTCTGGAATTATTGAAAAAATATCAATAAACACAAAAGTAATTTATTTTCTTGAAATCGGTAGTGAAGTATCTCAAAATCGTCATTAAAAGCTCAAAAATCGGCACTGAAGTAGCCCATTATTGTACGATTTTTTTCAATAAGTAGGCATTGACGTGTTTTAAACATCAAACGTCAGACGCGGAGTCATCGCCCGTCAAAAGTTACCAAAAATATTCAAAACCCGGTCAATAAAGGCCCATTTGACTTTTCGTACACATTGCGAAATTGTTACCTATAGCAGCGCAATCTTTCAGTATACACATTTTAGTAGGTTTGAATATCGATCTATTTTTCCATGGAGGCTGCACAACAGGCAGCAGTTTGGAGTTTCCGTTGGGAAGCGCCGTGCCTCGTCATACTCGACCTGGGTAGGGCGATCGTCAAAGTCAAGCAACGCCGCGCGCGGTCGGTTCATGGACGGGTGATCCCTTATGACTATTTTTTTGCCTAATAAAACATTTTTTTCTTTTCCGATTTCAAAAAGAAAATAATATGTACCTCGGGGCTGAAGTTCTTTTCATGACTCAGCAACTAAATTCCACGTGAGTCATAACAAATTGAACTTCAGTGCCTTGGTACATAAATAACTATTCTTTACAAAATGCCAACCAGCAAATAAAAACAATTTAAATTATTGGACCTCTTTCAGCAAAGTTACCTAATGTCTAAGATGATACATTCTCTGTGCGTTTCAATCTTTTGTATTTTTTAGACTTTGGGGATACAAAAAAATCGTATGCGGCCTTTGAAAATAGTAATAGTATAGTATTTATTATTAATATAAAATATTATGTTATCTCCTATTACGTAAAAAGGAATTTTTTCCATAGGAATATATTTTCGACATTGTTTAGCAAAATTTTATTATTGATAATTGTTAAAAATATACAAAGCTCACCTGTCCAAAAACAGTTTGTTCAGTATAATAATCATTATTGCCATAGATTAAAGGACAAACTTTGTCTAAATAGTTATAAATAAATATATAGCTTAGTGACTATCCTTTTGTTTTCTCAAGCTTAAGTCACATAGCATGTTCGCGTCGTAAGCATTGATCTCGGGTGGGCTATAGCTGAAGGGGGCTGTGAAAGAATGATTTAAGACCTGAGTGTACTGGATTTTGTGGGCTCTTGTCCGTGCTATTTATATCTTTTCTGTTTGGTTGGTCAGAAGTTTTTCTAGGGTTGTTTTTCGTCACAAAAGGGGGAGAGGGGGTGTCTACTATAAATTCTCAGTATTTGTATTAGTTTTGACATCTTATTACGGGTTAAATTATCTAATGCAGCAAGTTTATAATATGCAACTTCTTCGATTGTAATGATATATACAGGGTGTTATTTAAGTACGACGTAGCCAAGCTTCAAGGGGTGATTCTTTGAGTGATTTTAAGACTAAAAGTTTATATAAACATAGGTCCGGTATCGCTTCGTTTTCAAGATACCGGGTGTCAAACTTTAAAAAAATCTTTATTTCAACAACATCTTAATAATCCTTTAGCCGATTTTGTTGAAATCTGGCAGTGTTATTTACGGTAGAGAGTGGTTAATTTAGCCCTAAGTAGATTCAAATTATTAAGTCCAGTGGCGTCCCGGGGAGCACCGTGACCAATATTTTTGAAAAAAAAAAAAAATGTGCCCCACTGACTTTTTAAAAACTTTTATATTTTTCTCGCATTAAGGAACCAAGAATACAACTTTTTGATCAATTGAATTTTTTTCGTATCTGGCTTCTTTTCGAGAGAAAAAAATAAAAACCACTTTATTGCATGTCATTGCTTTGTTGTTGCATTGCTGCTTTCTCGAAAACGAAACAAGATACGGACAAGATTTAAGAGGCCAAAAGGTTGTATTCTTAGTTGCTTAATGTGAAAAAAATATAAAAGTAGATTACAATTATTATCAAGTCTAGTGGCGTCCCTTAACCAATATTTTTGAGAAAAAGAAAATGTGCGCCACTGACTTTTTTAAAACTTTTATATTTTTTTCGCATTAAGCAACCAAGAATACAACTTTTTTTGTCTCTTGAATCTTGTTCGTATCTTGCTTCGTTTTCGAGAAAGCAGCAATGCAACAACAAAGCAATGACATGCAATAAAGTTGTTTTTATTTTTTTCTCTCGAAAAGAAGCCAGATACGAAAAAAATTCAAGAGATCAAAAAGTTGTATTTTTAGTTCCTTAATGCGAGAATATAAAAGTTTTAAAAAAGGTGTAAGATGTTGTTGAAATAAAGATTTTTTTAAAAAAGTTTGACACCTTCTATCTTGAAAACGAAGCGATACCGGACCTATGTTTCTATAAACTTTTCATCTTAAAATCACTCAAAGAATCATGCCTTGAAGTTTGGCTACGTACATACTTAAATAACACCCTATAAACCGTTTTTTTCGCGAATTTTGTCAATTCACACGTGACTTACCACCTTGCGGAAAGAACTGCGCATATATCATCTTGAATGTGTCCTCCCTTACCACACCAGCAGGACACTCCGCCTTGAACCCCCTGTACAATCTCCGCACCTGAAATATAACAATAATTATTTATTCATTTCTGTTAGTTATATTTCTCACCTCGTCCACCGAGAATCGTGTCGATCTACAAACTGCGGCCAGGGAATCGGGGCGGTGCCTTGGGGGAGTCTCTAGGTCCTCTAGTTCCGAATCTGAAAATAGAACGGAGACATCTAAAAAGCTTCGTTTCGTCTTGTGAAAGTTCTCGCGCGTGGAAAATCCTCCATCGTGGAAAACAGCACAGGTGTCCCATTGTTTCCATGAGAATCGAACAGTATCTACAACTGTCGCATTTATATAAAACCACATATTATTATACAGGGTGTTCCAGCGGAAACGTAACGGGCTCTATAACGGCCGGGAAATTCTTTTTTGGAAAAACGCAAAAAGTGGTCAATTTTGTTCGGCAGGGGGACATCTTTCGGCATAAAATCGATAGATCTATCTGCAATCCACCGAGCGGGGGTTGAACCCCTTCAAAAATTTAAATGGGAAGGGGGTTCATGTCGCACACCTTTACAAAAAGATACAGCGTGTAAAATGCAAAACATTCATTTTCAATTATCGCCTGGTATTGTTAAACAATTAATCCGAAAGTGGTGGTAAACCATTTTTAATTGTAACAAATGGTATACGTATTGAACGATGTAGGAACTAAAATTAACCTTCCGAAACAGTTGCAGGCTACCTATCTACTACATTCTTGGATCCTTTTTTTAATCGAATGTGTTAAAAAAATTAACAAAAAATCTAACAGTCAGTTTATAAACAAGAAGTTAGAAGTTGTCCTTTTTATCACTTACGGCCCCCGACCACCACTTTCGGCTTAATTGTTTAACAATACCAGGCAATAATTGAAAATGAATGTTTTGCATTTTACACGTATCTTTTTGAAAAGTCGATCGATTTTCGAAAATCTGATGCATTTAAATTTTCTGAAGGGGTTCAACCCCCGCTCAGGGGGTTGCAGATAGATCTATCAATTTTATGCCAAAAGATGTCCCCCTGCCGAACAAAATTGAACTCTTTATGCGTTTTTCAAAAAAAAATATTTCCCGGCCGTTTATAGAGCCTGTTACGCTTCCGCTGGAACACCCTGTATACATAAGTATATAGCAAGGAGAAGAAAAGCTTCTATTGTCGGAAAGAATTTCCATTTATAACAGTCAGTAAAATATTGCGACTACATTTATTTTTGTAACAATGCAAATAAAATTTGTCTGTGTTTCATTTCGTACGCATAGAATTTTTTGGATAAGAAGTCGCAAGTTTGGTTTATTTGGAATTATACAAATTCAATTTTAGCAAATACAGGGTGATTCAGTTATATTATGGGACAGCAACAAATAACCGCACTTTCTTGTATAAACTATATATTTTTAAGGCCTTATAAAAAAGTTACAGGGTGTTAAAGTTGAAAGAAATATGTCGACATTGTTGAATATTTACCAATCCAGTTGAGATATTTAAGTCGTATTTGGTGCACGTTATAACGGCACGGGTTAGCATAAAACCTGTCAATATCAAACACCTTTAACACCCAGTGGCGGAGAAGTGGGTAATTATAATAAAATTAGAAAAAAATCAATCACTTTGTGTAGCAATAAAATGTATTAAATTTCTAGATAAAAGATAAAATTAATGTTACGCTCTGTATCTTGAAAAGTAAAACCTTAAATGGGTAAGTTTATGGAGAAAAGTTACTGTATTTAAAGTAAAAAACACATTTTTTTCTACTTTGAGTCTTACCCTTGAATTTTTAAGTTAATTTTTCAGAAATACCCCGAAATAATACGAAAAAATCAAATTTGCTATGAAACTATAACACATATGAAAAAATGCCAATAGAACGTTTTTGTTTACAAGTAAAATTTAGATAAGAAATCGAATAAAATTTATTGCTATAAAAAGTGATTAATTTTTTTCTAAAAACAATTGTACTAATTACAAAACTTACCCGCCACTGGTTGTTCAAGGTGTTTGATATTAACAGGTTTTATGCTAACCCATGCCGTTATAACGTGCATCAAATATGACAAGAATAAAACTGAATCACCCTGTACAATTCAAGCACAGCATGGGGTATTAAACAATAGGATGGAAAATAAATTATTGTCGTCCACATTCACCTGATTTCACCGTACCCAGTGCACCTATCCTATTTTTGTCACTACTCAGATACGGTTTAATTTTGTGAAAAAAAAAAAAAAACTCGATCACCAGAAATGACAACATAACAATCGCATTGTCTTCTATAATTGGAAATGCAAAAAACGTCCATTCGATTTTGATTGCACGTTGCACGACAACGACAATCACCCTCATTTAAACGTCGAAATACACGCGAATATTTTACCTAACAAAAAGTGCACAATCTTCATTCTGGCTGCCGTTCACAGAACATCACCCATCGGGGTATTTTCAACTACTAATAAAAAATCCCACATGTTCAGGTGTTTCGGAAAATAGACACCGAGTTTACTGCCGAGGGGCCTGTATACAAACCTCCCGAATAAAAGGTCGATTTGAAAATATATATTACGACGTGCTTACGTCTGCGCGACAGGCATATGTCACGGAAGGGAAAAAAATTGGCAGACTTATTTTATGGGTCCCCGTAAATAAATAGTGGTGTCCTGTTTTCGCCTGGCGGAGCACCTTGCAGGGAACACCTCGTATAAGCAATGCGTGCGCTTTTGCCAGGCATACAACGTTTCCCACGGGAATTTAGATCTTTTGACAAGCTGTTATTTATTACAAACTTTTAAATATTTAACTTGCCCTGTTTGGTATGTGTGGGTGGGATGCGAGCTGAAATTTCGCATACACCTTTAGTTCTAGTGACAATACAATATGCAATACTCGATATTGTAATACTTTCAAAATGGCCGTCGCCACAAGATGACGGATGATGTATTTTTTTTTTGTCAACCCCCTTAAATATGGGTATCAAATGAAAGGGCTTGAAGAGTAGAAAACGATAAAGTTAGTGACATCATACTAAATTCAATATGGCCGCCGTTCCAAGATGGCGGATTAATTTTCTTGCTTTCTGATTGTCAGGTACATTATAAAATTCTAAATGATATAAAAGCTTGTCGCGAAATTTTCTTGTGTAAATTTTACTACACAAAACTGTTCCAATTGGCAACTACAGTTGCTGGGAAATCGCTCGTCAGAGTTAACCTCACGATTCAGATTGCTTTTGAGCAAAAATACCCCATGATGATACCTATAAAACTCACTGGACGAGCGGTACGGCAGTCGTTGTAGCCACATGCAATTTTGTTTTGCGAAAATCTGGGTAGTTACCTACGTTCCGCGATTTTATGATTTGTTTGTAAAACAACCTTCTAATTTTAACTTTATATTGTTTTGGTTATGTCTTCATTATTAATGGAGGTAGACCAGCTTACCTAGGCGATGCTGCCTCGACCACTGGTTAGTTCGTAAATTGTTTGCGCTCAAATAATACCTATGTTTGTTCAGTTGTAGCTTTGAAAGGTAAAAATAGTCGTAGACTACAATCGTTTTTGTAACTGTTTTATTGGACATTGTTATTACTATGTACGCAGAACGCACATAATTTAATCCGCGGCTTCTATTAGATACATATTAGCCTTTTAAACGATGTTAAGTAAATACCTACACGCGTTATGATTATTATATCATGTGGCAGTGTTGCTGTATGTGCACGTGGATAGACAATATCTAAAAGCGTCTATTTGAATAGGCACCTACACCCACTACCTAGCAATTCCATGATACCCCCCAGTAGGTACCCCAAGATAACAGATTGGACGCTGCTGTTTGCTGTATTATTAGAATTCATAAAAAGGAGCGATTCATGAGAATAAGCAGCTTGCTGGTTTTCTGTGGTAACGGGAATGCCTTCACATCCCTTACATCTTCAACTTTAAAATTTCGAATGGGACTACCCGAGACTTCCTTGTAGATATTAAGAGGCAGAATACCTTCAAGTAGGAAAAGCGAAAGCAGAATCTGAAAATAGACTTTACTATTACTTTTACAAGCTTTTATTTAACTTGCAATGTATGTATGTATGTATGTATGTATGTTTAGGTCAAATCTTGCAAGCTGAATTAGAACCACTTCCTGACATCCGATTGAGCTGAAATTTTGCATACACCCTTCGTTCCGGTGACAATGCAATATACAATACTCAATATGGTAATACTTTCAAAATGGCCTAAGCTCCAAGATGGCGGATGATGTATTTTTAGTCAACCCATTAATATGGGTATCAAATGAAAGGGCTTGAAGAGTGGAACTAAAAAGTTGAAAATAAAATTTTAACAAAGAAATATTTTTAAAAACAAGCTTTTATTTAAATGCTCTGAAAAGAAGAAAATAAATTTTATTATAATAAATCAAACCAAGGCAATACCATAATTTTGCTACATTATACAACTCTATATTATATAAAAGCTTGTCGCGAGAATATAATATATCTTGAAAGAAATTTTAAGTAGAAAATTTATTTTTCTATAAAAGAAATTTACACACGAAAATCTCGCGACAAGCTTTTATATTATATGCAGTTGTATATTGTAACAAAATTATGGATTTTCCTTGGTTTGATTTATTATAAAGTTTATTTTCTTCTTTTCAGAGCATCTAAATAAAAGCTTGTTTTTAAAAATATTTTTTTATTAAAATTTTTACATTTAGGAATGAAGTTTAGATTATGTATACCATTCTGCTACGTTGTAATGTAAAATACTAATGAATATAATAAAGTAAATTACAGTGTGTTTTTTAAAACACTGGTTGTTTACACATGATCCACCTTGTTTTAAATGTTGTTATATTGGCTGATAAATGTGCATGCCAGTGGTTTGTTACCTATTTTAATAACAATGCATTTATTTAAACTAGCATGGTATATTTTTTGCAAGTGTTAAAATAATTCTGTAAAATGCGCCGCAGGCAGAAAATTTACAAGTTGCAATGAATATTTTAAAATTCCGAAATGGTTTCGGCTACGCCCTCTAAATACGCTACTGACTGGATCACCCTGTACACGCGAGTGGAGGCGCGGGGCCGCGTGCGCTGCACCGTTCGCACCCGCGCGCCTAGAGCCGGCCCTGGCGGGTTAGACCAGTCGCTGTTGAAGTTTAACTACCTCTACTATTTTTAAATGGTTCTGATAAAAAAAAACCAAAACAGGTTTAACTTGAACTCATTTTACATTAAATTTCTCGTTATTATGGATATATTTTTACACATTCTTCGCCTGGCCTGACGACACCTTTAGAAATGCCAGTATGGGCAGTAGGTACGGTAAAAGATTTCTACGCGCCACTAACCGAATCTTTCATAAAAATAATAAATAAATATACAAATACAAGTTAGTACTAATCCACTCTGGGAATCCCTTAATACCCTAATCCATGGCGCACGCAGCCATGCACCACCGTTCACCGTTTACTGTTGTCCAGTTTGTCCAGTTATGTTTTATTTTATTTGACACTGATCCAAAAATTATGTTTGGTTGGCCGTTTTCGGGCGGGTTTTCATGCTCTACTGGTAAACCAGTTCAATAAATTATTACACTCACTGGTGCTCGGGGAGCTCGTTCTAGTGTTGGCGCACAAGCACATAAAATGGCGGTATTTCGGGGGGGGAGGGGAGGGGTTGGGGGTTCCTAGATACGGCCCTGAACCCACACGAAATATCAACGAGCCATTATATTTACTTACCTACTATTTATTTGGGATTATGAAAATCAGAACGTGATGTTTTTCCATTTTTATTTGCCTTTGGCTATTATTCTTTATGATAGGAAAAAAAAAACATCCCATTTCAAACAGTAACAAGATTTTTGCGATAAAAAGAACTGTATAAAAGAAATGTTCTGGCCAAGTCCGCAATCAGAACTTGTGTATATACCTGCCCGAAATGGCGGGTTCGTTGGTTTTTCTCGCTTTTTCGTGCTTCATTTTTAAAGTCATTACCGCCGATTTAACTTTCGTCGATCCACAAGATGTAAGTACGATAATTTTTTTAATGAATTTTTTAGTTTACACGATTTCCTTTAGATAAACGATACCAGTTTGGTGGTGACCCTTCCAGACGGGCAAATCTTGGGGCGTAGAGACACGACTGTTGGCAAAGGGGACGAGTACCTTTCGTTTAGGGGCATACCGTTCGCCAAACCACCATTGAGAGAACTTAGATTCAGGGTAAAATCGCTCGATAGTGTGGCAAACCGAAATTTGCTCATTTTGTTTTTAGCCTCCCCAAAAAAACGACAAGTGGACGGGGATTTTGAATTGTACGGAAGATAGGAGCGAGTGTATTCAACAGCCTAATGCAAACCTAGATGGATTATCAACCGACCTTACATCGATCACAGGCTCAGAAAATTGTTTATATATAAACGTGTACACGCCAAACGTAAGGGCAGCATTTATTTCTTTTTTTTTTGTGAAAATGTATTTTTATAGATAACTGGTAATCTATCCGTGCTAGTATTCATCCATGGAGGTGTATATTATTCAGGAAACTCCAGTTATTTTTCCCATGGACCAGATTTCCTGTTGGAAGAGAACGTGGTGTATGTGGCTTTCAATTATAGACTGAGTAAGTTTTTTGTTAAGTTTCTTAAGGACACTTCAAACAGGCGATGGAAAACTATAAAGTATGGCTAGCACAATGTCGAAGTATCCTAGAATCACTCTGTATACAGGGGTATATTAACTTTTTCGAAAAAAGTCATAGATTGCATTAAAAACATATTGCGCAAAGTATACAGGAAAAACTGTAAAAATACCTACCCAAAAAAATGTAAAAATAAGCGAAATTAGTTATTTTTGTTACAAGCACCTAAAATGGGGTTTTTCAGGACGAATCATTGCTGTTTCCGGAATAGAAACTTCATTTAGGTACGCGTGGCAAACGCTATTTTTTTGTCATACACTTCCAAAATTTTTCTTATACGCTTTTTACCATTCTTCAGAACGCGTAAATTTGCAAATTTGTCAGAAAGTGACATACATTTTAAAATGTTTCAAAATGACGAATATATTGCTAATAAGGCCAAAGAAATCGTGTCGGATTTACTTCCTGTGAAATCTAGTGCCATTTATCATAAAGAATATTCTAAGGCATGACGACTTTTAAGGACTAGGCCGAAAAAGAAGCATTTTACGGACTTAAATGAGTCAGTAAAATAGCTATTTTTGGAAGCGTATGACAAAAATTAATTAATGCCAGTGAACTTATGAAATGTAATTCCACTTATTCTTCGTCTTCGGTTCACTTACAAAATAAAAATTGAAAAAAATAACCACATAACTCAAGTAGCACAAATCGTTTTTTAAGAGCTGTGACAGTATCTATACCGCTTTTTTTTATATAGCCTCAAGCTATATAATTAAGAGTTGTACCTAATAGTATATTTCATTACGAGTCTGGAAATAAATATTTTTCCGTGCGCGCGTGACAAATTCCCGTGTGAGGCGCAGCCGAACGCGGGAAGTGATGCAAGCACGGAAAAATCTATATCTGGACGTGTAATGAACGATATTTTTTATTATACTTCTTTGAAAACGTAAACCTAAAACATTTTATCGGCATATAATAAATTTAATTGACAAAAAATATACAATGCAGACAATACATAGTGTTTGGTATGTATGATGCGTTTCCATGGTTACTCTCAAATTATTTCAAAGGTGCTTTGTTGTAAATTAGTTATTGTCAGATAAGGTGAATAAAACGTCAAAAATATTACAGAAATGTATCTAAATATTGAAACACTTACGAATTAAAATACAAAATAGGTACATGTTAAATATCAGAGAGCATATAGAGTTTCTTAAATTTAGTTTACTTTGCTGTATATTTCTATTTTAAAGCCATATATTCGGTATTTTTATTCAGCGCACGGAAAGTTTTTCCGTGTGCTGTTTCCGTGCGCTAGCCCGAAAAACCCCATCTTCCCTTATTGCTGAAACAGATGAAAATAAGGTGTTTTCAAAGTAGAATAATAAAAACAATCTTTCAGCACTAATACAATATCAATATACCCAAAAAGGCCCCCATTTATACAGCTTTTAAGTTCTATAAAGGTTATAAAACAAGCTGAAATATTAATTAAATTGCTTCTTTATTACGTCTTTTCAGCCCTTATAAAACATGTTATACAGCCACTAAGCGCAGTTGCTTAGAAGGCGTTATTCAGTTATTCTATGATCTTCTTTTAATTGTTATATTAGAGGTATTTACATGATACAAACAAAATTAAAAAGTATATATTGACGAACAAATCTTTTAAAAAATCATTTTTGTAATAAAACGGCTATATTAAAGCATACAATTTCTATGTTCTCACACTCACAAACAGAAATACATAGACGACTTTGTTGAATAACGAAGTAGAATCTGGTACCTAATAAGAATCCGCCAGAAGACTCTTTTGCCTGTATATTATCAATTTTGTTGCTCGCCTTGGTCTCGAAATTCATCTGCCAACAAGGTTTTATGGTAAAACCACTTATTTTAGGGCGAAATAACAACTGCGCCTCGAAAATTCCTTGAAATTAATTCAAACAAAAAAATATTTATTTTTATTTTTTCCCGTTTTCCCTCCTGTATTTAAATAAACTGCGTTACATATTCTGAATGTATTGTAACTAATTATCATAACAATAATGCAAAAATATCCTTCTAATGTTAAAAAAATTATTGAACATATCAATATGGCCGCCCTATCACCTTCTTTTCCACTATACAAAATGGCTTCTTTCAAAAAAGTCACCATACGATCATTTATAAATCGTTTAAATAGCACTATTCTGCATAAAGGTGTCATTTGTTTTATAGCCGCTTATTAAGCAATTAATTATAAATTATCAGGAGAATTTAAAGAAGTTATAATAAATAATAATGCTTTATTATCTCATTCATCTTTCGTTTAGAATGTCCATTTTGTTTTAATTTTTTGGAGCACTTGTCCATATTTTCTTAAAGAATATTTCAAAAACAACACCGCGTGTTACCCTTATACTAACTTGTTTGGAGCTTATGAGATAGAAAAGCCGAAAAAGTACTTTTTACAGTTCAAATATGTGCTGGTATATACTATAGTTCTAAAAGAGGCATTACAACTATATACTTGCTACGGAAAATATTCTCTTGGTGATAGTAACAAAGCTTTTATACATAATCTATACTAAAGCTACATTTGAAGCTATTTGTCTTAAATAACTATATATTGCTGAGAAATTATACTTTAATCGCGCTAAAACTCCAGCCACAATAAAGCAAAAGTTGGAATATTAGATTACTTTATAGAATCTATATGCAAGTTTATATAACTCTTACAAATCTGTTTTATACTTATTCTATATAAAGGCTTCCAATGGCGCAATGAAGCACCTTTATAAAAATACTGTAAAGCTGTTTTAACAGCAACGTTATTTGGCTAATTTACTGAATAATCAATTTGGTATCATATATATCCTTAATATAACCAATCGGCCATATTAATTGCCGCAATATACTTTTTATAATGTTTTAAGCAGAATAGCGCACCGAATGTGCTACTTGGGAAGTGGCTATTAAAGTTCCTTGTTTACCAACCAAACTTCATATACAGTGACCGGCAGAAAGTTGGACACAAATGGAAAACTTTTTTGTTATTAATTTTTCAGAAAATTTTATTCTTGATAAAAGTTGGTGCATCATTTCAAACTCAACACGCACATATCAAAATTTAAATATCTCTTTTTGGATACGAGGTAGATTCAAAAATGTCAAAATAGCTCAGGAGTAAAGTACCCTTATTTTTTAAAATACGGTAAAAAGTTGCTTACAAAAGTTGTTTGGAGTCAAAAGTGGATGTCAGATTTAAAGTCACAGCCACCTAGTAAAAAAAAACGAAATTTAACTTTTTTTGTATTTTTTTCGACCACCCTGTGTATTACAAAAAAAAAAAACAAAATACCGCAAGCGCAACTTATCATCGGGTAACACATGAATTTGCTAATAAACTTTAATTTTGTTCGATTAGCAGCTAGAAATTTAAATTAATCGAAATCAGTGTTTAAAAATATTAAATTTTTGTGTCCAACGTCCAACTCTCTGCCGGTCACTGTATTATCATTTTATGTTGGTGTCGAATAGCGAATAATTTTTGGTATCTAATTATTTCTGCAAGCAAAGCTTTTTTAGAAAGAGTATAGGGGAGATCGGGGTAAGTTGACGATACTAAGGAAAAATGCAAATTAAAGGTCTTAATGCTTTTATTAAAAATATCAAAATTATTGATTAAACTAAGTGTATAAACTATACTTCAAATAAACGTTAACATTCTTGTAAAAAATAAAACACGTTCCATAAAAAATAATGAAAACAAAAGTACATCATGATTAGTACAAAAGTCGCAAACAAAGTCACCATGTTCTTCATGACTCATGACTCGTGCCACCAAGGCGGCACATTGTAACCAATTTTCTATTGGAGGGCCCTGAAACATCTTGTTACATCCCGAACACGAGTCTTCAGTCTCTTGATTGCCAGTCATCTTACCCCAGATTGAAATAATGTTTGAGGTTATGTCTAAACCAAAGCCAGTAGGAGAGTTTCTGGGTAAAGGTGGAAGAGAACTTATACGTGTAAATGTATGGAGAACCTTACACCAACTCGTAAAAATTACAACTCATACCGTTAGCAACTGCCTATGAAATTGACCCAACAATATTAACAATAGCTACTGTGGGGTAGATAGTAGATAGCTCTGTGGGACAAAATACCGGAAATCGCTTCTTGTTGACAATATTCGCATTAGTCTTCTTATCATCATCTTACCCCGATCTCCCCTATAACTAAGCATGCAACAGAAATATTCGCAATGTAGGTATATCCGGTGAATCTTTAGACATTATTTGAATTTAGAAAAAACAACTTAGGTCTGTACTTGCGCCACCTTAAAACTTAGGGATAACGTATGCAATAATTATTGTTTCCGACAATGAATAATTGTTAAATATATCTATTTAAGGTATCTTCGGATTTTTGACCACCGGGGATCTGGCGGCGCCCGGAAACTGGGGAATCAAGGACCAAGTGCTGGCCCTCCAATGGATCCACGACAACATCGCGAGGTTTGGCGGAAATCCTAATAGCGTCACCATCTCCGGAGAGAGCGCCGGTGCCACCTCCGTCTCCTACTTGTTGCAGATCGACCAGACGAAAGGTAAGAGTAAAAGAATAGCTGCCGGTTTCGCACATTTCGACTAAAAATTTAGACAGCAATACGGTAGAAAAAAGTCGGTTTACTAAAATTATCGACGTTTCCAGGCCTTCTCCACGGAGCCATCATGGAGAGCGGCACCAGCTTGAACCTTCTCTCCTTGAGCCGCAAAGGAGTCGCGTCTACATATCAAATAGCCAGTGCCCTACAGATCGACATTCTCAACACCACCACCATGGTAGAATCGTTGAGACAAGTCAACGTTTCCACGCTGTATTCCACCACGCTTGCCGTCAATGACGCGGTGACTACTTCGCGTCTTTTCGTGGCGTTTTTCTTTCAACGTTTCCATTTCAGCTTTACCTGGAGAACGAGCTGGCCGGCTTGATTGAAGCGCCGGTCATCGAACCCGTGCACGACGGAGCCGTTCTAACCCACAAGAGTTACGCCCTCCTGTCCCAAGGTCTCTTCCACAGGGTGCCGTGCCTGATGGGGTTCAATTCTAACGAAGCCATTACCTTCGTGCCGCCAATAGGTATAGGAAAAATAAAAAAGGGCAACCGCCGACTTTTGAATTTGTTTTCTCTTCGTAGACTCGCTCAGGGCATATCTGGCTTCAAACTATGATTTTATCAGGGATAATCTAACCCCAGCAGACATGACTACGGATCTTGTCAAGAGGATCCTCGCAGGGAACATCATAGAAGACGCCTACGCGAGCCCATCGGCGACGTTATCCACGGCGCCAGAAGCGAACATATTAGAGGTAGGTATATTAAGATCGTGAGGTCTCGGCCCGATTCCAGCCATCCACATCGTTCCAGTTGATCAGCGACGACCAGTTCGTCAGGGGGATAAGGGAGGCGGCCCTCCAGCAATCCCAGTACGTCCCGGTGTACTTGTACGAGTTCGGGTACGAGGGGTATCTGGGCTTCCAGGGCGGCAGCAGACCGGTGCCGGGTGTCGGGCATATGGAGGAGCTGCCGTATCTGTACATCACGGGAACGGACGACGTGGACCCCAGCCTGGTGACGGCGTCGGACAAGCTGACCAGGGCCAGGATGGTCAGGATGTGGGCCAACATGGCCAAGTTTGGGTGAGAGGCCGGTTTAAAAATATTTTTTTTTCGTTGCCCGTCGAACATAGAGCGAGGTCTGAGCAGTATCTAAATAAACAAACGCAAAGGCAGACAATATCATCCCAGTTTTCAGTAGTATACTAAATGTTAAGGCACCACTCATCCTTTCGCTGTCAAAAGATGGCGTTGAAATGAGGTTGAAACCCTCGACCAAATTCAAACAGGAAGAAGAAGAGCTCTAAATCAACCTTACTTTTGTGGTGACAGTGTGACGTCAAATTTCATACAACTGTTTATACCCATGCCGACAATGTTATTAACAAACTGCATCGACTAGAGGATATTGAAGAATGAATTATTTAATTTTCTTATAATTATTATCAACATGACTCTAGTTCGCAGTTGCAAAACGATTCCCCCGTACAAATTCGTTTTCGAGTGTGTGTGTTTTTTTTTTCCATCTTTAAATTTAACTGTGGCATTTATTTTGCAGCAATCCGACACCTGTGGCTGATCCGTTGCTGCAGAACGTGAGATGGCCTTTGGCCGGCACCAACAGATCGAATGTTCTATATTTGAACATCACCACAAATTTGGTTCCCTCCTCGAACCCACACCCAGAAAAAATGGCGGTGTACGACTTTCTATACAACCAATTTGGCGACAAAGACTACGACACATATTAATTAGCCTTGTTAATGGATACCATAAAAAAGGATATTAGGTTAAAAGAAACTGTAAATAAATAACAAGCATCGCTATGATCGTTTTTTTCTCGCATTGTTTCTGTTTGTGTTCTTCATCATACTCGCGGAGAGCGGGAAAAACTTTCAAGCCTATTTGCAGAGAAAATTTGCTATAAATAAACTGGAGGTTTATTATAAAAAAATGTCAAAATACAGAAATAATCCTCCGTGCATAAACTTTGGTTAGTAATTTTTTTCAATGAACTTTTAGCATTCCTTGCAAAGATGTAAAATTTATCATATCTTACGAGTTATAAAAAAATGAAAATTCGCTGCTTGGTTATTGATACCTATATCTACGTACATAAATCTATACAGGGTGTCCCAGAATATGTGGGCAATCTCCCGGATTTATACAGGGGACGTTAAAATAACATGACAAGTTATTATTCCTATAAAAATTTTCCCCAGAGGGCCCACCAACGGAGATACAAGCCCCTAAAAATATTTTTAAACGCAATCTTTTATTTAAATGCTCTAAAAGGAAGGAAATAAACTTTGAAATAAATCATACCAAAGCAAACCCATAGTTTTGTTACATTATAAAATTCTACATGCTATAAAAGCTTGTCGCGAGATTTTCTTGTGTAAATTTTACTACACAAAACTGTTCCAATTGGCAACTACAGTTGCTGGGAAATCGCTCGTCAGAGTTAACCTCACGATTCAGATTGCTTTTAAGCAAAAATACCCCATGATGATACAACCTATAAAACTAACGGGACGAGCGGTATGGTAGTCGTTGTAGCCACGTGCAATTTTGTTTTGCGAAAATCTGGGTAGTTGTAGTTACCTACGTTCCGCGATTTTATGATTTGTTTGTAAAACAACCTTCTGTGGGAGACTATCCTTTTCTGTAGGATGGCTTAAATAAACGAGGGTTTCTTAAGATGTTTCTATTTTTTACTTTTTAATAATACATGGCACCATAATTACCATAATTCTAATCTAATCTGACATGACATAAAAACGACAACTGACAATATCTGACTAATATCCTGTTTGTTACCAACCTAAACAATTGCGGGAAATACAAATTTGAATTCGTCTACAACAGTTCGGCCATTCTGACACATTGATTGACCTCAATCAAATACATAATAAGTCACTAACTAAGAATTCAAATTTTTAAGCCTAACACATAATAATTGAAGGTCATAAATAGTTCTTAAACTACACATAAATTGAAGTATTGCATTCACTAAGACATAAGTACAATCTGAATCTAAAGCATAAGACATAATTGGTAATAAAGCCACATTTTAGATTTTTCCAAGATAAAGAACAAAATAAGTCATAATCTGTAATTTGTCAAAGCCGGAATTTTATCGTAATTCTTTTAGTTTTCTGTCCAAGGTCTCATACGAGAAGGAGCCATAACACTCTCGTAAGGCATCTGAGTTAGTTGAAAACCATCGATATCAGATACTACATACCTGTCATTATCTAGCACTCGTTTTACTACATAAGGACCTCGAAATTTAGGTAAAAGTTTCTTGTTTACGCCCGGTGTAACATCTACATTTGTTTTCATTACATAATCGCCTTCTTTGTATTTGTGAGATGGCTTATGTCTCTTGTCATATTCTAATTTGCTGTAATTTTGCGCCTTTTCAATACTTTTAGAAGCTTCATTTCTTATCAAAAGTAAATCTCGTTCTACCTCAACTTGACTTTCAAGGAAAATACGGAGGTTATCTAAAATGTTTCCTTTCTGGTTTATACCAAATAACAACATAGAAGGAGTAAATCCAGTTATACGGTTGATTGTGTTATTTATAGCAAATTCCACTTGGGTTAGTACTTCATCCCATTTGCTAGGAGTATCAGATAATTTTGAGCACATAGAACAAATCATTTTATTTACAATTTCAACCTGACCGTTACTTCGAGGAATACCACTAGCTATAAGAGTATGTGTTATATCATTTTTATTCATAAAATCTTTAAATTCATGGGAAGTGAATGAAGTTCCTCGATCTGATATTATTCGTAAAGGTCTGCTATAAGAATCAAAATAGGATTTCAAATGTTTGATAACGGGCTTAGTCTGAGTTGACACACATGGATAAATTTTTACAAATTTTGTAAAAGCATCAATTACAACTAGTATATGTTTTTGTTGGTGTTTTGTTTTTTCTAAAGGCCCATAATGATCAATATGTAATGTCTGGAATGGTAAGTTACCTTTCGGTATTGGATTCAAAAATCCTTCAGATCTACCTGTCAACGGTGAATACGAAATGCATTTTAAACAATTTGAGATGTATTGACGAATCTTATTTTTTAAATCAGGAAACCAATATGTTCGAAGAATTAGTTCACGGGTTTTGTTTTCACCAACATGACCGACATTATCATGATACGTTTGGATTATAGTGTGTTCCATACAAGAAGGTACATAAAATAATATCTTGCCGTCATGTTTTCGATAAACTAAACCATTTCGTAATTCATAAGTCTTACTTTCAGTATGTTCCAATAGATTTCTAATTTCACAAATGTTATCATCTTTATCTTGTTTTAGACTCAATGTTCTTTCTAATGAATTGTCCTTAATAATTAAAACAGAATTTCTACTCAAGCAATCAGCATGTCTCATTGAGATATTTGGACGGTGTTCTAAGGTGTAAGTAAAATTTTGTAACTCCAATGTCCAACGTAAAATCCGATTATTAATTTCCGTTTTCTGAATTGCCAGTTTAATACTGTTACAATCAGTTACAATTTTGAATTCTAAACCCTGTAAATATACTCTAAACCTTCTCAAAGAATAGACAATACACAACATTTCTAGTTCAAAACTATGATATTTGCTTTCGCAAGTGGATGTTCTTTTTGAAAAATAAAATATTGGATGGAATCTTCCATCATCTTGTTTCTGTAATAAAATGCTACCAAATCCTTGCGCAGATGCATCACAGTGAAGTTGGGTTTCAGAGTTGGGGTTATAGATTGCAAGTAGGGGTTTTCTAATTAGTAAACACTTAAGCGTTTCAAAAGCTTGTACTTCACTTTCACCAAAAATAAATTCTACATTTTTTCTTAATAGGTCTGTCAAAGGTCTAGCAATAATTGCATAATCTTGAATAAAGCGTCGGAAGTATGAAGTTAAACCTAAGAAACTCTGGACATCTCGGAAATTTCTAGGTACTGGGAAATCACTTACCGCTTTAAGATTTTCATTACATGGAACTATTCCGTCTTTGTTAACAATATAACCCAAAAATTTAATCTCGTTTTTGAAAAAAGAACATTTGCTCAGTTTTAATTCTAGATTGTTTTTTACAAGTCGTTCAAAAACTTCATTAAGAATTTTCATATTTTCATCTAAAGTTGCCCTTGCAATTAAGATGTCATCAATATACACACTAATTTTACCTTGATCAATTAGTTCTCTAAATACCAAATTTACAAAACGACTGAAATTTGCTGGGCTATTTTTTAGGCCAAAAGGGGCTTTAAGATATTCATATTGCCCAGAATGGGTCACAAACGATGTATATTTTATAGAGTCTTCATTGATACAGATTTGGTGAAAAGCATCTTTCAAATCTAAGTGACTAAAATATTGTTTATTCCTCAATTTATCAATCTGATCATCAATTAAAGGAATAGGAAAATTGTCTCTAAGAGTAATTTTATTCAACTGCCTATAGTCAACACACAGTCTTATACCAGCGGGTTTTTTGTTTACTAATACAATTGGAGAACTATATTCAAATTCACTTTTCCGAATTATGTTTCTATCTAAAAGGTCCTCAATGATTTGGTTTACTTCATTTTTCTCATGATAAGATAAACGTCTAGGGCGAAAATAGAAGGGGCTATGTTCAGGTTTAACTCTAATTTTCATTTCATATTTAATTTCAGGAGTTTTTGGTCGCACAGGTAAAACGTAATTGTTTTCAAAATTTTGATAAAATTTTTGTTTCGCACAGTATCCTAAATCGTGGTTAATCTCTAAATCAGGCTCTTCTTTGTTTTTAAATAAAGCATCGTCAATGTAAAAAATTTCGTTCAAGTCATTTTCGTCTTTTAGCTTGGAAATTATAACATCATCCTTTGCACCATAAGTAACAGATACATTATTTAATTTTGCAAAGTCTCTGCCTAGTAAACATGGAGTTTTTGTAGTACGAACTGGTACAATACACAAATGAACTAAAAATATCCTACCATCATCTAACATTAATCTAGTTTTGACTAAACCGAGAATCGAAAGTTCGGAAGAGTTTATACCATAAAAATTTTGATTCGTTTTAATTTTTTGAACTACAGAAATAGCTACTAAACTATCGTGAATTAATGAAATGGGGCTACCTGAATCCATCACTGGTATAACCTCTACCTCGTTTTGTCCTAATTCAAGTTTCCCTCTTACACAATGTGGTGGCACAAGTTCCATTTCTTCTGATATGTCCAATAGTACCGGAGAGTCACCAGAAAACTGTTCACCTGGTTCAGCTAATAATTCTTCTCTTTCTTCTACCAAATTCATCGATGTTGAAGGATGTCGAAGACCTGAGGCACCTGTAGTATGAACTGCTGCTTCTCCCTGTGATCGAACTGCTTGATTTGCTGTCCCTGAAACTCGATTCGATGCTGAGGTTGTTCCTGACGAGCGTTTTGGACAAGATCCAAACTGATGTTGAAGTGAACCACACTCAAAACATGATCCTCTTTCTCGCTTTGGTTTCAAACAGTTAACTGAAGTATGGCCTTTTAAATTGCAATTGAAACATCGTAATGAGATTGTACCGGAATTTTTCTCTGCATTTTTTGGTACAAATTTCTGTGTCTGATTCGGCTCTATTTTTACTTTTACTCCCATACGAGCTCTTCTCTCATCTGCTATTCGCTCAAAAACTACAAGATCATGAAGTAAATCGTCCAAGTCGAGATGTGTCTTCGAAATTATCATAGTCGCCATTTCTCGTGAAGCTAAACCAATAGCAACTTGCTCTTTTATTTCATCGAAAGCGAGGTTAAGTTTCTTACATAGCTTAATTTTTTCGTGGAAATACAAACCTAAATCTTCTTTTGGACTCTGCACTCTATTTGACATAGTTTTCCAAAGATTACTTACATTGTCTGGTAAAATAAACGTATTTGAAAACTCTGCTTTAAATTCTTGCCAAGACGTTAGTGTCTCACGACGAGCCTCGTACCAATGTTTCGCTGCACCAATGAGATGTGTTCTTGCAGTCTCTAATGTGAAACTCGCAGGCCAGTTGTGCAATGTTGCAGCACTTTGCAGATTATCTAACCAAGGTTTACTTTCGGAAAAACGCTCCCCATTAAAAGTAGACACACTTTTAGAAAAATCTGGTATAACGTGGTAATTTTGTACCTGATTGTTTTGTTGGCTTTGCAGTTGTAGCATTTGCATCATTTGCGCATTTTGCTGCATCATGGAGCTCATTAAAGTCATCATCGTGTTCAAATTTTTAGCTTCTGGATTTTGGGGCTGACGCTGGGACTCATTTTGTAGTACTGAAGGGTTTTGTTCTTGGTAAAATGTTTCGAATTGGTTGAGGGGAAAACCCTGCCTGTTTCCTTGTTCTTTGTCCATGATTTTTCCGAACGAGAGAAACGTGTTTCATAAAACAACAAATGCACGAAAATACTTTGTGGGCCGCAACTTTTCTTCAATCCCACTTCTGAAAAACTGTGGGATACTATCCTTTTCTGTAGGATGGCTTAAATAAACGAGGGTTTCTTAAGATGTTTCTATTTTTTACTTTTGAATAATACATGGCACCATAATTACCATAATTCTAATCTAATCTGACATGACATAAAAATGACAACTGACAATATCTGACTAATATCCTGTTTGTTACCAACCTAAACAATTGCGGGAAATACAAATTTGAATTCGTCTACAACACTTCTAATTTTAACTTTATATTGTTTTGGTTATGTCTTCATTATTAATGGAGGTAGACCAGCTTACCTAGGCGATGCTGCCTCGACCACTGGTTAGTTCGTAAATTGTTTGCGCTCAAATAATACCTATGATGCGTTACAATGGTTTTTGTAACTGTTTTATTGGACATTGTTATTACTATGTACGCAGAACGCACATAATTTAATCCGGCTTCTATTAGATACATATTAGCCTTTTAAACGATGTTAACTAAATACCTACACGCGTTATGATTATTATATCATGTGGCAGTGTTGCTGTATGTGCACGTGGATAGACAATATCTAAAAGCGTCTATTTGAATAGGCACCTACACCCACTACCTAGCAATTCCATGATACCCCCCAGTAGGTACCCCAAGATAACAGATTGGACGCTGCTGTTTGCTGTATTATTAGAATTCATAAAAAGGAGCGATTCATGAGAATAAGCAGCTTGCTGGTTTTCTGTGGTAACGGGAATGCCTTCACACCCCTGATATTCTCAACTTTAAAATTTCGAATGGGACTACCCGAGACTTCCTTGTAGATATTAAGAGGCAGAATACCTTCAAGTAGGAAAAGCGAAAGCAGAATCTGAAAATAGACTTTACTATTACTTTTACAAGCTTTTATTTAACTTGCAATGTATGTATGTATGTATGTATGTTTAGGTCAAATCTTGCAAGCTGAATTAGAACCACTTCCTGACATCCGATTGAGCTGAAATTTTGCATACACCCTTCGTTCCGGTGACAATGCAATATACAATACTCAATATGGTAATACTTTCAAAGTGGCCTAAGCTCCAAGATGGCGGATGATGTATTTTTAGTCAACCCATTAATATGGGTATCAAATGAAAGGGCTTGAAGAGTGGAACTAAAAAGTTGAAAATAAAATTTTAATAAAGAAATATTTTTAAAAACAAGCTTTTATTTAAATGCTCTGAAAAGAAGAAAATAAATTTTATTATAATAAATCAAACCAAGGCAATACCATAATTTTGCTACATTATACAACTCTATATGATATAAAAGCTTGTCGCGAGAATATAATATATCTTGAAAGAAATTTTAAGTAGAAAATTTATTTTTCTATAAAAGAAATTTACACACGAAAATCTCGCGACAAGCTTTTATATTATATACAGTTGTATATTGTAACAAAATTATAGATTTTCCTTGGTTTGATTTATTATAAAGTTTATTTTCTTCTTTTCAGAGCATCTAAATAAAAGCTTGTTTTTAAAAATATTTTTTTATTAAAATTTTTACATTTAGGAATGAAGTTTAGATTATGTATACCATTCTGCTACGTTGTAATGTAAAATACTAATGAATATAATAAAGTAAATTACAGTGTGTTTTTTAAAACACTGGTTGTTTACACATGATCCACCTTGTTTTAAATGTTGTTATATTGGCTGATAAATGTGCATGCCAGTGGTTTGTTACCTATTTTAATAACAATGCATTTATTTAAACTAGCATGGTATATTTTTTGCAAGTGTTAAAATAATTCTGTAAAATGCGCCGCAGGCAGAAAATTTACAAGTTGCAATGAATATTTTAAAATTCCGAAATGGTTTCGGCTACGCCCTCTAAATACGCTACTGACTGGATCACCCTGTACACGCGAGTGGAGGTGCGGGGCCGCGTGCGCTGCACCGTTCGCACCCGCGCGCCTAGAGCCGGCCCTGGCGGGTTAGACCAGTCGCTGTTGAAGTTTAACTACCTCTACTATTTTTAAATGGTTCTGATAAAAAAAAACTAAAACAGGTTTAACTTGAACTCATTTTACATTAAATTTCTCGTTATTATGGATATATTTTTACACATTCTTCGCCTGGCCTGACGACACCTTTAGAAATGCCAGTATGGGCAGTAGGTACGGTAAAAGATTTCTACGCGCCACTAACCGAATCTTCCATAAAAATAATAAATAAATATACAAATACAAGTTAGTACTAATCCACTCTGGGAATCCCTTAATACCCTAATCCATGGCGCACGCAGCCATGCACCACCGTTCACCGTTTACTGTTGTCCAGTTTGTCCAGTTATGTTTTATTTTATTTGACACTGATCCAAAAATTATGTTTGGTTGGCCGTTTTCGGGCGGGTTTTCATGCTCTACTGGTAAACCAGTTCAATAAATTATTACACTCACTGGTGCTCGGGGAGCTCGTTCTAGTGTTGGCGCACAAGCACATAAAATGGCGGTATTTCGGGGGGGGGGGGGGAGGGGAGGGGTTGGGGGTTCCTAGATACGGCCCTGAACCCACACGAAATATCAACGAGCCATTATATTTACTTACCTACTATTTATTTGGGATTATGAAAATCAGAACGTGATGTTTTTCCATTTTTATTTGCCTTTGGCTATTATTCTTTATGATAGGAAAAAAAAAACATCCCATTTCAAACAGTAACAAGATTTTTGCGATAAAAAGAACTGTATAAAAGAAATGTTCTGGCCAAGTCCGCAATCAGAACTTGTGTATATACCTGCCCGAAATGGCGGGTTCGTTGGTTTTTCTCGCTTTTTCGTGCTTCATTTTTAAAGTCATTACCGCCGATTTAACTTTCGTCGATCCACAAGATGTAAGTACGATAATTTTTTTAATGAATTTTTTAGTTTACACGATTTCCTTTAGATAAACGATACCAGTTTGGTGGTGACCCTTCCAGACGGGCAAATCTTGGGGCGTAGAGACACGACTGTTGGCAAAGGGGACGAGTACCTTTCGTTTAGGGGCATACCGTTCGCCAAACCACCATTGAGAGAACTTAGATTCAGGGTAAAATCGCTCGATAGTGTGGCAAACCGAAATTTGCTCATTTTGTTTTTAGCCTCCCCAAAAAAACGACAAGTGGACGGGGATTTTGAATTGTACGGAAGATAGGAGCGAGTGTATTCAACAGCCTAATGCAAACCTAGATGGATTATCAACCGACCTTACATCGATCACAGGCTCAGAAAATTGTTTATATATAAACGTGTACACGCCAAACGTAAGGGCAGCATTTATTTCTTTTTTTTTTGTGAAAATGTATTTTTATAGATAACTGGTAATCTATCCGTGCTAGTATTCATCCATGGAGGTGTATATTATTCAGGAAACTCCAGTTATTTTTCCCATGGACCAGATTTCCTGTTGGAAGAGAACGTGGTGTATGTGGCTTTCAATTATAGACTGAGTAAGTTTTTTGTTAAGTTTCTTAAGGACACTTCAAACAGGCGATGGAAAACTATAAAGTATGGCTAGCACAATGTCGAAGTATCCTAGAATCACTCTGTATACAGGGGTATATTAACTTTTTCGAAAAAAGTCATAGATTGCATTAAAAACATATTGCGCAAAGTATACAGGAAAAACTGTAAAAATACCTACCCAAAAAAAATGTAAAAATAAGCGAAATTAGTTATTTTTGTTACAAGCACCTAAAATGGGGTTTTTCAGGACGAATCATTGCTGTTTCCGGAATAGAAACTTCATTTAGGTACGCGTGGCAAACGCTATTTTTTTGTCATACGCTTCCAAAATTTTTGTTATACGCTTTTTACCATTCTTCAGAACGCGTAAATTTGCAAATTTGTCAGAAAGTGACATACATTTTAAAATGTTTCAAAATGACGAATATATTGCTAATAAGGCCAAAGAAATCGTGTCGGATTTACTTCCTGTGAAATCTAGTGCCATTTATCATAAAGAATATTCTAAGGCATGACGACTTTTAGGGACTAGGCCGAAAAAGAAGCATTTTACGGACTTAAATGAGTCAGTAAAATAGCTATTTTTGGAAGCGTATGACAAAAATTAATTAATGTCAGTGAACTTATGAAATGTAATTCCACTTATTCTTCGTCTTCGGTTCACTTACAAAATAAAAATTGAAAAAAATAACCACATAACTCAAGTAGCACAAATCGTTTTTTAAGAGCTGTGACAGTATCTATACCGCTTTTTTTTATATAGCCTCAAGCTATATAATTAAGAGTTGTACCTAATAGTATATTTCATTACGAGTCTGGAAATAAATATTTTTCCGTGCGCGCGTGACAAATTCCCGTGTGAGGCGCAGCCGAACGCGGGAAGTGATGCAAGCACGGAAAAATCTATATCTGGACGTGTAATGAACGATATTTTTTATTATACTTCTTTGAAAACGTAAACCTAAAACATTTTATCGGCATATAATAAATTTAATTGACAAAAAATATACAATGCAGACAATACATAGTGTTTGGTATGTATGATGCGTTTCCATGGTTACTCTCAAATTATTTCAAAGGTGCTTTGTTGTAAATTAGTTATTGTCAGATAAGGTGAATAAAACGTCAAAAATATTACAGAAATGTATCTAAATATTGAAACACTTACGAATTAAAATACAAAATAGGTACATGTTAAATATCAGAGAGCATATAGAGTTTCTTAAATTTAGTTTACTTTGCTGTATATTTCTATTTTAAAGCCATATATTCGGTATTTTTATTCAGCGCACGGAAAGTTTTTCCGTGTGCTGTTTCCGTGCGCAGCACTAATACAATATCAATATACCCAAAAAGGCCCCCATTTATACAGCTTTTAAGTTCTATAAAGGTTATAAAACAAGCTGAAATATTAATTAAATTGCTTCTTTATTACGTCTTTTCAGCCCTTATAAAACATGTTATACAGCCACTAAGCGCAGTTGCTTAGAAGGCGTTATTCAGTTATTCTATGATCTTCTTTTAATTGTTATATTAGAGGTATTTACATGATACAAACAAAATTAAAAAGTATATATTGACGAACAAATCTTTTAAAAAATCATTTTTGTAATAAAACGGCTATATTAAAGCATACAATTTCTATGTTCTCACACTCACAAACAGAAATACATAGACGACTTTGTTGAATAACGAAGTAGAATCTGGTACCTAATAAGAATCCGCCAGAAGACTCTTTTGCCTGTATATTATCAATTTTGTTGCTCGCCTTGGTCTCGAAATTCATCTGCCAACAAGGTTTTATGGTAAAACCACTTATTTTAGGGCGAAATAACAACTGCGCCTCGAAAATTCCTTGAAATTAATTCAAACAAAAAAATATTTATTTTTATTTTTTCCCGTTTTCCCTCCTGTATTTAAATAAACTGCGTTACATATTCTGAATGTATTGTAACTAATTATCATAACAATAATGCAAAAATATCCTTCTAATGTTAAAAAAATTATTGAACATATCAATATGGCCGCCCTATCACCTTCTTTTCCACTATACAAAATGGCTTCTTTCAAAAAAGTCACCATACGATCATTTATAAATCGTTTAAATAGCACTATTCTGCATAAAGGTGTCATTTGTTTTATAGCCGCTTATTAAGCAATTAATTATAAATTATCAGGAGAATTTAAAGAAGTTATAATAAATAATAATGCTTTATTATCTCATTCATCTTTCGTTTAGAATGTCCATTTTGTTTTAATTTTTTGGAGCACTTGTCCATATTTTCTTAAAGAATATTTCAAAAACAACACCGCGTGTTACCCTTATACTAACTTGTTTGGAGCTTATGAGATAGAAAAGCCGAAAAAGTACTTTTTACAGTTCAAATATGTGCTGGTATATACTATAGTTCTAAAAGAGGCATTACAACTATATACTTGCTACGGAAAATATTCTCTTGGTGATAGTAACAAAGCTTTTATACATAATCTATACTAAAGCTACATTTGAAGCTATTTGTCTTAAATAACTATATATTGCTGAGAAATTATACTTTAATCGCGCTAAAACTCCAGCCACAATAAAGCAAAAGTTGGAATATTAGATTACTTTATAGAATCTATATGCAAGTTTATATAACTCTTACAAATCTGTTTTATACTTATTCTATATAAAGGCTTCCAATGGCGCAATGAAGCACCTTTATAAAAATACTGTAAAGCTGTTTTAACAGCAACGTTATTTGGCTAATTTACTGAATAATCAATTTGGTATCATATATATCCTTAATATAACCAATCGGCCATATTAATTGCCGCAATATACTTTTTATAATGTTTTAAGCAGAATAGCGCACCGAATGTGCTACTTGGGAAGTGGCTATTAAAGTTCCTTGTTTACCAACCAAACTTCATATACAGTGACCGGCAGAAAGTTGGACACAAATGGAAAACTTTTTTGTTATTAATTTTTCAGAAAATTTTATTCTTGATAAAAGTTGGTGCATCATTTCAAACTCAACACGCACATATCAAAATTTAAATATCTCTTTTTGGATACGAGGTAGATTCAAAAATGTCAAAATAGCTCAGGAGTAAAGTACCCTTATTTTTTAAAATACGGTAAAAAGTTGCTTACAAAAGTTGTTTGGAGTCAAAAGTGGATGTCAGATTTAAAGTCACAGCCACCTAGTAAAAAAAAACGAAATTTAACTTTTTTTGTATTTTTTTCGACCACCCTGTGTATTACAAAAAAAAAAACAAAATACCGCAAGCGCAACTTATCATCGGGTAACACATGAATTTGCTAATAAACTTTAATTTTGTTCGATTAGCAGCTAGAAATTTAAATTAATCGAAATCAGTGTTTAAAAATATTAAATTTTTGTGTCCAACGTCCAACTCTCTGCCGGTCACTGTATTATCATTTTATGTTGGTGTCGAATAGCGAATAATTTTTGGTATCTAATTATTTCTGCAAGCAAAGCTTTTTTAGAAAGAGTATAGGGGAGATCGGGGTAAGTTGACGATACTAAGGAAAAATGCAAATTAAAGGTCTTAATGCTTTTATTAAAAATATCAAAATTATTGATTAAACTAAGTGTATAAACTATACTTCAAATAAACGTTAACATTCTTGTAAAAAATAAAACACGTTCCATAAAAAATAATGAAAACAAAAGTACATCATGATTAGTACAAAAGTCGCAAACAAAGTCACCATGTTCTTCATGACTCATGACTCGTGCCACCAAGGCGGCACATTGTAACCAATTTTCTATTGGAGGGCCCTGAAACATCTTGTTACATCCCGAACACGAGTCTTCAGTCTCTTGATTGCCAGTCATCTTACCCCAGATTGAAATAATGTTTGAGGTTATGTCTAAACCAAAGCCAGTAGGAGAGTTTCTGGGTAAAGGTGGAAGAGAACTTATACGTGTAAATGTATGGAGAACCTTACACCAACTCGTAAAAATTACAACTCATACCGTTAGCAACTGCCTATGAAATTGACCCAACAATATTAACAATAGCTACTGTGGGGTAGATAGTAGATAGCTCTGTGGGACAAAATACCGGAAATCGCTTCTTGTTGACAATATTCGCATTAGTCTTCTTATCATCATCTTACCCCGATCTCCCCTATAACTAAGCATGCAACAGAAATATTCGCAATGTAGGTATATCCGGTGAATCTTTAGACATTATTTGAATTTAGAAAAAACAACTTAGGTCTGTACTTGCGCCACCTTAAAACTTAGGGATAACGTATGCAATAATTATTGTTTCCGACAATGAATAATTGTTAAATATATCTATTTAAGGTATCTTCGGATTTTTGACCACCGGGGATCTGGCGGCGCCCGGAAACTGGGGAATCAAGGACCAAGTGCTGGCCCTCCAATGGATCCAGGACAACATCGCGAGGTTTGGCGGAAATCCGAATAGCGTCACCATCTCCGGAGAGAGCGCCGGTGCCACCTCCGTCTCCTACTTGTTGCAGATCGACCAGACGGAAGGTAAGAGTAAAAGAATAGCTGCCGGTTTCGCACATTTCGACTAAAAATTTAGACAGCAATACGGTAGAAAAAAGTCGGTTTACTAAAATTATCGACGTTTCCAGGCCTTCTCCACGGAGCCATCATGGAGAGCGGCACCAGCTTGAACCTTCTCTCCTTGAGCCGCAAAGGAGTCGCGTCTACCTATCAAATAGCCAGTGCCCTACAGATCGACATTCTCAACACCACCACCATGGTAGAATCGTTGAGACAAGTCAACGTTTCCACGCTGTATTCCACCACGCTTGCCGTCAATGACGCGGTGACTACTTCGCGTCTTTTCGTGGCGTTTTTCTTTCAACGTTTCCATTTCAGCTTTACCTGGAGAACGAGCTGGCCGGCTTGATTGAAGCGCCGGTCATCGAACCCGTGCACGACGGAGCCGTTCTAACCCACAAGAGTTACGCCCTCCTGTCCCAAGGTCTCTTCCACAGGGTGCCGTGCCTGATGGGGTTCAATTCTAACGAAGCCATTACCTTCGTGCCGCCAATAGGTATAGGAAAAATAAAAAAGGGCAACCGCCGACTTTTGAATTTGTTTTCTCTTCGTAGACTCGCTCAGGGCATATCTGGCTTCAAACTATGATTTTATCAGGGATAATCTAACCCCAGCAGACATGACTACGGATCTTGTCAAGAGGATCCTCGCAGGGAACATCATAGAAGACGCCTACGCGAGCCCATCGGCGACGTTATCCACGGCGCCAGAAGCGAACATATTAGAGGTAGGTATATTAAGATCGTGAGGTCTCGGCCCGATTCCAGCCATCCACATCGTTCCAGTTGATCAGCGACGACCAGTTCGTCAGGGGGATAAGGGAGGCGGCCCTCCAGCAATCCCAGTACGTCCCGGTGTACTTGTACGAGTTCGGGTACGAGGGGTATCTGGGCTTCCAGGGCGGCAGCAGACCGGTGCCGGGTGTCGGGCATATGGAGGAGCTGCCGTATCTGTACATCACGGGAACGGACGACGTGGACCCCAGCCTGGTGACGGCGTCGGACAAGCTGACCAGGGCCAGGATGGTCAGGATGTGGGCCAACATGGCCAAGTTTGGGTGAGAGGCCGGTTTAAAAATATTTTTTTTTCGTTGCCCGTCGAACATAGAGCGAGGTCTGAGCAGTATCTAAATAAACAAACGCAAAGGCAGACAATATCATCCCAGTTTTCAGTAGTATACTAAATGTTAAGGCACCACTCATCCTTTCGCTGTCAAAAGATGGCGTTGAAATGAGGTTGAAACCCTCGACCAAATTCAAACAGGAAGAAGAAGAGCTCTAAATCAACCTTACTTTTGTGGTGACAGTGTGACGTCAAATTTCATACAACTGTTTATACCCATGCCGACAATGTTATTAACAAACTGCATCGACTAGAGGATATTGAAGAATGAATTATTTAATTTTCTTATAATTATTATCAACATGACTCTAGTTCGCAGTTGCAAAACGATTCCCCCGTACAAATTCGTTTTCGAGTGTGTGTGTTTTTTTTTTCCATCTTTAAATTTAACTGTGGCATTTATTTTGCAGCAATCCGACACCTGTGGCTGATCCGTTGCTGCAGAACGTGAGATGGCCTTTGGCCGGCACCAACAGATCGAATGTTCTATATTTGAACATCACCACAAATTTGGTTCCCTCCTCGAACCCACACCCAGAAAAAATGGCGGTGTACGACTTTCTATACAACCAATTTGGCGACAAAGACTACGACACATATTAATTAGCCTTGTTAATGGATACCATAAAAAAGGATATTAGGTTAAAAGAAACTGTAAATAAATAACAAGCATCGCTATGATCGTTTTTTTCTCGCATTGTTTCTGTTTGTGTTCTTCATCATACTCGCGGAGAGCGAGAAAAAGTTTCAAGCCTATTTGCAGAGAAAATTTGCTATAAATAAACTGGAGGTTTATTATAAAAAAATGTCAAAATACAGAAATAATCCTCCGTGCATAAACTTTGGTTAGTAATTTTTTTCAATGAACTTTTAGCATTCCTTGCAAAGATGTAAAATTTATCATATCTTACGAGTTATAAAAAAATGAAAATTCGCTGCTTGGTTATTGATACCTATATCTACGTACATAAATCTATACAGGGTGTCCCAGAATATGTGGGCAATCTCCCGGATTTATACAGGGGACGTTAAAATAACATGACAAGTTATTATTCCTATAAAAATTTTCCCCAGAGGGCCCACCAACGGAGATACAAGCCCCTAAAAATATTTTTAAACGCAATCTTTTATTTAAATGCTCTAAAAGGAAGGAAATAAACTTTGAAATAAATCATACCAAAGCAAACCCATAGTTTTGTTACATTATAAAATTCTACATGCTATAAAAGCTTGTCGCGAGATTTTCTTGTGTAAATTTTACTACACAAAACTGTTCCAATTGGCAACTACAGTTGCTGGGAAATCGCTCGTCAGAGTTAACCTCACGATTCAGATTGCTTTTAAGCAAAAATACCCCATGATGATACAACCTATAAAACTAACGGGACGAGCGGTATGGTAGTCGTTGTAGCCACGTGCAATTTTGTTTTGCGAAAATCTGGGTAGTTGTAGTTACCTACGTTCCGCGATTTTATGATTTGTTTGTAAAACAACCTTCTGTGGGAGACTATCCTTTTCTGTAGGATGGCTTAAATAAACGAGGGTTTCTTAAGATGTTTCTATTTTTTACTTTTTAATAATACATGGCACCATAATTACCATAATTCTAATCTAATCTGACATGACATAAAAACGACAACTGACAATATCTGACTAATATCCTGTTTGTTACCAACCTAAACAATTGCGGGAAATACAAATTTGAATTCGTCTACAACAGTTCGGCCATTCTGACACATTGATTGACCTCAATCAAATACATAATAAGTCACTAACTAAGAATTCAAATTTTTAAGCCTAACACATAATAATTGAAGGTCATAAATAGTTCTTAAACTACACATAAATTGAAGTATTGCATTCACTAAGACATAAGTACAATCTGAATCTAAAGCATAAGACATAATTGGTAATAAAGCCACATTTTAGATTTTTCCAAGATAAAGAACAAAATAAGTCATAATCTGTAATTTGTCAAAGCCGGAATTTTATCGTAATTATTTTAGTTTTCTGTCCAAGGTCTCATACGAGAAGGAGCCATAACACTCTCGTAAGGCATCTGAGTTAGTTGAAAACCATCGATATCAGATACTACATACCTGTCATTATCTAGCACTCGTTTTACTACATAAGGACCTCGAAATTTAGGTAAAAGTTTCTTGTTTACGCCCGGTGTAACATCTACATTTGTTTTCATTACATAATCGCCTTCTTTGTATTTGTGAGATGGCTTATGTCTCTTGTCATATTCTAATTTGCTGTAATTTTGCGCCTTTTCAATACTTTTAGAAGCTTCATTTCTTATCAAAAGTAAATCTCGTTCTACCTCAACTTGACTTTCAAGGAAAATACGGAGGTTATCTAAAATGTTTCCTTTCTGGTTTATACCAAATAACAACATAGAAGGAGTAAATCCAGTTATACGGTTGATTGTGTTATTTATAGCAAATTCCACTTGGGTTAGTACTTCATCCCATTTGCTAGGAGTATCAGATAATTTTGAGCACATAGAACAAATCATTTTATTTACAATTTCAACCTGACCGTTACTTCGAGGAATACCACTAGCTATAAGAGTATGTGTTATATCATTTTTATTCATAAAATCTTTAAATTCATGGGAAGTGAATGAAGTTCCTCGATCTGATATTATTCGTAAAGGTCTGCTATAAGAATCAAAATAGGATTTCAAATGTTTGATAACGGGCTTAGTCTGAGTTGACACACATGGATAAATTTTTACAAATTTTGTAAAAGCATCAATTACAACTAGTATATGTTTTTGTTGGTGTTTTGTTTTTTCTAAAGGCCCATAATGATCAATATGTAATGTCTGGAATGGTAAGTTACCTTTCGGTATTGGATTCAAAAATCCTTCAGATCTACCTGTCAACGGTGAATACGAAATGCATTTTAAACAATTTGAGATGTATTGACGAATCTTATTTTTTAAATCAGGAAACCAATATGTTCGAAGAATTAGTTCACGGGTTTTGTTTTCACCAACATGACCGACATTATCATGATACGTTTGGATTATAGTGTGTTCCATACAAGAAGGTACATAAAATAATATCTTGCCGTCATGTTTTCGATAAACTAAACCATTTCGTAATTCATAAGTCTTACTTTCAGTATGTTCCAATAGATTTCTAATTTCACAAATGTTATCATCTTTATCTTGTTTTAGACTCAATGTTCTTTCTAATGAATTGTCCTTAATAATTAAAACAGAATTTCTACTCAAGCAATCAGCATGTCTCATTGAGATATTTGGACGGTGTTCTAAGGTGTAAGTAAAATTTTGTAACTCCAATGTCCAACGTAAAATCCGATTATTAATTTCCGTTTTCTGAATTGCCAGTTTAATACTGTTACAATCAGTTACAATTTTGAATTCTAAACCCTGTAAATATACTCTAAACCTTCTCAAAGAATAGACAATACACAACATTTCTAGTTCAAAACTATGATATTTGCTTTCGCAAGTGGATGTTCTTTTTGAAAAATAAAATATTGGATGGAATCTTCCATCATCTTGTTTCTGTAATAAAATGCTACCAAATCCTTGCGCAGATGCATCACAGTGAAGTTGGGTTTCAGAGTTGGGGTTATAGATTGCAAGTAGGGGTTTTCTAATTAGTAAACACTTAAGCGTTTCAAAAGCTTGTACTTCACTTTCACCAAAAATAAATTCTACATTTTTTCTTAATAGGTCTGTCAAAGGTCTAGCAATAATTGCATAATCTTGAATAAAGCGTCGGAAGTATGAAGTTAAACCTAAGAAACTCTGGACATCTCGGAAATTTCTAGGTACTGGGAAATCACTTACCGCTTTAAGATTTTCATTACATGGAACTATTCCGTCTTTGTTAACAATATAACCCAAAAATTTAATCTCGTTTTTGAAAAAAGAACATTTGCTCAGTTTTAATTCTAGATTGTTTTTTACAAGTCGTTCAAAAACTTCATTAAGAATTTTCATATTTTCATCTAAAGTTGCCCTTGCAATTAAGATGTCATCAATATACACACTAATTTTACCTTGATCAATTAGTTCTCTAAATACCAAATTTACAAAACGACTGAAATTTGCTGGGCTATTTTTTAGGCCAAAAGGGGCTTTAAGATATTCATATTGCCCAGAATGGGTCACAAACGATGTATATTTTATAGAGTCTTCATTGATACAGATTTGGTGAAAAGCATCTTTCAAATCTAAGTGACTAAAATATTGTTTATTCCTCAATTTATCAATCTGATCATCAATTAAAGGAATAGGAAAATTGTCTCTAAGAGTAATTTTATTCAACTGCCTATAGTCAACACACAGTCTTATACCAGAGGGTTTTTTGTTTACTAATACAATTGGAGAACTATATTCAAATTCACTTTTCCGAATTATGTTTCTATCTAAAAGGTCCTCAATGATTTGGTTTACTTCATTTTTCTCATGATAAGATAAACGTCTAGGGCGAAAATAGAAGGGGCTATGTTCAGGTTTAACTCTAATTTTCATTTCATATTTAATTTCAGGAGTTTTTGGTCGCACAGGTAAAACGTAATTGTTTTCAAAATTTTGATAAAATTTTTGTTTCGCACAGTATCCTAAATCGTGGTTAATCTCTAAATCAGGCTCTTCTTTGTTTTTAAATAAAGCATCGTCAATGTAAAAAATTTCGTTCAAGTCATTTTCGTCTTTTAGCTTGGAAATTATAACATCATCCTTTGCACCATAAGTAACAGATACATTATTTAATTTTGCAAAGTCTCTGCCTAGTAAACATGGAGTTTTTGTAGTACGAACTGGTACAATACACAAATGAACTAAAAATATCCTACCATCATCTAACATTAATCTAGTTTTGACTAAACCGAGAATCGAAAGTTCGGAAGAGTTTATACCATAAAAATTTTGATTCGTTTTAATTTTTTGAACTACAGAAATAGCTACTAAACTATCGTGAATTAATGAAATGGGGCTACCTGAATCCATCACTGGTATAACCTCTACCTCGTTTTGTCCTAATTCAAGTTTCCCTCTTACACAATGTGGTGGCACAAGTTCCATTTCTTCTGATATGTCCAATAGTACCGGAGAGTCACCAGAAAACTGTTCACCTGGTTCAGCTAATAATTCTTCTCTTTCTTCTACCAAATTCATCGATGTTGAAGGATGTCGAAGACCTGAGGCACCTGTAGTATGAACTGCTGCTTCTCCCTGTGATCGAACTGCTTGATTTGCTGTCCCTGAAACTCGATTCGATGCTGAGGTTGTTCCTGACGAGCGTTTTGGACAAGATCCAAACTGATGTTGAAGTGAACCACACTCAAAACATGATCCTCTTTCTCGCTTTGGTTTCAAACAGTTAACTGAAGTATGGCCTTTTAAATTGCAATTGAAACATCGTAATGAGATTGTACCGGAATTTTTCTCTGCATTTTTTGGTACAAATTTCTGTGTCTGATTCGGCTCTATTTTTACTTTTACTCCCATACGAGCTCTTCTCTCATCTGCTATTCGCTCAAAAACTACAAGATCATGAAGTAAATCGTCCAAGTCGAGATGTGTCTTCGAAATTATCATAGTCGCCATTTCTCGTGAAGCTAAACCAATAGCAACTTGCTCTTTTATTTCATCGAAAGCGAGGTTAAGTTTCTTACATAGCTTAATTTTTTCGTGGAAATACAAACCTAAATCTTCTTTTGGACTCTGCACTCTATTTGACATAGTTTTCCAAAGATTACTTACATTGTCTGGTAAAATAAACGTATTTGAAAACTCTGCTTTAAATTCTTGCCAAGACGTTAGTGTCTCACGACGAGCCTCGTACCAATGTTTCGCTGCACCAATGAGATGTGTTCTTGCAGTCTCTAATGTGAAACTCGCAGGCCAGTTGTGCAATGTTGCGGCACTTTGCAGATTATCTAACCAAGGTTTACTTTCGGAAAAACGCTCCCCATTAAAAGTAGACACACTTTTAGAAAAATCTGGTATAACGTGGTAATTTTGTACCTGATTGTTTTGTTGGCTTTGCAGTTGTAGCATTTGCATCATTTGCGCATTTTGCTGCATCATGGAGCTCATTAAAGTCATCATCGTGTTCAAATTTTTAGCTTCTGGATTTTGGGGCTGACGCTGGGACTCATTTTGTAGTACTGAAGGGTTTTGTTCTTGGTAAAATGTTTCGAATTGGTTGAGGGGAAAACCCTGCCTGTTTCCTTGTTCTTTGTCCATGATTTTTCCGAACGAGAGAAACGTGTTTCATAAAACAACAAATGCACGAAAATACTTTGTGGGCCGCAACTTTTCTTCAATCCCACTTCTGAAAAACTGTGGGATACTATCCTTTTCTGTAGGATGGCTTAAATAAACGAGGGTTTCTTAAGATGTTTCTATTTTTTACTTTTGAATAATACATGGCACCATAATTACCATAATTCTAATCTAATCTGACATGACATAAAAATGACAACTGACAATATCTGACTAATATCCTGTTTGTTACCAACCTAAACAATTGCGGGAAATACAAATTTGAATTCGTCTACAACACTTCTAATTTTAACTTTATATTGTTTTGGTTATGTCTTCATTATTAATGGAGGTAGACCAGCTTACCTAGGCGATGCTGCCTCGACCACTGGTTAGTTCGTAAATTGTTTGCGCTCAAATAATACCTATGATGCGTTACAATGGTTTTTGTAACTGTTTTATTGGACATTGTTATTACTATGTACGCAGAACGCACATAATTTAATCCGGCTTCTATTAGATACATATTAGCCTTTTAAACGATGTTAACTAAATACCTACACGCGTTATGATTATTATATCATGTGGCAGTGTTGCTGTATGTGCACGTGGATAGACAATATCTAAAAGCGTCTATTTGAATAGGCACCTACACCCACTACCTAGCAATTCCATGATACCCCCCAGTAGGTACCCCAAGATAACAGATTGGACGCTGCTGTTTGCTGTATTATTAGAATTCATAAAAAGGAGCGATTCATGAGAATAAGCAGCTTGCTGGTTTTCTGTGGTAACGGGAATGCCTTCACATCCCTTACATCTTCAACTTTAAAATTTCGAATGGGACTACCCGAGACTTCCTTGTAGATATTAAGAGGCAGAATACCTTCAAGTAGGAAAAGCGAAAGCAGAATCTGAAAATAGACTTTACTATTACTTTTACAAGCTTTTATTTAACTTGCAATGTATGTATGTATGTATGTATGTATGTTTAGGTCAAATCTTGCAAGCTGAATTAGAACCACTTCCTGACATCCGATTGAGCTGAAATTTTGCATACACCCTTCGTTCCGGTATACAATACTCAATATGGTAATACTTTCAAAGTGGCCTAAGCTCCAAGATGGCGGATGATGTATTTTTAGTCAACCCCCTTAATATGGGTATCAAATGAAAGGGCTTGAAGAGTAGAACTAAAAAGTTGAAAATAAAATTTTAATAAAAAAAATATTTTTAAAAACAAGCTTTTATTTAAATGCTCTGAAAAGAAGAAAATAAATTTTATTATAATAAATCAAACCAAGGCAATACCATAATTTTGCTACATTATACAACTCTATATGATATAAAAGCTTGTCGCGAGAATATAATATATCTTGAAAGAAATTTTAAGTAGAAAATTTATTTTTCTATAAAAGAAATTTACACACGAAAATCTCGCGACAAGCTTTTATATTATATACAGTTGTATATTGTAACAAAATTATGGATTTTCCTTGGTTTGATTTATTATAAAGTTTATTTTCCTCTTTTCAGAGCTTTTAAATAAAAGCTTGTTTTTAAAAATATTTTTTTATTAAAATTTTTACATTTAGGAATGAAGTTTAGATTATGTATACCATTCTGCTACGTTGTAATGTAAAATACTAATGAATATAATAAAGTAAATTACAGTGTGTTTTTAAAACACTGGTTGTTTACACATGATCCACCTTGTTTTAAATGTTGTTATATTGGCTGATAAATGTGCATGCCAGTGGTTTGTTACCTATTTTAATAACAATGCATTTATTTAAACTATATTTTTTGCAAGTGTTAAAATAATTCTGTAAAATGCGCCGCAGGCAGAAAATTTACAAGTTGCAATGAATATTTTAAAATTCCGAAATGGTTTCGGCTACGCCCTCTAAATACGCTACTGACTGGATCACCCTGTACACGCGAGTGGAGGCGCGGGGCCGCGTGCGCTGCACCGTTCGCACCCGCGCGCCTAGAGCCGGCCCTGGCGGGTTAGACCAGTCGCTGTTGAAGTTTAACTACCTCTACTATTTTTAAATGGTTCTGATAAAAAAAAACCAAAACAGGTTTAACTTGAACTCATTTTACATTAAATTTCTCGTTATTATGGATATATTTTTACACATTCTTCGCCTGGCCTGACGACACCTTTAGAAATGCCAGTATGGGCAGTAGGTACGGTAAAAGATTTCTACGCGCCACTAACCGAATCTTTCATAAAAATAATAAATAAATATACAAATACAAGTTAGTACTAATCCACTCTGGGAATCCCTTAATACCCTAATCCATGGCGCACGCAGCCATGCACCACCGTTCACCGTTTACTGTTGTCCAGTTTGTCCAGTTATGTTTTATTTTATTTGACACTGATCCAAAAATTATGTTTGGTTGGCCGTTTTCGGGCGGGTTTTCATGCTCTACTGGTAAACCAGTTCAATAAATTATTACACTCACTGGTGCTCGGGGAGCTCGTTCTAGTGTTGGCGCACAAGCACATAAAATGGCGGTATTTCGGGGGGGGAGGGGAGGGGTTGGGGGTTCCTAGATACGGCCCTGAACCCACACGAAATATCAACGAGCCATTATATTTACTTACCTACTATTTATTTGCGATTGTGAAAATCAGAACGTGATGTTTTTCCATTTTTATTTGCCTTTGGCTATTATTCTTTATGATAGGAAAAAACCCATCCCATTTCAAACAGTAACAAGATTTTTGCGATAAAAAGAACTGTATAAAAGAAATGTTCTGGCCAAGTCCGCAATCAGAACTTGTGTATATACCTGCCCGAAATGGCGGGTTCGTTGGTTTTTCTCGCTTTTTCGTGCTTCATTTTTAAAGTCATTACCGCCGATTTAACTTTCGTCGATCCACAAGATGTAAGTACGATAATTTTTTTAATGAATTTTTTAGTTTACACGATTTCCTTTAGATAAACGATACCAGTTTGGTGGTGACCCTTCCAGACGGGCAAATCTTGGGGCGTAGAGACACGACTGTTGGCAAAGGGGACGAGTACCTTTCGTTTAGGGGCATACCGTTCGCCAAACCACCATTGAGAGAACTTAGATTCAGGGTAAAATCGCTCGATAGTGTGGCAAACCGAAATTTGCTCATTTTGTTTTTAGCCTCCCCAAAAAAACGACAAGTGGACGGGGATTTTGAATTGTACGGAAGATAGGAGCGAGTGTATTCAACAGCCTAATGCAAACCTAGATGGATTATCAACCGACCTTACATCGATCACAGGCTCAGAAAATTGTTTATATATAAACGTGTACACGCCAAACGTAAGGGCAGCATTTATTTCTTTTTTTTTTGTGAAAATGTATTTTTATAGATAACTGGTAATCTATCCGTGCTAGTATTCATCCATGGAGGTGTATATTATTCAGGAAACTCCAGTTATTTTTCCCATGGACCAGATTTCCTGTTGGAAGAGAACGTGGTGTATGTGGCTTTCAATTATAGACTGAGTAAGTTTTTTGTTAAGTTTCTTAAGGACACTTCAAACAGGCGATGGAAAACTATAAAGTATGGCTAGCACAATGTCGAAGTATCCTAGAATCACTCTGTATACAGGGGTATATTAACTTTTTCGAAAAAAGTCATAGATTGCATTAAAAACATATTGCGCAAAGTATACAGGAAAAACTGTAAAAATACCTACCCAAAAAAAATGTAAAAATAAGCGAAATTAGTTATTTTTGTTACAAGCACCTAAAATGGGGTTTTTCAGGACGAATCATTGCTGTTTCCGGAATAGAAACTTCATTTAGGTACGCGTGGCAAACGCTATTTTTTTGTCATACGCTTCCAAAATTTTTGTTATACGCTTTTTACCATTCTTCAGAACGCGTAAATTTGCAAATTTGTCAGAAAGTGACATACATTTTAAAATGTTTCAAAATGACGAATATATTGCTAATAAGGCCAAAGAAATCGTGTCGGATTTACTTCCTGTGAAATCTAGTGCCATTTATCATAAAGAATATTCTAAGGCATGACGACTTTTAGGGACTAGGCCGAAAAAGAAGCATTTTACGGACTTAAATGAGTCAGTAAAATAGCTATTTTTGGAAGCGTATGACAAAAATTAATTAATGTCAGTGAACTTATGAAATGTAATTCCACTTATTCTTCGTCTTCGGTTCACTTACAAAATAAAAATTGAAAAAAATAACCACATAACTCAAGTAGCACAAATCGTTTTTTAAGAGCTGTGACAGTATCTATACCGCTTTTTTTTATATAGCCTCAAGCTATATAATTAAGAGTTGTACCTAATAGTATATTTCATTACGAGTCTGGAAATAAATATTTTTCCGTGCGCGCGTGACAAATTCCCGTGTGAGGCGCAGCCGAACGCGGGAAGTGATGCAAGCACGGAAAAATCTATATCTGGACGTGTAATGAACGATATTTTTTATTATACTTCTTTGAAAACGTAAACCTAAAACATTTTATCGGCATATAATAAATTTAATTGACAAAAAATATACAATGCAGACAATACATAGTGTTTGGTATGTATGATGCGTTTCCATGGTTACTCTCAAATTATTTCAAAGGTGCTTTGTTGTAAGTTAGTTATTGTCAGATAAGGTGAATAAAACGTCAAAAATATTACAGAAATGTATCTAAATATTGAAACACTTACGAATTAAAATACAAAATAGGTACATGTTAAATATCAGAGAGCATATAGAGTTTCTTAAATTTAGTTTACTTTGCTGTATATTTCTATTTTAAAGCCATATATTCGGTATTTTTATTCAGCGCACGGAAAGTTTTTCCGTGTGCTGTTTCCGTGCGCTAGCCCGAAAAACCCCATCTTCCCTTATTGCTGAAACAGATGAAAATAAGGTGTTTTCAAAGTAGAATAATAAAAACAATCTTTCAGCACTAATACAATATCAATATACCCAAAAAGGCCCCCATTTATACAGCTTTTAAGTTCTATAAAGGTTATAAAACAAGCTGAAATATTAATTAAATTGCTTCTTTATTACGTCTTTTCAGCCCTTATAAAACATGTTATACAGCCACTAAGCGCAGTTGCTTAGAAGGCGTTATTCAGTTATTCTATGATCTTCTTTTAATTGTTATATTAGAGGTATTTACATGATACAAACAAAATTAAAAAGTATATATTGACGAACAAATCTTTTAAAAAATCATTTTTGTAATAAAACGGCTATATTAAAGTATACAATTTCTATGTTCTCACACTCACAAACAGAAATACATAGACGACTTTGTTGAATAACGAAGTAGAATCTGGTACCTAATAAGAATCCGCCAGAAGACTCTTTTGCCTGTATATTATCAATTTTGTTGCTCGCCTTGGTCTCGAAATTCATCTGCCAAGAAGGTTTTATGGTAAAACCACTTACTTACTACTTATTACTTTATAGAATCTATATGCAAGTTTATATAACTCTTACAAATCTGTTTTATACTTATTCTATACAGGGTGTTCGAAAAATAGACGGAGATATTTTAGAGGGTGATTCCTTGTTAAGAAATATGAAAAAAAGTTTCTATAAACATGGGTCCGGAAATGCAGAGTTTTCAAGATACAGGATGTTAAATATATTGCATGTCACTGGACAAAATTGGTTTATCAATTTTTGCAAAAAAAATCACAAGTGCCTTGGAAAACAAATAATCAAAAGCATTTCTAGGAAAGAGTGTTATTGCAACTTTTCCAATATCATAACATAAAGTACACTACAACCAATTTTGTCCAGTGACATGCAATAAAACGGTTTTTATTTTTTTTTCTCGAAAACGAAGTGAGATAGGAAAACAATACAAGAGGGAAGGAAGTTGTATTTTTAGATGTTTAATCAAACAAAAAATATTAAAGTTACAAAAAAGGTAGTGGCGTACATTTTTTTGATAATAATATTCGCTAAGGTGCCCCCCGGGACGCCACTGGACTTAATAAATTTAATCTAGTTAGGGCGAAATTAGCCTCTTAATACAACAAATAACATTGCCAAATTTCAACAGAATCGAGTAAATAATTTTTAAGACATTAATAATTTCATGTTTTATTTTTTTTTATTTAACATCCTGTATCTTGAAAACTCTGCATTTCCGGACCCATGTTTATAGAAACTTTTTTTCATATTTATTAACAGGGAATCACCCTCTAAACTATCTCCGTCTATTTTTCGAACACCCTGTATAAAGGCTTCCAATACCGCTTTTAGGAAGTAAAAATAATGTATATAAAATGGCGCAATTTACAAAAATACTGTAAAGTTGTTTTAACAGCAACGTTATTTGGCTAATTTACTGAATAATCAATTTGGTATCATATATTTCCTTAATATAACCAATTGGCTATATTAATTGCCGCAATATACTTTTTATAATATTTTAAGCAGAATAGCGCACCGAATGTGCTACTTGGGAAGTGGCTATTAAAGTTCCTTGTTTACCAACCAAACTTCATATACAGTGACCGGCAGAAAGTTGGACACAAATGGAAAACTTTTTTGTTATTAATTTCTCAGAAAATTTTATTCTTGATAAAAGTTGGTGCATCATTTCAAACTCAAAACGCACATATCAAAATTTAAATATCTCTTTTTGGATACGAGGTAGATTCAAAAATGTCAAAATAGCTCAGGAGTAAAGTACCCTTATTTTTTAAAATACGGTAAAAAGTTGCTTACAAAAGTTGTTTGGAGTCAAAAGTGAATGTCAGATTTAAAGTCACAGCCAGCTAGTAAAAAAAAACGAAATTTAACTTTTTTTGTATATTTTTCGACCACCCTGTGTATTACAAAAAAAAAACAAAATACCGCAAGCGCAACTTATCATCGGGTAACACATGAATTTGCTAATAAACTTTAATTTTGTTCGATTAGCAGCTAGAAATTTAAATTAATCGAAATCAGTGTTTAAAAATATTAAATTTTTGTGTCCAACTTTCTGCCGGTCACTGTATTATCATTTTATGTTGGTGTCGAATAGCGAATAATTTTTGGTATCTAATTATTTCTGCAAGCAAAGCTTTTTTAGAAAGAGTATAGGGGAGATCGGGGTAAGTTGACGATAGTAAGGAAAAATGCAAATTAATGCTTTTATTAAAAATATCAAAATTATTGATTAAACTAAGTGTATAAACTATACTTCAAATAAACGTTAACATTCTTGTAAAAAATAAAACACGTTCCATAAAAAATAATAAAAACAAAAGTACATCTTGTTACATCCCGAACACGAGTCTTCAGTCTCTTGATTGCCAGTCATCTTACCCCAGGTAATATTGAAATAATGTTTGAGGTTATGTCTAAACCAAAGCCAGTAGGAGAGTTTCTGGGTAAAGGTGGAAGAGAACTTATACGTGTAAATGTATGGAGAACCTTACACCAACTCGTAAAAATTACAACTCATACCGTTAGCAACTGCCTATGAAATTGACCCAACAATATTAACAATAGCTACTGTGAGGTAGATAGCTCTGTGGGACAAAATACCGGAAATCGCTTCTTGTTGACAATATTCGCATTAGTCTTCTTATCATCATCTTACCCCGATCTCCCCTATAACTAAGCATGCAACAGAAATATTCGCAATGTAGGTATATCCGGTGAATCTTTAGACATTATTTGAATTTAGAAAAAACAACTTAGGTCTGTACTTGCGCCACCTTAAAACTTAGGGATAACGTATGCAATAATTATTGTTTCGGACAATGAATAATTGTTAAATATATCTATTTAAGGTATCTTCGGATTTTTGACCACCGGGGATCTGGCGGCGCCCGGAAACTGGGGAATCAAGGACCAAGTGCTGGCCCTCCAATGGATCCAAGACAACATCGCGAGGTTTGGCGGAAATCCGAATAGCGTCACCATCTCCGGAGAGAGCGCCGGTGCCACCTCCGTCTCCTACTTGTTGCAGATCGACCAGACGAAAGGTAAGAGTAAAAGAATAGCTGCCGGTTTCGCACATTTCGACTAAAAATTTAGACAGCAATACGGTAGAAAAAAGTCGGGTTTACTAAAATTATCGACGTTTCCAGGCCTTCTCCACGGAGCCATCATGGAGAGCGGCACCAGCTTGAACCTTCTCTCCTTGAGCCGCAAAGGAGTCGCGTCTACCTATCAAATAGCCAGTGCCCTACAGATCGACATTCTCAACACCACCACCATGGTAGAATCGTTGAGACAAGTCAACGTTTCCACGCTGTATTCCACCACGCTTGCCGTCAATGACGCGGTGACTACTTCGCGTCTTTTCGTGGCGTTTTTCTTTCAACGTTTCCATTTCAGCTTTACCTGGAGAACGAGCTGGCCGGCTTGATTGAAGCGCCGGTCATCGAACCCGTGCACGACGGAGCCGTTCTAACCCACAAGAGTTACGCCCTCCTGTCCCAAGGTCTCTTCCACAGGGTGCCGTGCCTGATGGGGTTCAATTCTAACGAAGCCATTACCTTCGTGCCGCCAATAGGTATAGGAAAAATAAAAAAGGGCAACCGCCGATTTTTGAATTTGTTTTCTCTTCGTAGACTCGCTCAGGGCATATCTGGCTTCAAACTATGATTTTATCAGGGATAATCTAACCCCAGCAGACATGACTACGGATCTTGTCAACAGGATCCTCGCAGGGAACATCATAGAAGACGCCTACGCGAGCCCTTCGGCGACGTTATCCACGGCGCCAGAAGCAAACATATTAGAGGTAGGTATATTAAGATCGTGAGGTCTCGGCCCGATTCCAGCCATCCATATCGTTCCAGTTCATCAGCGACGACCAGTTCGTCAGGGGGATAAGGGAGGCGGCCCTCCAGCAATCCCAGTACGTCCCGGTGTACTTGTACGAGTTCGGGTACGAGGGGTATCTGGGCTTCCAGGGCGGCAGCAGACCGGTGCCGGGTGTCGGGCATATGGAGGAGCTGCCGTATCTGTACATCACGGGTACGGACGACGTGGACCCCTGCCTGGTGACGGCGTCGGACAAGCTGACCAGGGCCAGGATGGTCAGGATGTGGGCCAATATGGCCAAGTTTGGGTGAGAGGCCGGTTTAAAAATATATTTTTTGCGTTGCCCGTCGAACATAGAGCCAGGTCTGAGCAGTATCTAAATAAACAAACGCAAAGGCAGACAATATCATCCCAGTTTTCAGTAGTATACTAAATGTTAAGGCACCACTCATCCTATCGCTGTCAAAAGATGGCGTTGAAATGAGGTTGAAACCCTCGACCAAATTCAAACAGGAAGAAGAAGAGCTCTAAATCAACCTTACTTTTGTGGTGACAGTGTGACGTCAAATTTCATACAAATGTTTATACCCATGCCGACAATGTTATTAACAAAGTGCATCGACTAGAGGATATTGAAGAATGAATTATTTAATTTTCTTATAATTATTATCAACATGACTCTAGTTCGCAGTTGCAAAACGATTCCCCCGTACAAATTCGTTTTCGAGTGTGTGTGTTTTTTTTCCATCTTTAAATTGAACTGTGGCATTTATTTTGCAGCAATCCGACACCTGTGGCTGATCCGTTGCTGCAGAACGTGAGATGGCCTTTGGCCGGCACCAACAGATCGAATGTTCTATATTTGAACATCACCACAAATTTGGTTCCCTCCTCGAACCCACACCCAGAAAAAATGGCGGTGTACGACTTTCTATACAACCAATTTGGCAACAAAGACTACGACACATATTAATTGGCCTTGTTAATGGATACCTCAGAGAAATAACCAAGGATAGAGGGAGTAAGAACAAAAAGTAAACAAAGCCAACATCTTTTTGAGTGATGCCGGGTACTCCATTGTTTACAGCATTTCATTTCAAAATAGAAGGGTTTAATAATGGGATTCAATGAAGGCACACCTCCCATAACGCTAAATTACCAAATGTAGTTATTAATTTCTAGTTTGTAACAATTTTAAACTAAAACTAAATTGCAGTGTAATTATAGTATCTAATTATCACTTTAATAAAATCGTCACAGATACCTCAAACGGCCCGACATGGCAACGCTGCTTTTGCTGCCGCGGGCGCCGCGTCCGTTAACTCAGCGATATTTGTTTTGTGTATGCCCAGCATGTCAAGTTTTCCGATTGTTTACGTATGCATTTCTCCCGTTTTTAATTGTTTTTCTGTTAATTTAAAGCCTATTTATTAGTATTTAGGATATAGTGACTGATTTTGTATACAATGGGACGCAGAAAGTGTGTGGTATGTGGCTACATTGATATTTCTCAGGACATAACCTATCTCAGGTAAACGTTGTACACACGGGCCTAATGTTTGTTTTTGTTTACTTCGGTAAATTTGCATAAGATGTTGGTTGACTACAAACGTATGTATTTTGAGGCTGTTGCTCCCTCTATCCTTGGTTATTTCTCTGAGATGGATACCATAAAAAAGGATATTAGGTTAAAAGAAACTGTAAATAAATAACAAGCATCGCTATGATCGTTTTTTTCTCGCATTGTTTCTGTTTGTGTTCGTCATCATTCTCGCGGAGAGCGAGAAAAACTTTCAAGCCTCTTTGCATAGAAAATTTGCTATAAATAAACTGGAGGTTTATTATAAAAAAATGTCAAAATACAAAAATAATCCTCTGTGCATAAACTTTGGTTAGTATTTTTTTTTTCAATGTACTTTTAGCATTCCATGCAAAGATGTAAAATTTACCATATCTTACGAGTTATAAAAAAATGAAAATTCGCTGCTTGGTTATTGATATTGACAACTATATCTACGTACCTAAATCTATACAAGGTGTCCCAGAACATGTGGGCAATCTCCCGGATTTATACAAGGGATGTTAAAATAACATTACAAGTTGCTATAAAAATTTTCCCCAGAGGGCCCACCAACGGAGATACAAGCCCTTAAAGGACGCCCCTGAAAATCGTTTTTTTTTTAATAATTTTTAAAATACTTTGTGTAATTGAATTATTTTTTAATACGATGTATGTACATACATGGTGTCTCAAACTCGATGCCCCAGGGTCGCTATTGGCTAATAAAAAACGCAAATGAAAATTTTACTTGCGGGTTTCAAATGAGACTACTTGGGCTTACTTTTGAGCCCAAAATTTTATTTTTGGAACTCTTGAAAATGCCTGTAATGAAATATGGCGGTAATAAATTTATTTTAAATTTTATAAATAAAAAAACAAACAAAAACATTGCAAGTAATTATTAATAATAAATGAATAAATAACAATTTCAACTACAAAGTATTTTCTATGTGCCCCCCATCTTCTAAGAAAATATCTTTGCCGAACTTCTCTTTGCGGGTGGCTTTTCTTAAAATTTCCGGGTAAATGCCTTGGCATGCGCAATTATAATTGTTTCCTTCAAATGGTCAATATTTTGTGAAGGGGTCTTATAAACATTATTTTTGAGAAGTCCCCACAAACAAAAATCTAAAGGGGTCGGGTCTGGAGATTTCCCTGGTCATTTTATTGGACCATTAATCCCTATCCATCTATCATCTATCCCCAGATATTTCGTCTAAATAATCGCGAACTATACGTGCTGCGTGAGGTGGAGCTCCATCATATTGAAACCACATTGATCGCCTTAATTGAAGAGGCACATCTTCAAGAAGAATTGAAAGTTCATCTTGAAGAAATCTCAGATATCTTTCGCTATTTAAAATTCCTTCATAAAAATAAGGTCCAATTAGATGGCGAACAATGATGCCACACCAGACATTTATACCAAAATGACCTTGATTCCTTATACGATTGACAAAATGAGGGTTTTCTGTTGACCAATAGATAATGCTCATTTCTTCTGTTCGGCATACCATTGCTCACAAAACGGCTTTCGTCTGTCCGAAGAATGTGATTAAAAATGTGCCTGTCAACAATTTCTGGTATTGTTATAATTTGGGAAATAAAATTTACTCGCTTCTATCTATTCATTTCCCCTAATAATTGTTCTAAATAGTGTAACTTGTAGTCGTGATATTTACTGCTCTTCATAATTCTTTGAACTGAGGACTTATTAAAATTTAATTCTGCCACACTCTCTATTTCAGCTTTTATTATTTTCTTTTAATTTAAAATAAATAAATAAATAGGTAAACCAGTAGCTAATAATAATGATAAGGATGAAAGTTTTTAAAGGTCAAGGCCAATCTCACTAGTCGGAAAAGAGTAGCTGAAGAGCGTAGCAAGGGATGTCCAGCTAGCTAGTCGTCAGGGTGTGAGTTCAAGGTAAAGGTGCGCCACTGATTTATGGCAACCTAAATCAGAAAATTTACCGATGGTCCGGATACTCTTTTCAAACGATGAGACTGACCAAGTTATTTATAGAACAAAATTAAGTAAGTTTGAATCGCTTTTGAATTAATCTGAAAACCTAATGAATAAATAAAAAGGGGGAATAAGTTGACAACGTTTATTCGACCGTTAAAGTAAAGGGATTGTTGTTTTGACAAACTTATACATATAGGGCACGCCGTAACTTTCTAAGTTCTATGCATGTAATAATAAAGGCACATATATATGTTATTTAGTTAAATCGATATTACCTCACGTGATCACGTTTAGCGCGCAGCTGTTAAATGTTCACCTTAAGGGTGCAAAACAACCTTTCCCATTAATAGGCCGAAGCTTCATATGATCACAAATATAGAAAATACTTAAAGTCAACTTAATAAGTTTACATTGGCAGTTGGCCTTTGTACAGACAACAATATAATATTCAAAACTGGCAGTAGGCCTTTGTACGGGCAACAATAATATTTAAAAATAGCAATCACGTAATACAAACATGTTAAAAGGGATTAATAAAAACTGAGACGACACGATCTACATAAGAAAACCTGAAACAGCTGACGACTGTTGGGCCTCGTCCAGTTTCCTCCGAACTAACAGGCAGGGTATTACGTCAACACCACCCACATCGCAGGCAGCGACACTAGGTTGCATGTAGGGCTGTGGCACGAAGTGGTAGGTTCCAGCAAGCAAACCATCGCAAGCAAGCCATCCGAGGAAAACCATCCGAAGCACACAACGCCTCGTAGAAGGTAACGTATGACCGAAAACCTCGTAAGGTCACGCAGGCAGCGAAAGGCAAAATAGGTACACGAAGAAAACCCAGGTATACGTAGAAGAACCTAGGTATACGAAGAAAACCTAGGCACACGAAGGATAAGAAGAAGACCTCTAGATGTAGGGCGGCCTTATTGGTGAAAAACTGCCACAAGTGCGGCTGGGAAGCTCTAATTAATTTCTTTCCAGTGATCAAGACATGTCTAGCTGTTAAGATTTCATCCTCAGTGAAGAACTTGGCTGTAAAAATCCGGTATACACCGTTAGTTGGCTCAGGAAACGCAAAATAACGCAATTGAAGGCAAGGCAAACGTAGGAGCAACTATTTGAGTAGACACTTTTCACACGTCGCTGAAGACAGAAACGAAATCAGATTCAAGAACAAGGAGCTTACAACGGACAAGTGGAGCAATGCTTTTCAAATCAAAACCCCGACAATATCCAAACCCAACAAGACATCCGCGAATAAACTACTCCGCAATTTAGCCGAAGGTATACCTAATGAAAAGAAGACACCAGGTAAATATTGTACATGATGCGCGAATGGCACTACATGAACCCACCATTCCAGACGTTCAATTCAAATTTAAACCCAAACGGAAAATCCGAACGCCGCGCCGATCGTAAAATCACGCGACAACAACCACGATAGAGCACGTTCCAGTATAACTACTCGCACTCCACTGAAATCAGAACCACTGCGCGACGTCAGTCACCGCGCAAATCCTATTGCAGGGACAATTAAGCGTCTTAGATGAAACCAATCAGGTAAGACAGCGTAATTCAACACCCAAACACAATTACGGGACTTAATCCATAGCAGGAAATTTAAATTAAAGAACGAAAAACCGAAATAGATTCCATTCCGAGAGTACCATCTCACACGACTCGATGCGTTGCACCATGGGTGACCAACAGAAATTCATGCCGAGATCAGGCAACCCACAATTCACGTAGCCAAAGAAAGAAGACAATAATAATTAACATTAAGTAAACTAATATTGGGATTAATTACAGATACGAGAATAACTGGCCGAAAGGCGAGGGAGGATTAAATGTATTAATAAGTATATAGAACAATAATTATTATTGGAAAATAAATATCGAATGCAGAACACCTGTAGGTAGGTATTATTTTAATATGAATAAACACAATTAGAATAAATAGTGGTAAACCGTCTTTCGCTATTATTTTGGTACGTTATGAGGGAATTATAGAATAAAACGTAGTTAAATGGAACATTAAATGAAATATAGAAAAGTTGAATTTTAAACCGTGACAATTCCCTGCTAGCTTGCCTAATTGAATGTGTGGGATTGTCATCAAAATATTGCAATACCTGGGCTGTTGCATCATCACTGCGAGTTCTTTTTCGAATTGGTTTATCTTTTCGATTACAAAATACACTTTGATTTTCGCGAAGAGTATTTTCCAGTCTTATAAATTTATTGTGATCAGGAATTCGGCGGTCCGGATATCTTTCTTGATAAATTCGCACGGCTTTTCTTGATTTTTTTGGGCTTCCCCGTAAATTAAAATCATATCAACTTTTTCATCGTGTGTAGTTATTTTGATTGAAATAAACGATTAAAAATGATTAAAAACCAAGACTAAATATTTCAAAATTGACAAGTTGTTTCACAAACTGCTTTAGTATAATCAAAGTGTCTGTTGTTTTCCATGGAGACCAAATTAAATCACGGCTAACTTGATTTTTTCCGATATATTTAATATGTGTGTTTTTACATATTTCTGTTTGTATCTTTTAGACGAAGAGAGAGAGATGAAAAAAGTTTCTTAACGAAAGTTTATCAGAAAAACACGCTGTTTCATAATATAAAAAGAAACAGGTATGTTTCTGGGAAAATATATTTCGTGACGTCATTACAGGCATTTTCAAAAGTTCCAAAAAATAAAATTTTGGGCTCAAAAGTAAGCCTAAGTAATCTCACTTGAAACCCCCCAAGTGAAATTTTCATTTGCGTTTTTTATTAGCCAATAGCGACCCTGGGGCATCGAGTTTGAGATAAGACCCCTTCAAAATGGCCCACGAAAACAATTTTGGCTTATTTGGTTTGCCAGGGACGGACTAGCTGTAGCAAAATAATGCCATTTTTACACCCTTTACGATAAAGGCACAAACATAATATTTTTAGATACCTTGAACCTTAAACTAAAAAAAGACACTCTTGGTTGATATCGATAAAATGAACTATACAAGATGTCTCAAAAATCTGACCAAGTAATTATCACTTCCGGTCAAACCGGAAGTCAGAAACGAGAACCGACAATTTTGTATACTGCCCATATACTCATTGCTAATATTCTGTGTTAAAATTCAGCTTTATAACTTATAAATTAAAAAGAAGGCATTTTTAAATAGCTTTTTAACAACACCCTGTATGTTAATTGGGACACCCTGTACATTAATTTAATTATTTTTATTATATTTCGGCAAAAACTTAAGTGCTTAAAAACATGTTAAGCTAAATATCTAGAGAAATAATGGAATCATTGAGAGAAGAAAATAATTAAGGGGTGTAGAATGTTCTTGATTTGAGCATTAGGTAATACTCACAGAAATAGACATGCAAGTACCCACACTGGGAGTGTAATTAATAATGAATCAAACCATCCTTTCTCATATTAAATAGCTACTTTTAGTAGTTATATCCAGAGACTTTTGGCACTTCCACTCTTCGAAAAAAGCTTTTAATAAGAAATTTTTTTATCATCAAACAGATTGCTTGGGAAAATGGTTATTCCATTTCTCTTACAGATAAATTGAATTTAAATAATATTTACTTGATCGTTCTCGATTAAACCATTGAGTAAAGGATTATTCCTTTACTCAATGATTAAACTTAGAACTACCAAAGACAAAGTTCTATTATTCATTGCCTTATTTGGGATTTGTTTCTCTTTCAGATCTACAAATTTTTCAAATAACTATTTTGTACATAATAAGGACAAAATTCGCATATTGGATAGAAGTGGGATTTACAGATTGAAATAACTGTGATTCTTTCCACATTTTTGCAAACCATTTGATGGATGAAAATCTCCCTCCTAATAAAACCACATACATTAGGATTCTTCATTTCGCCAATAAGGCAATATTTTGAACAATTTTGAATCTCTAGAAATCGAAAGACATGTTAAAGATAATGGGTGGAATGCATAAAAAGTAGTAGATGCTAATGCTTCAAGTAACTACCTACTACATTTATGAAGTTTCTACTATAAGAACGAAGCATTTACTACTCTCCATAGTACCTGCTACTATGCACTTGGTATATAGACTACTAGTTTAGTAGTATTTACTCCAGTCTAAGCGAAGTTGGTGTTTCAGAAACGTCGGACACCGCAAATTAAGTGCTTCTTAAAATTTTTATGCATGTGCGTCGCAGAAAAGTGTACAATCAAATGAGACGATACAATGATGACTTATATCCTTAATTATTTAGGAAATTATCAAAAATTATGCAGTTTTATAATATCTATAAATGCCTAAATTGTATAAAATTAAGTTAATTTCACAATTTGGTATTTCAGGTTCAATAGAGAGAATGTAGAGTGGCTTGCACATTATTTTCTTAATAATTATGATGATTCTATATAGAAACAAGAGGTGGAGCCTTGTCGCCCACTCGAAAAATGGAGTTATTTTTAAGAAGTTTAGGTGATTCTAGTACGGTAATTGTTAAATTTAGAAAATGTTTGACATGTCATGCGCGCGCCGCACAAAGTAGGTACTTCAGCTCAGTAGTAGATACTTCTGTTTTGCCGTACAGTGTAGTATGTTCTTCTCGAGTGAAGCAGATGCTTCTATGTAATGTAAATGCTACAAAGTAGATACTTTTTGGTGAAGCATTAGCACCTACTGCTTTTTATGCATTCCACCCAATAGCAGCTTCATGTTAAATGGTCAAGTAGGATTCGATGCGTCAAAGATTTATATACTTAATGATTAATCTAGTTATCATCTATTTTATATGTTTCTAGTTGTTTGTTTCTGGTCTTAATTGTCTAGGGATTTTTTATTCCATGATATTTTTTGTAGTCTGCTTGCATTTGCACCATTTTATTCCTATTCTAGCATCAAGTACAAATAGTTATAAAGCATTTATTGTTTTAATCTCCCTATTGTATTTAATTTTTATATACCCTATGTTTTTGTGTGTTGTTGATGACATTTGTGATTAGTATATATAATTTATACACATAGTGCGTCAGTATTTTGTTTTACTCATTCCATTTAAGTTTTAATTGTCCTTTACTACTTTCTTAGTCTTGTGGCCTGAAGATGTAATAACTTAATACTTAATATTGAGAAACCGGTCGCCATTTTTTTAAATAAAAGAGTGAAGTTGGCCCAAACTAATAAAAATATGTTTTTTGAAGAAATTATTTATTAAAATCAACACATTTTTATGATTATATAGGAAACGTTTATTCGCTTTTGGCATATAATTAAACTATATTTTAAGTAATAAAGAATTTTTTTAAGGAAATATCTAATATTATCAACAAACAGAAAATCGACAAAAACTAAATATAAAATTACCACTGTATTACATCGCCTTTTCGACTTATTGTTTGTATGTTTGGCAGTCATCTGGAGTGAAACTATTCCTAATTTCTTGGAGACGAGCAATGTTTCAATCGGCGAAAGATCTGGACTGCTAGCCGTCCATTTTAAAAGCGAAATATCCTTTTCAAACATCCAATCTTTCACTTTTTTAGCCGTATGACAAGAGGCACCGTCTTGTTGAAAGATACCTACATTCAATATTTTGCAAGCGCAGTTCTTCAATTTTTGGTTTCAAATTATTTTGAAGGACGTTAATGTATTTATGAGCGTTCATGATGTCATTCATCTACAAAGTGTAATTTTCCGACCCCTCTAGCTGACATGGATCCCCAAATCATCACGGAGGATGGAAACTTAACTTTCTTCTTGAGGCACCAACACCAACTTCAAATCTAGCTTCATCACTCCATATAATTGAGCTCTGTGCTCTTTTGCCCACAAAAGTCTATTTTTCTTCTGCCTCTTTGTTAGTAAAGGCTTGTCCTTCGCCTACAGATCGTAAAATTGTAAAAGGGAAAAAATCCGAAACAGTTTGGGCGTACCTTGTTAGTTTTAAACCGTAGTTTTCGGACAGCCCTGTGACAAGTTGCCCTTGAAAAACATTTATCTGTTGCCAGATTCCGTAAAAGTCTCAATTCTCCTTAATTAGCCCGACGATTTTGCATGATAATCCTTCTGAGAACCCTTAAATTTGTATCAGAATAATGTGGCCGACTTCCATTTCTCAAATAGCACATTTTCAAAAACGTCTGCTTCGACATGCTATAAATTCATATAAATTTGATACTTCACTTCTTCAAGAAAACTGCGTAATACAAGAGTTGTACAACCCACTAACATATTTTTACCTATTATCGCTATTTACTTGGTACCTAAGTAGCTTATATTTACAAGCGTAGCAATAAGCAGGAGATGTTTTCGCCACTTTTATTTGATTATGTATTATTTTAAGATAGAAACATATATTCTGGAACGAGATTGTCGAGATAAAATGAACCATATAAAAACGAATCCTTCCACCCCGGCCAGAAGTTGTGTAGGCCTGCTCAAAATGGCTCGATACCCGATTTTTCTCGCTTTTTCGTGTTTCATTTTTAAAGTCGTTACCGCCGATCTGACTTTCGTCGATTCACAAGATGTACGTTAATTTTCTGATAATTTTTTTAGTTGACAATTTCGCTTAGGTAAACGATAGCAGCTTGGTGGTGACCCTTCCAGATGGACAAATCTACGGGCGTAGAGACACAACTGTTGACAAAGGGGACGAGTATCTTTCGTTTAGGGGCATACCGTTCGCCAAACCACCATTGGGCGAACTCAGATTCAGGGTAAAACCGTTTGATAGTGAGGCAAACCGACAATTTGCTCATTTTGTTTTTAGCCTCCCCAAAAAAACGACAAGTGGACGGGGATTTTGAATTGTACGGTAGATAGGAGCGAGTGCATCCAACAGGCTACACCAGTCACAGGCTCAGAAGATTGCTTATATATAAACGTGTACACGCCAAACGTAAGGGAAGTATTTGTTTCCTTTTTTTTTGGTGAAAATATTTTTTTTAGATATCTGGTAATCTATCGGTAATAGTATATATCCATGGAGGTGTATTTTATGAAGGAAACTCCAGTTATTTTACGCAAGCACCAGATTACTTGTTGGAAGAGAACGTGGTGTATGCTGCGTTCAATTATAGGCTGGGTAAGTTGCTAGAATATACGCGCCAGCAATACACATATAATAGGTAGTTGTATTTTATTGCAACTATTGTCAATTTCTTGTTAAGTTTCTTAAGGACAATTCAACAGGTCATAGAACATCATAAAGTACCTACATGTTGAAATATTCTATAGAATCACCCTGTGTACAGTGTGTCCATATTAAGGTTCTTTTTATTACCTACCCACTTTTCGAAAAAAGTCAAGAATGATGAGATTGCGCATTAAAAATATATTGCCTAAAACATACAGGGTATTGAAAGAATGAAAAAAATGTAAAAAGTAACCAAAAAATTTAAAACAAGCGAAATAATAAATCAATTAATGTCAATTAGCTATTCAAATGTAATTCCACTTATTTTTTGTCTTCAGTTCAGTTATAATATAAAAATATAAAAATTGAAAAAAAGTTCCTTGTTTATCAATCAAACTTCAAATATGATTATTGTTCGTAGTAGTGGCGTCAGTGAATGTCAATTAAAAGAGGAATAGGTAGTTGGATTTACGCCAAAAAAAAAACAGATTTATTTATTGTTACATATAATATGTCAACGTTTCGACGATATTTATTTTGTCATCTTCAGGACACTGGAATATAATATAATTTCACCATATGAGAACCTTAAAAAACATAACAGAATTTTATACGTATGGAAGAAGCATATCGCAATCTTTTACTTCTAGTCACACTACTTCTTAGTTACCTGATTACCTTCATTATATGCATAAGAAACCTAGTTTTATCTATAGCAATCTGATTTGACCAAAGGATTTCTGAAGATAAATTCCAGTGTCAGTGTCCTGAAATCTAGCAAGCAAACCTTTTTTTAAGAATGACTTTCTTCTAAAGAGTATAAATAAGTATGTAACAGAAATGTTCGCACTGAATATCCATTAGATCTTTAGATAATATTTGAATTTGGAAAAAACAGCTTAGATCTGCGTTGATATTTGACTTTCTGATAACGTCTGTACTAAATTGTTTCGACAATGAACAATCATTGTTAAATATTTATTTAAGGTATCTTGGGATTTCTGAACACCGGGGATCTGGCAGCGCCCGGAAACTGGGGTCTTAAGGACCAAGTGCTGGCACTCCGATGGATTCGGGAGAATATCAGACTGTTTGGCGGAAATCCAGATAGTGTCACCATCTTCGGGCAGAGCGCAGGCGGTTCCTCTGTCTCCTACATGTTGCTGAGCGACCAAACGGAAGGTGAGAGTAGAACAACAGCTGCCGGTTTCACGACGAGCGGGCTTTGCGCATAGACGCGCAATCCTGCGCACACGGTAGACAGCGCTACGGCTGATATTTTAGATCAAGGGTTTTGGTTCTGAAGAGGGCCGAATTTATAATATCAATTTGTGATATTCGTAGTGTTTCGCAAAACAAGATTTCTTCCCTTGCTAGGCCTATTCTTGACTCTTGCTGCAAAAAATCCTGTCTTGCAAGCAAGACTTCTTGCAACTTCTTATTATTGCATTTTTTTTGTTTAGTGACGTCATCGCAGCAAGAGTCTTGCTAACAAGACTCTCGTTAGCAAGACTCTTGCATTATTTATTACGTGCAAAAATACAGTAAAAGCAAACGTATGAAGAATAAATTAATCCGCTGTAGTGGATTAATTCAAGAGTGCATACCTATTAATTTGTTGAATTTATAACAATTAAAATAAAAATTGTCAATTTCCTCTTGAGTACCAGTACCGAATGCTTCTAAACATGGATTAGTATTACTTACTAGGAGCATTGTAAATAAAATATATTTACTATAGATAATATACTAGTACATGGATACAGCAAGGTTAGTTTATAAGAAGGTTATAGGACATTCGACGACTCGGAAGGGAAGAAGGTGAGAGAGGCATGGGGACGAAGGGTGCATTTAAGTTGGTAGCATTTTCACGCAAATTGGCGAGTCAGTAACTCTCTAAGCATTTAACGCTTCCAGACATAGGCGCACCCAGACGTTTTTCTTGTTTACTTTAGTTTACACGTAAATTTCTTGTATTGCTTTGGCGATTTTCCCACATGAAATGCCTCGGTATTTTTTGTTTTTGACTTTCGGAACTGCGTTTCCCCTTCTGATACGCCACTGGCGTCGAGATGTCCGAAGAAGAAGAGCAGTTGGTGGAGGCGACACCGTCGCGCCACCTTGCCGGTGATAAGGGGTACCTTGGTTGAAATGTAATAATTAGAGTAGGTAACCCAAATGTGCAACACGCATATTTTGCATATTAGGTATATCCATTTTTTTAAATATTTGCATATATCCTTAAAATATGGCATATTGTGCATAAATGAAAGAATTTAGGATAATTTAAATCTTTGGCAGGCGTTTCATTCATTTTTGGGAACAGGGGTCGTTGTCTAGGTAGGTACCTGGTTTTCCCAAAATAACATAAGTAAATTATAATTTTATGGGCACTAATCCTGGTGATCTAAAAACGAATAAAGTAGGTATTTATACCTATTTAATAAAGTAAAATTATTATTCAAAAGGACAGAATAAATTATAGATACGTAAATATTTATTGCCAAATTGAGCAAGATGAAATCTGGAGATGTGCCACAACCGACATTAACGCCATGTTTCCAACCAATGTCCAAAAATAAGGAGCCAAATGAAAAAGACATCTTTAACCGAGACCTAGGTCGTGCAATGATGGCGTCAAATATTCCGTTGTCAAAGCTACGTAATCAAAACTTCACTTCTTTTCTCCAGAAGTATTGCAAATTTAATGTCCCAAGTGAAACAACACTACTGTATTCGGAGGTAATCGAGAAAATTAAAACAAAAATTCGAAACAGAGATTTTTACATATTATGTATTGATGAAACCACCGATTCAAGAGGACGTTATATTGCTCATTTATTGATTGGAGTTCTTAGCGGCGAGATTTTACCAAAATGTTACCTCCTTGCTTCTAATAAATTAGAAAAAACGAATGCATTGACAGTGACCAGATTTGTTCAAGAGGAATTATTATCAACATTTTTTCTTCCTACACCTACCGATAATTTTTTGCTCGTTTTGTCAGATGCAGCACCGTTCATGGCAAGAGCCGGGCAAAATTTGAAAATCTTTTATCCGAAGTTGATAGTAACATGTCTTGCTCATGCTTTAAATAGGGTTGCTGAGGAAATTAGGAAACATTTTCCGCTTGTAAATAGTTTAATTTCCAACATGAAAAAAGTCTTCCTTAAAGCGCCTATAAGAGTTCAGTTCTATAAAGAAAAACTACTAAACACTCCTCTTCCACCTCAACCTGTTATTACAAGATGGGGCACTTGGTTGGAAGCTGCATTTTTTTATTGCCAGAATTTTTGCCAACTGAAAGATCTAATTTCAGAATTTTCGAACGAATCTTCCCAGTCCCTTACAGATGTTAAACAACTACTCGAAAACAAGGAAATAAAGATACAACTTTCCTTTCTAAAAGCAAATTATAGCTTTCTTTCTAAAACAATAACACAAATGGAGGAATCTAATTTGCCATTAACCCGAAGTGTAGAACTGGTAAAACAATCTGAGGTTGTTTTTCAAAATGTCACAGGTAAAATTGGGGACAAAATATTTCAAAAATTTAGATATGTGATGGAAAAAAATAGTGGGTTTCAGTTTCTTAGCCAAGTAGCAAATATTTTAAAGGGAGATTTTACCGAATCCATTGATTCGGATCTTGTGATAGTGAGCAATTTTAAAAGCGCACCTCTTACATCGGTTGATGTGGAAAGGAGTTTCTCCATTTATAAATTTTTATATTCTGATAGAAGACAAAATTTTTTAATTGAGAATTTTGAATTTTGTTCTTGCTGCAAGAACAAGACAAGAAATTTGTAAGAGTCTTGTGAAACTATGTATTCGAACAGAATAAGGGTTCGGTTTACTGAAATTACCGACGTTTCCAGACCTTTTCCACGGCGCCATCATGGACAGCGGTACCAGCTTGAACCTTTTCGCGTTGGGCCGCAAAGGAGTCCAGGCCGCCTATCAAGTAGCCAGTTCCCTACTGATAAATATTTTCAACTCCACCGCCATGGTAGAATCGTTGAGACAAGTCAACGTTTCCACGCTGTATTCTAGCGCGATTTCTGTCTCTGATCAGGTAACTATACTTCGCTTTTTTTCGTGGCGTTTTTTAACGTTTTTATTTCAGCTTTTGCTGGAGAACGCGCTGGCCGGCTTAGTTTTCGCACCGGTCATCGAACCCGCGCACGACGGGGCCGTCCTAACCAACAAGAGTTACGCCAACTTATCCCAAGGTCGTTTCCACAGGGTGCCGTGCTTGATGGGGTTCAATTCGAACGAAGCCGATGCCGTCGCACCGCTAATAAGTACGGGAAGAAATAAAAAAAAAAACAACTCCCGACTTTTGAATTTGTTTTCTCTTCGTAGCGTTGCTCAGGGCATATCTGGCCGCAAACTATGACATTAGCAGGAGGCATCTAACCCCGGCGGACATGACTACGAGTCTGATTAAGAGGACGCTCGCAGGGAACAGCATAAAAGACAACTACGTGGGTACACGGACGACGTTCTCCTTGGCGCCAGAAGCGGACATACTTGAGGTATTCAGGTCGTAAGGTCGTTATTAGATTCCGGCAATTCCGATCGTTCCAGTTCCTCGACGACGATCAGTTCGTGAGGCCGATAAGGGAGGCGGCCCTCCAGCAGTCGCGGTACGCGCCGGTGTACTTGTACGAGTTCGGGTACGAGGGGTACCTGGGATTCCAGGGCAACCGGACGGTGCCCGGTGTCGGGCATACCGAGGAGCTCAGGTATCTGTTCATCATAGGCGCGGACGACGTGGACGCCGGCCTGGTGACGGCGTCGGACCAGCTGACCAGGTCCAGGATGGTCAGGATGTGGGCCAACATGGCCAAGTTTGGGTGAGAGGCCGGTTTAGAAAATGTATTCTTTGTTGCCCGTCGAACATAGAGCCAGGTCTGCTAGTTATCAAAAGAAAAAACAGGCAGGCATATGGAACGCCGTTTTAACATTTATTATACTCGGGAACCATGTATCATAAAAATTGAATTTTCATTATCAAAATGACATGGCTTTTGAACGACATCCAAATTCGAACAATTTCCATTATCAAACTACCATATAAATTAATTTGCTCAAGGTCGAGAATTTGCATGGTACAATTTCTATTATCTGATAAATAAAATTGCCAAGGTCATTATTTTTACGGCATAATTATTTCTATTATGTTATTTGATAATAAAAATTATATGTATCATAAAAATTAAATTCTTGGTCTCGCTCTTTCAACAGTCTTCCATAGGCACTCGTCCAAGGTCAATGATTTTTATGGTATAATTTCTATTATCAAATTCGATAATAGAAACTGTATCATAAAAATTGTATTTAATTTATATGTAACAATTTTTATTATCACATAATGAAAATACATTGAATAAATATTCAAGTCTATTTTTATTATCAGAAAGACCCCTCTTACTAACTACCATAAAAATTGGTCGAATTTTTATTATCGAAATGCGACGGAATTTTTACGAAAGAAAATTACGGTTTCACTTTCAAGTATCATTTTAATTTGTACACGTCTAATTTCTTTCATAAAAATTCCGTTGCATTTCGATAATAAAAATTCGACCAATTTTTATGGTAGCTAGTTAAAAGAGTGGTCTTTCCGATAATAAAAATATACTTGAATTTTTATTCAATGCGTTTTCATTATGTGATACTAAAAATTGTTACATATAAATTAAATACAATTTTTATGATACAGTTTCTTTTATCGAATTTGATAATAGAAATTATACCATAAAAATTATTGACCTTGGACGAGTGCCTATGGAAGACTGTTGAAAGAGCGAGACCGAGAATTTAATTTTTATGATATAATTTTTATTATCAAATGACATAATAGAAATTGTACCATACAAATTCTCAACCTTGAGCAAATGAATTTATATGGTAGTTTGATAATGGAAATTGTTCGAATTTGAATGTCGTTTAAAAGCCATGTTATTTTGAAAAAGAAAATTCAATTTTTATGATACATGGCTCCCGAGTATAATAAATGTTAAAACGGCGTTCCATACAGGCAGACAATGTCATCCCAGTCTTCAAATAAAGTAGAATACAAAATATTAAGACACTACTCTTTTCGCTATAAAAAGATGGCTTTGAAATGAGGTTGAAACCCTCGACCAAATTCAGGCAAGAAGAAGAAGAGCTCCAAATCAACCTTACTTTTGTGGTGACAGTGTGACCTCAAATTATCGATTTCATACCCATGCGGACAAAACTATTAACAAACTGCATCGACTAGAGGATATTTAAGAATGAACTATTTAATTTTCTTAAGATTATTATCAACCTGACTCTAGTTCGCAGTTGCAATACGATTCCCCCGTATAATTTCGTGTTCGATTGTTTTTTTTTTCATTTTTAAATTGAACTGTGGCATTTATTTTGCAGCAATCCGACACCCGTGGCTGATCCGTTGCTGCAAAACGTGGCGTGGCCTTTGGCCGGCGTCGACAGATCGAATGTTCGTCTTTTGAACATCACCGCAAATTTGGTTCCCTCCTCGAACCCAAGCCAAGAAAAAATGGCGTTCTACGACGCACTATATAACCAATATGGCGACGGAGACTATGACACATATTAGGTATAAAAAAAGACTGTAAATAAATTACAACTTCCGCTATGATTGTTTTTTTTTCTTCGAACTGTTTCTGTTTGTGTTCGTCATCATATTCGCGGAGAGCTGGAAAAGCTTTTAAGCCTATTTGCATAAAACATTTGCTAGAAATAAACTAGAAGTTGTTTTGAAAAAATGTCAAAATGCAACAATACTCCTCTGTACGTAAACTTTAGCTAGTATTGTTTTTTTCAATATACTTTTAGCATTCCCTGCAAAGATCTAAAATTAACCACATTTGAGGAGTTATTAAAAAAAAATGAAAATTCGCTTGGGAAAAAAAAAGGAACTAAAAAAAAACTAAAACAATACGAAATGTTTCAAAAATCTGACCAACAATTTTGTTTACTACCCGTGTACTCATTGCTAATATTCAACTTTATAACTTCACAATTAAAAAAAAATGATATTTTTTGAAATAACTTTTTAACAACAAGTTTGCCATCGAATTCGAATATTACCTTTAAAGTTACCGAGAAAATCGCCTTAAAAAATCACCTTAATTGGGACACCCTGTACATTTATTTAATTCCTTTCATTATTTTTGCGATTTGTAAGAACCATATACTTATGTTCTAATACGGCACGTAGGGTGTGTAACTTTAGATTTGTCCAACTAGTAAGCGACTGAAATGAATATTCTGTTATGTTGTGAACCACTTTGTAGAATAAACCCAGCTTTTCTCGTTTTTGGTTTTATAGCACGAGTACGTCTCTACACTGTTTAAAAGCTGACTGTAGCATTTATTTATTTACTTAATTTATTTGGTATTGTCTTTTTTTGAAAACGCCACAATATACTAATAAATATAATAAGATAAATTAGAGAGTGCTTTTTGAGAACAATGGTTGGCAACATTGTTTGGTGTTTACACATAATCCAGCTTCTTTTAAATGCTATCATATTAGCTGGCTAATATGCATAAAAGTGGTTGCGTTCATTTAAACAAATAAAAAAACGTTTGCATATAATTCTTAACTAAAACCTTAGAGGAATAGATAAACAGCTACGATGTATTAACTACTAACTATGTATTAACTGCTGGTCATAGAACAAAGCATTTTAGAGCTAGCGCAGCTAGCTAGACCAAGCCGACTAGCTAAACAAGAGAACAGATTGAACAGTTTGCTGGTAACAGAAGTTACATAAGTAGGTATATTTTCTATAAAAGTCATCCAAAGGTGAAGTTCTCATTTGATTGTCGAAAAGATAGTGGGCTCTAGGGCTTCAGGGCCTTGACAGATCGATTCAGCGAGTCTACTTACATAGGAAAATGCCATTTTTCGGTACAATTCAATTCAATTCATTATATTTTCAATATACATAGATACCTACTCTTTATTCGAAATTGTGACAATCAGAACGTAATATTTTTGCCATTTTTTAATTGTATGAATGGCTACAGTTTTTTTTGTACAATCTCAAATGTGTAATGAGATTTTCGCGATAAAATGAACCATATAAAATGAATGCTATTCCACGTCCACGACCACAACTTGTGAATACCTACTCAAAATGGCTAGATCCCCGATTTTTCTCGCTCTTTCGTGTTTCATTTTTAAAGTTGTTACCGCCGATTTAAGTTTCATCGATCCACAATATGTACGGTAATTTTTTTATAATTGTGTTTAGTTGACAAAATTGTTTTAGGTAAACGATAGCAGCTTGGTGGTGACCCTTCCAGATGGACAAATCTACGGGCGTAGAGACACAACTGTCGGCAAGGGGGAGGAGTATCTTTCGTTTAGGGGCATACCGTTCGCAAAACCACCATTGGGCGAACTCAGATTCAGGGTAAAACCGTTTGATAGTGTGGCAAACCGACAATTTGCTCATTTTGTTTTTAGCCTCCCCAAAAAAACGACAAGTGGACGGGGATTTTGAATTGTACGGTAGATAGGAGCGAGTGCATCCAACAGGCTACACCAGTCACAGGCTCAGAAGATTGCTTATATATAAACGTGTACACGCCAAACGTAAGGGAAGTATTTGTTTCCTTTTTTCTTGGTGAAAATATTTTTTTTAGATATCTGGTAATCTATCGGTAATAGTATATATCCATGGAGGTGTATTTTATGAAGGAAACTCCAGTTATTTTACGCAAGCACCAGATTACTTGTTGGAAGAGAACGTGGTGTATGCTGCGTTCAATTATAGGCTGGGTAAGTTGCTAGAATATACGCGCCAGCAATACACATATAATAGGTAGTTGTATTTTATTGCAACTATTGTCAATTTCTTGTTAAGTTTCTTAAGGACAATTCAACAGGTCATAGAACATCATAAAGTACCTACATGTTGAAATATTCTATAGAATCACCCTGTGTACAGTGTGTCCATATTAAGGTTCTTTTTATTACCTACCCACTTTTCGAAAAAAGTCAAGAATGATGAGATTGCGCATTAAAAATATATTGCCTAAAACATACAGGGTATTGAAAGAATGAAAAAAATGTAAAAAGTAACCAAAAAATTTAAAACAAGCGAAATAATAAATCAATTAATGTCAATTAGCTATTCAAATGTAATTCCACTTATTTTTTGTCTTCAGTTCAGTTATAATATAAAAATATAAAAATTGAAAAAAAGTTCCTTGTTTATCAATCAAACTTCAAATATGATTATTCTTCGTAGTAGTGGCGTCAGTGAATGTCAATTAAAAGAGGAATAGGTAGTTGGATTTACGCCAAAAAAAAACAGATTTATTTATTGTTACATATAATATGTCAACGTTTCGACGATATTTATTTTGTCATCTTCAGGCCACTGGAATATAATATAATTTCACCATATGAGAACCTTAAAAAACATAACAGAATTTTATACGTATGGAAGAAGCATATCGCAATCTTTTAGTTCTAGTCACACTACTTCTTAGTTACCTGATTACCTTCATTATATACATAAGAAACCTAGTTTTATCTATAGTAATCTGATTTGACCAAAGGATTTCTGAATTTTACCCGTAAGTACCTGGTGCCTTTTACTTGTCTTTGTTTATTGTCTTAATTTATTGTTAACTATTACTGTTAAATTCCAGTGTCCTGAAATCTAATGATTTCTGCAAGCAAACCTTTTTTTAAGAATGACTTTCTTCTAAAGAGTATAAATAAGTATGTAACAGAAATGTTCGCACTGAATATCCATTGGATCTTTAGATAATATTTGAATTTGGAAAAAACAGCTTAGATCTGCGTTGATATTTGACTTTCTGATAACGTCTGTACTAAATTGTTTCGACAATGAACAATCATTGTTAAATATTTATTTAAGGTATCTTGGGATTTCTGAACACCGGGGATCTGGCAGCGCCCGGAAACTGGGGTCTTAAGGACCAAGTGCTGGCACTCCGATGGATTCGGGAGAATATCAGACTGTTTGGCGGAAATCCAGATAGTGTCACCATCTTCGGGCAGAGCGCAGGCGGTTCCTCTGTCTCCTACATGTTGCTGAGCGACCAAACGGAAGGTGAGAGTAGAACAACAGCTGCCGGTTTCACGACGAGCGGGCTTTGCGCATAGACGCGCAATCCTGCGCACACGGTAGACAGCGCTACGGCTGATATTTTAGATCAAGGGTTTTGGTTCTGAAGAGGGCCGAATTTATAATATCAATTTGTGATATTCGTAGTGTTTCGCAAAACAAGATTTCTTCCCTTGCTAGGCCTATTCTTGTCTTGACTTGCAAAGCAAGACTTCTTGCAACTTCTTATTCTTGCATTTTTTTTTGTTTAGTGACGTCATCGCAGCAAGAGTCTTGCTAACAAGACTCTCGTTAGCAAGACTCTTGCATTATTTATTACGTGCAAAAATACAGTAAAAGCAAACGTATGAAGAATAAATTAATCCGCTGTAGTGGATTAATTCAAGAGTGCATACCTATTAATTTGTTGAATTTATAACAATTAAAATAAAAATTGTCAATTTCCTTTTGAGTACCAGTACCGAATGCCTCTAAACATGGATTAGTATTACTTACTAGGAGCATTGTAAATAAAATATATTTACTATAGATAATATACTAGTACATGGATACAGCAAGGTTAGTTTATAAGAAGGTTATAGGACATTCGACGACTCGGAAGGGAAGAAGGTGAGAGAGGCATGGGGACGAAGGGTGCATTTAAGTTGGTAGCATTTTCACGCAAATTGGCGAGTCAGTAACTCTCTAAGCATTTAACGCTTCCAGACATAGGCGCACCCAGACGTTTTTCTTGTTTACTTTAGTTTACACGTAAATTTCTTGTATTGCTTTGGCGATTTTCCCTCATGAAATGCCTCGGTATTTTTTGTTTTTGACTTTCGGAACTGCGTTTCCCCTTCTGATACGCCACTGGCGTCAAGATGTCCGAAGAAGAAGAGCAGTTGGTGGAGGCGACACCGTCGCGCGACCTTGCCGGTGGTAAGGGGTACCTTGGTTGAAATGTAATAATTAGAGTAGGTAACCCAAATGTGCAACACGCATATTTTGCATATTAGGTATATCCATTTTTTTAAATATTTGCATATATCCTTAAAATATGGCATATTGTGCATAAATGAAAGAATTTAGGATAATTTAAATCTTTGGCAGGCGTTTCATTCATTTTTGGGAACAGGGGTCGTTGTCTAGGTAGGTACCTGGTTTTCCCAAAATAACATAAGTAAATTATAATTTTATGGGCACTAATCCTGGTGATCTAAAAACGAATAAAGTAGGTATTTATACCTATTTAATAAAGTAAAATTATTATTCAAAAGGACAGAATAAATTATAGATACGTAAATATTTATTGCCAAATTGAGCAAGATGAAATCTGGAGATGTGCCACAACCGACATTAACGCCATGTTTCCAACCAATGTCCAAAAATAAGGAGCCAAATGAAAAAGACATCTTTAACCGAGACCTAGGTCGTGCAATGATGGCGTCAAATATTCCGTTGTCAAAGCTACGTAATCAAAACTTCACTTCTTTTCTCCAGAAGTATTGCAAATTTAATGTCCCAAGTGAAACAACACTACTGTATTCGGAGGTAATCGAGAAAATTAAAACAAAAATTCGAAACAGATATTTTTACATATTATGTATTGATGAAACCACCGATTCAAGAGGACGTTATATTGCTCATTTATTGATTGGAGTTCTTAGCGGCGAGATTTTACCAAAATGTTACCTCCTTGCTTCTAATAAATTAGAAAAAACGAATGCATTGACAGTGACCAGATTTGTTCAAGAGGAATTATTATCAACATTTTTTCTTCCTACACCTACCGATAATTTTTTGCTCGTTTTGTCAGATGCAGCACCGTTCATGGCAAGAGCCGGGCAAAATTTGAAAATCTTTTATCCGAAGTTGATAGTAACATGTCTTGCTCATGCTTTAAATAGGGTTGCTGAGGAAATTAGGAAACATTTTCCGCTTGTAAATAGTTTAATTTCCAACATGAAAAAAGTCTTCCTTAAAGCGCCTATAAGAGTTCAGTTCTATAAAGAAAAACTACTAAACACTCCTCTTCCACCTCAACCTGTTATTACAAGATGGGGCACTTGGTTGGAAGCTGCATTTTTTTATTGCCAGAATTTTTGCCAACTGAAAGATCTAATTTCAGAATTTTCGAACGAATCTTCCCAGTCCCTTACAGATGTTAAACAACTACTCGAAAACAAGGAAATAAAGAAACAACTTTCCCTTCTAAAAGCAAATTATAGCTTTCTTTCTAAAACAATAACACAAATGGAGGAATCTAATTTGCCATTAACCCGAAGTGTAGAACTGGTAAAACAATCTGAGGTTGCTTTTCAAAATGTCACAGGTAAAATTGGGGACAAAATATTTCAAAAATTTAGATATGTGATGGAAAAAAATAGTGGGTTTCAGTTTCTTAGCCAAGTAGCAAATATTTTAAAGGGAGATTTTACCGAATCCATTGATTCGGATCTTGTGATAGTGAGCAATTTTAAAAGCGCACCTCTTACATCGGTTGATGTGGAAAGGAGTTTCTCCATTTATAAATTTTTATATTCTGATAGAAGACAAAATTTTTTAATTGAGAATTTTGAATTTTGTTCTTGCTGCAAGAACAAGACAAGAAATGTGTAAGAGTCTTGTGAAACTATGTATTCGAACAGAATAAGGGTTCGGTTTACTGAAATTACCGACGTTTCCAGACCTTTTCCACGGCGCCATCATGGACAGCGGTACCAGCTTGAACCTTTTCGCGTTGGGCCGCAAAGGAGTCCAGGCCGCCTATCAAGTAGCCAGTTCCCTACTGATAAATATTTTCAACTCCACCGCCATGGTAGAATCGTTGAGACAAGTCAACGTTTCCACGCTGTATTCTAGCGCGATTTCTGTCTCTGATCAGGTAACTATACTTCGCTTTTTTTCGTGGCGTTTTTTAACGTTTTTATTTCAGCTTTTCCTGCAGAACGGGCTGGCCGGTTTAATTTTCGCACCGGTCGTCGAACCCGTGCACGACGGGGCCGTCCTAACCAACAAGAGTTACGCCAACTTATCCCAAGGTCGTTTCCACAGGGTGCCGTGCTTGATGGGGTTCAATTCGAACGAAGCCGATGCCGTCGCACCGCTAATAAGTACGGGAAGAAATAAAAAAAAACAACTCCCGACTTTTGAATTTGTTTTCTCGTCGTAGCGTTGCTCAGGGCATATCTGGCCGCAAACTATGACATTAGCAGGAGGCATCTAACCCCGGCGGACATGACTACGAGTCTGATTAAGAGGACGCTCGCAGGGAACAGCATAAAAGACAACTACGTGGGTACACGGACGACGTTCTCCTTGGCGCCAGAAGTGGACATACTTGAGGTATTCAGGTCGTAAGGTCGTTATTAGATTCCGGCAATTCCGATCGTTCCAGTTCCTCGACGACGATCAGTTCGTGAGGCCGATAAGGGAGGCGGCCCTCCAGCAGTCGCGGTACGCGCCGGTGTACTTGTACGAGTTCGGGTACGAGGGGTACCTGGGCCTCCAGGGCAACAGAACGGTGCCCGGTGTCGGGCATACCGAGGAGCTCAGGTATCTGTTCACCATAGGCGCGGACGACGTGGACGCCGGCCTGGTGACGGCGTCGGACCAGCTGACCAGGGCCAGGATGGTCACCATGTGGACAAACATGGCCAAGTGCGGGTGAGAAACTGATTTAGGAAATATATTTTTTGTTGCCGTCGAACTTAAGGCCAGCTCTGATCCTTATCTAAATAAAAAAAAAACACGCGGGCAGACAATATCATCCCAGTTGTCATACAAAGTAGAATACAAAATCTTAAGGTGCTACTCCTTTCGCTATCGAAAGATGGCCCTGAAATTAGGTTGAAACCCTCGACCAAATTCAAACAAGAAGAAGAAGAGTTCGAAATCGACCTTACTTTTGTGGTTACAGTGTGACGTCAAATTATCGATTTCACAGAAATGTTTATACCCATGCAGGCAAAGCTATTAACAAACTGTATCAACTAGGGGATATTTAATAAAGAATTATTTAATTTTCTAATAATAATTATTAATGAGACTCCAGTTCGCAGTTGCAGTACGATCGTATTTTTTTAATTTTTAAATTGAACTGTGGCATTTATTTTGCATTTATTTTGCAGCAATCCGACACCAGTGGCGGATCCCTTGCTGCAAAACGTGAAGTGGCCTTTGGCCGGCACCGACAGATCGAATGTTCGTCTTTTGAACATCACCGCAAATTTGGTTCCCTCCTCGAACCCAAGCCAAGAAAAAATGGAGTTCTACGACGCACTATATAACCAATATGGCGACGGAGACTATGACACATATTAGATAAAAAAAAGAAAAGTGTAAATAAATTACTACTGCAGCTATAATTGTTTTTTTTTCCTTCAAATTGTTTCTGTTTTTGTTGGTCATCATATTCGAGGAGAAGGGGGAAAGCTTTTAAGCCTATTTGCATAGAACATTTGCTAGAAGTAAACTGGAGGTTGTTATGAAAAAAAAAGTGAAAATACAAAAATACTTCTCTGTACATAAGCGTAGCTAGTCATTTTTTAAAAATATACTTATATAATTCCATGCAAAGATGTAAAATTTACCGTATTAAAATTTAAATTACACCCACACTGAAGGTGTAATTACTAATGAATCAAACATGCTTGGTCACATTCCCCTTATTATACATAGTGCCAAGTCAAGTTTGTTTTTGATGTTTGTTTTTAAAATTACTAGGTTTTCAAAAAATCAATGCTCAACTCAAATACTACACTATATTGCGCAGATTTGGACAAAAAATCAGCCAAATCTGATGTCTCCTTTGCGAAAACAATATACCTTCTAATATTTCTAATATTTAGGTTGAGTACCTATTGATTTTTTTGAAAAACATAATGATTTTCAAAATAAACACAAAAAACTCACTTGGTTGATAGTACTTAATGCCATGTGTGTGTTTATGCCCTCTTAATAGTTATATCCATAGACATTTGACACTTCCACTCTCCGAACAAGCTCATAATAATAATGTTATTACACTTCTGTTACAGATAAATTGTTGGTTATAGGAATTTAAATAATATTTACATTGATCGTTCTCGCCTACATTTAGAACTACCACCGACAAAGTTCTATTCATTGCTTTATTTGGGATTTGTCTCTCACAAAATTGCCAATATTTGCAAAAAAAATAAAATTGTAATATCTCCTTTAGATCTATATAATAAAATAAAAATAAATAATTAAATCTACATAATAAAATAAAATTCACAGGGTACTCTTCACCTCTTCAAGAAAATTGTAATATAAAAGTTGTATAACCCAATGACATATTTTTACCTATCGCTATTTACTTGGTGCTTACCTAAGTAGGTTATGTTTACTCGTACACGTGTGACAATAACTAAGTGCTGTTTTTGCCATTTTTATTTGGCTATGGCTACTATTTTATGATAGGAACGTAATATACGATCTTAAATTTTATGTACAGTGTCGGACTGGCCCACCGAGCAACCAGGCAAATGCCCTGAATCAGTACTACAATAATTATTAATATATTGACTCCACTAGAACCTTTTTAAAATTAAAAATAATAAAATCAAAATTAAAATCCTCTCTACAATAATATCCACTAGAAGCATTCATGCTGTTAAATATAGAGACTGAATTCTTGAATGAACTGGACTAGGATACAATGATAAGCTATAGAAAAACAGTCAAGATGCTAAGTTACAAAGCTTATTTATTTATTATTTATAGATTATTTTAGTTCTTACCTTTTGGTTTTTACATTGCGCATTTCAGCGCTAAAAAACTGCGCGTTAACCATGTCTACCATGTCTCGCGGCAGATTATCCGAATGGCCTTTTACAAAATAGAAAACTATTACAATTCAAACCGATGTCCTGCACAGCCCAATACATTTTTATTCTGTGTTTAACTACAAAATTAAGGTAAAAAGCAGCACATTTTACATTTTACCATTTATGGTAGAAAGAACCGTAAATTGAAATTAGAGATAATATGCCTGTTACAAGCTAAGTATAACAATATCGTTTTCCGTGAATAATTTGTTGGTCATATATTTCCTCAGCCTGATAACGTACAATGTACCTGCTGTGTTTTGTGTTTTTGTGTGTTGTTACCAGGCGATAAAGTACAAGATGCTAATGGCTCTAAGTTTAAAGAAAGCATTAGATATTTCATTATAGTCTTTACGGAAATGTCAAAATTTTCAATACCCCACCTTTTGAAATTTAACTTGTATATATTTGAGTAGCTGTTTGTTTGAATGTACCCTGTGCCGGTGGGCCAAATGATCGCCAGTCCGACACTGATTATGTACCGTGATTTTCACTCTAAAACGAACTATATAAAATGAATGTCATTGCACGTCTATGACCACAAGTTGTGTATACCTAGCCAACATGACCCGATCTCCGATTTTTCTCGCTCTTTCGTGTTTCATTTTTAAAGTCGTCACCGCCGATTTAACTTTCGTCGAGCCGCAAAATGTACATACGTTAATTTTTTTATAATTTTTTTTTAGTTGACAATTTGTTTTAGATAACCGATAGCAGTTTGGTGGTGACCCTTCCCGATGGACAAATCTACGGGCGTAGGGACACAACTGTCGGCAAGGGAAACGAGTATGTGTCGTTTAGGGGCATACCATTCGCCAAGCCACCATTGGGGGAACTTAGATTCAGGGTAAAACCGTTTGATAGTGTGGCAAACCGACAATTTGCCCATTTTGTTTTCAGCCTCCACAAAAAAACGACAAGTGGACGGGTATTTTGAATTGTACGGAAGATAGGAGCCAGTGTGTTCAACAAGCTACACCAGTCACAGGCTCAGAAGATTGCTTATATATAAACGTGTACACGCCAAACGTAAGGGAAGCATCTATTGCCTTTTTTTGTGAAAAACATATATTTTTTTAGATATGTGGTAATCTGTCCGTGATAGTATTCACCAATGGAGGTGGATTTTATGAAGGAAGCTCCAGTTATTCTTGGAAAGCACCAGACTACTTGTTGGAAGAGAACGTGGTGTATGTTGCTTCCAATTATAGACTGAGTAAGTTGCTAGAACACATACAAGCAACATACATGTATATCTAAGTAGTTGTATTTTATTGCAATTATTGTAAATTTTTTGTTGAGTTTCTTAAAGAGTTGAGTTTCTTAAGGACACAAAGTTTCGCTTGCAAAAATAATTAGATTACATTAAAAACATATTACGTAAACCATACAGGATGGTGAAAAACAAAAAAAAATGTAATAAAGAACACAAAAAATGTAAAAATAAGCGAAATAATAACAAATTAATTAATGTCAATGAGCTATGCAAATGTAATTCCATTATTTTTCCTCTTTGGTTCAGTTATAAAATAAAAATTTAGAAAAGTACCACACAAGTACTTATCAAAATTCCTTGTTTACCAACCAAATTTCATATCATCTTAAGTTGGTATCGAATAGCAAACAATTTTTGGCATCTAATTATCTCTACAACCAATTTTTTTTCAAGAATGGGTCTTTTAGAAAGAGTAAGTAAGTACGTAACAGAAATATTCTCACTGTATACCCAGTGAATCTTTAGACATTATTTGAATTTAGCGAAAAAACATCTTTGGGTAATATTGTGCGTCTATATTTGCGGTTCCTTAAAATTTACTGATAACGTCTACAATGATAATTGTTACCGACAGTGAAGAGGTAATTTGTTAAATATTTATTTAAGGTATCTTGGGATTTTTGAACACCGGAGATCTGGCAGCGCCTGGAAACTGGGGGCTTAAGGACCAAGTGCTGGCACTCCAGTGGATTCAGGAGAACATAGCGCTGTTTGGCGGAAATCCAAAAAGTGTCACCATCTTCGGGCAGAGCGCCGGCGGCGCCTCGGTCTCCTACATGTTGCAGATCGACCAAACTAAAGGTCAGAGTAAAACAATAGCTGCCGGTTTCACATTTCGACCAAACGTTTATGCCTGCGCATGTAGTAAGTATAGACAGTGGACACGGCTGACACCTCAGGCTGATTAAGAAGAATTGGCGCGGACATTTTGTTTAATAAACAGCTCGATAAGTTTTCTAAAATCACCGACATTATTTATAGTCACATCGAACAATTGAAACTGTTAAATTCGCCCAAAAATTTAAAGTAAAATACGTTATATTAATAAAATTTTGTCTATCACATGTGCAGAAGAAATACCTAAATTTTCAAGTTATTAAAACTGTCGATGATGTTATTAAAAAAAAGGAATCTGGATCTATAGTCTCAAGAATGGTAAATTTGTTTGGTATGTTATAGAGTCATCAGAAAGGTTGTTATGAGAAAATAAAATCTTGACTCAAGTCCTGATCATCCTGTTACCACGCACACTTGACTTTGATTTATTTCAACTTCAACTGATTCAACTGAGTCAATTTTCCGTGTTTCTGAACAAGCTGCAAATGATAAGTGTCCAAGTTTTTGTTATCAAGCTGCTAAAGGAAAGAAGGAACACGCTAAATGAATAGTGTGGCAGCTTAAACTGATAACCCGATAACTTCTTCACATCATCAAATTTAATATAGGACTAAGAAGATAAGTTTTCAGTTAACCCATTGATCGTTAAATATCTATTAGCACAAAAAACATATTCAGAACCCAAAGCTCAACCTAAATGGCAGCTGTCAAATGGACTTTAACTGTTAAGAGTGGTAATTAAATTTATATACGGCTAGTTGAGTATAACATTCATCTGACCTCAATGGGCTAGAGGCATGATTCTCGCTTTGCGGGCAGGAGGTCCCGGGTTCAAATCCCGGTTGTGGCTATTTTTTATTTTTATTTTTTATTTTAGAAGAGGGGAAACATTTATAATAATTTATGTAGTTAATTTACTCCTAAGAAGTTGGATTGTTCATCATCATCGATACACATGTTACACATTGAATAATTATTAAACTATTTGCAGTTGTTAAATAATTATCCTTTTAAATACAACTCGTGGTACCTATGCTTAATAATAGATAATACCTTTCGTTAATTTATTACTCATTTATTTACTTATGATAAGTATTCGAAGAAAATAATGGTTCGGTTTACTAAAATTACTGACGTTTCCAGACCTTTTCCACCGCGCCATCATGGATAGCGGCACCAGTTTGAACCCTTTTGCTTTGAGTCGCACAGGAGTCCAGGCCGCCTATCAAGTAGCCAGTTCCCTACTGATAAATATTTTCAACTCCACCGCCATGGTAGAATCGTTGAGGCAAGTCGACGTTGCCACGCTATATTCTAGCGCGATTGCCGTCTCTGACCTGGTGGGTACTTTGCTTTTTTTAGTGGCGTTTTTTTAACGTTTTTATTCCAGCTCATGCTGCCGAACATGCTGACTGGTTATGTCTTCGCACCGGTCATCGAACCCGCGCACGACGGGGCCGTCTTAACCAACAAGAGTTACGCTCTCTTGTCTCAAGGATCGTTCCACAAGGTGCCGTGCCTGATGGGGCTCACCTCGAACGAAGCCATTACTCTCGTGCCGCCAATAAGTAGAGGAAAAATAAAAAAAACAATCCCCGGTTATTTAATGTGTTCTCTTTTCGTAGCGTTGCTCCGGTTATATCTGGCCGCAACCTATGACGTTGACAGGAGCCGTCTAACGCCCGTAGACATGACAACGAGCCTCGCCAAGAGGATCCTCGCAGGCAACAGCATAAAAGACACCTACGTGGGTGCACTGACGCCGTTCTCCTTGGCGCCAGAAGGGGAAATATTTGAGGTATTATGATCGTAGGGTCTTCGTTCGATTGCGACAATTCCGATCGTTCCCAGTTCCTCGACGACGACCAGTTCGTCAGGCCGATAAGGGAGGCGGCCCTCCAGCAGTCGCGGCACGTGCCGGTGTACTTGTACGAGTTCGGGTACGAGGGGTACCTGGGCTTCCAGGGCAACCGGACGGTGCCCGGTGTCGGGCATTCGGAGGAGCTGTCGTATCTGTTCATCATAGGCACGAACGACGTGGACGCCGGCCTGGTGACGGAGTCGGACGAGCTGACCAGGGCCAGGATGGTCAGGATGTGGGCCAACATGGCCAAGTATGGGTGAGGGACTGACTTGAAAAATATATTTTTTGTTGCCGTCGAATTTAGGGCCAGGTCTGGTCCTTATCTAAATAAAAAAAAACACGCCAGCCAGACAATATCGTCCCAGTTTCCATATAAAGTAGAATACGAAATCTTAGGTACTACTCCTTTCACTGTCGAAAGATGACGCTGAAATGAGGCTGAAACCCTCGACCAAATTCAAACAAGAAGAAGAGTTCGAAATCGACCTTACTTTTGTGGTGATAGTGTGACGTCAAATTATCGATGTTATAAAAATGTTTATACCCATGCAGGCAAAGCTATTGACAAACTGTATCAACTAGGGGATATTTAATAAAGAATTATTTAATTTTCTAATAATTATTATTAACGTGACTCTAGTTCGCAATTGCAATGCAATTTCCCTTTATACAATTTCGTTTTCGATTGTGTTTATCTTTTCATTTTTAAATTGAATTAGGTATGACTCGTATTTTGCAGGAATCCAACACCGGTGGCGGATCCCTTGCTGCAGAACGTGGTGTGGCCTTTGGCCGGCACCGACAGATCGAATGTTCGTCTTTTGAACATCACCGCAAATTTGGTTTCCTCCTCGAACCCAAGCCAAGAAAAAATGGAGTTCTACGACGCACTATATAACCAATATGGCGACGGAGACTATGACACATATTAGATAAAAAAAAAAAGAAAAGTGTAAATAAATTACTACTGCGGCTATAATTGTTTTTTTTTTCTTCAAATTGTCTCTGTTTGTCAAAAAGTTTGTGGAGACGATACACGGATAACGGTATGCCAGCCAGCAGAACGAAAATTGAACTCTTCTGCGCACCTATGTCAACTTATAAAAGATAGTCCTGAAATTAGTCTCACTGACATACGTCAGTTATAGATTTCACGTCAGGTTAAATCCAAAAGCAGAATGCAGGCACCTTGGTGTTTATGTGGTCGACTAGCACACTATAAACGAGTCAGATTTCCATTTAAAAATAAAAGGAAGCCGTGATTTTGTCGAATAATCGTCACCGTTGACGTCACAGCATCTGCGCGCGGACATACCATTATCTGTGTCTCGTGGTTGAGGGGAAACTCAAAAATGACCCATGTTTAAATAACAAGATAAAATTCAAAGTCTTGAACCACAATAAAATCTACCTATACAGGGTGAATCAGTTTTTTGTAGCAGGACTTTAACAGGTCATAGAGCATAGATACAGAGCGTAACCTTAATTGTATCTTCCGTAAATGTTTTAGATCCTGTAAGTTCAAAAGTATAGCCTTAAATAGTTAAGCTTATTGGAAAAAGTTACTTTATTTAAAGTAGCAAACACATTATTTCTACTTTAAGTGTTACTTATGGAGCAATTTTTTTTAGATAATTTTCAGAAATACCCTGAAATAATACAAAAAAATGAAATTTGTCGTTAAACTAGAACACATGGGAACAAATACCAAGAAGACATTTTTGTATTCAATTAAAATCTACATAACAAATTCAATACCATTTATTACAATACAAGGTGATTCATTTTTTTTTCTAAAAATAATTTTACCAATTGCCCACTTCTCCGCCACTGGTTGTGCAAGATGTTCGATATTAACAGGTTTTATGCTAACCCGTACCGTTATAGCGTATACCAAATATGATTTAAATATCTCAACTAGTTTGGTAAATATTCAATAGAGTCCACATATTTCTTACAATTTTAACACCCTGTAACTTTTTTATAAGGCCTTAAAATGATATAGTTTATAGAAGAAAGTGCGGTTATTTTTTGAAGATCTATCACCTGTTAAAGTCCTGCTACAAAAAACTGATTCACCCTGTATAATAAGTATAAAGTGACTAGTTTCGGCTATTATAAGCCATCGTCAGACCTAAAATATGTAATAACAAGAAACTACGATAATATTATTATACAATATAAATTACCTACATTATTGTAATACACAAATAAAATAAAACAATAAAAATGTCAATTACAGGGTGTTCCTTAATGACATGCTAATACTTAAGGGGGTTATTCTTGGGCCCATTTTAAGAAAAAAACTTCATATGAACGTATGTCGTAAACGTCCTAACTTTTGAGATACAGGGCGTTGAAGTTCATTTTTTTAAATTGAATTTTGGCTACATCTCCCGAAGTAATCAAGCTGCTGAACTGAAATTTGGCACTGCTATGTTTTTGGGGATGGAGAATAAGCTGAAAATGTCAATTTCACCGTATCTCACAAAGGGCGCCACTTGCGCTGTTTTTTTGATCACGCTTTTACGCGTAACTTTTTTGAGGTTATTTTTGGTCCTGCAGGTCCATCATTTTAGTGCATCTTTTCATTCTGCAAGAAAAATTTTCTCTTCTTTCATAACGATTAAATCAACCGTTTGCGTTGAAATTACCAAAACATGTCCCAAAACACCTGTTGATTCCAATATTCGAAACATAAAATTTTCACCAAAATGATGAAAAAAATGCCAAATGGGCATTGGTCAAAACACCATTCGTTTTCTTGAAATAGAGTGTTAAAATTTTGTCAAATTCAATCCTTTCCATTTTGAAAGCGAATAATTTTTGGTACAGTATTAATATATTCTTATATTAATTATATTAATTAATAATTCTTATAATATATTCTTATATACATAATGCCCTTTGAAAGGCATACATACTTGGGGAGGAGCGGGTCGCCGGTCTGTTCGAGGGAATGTAGGGGAAGTTGTTGATTTGAGAAGCCGTGGAATTGACGCAACGTTGCCGCACTTACCCGAAATTCTTGATTTCTTTTTCTTGCTTATTTCTCATGCCTAGTGGAACGATTTATGAGGCCGCGCGTGTACCTATAAGTAGCTTATTTTTACACGTGTAGCATGTAAATGTAGCCTGTAGGTATAGTATATTTCATTACGAGTCTGGAAATAAAGATTTTTCCGTGCGCGCGTGACAAATTCCCGTGTGAGGCGCAGCCGAATACGGGAAGTCATGCAAGCACGGAAAAATCTATTTCTGGACGTGTAAAGAACGATATTTTTTATTATACTTCTTTGAAAACGGAAACTTAAAACATTTTATCGGCATATTATAATAAATTTAATTGACAAAAAATAAACAATGCAGACAATATAGTGCATGTTTGGTATGTATGATGCGTTTCCATGGTTACTCTCAAATTATTTCAAAGGTACTTTGTTGTAAATTAGTTATTGTCAGATAAGGTGAATAAAACGTCAAAAATATTACAGAAATGTATCTAAATAACACTTACGAATTAAAATACAAGATAGGTAAATGTTAAATATCAGAGAGCATATAGAGTTTCTTAAATTTAGTTTACTTTGCTGTATATTTCTATTTTAAAGCCATATATTCGGTATTTTTATTCAGCGCACGGAAAGTTTTTCCATGCGCTGTTTCCATGCGCTCTTTCATTATTGCTAAAACAGATGAAAATAAGGTGTTTTCAAAGAAGTATAATAAAAATATTTTTTCGCGTTTTGTATTTGGCTATAATGGCTACTATTTTATCTTAAATGTTATGTAACGACATTTTCGTGCTAAATGAACTATATAAAAGGAATGTCCTTCTACGTCTACGACCATAAGTTGTGCACACCTACCCGAAATGACTCGATCTCCGATTTTTCTCGCTCTTTCGTGCTTCATTTTGGAGCGCAGCTTACCTACAGCGATGTTGGCTCGACCAAGGGTTAGTTCATAAATTGTTTTCGCTCAAATAATACCTATGCGTTCCGTTGTAGTTTCGAAAGGTAAAAATAGTCGTAGACTACAATCGTTTTTTGTATTGTTTACGTTGCGTTTTCTTATACAATGTTATTACTGTGTGTTTGCACATAATCCAGCTTGTGACAACGTTATTGTATTTGAATAGGCGCCTACAACACCACGTAGCAATTACACGTGATACCCCCCAGTATAGGTACCCCAGATTGAACGCTGCTGTATTATTAGAATTCAGAAGAAGGGATGGTTCATGTTGTTTCATAAAAGTGGTTTATTACCTAATAACAAAGCATTTATTTGAACAAATAAAAACGTCTGCAGCTTGATTAACAATTCTCTCTGCTCGGCATAGAACAAAGGATTTTAGAGCTAGTGCAGCTAGGCTAGACTAAGATGAAGGGCCTACTAGCTAAACAAGAGAACAGATTGAACACTTTGCTGGTATTAAAATTCACACGAAGGGATAGTTAAATATTGTTATTTCAATGTTCGTGCAGGCAAATCTGAACGCAAAATATTAAACAGAAGTTACATCAGTAAGTTTTTTTACAAGCTTTTATTTAACTTGCAATGTATGTATGTTTAGGTCAAATTTTGCAACCTGAATTAGAACCACTTCCTGACATCCGATTGAGCTGAAATTTTGATTACACCTTTAGTTCCGGTGACAATACAATATACAATACTCAATATTGTAATACTTTCAAAATGGCCGTCGCCACAAAATGGAGGATGATGTATTTTTTTTGTCAACCCCCTTAAATATGGGTATCAAATGAAAGGGCTTGAAGAGTAGAAAACGATAGAGTTAGTGACATCACACTAAATTCAATATGGCCGCCGCTCCAACACGGCGGATTACATTTTCTTTTCCCTTAATATGGGCATTAAATCAAAGGGCTTGAATAGTAGAACTAAAAAGTGGAAAATAAAATTAATAGTAAAAAAATATTTTTAAAAACAAGCTTTTATTTAAATCCTCTGAAAAGAAGAAAATAAACTTTATAATAAATCAAACCAAGGCAAACCCATAATTGTGTTACATTATACAACTGTATATGGTATAAAAGCTTGTCGCGACTACGCGCGGCGTTGCTTGACTTTGACGATCGCTCTACCTAGGTCAAGTAAGACAAGACACGGCATCTTCGTACAGAAAAACTAAACTGCTGCTTCTTGTGCAGCCTACACAACAAATCTATTGATATTCAAATTTACTAAAATATGTATACTGAAGGATTGCGCTTCTATAGAAAACAATTTCGCAACGTGTACGAAAAGTTAAATGGGCCTTTATCGGTCGGGTTTTGAATATTTGGTCACTTTTGACGGGCGATGGCTCCGCGTCTGACGTTTGACGTTTACATCTCGCCAAGGCCTATACTTATTGGAAAAATCGTACAATAATGTAGCCCATTATTGTACGATTTCTGTGTTTTTAATGACGATTTTGGGACACTTTACTGCCGATTTCAAGAAAAAGCTGGTTTTTAAAAATATTTTTTTATTAATAATTTTATTTTATAAAATTCATTCGAAGGTTAATTAAAACGTAATATTTGCCCATTTTTTATCTGGGGACTCTAAAATCAATTATATAAATCAAATGTTTTTTCCAAGTCCTTAACCAGAATCTGTATACTTGCCGACATGGCTAAATCCTTGGGTTTTCTGGCTTTTTAGTGCCTCATTTTTAAAGTGGTTACCGCCGATTTAACCTTCGTCGATCCACAAGATGTACCTATACGTTAATTTTTTTTTCAATTTTTTTTTACTTGACAATTTGTTTTAGGTAAACGATAGCAGCTTGGTGGTGACCCTTCCAGCTGGGCAAATTCTTGGTCGTAGAGACTCAACTGTCGGCACAGGGGACGAGTATGTGTCGTTTAGGGGCATACCATTCGCCAAACCACTATTGGGCGAACTTAGATTCAGGGTAAAACCGTTCGATAGTGTGGCAAACCGACAATTTTTGTTTTTAACCTCTGCTGTAAAATTAACTTAATGTTAGTTACGCCACTTCGTGTGGAGACCGACGATATGGAAAAGTGAGTTTTCATTTATTCTTGTATTTTGACATATTTTTTATAACTATCTCCAGTTTATTTCTAGCAAATATTCTATGCAAATAGGCTTAAAAACTTTTCCCGCTCTCCGTGAAGATAATTACAAACGCAAATAGCAAGATAAAATTCAAAGTCTTGAACCACAATAAAATCTGGTATACCTAATAAGTATAAAGTTCGACTAGTTTTGGCTATTACAACCCATCGTCAGACCTAAAATATGTAATAACACCGTGATAATATTATTATAAAATATAAATTACCTACATTATTGTAATATGGTTCACAAATAAAATTATAAAATGGCAATATACAGGGTGAGTCATAATGTATAGTAAATACTTTAAAGGGGTGTTCGGCAGGTCGTTTTAAGGGGGGGGGGGTCTTTCATATAAAATTTTTCGATTTGGGCTTTCCCTGCCAAGTTATTTGGGTCTACAGGATGACCCAAAAGTATTTTTAGTTTAAAATGATCATTAATTCTAATTTCAAAGCTTCTACCAGTTTAAGAATGAATTCCAGTTGTAAGATAAACAATAAACTCCAGATTTAGACATCAATGGTATTTTATCTTTTGTATTTATAAGTCTTTTACTATTCGTCTTAAAACTGATTTTAATATGGCTTATAGCCGAAACTAGTCACTTTATACTTATTATATTAGATTTTATTGTGGTTCAAGACTTTGAATTTTATCTTACTATTTGCGTTTGTAATTATCTTCACGGAGAGCGGGAAAAGTTTTTAAGCCTATTTGCATAGAATATTTGCTAGAAATAAACTGGAGATAGTTATAAAAAATATGTCAAAATACAAGAATAAATGAAAACTCACTTTTCCATAATATGAAGAACCCATAGGATGACTCTCTGATTCATATCTTATTAGTCTGAGAATATACGCAACAGAATGCTCTACTGGCATACTGAGTAAAATCAGGTCCAAAAATTTGTCGCGATCTCCTGGTCTATAAAATTAGAAATGTCAAAGAATTTTCATATTTATTTATATAATGATTGATCTAGTTATCATCCCTTTGATATATGCTTGTAGTTGTTTGCTTCTGGTTTTATCTAATTGTTATGGGATTTTTATATACCTACCCTGTGTTTTTTGTGTCTTATTATCATTTGGTGGTGAATTTTGCGTTGATTTTGTATTGTATAATTCATACATATTATAGTGTGTATGTGTTTTGTTTTACTCATTTCATTTAAGTTTTAATCTTCTTTTACTACTGTCTTAGTCTTGTGGCCTGAAGATGTAATAACGTAGGTACTTAATATTACGAAACCGGTCGCCAGTTTTTTAAATAAAAGACCTGTGATACATAGACCTACTACTCATTTCCTATATAACATGGATTCACAGGGGTTCTCTTCGGTTATTCAAGAAAAGTCCAATACAAAGTTTGTTCAACCCAATAACATATTTTTTTACTTATCACTATTTACTTGGTACCCATAATTAGCTTATTTTTACATGTGTATCAATAAGCAGGTGATGTTTTCGCCTTTTTATTTGGCTATGGCTAGTATTTTATCTTAAATGTTATATAACAAGATTTTCGTATTAACCATATAAAATGAACGCCCTTCCACGTCCACGACCAGAAGTTGTGCACACCTACCCAACATGACTCGATCTGCGATTGTTCTCGCCCTTTCGTGCTTCATTTTTAAAGTCGTTATCGCCGAATTAACTTTCGTCGATCCACAAGATGTACGTTATTTTTTTTTATAATTTTCTTTAGTTGACATAATTCTTTTAGGTAACCGATGAGAGCTTGGTGGTGGCCCTTCCAGATGGGCTAGTCTTTGGACGTAGAAACAGAACCGCCGATAAAGGGGATGAGTATGTCTCGTTTAGGGGCATACCGTTCGCCAAACCACCATTGCGCGAACTTAGATTCAGGGTAAAACCGTTCGATAGTGTGGCAAACCGACAATTTGCTCATTTTGTTTTTAGCCTCCCCAAAAAAACGACAAGTGGCTCGGCATTTTGGACGCCACGAAAGACAGGAGCGAGTGCATTCAACAGTTTACTCCGATCGAAGGTTCAGAAGATTGCTTGTATATAAACGTATACACGCCAAACGTAAGGGAAGCATTTATTTCTTGTTTTTTTTTTTGCGAAAAATATCCTTTCAGACCTCTGGTAATCTATCCGTGATGGTTTTCATCTATGGCGGTTCATTTTTTGCGGGTAACTCCAGTCATCACGCGTACGCGCCAGATTTCTTGTTGGAAGATAATGTGGTGTACGTTGCTTTCAATTACCGGCTGGGTAAGTTGCTGCAAACAACGCAGTCGATTTTTTTTATTCAAATTTGAATTTACTTTTTTTGTTGTGCAGGTATCTTGGGATATTTGGCCACCGGGGATCTGGCATCGCCAGGAAACTGGGGACTTAAGGACCAAGTGCTGGCACTCCAGTGGGTCCACGACAACATCGCGAGGTTTGGCGGAAATCCGAATAGCGTCACCATCTTCGGGGAGAGCGCCGGCAGCGCCTCCGTCTCCTACATGTTGCAGATCGACCAAACGGAGGGTAAGAATAAAAATTAAAAGTAAAAAAATATTTTTAAAAAAAGCTTTTATTTAAATGCGCTAAAAAGAATAAAATAATCTTTTCTTTTAAAACTTTTACTATCAACTTATAACGTCATTCCACAATTTATATGATATAAAAGCTTGTCGCGAGATTTAAGTAGTGGTATTTACTTAGTTTGAAAACTTAAATCTCGCGACAAGCTTTTATATCATATAAATTGTGGAATGACGTTATAAGTTGATAGTAAAAGTTTTAAAAGAAAAGATTATTTTATTCTTTTTAGCGCATTTAAATAAAAGCTTTTTTTAAAAATATTTTTTTACTTTTAATTTATTTTGTAATTTTTAGTTTGGCCAGGTGTCTGAGTCTATTCATCTCAGTTAACGCATCATTGTTGCAAGGTCGTTTGCCGGTTAGTTTAGAACAGTCTAGCTCTTCAATGAGGAGACCTTCTAATGACCATCTTGGGTGTTCCGCCATGTTGGATTTAGAATGACGTCACACATATAATCATGCATTGTCATCCAAATTAAACGTGTGTACAAAATTTCAGCTCGATCGGTTGAAATTTAACTAGTCCGCCATCTTGGGTGTTCCGCCATGTTGGATTTAGAATGACGTCACACATATAATCATGCATTGTCATCCAAATTAAACGTGTGTACAAAATTTCAGCTCGATCGGTTGAAATTTAACTAGTCCGCCATCTTGAGTGTTCCGCCATGTTGGATTTAGAATGACGTCACACATATAATCATGCATTGTCATCCAAATTAAACGTGTGTACAAAATTTCAGCTCGATCGGTTGAAATTTAACTAGTCCGCCATCTTGGGTGATCCGCCATGTTGGATTTAGAATGACGTCACACATATAATCATGCATTGTCATCCAAATTAAACGTGTGTACAAAATTTCAGCTCGATCGGTTGAAGATATCTGCTTCAAAATTGAGTTGCAAGATTCCACCCGAACAAATTACATACATACATACATACATACATTGCAAGTTAAATAAAAGCTTTTAAAAAAGAATAACGCGCAGGTTTAGGGGAACGTGGGGGAATATCGACTATCTAAGAACTATTGCAAATTTCTAATATACTTATTGCTACAAATGCCCGAAAATTTCACAAGAGCCAGTATATGAACTGTTCTTTGAGATCAACATTGAAAATTTTATACAAATGCAATACTTTCTTTTTAATATCATTTTTAAAATAATGTAAAAAAATCGGTTAATATCGATCAGTAGGGTAATATCGACCATCACTGCAGGTAATATCGACCAAATATAAAATTGTGGCTATTTTAAGGTTTCGAAATCTGGGTCATTACAAATTTTAAAAAAAAACGGAGATTGTTCAAAACACATTTATTTAGCATACTACAGGAGATAATTAAGTGTGACAATTATCGCTGCGGGTAATATCGATCAAGCGAGTAATATCGACCGATCTGATCGACATTACCCCAAAGCCTACGGATAACCTCAAAATTAAACAGATTAGAAAAACATGATATATAGAAACACCTAATAACAACTTAATGGTGAGAATATATATATACACGAATCACTCCTTACCTTATCAAAAACAGTGGAAATATTATAAGAAATATAACAATTTCAGATATTCCACAATTCAGTCTACACGGCGAGTGGAATCCCCGAACTAAACATGGCTGACAGTTTCAACCGAAGCTTACTAACGGTGGAAGGGGGCGCTGGCATCTTACGGCGCCAAACAACGTTGATTTGAATGAGGTCGATATTACCCCGCGGTCGATATTCCCCCACGTTCCCCTATTTAGTATTTAGTAATGTTTTTCTCTTTACTCATTAAATTAGAAATTTCAGGAATTATACTCGTACATTATTATAAACATTGTATCAAGCACTACATAATTTTTGAGCTACACAAATGCGTTTGCTTGAAAATAATATATACACTGTGTCCCGGATAAGAATGAACAGCATGGGGATATTTATTGCAAACGGTCAGAGATGGAAAAAGGGAAATGGGGAAAAAGTTGCGCAAGTTTGAGTTCAATAAAATGGCGCAAACAGATTTCTAATATATTTTTTCGTTTTAGAGTTATTTTGAAAAAAGTAAAATTTTGCGTTTTCGAATTTATTTTTTTCTGAAGTTGTTATCACAGATAGAAAAAAAAGCACTTTCTTTTGGCACTTTTTATCGGGCTTTAAGATAGCGTTTTTATATTTGTTCTACAACGTTTCGTTTTTGAGAAACCATCTTCAACTTTATATTTTTAAATACGGATTTGGATTTTTTTTTGCAGATTTTGAAAGCAGTTTTCATTGCAAATACCATGATGTATGACACGAAAGATTTTTAAAATGTATTGAGAAAATTATACTGAAAATTCATTTTTTTTCATTCATTTTTTTTTAATGCGGCCCTGTATTTAATAATAAGAAGTGTAAATATTAATCAGTATTGTCAACAATTTAACTTACAACTTATCTTTCAATTGGAGAACTAAAAAAAGGGAGGCAAAGACTAATAACAGTCACATACGATAATAAAAAATAAATAAAAATTCTCCATCTAGAAGGCTTTGAAACAACGAAACCAAACCCTTGTCATTTGTCATAAGTCCCACTGTATCATTGTATCATTAGAAATGGAGGGTGCTTTTTCAAATGACCGCAAATTTAACATGTCAGCATGTTATATCTTGTGTCACAGAAATAGTGTAGAGGCCGAACGAATGTATTGTTGTAATTAATAAATGGCAAAGGTTATCGGAGCTTTCTTCTCACAATTAGAAAAAGCGAAGAATTTACTCCAAAACACAATGCGACACTGTTTGCTGTACAACAACAGATGAAAACACTTACCAGACAAGGCCGTATTTAAAAATATTAAGTTTTAGAAGTAAAAATAAACTGTAAGTTAAATTGTTGTCAATACTGATTAATATTTAGACTTCTTATTATTAAATACAGGGCCGCAATAGAAAAAAATGAATGGAAAAAAAGGAATTTTCAGTATAATTGTCTCAAAACATTTTAAAAATATTTCGCGTCATAGGTACATCATGGTATTTGCAATGAAAAGTGCTTTCAAAATCTGCAAAAAAATCCAGGTCCGTATTTAAAAAAGTTAAGTTGAAGATGGTTTTTCAAAGACGAAACGTTGTAGAACAGATCTAAAAACGCCATATTAAAGCCCGTTAAAAAGTGCCACAAGAAAGTGTTTTTCATTTTTTTCCATCTGTGATAACAACTTTAGAAACAATAAAATCGAAAACGCAAAATTTTACTTTTTTCAAAATAACTCAAAAACGAAAAAAGATATTAGAAATCTGTTTGTGCTATTTTATTGACCTCAAAATTGTGCAACTTTTTCCCCATTTAACCGTTGCTCTATCTCTCAGCGTTTGCAATATCCCCATGCTGTTCATTCTTATCCGGGACACAGTGTATATTGCCTATATGACCCTATGGAGGTAGAATCTTAAAAAAAAATTAAAGAAAATAAAAAAAAACTGATAAAAAATGAACGTCGTTGTAAGTATGTACAGGGTGGCTCACTACAAATTGACGCCCCTTTTAACTTGTTAGTTTTTGAGGTTAGTAACAAGTTTTTTACAAAAGTTTTAGACACTAATACAATACAATTTTGTGATGCTATTAGACCTTATACAGTGTGTTCTAGAAAGCCGGCGGCAGACATAATATATGTTTTTTTAAAATGGAACACCTTGTATATTTTTATATTACTGAATTCTACGCATTTTTCCGATTACAACGAAGTATATATGTCATATATTCTCTCCAACCGTTCGTTCAGGACTGAGCCTGTTTTGTGGGCGATTAGGTAGGTACTCTTTGGGTCATAGGTTGGCTATGGAAGACAAATGCCAAATTATAGTAAAAATGATTGACAGTTTGCAAGTATATTTTTTTAAGCGCAAAATTTGAAATGTGTAGTTGTTATTTGCAATAATTTTTTTATCACACACGTTTCAGTTCTATAACTCCACAGAGACCCGTACCAGTGTTTCGTTCGGCTATGCCCGTACCGCACCTACCTATTTCTAAGACATGGATGTCTGCGCCTAGTTATATAAAATTAAAACTTGAACAATATGAGGAAACGATAAATATAGCGAATGCAGAATAAACACCGAAGAAATTCTTATCCCCGATGTTTTCAGGGCTCTTCCACGGCGCCATCATGGAAAGCGGCGTCAGCCTGGACCTTTTCTCTTTGAGTCGCAGCGGCGTCGAGCTGGCCTTCGAAACGGCCGCCAACCTGTCGATAGACACCAGCAACACGACCGCGATGGTCGAAGCACTGAGGAAAGTGAACGTCGACGACCTCTACGCCGCCACGGTTCCCATCTATAACGCGGTAACTACGCACCGCGCGTCTGGTCGTGGCCATTTTCTAACGTTTTCCATTTCAGCTCTCCGCGGACGACATCTTGGCCGGTCTGGTCTTGGGCCCGGTCATCGAGCCCGTCCACGACGGGGCGGTTTTAACCCACAAAAGTTACGCCCTCTTGTCGCAAGGTCTCTTCCACAGGGTGCCGTTGCTGATGGGGTTCAATTCGAACGAAGCCGCAGCTGGCCCGACACCGCTAGCACCAATAGCAGCGATAATCGGTAGGACGAATTTAGAAAAACAAAGTAACGATGACCAAAACTACTTTTTCTTGTAGCGCTGGTAGAACAATACTTTGCGGACGATAACGAGACGAGCCTTCTAACCCCCGCAGATATGTCGTCGAACGTCACCGCGAGGGCCCTCATAGGGAACATCATAAAGCAAGAGTACGCGGGCGGTTTGTCGCCAGTGCCGGAATCCATAATACTTCAGGTATTACGATCATATTGTGGAGTCTCTGTCCGATTCCGGCAATTCCGACCGTTTCAGTTCATCGACGACGACATGTTCATCAGGGGTATCAGGGAGGCGGCGCTCCAGCAGTCGCAGTTCGTGCCGGTGTACTTGTACGAGTTCGGGTTCGAGGGCTTCCTGGGATCCCAGATCAACAGGACGTTCCCGGGGGTCGGGCATTTGGAGGAGCTCGGGTACCTGTTCATCATCGGTACGAACGACGTGGACCCCAACTTGGTGACGGCGGCGGACAAACTGACCAGGGCCAGGATGGTCAGGATGTGGACGAACATGGCCAAGTTTGGGTGAGGGACTGATTTAAAAAGTATATTTTTTGTTGCCCGTCGGACGTAGGGCCAGGTCCGATCATTACCTCGATAAAAAAAACACAAAGGCAGACAATATCATCCCAGTTTTCTGTAGAACAAAAAATTTTAAGGCACTGCTCCTTTCGTTATCAAAAGATGGCGTTGAAATGAGGTTGAGACCCTCGACCAAATTCAAAAAAGAAGAAGAAGAGTTCGAAATCATAACCTTACTTTTGTGGTGACAATGTTTATACCCATGCAGGCAAAGCTATTAGCAAACTGTATCAACTAGAGGATATTTAAGAAAGGACTCTTTAATTTTCTAATAATTATTAACGTGACTCTAGTTCGCAGTTGCAATACGATGTGTTTTTGTTATCATTTTTAAATTGAACTGTGGCATTTATTTTGCAGCAATCCGACGCCGGTGGCGGATCCCTTGCTGCAGAACGTGGTGTGGCCTTTGGCCGGCACCGACAGATCGAATGTTCGTCTTTTGAACATCACCGCAAATTTGGTACCCTCCGCGAACCCAAGCCGAGAAAAAATGGTATTCTACGACAATTTATACAACCAATTTGGCAACAAAGCGAATTATGATACATATTAAAAAGAAAAAAAAAACTGTAAATAAATCGCAACTTCCACTATGATTCTATGATTGTTTTTTTTTAAATTGATTCTGTTTCGGTTCGTCATCATACTCGCGGAGAGCAAGAAAAGCTTTTAAGCCTATTTGCATAGAACATTTGCTTTAAATAAACCGGAGGTCGTTACAAAAAATAAAAAAATTAGCTAGTCATTTCTTACGATACCTCTAAGTACTTTTAGCATTCGATGCAAAGATGTAAAATTTACCGTATTTGACAAAAGTTATAAAAAAAGAAAATTCGCTGCTTGGCTATTGATAACTACCTACATAAAACTAAAGGAACCTAAAAAACCAAAACTATACAAGGCGTCTCAAAAATCTGACCAAGTGACCGATCAAACCGAAAGTCAGAAACAAGAACCGACAATTTACTACCCGTATAGTCATTGCTACTATTCCTGTTTTCCCTCATATTCAAATTCCTTGGAAAATTCTACACAGGTTCAGTATTTAAATTATCAAATTTATCTTCAGAGTTAGAAAAAATAAGATTTGTCACGTTAGTTTTGGACATTCTATATATTTATTTAATTCTTGTAAGAACCATATACTTATATCTTAATAAGTACGTTGTGTAACTTCAGATCTGTCCAACTAGTAAAGATATAGTAAGCGAGTGAAATGAATATTCTGTTGTCGTGAACCGCACTTTTTAGAAAAAATCTTGTTTTTGGTTCTATAGTATCACGATGAGTATCTACGTCTTCACACTATCTAACGGCTGGCGGTAGCGAACAACAGTTCTTGGTAGTCTTGGAGGTTCATTCTACATTATTTGTTTATTTATTTACTTGATTTATTCGGTATCGTCTTTTTTTGAAAACGCCAGAATATGCTAATAAATATAATAAGGTAAATTACAAAGTGATTTTTAGAACAATAGTTGAAAAATTTTTTGGTGTTCACACATAATACAGCTTACTTTAAATGTTATCATATTAGCATAATGTGCATAAAAGTGGTTTGTTATCTGATAACAATACATTTATTTTTAAACAAATAAAAAAAAACGTTTGCCTATAATTGTTAACTAAAACCGTATAGAAATAGATAAGCATCTACAATGTAACTGCTTGACTAACAATTCTGTCTACTCGGCATAGAACAAAGACATATATTTTATAAGGAAAATATATTCGTGAACCAAATTCAAGTCAAAGAGTTGCCAGATGCGTGTTCACCAACAGCTAAATAAACCACGACACTTCTATGTTTCAGTATTCACTTTTTAGCCAAATTTGACGCGAATAAAAACTCAAACTGGGTTTTTCATTCATCCAGGAATTTAAATTAATCATTGGAGGTGATAGCGCCACCTCTCGGCTTTGTAGGTGAACCCAGCTGCTGGCCTCCCAAAGCAAAAACCGGCCGGTACAGGGTACTACACCGGAAACTACAAACTGGTGTCACTCTTCATCAAAAGAGGGTGCTGGTTGCACAGGTTTTCAAACAACGATAATAGCGTTGACTGACGTATTAATAAAGACTGCTCACGGTTGGTTCACCATGCGCTTTCCGTACCTGGACCAGCACTATATTAAAGACCTGTGCATAGCGCTGTTTCAAGCGATCGCCACCGGCGCTACACGACGAAACAAATTTACACGGTGGTTTTAGTTAAAACACCATTGTTGCAGAATCTTTTATAAAATAAAAACAAAACAAAATAAAATATTTGTTTGTTATGTCTCTCTAATTTGACAAGTTCACATGGCATATTTCCGTACATTTTCTTAAGAAAAGCGAGTCTAAAAAGCAAGCAAGAGTATTTGGTACCTTTTGGTTTGAAACGCAGTCCATGGCTAGTTAGATTTTTCAGTTTCTTCTTTATATGGAAGACTATTGGTTCGCTTTGAAGCTATAAACAAAATTTTCTATTTTCATTAATGCATACGTTAAAAAATACTCTTCCAAAATAATATCTTTAATTTGCGCTTCTTCAGCTGGTTGATCAGATCATACCATAATTTAAAAATAGTGTCTATTCTTCTGCAATTCACCCAATGGTCTGTGCATACCATTTTCTTCACGTGCGCCAAAATTTCATGTTATCACAAACAAATCTACCTCGAAAAGCCGTATTAATAGGATAAGACTGCCAAATACTGGACGCAAAGACAATTCGTTACCGTAAAAATTAAAAGTAAAAAAATATTTTTAAAAAAAGCTTTTATTTAAATGCGCTAAAAAGAATAAAATAATCTTTTCTTTTAAAACTTTTACTATCAACTTATAACGTAATTCCACAATTTATATGATATAAAAGCTTGTCGCGAGATTTAAGTAGTGGTATTTACTTAGTTTGAAAACTTAAATCTCGCGACAAGCTTTTATATCATATAAATTGTGGAATGACGTTATAAGTTGATAGTAAAAGTTTTAAAAGAAAAGATTATTTTATTCTTTTTAGCGCATTTAAATAAAAGCTTTTTTTTAAAATATTTTTTTACTTTTAATTTATTTTGTAATTTTTAGTTTGGCCAGGTGTCTGAGTCTATTCATCTCAGTTAACGCATCATTGTTGCAAGGTCGTTTGCCGGTTAGTTTAGAACAGTCTAGCTCTTCAATGAGGAGACCTTCTAATGATCTAACCCTACTTAAAGCCACGTATGCTTGACCAGGCGCGAAGAGCTTGGAGCCTAAATATACAACGAGACAGGTTGCAGACCAATGCTGTTGACGCCTATCTCACCAAACTACACAAGTCAAAGTTAACTAGTCCGCCATCTTGGGTGTTCCGCCATGTTGGATTTAGAATGACGTCACACATATAATCATGCATTGTCATCCAAATTAAACGTGTGTACAAAATTTCAGCTCGATCGGTTGAAATTTAACTAGTCCGCCATCTTGAGTGTTCCGTTATGTTGGATTTAGAATGACGTCACACATATAATCATGCATTGTCATCCAAATTAAACGTGTGTACAAAATTTCAGCTCGATCGGTTGAAATTTAACTAGTCCGCCATCTTGAGTGTTCCGCCATGTTGGATTTAGAATGACGTCACACATATAATCATGCATTGTCATCCAAATTAAACGTGTGTACAAAATTTCAGCTCGATCGGTTGAAATTTAACTAGTCCGCCATCTTGGGTGATCCGCCATGTTGGATTTAGAATGACGTCACACATATAATCATGCATTGTCATCCAAATTAAACGTGTGTACAAAATTTCAGCTCGATCGGTTGAAGATATCTGCTTCAAAATTGAGTTGCAAGATTCCACCCGAACAAATTACATACATACATACATACATACATACATTGCAAGTTAAATAAAAGCTTTTAAAAAGAAGGTAAATCGTAATAAAGCTGGATATTTAAAATTTTAATTTATTTATTGCGCTGAAACGGATTAAGATATTCAAATGAAATTTGGTGGGTTTTAAGAGGACTAGAAAGCGCATTTTTTGACACCCGATTAAAAATTTTATGTTAATCAGTGGCGTGCATAGGGGTTATGGCCTCGATATTTTTAAGAAAATAAATGATACGCCACTGAGATCATTTAAAATAAAAATTATTTTTAAAATCCTCGCTTAATTAGTGACAAAAAAGCTCTCTTACCTTTTTTTCACAGGGGCCGCCATTTTTATGCAAAAAAATAAAACAACATAACGCGTATTTTTAATTTCTATTACAACAATATCAAAAACCTATCCTATACAGCAACAATAAATCAAAACAACAAATTGAAAATAAAAAAATCTCGAATAAAACATTTTTAGTTAGGTGCGCATAGCTATAACAATAAATATATTTTTTTTAAACTTTGACTCCCTGTATATCGGAAACGAAGCATTTGCGGACCTACGTTTATATAGCAAACTGTCATTATTTTTTCATGTTGAATCACCCCTTAAAGTTTGTCGTACTTATATACTAACACCCTGTATATACTTATTTATTATATTGTGGATTTGGACTTGAAGAATCTCATTTTTACGCATTTAAAAAATATATTTTTTGTTGCCCGTAAAACATAGTTCCATCAGGTGTGCTCATTATGTAAATAAAAAAACACAAAGGCAGACAATATCATCCCACTTTTCAGAAAACAAAATTTTAAGGCACCACCTTTTGCTATCAAAAGATGGCGTTGAAATGAGGTTGAAACCCTTGACCAAATTCAAACAAGAAGAATAAGAGTTCGAAATCAACCTTACTTTTGTGGCGACAATGTGACGTCAAATTATCGATTTCAGAAAAATGTTTATACCAATGATCTATATACCAGATCATTGGTTTATACCAATGATCTATTGATCATTGGTTTATACCCATGCAGGCAAAGCTATGAACAAACTGTATCAACTAGAGGATATTTAAGAAAGAACTCTTCAATTTTCTAATAATTATTAACGTGACTCTAGGTCGCAGTTGCAATACGATGTGTTTTTGTTCTCATTTTTAAATTGAACTGTGGCATTTATTTTGCAGCAATCCGACGCCGGTGGCAGATCCCTTGCTGCAAAACGTGAGGTGGCCTTTGGCCGGCACCGACAGATCGAAGGTTCGTTTTTTGAACATCACCATAAATTTGGTTCCCTCCTCGAACCCAAGCCAAGAAAACATGGCATTCTACGAATGTTCGTTTTTTGAACATCACCATAAATTTGGTTCCCTCCTCGAACCCAAGCCAAGAAAACATGGCATTCTACGACACTGTACGAACTATATGGCGACAGAGATTATGATACATATTAGATAGAAAAAACTGGAAATAAATTATAAGAACCGGTATAATTGTTTTTTTTTTTTCAAATGATTTCTGTTTGTGTTTGACATCATATTAGCAGAGAGCGGGAAAAGCTTTTAAGCCTATTTGCATGGCACATATTTGCTAGAAATAAACAGGAGGTTGTTATGAAAAAAAGTCAAAATAGAAAAATACTCCCCATGCAATCTAAAATTTGGTTATAGTAACTTGCCTAAATATGGGCACCCTTAAGAAAAATGTATTTAAATGTTTAAAAAAATACTGGAAAAATATCAAAACTACGCGGACTCGGATAGTTGTCCAGAATATACAGTTGATTTAAAAATCATTTTTTAAAAAAGTGATCCGAATATACTTTACATACATTTTTTTTAAAAACGAGACAAGTGCCCATGTTGGGAACAAGGGATCCTAAAATGGGCACCCAATGTTTTTTTTTAATTTCCAACTTGAATTAGGTATGTGCCCATATTTGGTATGAATTTATTTAGAAGAATGTTTAGTGTTTGTCGAACTAAACCTCCATTTTTCATTAGTTTACGAGATAGAAAATATTAAAAATTATTTTAATTTCAAATCGAAGAAATATTTTAAAAACAAAAACGAAATTCGAAAAAATGGATTTGCTTAAAAAGATGACTTTAAAACTCAAACATATTATGTTTCTCAACATTCGACCAATATTCTTATAAACCACGAATGAAAAAGAAAACTTTTTAGTTTATAAAATATACCCCAGACATAAGTATTATAACACCTGAACATTTTAAATTATACATATATAGTGTTCGAAATATGGATAGTGCTTCAGCAACAAAATTTTAGACTAATCTGACGGGGAAATACAAATATTGAATTTACAGCCTTCTTGATTGTCAGTTTTATTTAGTATCATGGCTGACTTGATTTGTTATAAATTCGGTTTCATTGTTTGGTCTACTCGGATCGAACATCAGACACTGACCACGAGACCATGTACAGGGTGTTCCCGTATATTTTGACCCAAATCTAGAGCCTTCACTTTTCGAGTTAGAAAAAAATGACTTAAATGAAAGTTGTAGGGTACCAAGGTGTATTGTCCCAAAAATGATGGATTGGCAGGAATGCCCTTGCCTAAGTTGAAATGTTTTTCCATGGCAACCTTGATTAAATATAAAGATCGTATTTATCTGCAATTTGGAATATCATGCGAATGCTTGGAGCAAACATATAACATTTTTATATTGTTGGAATCGGAAAAATGCGTGCAATTCAAAAATCCACAAATATACAGGGTGTTCCATTAAAAAAAGTAAGTTTTTATTTTTTCATAAATTTGCGACGCTCATTTGTTTTATCTAGTAACAGATCCTAGCGGTTCAGAAAAAACCTACAACTTTCATTTAAGTAATTTTTTCTAACTCGAAAAATATAGGCTCTAGGGGTGCGTCAAAATATACGGGAACACCCTGTACCTATCTCGTTTGATGGAGCTTCCCTGATGAATATCTCGGAAACGGTTGTAGATAAATAGTAATATCGTTGGATGGGCCACTTTGTACCTAATATTACGAAACCATTCGCCATTTTTTTTTATAAAAGAGCTGTAAGACGTGCTCCTACTATTAATTTTCTTCGTATATAATATGAATTCACACTGGTACTTTTCACCGTTCACCGAAAAAATAAAGAAGTTTACAGGTATAGGTATCTACGGGAGAACAATGCGTTTTTTTTTAAATTTTTGACTACGCAATATAAAAGTTGTAAAACGCAATAACGTAACATATTTGCAAACATAATCAGGCGATGTTTTTACCATTTTTATTTGTTTATGGCTACTGTTACATAATAGGAGCGTATATCCGACCTTAAATCTTATGTAACGAAATTTTCGCGATAAAATGCACTATATAAAATATGCCCTTCTACGTCCACGACCAAAAGTTGTGCATACTTGCCCGAAATGGCTCGCTCGCTGATTTTTCTCGCTCTTTCGTGCTTCATTTTTAAAGTCGTTACCCCCGATTTTACTTTCGTAGATCCCCAGGAGGTATGTTATTTTTTTATTTTAATTTTTGTTTAGTTGACAAAATTCTTTTAGGTAAACGATAGTAGCTTGGTGGTGACCCTTCCAGATGGGCAAATCTACGGGCGTAGAGACACAACTGTCGGCAAGGGGGATGAGTATCTTTCGTTTAGGGGCATACCGTTCGCAAAACCACCATTGGGCGAACTTAGATTCAGGGTAAAATCGTTTGATAGTGTGGCAAACCGAAATTTGCACTTTTGTTTTTAGCCACCCCAGAAAAACGACAAGTGGACGGGGATTTTAGATTGCACGGAAGACAGGAGCGAGTGCGTTCAACAGTTTACTCCGATCGAAGGCTCAGAAAATTGCTTGTATATAAATGTGTACACGCCAGACGTAAGGGAAGCAATTATTTCTTGTGTTTTTTTTTGCGAAAAATATCGTTTCAGATGTCTGGTAATCTATCCGTGATGGTTTATATCTATGGCGGTTCATTTTATGGTGGAAACTGCAGTTATTATGCATTCGGACCAGATTTCTTGTTGGAAGAGAACGTAGTGTACGTTTCCTTCAATTATCGATTGGGTAAGTTGCTAGAAGTTGTTACAAAAAATACAGTTGATTTTTTATTTAAATTTAAATTTACTTTTTTTTGTTAAGCTTCCTTTTTGCGGGGGCAATAACAAAAACCAGCTTAAAACTTTACCTAACTACCTAAGGCGTGTAACTGTTTTTGACGATCCATCGTCGAATATTTTATTTAAGGTATCTTGGGATTTCTGAACACCGGGGATCTGGCAGCGCCCGGAAACTGGGGACTTAAGGACCAAGTGCTGGCACTCCAGTGGGTCCACGACAACATCGCGAGGTTTGGCGGAAATCCGAATAGCGTCACCATCTTCGGGGAGAGCGCCGGCGGCGCCTCCGTCTCCTACATGTTGCAGATCGACCAAACGAAAGGTGAGAGTAAAAGAATAACAGCCGGTTTCACATTTTGACTGATAATTTCGGACTTGGATATTATAAAAAGAAGCAACGCCAACATTCCGTTTCGTAAATAGCCGGATAAGATTATTTAGTAACAGCCGTAGAAGAACTTAATTTTGTCTATACCAAAAGAATATGAGAGGCATCATTAAAAGCATAAAGTAACAGCACCTGACTGAACCTAGCTCACACTTTTGTACCTACCTAATCTTCTCGCACGCAATCAATAAGTAAATATATCCAATTTGCGTATATATGTAGTTGTTATTTTACAATTAATTTGAAGTTTTTTCTTTGTTCATCTACAGTGTGTCCCAATTTGATACTGGACACCTCAGAACTATATTATGAAGGACAAGGAAAACAAATGGTCTCTATTTTTTTATTGGTAGTCCCAAGGGAGAGTATCTCATAGGCGGTGGTATTTGGATGGGGTAATTATTTCATGGCCTGCTAATTTTCAAGAAACCCTATTAGGGATTTTTTACGACAAAATGTTATTAAGAAAACTTGTTCGGAATGAAAAACTGAGTAGAATTGCAAAATTTCAAAAGTCTAGGCCTACTTTGATTTTTAGCTTTTTCGCTTTTTTCTCCCACTTTTTTCTTAGAAATGTGTCCTTTCCGGAACTTTCATGTCAATATATTATTAAGGAAACTTGATCATCGTGAAAAAATAAAATTTTGACTTGAAAGTTCCAGAAAGGACAAAGTGGGAGATAAATCTAATCCTTAATAGGGTTTCTTGAAAATATGCTATTTTAAAAAATCATAGCAGGCCATGAAATAATTACCCCATCCAAATACCACCGCCTATGAGATACTCTCCCTTGGTACTACCAATAAAAAAATAAAGACCATTTGTTTTCCTTGCCCTTCATATTTATTATATTTATTTCTGAGGTGTCCAGTATCAAATTGTATTCTATTGATCTACATGAATAAATAGAATTATTTTATTAAATCACAGAAATTATGTATATAAACTTTGAATCAAGCACTACACAGTTTTTGAGCTACGCAAAAATGCGTTTGCTTGAAATAGTAGATACATTTCATTACGAGTCTGGAAATAAATATTTTTCCGTGCGCGCGTGACAAATTCCCGTGTGAGGCGCAGCCGAACACGGGAAGTCATGCTAGCACGGAAAAATCTATTTCTGGACGTGTAATGAATGATATTTTTTTATTATACTTCTTTGAAAACGGAAACTTAATACATTTTATCGGCATATTATAATAAATTTAATTGAAAAAAATAAACAATGCAGACAATATAGTGTTTGGTATGTATGATGCGTTTCCATGGTTACTCTCACATTATTTCAAAGGTGCTTTGTTGTAAATTAGTTATTGTCAGATAAGGTGAATAAAACGTCAAAGATATTACAGAAATGTATCTAAATATTGAAACACTTACGAATTAAAATACAAAATAGGTATATGTTAAATATCACAGAGAGCATATAGAGTTTGTTAAATTTAGTTTACTTTGCTGTATATTTCTATTTTAAAGCCATATATTCGGTATTTTTATTCAGCGCACGGAAAGTTTTTCCATGCGCTGTTTCCGTGCGCTAGCCCGAAAAACCCCATCTTTCATTATTGCTAAAACAGATGAAAATAAGGAATGTTTTCAAAAAAGTATAATAATAAAATAAAAATAATAGTAAGGTAAAATCTGAAAAAAATGAAAAAAATAAATAAATAAAAAACTGATAAAAAAATGAATGTCATTGTAAGTGTAGGTACACGAAATTGGTATACGGATAAAAATATTGAAAAAAAAAAACATTTTTTATAATAAGTTTTTCGGTATTTCGACTAATAAGTGGAATTGTTAAAGTTTCTTTGTTAAACGTTTACATTTGACGGTTTCGGCAAATCACGCGACCACTTTCAAATAGTACTTACTGCAAACAAAAAATATGACGCGGACACCTGCCGTTCTAAGTACAAAGTAGACTTTTTAAGCGCAAAATTTAAAATGTATAGTTGTTATTTGCAATATTTTTCTTATCACACACGTTTCAGTTCTATAACTCCACATAGACCTGTACCTACCTATTTCTAAGACATGGATGTTTGTGTCGAGTTATAAAATTGAAACCTGAACAATATGTGGAAACATTAAATATAACGAATGCAGAATAAAAACCGAAGAAATCCATATCCCGGATGTTTCCAGACCTCTTCCACCGTGCCATAATGGAGAGCGGCGTCAGCTTGGACACTTTCGCTCTGAGCCGCGCCGGTGTCGCGGCTGCTTATCAAACGGCCGCCAATCTATCGATAGACACCAGCAACACGATCGCGATGGTAGAAGCACTGCGAAAAGTGGACGTCGTCGACCTCTATTCGTCCGCATCTGCCGCCTATACCGCGGTAACTATAGCAGCGCGCGCCCCTTCGCGGAGGTTTTCCATAACGTTCCTATTTCAGCAATCCGCGAAGGACATACTGGCCGGTTTGGTCTTTGCCCCTGTCGTCGAGCCCGTCCACGACGGGGCGGTCTTAACCCACAAGAGTTACGCCCGCTTATCGCAAGGTCTCTTCCACAGGGTGCCGTGCCTGATGGGGTACAATTCGAACGAGGCTTCATTGGCCCCGACACCGATAGCACCGGTAGATGTAATAATTGGTAAGACGAATTCAAAAAAAAAAAATGACGGCCACTACTAATTTTTTTTTGTAGCGTTGGTAAAACCGATGTTTTCGGTAAGTTCCCAAGCGCACCTTCTAACCCCAGCGGACATGACGTCGAACCCCGCCGAGAGGGCTCTTGTAGGGAACATCATAAGAGACACCTACGCGGGCGCCTTGTCGCCCTCCTCAGTGCCGGAATCCGTAATCATCCAGGTATTATATATACGATAATATGAGGTCTCTGTTCTATTCCGACAATTGCGATCGTTTCAGTTAGTCGACGACGACATGTTCATCAGGGGTATCAGGGAGGCGGCGCTCCAGCAATCGAAGTACGTGCCGGTGTACTTGTACGAGTTCGGGTATGTGGGAGTTCTGGGATCCCCGCAGAAGAGGACGTACCCGGGTGTCGGGCATTTGGAGGAGCTCGGGTACCTGTTCATCACGACTACGAACAACTTGGCTATCAGCTTGATTCCGGCGTCGGACAAGCTGACCAGGGCCAGGATGGTCAGGATGTGGACGAACATGGCCAAGTTTGGGTGAGGGACGGATTTAAAAAATATATTTTTTGTTGCCCGCCGAACGTAACAATATATCATCCCGGTTTTCAGTAGTGCACAAAATCTTAAGGCACTACTCCTTTCGCCATCAAAAGATGGCGTTGAAATGAGGTTGAAACCCTCGACCAAATTCAAACAAGAAAAAGAAGAGTTCGAAATTAGCCTTACTTTTGTGGTGACAGTGTGACCTCAAATTACTAACTGTGTCATAACTACAGAATATGTAAGAGAGAATTATTTAATTTTTAATAACTACTAGCTAGCAGTGGCTATACGATTCCCCCTATAGAATTTCGTTTTGGATTGTATTTTTTTCATTTTTAAATTGAACTGTGGCATTTATTTTGCAGGAATCCGACACCCGTTGCGGATCCGTTGCTGCAAAACGTGACGTGGCCTTTGGCCGGCACCGACAGATCGAATCTTCGTCTTTTGAACATCACCACAAATTTGGTTCCGTCCGCGAACCCAAGTCAAGAAAAAATGGCATTCTACGACACACTGTACGAACTATATGGCGACAGAGATTATGATACATATTAGCTGGAAAAAACTGGAAATAAATTATAAAAACCGGTATAATTGTTTTTTTCCAAATGATTTCTGTTTGTGTTTGACATCATATATTAGCGGAGAGCGGGAAAAGCTTTTAAGCCTGTTTGCAGAGAACATTTTTTGCTATAAATAAACTGGAGGTCGTTATGAAAATAATGTCAAAATGTAAAAATGCTCCTCTGTGCATAAACTTGTGCTAGGTAGTAATTTTTTTCAATATACCTACCCATTTCATGCAAAGATGTAAATTTACCAAACGACAGTTACAAAAAGCAAAAAATTCGCTACCTGCGGTTACTGATAACTATACCTATATAAATCTATAAATATATGGTTGGAATTGGGAGAAGAAAAGGGACCTAAAAAACCCAAACTACATAGGGTGTCTCAAAAATCTAACTAAATTCCAGTCATATCTACAGAACCGACATTTTTTTAAATGCCTACCCATATAATATATTCTCTTTATAACTTCACAATTTTTTAGCAACACCCTGTTCACAAAATTAGACAAATTTATGCGTATAGAGAAAGTGACCACGCTGGGATGCAGTTGGTAATGAATCAAACCATCCTTTCTCACAATAAAAAGCTACTTTGAATAGTTTATCCATAGACTTTTGACAATAATTGCGAATTGGAATTATTCTACTCTCCGAAGAAGCTTTTAACATGGAAGTTTTTATCATTAAAAAGATTGTTTCGAAAAATAGTTTCTCTTATAGGCAAATTGTTGGCTATGGGATAAAATATTAGTTGAATTTAAATAATATTTACATTGATCGTTCTCACCTAGACCTAGAACTACCACAATAAAATTGTAAGGTTTCCTTCAGATCTACAAATTCTTTAAATAACTATTTTGTACAAAATTCACATATTGGATAGAAGTGGGATTGAAATAACTGTGAGTCTTTGATTCTTTCCACATCGGTAGAACTTGTAGAAACTTCAAGACACGTGTAAAGGAATACATGTTTTTATACGAACGGGTTTTAAGAAATTAAGAAATTGCTTTTTGCAATCACTATCCTAATATTAAAGATATAATAGCAGCTTCATGTTAAATGGCCAAGTAGAATTCGAAACGTCGAAAATTTTTCATATTTATTTATATAATGTATATAATTTGTTAATTGGTTCTACTTAGTATTGTCACGGGATTTTTTTATTGCATGGTATTTTTTGTAGCCTGCTTGAAGTATTTTGCACCATTTTATTCCAATTTTAGCATCGGGTGAAAAACAGTTGTAAAGCATTTATTATTATAATCTCCCTATTCTATTTGATTTTTATATAACCTGTGTTTTTGTGTGTTATTATTATTATTTGTTGATGCCAATTTTGTGATGATTGTGTAATTAATACATATAATGCGTATAGGTATTTTGTTTTACTCATTCTGATTTAAGTTTTAACGTTCCTTTACTACTTTCTTAGTCTTGTGATCTCAAGATGTATTAACTTAATATTATAGGAAATCGATCTCCATTTTTTTAAATAAAAGAGTTGTGAAACATAGACCTATACCACTCATTTCCTTGGCATATGGGTACTCTTAGCTTCTTCAAGAAAAGTGTAATGTAAAGGTTATTTAACCCAATAATATATTTTTATCTATCATTATTTACTTGGTATACCTTAGTAACTTTTGTTTATACGTGGAACAATAAGCAGGTGATAAGGACATATCCAGTCTTAATAAAATGAATTAAGTGTATAAAATTATAACAAGTTGTGTATACTTGCCCGAAATGGCTCGATCGTTGGTTTTTCTCACTTTTTCGTGCTTCATTTTTAAAGTCGTTACAGCCGATTTAACTTTCGTAGATCCACAAAATGTACGTTATTTTTTTTATTTTTTTTTAGTTAACAAAATTCTTTTAGGTAAACGATAGAAGCTTGGTGGTGACCCTTCCAGATGGGCAAATCTGTGGGCGTAGAGACACAACTGTTGACAAAGGGGACGAGTATCTTTCGTTTAGGGGCATACCGTTCGCCCAACCACCATTGGGCGAACTTAGATTCAAGGTAAAATCGTTTGATAAAGTGGCTAACCAAAATCTGTACTTTTGTTTTCAGCCTCCCCGAAAAAACGACAAGTGGACCGGCATTTTAAATTGCACGGAAGACAGGAGCGAGTGCATTCAACAGTTTACTCCGATCGAAGGTTCAGAAGATTGCTTGTATATAAATGTGTACACGCCAGACGTAAGCCAAGCATTTATTTTTTGTGTTTTTTTTCTGCGAAAAATATCGTTTCAGATATCTGGCAATCTATCCGTGATGGTTTTCATCTATGGCGGTTCATTCTTTGCGGGAAATTCCAGTTATCGCGCGTACGGACCAGATTTCTTGTTGGAAAAGAACGTGGTGTACGTTTCTTTCAATTATCGATTGAGTAAGTTGCACAAATAACACAGCTGATTTCTTTTTTAAATTTAATTTAATTTTTTTTGAGTTGTCTTTTTGTGAGGGAGCTTTAGGTTATAAAATTGTCACTGTTTGTCTTTGGCTGTTGCAGTAACAAAAACCAGCTTAAAACTTTACCTATCTATCTAAGGCGTGTATAATATAACTGTTTTTAAGGTATCTTGGGATTTTTGAACACCGGGGATCTGGCAGCACCGGGAAACTGGGGACTTAAGGACCAAGTGCTGGCACTCCAGTGGATTCAGGAGAACATCAGACTGTTTGGCGGAAATCCAAAGAGTGTCACCATCTTCGGGCAGAGCGCCGGCGGCGCCTCGGTCTCCTACATGTTGCAGATCGACCAAACGAAAGGTGAGAGTAAAAGAATATCAGCCGGTTTCACATTTTGACTGATAATTAGTAACAGCCGTAGAAGAACTTAATTTTGTCTATACCAAAAGAATATGAGAGGCATCATTAAAAGCATAAAGTAACAGCACCTGACTGAACCTAGCTCACACTTTTGTACCTACCTAATCTTCTCGCACGCAATCAATAAGTAAATATATCCAATTTGCGTATAGTTATAATATGTAGTTATTACTTTACAATTATTTTGAAGTTTTTTCCTATACTCATCTACTATTGATCTATATGAATAAATCAGATTATTTTATTAAATCATAGAAATTATACGTATAAACTTTGCATCAGGTAGGTAGGTACTAAAAAATTTTTGAGCTACAAAAATGCGTTTGCTTGAAAATAATATTTAGCCAAGAAAATGTATTTAAACTACGAGTATATTTAAGAGTCGCTTTGGAGAAAAAAATTAAAGAAAATAAAAAATGAATGTCGTTGTAAGTACACGAAATTTGTAGATATACTGATAAAAAAATGCAAAGAAAACATTTTTTCTTGAAATCGGCATTAAAATGTCCCAAAATCGTCATTAAAAGCACAGAAATCGTACAATAATGTAGCCCATTATTGTACGATTTTTTCAATAAGTAGGCCTTGGCGAGATGTAAACATCAAACGTCAGACGCGGAGAAATCGCCCGTCAAAAGTGACCAAATATTCAAAACCCGGCCGATAAAGGCTCATTTAACTTTTCGTACACATTGCGAAATTGTTTCCTATAGAAGCGCAATCCTTCGGTATACATATTTTAGTACATTTGAAAATCAATAGATTTGTTGTGTAGGCTGCACAAGAAGCAGCAGTTTGGTTCTTCTGTCAGAAGGTGCCGTACATCATTATACTTGTCCAAGGTAGAGCGATCGGTAAAGTCAAGCAACGCCGCGCGTAGTCGGTTCGTGGACGGGTGGTCCCTTATTATTATTTTCTTGCCTAATAAAACATTTTTTTTTCCGATTTCAAAAAAAATATAATATGTACCTCGGCACTGAAGTTCTTTTTATGACTCATGTGGTTTATTTGCCTCGGCCAGAGGCCTCAGCAACTAAACTCCACATGAGTCATAAAAAGTTGAACTTCAGTGCCTTGGTACATAAATAACTATTATAATAAGTTTTTTCTTTATTAAATGTCAAATTTGACGGTTTCAGCAAATCACGCGACCACTTTCAAAATAGTACTTACTGCAAACAAAAAATTTCCTATATGACGTGGACGCCTGCTGAAATTTAAAATGTATAGTTGATATTTGCAATAATTTTTTTATCACACAAGTTTCAGTTCTATAACTCCACATAGACCCGTACCTACCTATTCCTAAACCGTGGATGTTTGCGTCCAGTTATAAAATTAAAACCTGAACAATATGAAGAACGATAAATATAGCGAATGCAGAATAAAAAACCAAAGAAATTCATGTCCCGGATGTTTCCAGACCTCTTCCACGCCGCCATAATGGATAGCGGTCTCAGCTTGAACCTTTTCTCTTTGAGCCGCAACGGTGCCGAGGCTGCTTATCAAACGGCGGCCAACCTATCGATAGACACCAGCAACACTACCGCGATGGTAGAAGCACTGCGAAAAGTGGACGTCGTCGACCTCTATTCGTCCGCATCTGCCGCCTATGCCGCGGTAACTATAGCAGCGCGCGCCCCTTCGCGGAGGTTTTCTAACGTTTTCATTTCAGCTCTCCGCGGAGGACATACTGGCCGGTAGGGTGTTTGCCCCTGTCGTCGAGCCCGTCCACGACGGAGCCGTTTTAACCACGAAAAGTTACGCTCGCTTATCCCGAGGTCGTTTCCACAGGGTGCCGTGCCTGATGGGGTTCAATTCGGACGAAGCCGCAGCGGCCCCCACACCGCTAGCACCGATAGCAGAAGTAATTGGTAAGACGAATTTAGAAAAAAAAACGATGATCACCGTTACTTTTTTTTTGTAGCATTCACACGACAAAAGTTTGCGGTAAATTCCGAACCTAGGGATCTAACTCCCGCAGATATGACTACGAATGTCTTTAAGAGGGTTCTCGTAGGGAACATAATAAAATACAACTACGCGGGCGTCTTGAAGCCGTCCTCCGTAGTGCCGGAATCAGTAATCCTTCAGGTATTACGATCATATGGAGTCTTTGTTCTATTCCGACAATTCCAATCGTTCCAGTTCATCGACGACGACATGTTCATAAGGCCGATAAGGGAGGCGGCCCTCCAGCAATCGAAGTACGTCCCGGTGTACTTGTACGAGTTCGGGTATGTGGGAATTCTGGGATCCCAGCAGAACAGGACGTTCCCGGGGGTCGGGCATTTGGAGGAGCTCGGGTACCTGTTCATCATTGGTACGGACGACGTGGACCCCAACTTGGTGACGGCGGCGGACAAGCTGACCAGGGCGAGGATGGTCACAATGTGGACCAACATGGCCAAATATGGGTGAGGGACTGATTTAAAAAATATTTTTTTTGTTGTCCGTAAAACATGAAGCCAGGTGTGATTATTATCTAAATAAAAAACACAAAGGCATAGACAGTATCATCCCAGCTTCCAGTAGAATACAAAATATTATTAAGGCACCACTCCTTTCGCTGTCAAAAGATGGCGTTGGAAGGAGGTTGAAACCCTCGACCAAATTCGAACGAGAAGAAGAAGAGTTCGAAATCAACCTTACTTTTGTGGTGACAATGTGACGTCAAGTGATCGCTTTAAAAAAAAAGTGTATATTCCCGTGGGGGCAAAGCTATTAACAAACTGTATCAATTAGAGGATATTTAAGAAAGAACTCTTTAATTTTCTAATATTAACGTGACTCTATAGCTAGCAGTGGCTATACGATTCCCCCTATATAGAATTTCGTTTTCGATTGTATGTTTTTCATTTGTAAATCGAATTGTGGCATTTATTTTGCAGCAATCCGACACCCGTTGCGGATCCGTTGCTGCAAAACGTGAGGTGGCCTTTGGCCGGCACCGACAGATCGAATGTTCGTCTTTTGAACATCACCGCAAATTTGGTACCCTCCGCAAACCCAAGTCAAGAAAAAATGGCGTTCTACGACTTACTATATAAACAATTTGGCAACAGAGATTATGATACATATTAGGTAAAAATTTGTTTTTAATAAATTATACAAATACCGGTATGATTGCTTTTTTTAATGGTGGTTTATGCTTTTGTTCGTCATCATATTCGCGGAGAGCGGGTGAAGCTTTTAGGGCTATTTACATAGCAAATTCGCTGTAAATAAACCGGAGGTCGTTATAAACAATATGTCAAAATATAAAAATGCTCCTCTGTGCATAAACTTTAGCTAGGCATTTTTAAATGGCATTTTTCGAAATAACTTTTTAACAACACCCTCTATGTTATGTTTGCCATTCATTATTTTTCGGCAAACATGTTTAGTACTTATAAACACGTTAAGCCGAAAGACTTTAGAAATAATGTAATTATCGAGAGAACAAAATAATCAAGGGGTGTTGAATGTTGAATGATGAAAAAAAATTCCAAACGGACATTGCACATTGATAGGATGTCCAAATTTTGTCAAATTCAATCCTTTCCAATTTGAAAGCGAATAATTTTTATTTCATTATTCATTATAGGGATTTTTTTCTTACTTTAAATGGTACAGTTGTTCTGTAACATTTGAAAGAGGTAAGCGAAAATGTTATGTTTCGAACGTCGGAGTTAACAGGTGTTTTGGGGCACGTTTTGTCAATTTCAACGCAAACGGTTGATTTTATCGGTATGAAACAATTATCCATCACCCAAAACACTGCAATGCCAAATTTCATTTCAGCAGCTTGATTATTTTGGGAGATATTGCCATAATTCAATTTCAAAAAGAGAACTACAACGCCCTGTATCTCGAAAACGAAGACTTTAGGGACTATGTTTATCTGAGCAATCCACCTTATAATGAGTTTTTGTACAAAAAGTCAAAGTCCTGAACAAAAAAATCGAGTTATCATCCCTTTAGAATATTTCTAGTTGTTTGTTTCTGCTTTTAATTGTCATAGAATTTTTTATTTCACGGTATGGTAATCTGGTTGTAATATTTTTCACCATTTAATTTCTATTTTAGCATCGAGTCCAAATATTTATAAAGCATTTATAATTTTAACCTCCCTATTGTATTTGATTCCTATATACCCCGTGTTACTGATCGCCATTTTTTTAAATAAAAGGGCTGTGAGACTTAGACCTACTATAGTCGCTTCCTTGGTATATATAATGAATTCACGCGGGTACTTTTCCACTATTTACTCGGTACCTATAATAAACCTGTAAACATCGACTTGCACAAAAGTTGAATCTTTGTATGCAAAGACACATACCCGCAAGAAAATATAATTTGCGTGTGTAAACAAGCACTTGATTGATAGCTATAAATAGTGTGTAATAGGCTAAAAAAGTGGTCAGCAGATCTGACAATCAAACCTCTGGAAAGGCCGACGTGGTTTAACCCGCACACGGCCTTTTCGTCGTTTCTTCTTTCTTTTTTTCACTAAAAATTCAGCAGTTATTTTGCAGGCTTCGAGAAGTTAAGTCCACATTGTGCACTGTGCATTGTCAATTTCAAAATGAAACTGGCTTGCCAAACGTTGCTGTTTTTGAACATCTGTGTAAACCTTTTCTGGCATGCAAACAGAACTGGCGCGCCACTAAATCCATGCATGTGTAAACTCGCTAATATCCAATCATAAAATATTATATAATAAGGAGATTTTCGCGATAAAAATAATCATATAAAATGAATGTCTTTCCACGTCCTCAAACAATAGTTGTGCAGTCTACGTCCAAAATGGCTCGATCTTCGGTTCTTCTCGCTTTTTCCTGCTTCATTTTTAACGTCGTTACCGCCGATTTAACTTTCGTAGATCCACAAAATGTACGTTGTTTTTTAATTTAAATTTTTTTACTTGACAAAATTCTTTTAGGTAAACGATAGAAGGTTGGTGGTGACCCTTCCAGATGGGCAAATCTACGGGCGTAGAGACACAACTGTTGACAAAGGGGACGAGTATCTTTCGTTTAGGGGCATACCGTTCGCCCAACCACCATTGGGCGAACTTAGATTCAAGGTAATTAAATCGTTTGATAATGTGGCAAACCGAAATTTGCACTTTTATTTTTAGCCTCCCCGAAAAAACGACAAGTGGACCGGCATTTTAAATTGCACGGAAGACAGGAGCGAGTGCATTCAACAGTTTACTCCGATCGAAGGTTCAGAAGATTGCTTGTATATAAATGTGTACACGCCAGACGTAAGCCAAGCATTTATTTCTTGTGTTTTTTTTTGCGAAAAATATCGTTTCAGATATCTGGTAATCTATCGGTGATGGTTTTTATCTATGGCGGTTCATTTTTTGCGGGAAATTCCAGTTATCACGCGTACGGACCAGATTTCTTGTTGGAAAAGAACGTGGTGTACGTTTCTTTCAATTACCGACTGGGTAAGTTGCTAGAATATACAGGGTGACCATATTTCGAGTCTATGCATGGGGATCTTGGTTATCTTAAGAGATACGAGGTCGGTTAAATTGGGGCAAAGTTGCGGAATTTGATGCCGAGTAACATGGTAAAAGGAAATTTTGGCTGGCCCTTTTCGTTTTGAAAATAATGCGAAAAAAGTTAAAATTGTCCTTTTCGTTTTTATTTGTCTAAACGAAAACGAATGGCGCTGGACATTTCTAAGTTAAAAAATATTGAGGCACTCTTCTACAAGGAATCTAAATATGGCCTCGAATTTTTTTCTCGCCTCCCTGGACAAAGATCTGACGATCAACTTTTATTTTCTTATGTGCGCCATATTGGATTTTTGCATTTTTGAAAGAGGATTTTTTTCTGGTTAAAATGATATGTCACACATTATGCCTTACTTTGTTTTTCTTACCGTAATATCAAATTAATCGTTTTTGCATGGAGTGCCTTGGAAACATAAGCTTAGTTACCCATTGTTGCGAAGTGTGCTTTGGAATATTGTTCAGTAAAAATTCAGTTAATCTTAAATTCATTGATTAAATAAATCGTAAACGCACCACGACAGTAGGATCTGATACCTTGTTATTTGTTCGTCATTTGCCATATAACACATTAGCACTAAAAGAGTCTTACTGGAAACACAAGAACAACAAAAACCTGGACGAGTAGACAATCCTATTTTACAATAAATGTTCAATTTGTCCTCCTTGTTCTTCAAGGCACAATGCATTCCCTAAATTGTTTATGGCTCGTCCAATATCCCTTTGACGTCACTTATAGTTGAGGAATAATAAATTGGAATCATGTCACGCTTTTCTTCATGTGAAAATGACATTTTTTCAGTAAAATAAAGTATCAGTGACATTTAAAATTGTACTAAACTATCAAACGTTATGGGGCTTATGTTTACAAGGCATTCCGTGCAGAAATGTCAAACATTATGGGGCTTATGTTTCCAAGGCACTCTATGCAAAAACGTCAAAAAATTATGGGGCTTACGTTTCCAAGGCACTCCATGCAAAAACAATAAAACTAAGGCGTGTATGTACCTACAGAACTGTTTCTGACGACGAATCGTCGAATGCTTCAATGCAGGTATCTTGGGATTTTTGAACACCGGGGATCTGGCAGCACCTGGAAACTGGGGACTTAAGGACCAAGTGCTGGCACTCCAGTGGATTCAGGAGAACATCAGACTGTTTGGCGGAAATCCAAAGAGTGTCACCATCTTCGGGCAGAGCGCCGGCGGCGCCTCCGTCTCCTACATGTTGCAGATCGACCAAACGAAAGGTGAGAGTAAAAGAATATCAGCCGGTTTCACATTTTGACTGATAATTAGTAACAACCGTAGAAGAACTTAATTTTGTCTATACCAAAAGAATATGAGAGGCATCATTAAAAGCATAAAGTAACAGCAACTGACTGAACCTAGCTCACACTTTTGTACCCACCTAATCTTCTCGCACGTAATCAATAAGTAAATATATCCAATTCGCGTATAGGTATAATATGTAGTTATTACTTTACAATTATTTTGAAGTTTTTTCCTATACTCATCTACTATTGATCTATATGAATAAATCAGATTATTTTATTAAATCATAGAAATTATACGTATAAACTTTGCATCAGGTAGGTAGGTACTACAGAATTTTTGAGCTACAAAAATGCGTTTGCTTGAAAATAATATTTAGCCAAGAAAATGTATTTAAACTACGAGTATGTTTAAGAGTCGCTTTGGAGAAAAAAATTAAAGAAAATAAAAAATGAATGTCGTTGTAAGTACACGAAATTTGTAGATATACTGATAAAAAAATGCGAAGAAAACATTTTTATAATAAGTTTTTTCTTTATTAAATGTCAAATTTGACGGTTTCAGCAAATCACGCGACCACTTTCAAAATAGTACTTACTGCAAACAAAAAATTTCCTATATGCCGTGGACGCCTGCTGAAATTTAAAATGTATAGTTGATATTTGCAATAATTTTTTTATCACACAAGTTTCAGTTCTATAACTCCACATAGACCCGTACCTACCTATTCCTAAACCGTGGATGTTTGCGTCCAGTTATAAAATTAAAAACTGAACAATATGAAGAACGATAAATATAGCGAATGCAGAATAAAAAACCAAAGAAATTCATGTCCCGGATGTTTCCAGACCTCTTCCACGCCGCCATAATGGAAAGCGGTGTCAGCTTGAACACTTTCGCTCTGAGCCGTGCAGGTGTCGAGGCTGCTTATCAAACGGCCGCCAATCTATCGATAGACACCAGCAACACGATCGCGATGGTAGAAGCACTGAGGAAAGTGAACGTCAACGACCTCTACGCCGCCACCGTTCCCATCTATGACGCGGTAACTAGGCAGCACGCGTTGCTTCGCGGCGGTTTTCTAACGTTTTCATTTCAGCTTTCCGCGGACGACGTCTTGGCCGGTTTAATGTTTGCCCCTGTCGTCGAGCCCGTCCACGACGGAGCCGCTTTAACCACGAAAAGTTACGCTCGGTTATCCCGAGGTCGTTTCCACAGGGTGCCGTGCCTGATGGGGTTCAATTCGGACGAAGCCGCAGCGGCCCCCACACCGCTAGCACCGATAGCAGATGTAGTTGGTAAGACGAATTTAGAAGAAAAAAACGATGGCCACCACTACTTACTTCTTTTCGTAGCGTTCACACGACAAATGTTTGAGGTAAATTCCGAAGCGAACAATCTAACTCCCGCAGATATGACGACGAATGTCTTTAAGAGGTTTCTCGTAGGGAACATAATAAAATACAACTACGCGGGCGCCTTGAAGCCGTCCTCCGTAGTGCCGGACCCCGTAATCAATCAGGTATTACGATCACATATATTTAAGGTCTTTGTTCAATTCCGACAATTGCGACGGTTCCAGTTCCTCCAGGACGACCAGTTCGTCAGGCCGACAAGGGAGGCGGCCCTCCAGCAATCTAAGTATGTCCCGGTGTACTTGTACGAGTTCGGGTATGTGGGAATTCTGGGATCCCAGCAGAACAGGACGTTCCCGGGGGTCGGGCATTTGGAGGAGCTCGGGTACCTGTTCATCATTGGTACGGACGACGTGGACCCCAACTTGGTGACGCCGGCGGACAAACTGACCAGGGCCAGGATGGTCACAATGTGGACAAACATGGCCAAGTTTGGGTGAGAGACTGATTTAAAAAATATATACGGGTGAGTCACATCTAAAGTCAGAGCCGAAAACACAAGGTAGAACTCGCTAAAATAAGCACATATGCTTAATAAACGTTAGCCCAAAAAAGCTTGGTTCTCCATATACAGCGTGTTGAAAATTTTCCGAAAATAACATATTTTTTTTATTTCTTTCGATCCCATTTAGGAATTCCAACCAAATTTGGTACACATTATACACTGGACGGTTGCCATTTTGTGGAATAATTTGACCCCGTTCCGATCACCAGCGGCGTAGGTACAAATAGTTACTGTAAATAATTGTAGAAAAAAAGTAGTACGGCCCTGTGCAAAACCAAAAATTTTGCCTTTTTTGGATAGCCCATTTAATTTGGAACAAAAAGTGCCTCTTGGTATTTTTTTTATTTCTGGTACAGTTTCTTCGTAATTTCGGATTTTTTAAACTAGTGTCAAGGTGATTATGCTGGCATTTTAAATAAAATTATTTGTATCTACGCCGCTGCTCATCTGAACAGGGCCAAATTATTGCACAAAATGACAACCCATAATATGTATAAAATAATTCCTAAACGGGCTAGAAAAAAATTAAAAAATATTTGGAAAAGTTTTAACACTCTGTATATGGAGAACCAAGCGTTTTTGAGCTAATGTTTATTAAGCATATGTGCTTATTTTAGCGAATTCTACCTTGTGTTTTCGGCTCTGCCTTTAGATGTGACTCACCCTGTATATTGTTGCCCGCCGAACGTAACAATATCATACCAGTTTTCAGTAGTGCACAAGGCACTACTCCTTTCGCTATCGAAAGATGGCGTTGAAATGAGGTTGAAACCCTCGACCAAATTCCAACGAGAAAAAGAAGAGTTCGAAATCAACCTTACTTTTGTGGTGACACTGTGATGTCAAATTATCGATTTCATAAAAATGTTTATACCCACCCAGGCAAAGCTATTAACAAACTGTATCAACTAGAGGATATTTAGGAAAGAACTCTTTAATTTTCTGATAAATATTAACGTGACTCCAGTTCGCAGCTGCAATACGATGTGTTTTTCTTTTCATTTTAAAATTGAATTGTGGCATTTATTTTGCAGGAATCCAACACCGGTGGCGGATCCGTTGCTGCAAAACGTGAGGTGGCCTTTGGCCGGCACCGACAGATCGAAGGTTCGTCTTTTGAACATCACCGCAAACTTGGTTCCGTCCGCGAACCCAAGCCGAGAAAAAATGGCGTTCTACGACGTTCTATACGACCTATATGGCGACAGAAACTACGACACGTATTAGGTAAAAAAAGTACCTACTCCAAATAAAGTACAACTTCCGCTACGATTGTTTTTTCATTCACATTGTTTCCGTTTGTGCTCGTCATCATAATCGCTGAGAGCGGGAAAAGCTTTTAAGCCTATTTGCATAAAAAAACCGGATAACCTCCCGCGGAGTCGCGCGGGAACATAATAGACAAAAGAACCGAGGCAAGGGCTCCAGATCGATGGCTTCGCCAAATAGGTCATAAGAACGATAACAGTCCCCCTTTGTTCCCCCCCTTCAAAGCGAACGCCCGAAGGAAAAACTGCGTTGTGCCCCGATAAGGTCACTTCACACAGTGGAATAGTTGTAGGGCAAAAAGAATAAGAGTTCTAGCGTCGTTTAAGGGCCGTTTTCTGCTGCTCAGCCGCCGATTGAAATCCAAATATGGACACAATCGATTCACGTCGGATCTACATCGTATTGTGTTGATTCGAATCGACTTTGCGACCCTCCCACTTTTGCAAAGTTTGTACGCATGTGAATCGTATTGGGAGCGGAAGTTTGTTTGCGAGAAATAATGAAAATGACATGAAGTTTGCCGTTAGCATCACTATCGGCCATTCAATTAGTAACCGAGAAGAAGAAGACGAGAACCTACACGAATTATGTTTTGTGACTTTAATAACCTCACACCGACTGATTATAATTATGGAGTCACATTGCTGCAGAACCTTTTATAAAATAAAAACATGCACGAATTCATCCATACTTGCTTGTTACGTCCCTTTAATTGGACAAGTTTGCATGAAAAAAAAAACAGTCTAAAAAGCAAGCAAGAGCATTTTGGCACCTTTTGACTAGGTAGCTGTAGTGTAACTAACCATTTTCTTTCTTGCATACGTTATAAAATACTCTTCCAAAATACAATACATAGAATTCTCGTTTTTTATACAAGAGATTGCTCTTCTTCTCCTTTTCCTCATATCAACACATGGGAATGCCTCTTTAGCAACATTAGCAACACTAAAACGTACCAACGCAACGTCATTTTCGCGAAAGATAAGGAAGTAGAGAAACGCGCGTGCCATGCCAAAAACAAAAAACCGCCGTCTCAAACCTAAGGCCGACTTCACGCCCGTCCACGCCTCCTTGACGTACGAGTACGCCCGCTTGAAGACGCTCCTCTTCTTCTTCCAGACGACCTGCGCCCCCTCCTCTTCCTCCAGCGACTTGTCGTCGTCGGGATCCGACTGGCGCGCGCTGATCACCGATATGGACGGTTGCTGCTGTTGCTGCTGCTGCTGCTGCTGCTGTTGCTGTTGCTGCCTCTGTCGCTGCACCTAGGGGCGCGTCCCTTGCGTTAGTAGTGTTAGTTGGAGGGGGGGGAGGTCGGGTTTTACCATAGGGTACATCATGCGTTCGGCATGTTTCGGCCGAACGCTCTGCTAGAGCGCACGCGCGGTGGCTACGTCATTCGTTCGGCGGCGGGCGGTTGCCCCGGCGACGTAGTCCTGGTTGCCTGCGAACAAGGGGCCAGCGTTAGTGGTGTTAGTGGGCGACGGGGAATGGGGATTATTTATTCTGAGTTTTAAGCGGATTTTCTCGGCAATTTTCCATTCGGGTGGTGAGCGAACGGGCGTTGGTATAACGGCGAAAACGGCTAATTGCTTTATCCCGGACGGCGTTTTTATTTCTTCCGGCGAAATGTTTGAATATTTACTCGGTAAAGTTCGTTAAATTAACACCTAGCGGAATGGAGACTAGAATGAAACTTAACATTTGTAAAAACTACATGGCCACACATTGTGTGATAGGATAAGGTTGAAACCCACGAAAAAATCGAACAAGAAGAAGAAGACTTCAAAATCAACCTTACTTTTGTGACTGTATATAAATGTTTATACATAGCCAGGTAATGCTACTAATAAACTCTATGAACTACAAGGCTTTTTAGTAATGAATTATTTATTTTTATAATAATTATTATTAAAATGATAATAGTACAAACAATAATGAATATTTTGGTAATTTTTCTATTTTCTCAATTTCAGTGTGCTTTTTTGTTGTAACTTCTAAAGTGTTTATCTTAGATCAAATCGACATACACCACTATTATTCTCCAGAAAATTTGCTACAATATGTGTATATTTAGTTGAAATTTATGCAAGAATTCTTTAAAATATTTGACGGCAAACTTGAGGTCGTTATATAAAGTGCACGTCTGTGCAAGGGCTTCCACTAGCCATATTTCTTTTTATTTTTGGTTAAACATTCATAACTTTTTAACTATTCCTTGTAGAACAAAAATTCGCACATCACTGCGTTCACAAGAAAATTTGCTACAGTATGTGTATATTTAATTGAAATATATGCAAGAATTCTCTAAAATATTTGACGGCGAACTCGAGGTCGTTATAAAAAGTGCACATGCACATCTGTACATCGACTTCCCCTTTCAATTTATTGAACTTTCTAAGCGGATTATTTCGGTGTTATCGACCCCGTGGCTAACCAAAATAAACCAGATACTATAAAAACATCCCTCCCCAATCGATCTCTCCATTCTATATTTAGAGACTCGTGTCTGTCCAATATCCCTCTTACGCTTATCTGGGGTCCTTTCTAAGCTGAGGAAAATTAGCACATCACGTTTCCAGTATTTACGACCATTATTTATTTTAGCAATTTTGTCTAGAACGCAAGCGGCGCATTCGGTTTTAAATTCAGATAGATTTGAAATTCTGTACGCAGATAAAAGTTAAATTATTCTGCGTGCTATTCCTGTTTAACCCGCATAAAACACGTCACTTTTCTGGGGACATATTTTAAATTAAATTTTATTCTGAATTTTCTGTCCTATACTCTGTCGCCTTACTTCCGGTTTAATAACATCATCGTGTCTTAAGACCTAAAGTCACTTAGCCGATAAACAATGCCGCAGCCACGTTGATTAGCCTGGCGTCTCATTCCTGCGGGCCCGTGCCTTTGTGTCCTTGGGCCGTGAACCTTCATTAATACCTGGATAAGGTCCGAAACCCCCTTAAGACCCCAAAAGGGGCTTTCTTGCCACCCTTTCTGCGTTGGCACCGCGTAAATTGCGGAACGGGGCTCGCCAGGGATATATGGGGTTGATTTATAGGGTAAAACAAAAAATGTTACTAGCAGAAATATAAGAACCCACGAACACATTTAACGTGACCGATTTTGGACGTGGAAAAATTAATAGGAATTGGTGAGTATTGTTTTTGAATTTTTGTTTTCCAATAATTAACAGTTAAAAAGTTATGAGAATGTTTTATCAAAATTAAAAAAGGAATATGGCTAGTGGAAAACCATGCACAGATGAGCACCTTTTACAAGGACCTCAAGTTTGTTGTCAAATATTTTAGAGAATTCTTGCAAAAATTTCAACTAAATAGAGACACATTTGTAGCAAATTTTCTTGCGAATGTAGTGGGTGGTGAATTTTTGCTCTACAAAGAACAGTTAAAAAGTTATTAATGTATTACCAAAATTAAAAAGAAATATGGCTAGTGGAAGCCTATGCACAGATAAGCACTTTTTATAAGTAAACCGCGAGTTTACCGTCAAATATTTTAGAGAATTCTTGCAAAACTTGCAACTAAATGTACAAGTATTTGTAGTAAATCTTCTTGCCAACACAGTGGTGGGTGAATTTTTGTTCTACCATTAACAATTAAAAAATTATGAGCAAAATTTTAAATAAGACCCAATGTGAAAGATTTAATTTTTAAACGCTAACCAAATTAATAGACACCAACACAAATTACAACGTTGTTAGTTCACGGGCAATTTTTCAAACAGCCATCCAGTTTTCGGCCTCGAGCTATAAATTACATGTTTCAGGGCATATTTCAATTGATGACGGGTTACGATGTTGCTGCAGCGTCGAAATAACTTTTTTATGGCTCCAACATCAATTTTCAAGCGGCTTTTGTCGCATATTTTTAGCAACATTTCAATTTCCATCTCCCCTATCATTTATTCATCCGGAAATATTATTCTGTTAATTATTCTGCGTTGCGTGCCAGTGGGCAATCCCTGACGGGCTTCACTGTAATTTCGAATGTAAAAAAACGTATTTTAACGAATTTTCCCAACCTAACCTCGTAGCCTCTCAACGTATACCACCTCCTTTTTTTATCGGGAAGATTAATGACCACGTTTTTGCCAGCGACCCTCTTTTTCTTTCACCTGTAATAACACTTACCTCGCAGAAAAAAAACGGGTATATTACACCGCGGATGCGTTTGTCCGCTTTTGATCGAATACAACCACAGCCGACTGGTCCTGAATGGATGACAGCCATTTTTCGAGATGGGCCCCCTTTTTCCCGTAAATACTCATCGTTTGGGTTTTTGTGTGGGGATGGGGACGGTAGAAAATTTCTCGTTTATATAAAATTGCGGCGACACATTGTAACTTCTAAAGTGAATGTCGTGGATTAAATTCGTATACACCGCTGCATTCTCAAAAAAAAATTTGCTTTAAATATGTCTATATTTAGTTGAAATTCACTAAAATATTCGGCGGCAAACTTAAGGTCGTTATAAAAGACGCTCATCTGTGCATGGAATTCCACTAGCTATTTTTATTTTCTTAATTTTGGTAAAACATTAATAATTTCTTAACTGTTCCTTGTAGAACAAAAATTCAGACACCACTGCATTCGCAAGAAAATTTGCGATAGATACGTCTATATTTAGTTGAAATTTTTGCAGGAATTCTCTAAAATACATGACGGCAAACTTGAGGTCGTTCTAAAAAAGCTCCTCTGTGCATAAGTTCCCGCTGGTCATTTTTTTCTATTTTTTTAAAGATTAACACTCAATCTAAAGGATTAACATCCAATCTCGAGGATTAACACCCAATTAAGACTATGGTATACACCCCAATATTGGCCTCCCACGTTTTCAATCTCGAATCACTTTGAACTCTCCTCCGTAACCCATCGAACTTGGTACTCGCATTAATTAGTCGGTGAACATAGGCCGAACTCTGGCCTCGAGGCACACCTGTTGCGACGAGTCCCGGAGGCTCCGGGGGTATGGTAAGCCATCCCGGAACGTCAATTCGCCACCCCGGGCACGTCGGCCCATATTGAAAGTTTCCTAGGGAAGAAATATCACTTTTCGTTTCCTGGGCATATTTGAATGTTAATTAAAGGGGTTGGTTTATCTCTTACCCCCTCGCAATTTAAACGGCAGGGAATTAAATTCCGGGTTTTGCAAAATAATTTCAGACTTGCGTTTGTTTCAATTTTAAATCAGAGGTGAGCCTGGAAACTCTTATGAGATTTGAGAAACGACCTTTCGTGCCAACTTTTTCTCTAATCTAGAGAGAAGCGCTTCATTTAGGGAGCCGCTTTGAGGGATGTTACCGAAAGGGTAAAGCGTTCTAAAAATACCCCCACGTCCACCCCAATTTAGGGGTGGGGGAGCGCCAGCCCTTATTACGGATAGGGAGCTGCAGGAGGTACGTGGATGTCAACGCCAGTTTGCCGAACAATTTTTCGCGCAGCCTGGATAACAAAAAAAGGGGGTGGAAAAATCCCTTTGAGAGATTTAGCCGAGAGGGCACAGCGCGCGATGTTGCCTAACGGCGATTTCTTTTAAATGTGAGTCGTATATACACATTTTTTTCACAGGCGAAAACAACAGCAGGAATACTTTTACGAATACTTCTTTTTAATTACTTAATTTGAATATTTTCTGCAGATACACGTCTAATTCACTGGAACTGTAGCCCATAAAATCTTAGCTTATAATGTCTAATATATTGCAAAAAATGATATAACATTAAGAAAAAAACTTATATACTTGTCTATGTTAAAGAGACTAAATGTAAATATATTTAATGTCATTAAGCAAAATTAAAAATGACCAATTAACAAAAACTGGTGTATTATGACTTTCCTGTGTACACCATATCTTACTATAATGTTGCTATTTTTGCTACTAAGGTAATTTAATTTAATTAGTTTACTTTTGTTTAGCTGATTGTTCCACCAGTATATTAGCATTGCCGATTAATCTGGAACTAAGCTCTCTTTGCATTTTCGGCAATTTATTTGTGGCGTAAACAGATACATTTAATTTTTAATAGCGTTTTTCGCCACCAAACTGATTAGAAGACGACTTTTTCAAGTCGCCTGGAATATCCATAAAATTTTAACAGTAAATGAACGAAATTTTGAACCTTTAACTCGAAAAATAACTTCAACAAATTTGTTCCCTGAGCTTTCGGAGAATAAATCTTCCTCCTCTTTCATATATCATGTCACGTCAAAGTGAAATGACAGATTAATAAATGTCGAGTTAAAATGTCATGACAACAGAAACAATAGCCTAGCCACCTGTCTGATTTTGTACCCTGTGTTTTATTTCTATACGAACTTCTTTTTGAATAAGTGGCAATAATATTTTACTGAATTCCACTGAAGATTCAGCAATACAGTTGTCCCTATTTCCTAGAGTAAATGCTGATTCTTTAATTTTTCGACTACTTCCTACTTCTTCTTTGAGAATTGGTTTGGTATCCCACAAAATCCTATGATTGTTCCTAAAATAGTGTTCACATATTTTTGACTAACATTAAATTGCCTACAAGTTTCCGCAACATAGAACTTTCCACATTCACAAAGAATTTCATAAATGCAATTTTTTGAAATCTGTACCTCATTAAATGGTTTCGTTTTAACTAGCATCGATCTTAATTTTTTGGTTTTAAATACTGTTCTGACGTTAGCTTATCGGATAGTCCAGGAATATAAGGAATAATTAAATCTACTGGTCGGTCCACCAGATTTATTTCTGATTCTATTAGCATTGCTATTTTGTTGGAAATCCTGAAAAACTTGCTCAGTAAATTCAATAGGATAACTATTTTTCTCAAAAACGTGTTTCTTATGTTTAATTTAATTTCCTCCTCAATTTTTTTGTTACTAGAACAAATCGTTTGAGCTCTGTTTGCTTTTGAGTTCTCTATTTTGTCTCTTAATTTTTGTAGTTTTCATCTTAAGTACTGTACCTAACCACTACGTTTGTATAATTATGGTATCGAATCATAAAGTATAAAGGTTGGGTTACCGAAGCTATATAGCCGATACACCACAAACCGCTTATCAATTAGGTGCCCTAAACTTGGTACTACCTTCAATATTTTAAGTATACGTGTGCCCCAATTTGCTTAAACAAGAATCAAACATGTTTTCAATTCCGTGACGGCGAGCACAAATTTTGATACCTAAATAATAAATTCACCGAGACCACAGATGCAAATATTGAAAGTAAGAAAACTTCCCTCGATCGTAATAGATACCTACTCCAAAAGGAACGATGAGGGAAAACACAGTTACAAGGCCATCTGTCCTGTCTCGCCTCCAATCCGCCAAGCAAACATGCGATCTTCGCCACAGAAATCGTTCCCTCATTAATATCGGTTTGGGCCGTTATTAAAACAAATCTCCGGAGGCATTAAGAAGGCGAAGTAGGCCGATCGCTATCGCGGCACAATCGATCAATGTGCTATATTCGACGCGATCCATCAGCCCTCGAAAACAAATCATAAACGCATTTTCCGCGGGAGAAACTTTTGTAATGCGCCGACTTGGGGCTCCAAACGAAAAAGTAAATCAGTGTACGCGAGTTTCCGTTGGACTTTTTAAACTTCGAATCGAGTTATGCCCAGATTCAAGAATTCGTTTGTTCGGGGATGGGACTTGTGCGACATGTTAACAGTATAACTTCCCATTAAAAGAATCCTTATGAATAAAAGAAAAACACCGAAGTAAAAGTATAAAAAAGGTCCAATCTAAAGAACTTATTAAAGGCTTGACACTTCAACATGGTTTATTAAAGCTCCATATTCATATTGTTGGACGGAAATGTGATTAAGCTAGGGCCAAACTGTTGCAGCTGGCAGCGGGCTACATAGGGGCCAGAAATGCCAGATTTATGTTCCCGGGTCCGTTTAAATTACGAAATGAAACTGGGGCGCTTTTCCGCTTTGGCCTTCTTATTTACTTGGTAAACGGGCTAGTAAAAACCTATTTGTTGTGCAAGAAAATAACTATACGACGTAGATACTACACTTTTTCAAAGAGAAAGACATAAATGACATGAATGAAAATGGCAAAAATTTTGGCGTAATAGTTCTTTATGTACCAATGCACTGAAGTTCAACTTTCTATGACTCATTTGGAATTTAGTTGACAAGGCAAATAAACCTCATGAGTCATAAAAAAACTTCAGTGCCGAGGTACATATTATATTATTTGTAATCGGAAAAAAAAAGTTTTATTAGGCAAAAAAAATAATCGTAAGGGATCACCCGTCCATGACCAGACTGCGCGAGGCGTTGCTTGACTTTGACGATCGCTCTGCCCAGGTCAAGTATGACGAGGCACGGCGCTTCCAACAGAAACTCCAAACTGCTGCCTGTTGTCCAGCCTCCATGAAAAATAGATTGATGCTCAAACGTACTAAAATATTTATACTGAAAGATTGCGCTGCTATAGGTAACAATTTCGCAATATGTATAGGAAAAGTTAAACGGGCCTTTGAACATTTGCCCACTTTTAACGGTCGATGGCTCCGCGTCTGACGTTTGATGTTTACATATCGGCAAGGACTATATCTATTGAAAAAATCTTACAATAATGGGCTACTTCAGTGCCGATTTCTGAGCTTTTAATGACGATTTTTAGACACTTCACTGCCGATTTTAAGAAAAAAGATTTATTTTGAAAGTTCCAGACATCTTCTAATACTTTCTCAGTGGATATTAAGGTCCAAACTAGCCCTTGTAAATATTATCTGAATATCTGATATTAAATTAATAATTGATAAAAACACTGCAATTTTGTTTTAGACTTTAATTTGTCATGTTTGATAAAAAAAATAAATAAATTTGAAAAACTAGAGGTGCCTACATTTTTAATTTTTTGGTAAAAATTAGGTACCTACCTATAGGGTCATGCCCATTTTGAGGGATGCTCACTAATGTTATTTATTAAAATTTTGCTCCTATATAAACTGACATAGTAAGCCTTGGAATTTAATTTTATTTTTAAACTATTTACAGGGTGATCCTAAAACAAATGGATAGCGATTGTAAGCGATTTGTGGTGTGTCAGCTGATGCTACACAACCTAACCTCTATACCTTGTGATTTGGTGTCATCATAAAGGTAAGGTTGATGTTTTATTCTTCTTCTTCTCGTTCGAATTTTGTCCTGGGTTTCAACCTCTTCTCACCACATTACTTGTAGGTACCCAACGCATTATTTTGAGAGCACGACGGGTAAATAGTACCTTAAAATGTTGGATTCTGCGTGTACACCCGCAGGAAGGCATCATCATTAGCAGGTCCGATCGATTTTGGCCATTTATAGCGGGCCGAGTGCATTTGCAATTGGGCTAATCAAAGATGGCCCATAATACACGGGACTTCCATTATTGCCCCGTTCCAGGGCATAGATAATGGAGTGGCGAACGGGAAAAAATTCACCAAACGATCGATATCGACGGGAGGTAATGGTACAATCGCCATACCTAATACTTGTTACCTTTGAGAATCCCAGGAAATCTAAAATATGTGAGACGGGAAATCGCTCTGGGTAGTAGACAAGTTTTGACACGATATTTTAATATCTGACACGCTGATAGGTGTCAGTATGTGGTATTTAGATACTTTTTCGAGTTATTATGCTTAGCTGTGCGGCTTGTGGCACTTCCCTTATTAAGTTTTAAGGCCATGCACCAAAGTGGCATATGCGTTTGTGTAGGTACATACCTACTCCTTAGTAGATAAAATAACGAGTTTTGCAGCCAGAAATAAATAATATTTGCTGTAATTCTTCAGTTTTAGAACAGTTTCACGGCTATGAATAGCTTCAATTTCTTGGAAAAATGCCATAAGACAGTAGATATAATATTCCAAAACCAGAGTTAAAAAAGAAGGTAAATGAATGTTTGGTAATGTAATCCAAATGAAAGACGTAGTGTATGAATTTTCTTGAAATTCTTGATGGATTGTTTAAAAACTCAATTTCTTCAATAAATAGCTAGTTTACGGCTGTGTAGTTTTACTAAGTAAAACTACACAGCCGTAAACTAGCTATTTATCATACCTACTTCTTTATAACTAGAAATTTAAAATTAGAATTGATGTATTATCAAGGATTCCCAAACTTAAAGGCATAACCGTGTCTTATAATTTTTTGCCTGTATTGTAGGTATCTACTGATTTCACGAAAAATGAAGATTCCTGCCTCGATTAGTTTGTCGAAACAGCTAAGGTGCGTGTCTGGGGTTCTCCATTCAAAGCTTGTTACAATGTAATTATTAGGAAGCGTTTAAATATTAAGAAAGGCGCCGTACTATCGTCCAGAGAAGACGGGAAAAGGCGGAAAGAGAGGAAAATAAATGACAGGCGGAAAAACTGGGTGCGTGCGAAAATTTAAAAGATGGGGACGCGACTCTGTAATTTTTGCACAGTCTCCGGTTTTATCCTGTTCGGAGTTGTTTTGGGCTCGGGAAGATTCGGACGACCCTTAATAATTTATTTTCGGAGGGTGGATCGCGGGGGTGCTCCCAGCCAACTCAGATTAAGACGGAAATCACGGAGATACGCCGTTTTATTTTTTATTTTTCGACCTTGCCGGGCATGAAAAATGAAATGAAAAATTTGTTATTTTGATGACTAAAATAAATTTCTATGTATATTATAAAATACGTACGTGAGACGGGAATAATTTCCATTTTGCACAAAATGACAATCAAGACATTTTATTATTTCAAATTTCCCGCCTCATTTAGGATAAAAAATGGCCGCCAAATTATTTTCCGGGTCGTAGCCCACTCTGTTTCCTCGCAAATCCCTTTCAGGCCTACAGATCGATAACGCCTTACCCAATAAAAACTTTCGTATTTAGTAAACACTTCCCCGGAAGTTTTGGGAGTTTCGTAAACGTACCCCAAATTCCTCGGCAACGCCTCTCGTCTCGGCCTCATTATTTTCGAAATACTTGGGCACGGGAACTTTCCCTGCCTACAAGTTTGGAACTCGGGTACTCTCCTATAATTCTGATTAATCATCATACGTATATACAGAACGTGTCCGGACATCATTGTTGCTATCACTTATCCAGACCTGGGCCAACGCTATATAGACATTAAAGGTTTGTTCAAATAGCGCTTGCAGAATCTTTTATGAAATAAAAACATCCAAAAACCTATAACTAGGCTATAACCATAGAATACCTCCCCCTATACTAATCTATGGTCGAATGATTACAGCATTTTTTTTGTTATTATTAGTCTAATTATATTTTGTGTATAGGGTTATTACTCATACGCATTTCATTAATAAGGCAATCCTTTACATAATACAGTCTGAGTGTACGCCGTAAAACTTATACAGCGCAATAATCAGCAGTTATAAAATAGGCTGTATAAATTCTAGGTTTACTGCCAGATGGCAAAATTGGTTCTATTTTATGGTTCAAACGGCTTTATCCCCTAAAAATCCGGCGTGTACTACTGCAAAACGAACGGCAAAGGTCATAACCCCGGAGTATGGGGTGCAACTTTGTACTCCGTTCCCGATTTTTACTATCTGCCGATACCGCAGATTCCACAATAAAAAGGAAATACTGCCGGATTTGAGGCACACTCTACGTTTTGACCTATATCGCGGAGGTCACAGAATTGTATGTGGATAAAAAACCATTAAGAGTGAAGGTAAATTACTTTATTACAAATAAGAGTAATGTCGGTAGGAATATAGGTACTTAAATACAAAAACCCTAATGCAAGAATTAGGATGTAGGTATATGAAAAATGTATCCAAGTAAATAATTTTTTTTGTTACACTTCTTTGAAAACACCTTATTTTCATCCATCTGTTTTAGCAATAATGAAAGATGGGGTTTTTCGGGCTAGCGCACGGAAACAGCGCATGTAAAAACTTTCCGTGCGCTGAATAAAAATACCGAATTATATGGCTTTAAAATAGAAGCAAAGTAAACTAAATTTAAGAAACTAAATTTAAGAAACTCTGTATGCTCTCTGATATTTAACATGTACCTATTTTGTATTTTAATTCGTAAGTGTTTCAATATTTAGATATATTTCCGTAATATTTTTGACGTTTTATTCACCTTATCTGACAATAACTAATTTACAACAAAGCACCTTTGAAATAATTTGAGAGTAACCATGGAAACCCATCATACATACCAAACACTATATGGTCTGCATTGTTTATTTTTTGTCAATTAAATTTATTATATGCCGATAAAATGTTTTAGTTTCCGTTTTCAAAGTGTAATAAAAAATATCGTTCATTACGCACGTCCAGAAATAGATTTTTCCGTGCTTGCATGACTTCCCGTGTTCGGCTGCGCCTCACACGGGAATTTGTCACGCGCGCACGAAAAAATCTTTATTTCCAGACTCGTAATGAAATATACTATTTCAGAAAATACCCTTAAAACGTCATTTATCTACCCACCTTATAAATTCTACGTTAAGTGACTTATTTCCCGAATGCTATTTTTAGCCCACCCTTATTTGTTTCGTTGTTTTACTTCCGAACTTGTTGAATTTATGTTATTTGTGTTGGTAAACCTTGCACCGCGTACCCACCAAAACTTTGTCACAATTTGGGGAACTTCAGCCGGAGCTTACAAAATGGGGGAACTGGGGATTTTAATTGGCCTTGGAAAGGGGTGGGACTTGGGTTCGATCGATGGGTTCTTATATCAATGTTAGCAGTAGGTACCTAAATATTGTGAAGTATGTACGTATATCAGCAGATTTGTTTTAAACTGGCGGTGTTGAGATTATAAGATAAATAGTGAGGAAAGCCGAGCTGAAGTGACTTATTGTGTTTATGTTACGGCGTTTCACGAGGTATGTTATTTTGACAGTAAAATAGAAGCATCGCAGTATAGCAAGACAATTTTTGAGCCTAGCCAGATCGAAGCAAATTATTGCGGAAAGTATAAATAAAAGACATAAATACTACTTTATTTTCTTACTATAAAATTTTAATTACTTTATTCGAAAAATGTATATAGTCCCGTATGAAATTTCATATTTTCCGAGAAGGCTTTTATTATTTGTTCGGTAATGAACGATTTCTGTTTTTCGCAATTAAAATGTAAATGGAGACGCTACAGGGGGTCCCTTGGTGGTTAAAAATGGTCTCGTATATGCTTATCCGAACCACGCGTATAATGAGGGGTTGAGTTAAGAATCCTGTGTCCCTAGATAATTCATGAAAATCTGTTTTTATATTGATTTATTTCCTTTCAATAAAGAATCCTAGGAAGGTGTCAAAGATCTATGTGTGGAAATCGTCCCAAGTAGTAACCAAGTTTTGACACAATATTTTGATATCTGACACAGTGATAGGTGTCAGTATGTGGTACTACTAGCTGTGCGGCTTGTGGCACTTCCCTGACCGGCAAAACTAAAATGTTTGAGGATAATAATCCATCGGTAAGTAATTATGTAATTTAAATTAACTTTCGAGGCCACGCACCAAAGTGGCACAGGCGTTTGTGTAGGTACCTACTTCTTCATAATTGGAAATTTAAAATTAGAAGTGATGTATTGTCAAGGATTCATAAACGTGCCTTATAATTTTTTGCCTGTATTGTAGGTACTGTATTTACTTTAGGTCTTTTTCGTTGATTGAGATAACATATTTTCTATTAATAAACAAAAATAAAAAACACATTTATTATAGACTCATTACGGAACAAAAATATACATACATATACATTGAACGCGAGTTCTTTTTGAACGTTATTATACATCATTATTCCTATATATGCAGTAAAAAATAAATAAATGAAATGTATTTAACCGCGGAAAAATAATTTATTCATAGCTTTTTCACAATGTTTATTTGTCTGCGATTATATCTAACTTTCGAATGAAATATTTAACGATCAAACCCTCTCGACAACTGTTCCCCAAAATTGCCGAAAAATTTAAATTTACTATTCCGCAAACTGCTCGAAAAGAAGGCAATATCCTTTTTTTGAAACCCCGCCAAATCGACGCCGTTTTAGATATCCACACCCGCCCCTAACTCTTGTAAGACACGATAAGGAATTGGCAATTTTTAAGTTACGACAACCTAAAAAAAGACTCCCTTAAAATAAGTATATTTCCGTCGATGATGCCTCGGGCCTGCCCTTCTGTATACCTGAATAAGGGATAACGCAATAAAAAGTTATGGATAGGGTTGTAATCCAGAAATATATTATTCGGGCCGATAAAATACATGTCACCTTGGCATGAAATATTTCTATATTAGGAAATGGAATGAAAAATTTATTCGAGTCTTTTCCCACTTTTAAAATCCAAGGGAAATGCAGCTCGTAGCAATATTGGGTATCCGGATAAGTTAAACATTGACATATAATAATTGGTTGAAATAAATGTTACACATTTCGTTAGTAACATGAACAATATACAAAAGGTTAAATTTAACGATATTCTTCATTTTACATATTATATTTAATGGAACGTCAAAAAAATGTGTTACATATCTCGAAATTCAACGTTGTTTGGGTGAACCTAGGCATCTATGTGTTAGATACGTTCGGTATGTGCACTATGTACATATGGGTTTCCGTTTATATCCGGTATGTATTCGTGTATTGATAGGTACGTATTTGGAATTGATATCTGAGGTATTTGACACATTTTTTTGGGAGTTATTATAATGGAAAAAGTCTTTACTAAAATTTACATTTTTATACATTATGAGGGACTCTTTAAAATAAGGGGACCCAGCATTATACTTTCCAAAGTGAGGCCTATTCTTTCCTCATTCTAATAGTATCAGTGATGCCAAGTATGCCATTTTATTGGAGAATCTATGAATATAACAGGTAAATTGATTGTTAGTATAAAAATTAATAATGGTTTCCATGATTTCTAAAAATTAGACTTGACAATGTTGTGTCTAAAATTACAGAATGTGGCAACTGTCAAATGAAACTAATTTATTGTATAGTTGAAATTCTTTAATTGTCACATCTGAGTATCTGGAAGTTAGAAAAATTAAAAATTGTGAATTATGATGGGAAATTTTTTGCCTCCTTTAGAATCTATGGCACTATCTTAGCACATAAAACCTGATGGCAGTTGGACACACTGACATATAACATAACCTTGTACCAGCCCCCTTGTGGTCTCCTTGGAGTATACAGAAAACAAACTTCCCCTCAAGGCTTCACTTTTCCTATGTGATAGACTGTGAAATGCTGGGTCCCCTTATTTTAAAGAGTCCCTGTACATTATAAATATTTAAATTGGGACAATATTAAATTCCGTTACTGTCAGATCGGTTTGAGGTTATATGAAAGTCACAAAACATAATTGGTGTAGGTCCATGACTTCTTCTTCTAAGTCGCTTACGAATCGTGCGTTTAAACTTGTCAAATTTAGAACGTCGGCCTTTGAGAAATGTTACCGACTGTTCGCTGTGGAATTTTCTAGCGGCTTTTTCCACTTTCCCCCCCCCTAGCTCCCCATGCCTTAATTAAGTTCCATAGGACGGTGGCGGAGGAAATATGAGGGCTCTAGAGCACTTGGAGGGGAGGGGGATATCCCCCCTTTTTTCATTCCTCGACGTTTGCTCTCCCTCGAGGCGCAGGTTGTGCACGCGGGGCGAATTTTAACTGGCTTCGGCGGAAGATACAACTCGTAGTTTAAACACATTTTCTTAGGTATACACATTTTTCAAAGCAAACGCATTTTTGCAGCTCAAAAACATGGGTTTACGCTTCATACCCATCCCGTGTTGTTTCCCGCGTTGCGGATGGAAAGACTTGGGGTTGGTAAATGGCAACATTGTTCGGCCCGAAAACCCAAATCAATCTTCGTTTTCATCCGGTAATGTAAACACAGCTTTTGTGGATTGCGGGGGGTTGGAACGATGGTCCGAAGAGAGCCATAACCTTTCGCGGGTTTTGAATAAAAGATAAGGTGCTTTGTTAAAAAAAACTATCCGGTTATCACGTTCCTCTATTGTTCTACAGCGCATGATATCATTCCCCCATGTGCAGGTTGTTTTTACGATAGTAAATCGAGTGGAAATGGGATTACAACACAACATGCTGCCACGGAGCATATTATAGTTTTGTTCGTTTCACGTATGTACAACGCAAATATGGGTTCGCAAATTGCGACTGTATACAAATCGTCGACGTCAGAGATGTTTTTAAACGAACAGATCGCTCAATCGCGTTTTAAACCCCATACTAATGATTTTTTTGAAAATATAATTAGGGCGAAAAAGAGTTATTATATATTTTGCGCCAGAAAATGCGCGTTCCAATTAAATTTTCGAAATGAACGACCGCGGGAAGTGGCCGTTTCGCTGGTATAGTTTTTCGGCGGTGTAAAAATTTTGCGGCATCGTTAAAAAGTTATTTTCCCGGTTTATTCGTTAAATAAGGTTTAAATTCTACGATGAACTCAAGCCTCCACAGTCCCCCTCACGTCCTTCTAATTAAATTCCAGGGAGGGAGCGAGGGGAATAATCGGGAAATTTGAGGGCCTTCGAGCATCTGCTTCTTATTGGCAAATTTTCAGAGCAAAAACACGTAGAGAACGGTAAAATTTTGCATTTCTTGGATTTAAAAGTGTGATTTTTAAATGACAGCGTTTAAAATATAATCATAAAATTTAAAAATTGTATAAACAAAAACTATAATTGTTATTAAAATAAAATAAAAAAGGAAATAAATAGAACAGAATTTACCAGAGCTTATTAAAACGACTCTAATTTGAACATTTAAAGTTTGAAATAAAATTGTATATCTTGCAACCTATTTATATTTATATTTGTATATCTTAGAAAATAGTAAAATGATATGTAGAATTGGAAGTTTTATCAAAAATATAAAAGTGCTAAAGGCAGCATATATTATACAGGAATTAATAATGAATTGTTTTTATTTTAAGATTTTTAGCATATCTAAATAACTCAAAAAAGCTTTTTGTTAATAATTAAACTTAAATAAATAATACTTAGGTTGTTAATATCAGTTCTAAAATTTATAGAATTTTCATCAATATTAATAAAAATTGATTCTTTAAAAACTCTCTTTTGATAGATGTTTCCAAAACAAAGAATTCAAAAAAATTCTTGACAAATTTTGAAAAATAATGGGCAGAAATGGAATATGGAAAATCTACGAATAGTATTGTTAATAGTTGAATTATTAAGAATATTTTCCTCCAAAGATGATGTTCGAGTTGGTAATGGATTAAATTACATGAGCTGTAATTTTTTTTTATTAATAATATGGAAAGACATTTTCAAGTAAAACATTTTTTGAAATAGTAAAATTATCATTCCAAAAGTAACTATGTGATAAATTAATAATTGGGTGTTTTAACGATTTAACAACAGTTATTTGCTGTGATCTGGTAGATAGAAATATAGTGAAACCTTTTTCTTGAAATCGGCAGTGAAGTGTCTCAAAATCGTCAGAAATCGGCACAGAAGTAGCCTATTATTGTATGATTTTTTTTAATAAGTAGGCCTTGGCGAGATGTAAACATCAAACGTCAGAAGTGGACCCATCGCTCGTCAAAAGTGACCAAATATTCAAAACCCGGCCTATAAAGGCCCATACTTTTCGTACGCATTGCGAAATTGTCACCTATTATAGTAGCACAATCTTTCAGCATAAATATTTTATTATTTTAGTACGTTTGAGCGTCAATCTATTTTTCATGGAGGCTGCACAACAGGCAGCAGTGCGGAGTTTCTTTTGGGAAGCGCCGTGCCTCGTCACAACTGATCTAGGTAGAGCGATCGTCAAAGTCAAGCGGCTCCGTGCGCAGTCGGTTCATGGACGGGTGATCCCTTAATAAAACATTTTTCTCATCGGCCAGAGGCCTCGGCAACTAAATTCCACCTGAGTCATAAAAAGTTGAACTTAAGTTCCTTGGTACATGAATAACTGTTCTTAGAATTTAGTGAAGGAAAAAAAGAATACTTTTTCAGTGGCGTACCACTTTTCTTTATCAAAAAATATGATGGTGATCCCCCTCTCCCCCTTCGATACATGTTTGTATGGAATTAAAGGTCTACTTTTTTACGTTTTCTATAGATTCTTGCAGTTGGACCACCCTGTATTTGAGAAATTAAATAATTTATTGGTTTGTTAATAGCATTACCTGCATACAGCCATAAATATTCTATAAAATCAATAATAGGGAGGACGAACTGTCACCACAAAAAGAAAGATTTATTTTGAATTCTCCTTCTTCTTCTTCGATTTTTTTTTGGGTTTCAACCTCATTTCATCACGTTTCTCGCGTTCAACGCCATCATTTGATAACAAAAGGAGCAGCACCTTAAAATTTTCGATTCTTCTATCTTATGTTCGACGCTATATTTTGCGGTAATTCTACCGGACCACCCCCCAGGCAACATATGGCGCGCCAAGAGACAAACACGCATATTTAATTCCGCGCGTTCGTTCCCACTTCTTCTTCCGCCCCACCTGTTACCTCCCCCCGCACCCGCCCGCCCCCGACTTACCGCCTCACCTCCAATTTTGTTACTCCGCCGGATATCCTCCTTCTGCGGATATCCTCGCGGAAAGGGGCTACGGCGACTCGCGAGCTCCGACGGGCGGCGGCGGCGACCGTCGCGACGCTCGGCCGGCACTGGGGACGGGCGTCGTAGGATGCCGCGCGGCGGGGCGCCGCCGCCGCCGCATCCGGTTGCCATCGCGACGCCCGTCACGCCTACCACGATGGCAGCGGCGGCGGTGGCGGCTGCTGTGGGAAGGTCGCGCTGTTCCGACTGTGCCTGGTAAGGTCCGAACCGTTGGGGAAGGTTCTCGAATTCGGGGGAAGGTTCACGAAGGATCGCGAAGTATTTTATTTCGATGGGATTAACCGAAGGCGCACCTAACAAATGTAGGTAGGTAGCTATTAATTGTTTGTATACGAGACAATTTTAAACTAAAACTAAATTGCACTGTAACTATACTATGCTAATTGTCGCTTTAATAAAATCGTCAAGAGACACTTTAAATCGCCCAACGTGGCAACGCCGCCACATTCAATCTCTCTGCATTGTTCGTGTTGTTTACCCCACTGCGCCATTTTCTCCGATTTTCTGCGTCTACATGTGTATTTTTCGTGTTTTCAATTATTTTTTGTTGATTCATAACAACTATTTATTCGTATTTAGGATATTAGGATATACTGACTGATTTTTGCATACAATCGGACGCAGGGAGTGTATGGTGTGTGGCCAAATTTATGTTTCTCAGGTCATAACCTATCACAGGTAAACGTTGTATGTACCCACGGGCGTAATGTCTTATACAGGGTGATTCAGTTTTATTCTGGGACACTTCGCCAGGTGATAGAGAACCAAAAAATAACGGCACTTTCTTGCGTAAACTATATATTTTTAAGGCCTTGTAAAAAAGTTACAGGGTGTTAAAGTTGTAAAAAATATGTGGACTTCATTGAATATTTACCAAACTAGTTGAGATATTTAAGTCATATATGGTGCACGTTATAACGGCATGGGTTAGCATAAAACCTGTTAATATCAAATACCTTGAACAACCAGTGGTGGAGAAGTGGGTAATTAGTACAATTATTATTGTTTTTAGAAAAAAAAATCACCTTGTATAGCAATAATGGAAATTATGGAAATTTTAATTGTAAACAAAAACGTTCCTTCAGCATTATTTCATAGCAAATTTGATTTTTTCGTACTATTTTGGGGTATTTCTGAAAAATTAACATAAAAATTCGCTCCATAAATATAAGATTCAAAGTAGAAAAAATGTGTTTCTTACTTTAAATACAGTAACTTTTCCCAATAAACTTGCCCATTCAAGTTTTACATTTCAAGATACATCAGAGCGTGACATTAATTTATCTTCCTTAAATGTAATAGACCCTGTATCTTCAAAAGTATAGCCTTAAATAGGTAAGTTTATTGGAAAAAGTTACTTTATTCAAAGTAGTAAACACATTATTTCTACTTTGAGTCTTACTTATGGGGCAAATTTTTTAGATAATTTTTTAGACATACCCCGAAATAATAAGTAAAAAAAATCAAATTTGCCATAAAACCATGACACATAAAAAATGTCAAGAGGACGTTTTTGTTTACAATTAAAATTTACATAAGAAATTGAATACATTTTATTGCTATATACAAGGTGATTCATTTTTTTCTAAAAACAATTATTACCCACTTCTCCGTCAGTGGTTGTTAAAGGTGTTTGATATTAACGGATTTTATGCTAACCCATGCCGTTATAACGTGTACCAAATACGACTTAAATATCTCAACTATTTATTTGGAAAATATTCAATAAAATCTACATATTTTTCACAACTTCAACACCCTGTAACTTTTTTATAAGGCCTTAAAAAGATATAGTTTGTAGAAGAAAGTGCCGTTATTTTTTGGTTTTCTATCACCTGTTGAAGTGTCGTAGAATAAAACTGAGTCACCTTGTATATTATGTCGTTTGACTTCAAACCTGTGCATTTTGATGCTTTTACATCTTACAGACACTCGTTGCGAGTTCGCTATAACGTATAATCCTTTCCCGATTGTTTCGTCCGATTCGGCTCGCGCAAATTTTAATTGAACCACTCCGAAACCTGGCCCACACTCTATGCTCGTTATCTTTGGCGTCGAAGCACCGAAATCAGTATTCTCTCGGCGATTCCCGTGTTGGGGGCTTCCCCGCTCTCGTCGTCCCTAGGGGTGAGTTCTGGAATTCAGGTGGACTGGGGGGCCCTTTTATTATTTCAAACCACAATGGGGCGCCCGTATCGATTGGCTACGCAAATTCGAAAACTGACGAGGGAGGTGGGGTGCGGATATGTTCGACGGCCATAATATAGTCATCAGTTATTGTTATAATAATAGCGAAAAAGTTTAAAAAATAAAGAAAAGATAAATCAACCACGACATGTTTTAACTGGGAATAATATGTAGGAAGCAGCCTTATTATACTTCGTGGAAAACGAAAAGACGTTCTATTAAAGATGCATCGAGATGTTTGCAAATATCATGGAGCTCAGTCCAGAGAGTGTTGAAACATAAATTTATACCATATAGGCCAGGGAAATTACGGTAAAAAATAACGAAACCTAGAGAAAATTCATAACCGCATTTTTATAATGCCATCGCAAAATATTGGTAATAAATGAACGCCAGAATTGTTTTTTTATACAAAATAAACAAACGCGTGTGGACGTTTTTTTAGAAAAATACATTTTCTTGTTGTAATAAAGACGGCATAAATATTAACTGCGAATTTTAAGCTGCATTTATCAGTAAGTAAGGTATATAAAGTTGAGATTGATAAATTAAACAGATTACGTTTGCGCAAGTATCCGAATGATGTAAAAATGACATTTTGCGTAATATTTTGTGGGCAAAAATATTAACTGCGTTTTTATTATTTATAATTACCTTAAAAATCAAGTATTAACAGTTTGGTCTGAAATTAAACATATTGTTTAGCCGGAAATCGCATGTTAAAGAAATTGGAAGCTGTCTTTGAGAGCAAAATTATTAACTGGCTGATTTTTGTTAAACTTTGTAAGTGGATACTAAGTCTTGTTAAATTTTTTGAAATTAAACAAAAATTGGCAACGGAAGTATTTTTTTCTTTGAAAATAAATATTAATCGATTGACCTACATGCGCCCTAAATAAATGTTTAATTTCGCAAAATGTGATTTAATATAGTAATGTTGTAAAAAGTTAAACTAAAAAAAAAAGTTAATATTATTGCTTTTCCTAAAGAAATGACAAGTGACAGTTGACCTATATGCTCCGTAAATAAATGTTTAATTTCGCTATATATGATTCAATATAGTTATATTGTAAAAAGTTAAACAAACAAAAAACAGTTAATATTTTTGCCTATTCTATACCATGAGAAGTGACAGCTGACGTACATGCGGCTCAGGTAAATGTTTAATTTTGTATAAGTTACATTCTATTTGTAAAAGGGAATGATCATCTGCAATAAAAACGTAGTTAATATTTTTGCTTTTGCCGAAATAGAAAATTATCCGATTTTTATCTCTCTTTGTTACTTTCATATTCTTAAAATGTTTAATTTCTTAATATATGTTAGCAAGGGAAGTTTTTTACCTAAAGAGTCTAAAAAAATCCAATTAACATTTTGCTAATGAAAAATATGTGTTTTTTTAGGTAACTCAAGGTTCCGTTTTTTCAAAATGTTTAATTTTTGGTTTCTACCAACGTATTTACTTATAACTTTGATATGGTAAAACAAAATTGCAGTTAATATTTTTGTCTAGGTCAAATTCTATTTTCCCTGGCCTAATATTGTTATCGCCCAGTTCAAATGAAAATGATAATAATTATAGAAGGCGGGAATATTGCTGTCTAGTGTTGAAGGGGCAAGCGGAAAATGATCAGTTTATAATTTGTAAATTATCACTATAAAGATTACACTATACTACTATAAACTAGCTACTACTAGACATTACTATTCTATTACTACTCCTACGGTTATTACTAATACAGATTCTATATTGGTCATCAGAAAATGCCCGACAGTTTATTTCAATTCAACGACGCCCAGGTCGAACTTCAATAAATGTTTGTTGTGGTATTTTTCGTAATCACATAATTGGTCCACTATTTTTTGAAGGTGGTTTAACTGGATTAAAAAATTTACAGCTCTTACCACACTTTTGTAGTAGAATGAATTGTTTCAAATGGAACTATTTTATGGCCTGCCAGAAGCCCAGACTTGACCTCACTCGGTTTGTTTCTGTGGGGACCAGGTATATGCGGAGACGTCAAATAATACCGACTAAGTTAAAAAAATAACATCAATTTAATAGTTTTTGTGATGGAATTATATTTTTTTGTTTCCTCTTGTTCACATCTAATGGCTACTGAGAAACGAATACGAGAACGAATGTAAAATGTGAGCAAATAATATACCTACTAAGTTTCCTTTGTAAGTCGGGCATGGACGAATAAAAGAAGAAAGATGCATCCCGAGGGACACCCCGTACAGCGATAAATACTTCTAATACTCGCCGACGTGCGAACTTCGATCCTATTAAATTTTAACGTAGGTTCCTTGGTACGTGAGGCTATTTTCAAGTGTAGCTGCATCCGCGCCAGACACACACTTTTCCCGATAAAAGTTCAAGGCGATAGTATTTAGTTTCCTGGAAATCCTGTAGATCTCTGTGTAAACCACGATCGAACCGTACTAGAATGCGAGTGAGTTTGTTTTGGAGAGAAACAAGTAGAAAGATTCTTTGAATGGAGACATTCGAGCGAAACAAATGGGGAATATATGGACTGGCAAAATACGTTTTTTAGAACAATGCGGCAGCGTTTCAGTTCTCTAAATAAATCCAAACTCTGAAATATGTAGGTACCTTGTCCTTGTTGTATGGAATATATTGTCGAAAATTTATTTGTGGCGTAAACAGATCTATTTCATTTTTAATTCGGTTTTCGCCACCTAACTGAGTAAAAGACAACTTTTTCAAGTTGCCTGGAAAATACACAAATTCTTCAACAGTAAAGCTTCCTCCGTTGACTGACGTATTAATACGTCAGTCAACGCTTCCTCCTTTCTCAAAGATCATGTCACGTCAAAGTGAAATGACAGATTAATAAATGTCAAGTTAAAATGTCATGACAATAGAAACAATAGCCTAGCCACCTATCTGATACTGTACCCTGTGTTCTAATTATCTTTACAAACTTCTGTTTGAATAAGGGGCAATAATATTTTACTGAATTCCACTGAGCATTCAGCAACACAGTTGTCAGTGTTTCCTAGAATAAATGTCGATTGTTGATTGAATTGTTCGCTTATTTCTTTTTGATTTGGACCTATTCCACAAAATCCTATGATTGTTATTAAAAGAGTGTTCGGATATTTTTGACTTCGAAATTTTATAAACGAACATTAAATGGCCTACAGGTCTCTCTTACGTAGAACTTTCCACATTCACAAGTAATTTTATAAATGCAATTTTTTTAACTTCGTACCTCATTAAACGGTTTCATTTTAACTAGCATCGATCTTAATGTATTTTTGGTTTTAAATACTGTTCTGACATTAAAACGATTGACTATGCTTATCTGATAGTCCAGGAATATAAAGGAATAATTAAATTTACTGGTCGGTCCACTAGATTTATTTCTCTAATTCTATTAGCATTGTTATTTTGTTGGCAATTCTGAAAACTTACTCAACAAATTCAATAGGATAACTATTCTTCTCAAGAATATGCTTTTATATGTTTAATTTCCTCCTCAAATTTTGTGTTATTAAGAACAAATCATTTTAGCCCCGCCATATAAACTTTTAATTACTAGGTACTTTTTTGACACAAATATGATGATTAGAGTTAAAATGGAAATATCTATATAGTATAATGTGTTGGTTTTCTATAGACACTAGTTTCTATACTATCTGATTTCAGTAGAAACATATAAGAAAGGTAATTGATTATCATTTTCAGGGGAGTTTATAAAATTTTATAATGAATTTAAGTCATCTAAGTACTCCATGTTCCCATATAACAAATATATGTTATCTACATATCTCCACCAAACATTAGATTCGTCTAGTCCACTCATTTTGTTCAAAATCTTCCACGAATAAATTGCTTATGAATGATGATAAAGGAGACCCCATAGCCATTCCAAGTTATTTAGGTACTGTTGAGAATTTATGAATTTTCCAGGCAACTTGAAAAAGTTGTCTTTTAATCAGTTAGGTGGCGAAAAACACAATTAATTATTAAATGGATGTATGGAATATGTCTCACGAGATACAGCATTTGTTCTTTGCTGGCTCAATCTTTAAAACATTTTTTTGGTACTAAAGATAGTACTGTGGCGCTCAGTTTTGTTAATGGCGAGAGGAAACCTTTATAAAAACAAGGTTTTATTTACTACTACTACTACTAAAACGAATAAAATAAGTTTAATGTCTGCTCCATTATTGATTGATTGATTCACGATATAACGACCGCTCTACAGGATCGTTAAGATCCCAAGAGATAAGGCGAAAATCTTCGCCTCTTATTAAAAATTAATAAATTTCTTATAGACGCCAACGCCAGAGGAAGGAAGCCGATCGTTACGGTGCCTGAAATTCCGGAAGCCATTACTTCGGCGTTTTAAATGGAAATGGGCCGTTAAACGTTTATATTTATGGGACGTTTTGCTTTGCTCCAGCACAGAAATATATCGAATCAAAAATGTGTCAAATGGAACCCAACTTTAAATTAACCAAACCACATTTTTTTATTCAAACATATAAACCATGTTTGCCGGGAGGTTTTAAAAGATCCTGCCGCAAATCCATCTCTCGTTTTCCCTTGGCCGTTTTATCTATCTCCTGCCGCCCTCATCTCCTCTCGAGGGTCCCCTCAAAGCCTCCAAAATCACGTTTCCTCGCTCTAGCGTGGTCTTGCCAGCTATTTAGTTAAACTCGAACGTGACGTGTACCTTTAAAACGAACGTTAATTCGAAAACAATATGGAGGCAGATTATTTTTCAGCGGAATTTGCTGTAGCTGAGTCTGACACGCCGTATTTCAAGCTGCCACCTTAATTAGTCTTCCAAGTAGAAGGGGGTATCTAACCCTCGGGTTAATTGTCACCGAAGCCCGGAATGAACACTACACTATTTTCATATTAACTTTTGCTTTATTCAGTAAGGTAATATCACAGAATAAATAGCGCCATACGCGCCGGTTATATCCTGTGGTAAAATGGGTCGGGTGTAAAACAACCTGCGGGCACTGGGGACGTCATTTTCTGCCAGCCGGCCACAGGGTTGCGTTTGTCCTGTATGAAATACGTCTGATCCCGTTTAGAAGTTTGGCATAATTTTTTTTCATGTGACTTGTTTTCCTTAGCTTCACATCGCGTTTCGAACTCTTCGAGTCCATATACTCTGAACCCCAGGTCCATGCACTTGGCTCTCAGCGAGCTCCGTATCTTTATTTCGTCGCAACCTGGCGGTATATTCGTCTTATGCCTGGGCGGTATGGCCATCATGCTTCTTTCGTTCATCTATTAACAAAACACGTAACATATATTTGTATTGTTTATGTAGGCCAGGGAAATTACGGTAAAAAATAACGAAACCTAGACAAAATTCATAACCGCATTTTTATAATGCCATCACAAAATATTGGTGATAAATGAACGCCAGAATTGTTTTTCATACAAAATAAACATAAGCGTGTAGGCGTTTTTTAGGAAAATACATTTTCTTGTTGTAATAAAGACGGCATAAATATTAACTGCGAATTTTAAGCTGCATTTATTAGTAAGTAAGGTATATAAAGTTGAGATTGATAAATTAAATAGATTACGTTTGCGCAACTATCCGAATGATGTAAAAATGACATTTTGCGTAATATTTTGTTGGGCAAAAATATTAACTGCGTTTTTATTATTTATAATTACCTTAAAAATCAAGTATTAACAGTTTGTTCTGAAATTAAACATATTGTTTCGCCGGAAATCGCATTTTAAAGAAATTTGAAGCTGTCTTTAAGCAAAATTATTAACTGGCTGATTTGTTAAACTTTGTAAGTGGATACTAAGTCTTGTTAAATTTTTTGAAATTAAACGAAAATTGGTAACGGAAGTATTTTTTTCTTTAAAAATAAATATTAATCAATCGATCCTATACAAATGACAAGTGACAGTTGACGTAGTGAGGTAGTATATGTATATGCACCGTAAATAAATGTTTAATTGTGGCCTATATGATTCAATACAGTTAGGTATATTGTAAAAAGTTTAAAAAATAGTTAAGTAATATTTTTGCTCTACCCATACAAATGGCAGTTGACCTACATGCGCCCTAAATAAATGTTTAATTTCGCTATATGTAATTTAATATAATTATATTGTAAAAAGTTAAACAAAAAAAACCAGATAATATTTTTGCTTTTCCTAAAGAAATGGCAAGGGACAGTTGACCTATAATATGCGCCGTAAATAAATGATTCAATATAGTTATATTGTAAAAAGTTAAACAAACAAAAAACAGTTAATACTTTTGCCTATTAATTAATTATCTGCAATAAAAACGTAGTTAATATTTTTGCTTTTGCCGAAATAGAAAATTATCCATTTTTATCTCTCTTTGTCGATCTAAGTTACTTCCATATTCTTAAAATGTTTAATTTCTTAATATATGTTAGGAAGGGAAGTTTTTTACCTAAAGAGTCTAAAAAAATCCAGTTAACATTTTTGCTAGAAATTTCTAACGAAAAATAGGTGTTTTTTGGGGTAACTCAATAAGGTTCCGTTGTTTCAAAATGTTTAACTTTTGGTTTCTACCAACGTATTTACTTATAACTTTGATATGGTAAAACAAAATTGCAGTTAATATTTTTGTCTAGGTCAAATTCTATTTTCCCTGGCTTAATGAGGGATTTTATATTTTACCCTCTGATTTTTAGCGTACAATTCCTCGTCTTGCTCACTCCATCCCCGTTCATCGTTTTTATAAAATATACGTTGAAGCTTGTCTTGTTCTAAATTTGACAGTACGATATATTTGCTCATGATAACAATCAGAACCTACGTGCAAAAGTTGTTAGAAATGTTATAAAACAAAACAAGAAATAACTTACCAAAAGTCTCAACACCTCCATGGCTGTTATATAAACTATCACTAAAACTATACATTGTTTGGGAAAATTTGTTCCTTTTATATTAAAATGTACCGCTAATCTTTCGACACATGTTAGGGTAGCTCAGAAGGTATTACCTTTATTAAATGTATGTTATTACCTAAAAGGATGATAGTGCATGCCATAGACACGTGACATTTTTGCGGAATGCATTAAATTTAATTGATGGAAAAAATTTTCCAGTACCTATAATACAGGCAAGAAATTATAAGGCACATGTATCTCTTTAAGTTTAGGAATCCTTGATAATACAGCAATTCTAATTTTAAATTTCCAATTATGAATAAGTAGGTACCTACACAAACACCTATGCCACTTTGGTGAATGACCTCAAAAGTTAATTTAAATTACAAAATTGCTTACCGACGGATTATTATCCTCAAACATTTTAGTTTTGGCGGTCAGGGAAGTGCCACAAGCCGCACAGCTAAGCATAATAACTCGAAAAAGTATCTAAATACCACATACTGACACCAATCACCCTGTCAGATATTAAAATATTGTGCCAAAACTTGGTTACTACTTAAGGCGATTTCCCATCTCACGTATTTTATAATACACATAGAGCTTTGACTGACTTCTTTTTATTTACTCCTTTTATCATACTAACCCGCTTTGAATTATCGGATCGTAGAATAATTGTATCTACTGTAGGTTTTTACTTGCGGAATTTACAGAAAACAAAAAATAAAACTGCACAGCCCCAAGATTTTCCATCGCCCTTATCCTAGAGGCGAGAAATACACACTTTTCCGCTTAACAAGGCCACTCGAGCTCGCGACCTCGTTTCCCAAATTGCCGACGCCGGCGTTTTCTCTCTTTTCATTCTTTCCGAAAGCCCAAAGACGATCCTATAATATGCTAATTTCCCTTCTGACGACAAAAATATCCGCTGAGGTATGTGACTTTTTTCGGGCGTTGAGAAGGGTCGTATAATAATATGCCAACGTATCTAGTTTAATTGTCAACGGCAGAAACACCAAAGCACGGGTTAAAACCCCCTATGAAACAACTAACAGCTGCGAAGTTAGCTGCTAACCTAACCTCTGTTTTCTGTGCACCTACCTTTAGTGTTATGTGGTTGCTAATTGTAGGGTTATTGCGGAACGAAATAAAAGTTTACGAAACTAATCGAGACAATTCTAAACTAGATTTCTATTTGCCATTTCCAATAAAACATGAATATGTATATCTGACGCATAACGAGCCTCGTAGCGTAGAAATCGATCGAAGCTGGCTCTGCGGCCGGCCTGCCGAGATCTCTCGGTTTTATTCCGGCGGTGTGCGAGTATTCCGATTGTCGCCGAGACGGAAACTCCGGGTACCCGGACTTCTGTTCGTGACGGGAGAGAAGACCCCACTTATGCCACTGGCGTAACAGAAAACATTCCGTAGCGGTAAGGCGAAAGTTAAATAAAAATCGCGAAAAAAATACCTTCCCTCTATGGTTTGCAATGAGATCGACTTCAAACCCCAGCGAAAAAATTTCTTACTACGCCACTGGACTATGCATCCCTTAAAACGGGTTTGTACCGAATTTTGTTAAAAAATATAGAATAATAAAAATTCTAGAAACCAATAAGCTTCACGATTGAACTACTTACTTATGTACCAAGGCACTGAAGTTCAACTTTTTATGGCTCATGAGGAATTTAGAGGCCTCTGGCCGAGGCAAATGAACCACATGACTCCAGTGCCGAGGTACATATTATACATTTTTTTAAATCGGAAAAAATATTTTATTAGGCAAAAAATAATCATAAGGGATCACCCGTCCAGGAACCGACTGCGCGCGGCGTTGCTTGACTTGACAAACTGCTGCCCGTAGTGCAGCCTCCATGAAATAAATTAAAAGTAAAAAAATATTTTTAAAAAAAGCTTTTATTTAAATGCGCTAAAAAGAATAAAATAATCTTTTCTTTTAAAACTTTTACTATCAACTTATAACGTCATTCCACAATTTATATGATATAAAAGCTTGTCGCGAGATTTAAGTAGTGGTATTTACTTAGTTTGAAAACTTAAATCTCGCGACAAGCTTTTATATCATATAAATTGTGGAATGACGTTATAAGTTGATAGTAAAAGTTTTAAAAGAAAAGATTATTTTATTCTTTTTAGCGCATTTAAATAAAAGCTTTTTTTAAAAATATTTTTTTACTTTTAATTTATTTTGTAATTTTTAGTTTGGCCAGGTGTCTGAGTCTATTCATCTCAGTTAACGCATCATTGTTGCAAGGTCGTTTGCCGGTTAGTTTAGAACAGTCTAGCTCTTCAATGAGGAGACCTTCTAATGACCATCTTGGGTGTTCCGCCATGTTGGATTTAGAATGACGTCACACATATAATCATGCATTGTCATCCAAATTAAACGTGTGTACAAAATTTCAGCTCGATCGGTTGAAATTTAACTAGTCCGCCATCTTGAGTGTTCCGCCATGTTGGATTTAGAATGACGTCACACATATAATCATGCATTGTCATCCAAATTAAACGTGTGTACAAAATTTCAGCTCGATCGGTTGAAATTTAACTAGTCCGCCATCTTGGGTGATCCGCCATGTTGGATTTAGAATGACGTCACACATATAATCATGCATTGTCATCCAAATTAAACGTGTGTACAAAATTTCAGCTCGATCGGTTGAAGATATCTGCTTCAAAATTGAGTTGCAAGATTCCACCCGAACAAATTACATACATACATACATACATACATACATTGCAAGTTAAATAAAAGCTTTTAAAATAGATTGATATTCAAACCTAAAACTAAAATATTTATACTGAAAGATTGCTATAGGTAACAATTTCGCAATGCGTGTACGAAAAGTTAAATGGGCCTTTATTGGCCGGGTTTTGAATATTTGGTCACTTTTGACGGGCGATGGCTCCGCGTATGACGTTTGATGTTTACCTACATCTTGCCAAGGCCTACTTATCGAAAAAAAAAATCGTACAATAATTGGCTACTTCACTGCCGATTTGTGAGCTTCTAATGACGATTTCGAGACACTTCTCTGTCGATTTCGAGAAAAACAAATTTATCGGAAAAAGGGAGGCTCTGGTTACGCCATTGGAATGGACCATTCATCCCTTCATGTCGACCGAGAATAATGACTTTTGTGTTCGAAATTTACTTACCGCGGCTTCGCCAGCCAAGTCCATCTAAATTGCAAAATCGCCCCTTCCTTCCTAACTAACCGTTCCAAAGTTGATTATATTGGGGGTGAATGATTGGGGTTTAATTTTTTAACCCTGCCGTTTTTCTTCCCGTAATTTACGTTCGCTTTTCGTTTGAAACTAAATTTGCAATTTTACCGATACTGGCGCATTCGCCAACATTCGAAATTGGCGGCACTACGTCGAAACGTCAAATCTAAAACGATATCTCCTCGAAGAAACATGGCAACCCTGCGATATTTCGGACCTAGGACCGCAAAAATTTATTTTTTTGCGAACATCGCTTCTACGAGCCATTGATATACTCATCTAAAATTGCCACCGTTTGTATTCTAGGAGCGTAGGATTTTATGGGCCGCATTACCTACATATAAATGGCAAATTGGGACTAACTGCCCCCCTTTTTTCGAACCCCAAAAATACATCAGAAGTGACACCGTTAATTTCTTCGCGGCTGCTTAGAATGCCGACGTGGACGTTATAATTTGTTTGTGGCCAAATTGAGGATAAGACGCGGGTGCTGTGAAATGAAACGGCGTGAATTTTTCCCGGGAAAATCCAGAGACCCCTGTCGGGAAATAACGTTGTAACTTCTACTTTTCGCACGGCTTGACATAGGATCTTATGAAATTTCGCTGCCACCTTCAATTCCTCGACGTTGCGACGAGCGAACGTTCGTTTCGTTTAATTGAATCTTGTCATCCTAGGATTGAAAAATCGCCCACAGCCAACCGCTTTTACCCATGGGGTTTTACTGGTAGGAAAACGTATTTTTTAATAAAGAAATTCCCAATGCAATAATTCGCAATTTCCGCTTGACTATCTTATTAGAATAACTTAGAATAACGCGGCCAAATTCAGCTCAGAAACGTCTAAATAACCGGCAGGGTAGGTTTTGCGAAAATTTAAAAATAACTTTACACACCACCGGACTTTTCGTGTGTCTCATGTCTAAAAACAGCTATCCGGTTGCTGCTTTAAGTCCAGGGGGCGTAGAACTGACGTCGACGGTTCAATTTCGAAGGTAGGGCATTTGCGCATTAATGTAAGTGGCCGGCATGGTGGAATTAATCCAATTAGGTCTAATAATTCGATTCGCCCAGAGCGCTTCTCAGTTTGGGAGAATTTCCTCCGGCTAAATAGCAGTTAGGAGGTGACTATGGTTGGAAAATCGATGCTAATGCAGCCAGAATTTTTATTAAAGCGGTCCAATAGGTGTAGAAAAGAAGAGAAAATAACTAGTATTGTAAACGGATTTTTCTAGTTCCAGTCGAGGTTCTGAAAGTGAGGGCAGGTTTTTCTAGTGCCGGTCGAGATTCTTAAAGTGAGGGCAGGTTTTTATAGTGCCGGTCGAGGACAGATTCGAGATTCTTAAAGAAGTGAGGACGGATTTTTCTAATTTCAGTCGAGATTCTTAAAGGAGCGAGGACAGATTCAAGATTCTTAAAGTGAGGACGGATTTTTCTAATTTCAGTCAAGATTCCTACAGTTAATCCTAGTTTCTTTTTTCTATCTTGTTGCTACTTTTCACGTTAACAAATGATACTTACACATAGTTAATAATAACATATATTTATTTATTTTACATTTTCAAAACATATATTTCTCTATATTTGGGAGCATGAGTTTTTAAATACTTAAAGCTTGTTTCAAGTTTTTCTGTTGAACAAATGAAGAAGAGCAATGGCCAATGGTGACTGAAATCTACAAATGATTCAATAATGAATATTCAGACATTTCAAATAATACACTGGTTCTTACTTATTGGAACCGCTTAGAACCTCAAATTATGCAAAGAAAAAATCATTTATTGATAAAAATTAAATTATTAGTAGGTAGTTGTATTAATGTAATGTTAAAACAGGTGTAGTTTCTGTGACAATTGAGAATGTTAAAATTAAAATTATTGTACATCATGGTACTGAAATGCTGTAGATGGTGTTGGTATTGAAATCTTAGTGTACAGGTAGTAACTTGATTGGAAATTGGAACACAGTTGGAATTATCAAACGAAAATCATAATTTGATCACCGGCATTCTCTATCAATCATGCAACATTTAATGCTAAAACTTTACATGCATTATTGTTTAGACTGCTCCTCTGTAGCGTTTCCCAAGCATTCATAGCAAATTTTTCCGAAATTTCCTGAAAGACATTAAGAACCGAGTGAAAATTGAAAACCCAAACTGTCAACGACAATTGTCAAACGGCTTGGCTTTTTTGTCTGTGGTCGGGCTAGTCCATTTTGCTACCTGCCTCCCCTCCGACGGCCGACGATGGACTCGCCCACTTTTCTGTTCGATTATCCGTGTTTATCGGCTTTTTTTGGGAGAATTATGTCGTCCCCTCGCCCAGTCTTCATTGCCCCACTGAAATTAAAGAACGATGAAAAGAATGAGAGTAGTTTTGTACCTGGGAGCGAATTTTCCAGCTGGAAATCACGTTCTAAACGCTGCAGCGTCGGAGCCGTGACGTAGAAGCGCAGTCGACCACGCGATCGCATTCCCTTTCGAGTTTCACACGCCAACAAGTGGGAATTTTGAATTACAAAGTGGGGCCTACAAAAATATACTGTGAAAAGAAATTAATTAAAGGGAGAACGAGAATATTACCGTGTTTTTGTTTGTTGAATGTCCACTGTAGTAGGTACGACACCGAGTTTGACCTGAAATAAGCAAAAATAAAGCGAAAATAACGTAGATAACTGCCAAAATAAGCTAAGGCGCTGTTAAAAAAGCTAAGGGACGAAATAAGGCTAGCAAAATATTAGCTGTAAAGTCCTCGACATGTAATGTATGCTGTATTATGGATGATGCATGGTAATTCTGTTTATTTTAGCGGTAACAGAAGCTTGAAGCGCAAAATCAACATTAGCTTACTTGTTTGGTTGAGGAAACGCATCAACACCATTTTTTTATTGTTTTCTTTTTCACTTACTACATAAAAACCTTCAACATTTAAAAATTAACCAGCCGGTTTATCACTAAAATAAAGGACCTTGTATAGGCAATATACCTACGTGAAGAAAACAAAAAATAATTTAAAAAAATTGACAAAAATGAATGTTGTTATAGCTTCATGAAAATGTTAAATTTTTTAATGTCAATCTAATATTTTAAAATGAAGCAAAACTTTCTATCGAGAATGACTTCCCGATAAAAATGAAAAATAAAAAACCTTCTCTATTTGTTACTAATTAGTTGCGACATATTATAGCATGTATACTTATCCTTTTACTGCACTTTTTATTCGAAAATTAATTTAGCCTATACATAAATTATCGCTGTGAACAGGGGAATTATCAAAAGCCGACAATTATTTATTTAAATTTAATTAAACATCCAACAATTGAGTTTAGGGGTATTAACGCGTTATCAGTTATAAAATAAATTCACTGCAATAGGTAAATATAACGTGTTTTCCTGCAAATTAAATGAAAGTGGACAAAAACCAAAAGCAGACTTAAAAAAGTCGATAGCCGTGCTAGTACCAAGTAAAACGTTCAATCCCCATTCTGTATATCGTATTCATCAACTTTTCCAAATTGAAAAAACGCGGCTCTCCAAACCACACCGATTTGAGTAGCTTTACGTGTCTATCACTTTTCAATTTGATTATTTTTAAGCTTTCAACTGCATCTGGTTTATTCCACGAGCAAAAAAGATAAAATAATGCCCTGATCACATTTGTGAACTTTCAGATAACTTTTGCAACACTAAATAGAGGAGAACATCTCCCCCTCGACAAACTTTTCCGATTTCCTGTGTGACCACGGCGCAAGGAAAACTCCATCATAACCCAAGAAATTTCAGAGGAAGATTGCCGGGGGGGTTGACCGACTTCTATATCGATTTTGCGAACATACACAGATTGAATTAGTGTCAGACGTTCGGTGCCCTTATATTCAGAAATTTATTAGATTCTGGCCGGGGTATATTTAGCTTCTTGACGCCGTGCCCTGGACGGCGGCTTTTCTTTTCTCTCCCCGCGTTACATAATTCATTTTGAGGGGTTAAACACCGAGCAACAACGGTGATTTATTGCGAGAGAGGTCCGGGCTTATAAATTTTTAGATAAGAGGGGATGCAGGATAACCGCGCGTTGCTTTGTAATTTTGTAATGTAGGTAGCGATCTCCCGGTGACATTCTGTAACTTTATAGGTAGGTAACACGGATTCCCAGTTTGAGAATATTATGCTAGTAAAGCGAAATACTGGTAAGGTTGAGGGTATATGGTTGTGGTCGGATATGACATCATAAAGACATATTATATGACGCGGGGTTTAATCAAGTGCAATTTATACGTGGCCATAATACGTTTATAGCAAATTCGCTTGCGTTCTTATGATAAAATAGCAAACTAAACCTTGTACTGCATGCACTGGTTCAATGTTTTTTTTATTACGATCATGAAAAACTACGACCACCATAATTAGAATTCACTTTACCCCCTATAGCCCTTGTTGAGCAACCCTCTGGTCCTACAATCAACCCCCAAGCCCACGTAACCAAAACGGAGGTTAAATTAACAAATTATAACGGAAGATGGATCCTGGGTAAACAACCCTTCGGCTAAAACCTACCCCTTTTGGGGGGGTGGGTGGTGGTTATGTTTTATTTTCGTGTTAATTGGCCCCCATTTAGGTCACCTTAATTTGTAAATTAAAGTCAATAGATGAGAGATTATATGTATTATAAAATACGTGGGACTGAAATCGCCCTGAGTAATAACCAAGTTTTGACACAATATTTGTCAGTATGTGGTATTTAGATACTTTTTCGAGTTATTATGCTTAGCTGTGCGACTTGTGGCACTTCCCTGACCGCCAAAACAAGAATGTTTGAGGATAATAATCCATCCGTAAGTAATTTTGTAATTTAAATTAACTTTTGAGGCCATGCGCCAAAGTGGCATAGGCGTTTGTGTAGGTACCTATTTCTTCATAATTCGAAATTTAAAATTAGAATTATTGCCGTATTATCAAGCATTCCTAAACTTAAAGACTTAAACGTGCCTTATACTTTGTTTCCTGCATTGTTGATTTTACGAAAAATGCGGATTTCTGCCCCAATTCCCAAAACTTGTTTTAATTAACAAAGTTACCTAACAATTTTCCAGGAAACTAATGTTTCAGCTAGATGATTAAATGTGTGACTGCTGTGCGCAGCCCTGGAAGGGCAATTTATTGTGGCTTGTCACCCAGTTTCTTAAGGGGGCTCCATACCCTCAACTTTACAAAATTTCGCAAACAATAGACCTCTATCGTTGCTAATTGTTTCTCGTCAATTCTAGAAACGATCTCTGCCATTGTATGGATGGCTGCGCTCTACGGGGGTGATTCAGCCTTGTTTTGTGATGACTAAATAAGGGGGGATAAGAAACTGTTTGCAAAATAAATTATGAAGTGAGGATGGGATTACTACAGGTTTTTATCTCTACAAGTTTGCACGATATCAATAATTCAGCGTCTGCTGTTTGGAATCACGGAAGAAAGGCGTCGTGAATGTTTTATGTGGCTTGAAGGACGATACTTTCTGCACTTTAGGAGTGAATAAAACATGGACGCCTGATTCTTCCTGTAAATAAAGAAGAGGCAGGAACTTATGGAACAAATACGCCATGTATTTTTTCTTAATGGGGAATCCCTACCCCCTCCCCTCTTGTCTGCCGCCCCGGACTTCCGCTGCTGGCTAATTTTCCAACTTAAGGTAAGGTTCCGAATTGATTAAATTAAAACGTAGCTTCCAGCGCGCGATATAAATGTTTCAAAGGCGGCATTTGATGGTGTTGATGAAAGTCCGCATTAGAACTAGTTAAACCAGGTTTTATTTCGCGAGGAAAAATAAGATCGCAGAGGGCTGTGCTGTGGTGAGGGCCGGAAACAAATGCCGGCACTTTATACCTGAGCACACTCGGATCAGTGAAAATAAAGAGGGGAGGATTATCAAAATGAATGGCGACGGGAAAATGTTTTTATTAAAATAAATTTTGCCGGAAAGTGCGGCAAAAAATTGCGCACCTCTAGAAAGGAAAGGACGCCAGGTATAAATCAGGATTTATTTTGTAAGTACTTTGTTTTTTCTATAATATATTTCAAAAGAGAAAATATTAATTCAGTGTTTCTTTGGCCAGATTTGCCGCAATTGGTTACAAAATTAAAGCAGTGTCCGATAAAATTCTTTGTAGAAGTGGTGTACCACAGGGATCTGTTTTGGGACCCCTTTTATGTTAATGACGTACCTACTTAGTAAGTTACATAAAAAAAATCAAATGCAGCTTTTTGCGGATGACACGTTCATTTTTTTGTGTAGTTATATGTTTTGAAAATAGATTTTCTTGAAATCGGCAGTGAAGTGTCTCAAAATCGTCATTAAAAGCTCAGAAATCGGCACTGAAGTAGCCCGTTATTGTATACGATTTTTTCAATAAGTAGGCCTTGATGAGATGTAAACGTCAGACGCGGAGCCATCGCCCGTCAGAAGTGACCAAATATTTAAAACCCGGCCAATAATACACATTGCGCAATTGTTACCTATAGCAGCGCAATCTTTTAGTGTAAATATTTTAGTACGTTTGAGCATCAATCTATTTTTCATGGAGGCTGCACAACAGGCAGCAGTTTGGAGTTTCTGTTGGGAAGCGCCGTGTCTCGTTATACTTAACCTAGGTAGAGCGATCGTCAAAGTCAAGCAAAGCCGCGCGCAGTCGGTTCATGGACGGGTGATCCCTTATGATTATTTTCTTGCCTAATAAAACATATTTTTCCGATTTCAAAAAAATACATAATATATACTTCGGCACTGAAGTGCGAATATCAAAAAACCTTAGACAATTTTCTATTTAAACCTTATAATATTTCCTCATTTTTACAGTGTTCTAACATTTTGTTCATGATAAGTGACAGTTATATATCCAGAATTTACAAAAATTACATAATAGTTTTGACAAAATCATGTTTCAAGACACAAAAAATGATGTAGAATTAGATGAAAATTTAAACTTAAAATCTTGAGCGTGGCATTAATTTTAAATTTATAAAATTTGAAAAGTCTGATCGTTATAATATATTCTTCAACTCGACTGAAATCGTTTTATTCGCTATTCCCTCGTCCAACACAGGTGCGCTTGTTTTACGTGCTTATCTCTAAAATGCAAAAGAGGCTTCAGGCTTCCGCAAAACTTGCCACAAACAAAATTAAGTCAGGAGAACTTTCCGCTATCAGAAAATTGAAAAAATCCCCTGGCAAAGTTACTCGAGAGATTGCGTCAAAAATTAGATGAAACAGGCCACAAGAAGAAGCATACCGTGTGGGCCAATATAATGTTATAATTTAATTAATACAAGAGACTATGTGAAGAACTATAAAACTTTTGCTACCCAGCAAACGATATTTTTCTAACGGAACACTGTTTATTGCGCATCGCCCCGAGTGTAGGCTCTATTAATTACAGGCTCCAGCCGTTTAGTGTCCCAGATCCCGGCTCTAAGCCCTGGGAGGATAAAATCGTCCTGCAGTTAATGGCAAGCTTACACAATTCATTAATGGGGGTAGAGAGATACGCGTCAAACTCCTTTCTCTTTCTCTGCATTCACAATTTATCCACGTTCCAGGCTGGAGGGATCACTTCGCAAATTAACAGAAACAATCGCGGAAATGGAAGCTGTTCCGTTATGGTGATGGATGGGAGCTATCGAAATTAGTTTAGTAATTTAAGAAATTATTGTTTTTAATCAGACCCAGCCGAACCCTTTGTGTTATAATATTCGCCAGAGGGGTACAGCGCTGTAACCCCAGCTATAATAGCCCTATATATTTTATACAACGTACTGTGTGTATCGCCTGATTTACTAGGGTGCGGTATAACCCTTCTAGGGGTATGTTTGAACAAAGCGAATCTATATCAATCTCACTTGAAAATACACGGAGATGAATCGATATGAAATAAACTCCTGCAGAGACAATAAAGCCCTCACGATCCCTCTACGGGTTGGTATCGATCGGTATACAGTGTATTTATTTCCATTACCGAAATATTAAGTTCGACTGGTTTTCAAACGAACACACTCTATATTATCTGGGTATGGACCTTTAGTAAACTTCGCAGAAGTGCCTCTGTAAAAAACGTAATTTCTAAGCTTCCTAGATTCAGACAGTTATTTTCCTTAATCATTATTGAACTCTGTATACCTAACTACCTAACGAGGCACCTGTTGAACAAAAATATCGGGATAAAAAGTGGCATTTCTTATGGAAGTCTACCGCTGGGGGGACATAATCGAATTAATTCTTTGTTTTGTAGCAGTATAAAGTAGGTTTATGTTTCCGAAGAAAATTATTAAGAAAATGCAGACTTACTTCGCGGGACAATGACTGGAAAATGTCTTAAAAGAAATCAAGATTTGAAGTTAACTTTATCATAAACGTTCTCTTATTTGAATTCCAAAATAATTAGTAAATTAACATTCTGAATTCTGAAACTTCGAATGACAAAAATAACATGTGACAAAAATAAAAAATAAAAATATCAGTTGTAAATAAAAATGAAAGAACTATTTTTATATAACTTTATAAACTATAACATATCAAAAAAATACTAACAATAACTCTATGCATATAGGAATATATAACAATATACCTAACAATGTGTATCTAAAAATTGTAGTGTAGTACTTTATTTATATTTATAATATTAATAAATAACAAAATGATTCATTTAGTACAGTGATAAATCAATATACAGGGTGAATTTTTTTTTGATGATCAGTATGATGATATGAGGAAAATTAAATGTGGAAAGAATTGCAGTTTTGTGGGCCCAATATAACGCGCCTTGTGAAAAAAGGCATGGATTACTATATTTAGAAAAAAAGAAATTTTGGCGATTTATTGTAATCTATCTAGCTTCGTTGTTTCTAATTTTAGATAAAAATTGTAAAATAGAAAAGTTAGAGGCTATTGTGTCCCCAATGCGGTTATCATGTCCTACTTTCAGAGATGCCATTTTCGAAATATAATACAAACTTGTGTTGTTTTTTTAATCATGTGTGAAACTTACATTCTTTGTTCTTATTAGATATAATGGTAAATTTTATTTTCGAAACATTTAATTTTAATTTATTGTTACATAAAAATAATATTTTCTTATAAACTATATTTAATTTAATCCAATGTATCACCTACGCAAAAGATGAACGTATTATCCACAACAAGCTGTATTTTACTACATCAATAACATAAATACATAATAAATAAAAGGGGCCCCAAAGCAGATACCTGCGGTATACCATTTTTACAAAGAGCTTATTAAGTATTTTAGAGGACTTCACACTGAAAATTCTATAATGGCCCCAAAAAACCTACTTTACCCAAATGCCAGTGAAAAACGACTGGTGATAAATTAGACCAAATTATCATCTCCATAATTGTTCCAGATCGCTGTGGACCTAATTAGATATCGAATCGATAGCGATTTGACAGTGATATATGTCCCCCAGGGGTGGCAAAGACCCATTTTGCGCACAAATCAAATCGTTGTTTTCCCCAAAAAATATATCTACGCTGCTTCTCCTTCGATCTTATAAACTTCCTTTCGAAGGGAAAGGGCGCACGTAGAAACGTAAAAGCAGGGTGTAAAACTTTTATGTCTGAACACATTGTAGCGCGGAGAATGCTTTACTAACATTCGTTTATTTGTTGGGAGAGATTCGAGATATTATATCCCATGATGATTTCACTTATTGAAGGTAAATATCCTGTAAAAATAACGCAAATTATAACACACCCCGCATCTTTCTTATAAGGCCACCAAACAACACAAAACACAAACGAACGCCCTGTATTTAGACACTGCAACACAAGACGCTTGATTAATGGAACGTCACCGTAACGTTGGACCAGGACACAGAATCCTGGACGAGCTGTAGGATATCCCTTGATTGATTACCTACACCTTATCTCAAAGCTAAGGGTTGATTTGATAAGGGACAAGGGACGTTGTTATTAATGAAACAGCACGACAGTGTCGCCTATGAACGAAGGAGCCGAACTAAAAGTGGAATTTTTCCTAATGCCTATACGGTTTTTACCGTGCGCCGTTAGATGGCAGCCATGGTATAGATCGATAATCGAGAATGCAGGGCACTTACTGAGGTAGAACATATCGAGGCTGTCCAAGTCGTGCGGGTCCCTCTCTTTGATTTCGGTGAATTTTTCCCATGCTGGAAAATTGAAAAGGAAACACTCTCCGATTGTTTGGTAGAATAAAAATCTTACTTTTCTTCAGTATGCCTAAACACCAGCTCGGTTTCTTCATGGGTTTGCTTTCGGCTTGCCGTGCGCTCATCAAGTTTAGTTCGATGTCTTCTCTGGTTCTTGTGGAAGCCTGTAAGATGTCAGAAATGATATGTAATTTTAAATACATGTTTAATGATATTATAGTTAATTACATTATTTCCCAAAATTAAAATAAAAAATTAAAATAATATAATAGTATATTATGTACCAAGGGACTAACTAGAGTGCATCTTTTAATCCCTTAGAGTGAAAATTGTTCAACAATCATTCGAGGAATTAAGAGTGACTCTAGTCCCGTGGTACATAGGTACGCTATTTTTTGCACAGCAGGAACCAAAATTCAAAAATCCGCAAGACATTGTGTAAAAATAAACGTTCGACATTACCAATTTACTACTTTGTTTGAAATAGATCAAAATGAATTTCACATTCTTGTCTCTTAACTTTTTAAGGGCTACCTAATGGTGCTGGTACCAATAATTGGTATCATAGTGCCAAAATTGGTACCAATGCCTCTTTTCAATTGTTCATAGTTCAGAATCTACTAATTTATAAAAATGACATTCTTCAGATATGTTTAGAATTTTTCGTAGAATCCTAAAATATAATAATATCTATACAGGGTGTTATATTTAAAAAATAATCTTAATGTCACCAAACTTTCGTGTTACATAATGTATAACTATAAAAATATTTTTAAAATATAATTTTTTGGTTCCCCTAATACCTCACATTTTTTTCTTTAATATTCCTTTTCCTATAGCAGTTTTGGTACTTCCACACACTATCGCCCCACCCTGTATAAAATTATTATATGAAAACTTAATTAATGTACATAGTTGGTCATGGTATCTATTGTTTTTGTTACTTTTAATCCCAAGGGAGTAAAATATTTTAGTCCCAAGGGAGTAAATGCAGCGCTTTAGTCAGCTCAAATAATGCCAGCAAATTTCTCGAAAAAATGTAAAATTTGACAGATAAAACTATAAATTATTATTGGCTACATCGAAATTTCCAAACTTTATGTGTTTAATAATTTTTACTATAGTCTTTTACTAGCAAGTTCAACTAACACTTGGCAAAGCTGACAAACTATAAAAGAAGGTGCCGAAAGAATATTAAAGTATTTGGCATCATACTTTTGTTGGCAAATATTTCGAACAACAACTTAAAATAAGACAGGTTTTTACAATAATTATTTTGATATCGGTTTTAAGTGCGACCGCATGGTTGTCGAGACGTCGAAAACAGTTTAGATTCCCTATAGCAAATCCGTCGATACAGCCAATAAAAACCTATAAAAATCGCAGTAAATTTAGACATATTTACATATAGTTTCCACTCGAGATTTAGAGCGCATTAAGAAGCCACATATAGGCACCACTTAGCTTTTCTTTTGAAAAACCTATTGTGTATGTAACTGGGTGCGGTGCCAATTCTAACCTGATATCTTTCACCATCGCACATTATCGAACCTATCCGGCTATGAAAACAAACAAAAAATCCACACACAAACAAAAATCGCGCGCGTTCGAGACATGGATACGAGTGGGTCACTTCTCGAATTGATACTAAGAAAATACTAAGGAACTTCAATCCCCAGGTGGTACTGGACAGTTGCCAGAGGAGTACTCTATTTCTGTCGTTCAGCGCTATACTCTGCCCGCATGCTTTGATGGTGTCCGTGCGTGGGTGGATATGTCTGTTTTCAGTGTAGCTGAACTTATAAAAAGATTAGAAAGTCGTGTAAAAATGTACCTGTTAGTACAGCCTATATCTTCTTAAAAATTAAACACAAGCAAAACATCCCGTTGCAGCAATTTAGGCAACAAATACTCTCCTAATAAAGGAACCCCACCTTAAAGTGGTTATTCTGTGTTAAAAAAATGGTCTTACATATCAAATATAGTCCAAAGCACGAAAGAAAACGTTTCTAAAGAACGCGGACAGCGTTGCGAGATTTCCTATACGAGTAGTCGTTATTTATTGGCGAATACAAGTTTTATCATATTGAAGCCGAATTTCTGAACTCTGTTATACCGAAAAAATAAAGCTCGCATCACGGGACCACTTACCCATTTTTGTTTATCATTTATTTTTAACGCGGTGTGATAAAACACCTATTATATTTTTTTCAACATCGTCGCGTCTACCATCGCCTTTGAAATACGGCAACACAGCACTTCTACCAAGCAGTCGGCTGACAAAAGCAGTTAGCCAACGCGTTTTGTGCCTGTTTCTATAGTACGTCAAGTTAACTGCGTATTTTGTCTACCACACAGACCTCATTTTTTAGGCTGCTGGCAAGTTTTTTCCGCCGGCTCAGAGAGCTCAGTGGCGTTTCGTATGTTCGGGAGTTAACGTGTGCAATATGAGTAAACAGGAAAGAACGTTGCATTCTCAAGCACGAGAAGTAATTGCCAATGTTATAAGGGTTTGCCTTCCTCCATAGCCTAAGGCATCACCGTTAAGAATAATAATAGCAATAGATTAAATAACAATTATATGAAAATTAAGTCAGTGAGTTACACAAAATTGAGCTACGCCCCTGAACTGTGACTAATTCTATAATATTTGCGAGTTCTTCCCCCTTACGTCGCACGCATTCTGCCGTAAGGGGGACTATACCAACATGTAAACTTCATTATTTGTATAGCAACATTTTGTGTAAATTATTTCTCATTGAAATACTTTGCATTTGTTGTGTTCGCAGACTGAGACAAAAGCGCGTATGGTGTGAACACCACAGAGTTTATGTCGGCATCTAATACCAAAAAGAAACGGTTATAAAAAGCCTATAATCTATTTCCAAATAAAAGGCCACATTCATATGTATACCTACTCGTTTCGGCATCTTCTAAAAGTGATTCTCTCTTTGTTTCTATTATACGAGGAAATACTAAAGGGTTTTATAGTTGCATCTTTGAACTTCGATCGAAGGGAACAGGTGTTATAAAAATTTTAATGTAGGGAGGTTTTAGATACGGCGCATTGTAAGTCAGACCGACAAAAGGTTTTTTTTATTTCGATATTGAACTGCTAAGAAATTGATAAAAAAAAATCGACGCAGTTTGAACCAATTCTTGGTTAAATGCAAATGGTATTACGTTTATTTTAGGTGGGCTATTTGAATATAGCCTGTTAGTTCCTTTGTAGGTTGTATAGGTACGTTCATTCTAAGTATACAGGATGATTTTTTTAGGTCTGCCACAGCGATTTTCTCGTTTATTTTGCGCCCTACAAAAAAAGCGTAAGAAACAAAAATGTTGCAATTTTGGACAGCTAAGTGGTGCTGCAAAAGAATTCGGCATCCATGGCCAACTTGTCGAGCAATATTAAAAAAACCTCAAATTGAGCAAAACTATTAATAGCCGTGGAACGTTTATTTTAAGAGACAGAGGAAAACTTTTATATTGAAAATTGATGGCACTGAGAAGCTTTATCCATCCACTTAGTCAGATAGTTTCAGCAAATTACACAGGGTCATCGGCTCTCTTGAGACCATGAAATTTTTTGTCGATTTAAAGTTTTTTTAGTACACCGCAAAAAGTTGGGCAGGGAGGCCCATTCCTTTTTTAAAGTCATCTCGCTGACCAAAATTTCCATATTTTGTTTTCTTACGTATTTTCTGTGCGGCCTAAAATAAGCGAGAAAATCGCTTAATAAGAAATAAACAAAAAAATTTTCATAGCCTCAAGAGAGCCGAAGACTCTGTGTAATTTGCTGAAACTATCTGACTACGTGGATGGATAAAGCTTCTCAGTGCTATCAATTTTCAATATAAAAGTTTTCCTCTGTCTCTTAAAATAAATATTCCACGGCCATTAATAGTTTTGCTCAATTTGAGGTTTTTTTAATATTGCTCGACAAGTTGGCCATGGATGCCGATTTCTTTTGCAGCACCACTTAGAGCAGCCAAAATTGTAACATTTTTGTTTCTTGCGCTTTTTTTGTAGGGTGTAAAATAAGCGAGAAAATGGCGGTGGTAGACCTAAAAAGATCATCCTGTATATGGGAACCAGATCTTGAGTATCACTCTCTTGGTTCTATGTGAACCCTTTTTGAACCATTTGTTAGATAGGCAACCGACAACTTACAGACATTAACTGTGAGTATTTTTTGTGTCCTAAAACGGCACGTTTATGCTAGGTAGGTACCGGACCACTTGGTTCTGCCCAACTCTTTTTTTTACTCGCCTCTCCTCGGCGGCCGGTACGTCACGGGGACGGTACCTCGTTTGAGGTGATTAATACGGCGCTGGCCGGCCGGTACCGCCGAAATGACAGGGTGCCGCTTGTTAGACTTTCGGCAGGTACCACTTTGCGGAACCGCCACGTATATACGTGTGTGTTTTGGGTTCTGGCGGTCGGCGCGGGTACCTTGTAATTTTTCGATATTTGCATCGTCGTTTTAATGGTGGACGGGGCCTTAAAGATCGGCAAACAAAGAAATTTGTCGTTGAAAGGGGAAGATTAAAGATATCGCAATTAATATGCGAGATATGCGGCATGGGTACTTTGTAGGCACCCACTCTTATCATTTTGTGTCGAAAATAGTAAAAACACTAACTGACAATAATGTTTCTGAATGAAAGACAATAAATAACATCTTTTGTACGCGGCAATAAATGAAGACTTTATAGCACTAGTGCGTAAAATAATCTAAAGTAGATCATCACTTTATGCTCTACTGCTAAAAAGACACAACATTTAATTATACAATTTACAAGCATTCTGTCATCGAACAAATGATTTCTAACTACCTGGATGTCTTTTTTTAGTAGTTGTTTTGTGTCATTAAGATTGAGTTTAAAAAATAATGCAGTTGAAACGTCGACAAATGTATTAAAAAAGAAATCTGCTTCTAATAAACAAACAACGTTGCCTGTTTGAAATTTACAATTTTTAATTATATGAGTATTGATTATATTGTATTAGTAATATGAGTAATAAATAATCTAAATTTTTCAGCATTTTTGATATCCGTCGATAATTTTAAACAGTTGATTTTGTTAAAATGATGTGTTATATTTTTATAAGCAAACATTCAGATCCATTCAATTTTTAATTGGGTTTTTCGCCACCAAATTGTCTAAAAGACAACTTTTTGAAGTTGCCTGGAAAATTAATAAATTCTTAACAGTAAATGAACTAAACTTTGAACTTTGAACTCAAAAAATATCTTCAACAAATTTGTTTTCTGAGCTTTCGGAGAATAAATCTTCCTCCTTTCTCTAAGATCATGTCACGTCAAAGTGAAATGACAAATTAATAAATAATGCCATGACAACAGAAACAATAGCCTAGCCACCTGTCTGATATTGTATCCTGTTTTCTAATTGTCTATATTAACTTCTCTTTGAATAACTGGCAATAATATTTTACTGAGTTCCACTGGACATTCAGCAACACAGTTGTCCGTATTTTCTAGAATAATTGCCGAGTCTTTAATTTGTCGTCTATTTCCTACTTCTTCTTTGAGAATTGGTTTGGACCTAACCCACAAAATCCTACGATTGTTATTAAAAGAGTGTTCACATATTTTTGAATTTGAAATTTGATTTTGCCTGATATAATTTTTATGTTCTTTTAAACGTACGTTAAATGGCCTACCAGTCTCCCCAACATAGAACATTCCACATTCACAAGGAATTTTATGAATGCAATGTTTTGAACTTGATACCTCATTAAATAATTTCGTTTTAACTAGCATCGATCTTAATATATTTTTGGTTTTGAATACTGTTCTGACATTAAAACGATTGCCTATGCGTTTTAGCTTATCTGATAGTCCAGGAATATAAAGAATAATTAAATTTGCTGGTCGGTCCACCAGATTTATTTCTCCAATTCTATTAGCATTGTCATTTTGTTGGCGATACTGAAAAACTTGCTCAACAAATTCGATAGGATAACTATTCTTCTCAAGAACATGTTGTATATGTTTAATTTCCTCCTCAAATTTTGTGTTATTAGAACAAATCATTTTAGCCCTGCCATACAAACTTTTAATTACTGGGTACTTCTTAAATAACACAAATATGATGACTGGAGTTGATGGAGATAGATAATAGTATGTGTTGATTTTCTATAGACATAAGTTTCTACACTATCAATCTGATTTCAGTATAGAATGATCTAAGAAAGGTAATTGATTATTATTTTCAGTTTCTAGGGTAAACTCAAGTGAATATAAGAGTAGATATATAAAATTTAATAATGAATTTAAATAATCTAGGTACTCCATGTTCCCATATAACAAATAACAAATATGTCATCTACATATCTCCACCAAACATTAGGTTGGTGAACATATTTAGTCAAATCCTTTTGTTCAAAATCTTTCATGAATAAATTGCTTGTGAATGGTGATAAAAGAGACCCCATAGCCATTCGAAGTTCGTGCTGGTAAAATTCATTTCCTAGTTGAAAATAAGTGGTTTTTAACACATAATGTTGTTAATTCTAATATTGCAACAATTTTCAAAAAAATTTCTTTGCAGTTTTTCTTATTTTCGCTAGATTTTTCACATGCTCAAAGATCTATATTGTGTCCTGCCTTGTATCAGTCGATATAGCGACTATACACCAACCAAATATATATTTTACACACTCAAAATTATTCAGTTGGTACAATAGTAACTTTTTATTTAGGACTTTTCTTATTTTTGCGCCACTTTGTGTATTTGTATCGGTTGGTACAGCGACTCAATACGAACAAAATATGTTTTAGTCTAAAATAACGTGGATAAGACTAAATTTTTATCTGGGAGCAGAAGCAAACTGTTCCTATCACGAGAATTGTTTTCCGGCATTTTTTCTACTTATGTCTGATAATAAACCATATCGGCCCCGCTCGATTCTAAGCGAATAATCCCGCTCGTGTCCGGCTGCCTTTTTTCATCGACAGAGAAGCCTTCGAAGCTCGCGGGTCGTCCTCCGGACGTTTCGGAGAGATCGGCCGGCGCAGAAAAACAGCGAGACATGCACGGGCCCCCCACATGGCCCACGCGGCCCCCGGTACGGCACCGAAAAAAGGGCCTAACGACCGGCGGGGCATCCGCGGAACGTCGCGTCGGATGTGTTCATCGGGTTTTTCAAACGTACACTACGGCTCCAACCGCGAAGCCTCCAGCTTTAATTATTACATTAAGCCAACGACGAAAATATTCCGCCGATTCACTACTAATGCTACTAATTGAGGCGCTGCGAACCATAGCTAGCTAGCCTACTACAGATGGCAGCACCAAAGAGGACGGTCCACATGGATTAGACTAGCAAAATCCTCGTGCCATAATGAACTATGCAGCTCACGGGCGTAGCCAGGATTTAGTTTTGGGGGGGGTTTAGTTTGAGAAGTAAATAAAACAACAAAAATATACTTACATGAAATTTAACATCTATATATTCATCCGAAAAACTACGACATATTTATAAAATTGTTAACTTTAAATGAAATGGATAAATTAATTTCGTTCCTCTGCGCTAAATCTAAAACCATTAAAGAAGAAATCTTCGGCTTTTTCTTTTAAATATATCCACTACTTCATCTGCATGAATTTATCATTAACCATTAAGTCTGTTTTCACTGTAGTGTTTCGTAAATAGTTTTTCAGTCTCCTTAGGCTCGAGAAAGACCTTTCTGGGGTAGCAGTGGATACAGGAATGGTAGCCAAGATTTGTAGTAATGTGTAAATATTAGGATAAAGGTTTTTATCGCACATATCTAGGCATTCCAAACTAGATTTCGGGGTAGGTCTTCTTATCAGCATGCAAGGTAGCTGAAGCTTTGATAGCTAAATCCAAATTTGTTTCTTTATTAGAAACCCCTTGACCTTGACTACACCACTTTTTCCAGTAGTCCATATCTTTAAGTTTATCACCCTTCCTTTTTTTTTCCCCTCCATTTTTCGACAGTAATAATGATTCACGTATCTATCCTTAACAAGGTCATCGAATAACAGCGCACTAAAATTACTCACTTACACGGTACACTTAATTCTCTTCACTATTCTTTCATCACTTTTCACTTTTATTCGCTTCGAGTTCGCATGGAACAATACTGCCGTAAGCGCGGTCACGCGCCGCGGCGCCGCTTATATAGCAGCCCAGTAGCCGTCCAGAAACTTCCACGAACTTCCACAAAGTTCCGCTCATTTCGACCGAGGGGCGTGGCGAATAATCGAAAAACAACGCAAAGTGTCCCTACAATACAAAATAGTTCGGCTGCAACTGCGTCTGCCTCTCGTCAAAAGATGGCGCTAGGCGCTACTATTACCACATAATATATTCAAACGTAATAATAATTTAACTCTTCACTCCTCGTATTTTTTCGGTATACCTAATATTAGGTAATATTTTGTTTATTTCGGGGGGGGGGGGGGGGTTTGAACCCCCGAAACCCCCCCCCCCTTGGCTACGCCCGTGATGCAGCTTAGTCCACTTTGGCATTGGTGGAAATTTATATACGTTGCAGTGCATTCGGTCTATTTAAAAGACTACAGCTGTCAACTATTCAATATAGTTTTACTACAGCGAAAAATAAGGATCTGCTGCAGTTGAAAGAATTCATTCCACCCATCTATCACAGATTTTATGCTCTTCGGAATGATATAAGTACCCATTAGAGGAAATGATTTTGAATAAATTATTTGTGTTTTTGGGTTGAATAAAACCAAACAATATTTTTGATTTGTATTATTTGATCAATTGCACATAATAAAAAAATAAATAATATCCCAAGAAACAAAACTAACCCACACTAAATTTAAGAAAATATTGAAAATATATGTGTTTTTTGCTTAATCTATACTAATTAACCCAATTGTAAAAGTTTAATTAAAATCCGGACACGATAATATGATTTATATGTCGGAAAAAAAATCCCAAAAACTTGCAATAACTCCATACAACTTGTAATGGGGATGGTCCCTTCTGGTTCTCAACGCCTCAATTGTCCCACACTCACTGGGATTACTACGGTTTTCTAGGGTTTTCCGCAGTACTTGAGCGAATGTTATCCTAGTTCTATCGGGAAAAAAGTCGGCCCTATAGCCGCAAATGGCAACGAAGACAAAAATAATAGTAATTGCCCCCCTCCCCCGCACAAACATGTGGTTGCTTCTGGGTTACTCCTAGTTTGGAGTATTGTGAGGGTAAGAATTATTATTATTATTATCATTATTATTATTCAATCGACAATATGCGCCTGTTTGGACAATAGATACGGAAATCGTACAGGGATGATTGTAGGAGTGCATTTACTACTCTTGGCGTATCGACTTTTCCCTCTTTGTATAATATGCTGGAATGTTTATCCCACAGGGACTGTTTAAAATAAGGGGACCCAGCATTATACTTTCCAAAGTGAGGCCTGTTCTTTCCTCATTCAAATAGTATCAGTGATGCCAAGTATGCCATTTTATTCGAGAATCTATGAATATAACAGGTAGGTACTTTGATTGTTAGTAAAAATTAATAATATGGTTTCCTTGATTCCTAAAAATTAGACTTGATAATGTTGTGTCTACAATTACAGAATATGGCAACTGTCAATGAAACAAATTTATTGTATAGTTGAAATTCTTTAATTGTCACATCTGAGTATCTGGAAGTTAGAAAACTTAAAAATTGTGAGTTATGATGGGAAATTTTTTGCCTCCTTTAGAATCTATGGCACTATCACCATTGAATAAGGAATTCTTAATCAATGCTATCACATAAAACATGATGGCAGTTGAACACTGAGATATAACATAACCTTATACCAGCCCACTTATGTGGTCTCCTTGGAGTCTACAGAAAACAAACTTCCCCTCAAGGCTTCACTTTTCGTATGCGATAGACTGTGAAATGCTGGGTCCTCTTATTTTAAAGAGTCCCTGTTATCCTACATGAAAAAAAAACATAAATGAAATAACGACCAATACTGAAGTATAGTCATAATACAAGGGGTAAAGACAATCTTAGAGTGCCTTTTTTCATATTAAGTAAATCCCAAAAAGGTGTTTACTATCCAGGTATAAAAATGTATAATTAACTTCCAGACCACATAAAAAAATATAGAAAATCTAAAAACATTTAAAAATGAAATAAAAGCATTAGAGTCATTTTATCACGTTCAAGAGTTTATCGAAAGAGAAGCTGTAAGTTAAATTGTTGACAATATCGATTAATATTTCGACTTCTTATTATTAAGTACAGGGCCGCAATAAAACGAAATGAGTGAAAAAAAAAAAAGAAATTTCAGTATAATTGTCTCAAAACATTTTAAAAATATTTCGTGTCATACATTATGGTATTTGCAATGAAAACTGCTTTCAAAATCTGCAAAAAGAAACAGGTCCGTATTTAAAAAAATTAAGTTGAAGATGGTTTCTCAAAAACAAAATGTTGTAGAACAAATCTATAAACGCCATCTTAAAGTCCGTTAAAAAGTGTCATAGGAAAGTGTTTTTCTTTTTTTCTATCTGTGTTAATAACCTCAGAAACAAATAAAATCGAAAACGCATAATTTTACTTTTTTCAATATAACTCAAAAACGAAAAAAGATATTGGAAATCTGTTTGTATCATTTTATTGACCTTAAAATTGCGCAACTTTTTCCCCATTTAACCGTTGTCCTATCTCTCATCGTTTACAAGATCCCCATGTTATGTAACACATTGTATAAGTCTAGACTATTTAGTACAGCGATAACACAAAAAATATGACAAGAAATTGTGTTTTATTTCATAATTTTTATTCTTATAATTCTTTTGATGCGTGTAACTGTAGACTTGTGTATAAGCATACCTGCAATGACACTAATAAATTATTATTACTTACTTCGTACTTATTTCTCATTATAGAGACACAAAACTATCTTTATGTTTGTTGATTTTTCTGAGACAGTCCTTACCTACTTCTTGACTGATGGCTGCGAGATATTCACTTAAAAAAAATCGTAACTCCGTAATATCGAATTAAATCGAATTAAAATTTTTTCTTCGCTTTCGACGTGCACTTAATTTCCTTACACACCGGTTTTTAATTTGACGGCGTATCGAAGTGCGCACGCAGTTGTCGTCCATAGACACCGAAAAATTCTCGGAAATGCCCCCTTTTCATTGGTCGGGCTTCTCATTCTGGCCGTTTAATTGGTGGTTCCGAGAACCGCCGACTCGATCGAAGCCCATTATATCAGTTTCTAGATTGGACGTGGCGCGGGTCCACGGACAAAATGCACCGCGAGCAAAGTCGCGTGATCTTAATATTAATTTCTGTAATTACAATATTATTTTAAACGTCCGGCTTTATTACCAAAATAATTAATCAAGCTGCTGAATGTGCCCCAAACTAACAAAATTCAAACGCAGCGCAAGTGGCAAATTTGAAATTGACATCAATCGTCATATTTTCACCCCACCTTTCTCCCATTCCCAATAAATCACCCTGTATACCTTGAAGAATTGTTTAATTTTTGATACGTCCGATATACTTCTCATAGTACCAGTGTGCGTAGTGCGTTTTGCTCGTGCCCCATCCCAGCAGCGAAAACACAAATTTGCATCTTCTCAGAAAAATCAACGTCCAAAACCTTCCGAGAAAAGTTGTACGGTACACAGAAAAATAGTAGAAAGTCCGAGAAAATGCTTATGAATTCCGAAAACCGCCTCATTCACCTTTATTCCGGGTTGGATTTTTCACCGATTTTTTCTCATTTCGGGGTGTTTGACCCCGCAAAGGCCAAACACCTCTAAGAGCCGTAAATTTCAAAGTACCTACTTTTCTCTCTAAAAAAACGTTTATAAGGTGACTTAACGCGGTCTACGGACCAACAACGGGCTTCCAGGAATAGCAAATTGAAAGATTCTATAGGCGAGTTCATAGATAAAAGCTTTGACTGGTACTTTTTTTTACAGAAAAAAACACTCCGATTAGCCGCACAACAGCTTCGATTTCCCAAATTGGATATTTCGGGATACACAGAGAGAGTTCATTTTGAGTCAATGACCAAGGTCATTTTAAACGATAGAAATATGTCATATTGTAACGATACAAAATTTTCTTGAAATTGGCAATGAAGTGTTTCAAAATCGTCATTAAACAATAAGTAGGCCTTGGCGAGATGTAAACATCAAACGTCAGACGCGGAGCCATCGCCCGCCAAAAGTGGCCAAATGTTCAAAACTCGGCCAATAAAGGCCCATTTAATTTTTCGTACACATTGCGAAATTTTTTCAGTATAAATATTTTGTACGTTTGAATATCAATCTATTTTTCATGGAGGCTGCACAACAGGCAGCAGTTTGGAGCTTCTGTTGGGAAGCGCCGTGCCTCGTTATACTTGACCTAGGTAGAGCGATCGTCAAAGTCAAGCAACGCCGCGCGCAGTCGATTCATGGACGGGTGATCCCTTATGATTGTTTTTTTACCTAATGAAACATTTTTTCCGATTAAAAAAAATATAATATGTACCTCCTCACTGATGAAGTTATTTTTATGAATATTGTGGTTTATTTGCCTCGGCCAGAGGCCTCGGCAACTAAATTCTACATGAGTCATAAAAAGTTGAACTTCATTGCCTTGGTACATAAATAACTATTTTACTAAGTAATCTTTTCGCAGTATACATTAAATATACGGTGATATAAGAATTCAAAATACCAACCAATAATACTGCGGAATTTTAGATTACATACTACATGTACAGGGTCATTCAAACTTTGCGTATTTTTTTGTAACGAACATACCTTTTTTAGATATTTAGGTAGCCCTATTCTTTCTAAGTAACTTTTGTCTTGAACGTTTTTCGTTTACAATTTACAGGTAACGATAGATAGATATTATACAGAAAATTAAAGAAATTAATTATTATTGACTCGACTCGCCCATGTAAGTATAATAGGTGACAAGCAACTGTCATTTGTTTTCTGTATAATGACGCAAGGCAAACCATATAATAATACTAATAACTATTTATTATAGGATATCTATATACAAGGAAGGTTAAATGGGGAAAGAATTGCAGTTTTGTGGGCCAAATTTAACGTGCCTTAGGGATTTTTGAAAAGGCCATAAGTCATAAGTCATGGCTTACCAGATACTTTGAAAAGAAAAACGAAATTTTGGCGATATATTCTAATCCGTCTATAGCTTCGTTGTTTCTGATTTTAGATAAAAAGTGTAAATACCAAAGTTGAAGGAAATTATTGTGTCCCCCTCCGTTTTATTCCGCTTCTTCTTCTTTCGATTTGAGATCGATTCCGAAATCGGTCGTGTGATCGAAGCAAAAGGGCGCCGCAAGCACCGTTAAGGCATGCCTTCTTTCGATTCGCGAAAAAAAGTCAATAACCCAGCGTCCGCTGACGTCATCGCGGCTACCATGGCCGCCTGTACATTTTTCAACAAAAGAACCGGCGCCGATTTTGCGCCGTGTCCAATCGCGGGCGGCCATCTCGATCGTCCAGGTCCACCTACGACGTTCGGTTGTTTTTTTTTTCTTCGCGAAATCTCTCGGCCAGCTTCGATGGCGGATCATCGAAGGTGGTTGGAGTACGCGACTTTCTTTTTATGTTGCAACAAACAAATTAATAGATATATACAGAGTGCGTCGTTTTTGATTTTCATATCTTTAAAATTTGTCATTTTTTTGAAAAAAAAACGCTGAAAATGGGATTAATTTTCAAAATTTCGAAAAATGTTGTATAGAAAAGTTGTTCGCCTTACAATTTTCAACTCTATACCATATTTCAGCTCTCTAGAAAACACTTTATTCTTTATTTTTTCTAAACACATTATTATTCATACATGTTTCATATTTCATTCAAATGAATTTTAGTAAACCTACATACAGGATGATTTTTTAGGACTACCACCGCGATTTTCTCAGCTAGGTGGTGCTGAAAAAAAATCGGCATCCATGACCAACTTGTCGCACAATATAAAAAAAAACTCAAATTGCGCATTAATATAGCACTAGCATGTTTATTTTAATAGATAGAGGAAAACTTATATTGAAAATTGATGGCACTAAGAAGCTTTATGCAACTAGGTACTCAGATTGTTTCAGAAAATTACACAGGGTCTTCAGCTCTCTTGAAGCTATGAAAATTTGTTTAATTATTTTTATTAAGCGATTTCCTCACTTATTATTGGCCGTACAGAAAATACGTAAGAAAATAAAATATGGCAATTTTGGTCAGCTAGGCGACGTTAAAAAATAAATGGGCCTACGTGGCCAACTTTTCGCGCTGTACTAAAAAAACTTCAAATACCTAGACAAAAAACTTGTATGGCCTCAAGAGAGCCGAAGACCCTGTGCAATTTTCTGAAACCATCTGAACACTCGGTTGCATAAACCTTCTCAGTGCTATCAATTGTCAATATAAAAGTTTCCCTCTATCTCTTAAAATAAACATGCTACTGCTATTAATAATTTTGTTCAATTTGAGCTTTTTTTTATATTGCATTTTCACGTTGTTGGTTTCCACATTATTTAAAACTGACTCGCCCTGTATTTGCAAACAAACAATAGGTCGTTACGATAACTTGTAAGAGGTCAATACGGAATAACTGACAAGGAAATTGTAGTTCCCCGCATATGCAAATGTAAAAAAATCAAATAAATCCCCAATGCCCTACTATAAATAAAGCAAAATGTTGAGAGCAGTAGGAACCAGACCAGATAGGTATATCATACTTACTGCATCAAGATGAAGTGCCTATGTTTTTTTGTTGCATTTTTTGTACTGGTTTTTGAAAGCCATGGTGCTCCTGTCGAAGAAGATTTACCAGAAGGTAAGATAATTTTGTTCGAGGTTCCCTGTTCCTGTTAGTTTGGTTGCTAGGTGCGAAAGTGGTTTATCGATTTATAAACTGATGGTATTGATTAATTCAAACGAATTTAAAAGCCAGCGTCGCCTCTTCGGCCAAATAAGTGCACTTACGTCTCTTGCAATGTAAATAATTAATATTAAAGTCCCTGTCTTTATTCTCCGATTTGAAACATTGTTTTAATTATTTACTCGCAATTCGTATTGGACGTACGTTACAGTATTTGCTTCAATGGGCACACATCACCACGGGCGTAGCCAGGATTTAGTTTTGGGGGGGTTTAGTTTGAGAAGTAAATAAAACAACAAAAATATACTTACATGAAATTTAATATCTATATATTCATCCGAAAAACTAGGACATATTTATAAAGTTGTTAACTTTAAATGAAATGGATAAATTAATTTCGTTCCTCTGCGCTAAATCTAAAACCATTAAAGAAGAAATCTTCGGCTTTAATATATCCACTACTTCATCTGCATGAATTTCTGTTCCATAGTGAACGTTCATTAGAGCCAAACCATTAAGTCTGTTTTTACTTGTAGTGTTTCGTAAATAGTTTTTCAGTCTCCTTAGGCTCGACAAAGACCTTTCTGGGGTAGCAGTGGATATACAGGAATGGTAGCCAAGATTTGTAGTAATGTGTAAATATTAGGATAAAGGTTTTTATGGCACATATCTAGGCATTCTGACATCACTACTAGTGCCATCTGTACTTTATCGAATGGAAATAGCTTCAAATGAATAACTCGCCCATATACAAAAACAACGGTGATACCTTGGCTGTTACCAAATACCACTTTGATGTTGTATCGCTCTCTTCTAATTTGTATTCAATTTTATATATATTTTTTTCAATTTCAGGCCATTTGCGTGTAAAAAGGGTCACGTGTGACGTAGGCAGCGTCGAAGGTCTAGGCTTCAAACTCAACGATGCAGCGTGCGCCTTACACTGCCTTGCTAAAGGGAAAACCGGAGGATATTGCAATGGGCAAAAAGTATGCGTTTGTCGTTAAAAGTATTTGTTTATTGAATTGTAATAAAAGTGTGTAAGAATTATTTTTTTTTTTAACATCTTTTCGTAAAACTAGTAGGTACCAAGTTCTAAAGGTAAAAGGTGAAACGCATGATAAGCAAGACTAAAACGGTAAAAACCCTTGGCGGTTGTTTATGTTAACACCATTAGGACGAGTGGGTGTCACATAGGCCCTTGCATTCAGACAGAATATTACGTTCTCATTTCTATGCAGTGTCTTGTCGAGTGCGTGTGGTTTTATTTTATTTAAAATTTGTGTCCTACAGTGATTTCACCCATTGTGATTTGTGATTGTACTGCTGTTCTTCAAATTAGATGAGTCTATCTCACGGGCAAACGAATTTACGCTTTTATACCTGAATTTTATTAACTGATGACTAATTATTTAATTACTGGTTATAATGTGATAGAAATATGTTTAGGCCTTACTATTTGCGGATCAGATAATAGACACAGTCGTTCGTGTCACCCAGACGCTGTCGTTCGGAATATTGGGCATTGACGTTCATGCCAACATACTGTCGTTCAGTATTCAGGCCGCCTATTATTTATAATCACTAAAAGTAAAAATAAAAATATTAAAACCATAATTAATATTCCCTAATTTTAAAACGTATTTATTTACATATAAACAAATTCTTTTGCTCAGGTAATTTTTTTTCCAGGTAAATAATTCAGCCACTCGACAAATGACAGCCAGCCTATTTATCTAATCAATCTTTTAGTTGTAGTAAGTAATTCATTTTTTTTATTTAAGTATATAAATATATTTGTTTTTTTTATGGGATCGATAAAATTTAATTATCATGTTTGTTTAATTTTGTTTGACAAATAGACCTCTGAGTTTTGGGGTCTTACAAGTTGTTAATGCACGTAAACAGGACTTTTACTGCGGCCTCGTCCTGACCATAGTGGTCCGCTAGTTGCGGCCAAGTTGCGTAATAATATCTTTCGTTTTAGTCGTCGGCCGATCGTCTGTGGTTTCTAGACGAAAAAATCCAGGCGAATATTATCGTTATCAGTTTATCGGTGGTGTTTATCGTGATTTTATTTATTTAAACTCGCCATTCTCGGTTAGTATCTCGCAGAGCGTCGTCCTGTGAAGTTTGTTCTAGTTTCTAGTTTATTTGGGTGTTATTACAACGGAGATTTTTTAAGGAAATTTTAGTAAGTGAATGGTATAGAAAAAAACACCAAAAGGTGTCAACAAAAAATATGTTCCCTGTAATGATTTTTTAACAGCTGCATAACAACTCTAACAATGTGAGACGATACCTATTCCTTGTGTAAATTTTTGTAACAATTAGTTCTAAATAATGTACAGACAAAACTCGATCGCTGCCGAGCAGAAACCTTGACTATATTATCGTCTCTGAGTTGAAGGTTAAATCCATAAATTATAAGCAGATTTATTTATACAACTAACGGCATTTTACGAGAATTTAAACACTCTGAGATGAAAATATATCACCGAGTTTTCTGCGGGAGTATATGTGGCATTTCTGTTTCTCTGGTATCGATATACAATGTGATTCATTGACCCCAATAATAAAGCGGCAAACTAATTGAGCTTTGTACGTGTTTATTTGCGGCGTATGATGCACCAGCCGAAGTATTCCATAATACGATTGTTCCAAAATAGAGAGAAACTGGCGGTCTTGAGTGCACCATAAACCTTTCAAAGGGCTGTAAACGTCTAAACATTTTCCTCGACAATTAACTATAGCTCCGCTGTCGAATCTAATTACGAAATTCCATCATGCAACACTGCGATTTTTTTCACCTTTCGAGCGTGGTGTCGTGGAACGAAAAAATGTTGGAAAAAACGAAGCAACGTCGCTTTCTAAAAACGACAAAAAAAAAGTAAAATCCGCACGCTCCGGTGCGGTAGTTATATTTAAATACTGTTCCGTGTTGAAGTTATTGATTAGGAAACACAGTAGGTAGTGTGACTTTAATTCGTTTTCGAATCGTGCGGCCCTACACTAAAAATAGCTGGGCGCCAGGTCGTAACGACGGCCTACTATGATAGTGCCGGCCAGAAAACGCCCACTTAATTATTAGTTTTACAGAAATTGCAAGAATCTTGCAGAACGATTTCATGGCTTGTCTTGCAAAGCGAGATAAGAAATTTAAAAGAGCCTTGTCTTGTTCTTGCAGCTTGCAGCAAGAACAAGAAACGAACAAGAAATTTGCGAGAGTCTCAAGGGGTATGCTATGCATAGAAAATTTTCACGATTTTCTACAACTTTGTCGCTGCGTCCGAATTAAACGGAATTCCACCGAACATTTCCTAAGTAAAACGACCAGTTAGATCGATATGCGTGGTCACGAAGGCGTAGGGCTCACCGGTTTCGGGCAAATAATTTTTTCGAAAATTCTACCCCTCCATTTTGGAGGTGTTGGACAATTTTGGACATTAAATACGAAATCTCGGAAAGGACTGGACGAAATCGAATTTAACCTTTATTTACGTCATCTACTGGTCGAACTACATCGGAAAAACCTATTTTCGGGGCAGGTTAACATTTTTGGAAATTCAAAAAAGTGCGCTGGCCGGGCACTTAGAAATTTTTTAGAGGAATTTGGAGGCCGGATCCGTGTTCTACGGGTCAATTTACGTCGGATAGGTTGGTTTTGGACTCATTCTGAGCTCGTTTAAAAAGTTGAAAAATTTGAGATTTTAGGTGTTTTTCGAAAAAGTGCGCTGGCCGGGCATTTAGAAACGCGAAAAACTCGCGACCGAAAGCATCGCAAAATGCGACGTGATCCCTAAATGGACTGGACTCCGCCGCCCGCCAACTAATAATAGCGGGACGCCCCCACGGGTTCGGAAATATCCGTGTAATGATGCGAACTATTCCAATTTGGGGGCGGCCGGCGCCATTACGGCCGCCCCCGGAGTCGCCCGGACTACATCACCATTATAAAACATCTCCCCGCGCCGCAGCTAATAAGGCTGGGCATGCCCCCGCGGATTTATCGCCCGGAGAATATTAAAAGTCGAAAAATGGGGGAAGGACGCGCGTCTCCTGCCGTTTGTTCGAGATTAAGGGCGGTTTTGTGGTTTCTGTCGTCGGTACGTAGGGAATTGCCGACGTCGTAACATCTGGCAAGGGAAACCGCCTCATACCCCCCCTATTAGGAGAGTAATCACATTACAAGGGGGTGTCTACCCCGGGAACGTGACCGGTTCGGTTGAGTTCACCCGGCGCCAGGTGATCCGCGTCCATTTGGAGATGATTAGGTTGCACGATAATCTTGTTACCTTGTGTGGGGAGGTTTTTTCTTTCACAGTAGGAACTCGCGCACACATAAGTACCTACTGCTTTTGTATGTCCGTCGGGAAGTGATTCACCTGCGCTGAAGATAATTTGAGTGTGTGGTTTTGATGTAGATAATACAGTATATGGCGCTGCACGTTGTAGCTTGCCCCGTTTCTAAAGGTGACGGTGCGCCCAGCACACAATGATTCCGATACGCGTCGCCCAAGCAGAACATTCTAGTTTTAATTACCGAACGTCGCGGCAACAGAAATGCGTTTGTTCGCGGACGACCGCCGATTTTAAAATTTACGCGCGCAAAATCGCGACACGGCCCATCCGTACATGTTGTTTTTCCACTCGTTGCACACGCGGCGCGGTTTACGGGCCATAAATGCCGCGAAAAAACACGTAACGCCCGCGTTTTTCGAACGGTACGACGAATTACAACCGCCACGTTTTATTTTTCATACCAGACACCGTCCGTTGTTATTTAATAACGGATTTTATTGCGCCGTGTGAACCTACGGGCGTTCTGCCCGTTTAAATCCTTCCGTTCCCGAATAAAACACGGTGGCGCATTTGCGCAACAACCCTTCTAAGTGCATTTCTGGACTATCCTCGACTCTCTAGAGGCGCCATCAACTCTTATCCGCGTCCCCGGGGTCGCCCCGAACTTTCTAGGTCCCCCATAATGCGCTCGAACAAGCCCAGTTTCAAACCGCGCCCACGCCAACCCCGACATAAAAATATACAACAATTAAAGCCGGACATAAAAATTCTAGGCGCCCTTTGGCGCAGAACCCCCGCAATCCCCCTATTAAAGAAGCGCCGGCGGGAGAAGGGAACTAGTTAATTTTATTTAAACGAAAACTTTGGCCGCGTTTAACCCTGAAAAACGAAAAAAAAAATATATCGGGAGACGTAATTAAAACTTTTAAATTAGTCGAGTGCAGTCTTAGGGAAATCTCCCGGCGTCGTTTTTCAATTGCCAACGGTATCCGGTCGTAATTGGTTTTTTTCCGGGCGGTCGTATTTTTTCCGGTGCAATTGTATCTGTCCCGGAGATAACGCGGTTCCATTACGTCACGAATGAATCTCCCGGAAAGTCATAATCGGGAACACGGCAATGCACTAACGGAACTTCGTGACGTCTAAGACGGGAAAAGCGCTCGGAAGACGACAAAAATAACAATGGGCGCTCGCAGAGATTCGAGTAAATAGGTGAGGCTCAGGTTCGAATCATTCCGGAGTCTGGCTGGGGTTAGAAGTAATTTTGGGGTGAAAGAAATGGCTTTAAGCCGTGCGCCAATCGATGCAGCAACACTAAGAGGCGGTTATACTGGAAAAAGTTTGATAAAAAAGAAATCAATGTGCCTTTAGGAATGATATGATACCATAGAAGTAAAACTATGAAAGTACGACGCCAAACTTGTCGAGACTTGTCTGGCGTGGTACTCTCATAGGGGGTTGGCATCGTGCCCTCAGAGTCTTGCTACTTACCATCAACGTTAAACGAATTTTTGGACCCTAGCCGTATACTCTCGTCCCCCTCCCCAAGGACCTTCTAAAATCCCTAATCCGCCTATATTTCCTTTCTTAAGAACCTCAGTTTTGTACTCAAAAGAACTCCGTTACGGCCCATTGGCCCCCTCTCGCGAGAGCTTGTACTCTTTCCAGCCTGCGACAGGAAAAAATTGGGATCGATCAGGTTTAGTTACGCCCCGGCGCTTCTCAGTGGCGTGGTCGATTCGTTTTCATCAAGGGGCAGCAATGAAAACAATAATGTGCAAATATACCGAAAACGGTTGTTCCCAGAATTCTACAAAGTCAGAGGAAAGTATGTTCAGAGATTATTTTTTAAATTTATTTATTTTTGGCCTAACTAAGGCCCAAAGAATGGAATAACTTCGGTTTTCTATACATCTAGAGGCTCTTCGTAAAATCCCAGTGAAAAATCAATAATTTTTTTCCTTAGCAAATTTTCTCTAATTTTTATTCTTTTTCTGGCCCCTCCTTGGTACGCCCGTGGGCCTTGTAGATGGCGAGCGGGAGATTAGGCCTCCTTCTGCACGACGGCAGCTATTATTTACTTAATCCTTATCAAAATGGCGGCCCGGCCGCTTTGTCCTATATTAATTACATTTATACAGTTTAAGTATTTATGGTTGTTCCGTGACCTTTCATTCTGTTAATAATAACTGGGGGCCCGCCCCATAACAAAGGGCTATTTTTAACGGCGCGTTTCCGCTGGAAAATAAATAGCCGAAACTCCGTGAACAAATGTTTGTATATCGCCCAGATGAGCCGATGACAAGCCGATAATGAATATTTTTCGACTGTGTACGTTTTGTGGCTCTGTGTCGATCTTAAGGCGTGTGTAAACCTAGCGTTTTCGAGCATTTAATATTTACCTTTAATTCTCCTATTAAATCTACCGAATCGGATAGGAGAACTTTTGTTTTTAAAATTGTATCAATAAGAACTATTTTATAGTTAAGTTGGGAATCAGGAACCTTTGGCAATTAGAAAATACTTCTTTTGCTTAACTCTCACACACCAAAACTTTGTTTTTTGCACTCGACGCGCATTTCGCTAACCATGTTAGCATCATCAGGAGATGATTAAGCCTGACTTAATCATTATATATATATTATATATTTTTAAGGCGACTTTAAACTCGGTTTGTAGTAACAAGTCTGCAAGGCTGACTCGATCTGACCTAATTTAGATGATAACCTTACAAAAATTCGGTAATGGACGTAAATAAGCAGCCTTTACGTTTTCCACGAACAAATCGTGTTGAAAAAATAGAAATATCTTCGCCTTTACTCAACACGCACCCCATTCTACCCCATTTTTTCTTTATGGCCCCCATTTTCGGCGCCCTTTCTGCTGGAAACCGCGAGATATACCCCCCAAAAAAACAACACCTGAAGACATTTCCAGATACCCTCCTTCCTAGCATGGAATAATTTTACAAATAGCCGGGGGGGGCGGACGACAAACGAGCCGTACTTGTTTTCTGACACCCGAGATGGCGTTCGAGATGCGGCTAAGGTCGCCGATACAACTTCCCGCCTCAACCGGGTAACGCCGCGGACGGCCTAAGACGGTAGCGACCCGCGCGAAATTACTTCGTCCTACTTGCGAGCCCGGCACTTTCGGGGGGCTTTTTCCGGGGGCGATATAAACGACACGGCCCCGCCGTCGTGAAGTTGAGGCATTCCTGGCGGCATTGGGACATAATTTCGGGGTGAAAGAAACCGCAAAACCGTCCATTGTCGACGCGGCTTGTTGAGCACGGTGCCGGCGACAATGGGGGCTGCGGGAGTAATCGCGTTCTTTGTTTTAATTCGCGGGGGGGCTGGTCCGTTGTAGAACGAAATTAGGGCCAATTAATCTGAGGAGGGGGGGGCGGCTGATTTTCGACGCAATTATTCGCGAAACCCGATAAATACGCGAAGGGGGCCGAGGAAATTTCATTAACCAAATCGAATTAGTCCTGAAGAATTATCTTTGGCCCGCGGGAGTTGTGAGCGGGGCTTATTTTTGCAAGAGGTTGCGCTGGATGTTCTCGAAATAAGCGCCAAAATTTGACCACGTATTAACTAGTCGAAAGCAATAACTTGTTTATACCGTGCAAAAGAGACGTAGTACTGAAAATAATATCATATAAATATACGAGACAGCATTCATTATGTATTCCTCTCAAAACATGGTCCATGACCCTTTGGAAGGTGGCTGAAGCGTTGCGAAGACCAAAGGTCATCCGTGTAAATTCATAATGCCCATTTTCGGTATCGAAGGCTGTTTTTGTATGTCTAAAAGTTGATGTCTGTCGTTTTGGATGAGCCTTCGTCCATCGCTCAGAGGCTGAGGGGCGGGGCAGCACAGTGAGTTATATATAATTATTGTCCTTTGCATTTTCGTAAAACACTCGCAGTGTAGAATGGCTTTACAGTAAGATGCACCAAAACTTGATAGTTGAACAATAGCAACGTTGTTATTTTTGGCAGTCTTAATAATTTTAATAATTTCTTACTTGGTATATCACAGATGTTATTGTTTTGAAACAGTAAAGAGGAATTTGATAGCCGGCTAATTTTTTCGCGAAATCGTCAAATTTGAGTTTCCAAAAGGGTTGACCCTCTAAAAATCTCGGGGAAATATTCGCCACGCGTGCAAGGAATTTTCCAGGGTTCTGATTTCACAGTATCTTATACCTACATCTCGAGACGCTGGGCTGCAGGTTTTAAACAATTTTCAAAAAAATGCACATTTAGAGACGTCTAAGAACGTAGGTAAGTAGTAGTTCTAATATATATTAATTACACTAAAATCTATTTTTTTTTAATTTAATTTTGGAAAGAAATATGTTTATCAATGCTGCGGATGCAACGATTTTCCTGGATCTTGTTTACTTGTTTTTATATTATTTCCGTGAATAGAGATCAACTCCATCTATTTTCGTTTGCTGGATATATAAAACGTGAAATTTCGCTGGCGCTATAGTCAGTTTTGTTCCTGAACTTCACGAATCGTGGGCATAAAAAATTAACAACGAAATTACTTTTATGGGCAGGTATGAAAATAAAATTTATATTATGTTTCATGCAGTGTTACCGGCGCCTTCGCCGCAATTTTAATTCGATGCAGCAAACAATCGTAGCCGCCCGAGATGCGAGAGCCAGGTCCGACACGTGGCTCCATCTAGCTGCCTTGCTCACGAACCCGACGTTGACGTCACGTTACGTAACCAGTGCGAATCTGCGCGGTTGTGACGTCACCCGCCGTGTCAAGAGATCAAGGCGGCGGCGATTACACTGGGCCACAGTTAAAAGAAACATTCGGAATATTTTGGGAAAGTACGTTGGGGATTTGGCGTAAGTTATTCTTGTATTTTTAGAAAGCGGCGGTACTAGTGTAAAATGTTCAAAAAAGTGTTCGGGAGTAGCTACATTGGTCCTGGAGCGAATTGAATTGGGTTACTTTAATTGTGTAGTGTTGTACATAAGTAAAACAAACACATTTGGAAATTCCATATTCCATGACCGATTATAAAGTTTTGTAGGTTTATGATTCAACCGGTTGCCAATGGAATCATAATAATGTTTCAAGTATTGCGTGATTTTGTAAAAAAAAACATATCGCGACCTCTACACATGACAGGTTCTCCTGTAACATGTCAGCACTCTATGACATTTTGTAGAAAAACTCATTGTGGTCTAGGTTCCAAAGTTCTTTGTTGTAGTTCTCTCAAATAATTGAATTATGGCAATATATCCCAAAATAATCAAAGTCCTGATCAAAAAAATAAAAAAAAATGCCATGAACAGCAGTAGCTAACCAATCGACTTTCTTGAAGGTTCCCGACCTTATGTGTATTTCTTTCAAGGACGACACATTCGTTTATACATTTTTTCGACAGTCAAAAATCGTAAAGTTCGTCGTAAAACTGATAACGACTCATTTCTCTTGTTTGTACGATAATTAATTTGTCTGTTCCCTTGAAATTTATAGTGTAAGATACCCGCACCGATTTTATAACTTTTTGTACCACCCGTGAGCAACGTCGAAAATCGCGAAAATCCCAGAAGGTACTACGTGTATGTTATAACGTTTCTCAAGGTGATTTCCAACGAGAAATGTTCGTCGAGAATATCAATGAAAGGCGAGAGAGTGCCCGCTTATTTTTCATTCATGAAATTTCTACTATAAATATCGTAATAATATTTCAGCGTGACCTTATTCGTATTTCACATGCTTACGATGGTTTGCACAATTTATTTTCGAGATGAGCTGTTCGGATTCAGACATAATATAAGACTGCTGTTATATGCTAAAACGGTATTTAGGTACCTATGTCTAGATTTGTTTAGTGATTTAAAAAAAAATCACCCGATTGTTTTTATTGTTTACATATTACGGTAGAATTTATAATAAAGTAACATATCTACGCATCATTTACCACCAAAAGATTTCAAATAATTACTCTTTTATGTAACGAGTTGCATATTTCACATATAAAAACCCAAGTAAATACCTATTACCTGTGCGGCCGCACCTAAATTGTGGTGAATATCTTTTTGAATCATCTCGACAGCATTTTTCTACGAAAAATTTTTTGTGACGCTATCGAGCAGACGGTTACTACAGATGAAAATCCATGTTAGCAAAAAAACATTCATGACGTTATTAAGCTAATAAAACTCAAAGCACTGTGTGGTCTTTCCAATAACAATAATAGGCCAGGGAAATTACGGTAAAAAATAACGAAACCTAGACAAAATTCATAACCGCATTTTTATAATGCCATCACAAAATATTGGTAATAAATGAACGCCAGAATTGTTTTTTATACAAAATAAACATAGGCGTGTGGGCGCTTTTTAGAAAAATTCATTTTCTTGTTGTAACAAAGACGGCATAAATATTAACTGCGAATTTTAAGCTGCATTTATTAGTAAGTAAGGTATATAAAGTTGAGATTGATGAATTAAACAGATTACGTTTGCGCAAGTATCCGAATGATGTAAAAATTACATTTTGCGTAATATTTTGTTGGGCAAAAATATTAACTGTGTTTTTATTATTTATAATTACCTTAAAAATCAAGTATTAACAGTTTGTTCCGAAATTAAACATATTGTTTAATTTGAAGCTGTCTTTGGGAGCAAAATTATTAACTGGCTGATTTTTGTTAAACTTTGTAAGTGGATACTAAGTCTTGTTAAATTTTTTGAAATTGAACAAAAATTGGTAACGGAAGTATTTTTTTCTATAAAAATAAATATTAATCGACCGGTTTCTCGAAAAATGACGGCAGCCTAGGAGTCTACATCTACTACTGAAAAAGCCAGGCATTATGTATATTCTTTAGTTTTTTTTATGGGAAAACAATATTTTTTCTTGCCCACAAAAAAGTTATGTTGTAAAAAGTTAAACAAAAAAAATCAGTCAATAATTTTGCTCCCCCTATACAAATGACAAGTGACAGTTGACGTAGTGAGGTAGTATATGTATATGCACCGTAAATAAATGTTTAATTGTGCCCCATATCACAGACATATATAGCTTAGCGAAGCTATATATGTCTGTGCCTATATGATTCAATACAGTTAGGTATATTGTAAAAAGATTAAAAAATAGTTAAGTAATATTTTTGCTCTACCTATACAAATGACAAATGACAGTTGACCTACATGTGCCCTAAATAAATGTTTAATTTCGCTATATTATGTGATTTAATATAGTTATTTTGTAAAAAGTGAAACAATATAGCATAGACATATATAGTTTAGCGAAGCTATATATGTCTGTGCCTATATGATTCAATACAGTTAGGTATATTGTAAAAAGGTTAAAAAATAGTTAAGTAATATTTTTGCTCTACCTATACAAATGACAAATGACAGTTGACCTACATGTGCCCTAAATAAATGTTTAATTTCGCTATATTATGTGATTTAATATAGTTATTTTGTAAAAAGTGAAACAAAAAAACAGTTAATATTTTTGCTTTTCCTAAAGAAATGACAAGTGACAGTGGACCTATATGCGCCGTAAATAAATGTTTAATTTCGCTATATATGATTCAATATAGTTATATTGTAAAAAGTTAAACAAACAAAAAACAGTTAATGTTTTTGCCTATTCTATACGAATGAGAAGTGACAGCTGACGTACATGCGGCAACCTATTAAGTAATCTGTGCATGCGGCTCAGATAAATGTTTAATTTTGTATGAGTTACATTCTATTTGTAAAAGGGAATGTGCAATAAAAACGTAGTTAATATTTTTGCTTTTGCCGAAATAGAAAATTATCCGATTTTTATCTCTCTTTGTCGATCTAAGTAACTTCCATATTCTTAAAATGTTTAATTTCTTAATATATGTTAGCAAGGGAAGTTTTTTACCTAAAAGTCTAAAAAAAATCCAGTTAACATTTTTGCTCGAAATTTCTAACGAAAAATGGGTATTTTTTGAGGTAACTCAAGGTTCCGTTTCTTCAATATGTTTAATTTTTGGTTTCTACCAACGTATTTACTTATTACTTTGATATGGTAAAACAAAATTGCAGGTCAAATTCTATTTGCCATGGCCTATAAGGAACGCCCCATGGTAGGTATCATTTCTAAATTTGTTAGTAAACTTTACTGGTTAATTGGAGCAAAAAAAGGCGCGTGGTAAAGTTCATTCGGTGATATTATCGTCATATCCACCACGTATAGAGCTATTATTGACTTTTTGCACCGCGATATTTACTCCCTTGGGACCAAAAAGTTTCAGTCCCTCGGGATTAAAAGTAACAAAAACGATATAAACTATGACCAACTAAGTAGGTATGTACTTTATTCAATATCGCAGTAGATAAACAAATTAGGATTCTAGGGAGAATTCTGAACACATCTGAAGAAAAGTTTAAAAATTAGTAGATTCTGAACTATGAACAATTATTGAAAATAGGCATGTTGACTGCTTTGACAAAACTGGATGAGATAGAACAAAATGAATTTCACATTCCTATCTTAATTTTTCAAGAGCTCTCCGGTGGTAACTGGTTGGTTGGTACCAAGGTAACCAACTTTTGGTACCAATTTTGGCACCATGGTACCAATTATTGGTACATAGCACATAGTGAATTTTTAAATTTTAGTTCTTGCCGTGCAAAAAATAGCGGTGATGAATTAGGGAAACATAAAAATGTGTCGACAGAGTAATAATTTAGACAAAAAGAAAGTTGTACCTAATCTATTACTGGCAACACCTATGACTGGCTGGACACAAATCAAATTCTATATCTGCCCAGAAAAGTTATCGATGAGGATTTCAGCTTCGCAGGGCAAATTGGCTGATTAAGAGGGCCATCGTGCGAGGGCAGGAAAACTCTGTAATTAGAAAAATAATGAACGTCAATTGTTTTCGTTTGACACAATCTTGTCGCAAAAAACACACAACTAACGTCGGATATTATTAATTTCATCAAAGAAGGGGATTTCGCAGCGACTGCTACTATTAATAGCCGGCAGTTATAAATGAGATAAATATATATGTCTCAATGATATTACTCCAGATATTTTCTCACGGATTTTTCGCGAAATCGACACAAAATCCTACAGAGGCCCTATTCAGGGGCTTTTGAAAAATACACTAATGTTTGTAAACAGTTTATTATACGCTTGCATCGGGGTAAATACGGGAGTTCAGACGCCGCAGAAGACAGATTTACTGATATGAAGGCAAAAGTTACTAACATTTTGAAAAAAAATGAAGTCATTTTTCAGTGCAAAACAAGAGGGGATTGCATCTTAGGTGAATACCCCTGTACAGGATATCATGCGTAGATACATCCTCGCTAAAAAAAATTAATATTAATTAATCATTATTAACTACGTGCCGATTTTTACGAGGTATACTGGGAATCCCTAGATACGGATCTCTTTTTAGAGAGAAATTCATATGCACAAGGTGCGTAGTGTAAAAATTAACATAAAAAAACTTTTGGCAATAATTGCTTTTATTTTCGCACGTCTACATTTCCCTATACAGGGTGTCCGGAAAGTACCAACAACAAGATGTAGGTACAGGTGATTCGATGCAATTTTTAAGCAAAAAACGATCGTTGACTTCAGAAGAAAGTTGTCAAAATAAGTGTTTTTTGACGCGAACAAAATATTTAAGCGATCACCTCCAAAAAGAAATATTTTATGGATTTTTATAGGTTTAATGCATATGTGTTTAGAAAAAATAGGAAACAATAAAAGTATTTTCTAGAGGTCTAAAATTTAGTAGATATGGCATTATATAAAATTAAATGTAGAACAATTTTCTGTACATTATGAGATAATGACATTTTCGGCATTTTTGTTCAAATTTTACAAAATAATTGTGCCATTTAAAGTGACAAAAAATTCCATATGAACTACGTATCAAAAATTTTTCGCTTTCAAAATAGAACGGATTGAACTCGAAAAAATTTTGAAATCCATATTTCAGGAAAACCAGTGACGTTTTACTCAATATCCATTAGGCATTTTTTCTTAATTTTGAACGTACAATTCATCTGTAAAACATTTAAATGCGGTAGGCGATAATTTTATTTTTCGAATTTTGGAGTTAACAGTTGTTTTGGGGCACATTTTGCCGATTTCAACGCAAACGGTTGATTTCATCGTTATGAAACAAGGGTGAAGTGAAAAATAAAAAGATGCACTAAAATGATGAACTTGCGAGACCAAAAAGATAATCTCAAAAAAGTTATGAGTATAAAACCCATTGTGCTACCCCGCCCTTCCGCCTACGGTAGATGAGAATAAATTGTTTTTACACAAAATTGTTGCATTTCAGTTACTAAAGGACTGCACCAAGTTTAATTTCAATTGTGCAACTTCTATAGATGTTATTGAAAAAAATATGTTTTTTAAACTGTACTTTTATCACCCTGTAACATTCTTATTATGCATTTTAGGACCCATTTAGGAAACTTTTTGTTCAAAATTACATTTTTTATCCGTCATATTACGTTGGCATCACAATTTAGAAACACCCTGTATAACTTTAATTTAGTTCTTTTTTTTTGTTGAGACATCACGTAGAGTACCTAACCTTCAAAAAGGTAATAATTTGATGTACCTACAGCTTTGATACTTTGAACACTTACAACCAAATATTTTAACTGCTATTTTTTTTATAAAAACACTGAAATACATTTTGTAAAAAATCAAGTTTGACCATCATTCCGAGCACCCTGTATATAGTTCAGCCGTACCTAAAGCTTTTAGGTTACGTTCCCGGAGCACCATCGATTTTTCTGGTAATACCTTCCAGGTATTTCTCGATTTACCTGGAAAATTTGACGCGGCAAGTTTGACAGTGTTTCAAATCTCCTGTTTAGCAAAATCTCGATGTCGATTTTCCCGGTTTCTGGAACAGGGAAACTTCCTGGGAATCTCGCAAAGTTCGAGCCAGTAAATTAGACGATTCATCGGTAAGTCCCTCTAAAGAATCTGTTGTTTAATGGGAAAATTTTACATGTAACGGTATTTTTTTTTTGCATCGAATATGTGGTAAATATTGTGCAAGCTGAAAAACTTGGATCATGCCGTTGTAAATGATTACTAGGTACCTTTTGTCAGTGATTATGGTATCGAGACTATAATCATTTCTTTTGTTTATGACCAAAACCGAAATGCTACTACCACCACTGATTATTGAAACCGTTTCCTGTTGAAATTCGTGTGTCTCGGTTACCTACAGGCGCTTTTGCAATGCCTTGCTGAACACTTGGGAAAAAAATCGTCGAACAGGAAACTGTTGTGTGGGCGACGTAATGTGCTCTTGTGGACGCCCCCGTGCCCAGCCACACGCGTTCAGGTGGCAGACATAACATACAGGGTGTCCCAAACGCCTTCGACAAGTTTCACTTTCGGACTGGACGATGATTTTCGGGAAGACGACGCCAGATAAGACTTTGTACTTCATACCGTCGAGTGTGACGACTCGAAATGAACGGGACATGTCCTGGATAAGCTCCAGAAAGAAATATATTGCTTGTGTGAAAGAGAAAGGTACAAGGCACCTCTTATAAGTCTCGCAAGCCCACGGCGAACGTTCAGGTGTTTCAGAAGTTTCGCAACCCGAAATCGTGTAACGAAATGACCGTCCGCGAACGGTTCGCGGATATGTTGACGTTGTTATTTAATGCACATCCCGGGACGGACTGTAGGCGTGACGTGCGGCACGCGTTTCAAATTCCGACTCGAATTGGGGCACACAATGGCCCAAAAAGTCCGACAAACACAAAACACACAGACACACACACACCCGGATTCGTTACAATGGGGTTTACCAAAGCGGAAAAAAAAATAGGCGCGAGAAACGGCACTGGGCCAAATTAGATTATGGGGAAAATAGGATGATATATATATATATATATATATATATATATATATAGCATTTATTGCCCAACAGGTAACCCCCATTTACAGGACAAGTATATAATAAAGAGTAAGATAATCACATATGCATATTAGGTACTAATAAACTATACATAAAAGACTACATAAAGAAAGCAGGATAAAGAAGCAATATAAAAAAGTAATATAAAAACCCGGATATAAGTGACAAAACATTACAGTGAAAAAAGGCAAATAATTATGGTGTATACACAGAACACAGAAAAAGTTTAAAAAGTGAAGTTGTCTAAATTATCAGCAGCCTCTCTTAGAATTACATTCAGATTATGAAAATTAATATCACAGTGTTCACTCAGCTTATTAAAGTTATCACACATTAAAAACAAAGGTGTTCTAAAAAATAAATTTGTTCTCGCTCTATCACAATAAAAAGTGTTTGAGTTGCGAGTTCTAATGATAGATGGAACATAAAAATTAATTTGAGAGACGAGATCACATGCATCTATCTCGTTATGCAGAATCTTATGCAAAAACTTCAGTGCTGCACATTTCCTTCTCAAATCTAAGGACTGAATCTGAAACCTAGTTGTTAGCTCAACATATGGAGTACCCATCGCGGGATATATTCCGTCTACCCTAAAAGCCAAAAATTTTAGAAACTTTTTCTGTACGCGTTCAATGGCTACTTTATGGCATCTATAAAATGGACACCATGATGATATAAGGTGATAAGCGATTACAGCCTGATATTTTTTTATTTCCGCGAACAGGAACAAAATTAAAAATTGGCAAACAGGATAGACCGAAAAGCTTGTGAGGTTGACTACCTTGAAGATAGGTTTTTATACTTAAAAAAAGCCAAGCACTTACAGACCCGACCAAGCTAGTTAGCTGCAAATTACAGCTGCCTTTGAAATAAAGTAATAGTTAAGCTACAAGCTATCAGCGATAGCTTTTCTGATTTAGAATAATTATCGTTCAAGTTTCTTTGACGTATAAATATAAAACTTAGACAAGGAAAGAGAGAGGACGCCTAATAGCGCTCGCGGCTGTGTTACCGACTGGCACATCGCACGACAGGCCAGTGGCGTAGCATAAAACGCGTTCTTATCCACTATCACAAAAATGTTAAAAATGAAAAGTAAGTTAATTGTGACTTACCTATATTTAATTTGAAATATTGGTATTTATTTGCACATAATTTTCCCATATGTAAAGCTAACGTGTCAAGAGCTGAAATATATTTATTTGCGGCGATTTCGAATCAAACAAAATAAAATAAATAATGCACGCCCATGGAAACCAGCCAATATTTTATGAACCTATCCTAATCAATTAAGAAATTAAAAAAAAGATGTTAAAAAATAATTATATTGGTCCTATTTACAAACAAAATAATGCACTTTATCATACTAAAAGATAGAAGGAATTTGAAGAAGTTATATTGAGAAAAATAAAGTTTCAGGGTATTTTTCAAAGGTAGCTTGTTAAATATTTACTTGTGAAACGAAATCCCTAGCTCTTGCTTTTCACTTCTGCTTTTGCAACCAAAGGCTGAACAATTCGCACCATCTTAAGAGTATATTTTTGTATGTAATATCACTAGTGCCGGAAATTTTATCGATAATTTTTTCGAAAGCGCTATTTTGCCTAGAAAGATCACCAGTATAAATTGGGCTTTTATCTCTGAAAATAAAAGCCCAATTTGTACGAGTGTTTTGCTAATGGGCAAAATAGGGCTTGAGAATAAAATTATCTAGAAAAATTTCCGGCACGAGTGGTATTTGTCGAGATTATTTCACGAATACGATTTAATAATTTCTGTATTAATTTTTTCTATGTTTACATTTCCAAAACCTCATTTTGAACGAGTTTATTGACAGCTTCGACTGTAGCGTTCGAGTAAACAAACATGACGCTTGGGTATCCAAAGCAAATGCGATTATACTTACACCCTGTCGGCGTTGGTTTATTTTCTGAATGTGTCATAAATTTAAACGGAGGCGGAGGTCTAAATAACAAGAATTTAGCAATGTAAAAGTTATATAAATTCATTGATACAATGCTTAATAATACCGCAACATAATTTATAAGCTGCATAATTTAGAACAGTGTGAAACACACAAACTTTAAGAAGTAGGTATATACGTGTTTGTATCCAACAGATTCGCGGTTGCTAAGCAACGAAGTGATAATTTGCACAAGTGCAATTACCGGTAATTGCACTAGTGCAAATTATCGCTAGCAGAGGCATATCACTGGTTGGATTTTTATGGAAGGAGCTAACTTATTGGATGCAAGCAGTATGAGGGAAATAATCCCCTTAATCACTGTTAGTTCTAATAATTCGCAAATTTACGAAATTAACTCACAACGTACTCGCTTTGTCTGCCACAAATAAAATGGCCGCCGTTCAAAACGACGTAACAGAATTTATACACGGCAGGGTAGGCAAGAGCGGTGTTCTCTCTGTTTCCTTCTCTAAGGTATAAAATGTAGGTATACAAGGAATTTTGCTACTTCTAAAAAGTAACTCATGAATACTGGGATAAATGATTGAAGCTACAGTTTTAAGCTACCATAATAAAAACTAGCTTGATAAGTTACCTATACTTTCGGAAAAAAAAATGCTCTGGCACCTACCCTATTATACTGCAATAATCACACGTTTCGACCGCTTGAAAAACGAACGGCAAAACAGACACCCGGAGAGGCGGGCCCAGGCCCATTATCCGCTCTGCCAAACGGCATTAGCCGGTGTGTAGAAATCGTTTCTCGGCTTGTCGCGCTGGCCGGCGAGACAAGGGTACCATCAAGATAAGCCGTAGGTGAGGTACCCAGAACCCTCGGGGTTCTTGAATGAATGGCGTCGGCGGCGCCAGAAAGGCGTTAGCGCCACGGGAACGACATTCCGGGCGCGTCGGCGATGGCGCGGCGGTTTTTTTTTTTTTTGGTTTGGAAATCGGCGATTTCAAAAGAAACGGCGAGGGAGCGCGGGTAGATAGTCGAAAATTCCGCGAAGGAAGGTAATAAGGGGACCCGCGGCGTCTTTTATAAGCGGGCAGTGTCTTAAGAATATTTTGGAATTTGTACGGGAAAAAGCGGAGCGTAACGCATGAAACAACGCGAGGCGGCCGCGAAGTCGCAGCCGAGCGTTTGGCCGTCTCCATTATTATTATTAAAATTTGTTTTAATTTTAGTATAGGTTTTGATTTATAGAAATTATGCAGAGATCTACGGTGCATCTTATAAAAAGAACAGTCATAAATAATATTGCAAATACATTATATACAGGGTGATTCAGTTTTATTCTGGGACACTTCAAGAGGTGTTAGAAAAAAAATAATAGCAACAGCACTCTCTTGTATAGGTATCTTTTTAAGGCCTTATAAAAAAGTTGAAGGGTGTTAAATTTGGAAAGATATGTTGACTTTATTGAATATTTTCCAAACTAATCGAGATATTTAAGTCGTATTTGGTGCACGTTATAAAGCCATGGGTTAGCATAAAACTTGTTAATATTAAACACCTTGAACAAACCGTGGCGGGGAAGTGGTAATTTGTACGATCGTTTTTAGAAAAAAAATGAATCACCTTGTATAGCAATAAAATGTATTCAGTTCCTTATGTAAATTTTAATTATAAACAAAAACGTTCTCTTAGCATTTTTTCATATGTGCCATGGTTTCATAGCAGATTTGATTTTTTCGTATTATTTCTGGGTATTTCTCAAAAATGGACTTAAAAATTCGCCCCATAAGTAAGACTCAAAGTAGAAAAAATGTGTTTCTTCCTTTAAATACAGTAACTTGTCTCAATAAACTTGCCCATTAAATGTTTACATTTCAAGATACATTAATTTTATCTTCCTTAAATGTTTTAGATTCTGTATCTTCAAAAGGTTTGCCTTAAATAGGTAAGTTTATTGCAAAAAGTTACTTTATTTAAGTCTTTAAGTCTTACTTATGGAGCAAATTTTTTAGATAATTTTTCAGGAATACCCAGAAATAATACAAAAAATCAAATTTGCCACGAAACCATGACACATAAAAAAATGTCAAGAGGATATTTTTGTGTACAATTAAAATTTACATAACAAATTGAATACATTTTATTGCAATATACAAGGTGATTCATTTTTTTCTAAAAACAATTGAACTTTAATTACCCATTTCTCCGACACTGGTTGTTAAAGGTGTTTGATATTAACAGGTTTTATGCTAACCCATGCCGTTATAACGTGTACCAAATTTGACTTAAATATGTCAACTAGTTTGGTAAATATTCAATAAAATCCACATATTTTTTTCCAACTTTAACACCCTGTAAGTTCTTATAAGGCCTTAAAATTTTATAGTTTATACAAAAAAGTGCGGTTATTTTTTTGGTTTTCTATATCACCTGTTGGAGTGTCCAAGAATAAAACTGAATCACCCTGTATATTAAAGTGTAAATGCTTGCTACGAAATATATTAGAAAGTTCAAATAAATTTGTAAAATGCCAAAAAGTCCATTCTACAGGGTTCCCCTCATAAACTACTATCTTACTTCTGTTCTAAACTATCCATGACTTTAGTATTTCTCATACAAGCTATATACCACCCCTTTATTCCCAAACGGACTATAATTGATTTATTCGGCAATAAGCACCTGTGCATTTTGCAATGTAAATAACTAGGTATATAAGTATTTTGTTTTATAGCTTATTTAGTATAAACTTCTTACTATTAGTTTTGAGAAAAACCTGTGACCATTTATGTGTGGCTCCCAACAAATAATCATCCTCGTAATATTTCAAGAATCTATTCCAAGTAACAATCGCATATTTTGGCGCTTATATTACTTCCTCTCCATATTATTTAACATCAACAATAGATGACGACTTCTAATAAACCCCGTCCGCATATTTGTTGCCCGTGACTAATGTTCACCGATCGAACGGGCATTTTCGCAACAGCGCCGGCTTTCGTGAATGAATGGACCACCGTTCCGCGTGGTTCTTCCGGGTTCTCGGAACCCCCCGGGGCATCCTTCGGTGGCCGCGCGGAATTTTGGCGCCCTCTCAGAATTCGCACCTACGGGCCCGAGAGATGCGGGTTCTCGGAACCCAACGGAAGCGCCTGGCACCGCCGGCCGCATGCTAAGCAGCCAGATCCGGCCTTTGAAGGTAAGAACACGCGCCTGCATTGGGTTCGTTAGCGTCGGACGCCGATTGAGTTTTCTTCGGGTTCCGAAAGGGACCCGCGGCGGTCGCCTCGGGTTCCAGCACGTTGTAAGCGCGAAAATGGGGAACCCGTGTAATGGTATGGGATGGCATTCCGGCCGAGATGGTACCCAGATACATACGCGGTACCTGCCCGATTGATGCCGGACCGCCGGCCGGCGCGCCGGCTTCGGCCGCCTTGTTTTCTGGTACCACCGATTTGTTGGGTGGGCGGTTGGGTTCGGGTACCACAAGCAGTTTAGATAAGCGGGACAACAACGCCGTGGATGTTTGACATCGAACAGAAGCGGGCAAACTCGACTTTGGAAGTTGGACCAAAAAAGCTGAACTGAAAATATAACTTTCATAATTTTTAATTTCATTTTAATTCAAACGACAGCATCTATTATAGAGAAAAGTTTTTTTTATCCATGGTATATTTTGAAATTTAACTTTGGGGTTGCGATTTGCTGAAATATAGAAAATGGCCCACGAAAACTTGGTCACGTGACTCGCTATCTCTGTCAAAAATGACATTTATAAAATAAAATCCCTACAAATTAAAAAAAGTTGTTTCTTTTTCAATTCAACATTATTAGTGTACCTACCAAATTGTAAAGCTGTAATAAAATATTTAGTTTTGTTATTTTCTTGTTTTTTTTTATGAAACAAAAAATTTTAAAGACGTGTAACTTCGTAAAAACTATATTATATGAATATCTTTATCGTTATATTAACTATTTTTTACTAAATATGATAAGAATATATGTCGTTCTCAAGAAAAAATGATTTTAACGTTATGTTTGATGCTAAGTTTGGGGATATAGGTAATCTGAATCATGTATCTAATCACAATTTAGGACTTTCTACAGGACAATTTACCTTTCATTTTAGTTATTGAATTTTAGCCAAAAAAAGTGGTGAATTTTGATTACATAGTTAATATACAGAGTGATTCCGTTTTATTCTTGGACACTTTAACAGAGGATAGAAAACCAAAAAATAACCGCGCTTTCTTGTATAAACTATATATTTTCAAAGCCTTATACAAAAGTTCCAGGACGTTAAAGTTGTAAAAAAATATGTGGACTTTATTGAATATTTATCAAACTAGTTGAGATATTTAAGTCATATTTGGTTAATTAAGTCGCATTTGGGTTAGCATATTAAAACCTGTTAATATCAAACACCTTTAACAACCAGTGGCGGAGAAGTGGGTAATTACAGTACAATTATTGTTTATAGATAAAAATGAATCACCTTGTATGTAGCAATAAAATCTATTAAATGTTTTATGTAAATTTTCATGGTAAACAAAAACGTCTTCTTAACATGGTTTCGAAGCAAATTTGATTTTTTGTATTATTTCGGGGTATTTCAGAAATTGATCTAAAAAATTTGCTCCACAAATAGGTAAGACTCAAAGTAGATAATGTGTTTACTACGCGCACAATTGTACTAATACTAAAAGCTATTGCCCCGCCACTGGTTGTTCAAGGTGTTGAATATTCACAGGTTTTATGCTAACCCATGCTGTTATAACGTGTACCAAATATGACTGAAATATCTTTTTGTTTGATAAATATTCCACTATATTTATATTCCACACAATACTCCAATATATTAATTTTGTGAATACAACTGAATCACCCTGTATAAAAATTATATATTAGCCATTATTCTTTATAGAAATTTTGATTTTAGGTTCTTTTATTTAAGTTAGTTACAATTTGTTATCAACAACTAACTCACAACTTTTTTCTCAGCTTTATTTTTGAGTCACACGAATGCACTGAGCGCACTGAAAAATATAAAAAGAAAACAAAAGTAACTATATCGTTTGATATAAAATTATACGCATGTTTCCATAGAATGCCTATAATATACCCACCCTTTTTAATCACATGGGATTAATAATTAAAATTATACGTGCGTGCATACTCTAATTAACCCTTATTAAAGTCTTGTTATACGTGTTCAAAGATTCCCTTTTATAAATTTCTAATCGTGCCATTTTCTTTTTGTTGCAGGCAGCGTGCTGACAATAAGACATCGACTGAGGTGAGCCAAACTACGGAAACGTAACAAATACCTGCGGTTTGTCCCAATTTTCCGACCATCCCCAAATTCCTGCGTTATTCACCGCGTTTCGTTGCTTTCACTTTAATATCAAAGAGCCGCGCGCCTGCCTGGGTCCCTTATCTCACATCTCGAATGTAAAACGTCTCGTTCCCAGCCATTTTTCGACACGTTTATTTATGAGGGTCAACCGTCAACCGTCGAAAATGTGAGACAATAAAACTGGGCGGTTAATAATAATATTTCCTCCTTGAAGGGTCGCAGGACGTTCCCTGAATCTCTAAACGAGTAATAACTTTTAATGTTGCCGTACGATGTTTTAGCATCAACTAATTAAATTACTTCACACATGCCCAAAACTGTAGGCCCAAGTTTCGTGTAAAATACTGTTCCTTCACTTGCTAAAGTTCTTTAGACACTTCAATTCTGAAACGCACCCCAATTACATAGGGTTCAAGGTTTCCAAACGGCCTTGACCCCACGTGACTAGCACGCCACGATTTCGTAAGATTTCATCAAGTTTTTCGACAACCGACCACCCCTCGAACGCCTATAGGTACTTTTCTAGGGGTGATTTCACCCCAGAGTCTAGGAAAACACCCCCCAGCTGATCGATCGTGTACAATGCCCCGCGATTTGCATGTTTCAGATCATTCTCACTCGGTATGTCGCAAGTGGCGGACATAAGGGTTAACCTAAAACGTGTCACAGTGATGGTTTTTTAAAATAGTTTTTTACGATATTTTAACGGTTTTTTTTTACATGGTTTTTGTCGGTTTTAAAGCAGTTTTTAGCTGAGAGATGGTGCTTGGTGATGGTGGAGCATCAGTTGTTGTCTTCAGGTATTGTAAACGTAAAATCTTCGTATAGACATAGCTTCGTTTTTTTTTTTTTAATGTATTGGTCGAGCATTTAGAATTTTGCAAGTTCATCAATTTCAACCGGATTTTCGGTTTCTATGGCATTTTTTTTAGCTTCATTTCAAACCTAGTGGTATTTTTAATGTGCTTGATTGCTTTTGGAATTTTATTAGGCATGTAACAAAACATATCAGGTATATTTTTTTAATCAGAAAAAAATTATTTATTAAGCAAAAAAATAATCATAAGGGATCACCCGTCCAGGAACCTACCGCGCGCGGCGTTGCTTGACTTTGACTATCGCTCTGCCTAGGTCAAGTATGACGAGGCACGGCGCTTCCCAACAGACACTCCAAACTGCTGCCTGTTGTGCAGCTACCATGAAAAACAGATTGAGATTCAAACCTACTAAAATATTCATACTGAAAGATTGCACTGATATAGGTAACAATCTCGCAATGTGAACGAAACATTAAATGGGGCTTTATTTTGAATGACGATAATCAAAATGCATAGATACTTTTAATTTATATAAACTTTCAATGTCCAAATATCCTTTTGGTTTATACAAATTTATTGTTGGTTCTAAAGAAGGAAGTTTATGGATGCATTTAATAACTATTTTGTAATTTTTTTAAAAATTTGCTGATCCCCAAATTGAAATTAAATATTGTATTTTTGAGTAAATTAATGAAAAGTAAATAATTATGTAGTATGCCACAATTTCCTACATAATCCTGCCTGGATATGACAGAGTTAAACAGAATTCTACCGGAAATGGAACTTTTGACCCTTTTGGAGACTTTGGACAATTTTTTACATTATCTCTCTTTAGCTGCTCCCACTCAATCTGGCTAAAACTAATCTACAAGTCATATGCGGATACACTCATTATAATGTTGTGAAATGATGAACAGTTGTTATTATCACTGTTATGACAGTGCAAGATTTCCTCAAATTAATTGTCGATACAGGAAACTTAAACACTTCGGGTTATTATTCATTTTCACAGGTCTAGACTTGTGTGAAATTCGACCTCCCACTTTTCGGGGCTCTTTTCTCAAGAATGTCTCTTCACAATGTGGCGGCTAACTATACGATACCGAAAGCCAGAGCCACCGCTGCGATTTGGGGGTGGTCCCGTGGCGAATCTGGGCTGTCAAACAGCCCCTTGACATCTAAATTTCTGCAGGCAAAGCGTACCACCCCCAACGTTTATGGTCCTCCGGGTTCTTATTTTAATTTATGAGGGGTTGTTGTACCGGGCCTTCTGTCTTCTTGCCGCCCGCATAACCCGAGTAGGTATCCTACACCTACCTGAGTCCTGATGCTTCTGTTATTGTAGGAGCTATATAGGTGTGAAAGGATTTCGGAACGTACAAATTTAATGTCGAATTAGATTTTTTTTTCTGTACGTTTATTATTCAGGATAGGTTCGAAGGTCGCAGCCGAATGTTGTGATTCATATACGCATAGTAAAGCACATCTCTGAACAATGTCGGGGTATTCCCTGGACACCGTTTGCGCACATTTTGTACAATTCTGCAAAAGAGCAGCATCCTCATAGATACAGATTTTTAAGGACGATTTCCCAAAATTGTAACGTGGCATATAGTATATCGCGATTCAACAGCATCCTGCAAATTTTATAGCAACCTTGTTAAATACTATTATACAGAGTGAGTCAGGTGATAGAAAACAAAAAGAATAAACGCAGTTTCTTCTATAAATTATAAACTTTAAAAGTTACAGGTTGTGAAAGTTGGAAAAAATATGTGGACTTCATTGAATATTTACTAAACTACTAGTTGAGATATTTAAGTCATATTTGGTGCACGTTATAACGGCACGGGTTAGCATAAAACCTGGTAATATCAAACACTTTTAACAACCAGTGGCGGAGAAGTGGGTAATTATAGTAAAATTGTGTTTAGAAAAAAATCAATCACCTTGTATAGCAATAAAATGTATTCAATTTCTTATGTAAATTTTAATTGTAAACAAAAACGTTCTCCTAGCATTTTTTCAAATGTGTCATGGTTTCATATCAAATTTGACATATATGGGGACATACTGTATATTATATCTTCCCACACCTACAATGTTACCATTAATTGTGCAAAATTCAGTGCATATGCATTTTGTAGGTGTGCAGGGAATTTCGCGCCATTTGTGGGAAAAATCGACGCAATTCGACTTTTCAATTTATTAGAAACATGGATTCACCAATTTAAAATTCAGTTATTCATAGCCACTTGCGTATAAGCTTTCTGTAAAGTACCTGATTTAATTCAACCTTGAGCGGTATCGTTTAGGTTGGCCCAGGTCGTGAATGAGCCATAATAACTTATCTAGATAAATATTTTGGGTTTTCGGATTGTAAATCAAACAACTGCCTGTACTGAAAACGTTCAATAGTGCCTTAACGGCAACCGATGAATGTTTATTATTTGTTTGCACAAAATATGCGTTTATGACGGCTATAAAAGAGTTAACGAACTTTGGCGTGAACAAAATTAAAAATTTAGAAGCGTGAGTAACGCGTATAAATGTTAGTTTTCGCGAAAAATATATAGGACCTAATTTTTGTAAATTGCCGCTGCTGCAAATATTATTTTTTGAGCGTTGCGTGGTTCTCCGAATGATTTATGAAATTGTTACATCAGAAATGCCTTTATTGTCATTTCGGGATGCCGAATGTGACTGTAATAAGTCTTAATTGACTTCTGCTTCGAGGTAGGTGAACTGCGTTGTTTTTTTAGTTGCAATCAGAATGTTTTTTTAGTAGAAAGTTTCTTGGAACTTTCAATACTCTTTGAGGTCCCCAAAGCAACAAGGTTGTAGGTAACTCATTTTTGTGTCCGAAAAACGGACAAATTTGTAGCACATACTACAGGGTGAGTCAGTTTTTTGTTGTAAGACTTATTCATTAGATAGAAAATGACATTTTAAAGTAAAAGTGAAATTAGACATGAATAACAGAGTCAAAAAACAGTTTTTGTTCAAAATTAAAATCGGGTATTTAACGTAATAATTAAAACATAATGTTACTTGTTGATTGGGTGTGCGAATTTGGAAAAACCGTTCGTTTTTCGTTTCGAATTCGTCGATGAAACAGAATGCAGTGATTCATGTATAAAATCGATGCCCCAATTTTCAGTTTCACTAGGATTTCAATTGTGCAAGGTGTTTCATACTGAAACGGAGGTTTCCGGAAATGCGATGACTGATCCGAAATTCATCGATGCCTGGTTATTTTGTTATGTAAGATACAACTCATGCTGAAAGATCTCCGTTGTAATACGTCAAAGTAATACCTTGAAAAAGGCTAAAAACCAACATGTGGGGCATCCAACAATGCAAATAATATAAAAAAAGAACGCGTAGACGTTCTTCTTGTTAAAAGTAATAATAATACGCCTTTATTTTGCTGGAAACAGTCCGTAGCGTCATAGCAATAAAAGACAGGGAAAAAACTTTTCGTATTGTCGTCGTCACATCTTGTTTGTCCGCAAAAAAATAGAGCGATAGTAATTTGAGACCATTAACATACCGCACAGGGTCGCATTCAACAATATTACGAACGAAACGCTCTACAAACAAATTCAAAAGATATACATTCATTCGCGATACAATAATTAAAAGACGTCATGTAAAATAAATATTGAATATTGAAAACGATAATTATAGGAATTCTTTGGAATTAATTTTGAAAATAGTACCGATGCGGGCCTGATTCTGGGATGCTGAGATCTCCTATTAAATTACTAAATGAGTACACAGAACCCGAATGTGTCATAATAGTATTTAATTGGGTCAATTCGCAAGCTCTAATAAGTTTTTACTGTTGGTTTTTTTTATGGGATCATAAGGAAAATTTGTTTTTTGATGTGTAGTAAAACATCTGGGAAGGTAGATAAGAGGTGTGATGCATGTGGTATTGGTGAATCACACACTATAGTAATTTGCTTTTTGAGATAGTATCTAACTTTTGGATTTTATACCTACTATTTTCTGGTAAAACAAGTAAGGTAGGTATATTTAGATAATTAAGTAGTAATAAGAATGCGGTACTTACTGCTATATATAAGTATATGTGTTTTTAATTGAGAAAACATTGCTCATTCAAAACAAACCAATTGAGAAAAATCGCCGATAGTATTCATTACTAGCACTAGCGATTAACATGGGAAAAATCTAATGTATTTTGATTGCTTTATTGTATTATCGACGAATGGGTAGTTAAATTGAAAAATTGTAAAATAACAATGAATTTAAAAAATAATTTTTTCAAGGCCGATTGTGCCAACTTTTCGTTGAAAATAAAAGTTGCACCGATAGGTGCTTAATCATTTGTTTGTAAATATACAACTTATAATTAGAAGACCTCACGATTCTTCTTGCCGCTTTTCGCAATTATTTGTTAATAAAATTTTGCAGCACTTTACTGGAAAACTGATTTTGTTTTAATAACACTCCGTTTTCGTAAACATTATAGACTTTATTATCACACGTTTGTATCACCTGCCTTCCGTCGTGTACTTATCTCCTTTTTCTTTTCGGCAATGAATCAGAAATTTACTGTAGGTATACGATTAATCAGATAAAAGACGCGCTAGGTCAATATTTACTTTGGAATCATGGAAAAATTTCACAATAATTATCTTATTCCGCGATCTTGATACTTATTTCATCAGATCAGATAGGTACGATAATCCCCGTCGTTTCCTGTCACAAAATTATTTTTTATTGAGATTATTTTTCATCGCCCTAAAATTGTTATTGGTACCATCCGCAACTTTGAATAAAGAATACCTACGTGAGAGAGAAATCGCAATGAGTATTAACCAAGTTTTGACACAATATTTTGATACCTGACACGGTCTTAAGTGTCAATATGTGGTATTTAGACACTTTTTCGAGTTGTCATTCTTATTAGCCGTGCTGCTTGTGGCACTTCCCTGACCGAAAAAACTGAAATGTTTGAGGACAACAATCCATCGGAAAGTAATTTTGTAATTTAAATTAACTTTTGAGGCCGCATGCACAAAGTGGCATAGGCGTTTGTGTAGCTACCTATATACTTCTTCATAATTGGAAATTTATAAAATTAGAATTGCTGCCTTATAATTTTTTTTTGCCTGAGGCGGTTCTAGACCTTTTGTTTTGGGGGGGCTTAAGCCCCTGGGCTCTGTCATTTGTAGCTAAGGTGACCATATTTGTGATTATTATACAAAAGAAATTTTGTTAACAAGTAACTATATTGTTTCATATAACAAAATATATACTTACATATTACATATTATGTACTTACTATAAAAAACCTAATATTGATTCATACAAAAATACTATATCTACTTACTTTTAATAATTTAACGAAAAAAGGTGCAAAAATAATAATTTTTTTTTATGACAAAAATGTTAATGTTAAAAATGCTGTTACCAGTCCAATGCTCTACCAATGAACCGAGTTCAAATCCCCACTAAATTAAAAATAATAATCGTTCTTATATACATACAGGGTGTTTCATCTTAAGTGCGAACACCCCCGTAAAATTTGTATTCTCCATCCGATTTTAGCCACGTTTTTTTCTAAAAATAGGCCACAAAAAACTCTACGTTGGTGCAAAATTCCAGGTCTTCAATTTTCAAGACCTACTACAATTTTTTTTATTTAAAATATGACACCATACAGCGTTAATCAGAACAACCTTATAAAACCACCGTATACCAAATTTGAACAAAAAATATGCAGGGAGTTCCATTCTGCAGGGTGTCAAAGTTGAGCAAAATAGGAATTTTAAAGGCATCTGGAGAGTCAAGCGTGCCATGGAATTACTTCGAAATAGTTGGATGATGAACAGGACCACTCACAGTGCCGATGTGCAAAGATCCACAATAAAAAATATACAAGGTGTTCTTCTCTGTATAGCAACTCGAAATGCTGAATTTTTTAAACTTTATACAGGTCAAAAATCGAGTATATCAAAACCACCCCAGACATTACAAACGAACTAAGTCTAAAAAATACAGAAGCCTGCCAGTCAGTAAGTCCATATGAGTTAAGGTGGCTGGTGTGCCACAACAGGAAACGCACAGAAAATGTATCATCTTAGACAGTGACTTTATTGATAAAGGTCGAACAATTTGAATTGTTTTTATTTGTTGGTTGGATGATGTAAAGAAATAAATTGCTTTTGTGTTTATTAATATTTATTCAATGATTCCAGAGCACTCCTGACCAATATAAGTTTAATAAAAATTCAACATTTTGACATCGCCCAGAGAAAAAGACCCTGTACATTTTTGTATCGAATCTTTGCACACCAACACTTTGAGTAGTCCTGTTGATCATTCATCTGTTTTGACGGGATTCTATGGCATACTTGACTCTCCAGATGCCTTTAAAATTCCTATTTTGCTCAATTTTGACACTCTGCAGAAAGGAACTCCCTGTATATTTTTTGTTCAAATTTGGTATACGGGGGTTTTAGGTTGTTCTGATTAACGCTGTGGTGTCAGATTTTAAATAAAAAAATCGCTAAATGGTTTTCGTCATTTTTTACTAGAAAAAAATTGTAGGCCTTGAAAATTGACATTAAGACCTGAAATTTTGCACCAACGTAGAGTTTTTTTGGCCTGTTTTTAGAAAAAAAAACGCGGCTAAAATCGGATGGAGAATACAAATTTTACGGGGGTGATCGCACTTAAGATGAAACACCCCGTATATAGTTGCGTCAGTAGGTAGCGGTTTGGTAGCGAAGAATAAATTTGGGGGGGGGGGGCTATTTCAAGATTTGGGGGGGCTCAGCCCCCCCAAGCCCCCACCTGGAACCGCCTACGAGCACCATGCATCCACGAGACAGTAGGTAGTATCTTCAGCAGATTGGGTAGACATTTTGCGTCATATTGCAACACATATTCTGTATAGAGTTAGGTTAGGTAGCTACCGGTACTTTTGTAGAGGTGATGATATATGTATCTGATAGCAGAGTTTACAGAATACTATTTTATGCTGTAAACTTTGGGAAAGTACCATCAGGGGGTAGTAGGTACCCTTCGAATGGCGTAGTACCTTCCGCGAACATACGGTTCGTCCCGCGAATCTTCAGGGCGCAGGGGGGGGGGGGGGGCGGGTGTCCGATCCACTTCCTGGGGGAAGTCCTGCGGGGTACCCCGCGTCGGTACCGCTACTACAGCCGCCGGACCCCTTTCCCCACCCCGCCCCCCCCCCCACGCGGCCGCCGCTCTTTGCGTCACACCTCCAGGCCGTCGCGTCGGGGCCGGTAAGTAAAAACCTGCGGCCGGCCGGCGGGCCGCACCAGAAACGCAGACGGAGTCGCGGGCAGTGCGTCGACGCGCGCCAGCGAACTGCCGCACACGTGATAAGACACAGTGACGGGCGGACGTAAATAAGTGCGCGAAGAAGCGGCGCCATGGCGGACGAGGGGCACCAGCGGCACGTCGCCGGCATGCTCGACAGGGACCAGAGGACGGCGAAGATCTGGGGGGGCCGCGAAAGGACTGAGGGGCGAGTGCGGTGGGGCCAGGAGGAGCGGGGGACCAAGGGTGCCGGCAGGAGGGGGATGCAAAGTAAGTGGGGACGGGCTTGGGGGGGAATCTTGCGGGTACGAAAGGGAAAAATTGGATATAACCTGTATAGGGTGCCCCGAAGGAGGTCCAGGAAGATCGAGGGGCGTGAGATTGCATGTTAAAGTATATTCCCATATACAGGATGACATCAACTTGCAACTTTTCAGGGTATATACATCCTAATGTTTTGGTGTCTCTACTGTATAGATTTAGAATGTTTATATTATTATTAGATATTCCAAACAAATACCTAGATTATATTATACAAGGTGTAACAGTATCTACCTACGTTAAAATATTTCAGGGTGGTGATCCCCAAAAGTTGATACAGTGACCGGCAGAAAGTTGGACACAAAAATTTATCTGATTTCGATTAATTTAAATTTCTAGCTGCTAATCGAACAAAATTAAAGTTTAGTAGCAAATTCATGCGTTATCCGATGATAAGTTGCGCTTGCGGTATTTTGTTTTTTTTTTTTGTAACACACAGGGTGGTCTAAAAATACAAAAAAAGTTAAAAAAAAAATTTTGACTAGGTGGCTGTGACTTTAAATCTGACATTCACCTTTGATTCCAAACAACTTTTGTAAGTAACTTTTTACCGTATTTATAAAAAATAAGGGTACTTTACTCTTGAGCTATTTTGACATTTTTGAATCTACCTCGTATCCAAAAAGAGATATTTAAATTCTGATATGTGCGTTTTGAGTTTGAAATGATGCACCAACTTTTATCAAGAAGAGAAATTAATAATAAAAAAGTTTTCCATTTGTGTCCAACTTTCTGCCGGTCACTGTATAAACATGTGTCCAAAAATTCGTCGTTCAACTTCTTTAATTGTAGAGCTTTTTTCACCAAGCTTGGTACACACTGTACTTGGCTAGGATCCTCTTAAATGCGTTATTTTCAAGCCCTAAATTGAACCAGTGGCGGACATATGGGTAAGTCGTGAGACAAATTCAAGAAAAAAGTTAATACAGCTCTGTAAGAAATTAAAGGGGATGGAGCATTTAATTCTGAACAAAAAGGGTCTCTTGACTTATTTTCCTGGCAAATTACATTTTTTAATCTTATTTTATCTCAAAAATTTGGACAACTAAATTTTAACAAGTTATGACGATTTTTTTAGACAATTTTAACACCCCGTATATCGAAAACGACGAATTTTTGGCCACATGTTTCTATGAACTTTTGGTCATACAACAACTGGCTGAAGATCACAACACTGAAATATTTTATTTCAAGTTACACCCTGTATATATTCACACCTAATTTCATTTTTTCGATCAACTCGAATTATTTTTTAAGTACCTACCTACCTTTTTATTTATTAAAGTCATGTAATTTTAGGTTCGAGTACCAAAATTGTAACGTTGTGTTTAATAATTATTTATGTATACCATCATAAGGCACTCAAGTTCAATATGGAATTTAGTTGCCGAGGCCTCTGGCCGAGGCAAATAAACCACATGAGTCATAAAAAGAACTTCAATGCCGTACATATTTTTTTTAATCGGAACAAAAAAATTGTTTTATTAGGCAAAAAATAATCATAAGGGATCGCCCGTCCATGAACCTACCACGCGCGGTGTTGCTTGACTCTGACGATCGCTCTACCTAGGTCAAGTATGACGAGGCACGGCGCTTCCCAACAGAAACTCCACACTGCTGCCTGTTGGGCAGCCTCCATGAAAAATAGATTGATATTGAAACCTGCTAAAATATTTATATTTGAAAGATTGCATGCGCAGATTTAGGTAACAATTTCGCAATGTGTACGAAAAGTTAAATGGGCTTTTATTGGTCGGGTTTTAAATATTTGGTCACTTTTGACGGGCGATGGCTCCGCGTCTGACGTTTGATTTCTGAGCCATTTTCTGAGCTTTTATAATGATTTCAAGAAAAAGTTGTTTGGTATGTGTCTTTGTTGTACCAATACGAATGAAACCTGTGATCGTTTAAAGTTGAAAGCAGCGATATTTTGTAAATGTATATCAAATTTGACAGCTGTTGTTCTTCTTTGTTCTAACTTCGCAGAGACGACTGTATAATACCGCGTCATTTTTTTTTTGTTTGGCCCATAAGATCCCAGAGCGAACAAAAAACATTTCGGAGTTCATTTCGTTTTTCATTTTAAGTCGTCGAACTGCGATCTCTCAAGCACGAACTTCTCGCTGCACTCCTTCGACCCAAACTCAATACGCCCCCGTTTTTCTTTCTTCCCGCCGCGGGCGAAAGTTGAAATGTCGCGTTTTTGCACCACATATCTTCACCCCGTCTTCTTCTTCTTCTTCTTCCGCGTGCGTCGCGGCGCGGCCACCTCCGATGCGCGGAGGGGGCGGAGCCCGGGCAGAAGGCCGCGGCCAATCGAGAAGCGGCACTCGCCGGCCGGGCCGCGCGTAACTAGAATTCGACGTTCGGTTCGAAGAAGAACCCGCCGACGCGGCGGGCGCCCGTTCTTGCCTCGGAAGAAGAAGACGTTCGCTCCCTCGGGACCGGGTTTCGGCTGGGACCATGGATCGAGGCGGGAGATCGTCAGGGGGGGACTTGATATAAACTTTCGGCATTTTTGAGCTACGGATAAAGTCAACTCAGCCGAGGCCCTGATGTGCCATCCTTATGTCTCAATAAAATCTCATACTTATAACCTACTTTAATGTAACATACAGTATAACCATGGATTAAAAGAAACACCTAGTCAGAAGTATTGTTAAAGTTGAAATCGTAATTATTGTAATGTCTTACCTACGATTTTGATCTATAGTTTTTTTAATGATATAATATAGAGTATCAAAATTTAGGTACTTTATGACAGAACGTCACATTTAAAAAAACAAGGTCCTACTAGGTACTACATATTTTTTTGATCAAAATTTGACAAATTCTTTGAATATACAGTGTGTCCACGGATAGACTTGTAAATTTTTTTATTTTCAATTCTTCGAAAAAAGTCATTCTTCATAAAAAAGTCTGCTTGTTCTTAAAATAAAATTGGCATAGAAAAAGTTGACATTACTTATACTGGGTGACCATCAGAAAATTAAAGAAACGTTACCTAATTAGCATAAGAGTAAACTACCTCTATTTGTAGAGATGATGAAAAAAGTTATAAAGAAAATTTGCTCAGCGTGGTAAGCTACTTAAGTGTACAAAATTTTAAAGCGTTAGGCCTACTTCGATTTTTTGATTTTTTTCTTGTTTTTCTTCGATTAAATTATTTTCTGTAGGTAGTAAGACAAAACTTATAAATAAAAGTTACTCAGAATAGGAAACTGTGCATGATGGAAAATGATTTGACAATCCTAGGCCCGCACTTTGCGTTTCCTCCAATATTTTCCAAAATACAAAGTAGGCCTAGAATCGTAAAATTTTGTCATCATGCGCAGTTTTCCATTCTGGAGAAGTTTTCTTAATACAGTTTTGTCGTACTATTTACAGAAAACCATTTATTTGACAAAAAAAGATAATACAATCAAAAAATCAAAGTAGGCCTAACGCTTTGAAATTTTGTACACTTAAGTAGCTTATACCACGCTGAGCAAATTTTCTTTAAAACTTTTTTCATTATCTCTACAAATAGAGGTAGTTTACTCTTATGCTAATTAACGTTTCTTTAATTTTCTGGTCACACAGTATAAGTAATGTCAACTTTTTCTATGCCAATTTTATTTTAAGAACAAGCAGACTTTTTTTATGAAGAATGACTTTTTTCGAAGAATTGAAAATAAAAAATTTTACAAGTAGGTATAGTTAAGTCCATCCGTGGACACACTGTAGAATCCCAAGTTTGACACAATATTTCGATATCTGATAGGTGTCAGTATGCGGTATTTAGATACCTTTTCGAGTTATTATGCTTAGCTGTGCGGCTTGTGGCACCCTATAGCCGCCAAAACTATCGGTAAATATTTTTGTAATTTAAATTAAATTTTGAGGTCATGCACCAAAGTGGCATAGGCGTTTGTGTTGAGCGAGTGGGGAGGTAAAATAGGAAGTTAAATCGCGATTTTCGTTTGGTTTCTAGAATTTTTATAAAAATATATAGATAAATCATAATTATAATTTTATATCATATTATCACTGCCTCCTGAGTGTCCAACCAAAAGATCACACTCAAACTCATGGTACGAATTGAGCTAGAGGGTGGTTTCCTAAACAATATGGGTGCATGGTTTTCTAAACATTTTTTAGAGCAAATAAAGGTTGTAGAGGACCAAAGTACGAACAACTTTTACTTATAATTTTTTTTGTTTCTCTAATACATAACGATTTACAGAGCATTACTTATAACAACAAAAATTCCTCATACGCTGCAGTGATAGTCTTGTAAACATTTTTATAACATTTTTTTGTGTCTCTAATATTTAATGATTTATTGGGCATTATAATATGACAAAAATTAATTAAAAAATATAATGCCATAGGTTTTATTAGGGTCATTAGGGAAAAATGTTTATAGGAAACCATCCATATTGTTTAGGAAACCACCCTATATAGCTCAATTCGAACCAGGAGTTGCAGTGTGATCTTTTGGTTGAACACTCAGGAAGCAGTCAACAAGCAACCCTGAAAGAATCATCCTGTTTGGATTTTTTTTGCGACCCCTATGAGCCGAGTATCATCATTATTCGACTATATTACGTTTTTCGAAATTTTGAAATATAGTGCAATTGGTTTAACGTCAAATTTGACTGATAAAAAAATCGCGTACCTATTATGTCAAATTTGGTGAGAACCCTGACAGTTTTATATTGCTCGGCGATTTTTATGTACCGACTTCTATAGAAACCATTGTCGCCGACAAAAACTATAATTAAATTAAACTGCTTTTCGCCGCGATTTTCGAAAAATGCGGTTAAACGCACCTCCATTAGATGCAGGTGCGTCGTTAGAAAAAAAAGCGCACGCGGAATCTTCATCTGTTGCAGAGGAGAATGCGCAATTGTTGGACAATTTTAAGGGAATTACTGTTAGTGCCGTCGTAAAATGGACTTAATTGACTGTTAGTAGTGCGCGGTTTCATTCTTAAATGCCTTTTAAAAAAAGCAGATCTGGCGGCGTGTGACGCGACCGGGTGGTCTGGTTCAGTCGCATACACATCTTTTTTATTCATATTTTTGCCGAACCTAGGTATGATAGCACTGGAGCATTCAGTGCTAATAATGAATCACCGATCATCAAAGACGGGAAAAAATATTAGTCACCAAACAACCATTAGGTTGTACTATATCGCCTTGCATCTACTATTATTAGAAAACGGCGATTAATGACCAAAAATTTTTGTACCGGTCCCGTGTGTTCTGCCTCCTATAATATGCCGACGCTGCTATATATACAGAACAGGTCGCGGCATTTTTTCTAGTAAGAAAGACTCCCATAAAGACGAGCCCGCGCGTTATGATATGTAGTGACACAACGACACATGCTGTTCAAATATTGTACGAAAGACCGTGAGAAATTGCTTACTGGACAGTCGGCATGCCGTTCGCCGGTCAAATATTTTCAGAACGGGCGCGAGCGCTATAAAACCGCGGCGGAACATATTAAAAATGATTTATTTCCACCGAAAAATAACTACGTAGGTTAGGACAAAGCAAAGCGCAGGTCTTTACTTTGAATAAACTCCCTATAATATATCGAACATAATTTACAGTGACACACATCACAAAAACAATCACGTCATTTCCTGTGTCTGTCAAATAATAATACTTGTTTGAAAATGTCATTATTTCTCAACATTTAGAAAAATATAATAAAATTTAAAATAATTTGATCTTTTTTGTTTGTTTTTTCATTCAAGTGAATTTTGGTAAACCTATATAAAATTATTAAAAAAAGTTTCTAAATTGATTGAGCAATATACAGGATGATTCACTTTTAAGGGACCAAACTGCGACAGATGTTAAAGTTTTAAAAAGTTATAGAATATTTACCAAACTAGTTCAAATTTGATATACACGTTGTAACGGCATGGGTTAGCATAAAACCTGTTAATATCAAATACCTTGAACAATCAGTGGCGTAGAAGTGGGTAATTAGTATAATTATTGTGAAAAAAAAATGAAATAATTAAAAATTAAATTAAACATTTTTTAGGGAAGATGAAATTAATGTTATCTACGCTCTGTATCTCAAAAATTAAAAACCTTGAATGGGTAACTTTATTGAAAAAAGTTACTTTATTTCAAATAAAAACACATTATTTTACAGTTGAGCAATTTTTTTAGTTAATTTTTCAGAAATGCCCTGAAATAATAAAAAAATCAAATTTGCCATGAAACTATGGCGCATAAAAAATTGCCAAGAGTACACTTTTGTTTACAATTAAAATCTACATAAAAAATCAATATTAAGGTGGTTAATTTATTTTTCTAAAAACAATAATTGTATTAATTACCGACTTCTACGCCACTGGTTGTTCAAAATGTTTGATATTTACATGTTTTATGCTAACCCATGCCGTTATAACGTGTACCAAATTTGGCTTAAATATCTCAACTAGTTTGCTAAATATTCAATAAAGTCCACATAATTGTTTAACACCCTGTAACTTTTTTATGAAGCCTTATAAAGATATAGTTTTTACGAGAATGTGCGGTTATTTTTTAAAGATCTATCACCTGTTAAAAGTAAACCGCTCTGTCTACAGAATACAATTTTTATTTCCAGACATACAAAAAAATTTTTTGTAAAAAGCCGAATGTTATGCCCTTTAATACTTTCCATAGCAACCATTGTTGTCGGTTTACTTGTTAAAACGAGCCCTTCTAATGTCGCAAATAAAAAAAAAAACGCGCCGGGCGCTCGACGAGCGCGGTCACCCGTCCACGCGCCGGCCGCGCCCCCGTCGCTGCGCCCTCGCATGCAACCGTTCCGTAGGTACTAATCGACGAAAAATGTTTCCAGGACTGCTGCTCGTCGGCGCGTGCCTGTCGATAGTGAGCGGGGCGCCGCGGCAGGCGCTGGCCGCCCCCACGGCGATGGACCAGCGGTGGCTGCAGCCGGCCAGGTGGGTGAATCCGTGCGGGGGCGAGATAGCGCCCCCGGGCGGCGGTGGCAGCGGCGGCGGCACCCCCAGCGGCACCAACCTCGACGAGCTGATCGACAGGATAGCGGTGTCGGCGTCGACGGCGCTGAAGACGGCCCACCGGGTCAAGGCCGACTACGTAAGTGGCCGTCCGGGTGGTCGGCGCATTGGTGCACGCTCACCCTTGGCGTGTAATTATAAAAAAAAAAACTCATTTAAGATACCCCGTATAGTGAAAACAAAGTGTAACGCGTAAAGTACTGTGCCGAGGATAAGCTTCGTCGGGTTTGTGTTCGTTTTTGCGGCTAACGTTGCACACATAATATTTGACAAACAGGCCCGTACTATAAAATCATCCGATGGGATAATCTTTACAATTTAACAGCAGTAGGTACGTTTTTCTTTTAATGTGAATCAATCGGATTTTCATTTATTTTATATTTATCACAAAATTTTATTCTTGACAAAAGTTTGTGCATTCCTGCAAACTCAAAACGCAGTTTTCGAAATTTGAATATTTCATTTCGTATACGGGGGAGGTTCGAAAAATATGAAAAAAGCTCAAGAGGAAAGCACCAATGAATTAGGCAGCTGATTTTAGAACAAAATAATCTAAAGAAGCGCAGTTACCGATGACTAGATATTTCCTACATTACCTACTTATAATACTAAAGTTTAAAGTTCTTATAAAGAATCTTTGAATGAAATTTTCCTCTAAGTGACAGAAATATTTTTATACGATAAAAAATCCAGTCATGACCATTTTCTCCAAAATCTACAGTGTAGAAAAATTCAAATTCAAAATTTTGAAAGCGTTGGTCCTACTTTTATTTTTTATTTTTTTTCTTCGATTAAATAATTTTCTGTGAGTAGCACGACAAAACTGTATAAATAAAGGTTACTCAGAGTTAGGAAACTGTGTATGACGAAAATTTTTTTGACAATCCTGGCCTAATTTGAGTTTTCTCCGATATTTTCCAAAATACATCATGCGCAGCTTTCCAGTTTTATCGTACTATTTACTATTTACAGAAAACCATTTATTTAAAAAGAAGAACAGCATATAAAAAAAGTAGGCCTAACGCTTTGAAATTTTGTGCACTTAAGTAACTTACCACGCTGAACAAATTTTCTTTATAACTTTCTTCAGTATCTCTACAAATAGAGGTAGTTTACTCTTACGCTAATTAACGTTTCTTCGATTTTCTGGTCACCCAGTATAAGTAATCTTAACTTTTTCCATGTCAATCTCACTTTAAGGACAAGCAGACTTTTTTTTATCAAGAAGGACTTTTTTCGAAAAATTGAAAATAACATTTTTACAAGTATAGTTGTCCATCAGTGGACACACTGTATACACAGACTTGGAAATTTCTTTAATGTTAATTATTGTAGCTAATAAAAACATTTAATGATACTATATTTCTCCATTTTCATTAAAATTGTTCTTCTTTCACTTTTTTAGAACTGATTTTAATTAAAATTCTAAATACCGAATTCCCACATTTGATTTTCTCAACACGTGTAATGCCAGTGTCAAAGTAAAATTGTCACAAACATAAGTAGATGTCCACAAAACGAAAAAATCTCTAAACTAACAAAAGCATTAGGAAATGAAAGAATAAATAAAAAAATATTATTTGCCATTTTATTATTGAAGAAACCGTTTAAAAAATCGAAAAGTGTGCTCTTTTAAAATTCGCACATCAACATTTCGATTTGGAGCATCAACCCATGTGTTATGGTGTCGCTTACCCATACACACGTGGGTCTATTTTAAATTTCAAGGTTAGCAAGATTGAAGACCATATTTTCTGGCCTCAAGGTGTCTTTGCAGGGTTTACGGCAATAATATACCTATTGTTTTTTTCTAAACTAAATAAACTCTTTTTAGTGTGGTTCGTAATGTTTTAAATGTGCCCCAATTTTGCTCGTGAACACCATTCGACAAATCCGAAAAATTCGCTCATGTAAATTAGCTATCCTATAAAGTTGCGATTTCCCAGAAATAAAACGATGGTTTTTAACCTTGCTATGCTAGACAGCCAGTCGCCGTAGTGCTACGATGCTAAATACGTGGGAGCTTGCCGCTGCGTGCAACGCTCTTTCCTGTATTATATAGCACCTGACACAGTTTTCTTATACATTCCCTCTGGAATGCAACTGAGTTTGTTGAACTTCAAATCGCGACATTTGCAAAACAAAGCCCCGCACAGGTGGCGTGTGCGTGTGCAAGATCTTTTGCAGACTCCGGCGAAATCCTTATAAATTCGTTGTAACGTAGGGAAGAGTCGTCAGGCTTGGCCAAGGCCACGACTGCGATTGTTCCTTCATTGTGGGACTGATGAAAGACGATTTTCACGGCGATTGTCTTTTTCGTGGGCATCGATTTTACTTTCGACGCGCCACGACCCATTCCCATTATAGGAATCCGTTTTATTTCCGACGTGCGACGAGTACGTCGCTGCGAGAGCGACAAAGACATCAACAAAACCTTAACGGATGTGACTTTTACATTGTATCCGATAGAAGAAGATGGTAGATCACGCGCTCGATCGTCCCCAGACGTTTATAGGTACAGTCGTGTTCGTATATAATGTCACGGCAAATACATCCCCCAACAGTTTGCGAGATATTCAAAGGCGGCAGTATGTAGCGATCTTTCCTGGTTGTTAGTCATATTGCGGGGTACCTACAATAGAAGGAAAACGAGTTAAGTTTCATTGGGTCTTTCGCTTTCAAGGTTCTTCTTTCTCTTACAAAAACGGGTATAGGTATATATATTTTTAGATTCGTAGTTTTAATGAACGCGGCAGGACGAGCATAATAAGGCGGCGTATCTTGCATACAAATTTTGTAGCGTAAAACTTGTAGGTTACTTGGAAATGACTGTCTGGTTGAAATTATGAATGAAATTCTCCGATCTGCGCGTAGGCCGGGGGAATAGTTGCGATATTTTTCATCTAAAATAAGTATTCTTTTCTTCGAAAAATGCCCCGGCTTCTTAGAATCGCTCGCGACCAAATCGAGCGTTGTATTTCCATAAAGAAATTCATAATGTAGTTCCCGGAACAGCATGTGACATTCGCCGCGTTTTTCTCGGTCAAAGCGTCGAAATATCCGCCGCCACGTCGCCACATTGATGCGTGGACCCGAAACACCGACCTGTCGCGATCAAAAATCCCCCAAAACGCTCGCCGTGGTGTGCAAAACGCTAAAATCGCGGCACTTCTCAACGCCCAAACTCTTAAAAGAGAGTCAAGGCGATATGCCCGTGACTGTGCGTGTGGGTTAGAAACCCGTGCACGACATACCGGGCGTCCCAAAAATGTTCTAAAGGTCGCTCTCCGCTTGTTGCAGGCGATCAAGGCGTGGACGATGGACTCGGAGTCGTTGTCCAGGGTGCTGGGCGACATAGAGAACTACAACTGGATGCCGGACCTCAAGAAGACGCTCGGCGAAGACGTGCCCTTAGATGAGATCTTGAGTCGAAACGTAAGGATCTTTTTTTAAATAAGTTAATGATCGGTAATGTTGAAAAAATTCAAAAGAACACTATATGTAGGTATATTATGTAGCGAGTTTTATAAACGTTTCTATGCAAAAGTGTATATAAACATTATCAATCAACTATACAATGTGTCCCGGATAAGAATGAACAGCATGGGGATCTCGCAAACAGTGAGAGATAGACCAACGGTTAAATGGGAAGAAAGTTGCGCAATTTTAAGGTCAATAAAATGGTGCAAACAGATTTCTGGTATCTTTTTTTCGTTTTTGGGTTATTTTGAAAAAAGTACAATTTTGCGTTTTCGATTTATTTTTTCTGAAGTTGTTATCACAGATAGAAAAAAAAAGGAAAAACACTTTCTTATGGCAAGAAGGCGTTTTTAGATTTGTTCTACAACATTTCGTCTTTGAGAACCATTTTCAACTTTATTTTTTTAAATACGGACCTGGATTTTTTTTTTCAGATTTTGAAAGCACTTTTCATTGCAAATATCGCATGATGTATGACACGAAATATTTTTAAAATGTTTTGAGACAATTATATTGAAAATTCCTTTTTTGCGGCCCTGTATTTAATAATAAGAAGTCTAAATATTAATCAGTATTGTCAACAATTTAACTTACAAGTTATTTTTCAATAGGAGAACCAACAAAAGACTAATAACAGTCACATACGAAAATAAAAAAATAAATCAAAATCCTCCACCTAGAAGGCTTTGAAACAACTAAACCAACCCCTTGTCATTTGTTATAACTCCCACTATGTATCATTTAGTTAATAATTTTTAGTTTATTAGAAAAGGAGGGTGCTTTTTCAAATGACGACAAATTTAACATGTTAGCATGTTATATCTTGCGTCACAGAAATAGTGTAGAGGCCGAACGAATGTATTGTTGCAATTAATAAATGGCAAACGTTATTGGTTTCATTGGCTTAAAGCTTTCTTCTCACAATTAGAAAAAGCAAAGAATTTACTCCAAAACGCAATGCCACACCGTTTGCTGTACAACAACAGAGGAAAACACTTACCAGACAGGGCCGTATTTAAAAATATTAAGTTTTAGAAGTAAAAATAAACTGTAAGTTAAATTGTTGTCAATACTGATTAATATTTAGACTTCTTATTATTGAATACAGGGCCGCAATAGAAAAAAAATCCAGGTCCGTATTTAAAAAAATAAAGTTGAAGATGGTTTCTCAAAAACGAAATGTTGTAGAACAAATCTAAAAACGCCATCTTAAAGCCCGTTAAAAAGTGCCATAAGAAAGTGTTTTCCCTTTTTTCCTATCTGTTATAATAACTTCAGCAAAAAATAAAAACGAAAACGCAAAATTTTACTTTTTTTCAAAATAACTAAAAAACGATAAAAGATATTAGAAATCTGTTTAGATATCATTTTATTGACCTTAAAATTGCGCAACTTTTTCCCCATTTAACCGATGTTCTACCTCTCACCGTTTACAAGATCCCCATGCTGTTCATTCTTATCCGGGACACATTGCATAGTATCAAATTTAATACATGAACAGCTCGGAAATATACAGGGTGATTCGGTTTTTGTCTGGGATACTTCAACAGGTCATAGAAGACCCGACGTCTATCTAGTTGAGAAAGTGAAAGGGAAAGAAGTGGTCGCGACAAATCGCACGGCTCGTGGATAGATAGCATTACCGTTTTATAAGCGTGTAGGGGCAAAGTCTAGAGAGTATTCTCTAGACTTTGGTAGGGGGCTAGAGTAGACTAGCAGAAACGTGCATAATCCGCGTGTGGAGTATAACCGTCCTCTTCTCCTTTCCAGCTGGACGAAAACCTGCGCTTTATGTACGAGTCGCTGCAGAAGATCGCGGTGGGCGTCGAGCAGATGATCTGGGACCAGCAGGACCACGGCGGGCCGTTCCACGACCAATTCAACCAGACGTACAACGCGCTGATCTCGGTGCTGTGCGAGATCCAGCTGGCGCTGCCGTCCAAGGTGGAGCCGATCACCAGGGAGCACATGTCCGCCGAGGACCGGAGGGCCGACAAGTCGGAGCGGGACAGGCGGGACTTCGTCATCCTCAGGGAGTACGAGAACGCCGTGGAGTACGTGCTGAAGGCGCTGCCGCACCTGAAGACGCTGATCGCGTGAACCGGCCGGAGCGGGACCCTGTACGATATTTGTACATTTTTACGTAGCCGAAGGTTTTTTTTATTATTTATTGACCACTTATTTATTTCTCCAATTTACTTTATAAGGTTATTTATTTTGTAATTTTAAAGATATATTTATTATTGTATTGCGTAAGGTGAAATGGCCCGGTGATGGGGCCAAAGTATTATTTTTTGACAACGAAGGAGCGACAGTATACTTGTGAAAAATTTATTGATTTCTGAACTGTGATACTCGGGGTAAGAGTACATAAATGTTTTTGTTTTTATGCGATGCGTTTTATTTTCCCCCCACGACAAACTGTTGAAGTTGAAGTTGTGCATACACAAGCATACAGGGTGGTTCACTTTTTAGAGGCCAAGCTGAAACAGGTGATATAGGATTTTAAAAAATACCCGCACTTTCTATATATTTTTAAGGATACATAAAAAAAGATCAAGTTTTAAAAAATTTGGTACACATTAGTTGTCCTCCTTTTGACTTTTTGCACAAGTGAATTTGAAGTGATCTATAATCTAACCCTTGAATGAATTTTTCAAGATTTTTCAGCACCTTAACCCCAGAAACACTCAAAACCGACACAAATTACATAAAAATCGATTTGCTGCGTAAACTGATCACTTCATAATCAACTGACCATTTGTAAAAGGAACACTCGATGTCAGCTGGATGTGATCTCAAAGTGATTCGGAATCGATATGAGATCACTTAAAACTGTAAAAGGAGGACTGAATTAACTGAATTAGCATAAAACCTGTTAATATCAAAAACCTATGGCGGAGAAGTCGGAAATTATAGTAAATTTATTTTTAGAAAAAAATGAATCGCCTTGTATAGTAATAGAATCTATTGATTTTTTATATAGATTTTATTTGTAAACAAAAATGCCCTCTTGGTATTTTTTCGTGTGTGTTATTTCAGGGTACCTATTTCAAAAAAATTAAATGAAAAATTTGCTCGATAGGTAAAACTCAAAATAGAAAAAATGTGTTTCTTACTTTAAAGTAATTATTTCCAATAAACGTATACAGGACCTGAAATATTGATGGAAGAAAACATTAATATCGCGCTCTATTATTTCTCAAAAAGTAAAATCTTGAATTGGTAAGTTTATTGGAAAAAGTTACAATTTTTTAGTTACTTCTTCAGAAATTAATACCATGAAATAATAATAAAAAATCAAATTTGCCATGAACGAACAATAAATGCCAAGAGGGCATTTTTGTTTACAATTAAAATCTTTGAATAAAAAAGTCTCTGCACATGGCAGATGCCGTTTCCCTTTTTACAGTGGCGCGCACCTTTAAGTTGGTAATCACTACCTACAATACAGGCAAAAAATTATAAGGCACGTTTATAATCCTTGATAATACAGCAATTCTAATTTTAAATTTCCCATTATGAAGAACTAGGTACCTACACAAATGCCTGTGCCACTTTGGTGCATGGCCTCAAAAGTTAATTTAAATTACAAAATTACTTAAGGATGGATTATTGTCATTAAACATTTTAGTTTTGACGGTCAGGGAAGTGCCACAAGCCGCACAGCTAAGCATAATAACTCGAAAAAGTATCTAAATACGACTGAAACCTATCACCGTGTCAGATATTAAAATATTGTGTCAAAACTTGGTTAGTACTTAGGGCGATTTTCGCTTAACGTATTTTATAACACACATAGTGCTTCGACTCCTACATAAAAAAGTCAATACATTTTAATACTATACAAGGCGATTCATTTTTTTATCCTAAAAACAATTATTATACTAATTACCCACTTCTACGTCACTGGTTATTCAAGGTGCGTTTGATATTAACAGGTTTATGCTAACCCATGCCGTTATGTACCAAATTTGACTTAAATGTATCAACTAGTTTGGTAAATATTCAATAAAATCCACATACTTCATAAAACTGTAATGCCCTTCGGTTTCAATTAAAAATTACATGCTCCTTAGGTAAATTCTGTAGGTACCTGGTACTTTCTCTATGACAAACATTATATATCCGCAAACCACACGATTTTTTACCTTTAAGTATCTATACACACAAAGACGATGATCCAATCTCGTGGCATAACGACTAAAAATAAGTAATAATGTTCCGTGTGTTATACAAAGCTAATGTTTTCAAGACACAACATAATGTATAGATTCAGAGTAGATAACCAAAATATTAAGTACAACGAACTGTTATCAAACAGATTTCCCCTCATTTAGGTGTATGCTTCTACGTGAGAATTTGTGGAATCTCGCATTTTTTCCGATGGAAAAACTTCCAGGAACAAGCCGCATATTTACGAGAAACTAATCACGAGCCGCCGGCGTTTTTTTTTAAAGGCAGACTCTCGGGCAACAACAACAGACGAGGCTTGTAATTTAAAAATAACGATCTGTTAGTTAAGCGGCGATGATCTAACAGTATAATGATTCGTGGGGCGCGCAAAGACGTTCGATCGGCGCCTGCGCGCGTATTTGGGTCGCTATCGCCCGGCGAAAATCAAGACCCACCTACCTTTGTCGGAAACCCACAATGGTAACTTGGTCGTTAAGGATTAGGACAAACACCCTCTCGAGAATTTCGTGGATTATTACATGAGATAGGCAAACAGTTGTTGCCAAAGCAAACACCTTGTCTTTTTCCTGAATGGGAAAAATCTATTGGTGACCCTTTGCGGCTACTTCAGGTATACTTCGGTGTGAATGCGTAATGTAAACAGCGCGAAGGCAGGTGTCGAAGGCAAACAAAATCCAAGCTATAAGCGCCGCACGATATATAGGCTATACAGATGAAAAACAAAACCTCTTCTTTCGATTTCCTTGAGCTCTTCTTCTTCGAATGATTTCTTGGGCTTCAACCTCATTCCATTGCTAATATTTCTGTTACTCCGTGTGAGTCCATTTTTTGGTAAATAAAAAATTAAGGTCTTAATATTCTCACAGCTCAAATTTATTTTTTTAAATAGGCGACCGGTTTCGTGATTTTTAAAATTAATCACATCTTCAGGCCAAGACTACAACACAGAAATGTAAATAAATTAAATAAGTAATAAACAAAATACAAACAAATGACTTACGCAGCCATAATGGCATTGTACATTCAAAACTATATGTCATGAGGTAAATTTAAAATTAGAAAAAGAGGGGCAAACATTATACAAACAAATTATTTGTTAACAAACAGGACCAGGGTATAAAATAATAATGAACCAGTAAGTGCACAAATCCAAAAAAATGAGAAAAAAAATAAGAAAAAACTACGTAGGAAAGCCAGGAATTCGCTATTGTTAGAGTAAACAGCCATTCAAACTGTCCAACTAGATCGCTACAATAGCTATCAGTGGAAAAGGTAATTAAATGTCTTAGATGATTCAAAATCAATTTGAGCATTCAAAACACTATCAAAATTAGTTTTACAATGTCTACATATCTCGAGTGATTCTAAATTATTCAAAATATAACCTTTCTTAGCAATATGTAAAATTTGGATATCTGTCGTTTGATTAAAAGTATGTCCCGTGTCAATCAGATGGTTAGCAAAATGGTACTTTCTCGAACCAGTCTTTAAACAATTAGTATGTTCTTTTATTCTAGTTTTAAAGTTTCTGCCAGTCCTACTTATGTAAAAACTATCGCAATCTCCGCACTGTAACTTATAAACTCCACTCCTATCCAGTATATTTATTTGGTCCTTATTTCTAACGAACAGGTTATGTACCGATCCAGAAGCTTTAAGTGAAATTCTAAAGTGTTCTTTAAATATATTAGCTAATTTATAAGAAGTTGGGCCAAAGAAAGTTAATGATCTAAATTTCAAATTTGAAGCTGAGTCCATAGAAGCAGGGTTAATGATATAAGAATTGTTTAAGTCGATTTTATGTTGTTTTTTAAGCAAAAGTTTATCTATGAGTGTCGGGTTGTAATTGTTTCTAGCAGCAATCTGTTTTATTGTTAATAATTCTTTGTTGAAGGATCCTTCTGATAAAGGCACTTTGAGGAGTCTATCCAAGTGACTATTAAAAGCTGATATTTTGTGTGAAAAGGGATGGTTAGATGAACTGTTAATTATTATGCCTGTGTTAGTATTTTTTCTATAAATATCGAAACTATGTTTGTTGTTTTTAATAGAAATACTAAGATCTAAGAAATTTAAATTTCCCTGTTCGTTTTGCACTTCGATAGAAAATTGTATGGAAGGATGTTTAGAATTCATATAAAGTAATAAAGCTTCTAGTTCGTTACGTGAGCCTGAAAAGAGAACAATGATATCATCAACGTAGCGGAAATAGTATAATAGTGAGTTTTGATGTGGGTTGTTATCATTTATAATATAACTAGACTCGAAATGATGCATATATATATCCGCCAAGATTGGTGACAATGGAGAACCCATAGCCAGACCGCTATTCTGACTATAAACCTCATCCTCAAATTGAAAGAAATTTTGATCCAAGCACAAATTCAATAATTTTAAAATGTCATCAGTGTACTCATCCGAATAATCACTTTCAATTAGTTTTTCTTTTACTAAATCAACAGTCAATTGTTTCGGAATATTAGTAAATAGATTTGAAACATCGAAAGATACCAAGAAACTGTTGGACACGGGACATACTTTTAATCAAACGACAGATATCCAAATTTTACATATTGCTAAGAAAGGTTATATTTTGAATAATTTAGAATCACTCGAGATATGTAGACATTGTAAAACTAATTTTGATAGTGTTTTGAATGCTCAAATTGATTTTGAATCATCTAAGACATTTAATTACCTTTTCCACTGATAGCTATTGTAGCGATCTAGTTGGACAGTTTGAATGGCTGTTTACTCTAACAATAGCGAATTCCTGGCTTTCCTACGTAGTTTTTTCTTATTTTTTTTCTCATTTTTTTGGATTTGTGCACTTACTGGTTCATTATTATTTTATACCCTGGTCCTGTTTGTTAACAAATAATTTGTTTGTATAATGTTTGCCCCTCTTTTTCTAATTTTAAATTTACCTCATGACATATAGTTTTGAATGTACAATGCCATTATGGCTGCGTAAGTCATTTGTTTGTATTTTGTTTATAACTTATTTAATTTATTTACATTTCTGTGTTGTAGTCTTGGCCTGAAGATGTGATTAATTTTAAAAATCACGAAACCGGTCGCCTATTTAAAAAAATAAATAAATTTGAGCTGTGAGAATATTAAGACCTTAATTTTTTATTTATCATTCCATTGCATTACTTGTACCTATAGTCGGCGTCGCCTTTTGAGTGCAAAAGGTCCGTAAATTTCTTGATTCTATTTACCGAACCGAGAAAAAAAACGGACGTCCCATTCTTCATGTGTGGCGTCGTCCTCGTTAGCCGAGTGTCAACCCGAAACAAAAGACCCCATCCTCGGCGCGGCCAACTCGATGTCTACAACTGATAAACGCTCGGCGTCGCCTTCGCCTGCGCCTCGTTTGATCTGTCCGTAAATTTCGGAAAGGCGCGCGCGGGCCCGCGCGTTCGCGGAACGGGACGCCCGCTTCGTGGGATAAAGGCGAGGGGGGTGACGCATATATATAGGGCCTTGGCGGCCCCACTATGCGCCCCGCAGGGCCGGAAATCGCCGTCGAAATTCGAGGCGGCGGTGGCGACGCGTCGGTCAGGGCCGCCGACCACCGCGCGCGCCATGAAGAAGAAGATAAGAGCGGGAGACCTAAATTAGAAGAAGAGGAAGATAAGGGAAGGGGGGCGGTCGGCGCGGCCACCGGAGCCGGCGCTAACGAGCGCCCACCTACGGTGTGAGCGGAGAAGCAGAGCGTATGGAGAAGAAGACGAAGACGGGAGAGAAAAAACTGCTTTGTATTATTGTCCGTAACTTTTCAAGTGCTGGGGGTACAACAACCACGAAAGTACCGTTAGACTCGCAAGAGAATTTTCTGTCTAGAATTTTACATATAATATGTATATAATTATAGAAAAAATTTCGAAGATTACGCTATTTTTTTATAAAAAATTACTTTGTATTTGAACTTGTCCGTAACTTTTGAAATGTTATGTTATGTTATTATACATAAAATACATATGTAGTTAGGTACATATATTTATAGAAAAGTTTCGAAGATTATACACTATTTTTTATGTCAGATATCGACACTATTGTTATTTATATTTTTTACATGGAAGTCGGATGAATGTTTTACTTAACTCGCCGTATACAAATTTAATTACCATGATTAAAGGTTAAAGTCCATTTCATAGCTGTCATTTAGGTTGAGTTTTCGGTTCTGAATATGTTTTTTGTGCTAATAGGTATTTAACGGTCAATAATACGTGTTAACTGAAAACGTATCTGCTAGTCCTATATTAAAGTTGGTAATGTGAAGAAGTTATTGGGTTATCATTTTTAGCTGCCACAATATTGGTTCAGCGTAACTAGGGCATAACTAAGAGTATAGGATTTCAGTAAAAATACCATTGCTAAAATCATCATCTGATTGGCTTATATTTCGAAAATAATGTCATTTCATTGTTTCATATTGGCAGGAGTTGAATTCTCTTTACAATACATTCCAATTTTAATTTTAACTAAGCTCAATTTTTCAACATTTTTTATATCTCTCGGTATATTATTAAATATTGTTAATCTCCTATAAAACAATTGATTTTGTCCAAATTATGTGTTATAGTATTTTTCTAATTAGAAGTTTTTGATTATCTCTTATATTATCTCTTATATTATATATATTATGTAATTAGTTAGATCCAAAAAATTCCCAAGTATACCTATTCCATTTTTGAAATAAGCTGGATATTTTTATTATTTACTTTCAAATCATGTGTAAAATTTTCATTTATTTTCTTATAGAGAGAATTATAAATTTTGTTTTCGAAACATTTAATTTTAATTTATTGTTACATGAAAATGTGTTCAAATTATTTAAATCTTCTTGTAACTTATTTTCAATATCATCCAATGTATCAACAACATATTAACATATCATCAGCAAAAAGCTGAATTTGACATTTTTTAATATAACTTACTACGTCATTAATAAAAATAATAAATAAATGGGGTCCCAAAACAGATCCCTGTGGTACACTATTTTTACAAAGAATTTGGTTAGACACACTTTCTTTAAATTTCACGACCTGACTCCATTTAATCATTAATACCAAATTTTCAGTAGATATGTTTACGATAATGGAGATGACAAGAGATAAACAAATTTATTTAATGGTTTTCAAAACAAAAAGTCATTATTTATAAAAAAAAATCTCCTTTTCGAGAAAAGAAGATCATATCACATAAAAATCTTAGGTCAGATGTACCATTATTTATTATTTTAGACTGTTTATAAAATAAACTTGTTTGTTTGATTTTTTTTTTCAAATACCTAACTTCACTTTATATTTTTGCCTATAATTTCCAAACTATTCACGCCACAACAAAAACAAAAATACCGCTAGATCCGCAACGAAATCCTCTATTTAGTCACCATGTCCTCTAAAAAAATTCCGTAGGATACGCGGCCGACATCTGACCAAACCGCAAAAGTGTTGAAACCTTGCGTTAACAAGCACCTCGTTTACCACTTAGTTTAGTCATCTTCGGACCTCTCTGGACCGCACCCCTCTTCGATAACCGCTTAATTAGAGCCCCGCAGGCCTCTTGCTTACCTACCGCCGCTACACGACTCCTTTCATCTCGCCGTTCTGATGGTATTTCCGTTTTGGTGAAGAGACATCGATGGTCGAGTAGGACAGAAACCCTGGTCTGAAAATTCAATAAAAATTGTCGCCTTTTTATGAATATAAATATAGTATATTTTGTTACGAGTCTGGAAATAAAGATTTTTCCATGCGCGCGTGACACATTCCCGTGTGAGGCGCAGCCGAACACGGGAAGTGATGCAAGCACGGAAGAATCTATATGTGGACGTGTAGTGAACGATATTTTTTATTATACTCCTTTGAAAACGGAAACCTAAAACATTTTATCGGCATATAATAAATTTAATTGACAAAAAATATACAATTCAGACAATATATAGTGTTTGGTATGTATGATGCGTTTCCATGGTTACTCTCAAATTATTTCAAAGGTGCTTTGTTGTAAATTAGTTATTGTCAGATAAGGTGAATAAAACGTCAAAAATATTACAGAAATGTATCTAAATATTGAAACAATTACAAATTAAAATACAAAATAGGTAGGTACATGTTAAATATCAGAGAGCATATAGAGTTTCTTAAATTTAGTTTACATTGCTGCGTATATTTCTATTTTAAAGCCATATATTCGGTATTTTTCTTTAGCGCACGGAAAGTTTTTCCATGCGCTGTTTCCGTGCGCTAGCCCGAAAGACCCCATCTTTCATTATTGCTAAAACAGATGAAAATAAGGTGTTTTCAAAGAAGTATATTAAACAAGTTTTTTCCGGCTTGATTAAGACAGTTTTTATTTATTTTGAGTCATTGCGCGTCGAATGGCGTATAGTATGAGATTGTAGGTCACGCAGTTCCCCCATAAAATCGGCTGAAAGTCACGAAATATATTTAAAAAATTATCCTGATTTGAATATTTTTTGAATCTTCTTACTTGCGTTTGTGGTTGATTTTGAATCGCTGAGTCGAATGGCATATGGTACAAGATCTTTGAATAAAAAAGGAAGGACCAAATTTGGGCATATGACGATGTAGGTAGTTTTTCTGCAGCCAGCTTTCAAAGTTGACTCAAAGGTGTAACTTATTAGTAATCTTCTGCACCTTTTTTGTTCAACTCGTAGGAATGAAAAAAAATACTTTGCAGGTTACTTTTTGTTAATGGAATTATTTTTGCAATAAAATCTTAACATGATGTGTACAGGGTGATAGTAACTTAGCAAAAAAAAACACTGGTAACGAAATGTGTAATCCGCAACTAATATTTTTTGAGAAAATTCCAATAATGCGAACTTTGCGTAAACTTCTTTCTCTTGCCGTTCTTATTTTTCCGTGCCGAGTGGTCGTTTTACAAGCCTTTTAGCCGCGCGGAACTCGACAAAGCCACACGGCCGGTCTTTCATCGTGATATGGCCGGACAAAAGCAGCTCTACAAGAGCGAACACGAGAGGCTCTGCATGCTTTAAAAGAATATTCTTGTTCCATTAATGTAAACTTATAAACAATCGGCCCGGGACTTCTCGGCGTATCTCGCGAAATTTTTTTTGGGGGCCCACTATGATGTTTTAGAGGCCGGAGAAATGAAAAAAGTCGTTGTAATGTGCTAGTTAGGTACATAGTTACAACTTATTTCTGGTACAACCTGTATAGGTATACCTATATATCGTTGCTACCTACCTATATAGTTAATTATATGATTGAAACGCTATACCTATATAGCAATTTTTTAACCATCTCAATTATGTACGGTAGTTAGTAAGTCATATGCCTAATTATATATAGATGACACCATACAAAGCTACTGTTCATTTTTGGCATTTAATAATAATTATCTTAGATAATCTGTACCTACTTGTACAAAAATATTTTATAAGAGAAACAGGATCTTCCAAAGTTTCAGATAAGATATTTACATCAAAACTATATTCATTAATCATCAAGAGAAAAATTTATAAAAATATATGTCGAAATTAAGCAATGGCTATAATTTGTAAAACATCTGTAACTTAAACATTTTGATTTTTTAAATCCTTTTTCAATGTTCTTTAAATTTGAATGACCCTTACCTGACAAAGCATATAGCCGCTTCTCTTGGGAACACCCATGGTGTTGTCCAAAAACTGCAATATACCTTTGGGAGGCGATAAAAAACACCCGAAATCTACCTGATGATCCAAATCTTATTATGCAAATTAAGTTTTTTTGCTACATTGTCTCCTGTTTCCACCGTAACCAAAACTTGCCTTTTTCACATTATAAATTTGATTTTAGGTATATAACCCGTGTTATTATACAAAGAAAGAACGTATTGGAGCATTCATGTTTGTGGAGTGGGAAAAAGTCTTTAAGGATATATATATATATATATAGGAATAGATGACTCACGCTAATAGGTACAAATAACACGGTTTTGTTTTGCTTATACATTAGCCGGTCGGGGGGAAGAAGACGAGGTAATTTGTTCACATTGGCATTTCTTAAATTCAGTCTTTTCTATTTTGTAATGCAAAATAAGTATAATTTTTTGATGGACTTGTATATCGTATATATTATTATGCAATGAGATACTTATATTTACAATATAATCTAAATCGTATCAAGAAACTTGAAACTTTGAATGTGTCAAAAATAACGTCTTTTTAAAATCATATATCTATTCCTATGTACAGGGTGATTCAGTTTTATTCTTGGACACTTCAACAGGTGATAGAAGACCAAAATATAACCGCACTTTGTTGTATAAACTGTTGAAGTGTCTCAGAATAAAACTGAATCACCCTGTATATTGTTGCTTTATACAAATACAACAAATAAAGGACCCCGGGTGAGTCCCTGATTGATACTTTATTGTCTCATTGACTAAAGTCAGCTAAAAATCTGTAGCTAACCCCCAGTCTATTTTTTAAATGAAATTCTAATACGATTCCGAAGGGTTTTGGACATTTTTTAATTTAAATGCCCAATCCTCGAAAGCGAAAACCCATTTTCGGGGCAGTCTACGTAAATACGAGCGCAACAACTCCATGTTAATCGCCATAAGATGAAAAACGCGTCGCTTTTTGACTAAATTTTACCCCCTCCACTTCCACGCCCACATTTGACCAATCGGAGCGCCGCCGAAGGGCACGGGTGGGCGTGGCAAGTTCGCGGAGATGCACGAAGGTGAACGAAGATGCACGGAGGTGCACGAAGACGCCCGAAGATTCACGAAGACGCACGAAGATGTACGAAGATGCACGAACGTGCGCGAAGCCGTAAATTCGGTCAAAAACGGCCGCGTTTTCATCGCGCGAGTTTACTGAGCCCGTACGACGCATGTACGTATAGCCTAACGTACGCTCCGTACGTGGATTTCGGCGTGTCGGGCCGGCGCACCGGCGATTTCCACGGTTAGGCCTCCCGACAAAAAACATTAGTCACCGCCCATAGAGCCGGCTCGGCGTTTCGTGACCGCGAATACGCCGGTTCGAATAACAATAAAAAGACGGTGAAAAGGCGACGTCGGAATTCGCGGGTGTACATACATGCGGCGCGAAAATCGAGTGACCGACGGGGCGCGCGTGGACAATTGCCGATTTACGGCGCGATCGCTATCGCGGAGATTTGTGGCCAGATTTCGGGGGGTAGATAGCGGGGTATGGATTTGTTTGCGGAAAGGTGGTGCGGGCCCCGGGTGTGATTTGTGGGCGAACCGTCGGATCCTGGTTGGACATTAAATGTTAGAGAGAGGCCAAACTGTTTTCCTTGATAATTACACCCATCTTGACTTCTTGTGCCTAAATAATATCGTACTTGTTAAACGGCGCTTCTATTGGCAATTTTGGCGAAGTCGACGGTATCATATGCAAATTAAAAAATGACTGAGATTATCAATGGCGTAATCGTATCATACACATTTAAAAAACTGAGGAATATAGGTATCGTTGCATGTTAAATTTTATCTTTTGTAATATGTTCTATAAAAGAAATTTACACACGAAAATCTCATTCTAATATATCATATACAATAATTGTATAATGTAACAAAATTAAGTATGGGTTTGCTTTGGTTTGATTTATTTATTTTATTTTCTTATTTTCAGAGCATTTAAATAAAAGCTCGTTGTCTAAAATATTTTTTAATTTATTATTGTTCACGAAAATTAATCCGCAATCTCAGAGCTGCGGCCATATTGAATTTGACCAAAACAAATATTGAATAAACGATTGTAAAAATACGAATCATTTTGTGCATTTTATTTTATGTACCTACATAGCAAAAACATGTATTGGAACCAAATTTATGTCTAAAATACTGTTTATTTTTCTGTAAATTTAAATGTAGAAATAGAGGGGGGATTTGGTGTTTATATATTAGTTTAGGATTTTTTAATAGTTGTTTATGTACCAAGGCACTGAAGTTCAACTTTTTATGACTCATGTGGAGTTTAGTTGACGAGGCCGAGTCATAAAAAGAACTTCAGTGCCGAGGTAGATAGGTACATATTAGCTATACAATGTGTCCACGGATGGACTTAACTATACTTGTAAAAAAATTTATTTTCAATTCTTCGAAAAGAGTCATTCTTCATAAAAAATTCTGCTTGTTCTTAAAATAAAATTGGCATGGAAAAAGTTGACATCACTTATACTGGATGACCAGAAAATTAAAGAAACGTTAATTAGCATAAGAGTAAACTACCTCTATTTGTAGAGATAGTGAAAAAAGTTATAAAGAAAATTTGCTCAGCGTGGTAGCTACTTAAGTGTACAAAATTTCAAAGCGTTGGGCCTACTTCAATTTTTTGATTTTTTCTTGTTTTTCTTCGATTAAATAATTTTCAAAAACTTATAAATAAAAGTTACTCAGAATAGGGAACTGTGCATTTCCTCCAATATTTTCCAAAATACAAAGTAGGCCTAGAATCGTAAAATTTTGTCATCATGCGCAGTTTTCCATTCTGGGGAAGTTTTCTTAATACAGTTTTGTCGTACTATTTACAGAAAACCATTTATTTGACAAAAAAAAAGAATACAATCAAAAAATCAAAGTAGGCCTAACGCTTTGAAATTTTGTACACTGAAGTAGCTTACCACGCTGAGCAAATTTTCTTTATACCTTTTTTCATTATCTGTACAAATAGGGGTAGTTTACTCTTATGCTGATTAACGTTTCTTTAATTTTCTGGGCATCCAGTATAAGTAATGACAACTTTTTCCATGCCAATTTTATTTTAAGAACAAGCAGACTTTTTAATGAAGAGAGACTTTTTTCGAAGAATTGAAAATACAAAATTTTACAAGTATAGTTAAGTCCATCCGTGGACACACTGTATATTTTTTTTAAATCGGAAAAAACATGTTTTATTAGGCAAAAAATAATAATAAGGGAAAGGGATCACCCGTCAATGAACCGACTGCGCGCGTCGTTGCTTGACTTTGACGATCGCTCTACCTATAGGTCATGACGAGGCACGGCGCTTCCCAACAGACACTCCAAACTGCTGCCATGAAAAATAGATTGATATTCAAACCTACTAAAATAAAATCTTACAATAACGAGCTACTTCAGTGCAGATTTCTGACGATTTTGAGACACTTCACTGCCGATTTCAAGAAAAATAAAGTTATTTAAACTATATCTAAGTATGTTCGGACATAAATTAACATTCTACTGGTCGATTTTTAGCTGCGCAAACTGAATGGTTTCTAACCATAAATTTAGACGTTCGGAAATAAAAGCCGGATTTTTCTATTCGGACACCCCGTTTTTATCTCCGCCGATCGCCGATACGAAAGCGCCCAAAAGGCCAACAAACACCTTTTGGTAGCACGAGCTAAACAAGGGGGCCTTATTGCAGGCACCGACAGGAAGTCCCCTTGCAAAACCGAATTAAGCCCACATTGTGCGCGAGGCGAAGGTGTCCAACTCCGGACGAAATATTTACTAGCCGCCCATTGTCCGGCATTTCATTCAGCGGGCCTGCGGACCCCCCTGGAAGGACGGTCAGGTAGGAGACGTCTCAATTTCGAAAAATGCACACACCGTGTATCCCCGTCTGAGACTTGTTAATGGCCTGGTCATATATAAGGCAACATGCAGGCCAGATAATGGGGGTTCAGTAGATCCCCCTATGGCGTATTTCACTTTTTTTTACAGTTCGTCACAAGCGATGAAACGAGGTTGAAACCCACGAACAAAGTTCGAACAAGAAGAAGAATTCAGTAGCAACCTTACTTTGGTCGTGACAGTTTATATCTTTGAATAAAGAGTCTCAGAAAGGGATTATAATATCTGATAGGTGTCAGTATGTGGTATTTAGATACTTTTCAAGTTATTATGCTTAGCTGTGCGGCTTGTGGCACTTCCCTGACCGCCAAAACTAAAATGTTTGAGGATAATAATCCATGGGTAAGTAATTTTGTAGTTTAAATTAACTTTTGAGGCCGTACACCAAAGTGGCATAAGCGTTTGTGTTGGTACCTACTTCTTCATAATTGGAAATTTAAAATTAGAGTTGAGTATATTTTAAGGTATTATTTCGACAAATATCCATGTGGATATGCAACGTATTATAACTCTGCCCGAGAGTTGTTAATTCCTTCACAAGCTACTTATCATAAAATTGGTCTGTGGGCCCATAAAAAAAGGCCCGTATTTCACGGCGACGTTTATGGTCTTTGTGCCAATATTCGTGTGATGGTTTAATTTTTCAACGGCCGGTCGCATTCTTCGTGCATTTTCGATGGGGAAATTGAAACGGAACCGAATTCTGAGGTGGCTGAATCACAGGGTATATAATGTATGCCTAAGTACGCAACATATTGTGGGAAATTATGCAATCGTTTTTTTACTTAATAAAATTATACTATTATTGCTCTTAGGGTTTTTAATAATTATAGGAAATCTTTTGAATGTACAGCAGTGTCAAATTTCAGTACAACAGCTTCATTATTTTATATTTCAATTCCACTATCTCCGATTTCCTATTTCTAAAATCACCCTTAGTAGCTAAGCTACTAGCTTAACTACATCAAGTTAGTCAAATAGTTAGTAGTAATAATACTTATTACCACTCAATAAAAAATGATTGTTTTATTTTGTTAATCATCTTTATAATACGCTAGGCTTAAATATAATATTATATTATAGGTTAAGTTACTTTTATTGAAAATAATTACTTTTTGAATAAGAGGGAATTGTAATAAGTATTGTACAATTCTAAAATTATTACCAAAAATGTTTTCATTTTTATTTTTTATAATACAGGGTGATTCAGAATAATTCTGGGTCACTTCAACTTCTTGTATAAACTGTATCTTTTAAAAGTCTTATAAAAAAATTTACAGGGTGTTAAAGTTGGAAAAAATATGTGGACTTTATTGAATATTTACCAAACTACATGAGATATTTAAGTCATATTTAGTGCACGTTATGACAGTATGGGTCAGCATAAAACCTGTTAATATCAAACACATTTAACAACCAGTGGCGGAGAAATGGGTAGATAAGTATAGTACAATTGTTTTTAGAAAAAAAAAAGATCACCTTGTACAGCACTAAAATGTATTTAATTTTTTATGTAATTAAATTTTAATTGTACGTTCTGTTGGCATTTTTTAATTTGTGTCATGGTTTCATATAGCAAATTTGATTTTTTCGTATTATTCGGGGTATTTCTGAAAAATTAACTTAAAAATTCGCTCCATAAACTCAAAGTAGAATAAATGTGTTTCTTACTTTAAATACAGTAACTTTTTCCAATAAACTTACCCATTCAATGTTTTACTTTTCAAGATACAGAGCTTACTTATTACTTGTTAATGTTACCATTAATTTTATCTAAGTAGTAAACACATTATTTCTACTTTAAGTCTTACTTAACCTTAACCTAACTTATTCTAAATCAGAAAAGTTACCCGATAGCTTGTAGCTAAGCTACTTTTTCACAGTATCTAGGTACATAAATATTTTTTAAAATGATAAATTGTCTATAACCTGCGAATCTTTTTTTGACCTTTCAAGAAGAAAGGCATTTGTTTGTAGATAAAGTCATTCACTCGCGATAAACAAGACGGAAGTTGCATTTTTGCACCATTTAAAAAATAAATAAACAGAACATATAGAAAAACAGACATACCTACTTGGGTATGTCTTAATTCCATCGGAAATTGTGAAAAATATCGGATTGCGTATGATTTATCAATGAGCAATTGATAAAATATCCACCTAATCAATTTGATTAGCACTTCATAGTTATTACCGCCCACGCGTCACGAGACAAACGAAATGGTTGTGTAATGTTGTAAGGTCCTTGTCTGGAATTCAGAAATAAGTGAATCAGTTGAAGCCGCGGCCCAAAAATAGAATTCAGCGCGGGAAAACGTGGGTGCGTCCACGCAAGAGATACTACAATGACTTACTCCCTGGAGAAAAATGACTAAACTACGTGTTATATGTTCTCAAAACTATTCGATCGGTTTCGACGGCGTTTCCTGCCATTTTATAAAAAAGAGCGAGCCGCCCAGCCAATCGCAAGTCCTTCATCTACATATTATTAAGATTATTGCAATATGCAATCAGCGTCCCATTAACGTCGTACGTTGGCAAAAATGGGAGCGTACGTATCAATTATGCGACAGTCGCCAGGCGTTTAGCGGCACGCAGACATTTTTTTAAGAAGTGGCAGAGAAAATTCGGCTCTCAGTTTACGTCTGGGGTATAACTTAGATTCTGCACGACAGTTACAGTCAGCTCTGAAAGGTGCGCCTTCATTGTGTTCGCAGCTGAAAAACATAACTTGGAATGATATGCAGCGCGTGACTAAACGTGCTGAAAATGCCACTTTGTGAACAGACAGTAGAGGCAAAGATAATCTATCACTTGTTGAAAGCCATACGACAACTATTTTTAATAATAATAACTATACTTTCCATGGAAAGATCAACAGGTACAGTGATGTTGTTACTATTAATAACATCATTAATATATAATATGAACAATAGTGGTCCCAGAACCGAACCTTGGGGAACTCCGTGTTTAATTTTTTTGATATTTTAACTTTTTCATTAAATTTTCTAACTTGATGATAAGTAGTCTTGTAAATTAGCCAAAAATGGAAATTAAGAAATGTCTAAATAACCGTCCAGCCAAGTTTTAGTGAAAAATTTGAAAAATCTTTTCGACTTTTGATATTTTTAATATTTATACACTTTTAGCCATTTCAGAGATGCGAAAATGGTCCTATCCAACGTAAATCGGTCCTTAGAATGGGAAAAACATAGCCAAATTCAATTCGGAAATGCGTAAATAATCGTCAAGCTAAGTTTTGTGAAAATTTTAAAAAATATGTTCTATTTTTAATATATTTTTGAGTATTTAGATTTTTACAAGCTATTATTTAACTTGCCCTGTTAGTATAGATATGTACATATTATGTGTGGGTCGAATCTTGCAAGCTGAATTAGAACCACTTCCTGACATCCGATTGAGCTACATTTTGCATACATCTTTAGTTCCGGTGACAACACAATATGCAATACTCGATATTGTAATACTTTCAAAATGGCCGCCGCTCCAAGATGGCGGACTAAATTTCTTTACCACCCTCCTGACATGGGAATCAAATAGGTAGGTACTAAAAAGCACGATATAAAATTGAAAATAAAAAAAAAACCTTTTTAAAAACAAGCTTTTATTTTAGCCATGTACTAAAACGAATAAATTAAGTTTAGGTTTCCGTTAAGATAATTCAGTTCCAAATTGCGACAAGTTTTTGCAAATTGAAAAGCTTTTCGCGCGAATTGTAAAGAAAAAAATGCATACTTTGGCAAATAGGTACTTGCTTATCAACCAATCACTGCCCAATAAAATTAATTGGTACCTACTCTCATCAACATTTCGCGCGACAAGCTTTTCAATTTGAAAAAATTTGTCGCAATTTGGATTTGGATTATCTTAACGAAAACCTACTCTTATTTCAACAACGGGGGTAAAACTTACAGTCTCAGCACAGTCTCAGCTGAGACTGTAAGTTTTACCCCCGTTGTTGTATTCTCCTACTCCACTTCAAGATATGGACTATTTCCTCAAGTTACTACTCTTATTTTATTCGTTTTAGTACATGGCTTGAATAAAAGCTTGTTTTTAAAAAGGTTTTTTTTATTTTCAATTTTTCCACTTCTTCTTAGCAGTCAAATTCTCTCTGCTAGACGCAACTATGATATTATAATACAAAATACTTCCGAAAAATGTGCGTCAGGGATTAATCTCTCTCTTATATAAAATATTTGTGTAAGTATAGGCTTGAAATATAAGTATAGGTACCTACATCTACCTATTTGAGGTTATCTCCATTTAAAAACAATAACATACACTCTAGTGCGGAATTATTCCGTAATTGCAGGATATTTATTATATTTTATTCCCACAGGTCGAACGTCAACGGTATACAGGAATTTTCAGTTTTCAGTAAACAAAAAACACTTGCATAACTTTCACTGTATAGACACGAGCTCGTTGGCTATTAAACGAAATAAACGACTGACTCTGGGATTTACGCCAATACTGCCATAAACAAATCATTATTAAGAATTATTAAATATCGTATAGTAATTGTTTTTCTTTCTGTGTTTTTGATTTTAAAGTTGAAAGGCAGGTATGAATATATAGGTATATACCTATCTAATAAGTGTCTGACATATTGTAGGTATAAATGCAACCAATTTCAATAATAATACCACATAATTTTATCGATTAAGATGTCATGACGTTATTATGCCTTTATGGCACAATTATCCTTCTACGCGCGGACTCCAGGACCGCACTCTACGAGTTTACAATTTATTTTAAATTGAAAAATGAAAATCGACGAATCCACCAAGTAGAAGACCCTTCAACTTTTTCTAAAACTAAAAATATATTTTTTATAAAAAATAAATAAACTGATCTAAATCTCGCGATGTGGCCGAGTCCGCCCCTGGAGTTGCGTGCCTACGCTAAACGCAGCCGACCGCCCCTGAAGCGACAATTAGAAGAAGAAGACGAAAAGTAGCCAATCAGGGCATATTAGCTGCAGTAATGAAGGAGTTAATGATAGCTCGGGACATTGTCAGCGGCGTTGCTATGTTTTTTTTATAACGAAAGGGTCTTAACGCGGATATACATATATAACAAAAAAAGAGAGGCGACCACATGCGCTGTGACGTCCGAGAGTGGGATGGAAAATAAACAGCAAAAATGTGGGACCATACGCACCGTCACAAGAGTCGATATGTGACGCCTGTTTTAGGAGAATTCAAAGTGTGTTTATTTGCCTTAATTTGGCGTATTGACGACTGTTGCATTCTTTGTGGGAATCTGGTGACAACGTGTCGAAACAGAGTAGGTAAGATTCTGAAAATAAAAGTGTCTTCGCAAAAAGTCGTAATCGCTCATTTTGCAACACTCGCCTACTGCTTACAGGAATATTTTGCGAAATGAAATAACCGTCGCGGAAAATTCCCACATGAATTACCTATCTCGGATTTCCGCAGCAATTACGGAGTATTGAGAAAAAAACGCATCGAGACATGCCTCGAAGTTTGTTAACACGAAACACACAATGTAAGCACAATTATAACAATCACCTTAGCATGAATGGACGTGGGTCGTTTTATTTCAGAGGCTGATGTCATAGGAAGGGTTTTGCCAGCCCACGTCATCGCATCTTAAGGATGCAGACTTGGAAAAGGACGAACCAGATGGGGCGAACGAAGAAGGCTTTACCTAACTGGACCGCGCTTAAATTTTTATGCATGCGAATCGAAAAATTTCAGATCTTATCTTGACGTGCGCCCATAGCAAAAAAATTGTTCCGTGAATCATCTCTGACCTGCGGAGACCTCCTCAGTTCAAGTGACTACAAACAATAATTATTAACGAACACATACACATCTGTCGCGATTCTTAAATCAGAACAAATGTGTATAATAACCCTTACGGTGTCACGGTTAAATTTAGAAGATTAGGAATATGCCGCGAAAATTTCCGACACAAAAAAAGGGTACAGATGCCTAACACAGGTGTATATTTGTAATGGGAGGTTAAAAATGTTCGGAAATTGACGTTGACAAAATGATTGGCAATCACATAACACTAAACGAGGTAGGCATACAGAAAACAGAGGTTACAGGTTGGCAGAAACATAATTGCCATTTTAGTTCTGAAGCTATAGGTAAGTTGCTTCAGCGCAATTGTTTTTAAATAAAATATTCGAAGGAATAGTTATTTATGTACCAAGACATTGAAGTTCAACTTTTTATGACTCATGTGGAATTTAGTTAAACCGTGAGTCATATAAAAGGAACTTTAGTGCCGAGGTACCTACATATTGTATATTTTTTTAAATCGAAAAAAAAAAGTTTTATTAGGCAAAAAAATAATCATAAGGGATCACCCGTCCATGAACCGACTGCGCGCGTCGTTGCTTGACTTTGACGATCGCTCTACCTAGGCAAGTATGACGAGGCACGGCGCCTCCCAACAAAACTCCAAACTGCCGCCTGTCGTGCAGCCTCCATGAAAAATAGATTGATATTCAAACCTACTAAAATATTTATACTGAAAGATTGCGCTGCTATAGATAACAATTTCGCAATGTGTACCAAAAGTCGAATGGGTATTTATTGGCCGGGTTTTGAATATTTGGTCACTTTTGACGGGCGATGGCTCCGCGTCTGACGTTTGATGTTTACATGTCGCCAAGGCCTACTTATTGAAAAAATCGTACAATAATGGGCTACTTCAGTGCCGATTTCCTCGCTTTTACTGACGATTTCGAGACACTGCTGCCGATTTCAAGAAAATAATATTATGTAGACCACTAATTGATCGTCTTGTACCGGTCCAAAGATGGTGTGTAGGAGATAACGGCAGCCCGGGGCACCGACCATTCAGATTTACAACGAATTAAGCATATCAATTCAAATCAAGATGCTAATTAATTATAAAACATTCATTAAAACCTGATATGATTACCAATAACGAATCTAGAACAGGATATTATTAGTTTTTTTAGTCGGGCTACCAAAAGGTGAGGTCTTGGAGATTCGGAAGGATTTTTCTTTTCGGCACTTCTGCTGCTAATGTTGCATTTCAGGGTGTTATTGTTTTCGGTTTTTGCGGATTTGGCGAATTACTATATACGAACACCTGCCAGCAGATGAAGAAACTGCGAAGAATGCGGAGAATGTGCAAGATATTTTTTTCGCACAAAGGATAGGATCTTTGAACTTCTACATTGTTTTATGTAGGTACATAATTGATCTATGCTAATAGCATCAGGTGCGACTGATTTACGTAGTATTTAAGTATACTTACTTATCTTATAAGGAAAGTAATCTGTGGGATATACGTACAAAGAATCACTTTCGTGCGTCACCCTGTAAGTCTGCAGCGAATAAACACATCTCTTATGTATTCATTTATTCAGAAAAAATCGGACACCTTCATTATCTACACCTGGCTATATGCGGCCTGTGTAATATATAAATTGGTCCGTTGACAAATTATCTTATTTATCTGACTTGGTAGTATGTTATTAATAAATTACCTGTCTGCTATATATCATGATTTTGTAGGCAAAAATATTTTAGTGTGGGCAACCTATAATGGGAAAAAAGAAAGACATTGCTGGTGTTCGTATACTATATCTATTATATAATGTTTATATGTACAACCTTCAGCGGCGTTTATTTATTTATTTATTGCCGAATTTTGTTCCCATCGCCTCAAATAATGTGTTTCAGTTCCGGGTCCATTCTAAAAATAATTTAAATAAAAAAATATGTTTTTATTATTAAATTCTAAAAGTCCAAAATGCGGTTAGATCCGACGTAAATCGACCCACAGAATCCGAAAATCGTGTCCAAATTCAGTTTGGAAATGTCCAACTAACGGGTCAGCTAAGTTCTGTAAAAATTAAAACAAAATCTTTTAGATTTTTAATGTTTTTTTTAAATATTTACAATTTTAGCTATCTCATAAATTCGAAAATGGCCTTATCCGACGTAAATCGACCCGTAGAATCCAAAGAACACACCTGAATTCATCTTGCAAATGCCCATAAGCGACCAGGGGCCTTTTTTCCAAATCGTGACATACCCGTGTTTCAGGTGTTCATATGACTGTGCTATATAGTCATCGAACAAAAAAAACACCGGGAGACGTTACACAAGCAATTATTATCTCTGTATCTAATCTAAAAATTTACGTGATCAACGTCAGGATTTGAATATTGAGACGTTTTTTGACTTTGTTACATAACATGCGGGCAAGCTCGCTTTAAGTAGGTATATATTTCTTTCCATATACAATTTTGAAAGTACACGTGTGGGCAGAACAACGGTGAGGCTTGTTCACAGGTGCCCGGACATTTTTGTGATTTGCATAATTTCTCTCTAACAAGGATTTCCTATATATATATGTGGATGCTGTTTTCGAAAAGTCGAATCCGCTTGATTTTCCCCGTAGCTCGGTCTACACAAAAAACAAATTTTCATACAAGCGCGCGGCCTGAATCAACAAATAAAGTGAAACCGAACTTCTGTGACGTAGATACGTGCAAGTCATAAGAGCAAACATCGGCATTTATTGGGCGGGTGATGAGTAACAGTTTTATTAGCTTTTACCGGAACGAAATTTTATTTTTTGACTAGTCACACTATGCGAGTCCTAATGAGGAAATGTACTAAGTGCAACCTGAAAGTTTGAAAACAAATTTTACCAGAAAATAGTCATTTATGTATCAAGGCACTGAAGTTCCATTTTGTATAAACCACATGAGTCCTAAAAAGAAATTGAAATCGAAAATATTGGGTTAATAGGAAGCAGACTTGGTTAAAATAATTTTAGACAATATAGGAATCTAATTCTGCACTTTTTATTAAATTTAGAACCGAACAGTTCAGGCTTAGGCTTATGAATAATATACGTTTTTAAAAGCTTTTATTTAACTTGCAATGTATGTATGTATGTATGTATGTATGTATGTAATTTGTTCGGGTGGAATCTTGCAACTCAATTTTGAAGCAGATATCTTCAACCGATCGAGCTGAAATTTTGTACACACGTTTAATTTGGAGGACAATGCATGATTATATGTGTGACGTCATTCTAAATCCAACATGGCGGATCACCCAAGATGGCGGACTAGTTAAATTTCAACCGATCGAGCTGAAATTTTGTACACACGTTTAATTTGGATGACAATGCATGATTATATGTGTGACGTCATTCTAAATCCAACATGGCGGAACACTCAAGATGGCGGACTAGTTAAATTTCAACCGATCGAGCTGAAATTTTGTACACACGTTTAATTTGGATGACAATGCATGATTATATGTGTGACGTCATTCTAAATCCAACATGGCGGAACACTCAAGATGGCGGACTAGTTAAATTTCAACCGATCGAGCTGAAATTTTGTACACACGTTTAATTTGGATGACAATGCATGATTATATGTGTGACGTCATTCTAAATCCAACATGGCGGAACACCCAAGATGGCGGACTAGTTAACTTTGACTTGTGTAGTTTGGTGAGATAGGCGTCAACAGCATTGGTCTGCAACCTGTCTCGTTGTATATTTAGGCTCCAAGCTCTTCGCGCCTGGTCAAGCATACGTGGCCTTAAGTAGGGTTAGATCATTAGAAGGTCTCCTCATTGAAGAGCTAGACTGTTCTAAACTAACCGGCAAACGACCTTGCAACAATGATGCGTTAACTGAGATGAATAGACTCAGACACCTGGCCAAACTAAAAATTACAAAATAAATTAAAAGTAAAAAAATATTTTTAAAAAAAGCTTTTATTTAAATGCGCTAAAAAGAATAAAATAATCTTTTCTTTTAAAACTTTTACTATCAACTTATAACGTCATTCCACAATTTATATGATATAAAAAGCTTGTCGCGAGATTTAAGTTTTCAAACTAAGTAAATACCACTACTTGATATGATATGATATTTAACGTCGATATGTTTTGATCTTTTATGATCTGTTGGATTATTGGCAATTGCAATGCATCCGTTGTTATCTTCAAATATAGGTATTGGTTTTACCAATTCAAATTTTATGCTTGCTAAAAGAGATTTCAACCAACAAGCTTCTTTTATACCTTCAAAAAGTGCCATATATTCGGCCTCAGTAGATGATGTTGCAACGGAATTTTGCCTTTTGGTATTCCAACAAATCATATTTTGATCAAATAATTTAAAAACATAGCCAGTAGTACTTTTACGATCAAGCTCATTTCCGGCCCAATCAGAATCTACATAACCAACTAAAATTTCTTTATAATCATTTCGTTTATAAATTAATCGAAATTTTAATGTCCCTTTTACATATCTTAGAACTCTTTTCAAATTTTGCCAAAGTTCTTTATTATTTTTATTTTGATATCTACTTAGAAGATTTATGGCTGTGCATAAATCGGGACGAGTGCATATCATTGCATACATCAAACAACCAATAAGATTTCTACATGGCGCGTCATAATATTCATCAGAGTTTAATGCTGAAAAATCTAATTTAAGAGGCAAAGGTGTACTGACAGCTTTGCAGTCACTCATGTTGAATTTTGTTAAAACGCTTTGCAAGTATGCACTTTGATCTAATGTAATAAAATTGTCTTTTCTTTCGATATGTATACCTAAAAAGAGTTTTAAATCTTTAGATCTACCATAGAAAATTGTTTCATTAAATACTGTTTAAAATTTTTCATTGTATCTTTGTCATAAGTTGCGATGACAAGATCATCAACATACAGTATTACGTAAATATTTTTAGTAATATGGCCTTTATCGAGAAAATATAAACATCGTTCTACAGCGGAATTTTGGAATCCATGTTTTGTAAGTACTTGATCAAAACGCTGAAACCAGCACCTAGCTGATTGTTTTAAGCCATATATTGATTTATTTAACTTACACACACGGTCATTGTTTTCTTTTATTCCTTCCGGTATTCGCATATATATTTCCTCGTTTAATAAGCCATTAAGAAATGCGGTTTTTACGTCCATTTGATGGATTAATAAATTGTGTTGATTCGCAAAAGCAATGAATAATCGAAAAGTAGCAATACGTGCGACCGGCGCAAAGGTTTCGTAATAATCTAATAGATATTTTTGACTGAAACCTCTAGCCACTAATCTCGCTTTATATTTATATGGGTTTCCTAAAGCATCATTCTTGATGGTAAATACCCATTTACAGTCTACAATGTTTTTGTTGACTGGGCGAGGTACTAATGTCCACGTATTGTTTTGTAAAAGAGAATCAATCTCCTCTTTTATTGCTTTCTCCCACTCAAATTTATCATCACGGTTTTTAATTTCCTGATATGATTTGGGAATATCACAAACTATCGACTGTGAACTTAGGTAATAGCTATTTACGAGGCTATTTATATCATGCTCTTCATAAGAAATTTTGGGCATGTTTTTAATTCGTTCACTTTGCCGTCGTTTGTTTACACTTGAAACACGATCCATATTTTCGGGCGTCTCATTATTAACTTTGTCTGTTTTAGGAACAGTTTTGTTAATATTTTCACTGATTTCAATTGTTTCATCAGTTTTCTGTCTTTTTGATTCTGTAGCATTTTCAATTTCCGAGTGTACAAGGGGTCGAGTATTTTTAAAATTGACTTCATCAAATATAACATCACGAACTGTAATGAACGTGTTTGTTTCTACTTTCAGTACTTTATAACCATTTGGGTCGTAACCAACAAATATGCCTTTAATTGACTTTTTGTCAAATTTGCTTTGAATGGTTTTGTTATGAATATATACTGTTGAACCAAAAACTTTTAAATGTTCTAAACTTGGTCTTCTATTATGCCAAAGTTCATAAGGAGTCTTATTTTGTTCAATGGCTTTGGTAGGAGTTATGTTTAGTAAATAAGCAGCAATTAAAACTGCCTCACCCCATAGGTTTTTGTCTAAGTTTGCACCATGTATCATGGCTCGTGCCTTCTCAGTTAATGACCTATTCATTCGTTCTGCGACCGAATTTTGTTGAGGGGTATATGGTACCGTTAAATGATATTGGATACCCTTCTGTACACAAAATGCTTTAAAATCATTAGACAGATATTCCTTCCCATTATCACAGTATAAATAAGCAATTTTTAAATTAAAATGAGATTCACTTTTAGCTGCAAAGTCTTGAAAAACTTTTATTAAATCAGATTTGTAACCTAGTAAATAAACAACCGTGTAATGCGTATATTCATCTATAAAGGTTACGAAATACTTTTTTTCATCTATGCTAGCAGGTGTTATTGGCCCGCATATGTCTGAATGAATGATAAACAATGGCCTATTAACATGAGATCTGTCTTTAGATTTTGAAAAAGGAAGACGTGCTTGTTTACCGTAAACACAAGCTTCGCATATTTCGTCTGTGGGATTTACAGCTTCAATAAGTGGATTATTTCTTTTTATTTCTAGAAATTTTGACTTACCAATATGTCCTAGTCGTTCATGCCAAAATTTATATGAATTTAAGGTAATATTTTTGGTTAAATTTACTTGGTTACACATGCTTTTAGTTATTGTAAAACTTACACATGTTAAATTATTTAATAACTTACCAGTTAATATTGTCTTACTACCATTTTTGACAATTACATTTCCATTTTCACTAAAAATTACTCTCATACCATTGTTTTGCATCCTGCGGACGGACAGCAAATTGTTTGGTATTTCGGGTGCATACAAAACATTTTCTAAAAATCCAGTTACCCCCATATTTGTTACTACTTTTATTGTTCCAACTTTTGTAGCGTTTATGGTAGCACCTTTCTTAGCTATGGAAATCTTGAGTGGTATTTCTAAGTCTTTCACAGTTGTAAAGACATCTGCTTGATTAACTATGTGGTCAGTCGCACCTGAGTCTAAAACAAAATTTAATTCATTTTGTTTATTTGGTACCTCATTTAATAAGGCGGCTTCTTCTCCACACATAAAAGCAAAACTTTCACTGTTCTCTTCAATTTGAACAGTTTGTATTGTTCTTTGACGATCTTCTGTTGCTTTTTGTCGCTTATAAAAATAACAGTTCTTCTTTTCATGGTTCTTTCTTCCACAATGTTCGCATTTTAGTTCCGACTTCTTCGCATTACTTTTATTATAATTTTTCCATGAGTTGTTCGATTGGTAATAATATTTTGAAGCGTTCTGTTTTCTTTTAAAATTATTTTGTTGATGTTGCCATTTTCTTTTATGCAGATTTTTATTGTCATCCTTTTTATTTTTATGATGTGTTTCTACTTGCAGCATTTTTCCACTTGTTTCACCACTTTCATTTTTTAATTTAACTTCGTAGTCCAATAATCTTGTCTTAACGAATGCAAGGCTTAGATTTTCGTCAGTTAAAGTTTGAATTGCTGTTACTACTGCGTCATATGAAGTTGGTAAAGTTAACAATAACCTGGCAATTTTGCTCATTTCGTTCAGTGTAGCTCCAGCTGCCATTAATTCGACCACCATTTCATCGAAAATAATAAAATGTTGAGCGAGAGGTTTGTCTGTGTTAAATTTCAAACTCAGCAATTTCTTCTCCAAGGCTAGTTGTGAGGCTAAACTTTTTCTTTCATATATTTGATCCATTTTCTGGAAAATGCTTCTAGCACTGTCTGATTCTGTGGCAAAACCAATCATGGAATCACTTAAATGTTCAATAAGGATACCTTTTGCACTCCTTTCGCATTTTTTCCACACATCGGTTATTTCTGCAGGTGTATCTTCATCTATAACCTTTAGTGCATCTTCTTCTGCAATTAAAGCACGAATTCTAAATTTCCAAATAGAGTATTTATCTCCATTGAATGGTTTGATATTTCTTTTGGTTTTAGTTTCGTTGACTTGCATTTTTTTTTGCTGAAACACTTCACTAACAGTTTATCAACTAACACTGAACACAATACTTAATTTGTGTCTGGGCCCATAACCTATTGGGTTAATAGGAAGCAGACTTGGTTAAAATAATTTTAGACAATATAGGAATCTAATTCTGCACTTTTTATTAAATTTAGAACCGAACAGTTCAGGCTTAGGCTTATGAATAATATACGTTTTTACATCCAGCATCTTTGGGTGCCCCAGAAACGTGATGTTTATATAAACATTGAATAGGGACAAATCCGAGGACAAATCGATATATATTTTTGCTTATTACAATAGAAAAAAATGTTTTATTAGACAAGAAAATAATCATAAGGGATCACCCGTCCATGAACCGACCGCGCGCGGCGTTGCTTGACGTTGACGATCGCCCTACCTAGGTCGAGTATGACGAGGCACGGCGCTTCCCAACAGACACTCCAAACTGCCGCCTGTTGTGCAGCCTCCATGAAAAATAGATCGATATTCAAACCTACTAAAATATTTATACTGAAAGATTGCGCTGCTATAGGTAACAATTTCGCATTGTGTACTGTGGGTAACTTTTGACGATCGATGGCTTCACGTCTGACGTTTGATGTTTACATATCGTCAAACTTCTTGAAAAAAATCGTACAATAATGGGCTACTTCAGTGCCGATTTCGGCCGATTTTGAGACACTTCAAAAATCTTTTGCATCGGCAACACCTCCACGTTCCATTATTAATAATTCGACCCATCGACATAGACATGTTATTCAAATCTGCCCGAGTTCAATGAAACAAAACGGTCCGATATAATTTGTTCCAATATAATGTCGTATGTTAATTCTTTTTGTGACAACAGCCGCAATATGGGCCACCAGTTCTAACAGTATCGGTGATCTACCGGGATGTATGACCGTTTCTAGACGGTTCTCGGCGGGTATATCGAGTTTCGCGACCCCGACAAAAGTATGCTAATACCGATTAAGATTTGGGTGTCTGAGTTTCGTTTTTGGTTTCTTTTTTTTTTCTTCGGGCGGTCTAGACCCTATATGAGGTATTGGTCTGGACAGATACACATAAAACTTCTATTTATAGGTGGTCTTTGGCGGGTTTCTGCACGAATGTGACCCAGTGGCGTTCCGAAGAGGGGCTCAATCATTGGAAGTTATTTGTGGATCCAGTGGTGTTCGTTTATAATCGAAGTATATTGATGGAATTGGTAACTCAGAAGAAGAAGACAAGAACCTACACGAATTATGTTTTGTGGCTTTCATAACCTTAAACCGTTGACTGACGTTAATACGTCAGTCAACGCTTAAACCGATTGATCAGGTTAGATTGACAGTTAGTAGTTCGATGTTTGACAGCAGCTCTGGAGAGTTCACAACCACAGAGATATACAAGATATTGATATGCTTATTATTATTGTTTTAATACACATAAATGAATATTTAGCAAGAATAAATCGTTTTAGCGTTAAATATTTGTAAATACTTAAACGACTTCCTTATTTAATTCAGGTTTTCGCTATCTAAATGAAATGCCTTAGTGAAATGTAATCAAGCATTTTGAATTTATCTGATGATGTACAAATATCAGATTCAACCGGTTTTTTGGCGGCTTACTAGCAAATCCCCGTTAAAAACAACAATAATAAAATTATTACTTATGTTCGAGTACCATAGTCATCGCACGGTCGAAAATTCAGTTAAGTATTTATAAAACTGTGACCAACATATTTTTCCTGGAAGAAACTCATATAACGTAATACCCCCTGATCGCTATTACAGCTTTTGTAATCCGAAATGTGAATGTCGCATTTCCGGAACGTTGCTTAGGCGCCACTTAAATAAATATAGGGGGGATTCACATAATATGTAGGTGTTTATCGGATTTTAAAATTGAAACTGTATGGCAACAAATTGGCAAATTATCAATCACAAAAAAAGAATGCCAGTTTAGACTATGATACCCCTACGTTGAGGTAGTTTAGACCATGATATGACAATGTCTAGTTTGGGATACGCTACGCCTAGCTTAGGCCACAGTGCCTCTATAGTTTGTGGTAACTACCTAGACTCATGACGTTCGTCAATGATGGACATAATATCGTGATCGTCCTATATAGGCGCGACCCGAAATTTATTTGATCTCGCTGTCGCGGCGGCCTTGGCAGTGAAAACAGCCGCGGATCGAGCCTCCCGGTGACGTCACCCCGCATCGTAGTAACCCATGAACAGCGGCGGCGGCGGCGGAGCTGCGCGTTTATCAATGAACTCGTGACGTAACGAGCGGATTCCACAGGTGTCGCGCTCTCGAGATGCCGCCGTCGCGATTTCCGAGATCTAGAAGGCCTAAAATTGCCGCTGCGTTCGGTACTTCCCCAAGTGCAACGTTTGAATAATTATTTAATATTCATCGGGCATTAGAATGTCCGTTCTGAAAACTTTCCGATTCCGGCGCTTTGCGCGGTTTTTCCGCACTACCTTTCAAAGATGTTGTGGATCCACGATATTTTGTTGTGGAATGTCGGAAAAATGTGTTTACAGGAAAGACGTAAGCAAATTCTAACATAGCAATAATTTTTGTTATGCCAGTCACGATATACAAAACAGCGTTTGGAAAAAAACCATACGAAAAGTTCATATACCTGCTTCCTTTCCTTGTCTGTTTGATTTGGTTGTCTTAAGAGGATACCAATGCTACATCCTCGAGTTTTTTTCTGAATTATTTTCGGTCGAATTTTCGTATGGTAGAAAGTGCCAGGATCCCCAGTTTCCTGTTACGCAATGTTTTAGATCCGTGTACGTGCGAAAATTAGAACTTGTCGTTATATGTTTGGGAAATACCGCCATTGTCTAGAAAAATGCGACTCGAAAACGAATTCAATACTCGCAGTGGGTCCTCTTAAACTTCGTCTTGCAAAAAGTTTACTCAACGGAATGTGTAGGTACAGGGTGTTCACGATATATCGGCGACCCCCCTTAACTTTCTCATTTTTGACCAGAGGAAAAAGTGTTTTATATGAAAGTTTTAGAAAATTTTCTTAGCTTTCCAAAGCCAGAAAGAAAATCGAACGTCGCGTTTTCAAGAGAGAGAGACCTAACTTGTGTTTTTTAAATGGAACACCCTGTATGTTATTGAATTTTTAGATTCTACGCTTCATTCCGATTGCAACGAGATATATATTTAATATGTTTTATATAACTTTTGTCGTAGAAAATTGAATTTTAAAACAGGATTACACAAAAACTAAGGTGGCCATGAAACTAGAACTAACACATTTAGGAAAGTTTTGATTTGTTCCAAGAGAAAAAAATCAAAAACACGACAGAAAAGCTTATAAGTTTTACTAAACAAACAAAATATATAACAAACTATAACAATAACAATATTTTTCATAAGAACTGTTCGAATTGTAATCCGTTCACTTGGAGGCATGAGCGATATCTCTTTTTCAGATTATTAATACTTGTTAATATTATATCTTGATTGTTATTTAAAAAATGTATCCGTTGTTACAAAGATCCCAATAAAAATATAGAAGAACTGCAAGGGAAAATTGTCGAACGAATACATTTTTTAAATAACAATCAAGATATAATATTATTAACAAGTATTAATAATATGAAAAAGAGATATCGCTCATGCCTCCAAGTGAACGGATTACAATTCGAACAGTTCTTATGAAAAATATTGTTATTGTTATACTTTGTTATATATTTTGTTTGTGTAGTAAAATTTAGATGATTTTCTGTTGTTTTTATGATTTTCAAATCAAATCAAAAATATTCTTAAATGTGTTAGTTCTAGTTTCATGTCCACCTTAGTTTTTGTGTAATCCTGTTTTAAAATGTAATTTTCTACGACAAAAGTTATATAAAACATATTAAATTATATATCATTGTAATCGGAATGAAGCGTAGAATCTAAAAATTCAATAACATTTAGGGTGTTCCATTTAAAAAATACAAATTAGGTCTCTATCTTGAAAACGCGACGTTCGATTTTCTTTCTGAAAACGGCGTTGGAAAGTCGAGAAAATTTTCTAAAACTTACATATAAAACACTTTTTCCTCGGGTCAAAAATAAGAAAGTTAAGGGGGGTCTCCAATATTTCGTGAACACCCTGTACCTATTTCTTTTTTATTAACAGAAAATATGATGTGTTACGTGAAAAGAACCTATTGCTGATAACAGCCGATGACTAATGAGTCATTAACGGCACAAACCATTTTTTAATAACTCGAATTCCTCTGGCGTAGCTCACTAATACGAAAAAAATCGACCGAAAACCCTGAGATGTTATTATGTCGATACTGTCCAAATACTTGACACGGTGATAGAAAGCAAGTTGCTGATCTCATAGATTGAAGTGATAACCTAGAGAAAGCATAATTTATCTTATTTTCGCGTGGGTCGTATCAGCAGACGCTGGCACATATTCGGAGGGTCAAGTTTGAATTGTGTCTTTCGAAGATTTAACACCTTATTCGAGGGCAGTGACACGGGGAATTTTCCGGGATATTTCACATTTTTTCGAGCCCAATTAATGTTCGGCATGAGTCACCAAACCCCACGGCGATCGTTTGATTTCGCAACCTATCCTAATGATAATTTTTTCAAGTGTTTGACACGAATATAACGACTACCAACCACCTGTTGTGCAATATGTGGACCTGACGAAATAATGTAACGCGAGATGAGGGGAAATGTAGCCATATATACCTGCCGCAGAGAAAGTGATTCACCAATTTGCATTTTTACCTTATAATTTTGCCCTTGCCTACCCACGAGAGGAGCAAACTGATAATTATACTGTGTCCGACTCTTTAATAAATGTAATGTTCAGACACAAAAAAAATGAGTAGAGATTCGGGCAATCTATGATTAAAAACTTTGGGCGCCGGGGGAGTACCAAGATAAAAAAAAAAGACTTTAAGATGCAAGATAAGAGATAAATACGAACGTTCTGGAAAGTGCCAACTTAAGAAGTAAAAGGGAGTATAGTGCGATATTATGAGTATAGCAAAAAACAATTGTTGAAAGAAATTGCAATTGTTTATCTGAGCAGGTTACTCATACCACTGATAATCAAGATAAGGATCTTATATTATGGGGGACTTCCGAAAAATTGTATCAGTATTAACTGAGATCTCAGAGAGGGAAATTGATGATAGTGATTAGTGATATATCCAGTGATTTCTATTTTATTTCCTCGAATTCAAAGGATTACAAAATGATGAGAGCCAGACTAAAAGGTAAGAGCGTTATATCAGGGAAAAATTGTTTGGAGACAAATCTGGCATATTTATGATAACATTCTTAAGATACCAATTATAAATAAGCGTGACGAGATTTGAAAAAAATATTGGGCAAGTTACGGCTTGTTTTTTATTAAAATAAATACCTACATGCTCGATTTGGTTCAAAGAAATAAAACTGCCGTGTCTTAAGCGGTTTGGAAATTTTAGTCTTTTCATTTGATAAATCGATACGTGCAAATTTATAGGTTTTATAATTATTGCGAATGCCATGTAATAGCGGGCAATTATCCAGTGTTAGTAAGAAGTGCATACAGTTCTCAGTAGATTTGGGGATCCCCTTTTTCAGAACTATTTGAAAAAAAAATTACTGTACCTACACGTTTTTCCGCAAGCAATTAAATATAATATCTACTAGTAGATATATTCAGGTAGGTATTAAAATTTAAATAAATAAGTAACGAGTCCCGCATTTTAATTGCTATTCAGGTATTTAGTTTGTTTACATGTTATTTTTAATAGGGATTCCGACGAATGTTGTAAAAGTAGGTATGCAGGTACTACCCCAACATTATAAAAGTTAGTTTTTAAAACATACATTTTTTATTGGCCCAGGTGTGTGCAAGGGAAAAACTTTTTTATTTATTGTTAACTTTTCGAGGAAAACCCATACTGTATAAAAAAAAATAACATTTGGAAGCGGTAGGTAAAAATTTTAATGTTGCCAAGTTGAACGAAAACGGTTGATTTTATCGCCAAAAAGATAACCTCAAAAATGTTACAAGTAAAAACACTACCCAAAAGTAGCGCAAGTGACGCCCTCTGTTAAATACATTTTCAGCTTATTCTCCATCCCCAAAAACACGGCAGTGCAAATTTTCAATAATGTACCTAGTATAAAGTAAAAAATACGGCCAAATATTCAATTTTAAAACGTAAACTTGGACGCCCTGTATCTCAGAAACTAAAAACGATAGAGACATTATGGTCGGTAAGAATTTTATTTTTTGAAGTTCTGCATGCTCCAGAAGTTATGCCAGATATTTTTTTGAAACACCCTGTATTGTATAACGTGTTGATATTTGCTTTTCCCTTTAAGAAGATATGTGGACCTACATTTAAAAAAAACAGTCAAAATAATAACAAAATGACAATAAATATTAAAAGTTTCTTCCTACCAGTTTTTTTAAGTAGGTATACCTACCTCCTGGATAGACGAAAAAGTAAAAATGAAGGATATTGATTTGCCCTTGCAACTTTTATATAAAACTTTTTTTCTATCTGCTAAAATTAGGGAAATAATAATTTATTATTAATATCAAAATTTGAAAACTGAATTTTAAATTTTAGAAGTTGAAGGAGGATAATTATATTGCAGAATAATCTTTTTCACAATCATATAAATTGTCATTTGATTGTTATTGTTTGTTTAACAACAAGACTTATTTTCATTCTGAATTTTCATAGATTAAAAAATAAAAACGCAAAATTCAAAATTCAGGTTTCAAATTTGGCTTTAACAACTTCTTTTATAAACATTTTGTCTAAAATAATAAATAGTAGGTACTTCTCCCTTGAACGTTCAAATGTTTTCTTAATTTATTTAACACCTTTACAAAGAATGACTTTGCGACGAATAATAAAAATGTTTCTCCTCTTGTCAAGTCCACGTGTGGACACACCGCACACTGTATATTTCACGTTTGCACGGAAATGGAAGAAATCGAAGAATAATAATTAACGTCAACTTCTTCTTTACCGCGTCTGAAGTTCCCGGAGACGGCGGGACGGGGTCCCGAATGACGCTCCTCCGGGGTTCGATTAGTTCGGCGGTGGGGCACAATATAAGCAGGCCATGACCGCCGCCGACTGCGAGTCACGCGAAAAACAAGCGCGCACACACACGCCGGTGGCGCAGGTCGCCCCGTGACGTCACGACGGTTAATCGGAACGCGCGCGAAATTCGAAAAATCACACACCGCCCCTGGAATGAGTTTTTCGGCGCAATTCTTCGCGGACCCAGCGACACCGCCGCACGGTACGTATATCTTGTGTGCATCGCAAATATTTTCGGAGGTTAACAACGCATTGTTCGCCCCTTCCGCCAATATTTGGAGTGGGTAACTGGATCGAAAAATTCGAAACGGAATCACTTTAATTCGAACCGACACAAATCGGTTCGTTAATTCCGACCCATTTAACCGAAGGTAAAAAAGCCCGACGGGTTTCGAACACCCACCCGAACAGCTGATCCGGTGTGTATAATTTTTAAGTCGGCGATTAGATAGTTACGATGGGATTTATTTGTTTTGCCGAAATTGCCGGTATGCGCCTACCGTTCTCGAGATTGAGTAAAATGCGGCAAACAGTTCGCGAGTCATTCGTGTTTGGACGTGTCTGAGATTTCTGCGTTGGGGACGGCAGGTTCGCTTGTTTTCGGATTCTAGAGCACCCAGTACCTGATGTTTTCAAACATTGATCAGCGAAATTATTACGTGAGGTAGGGACCAGTCTAAGCTTGTAGCGAACGACACCTACTTTTACGTGAATTTGGCTCTTCAATATGGCACGGAAGTTTACGTATGCTTATTAGAAAAATAAAGTTTTTATAAAGGTACCTATTGGGTATTGAAATAGGTGCCAATAAACTATAAAACTGATAATATACCTAAAGCTTCTAATGGCCGTAACATAACCACTGGCGAAGATATGGGTAATCAGTTTCGAATTTAGCATAAAAATAGTGCAATAGCTTGAATATAATATATGGGTTAAACACTTTTAATGTACAGGGTGTCCAGATTTGGTTGTAAATGCGGGGTATCTCGGCTATTTTTGGAGATAGGGAGTTGCGGTTTTCGCGAACCGTTGCTACTTTTTTGTGAAACGAAAGATACCGTAAACAGATTTTTCATAGCCACCTTCTTTTTTAAGATACAGGGCGAAATTTAAAACTTGCGCTTTTGGGGCATACCTCGTACCTTGGGAACGGTTAATGATATTGAAATGGCAAAAAATGTATCTTATAGACATTTTCACGTAGAATTCAGTGCCGTATTCAGTTTTTTTACTAAAATTGATAGTGTTAGATATAGTATATGGACCAAACTTAGTTTTTTTTTTAAATAGAACACCCTGTATATTTTCTACTAGTTATATTCAGATTGTCGTAAGCTTTACAAAAATAATATATAACACTATGTAGTTATTATCTATATTAGGCTCTAAAAATAACCGAGATACCCCGTATTTACAACCAAATCTGGACACCCTGTACAGGGATTTCAGGCTTAATTTGTACTTTTTATTTTAATTTATTTTCGGTAGCTTTCTTAGTAGTTGGCTACGAAACAAAACAATAACACTTCTTGTTGCCTGTTTATAGTTTGTGTCATATATATGTCATAGAATTTAACCAAATTATTATTTTTTGTTTTAAATTGAACTTAATTTGTTTATACCAGATCAACAGGTTTTTATATCAAATTTGGAATATGCCGAAATACAGCCATATTGAAAGTTTCAAGGTCGAATATCTTCCAAACGGTTCGACTAAATAAATATATAGTTGAAATCACAAAAATACGTAGATTTCAAAAATAGTAAAATATACAGGGTGTTCTATTAAAAAACATAGTTATATATATCTATTACTCGATGTTTAATTGTTTTTCTGAAAATTCGTTTAGATAGTCCTGCATTGGCACTTTACCATTTTTATATTTAATTAGGTCAAAGAATAAAAAGTTAAGAAAAATGATTTTAAGACGAAAAGTTCCTATAAGCAAACACTCTAGTCTTCGAAATACAGAACTTTTAAAAAAGTAATGATGTATTTTCATACTAAATTTTTTATACATGCCTGATTATGGAAAGTTGTTGTCTTAATAGTATATTACATAGCGAGAGTTGTGTAAACAGCTTATTACGTACGAGTGGAAAAGTTGCGCACGAGCCGCGCAGCGGCGAGTGCTGTAATTCCACGAGTAAGTACTGAGCTTACAACTCGAGTTTTGTATTATAATTTTTCTTCGACGAAAGAAAAACTATTATAATAGATAAACTATACTTCTGATTATCTGACAGGCAACAATTAGTATGTTGGTTAGTTGCTATGGTGACGCGGATGCCGCGCTAACAAGGCACCCGTGATAATTGCGTTTTAATTAAGAACAGATACGTAATTTTTTTTTATTACGTGTCAGTTATTACGTGTCAGTTATTACGTGTCAGTGTTCGTAACAATGGACTTACTTATAACCTAAACCGCCACTTAATAGGTATGTTACTAGCATAGGAGTAGAAAAAATAATTTATTCTCTACAAAACGTCAAAATTCCCAAAACTAGATACAACCTCTATATTGGTAGACATCTATCTACTTCAGTAAATTCAATTATATTTTTTTAATTCTGCTTACATATCACCTAAATTGTAACATCTCTATATATTTTTTTCAATTGAAAGCTGTCTTATGCTGAATATTCGAACTGACCATGGTACTAGGTATTGAAATTGTCCGAATATTTAATTGTATTATAGGATTTGAGTAACTTTTAATGTTGTCAGTTCTTTTGGCTAAAAAAATGATGTCAGAAGAAACCACGTCATTCTCTTTATCTGTCGAATTTGGCATTTGTTGAAAATGGGTTTATTTCCCAAAATCTAGAAAAATGAGTAGGTAGGTACTTTAATTTTTTTTTGTAAACACATATTTCATTCAATTTAGTGTTAGCGAAACTGTATAACGTATAATGTTTTCTGTCTATACTATAGGTATTATTTATGAATGTAGTTCTTCACAAAATATTGAAATAAAGCCAGTTTAGGAGGAAAGTATCGAAACTACTTACATTTGACGAATGTTTAGTTGGAAATTTTTCAAACGTAGCGGAATCGAACGATTTCACATGTCGGCTTGCCAACGTTCCCTCCGTACCCTGCCCCCACCCCTCCTCTGGCGGCGGTACCTCCAAGGCGCGCCATTGGCCAGGAGGTGCCCCCCTCGGTACCTTCACGCAGCCTCCTTCGACCGCGACACTCACCGGACCGCCGCCTCAGTCCGAAAGCTTTCGCGAATCGTCTCGGAGCACCCGAAAGAGCTTTCTTTCCGGCCCGGACTACTCCGGATTCCTTATACGTGCGCCCGCCAAAATGTCCGGTTGTCAGGTCGAGTGGGAGAAACTGTGGAGTGGGGTATTTGAGTGATTCGCCGGCGTTGAGGTGCTGCTTAGCATGGAGGGTACGTGAGGACACATTTGATTTTTTTTTGTAAATTGTTTGTCTAGTTTTTTACGGTCGAACGTCGTCCGAAATATCATACACAACATATTTTCCTGTGAGTCACTATAAAAGGGTGACGTACCCAAAAAAATATACCTACGAGGGAGGACACTGAGAGGAAACACACCGAACTTGGAGAAGCTGCTGTCCTCGTCAACTTGGGGGAGCTTACTCGTATATAGTCTCATATCGTTTTCGTTTTATTGCCCAAGTGAAATTCCCAGGTTGTTTACTTTTCGAATTCATTAATGGAAATCGGATTTGTGTTCAGTAACCTCAGGCAGCAGATTATAAAAAGTTATTCACCCAAATGCCTACCTGAGCGTTTTGACCCCATGCGCAAGATAACAAAGGTGATAAATAAAAGGTGTATGCACCTCGATATTGTTTTATTGCCCCAATAGTCGAAGTCAATTGTCGGGAATGGGTACCAAGGGTACCTTCGGTTTAAATCGTTTTATTATTATGCGAGAATTTTCCGTATTATGTTGCGGTTTGGGCTTCGCAATTACCGCAACACAAACAACGTTATTAGATAATAAACAAACAAACCTTCTTCGTCTTATTTTTTTAAAGGCGCCTTTCTTCTTTTCAGAAAGTTGCAGGAACGCCCGCCTCCACTTCATCCTGATAGTGTTCGGCCTCGCCGCCACCCTAGCCGACACGGGCCACTACACGAATTCCACCTACCTCGAAGAAATCTGGAACAATCCCTGCACGGGGACGCCTCTGATGAGACACGGCAGGAGCACCCTGGAGGAGACGCAGCTAAGAAGATTCACCAGGCAGCTGGGCCAAGTGTTCCTGAGGAACCTGCTCGCGCTGTACCCGAAGGTCAACCCCAGGTCCATCCCCAAGCGGGGGCAGTGCCTCAGGGTGAACAAAATGCTCGAAAGTATCACCAAGCAGGAGAACCACACGAAGATGGTGAGTCGACCTCTGCGACGTCGCCCCCTGGAGATCGCTGACGTTTTTCTGTTTGTTCCAGGCCGTGAAGGAGTTCTACAGGCACGCGTTCACGGCCATGGCCTGCCTGGACCAGCTGCAGAACACCCCGTTCCGCACCGTCCACATTTTCGACAACAAGAAACGGATTCGCATCTTCGAAGAGGTGAAGGTGCATCTGCGACTGGTCATGTGCGAGTTCCATGACGGCAACAAGGGCGTCTCCTTCGGGCCGGTGCCGAAGGCGGACGTGAGCAAGTGCTTCCCGAAGGTGTTGAACAGGACCAACGCGCCGAGGGCCGACATACAACTCATGACCAGGCTGCGGCAGTTCTTCGTGAAGAGCAAGAACGCGCTGAGGAAGATCAAGAGAAACGAGAGGAGTAGGCGGAGAAACAGAAAAGGAGGGAAGAAATCCAATTAGGCACTTCGAATAATATGTTTTCTACGCTTCTACTTAAGTATCTGTGATATATAACGTATTTATTTTTTTATTTATTACGCACTTTTTAGTATTATGTTGTATATGTGATATAGGTACGTAGGACAATAGTTTTCGTAGTATGTACTTATTTATTTATTTATTTAAATTCTGACTGTTGTAAAAATGAATGTAAGCGAGCATTGTATTATTATTATTACCTATTTATTGTAATTTTTTGTACACTTTTGTAAATTATAAAAAAGACAAAGACGTACGCTTCTTTTACTTCAGTCGTTAACCCCTAGCTTGCCTCTTTCGAGACAATGACGCTCATTTTAAATGCATCGAAAATGAGTGTGCTGAAAAAAATGCAAATCTACTTTTTCCACTTTTGCCTCATCTGCATCTTTTCTCGGACAGCGCTGTTTCCATTTCGAAATTTAAACAATCATTGTTTGGAATCTCGGAGATGAGGACGTTAACATTTTTTTTATTGCGCAAAATGTCGCATCGAAAATTTTCGACACTCGTGCCACCATCTATCGCCAAGTGGACCAACTACGCGGGAGCTTTACCGCCGCGCAGAGCCGTCTGGCGGGACGGTGGCGAACTGAAAGACGAGAGCGGCCTTGAGCCGATGCAGAAACCTACGCGGTCGATCAATACGGCGGAGTGGTGCGGGCGGATACGTACAGAGGGCGCTGGTATTGGCGTTTGGAAATGCGGATTTACGGCTAATGGATGAAAGTTAATTTTGCGAAGAATATAAATCAATTTATTGTTGATTGTTTCATTGCTAGAAGCTACTAAACCGTGAACATAAATACATTGCGTCTTCAGCGAAAGTGCGTTTTTTCTTGCATTTTGTTCACTTATGTCACAGGTTACAAAGAAACAGACATTTATTTTACATAGGTAGATGATGGATTTTAAAGTGGTATTATTTCAGTTTTATTAAAAAAAATAAGCAAAATGCCGTGAATACTATTTTCCTCTTTGTTGTCAAACTACTTTTGGTACAATTTTGAACAGTTTTCGATTGTTCTCTTTTTATTATTAGAGTTACAAGTACAAGCCTTTAAAAAGTAATAATTTTAATTACATTTAATTTGCATATTATTTTCAAAAAACAAAGGAAAGTAGGTATTTTCTATTAACTAATTAACTTTTATATACAACATTTTTCGAAATTTTAAGAAATAGATAATGCAATTTTCAGTAATATTTTTCACAGTTTATATGTGGCACTATCGTCGTTTCATCTTATTTTTTATGTTGATAAAAAAATGTTATGATAAAGAAAGGTGTTTAAAAATTGTACTTTTGTTACAAGAGATATTCATCCATCATACTGTAAGACTGTAGGCGTGTAGGCGTAACCTCCGTGACCGTGTATAAACAGGGAAGCATCATATATGTACATTTTAATTACGAGCATAATAAAGATCGTTTAAAAAATTACCGATCATACAGATATATGTATATAGACACCAAAATTACTGCTTACATAACACCGAAGAATATAATTAGGTACTCCCCGTTGTCAATTATTTTCCCAAATTAAGAACCTATTAGCAATTCCTCAAGCACGATTTCTTTATTTATTGTTAACATCAACGTGGCATAATCAGCTTAAGACAATACGTGTGAGGTTCTTCCTGTTTGGTCTCGGAATACTGCAAGAAAATCTGCAGGAATTTTCAGATCGTTGCATAACAGCAGAGATGCTACATTGATGGAGAAAACTGATGACATCAGGAAATGTTTGCATAGATGCATAGGCTTTCTAGATGCAAGATTTATGTACGAATGGATGCAAGGAAGCAGAAAACTCTTTTTTAGAACTTTTAGATATACAGGGTGAGTTTTTTTCGATGCCCACTATGGGGATCTCGGAAACTAGCGGAGCTACAACAAAGGTTAAATGGGGAAAGAATTGCAGTTTTGAATGCTCAATCTAATGCCCCTTTTGGATTTTTAAAAAAGTTCATGGCTCACTAGATATTTTGAAAATAGTGATTTTTTTGCTATTTCATCAGATCTCTGTACCTCCGTTATTTCTGATTAAACAGAAAAACTGTAGAAACAAAAATTGTAGATAATTTTAGACTTAATAAGATAATCTTATCCAATTTTTTTTGTTGTTTGTGATTTTTGAGATATAACATAAACTTGTGTTTTTTTAAAATGTAAATCGTAGTTGGCTGTGGCCTTATTAAATCGGCTATTTTTTGAGCTTGTGTAACAAAATAAAACAAAAATTATCACGATGGAGCTCCACCACATAATTACTTGCCCGTAAGAAATTACCTAGATCAGCTCTATCCAAATAGTTGGATAGGGAGAAATAGAGCTATTTCCTGGCAGTCCCGATCCCTCGATTTGTCTGTTTTGGATTTCTTTTTGTGGGGAACAGTACAAGATAAAGTATGAGACAATTGTTAAATTAAGAGCAGCTGTTTTAGAACCAATTGCCAGTATTGACAGGCGCTCTCTAAGAAAGGCGACAAATTCATCTTTAAAAAGATGCAATATTTGCATAAATAATAATGGTGGATTGTTTGAACACCTTTTTTATTTTAAAAGGTGACCTTTTAAAATAATAATAACTTGAATTTGAGTTTTTTAATTTTTGTTTTATTTTGTTACATTTTGTTACCAGCTAAAAACAAAATATTAGAAAGTTTGAAGTATGCCCAATTATAAAATAGAACGTAATTATGAAAATATTCCATGGCTTACTATGCGAAAATTAAAAAAAAATCAGAATATTAGCCATAGCTCTTTTTTTTATAATAACTATGCCGAGTATTATATCTTTGGAAAGCTCAAAAAATGGTCGGCTTGATAAGGCCACATCCAACTATGATTTACATTTAAAAAACACATGTTTATGGCATATCTCAAAAATGACAAACAACATAAGAATTGGATTAGATTATCTTATTAAGCCCAAAATTATCTACAATTTTTGTCTCTACAGTTTTTCTGTATAATCAGAAATAACGGAGGTACAGAGATCCGATGAAATAGCAAAAAATCACTCTTTTCAAAATATCGAGTGGGCCATGAACTTTTTTAAAAATCCAAAAGGGGCATTAGATTGAGCATTCAAAACTGCAATTCTTTCCCCGTTTAACCTTTGTTCTAGCTCTGCTAGTTTCCTTGTTCCCCATAGTGGGCATCGAAAAAAACTGACCCTGTACAAAGGACAAACTTCTCCATTTTTTTGATAAAAACTTATCTGAATATATGCCCTCCAGTAGATGGCATTTAAAGACGGTAAAATAAGAAAAACATAATCATCTACCCCGCATCTTAAATATTTAACAAGCTATTCCTTTCCGCAACATCTTCAACGATTCTTCACGCTCTTCCTACCGAAATATATTCGCAAAAAAAAACTAAAAATAAGCGGGGGCATGCACCCACAAAGGTAGAAAGCACAGTACTGCCAGTACACGCGGTCCACTACCATTTAGAACGTCGTGTTGTTCGATACAGTCAGTGACCGAGGCGACATGCCGCGACTTTCGGTGCTTGTGCTTGTACTTGTTTTCCTCTGTGGCGGTTCCTCCGAAGACGACGTGTCCGGAAGTACTGCGGAGTCGGCGAAAGGTGAGGGGGTGACTTTTCATGACAAAAAAGTTAATTGGATATCTACTCATATTATCTCAAGGTTTTTGCAAACGGTTGAAGGTCTCAACAACGATAATAGTTTTGACATTGGTTCCATAGTTCTTGGTTCTTGTAATACGATACACTATATATTTTGATGTTTTACTCTGTTATACAGTAAACCTGTGATTATTTCAACGTAGTTCATAATTACCTTTCAGAATAATTGCTTTAGTTGAAAAACCGGTGATTCAGTTATTTTTTAATCGTGCAAGGCCAAAACCTAAAAACCAAACAATAGTTTTCATTGACGCACCTGATTTAGGAATGTGTAATGCCATCTTCCTTTGGAACACCCAGTATTTTTTTGTTGCTCAAAATGTCAAGATGGTCTCACTGGGGGAATCGTGAGATTGTAGGGATTTGAAATATGTTACGGTTGAATTATAGTAATTATTATTTTTCGATATATTTCAAAAGATCTAGGTTATTAATAAAGTGAAGGACAACAGCTTGCACATTTCCTTCCTTGTGTCATGACTAGATATGTAGTTACCCTTTTTTATTATATTTCTTTGAAAACACCTAATTTTCATCAGTATTAGAAATAATGTAAAACAGACTTTATACTCGTATGGCTTTAAAACAGAAACATACAACAAAGAAAACTAAATTTAAGAAAATCTATAAATATGCTATCTGATATTTAATATGTAAGTAGGTACCTATTTCGTGTTTTAATAGAGATAGGAGTATTAAAGGTTATCAGTTTTCGAATAAACACACTGTATATACGATGCAGTTTCGTGACAAAAAGTAAGCGCCCGACTAATTATTTTGTTTAATTGTTTTTTAAACGGCTGGGAAACACGCGCTTTCAGTTTTACAATTTTTAAGCCAACACAATTGCGAGAAATACAATAATAAATTCTAATTACGGATTTCAGTTAATTACGACCGTAAACAGTTCTTTTCGTCAGGGTTTAATGGCGTCAAAGTATAAAAGAGGTCAATGAAAAATTAAGAAGAAAAAAAGTGTAGAGATACTCTTGTAATGTTTTTCTCCAGATTTTTTACTTGTGTTCACGATAAAAATGCATCAGTCCCCGCTTGTTTTTTCTTCTACGCGTTTCCTACTCACAACGACTAATAAAATCATGTTCGCACATCGTAAGATTGAGGAAAAATGTTATAAACTAGTTGCCGTTGATCGTGGTCCTTCGAAAATTTCACTTCCACCTTTGACCCTTAAAATGCAATTTCTCCAACAAAAAGAGAATTTAAATTCTCTGCGGCTTTGCTTACATCAGAGCGCCGTTCGTCAATTCGATTACAACAGTTTCGGACACCTTTTTTGCATAGTAAACTTTCTACAGATGGGCACAGGGCGACACAAAAGTACGGGCGCAACCAAGTAGGTATACTTGAAATTATAAAATGGCACCTTTGAGTTGTAAAATTTCTTCGGCGGTTTCATGGAGTTCGGCGACAGTTTAAAGTTGTCCAAGACTTTTGGTTAGACCTGTACTTCCGCGGCGTATAAATATTAATCGACGGAAAGCGGTCCGCTGTACAATTAATTGTATCTCCTGAAATGCCAGAGAAAATAATCTGCATATATTTTTTTAGTATCGCTTATTTTTTGGGGTTGTGGTTATGCAAGACTGGCAAAATGATTGCATACGTGTATTTTGAGGAAACGCAAAAGGAAATGGTAAGTATATGCAAGGCCCAATTAACAATTTTAACCTATTCTTATTCTCTATCATTTAAAACTTAAAACCCAACTGAACCTTTGAACCGCCCACTGTATTGTATATATTGTACATACTGTATAACAATTTTTCGGGGTTGTTGACAGCTAAAGCGAGACGCACTGTATCCTACTGTATAGTTGGTTCCCTTGTCGTGTGTAGGTGCATGAGCTGGTACCAGCGAATTGATATGCTGGAATTCGAATCAATCCATTTTGCAAATGAGCTTAAGGATCGGCTTTATAAACAGATTCATGTTTCTACTCCCACCCATTATAATAAGCCTTATTACCATTTTTTTACGCGGCTATTATTTGCAATTCACAATGCGAAATTTAGAAACTTTCAATTCGCTTTTTGCGTTTTAATTCGCGATTTGATTCTAATGAACTGGGCATGACACCTTCGCGTTATACTACTAGATTTTTTAAAATTTTCTGGTCTGGCGGTTTTACGCGGTGTTATGTAAAGCGATTTTTTTGTGGGTTATTTAAGTGTAAACATTATAAACGCGTAGCTCGGGGCGAAACAGATAGTTTTTCATCGGCACCACTTCTGTCCATTTCGGAAATGGGCGCTGCGGGCTTTCTAGAGGAAATAAAAGATTCGTTTTGTTTCTTCGGAAAATTCACCGCGTTTATTTATAAAACAATGCACCTAGCTTTCTCTTGGTGACCTTGCAGAAGCAAGGCCAGTTTAGTTATCAATTTACCATAGACATGGACAAAGATTTTTCGATCAGACTTAAAATGTAAGGCATTTCCTAATACCTACTTAAAATTCACTGGGACCATTGAGTAAAAGAATAGAATTATTGCTTTACTCATTGGATAATGATTGGTTGATCAGCAACTACTTGCCGAAGTATCTATTTTTCTTGAAATCGGCAGTGAAGTGTCCCAAAATCGTCATTAAAAGCTCAGAAATCGGCACTGTAGGCCTTGACGAGATGTAAACATCAAACGTCACATGCGGAGCCATCGCCCGTCAAAAGTGACCAAATATTCAAAGGCCCATTTAACTTTTCGTACACATTGCGAAATTGTTACCTATAGCAGCGCAGTCTTCCAGTATAAATATTTTAGTAGGTTTGAATATCAATCTATTTTTCATGGAGGCTGCCCAACAGGCAGCAGTGTGGAGTTTCTGTTGGGAAGCGCCGTGCCTCGTCATACTTGACCTAGGTAGAGCGATCGTCAAAGTCAAGCAACGCCGTGCGCAGTCGGTTCATGGACGGGTGATCCCTTATGATTATTTATTTTGCCTAATAAAACATTTTTTTTACGATTAAAAAAAAACAACACTGAAGTTCTTTTTACGACTCATGTGATTTATTTTTTATTCGTTTTAGTTTTAGTTCCCAGATTATAACGGGAGGTAAATTCTTAAATGACCGTAAACTATGCGCTTCGAAATAACCTCAGATATGACCAAAAAATTGCGTTGTTCTAGTGGATGGCTTCTGAGTTCGTGCACCATATCGACCGATTTTTTTTATATCTTGATCTTAGAAACCGATCTTCAAGGTTCCCGATTTCTAAAATTTGCGAAACGCAAAAAAGAGAAAATGAAATGGATCGATCCCTACGTGTGTCAATTTTTCGTCCGAAAAAATCGAGCGTGCCAATTCAAGCATAAAAAATCGTGTGGTGGAAAAATTGGTGTTTTTCGCAACGCGCGCTGACGTTTATGATCGCTCCAAGTCGAGTGAAAGGATATGCACGAAATATCTCACAGATTAAGGATCATCATTAAGATACAAGGAGCCCGCGGCGGCTATACTATGAAACCAAAAACAAATCTTCTGTTACAGCTCTTCCTTACCGAAGGATTAGCCGAATTTGCTAATTATTTCGAATTTCTAAGCTGATTACACAATAGCAATTCTCCGATTTAAAGGATTACAAACTTACCTAACAAATTTTGTATGTAAGTACGCTATTGAAAAAACATCTTTTCCCCTCTTTATTTTTTACATAACTCTTGAAAACAACTATCTTTTCGCATTCCTTTTGTTTTTAATGTTTGTTAGACGCATATAAAAACGGGCATAACACCAATTTAATTGGTCAGGTCTTTTGCATAGCTCGCGTTTTATATTTTTTTGTGCAACATCTAGATGATTTAACAGAAAGCAACTAGGGCATAAAATTCAATTTCCAATTATCTAACCTATTTTTTTCGAATCATCGAAAGCGATGCTTTGCATTCTTCCAATATAATAACACCAGCACTGGTACGCTCGTGAACTAAAACGTGTTTGTTATGTTATGCACAATATAGACACGTTGGTTGTTTTTTTTTATATACAGTTTTTTCGTTGTTCTGTGATATTGACCTTAATTCCGGAAGGCCGCCTTTATTGTCTTAAAAATTACTTTAATTTGCTTTAGAGGATACAAAAGTTAGTCTCGCATCGGTAGAAATGTGATACACGAGCGAAGATCCTATATTGGGAAACAAAGTTGCGAAATACTTAGTTTTATTATTTTAAAAAGTGTGTACGTTCTTAGCTAAAGAATGCATGATATAAAGGTGATACAGATACGCTAAGGAACTAGGCCATGAGAAAATGGTATCAACAATGGCGTATACATAATATATCAACTTGAAGATAGGATAGGACAAGGTTAAAGGCGTAAAATGGTGATTCTTGTACAAGCACTTTCAATGATTGCATTTTCTAAAGTTGCAGAAAGAGAATAACTTTGAATAAAGAATCCTAGGAAGGAATCAAAGCTCTATGTGTATTATAAAATACGTCAGACGGACATCACCCTGAGTAGTAACCAAGTTTTGACACAACAATTTGATGTCTGACGCTGCGAATAGGGTCACTATGTGGTATTTAGATACTTTTTCGAGTTATTATGCTTAGCTGTGCGGCTTGGGCACTTCCCTGAAAGCCAAAACTAAAATGTTTGAGGCTAATAATCCGTCGGTAAGTAATTTTGTAATTTAAATTAACTCTTGAGGCCACGCACCAAAGTGGCATAGGGCATAGGCGTTTGTGTAGGTACCTGTCTCTTCATAATTGGACATTTAAAATTGCAATTGCTGTATTATCAAGGATTCCTAAACTTGAGGATATAAAGGTGCCTTATAATTTTTTTTTGCCAGTATTGTAGGTACTGATTTCATATGCTCCTTCTTGAGGTTTAATTTGAAATTTTTTGAAAATTACATTATTTTTCATAATTTAAGCCTGTTTTTACGTTGACAATTTCTTCATGAATTAATTCATGAATTTCTTCATGGAGTTACTTCAGGAATTAGAAAAGTTTTTTGACTTTCAACTTTATATCAGATTTTAGACTCCAACAACCTGCTTAGAACCAACATAAGATTATTCAATTTTACTACGCTCCTATTATGGTATTATGTGCTTGGAGATTTTTTTATTAATAATAGGAAGCGTGCGGGCTGTATCAAACTGTTTTTAAATTGTCTAGTGATGTTTTTATAATTGAAGCGAGACAATTTTCTCATTAGACAGTGCCTGTTATTTATTAGCAGTTTTTCTTTAAACTTTCAGGAAACGGACTCTCCTTACGTAATTTCGCAATTAGATAGGCAGCTTGATGCTGGATATGATTTGTGTTTATCGGCAGGTATGGTTAGTGGAATAGCTACTGAAATACACGTACCTACCTAATGTTTCATTAATCGATAGTTAGATATCGAGATGGCTTTCTTGTGCAAGAAACAGAATTGCCCAACGGTAATTTCTCGTCTCAATTCCTCACTAAACTGACAATATCTTTTGCATCTCGCGCCGTAACAAATGGCACTTATTAAAAATTCCGAACCCGTACGAGAGTAAATCTTTTGATGAGTAATACGGCGACTTTCTTTTAAACCAGTTTAGGAGCTTTTGAATTGTTTAATCAGTATGCAAGAGAATGGTTTCTAATGCTCGTTGCGTAACTATAAAAATAAAGGAAGCAGTATTGAACTGCGTAAACACATCTTGACCTCTTAGTGTCACGCATACTCACTACCATCAAGGTACCTACACACACCTCGTTTTTGGAGAGAGTTGCAATGAAAGTGAAATGTTCCAATTATTGTTAATTCGCCATGCCAGCAGAATTTATGTTTCTGGAGATGGACCAATCTAATCTTGAAACTAGACCGGAATCGCAGTTTCAATATCTTATTATGTAAGAGCATTTCTTACTCGTTTGTTGTAGGAAGTAGTGGCTTTCGATCATATTTTTAGAGGTAAAGGTGATATTTCGTAACGTACATACCTAATTCAATGGTCAAAATTCGACGCGGTTGATTAGGGCATGTCAAAATACATAAGACGATTGTTAATTGTTGATTATTTTTGGGAGTACCCATAATACATTACCTTCGGAGAAAGTACTGACACTAGGAATCTAAAAATGGTAACACTTTTATTTCCTCCAGATGCCAGCACTTTCTTTATTATTATCGCGAATGTCGTACTAATAAAGTTTCAAGATAAAAGAAGCCCTGTTCACTTGAGGTCTATTTCAAAAAGTTCGTGACCACAAAATTAGCTTATTTTGTAACTCGATTTTGTCACGATATTGCTTGGCAAATCCTCAAGAAAAATAATGGTGGATTCTACTTTGCATCTCTTGACATACTAAAGACTCTGTGCCCATAAACAGAAGAGGTCTACATAATATTGTTACGAAACTGTTCTATTGTTGGGTACACTATTTATTAAAAAAAATTAAAGATGAGAAGATCTCTATCGAATTGTCACGCCTTCTAGCTTTGTGTCTGATCTGGTTATTAAAGCTATTGTGTCCTTGGGTAGTCTTTCACGCTTGAGCGGCCAAATTCTTCCAAAAAACCGCACCGAAAAAAAGACTCGGTACTTATTTAAATAATAATCTTGATGTAATGCGGTTTCTTCAGACGGCAATAGACAATTATTGCCCAACTGGTAGCGGTCTTGTAATAAATTCAAATTTTTTTGCAGACGACGACGACAGCGACATGTACATGGAGTCGGTGGAAGACCAGAAAGATTCCTCCTCCAACTACCAGGAGGCCCAGAACAGATTCTTTCCGTCTTTCGCCAGGTTAGATTCCGGTTTCAGAGGTTTTCAACAGGAGAGGGCCTACAGTCAAAAACCGGCTTCGCCTTTGCAACAAGTGGGATTTGAACAGCCGTTCAAGTACAGCGGTTTTAAAGACGACTTTAAAGAAGACTTCCCGTTGAAAAACGGACCAAGCACGCACGGTGGGTACCTACAAATGTTGATTTTGGCGAGAATTGCGTTAAAAAAAAACTATTTTTAGGATTGCTGGGAGATGGCAACTTTGGGGTGATTGCCGGAGGAACGTTCTACCCGGAAAAAGACAACGAGGCAGAAGGTAGTTTCGAAGGGTACAATTCCTACTATCATAACGGACACGGGGGTCCTTCCAATTCATTTTATTTGGGCCAGGGAGCGAACCCGAGACCGTTCCAACACGAACAATTCGAAAACTTCAGGTACGAAGCAACGGACATCGTAAACATACAAAAAATATTTTTTCTGCAAGCGTGCGAAAAAGTACACTTTTCCGCACTAGTGCGGAGTATAGTAAAAAAACTAAACGCTTGTAGAAAAAATACTATTCCTAACTCCTGCGGAAAGTGTCTTTTCCACACTCAATTTCTTGGCTGAACGACGCGTAGCGGAGTTAAACTGCAATCGCGTGCGGAAAAGTGGCACTTTCCGCACTTGTTAGGAAATATACTATTGTCGTTTTTTCTTCCAGAGATTTCGCAGATATCAACGCGCCAGCTGACAGGCAATACTCGCAATACGTTGTCGTGTACGTAAATAAGAACGATAGCAAGCCAGAAGAAGCGAAGGAGGTGAGGAATAAGCCGAAGAACATAATAGAAAGCCTGCAAATGTTGGACATGGAAACGGTGGCGACGACGGAAGTTGCGCCCGAGAAGAAACTGTCCAAGTCTAAGAGAAAACTTGCAAAATTGTTGCCCGAGAAAAAGTACAAAGTTAAGCTGATGAAAAAAGAGAAGGTGAAAGAGTTGCATGAACCGCTATTGGCGTTAAGTTAGTGTAAATTTAGTTTGGATGCCAGGGAAGTATCAACAGGATTGGGTTGAACTGAGGACAAGACGGTAATAGGTACTTTGAACCAAAGGAGCGACATAACAACAAACATTTTCCTGCCAGTGTTTTTTTCAAGTTCCATTTTTTTACAAGATTTTGCTCTGATATAGAGGGGATAATTTTTCAATGACTGAAACTTAGCATGTAAGGATAAATATTAGTGCCTAGTTTTAAAAAAGATCAGTATGCTGTAGTGGTTAAGTATAAAAATAAAAGTATATTAAATTTTTTAGTGCTTATAAGACGTATAACTTTTGAAGCATGACCGTTTGGCAAAAAAGTTAAACAAATATGTGCTCACAGACAACAAAGTATTGCAACACTTCTTACATGTAAAAATAATAATTGCGGTATAGGTAGATACGCTGAATAATGTACTTTTGAGATAGAAAACGATTTTTTGAAAATCCTACCTACAATTTTTTTATATTTGTAGGAACGCTAATTTTAAATGACTGAAACGTAAAATGTGCACATTAGTTCCTATAGTTTCAAGAAATCACAATTCTGTAGCGGTTATAGGTACAAAAATAAAGTATATTAAATTTTTTTGGAGTGATCAGACGTATAACTTTTGAAGCATGACCGTTTGGCAAAAAAAATTAAGCAAATATATGTGTTCACAGAGTGGAGAACAAACTATTGCAACACTTTCTATAACAAATATTGCGGCAACTGTCGATAGCAATCGAAAGAAAACAGAAAAATCCTCAGTCGAAAGTCAACGAAATACTACCTATATACTAATGGTTAATCAAAGTGTCGTTGTCGTAAATTTCTAATTAAAGTTGCAGTAAGGGTTGTAAAAAATAATCTACGGTCGCAACCCCACCCCTACAATTTCCTGGATTGCAATTTGAACACCCCGAACTTCGGGGGCTGTAAAACAATAAAAAGAGATTTATGCTTTTATTGCTTTCTGTTTTACGCACCTAGGATTTTCGCTAACACCCCCCCCCCCCCGGAAAAAATACAAATAAAATTATCCGGGTTTATATAAGAATTTATTTCTCCCCCTGTACATATTGCCATAAACAGAGTTTATGCATAAATGATATATCCTCTCAAGAGGGAAGGAAAGGAATCCTCGCCAAATGCTTCTTTTTGTCCTTATATCTCGCATTTATAGAGCCATATCTTGAGTTTAATGTGTCGCCTCTCCATAAATACTGAATATGAAATAAAATTATTACTTCCTATAGAATAAGAGGGCGTTTTCTTTTATGAGGCTACAAAAACGTCAATTTGCAAGGTAAATATTTGATGTTTCGCTCTTTTTCGTCTACAGACCTGCTGTAGCTGATTTCGAAAGAATATTGTCAGTTTATATCGTGTCTAAAGTTTTTGGCTACTTTGTATTTTTGTAAAGCCATCGGAGAAATAGTAAATAAGGTATCCTAGACAGTTTTAAAAAATGTCCTGTCTGTTTGAAATTATTACTTCTCATCCAGGGTGATATTGGGAAAATTTGAAAGAGGTTTTCGAATTTTGGAGTTGGACAAACATTTCTATAAAAAAAAATAGAATTGTCACCATTTGAAAAAGTGTTCGAAATTGCAGAGGATTTTTCGATAAGGCAAATATTTTAACATTATTCCGATTCCAAACTAGGTTTAGAAAAACATTTTCTTGTGAAATTGCACTTAAAGCACAAGTTTGTAATTAGAAATCTGAAATTGACAAGTTAAAATTAAAACTCTTTTGGAAAAGTTATGAAAAGTTTGTATTAATAGAGTTGCATAAAAATATTTTAGAAATTATTTAAATAATAGTCATAAGAATGTGATGAAATTTAAAGAAAGCGTCTCCAGCAAAATTCTTTGTAAAATTGGTGTACCGCAGGGACCTTTTTTGGGACCCCTTTATTTTATTATTTATATTAATGATGTAGTAACTTAAATATAATTTTTTGATACGTTACAAAATTTAAACATTTTTTGTGAAAAATTAAGATGTGTTCATCATGATAATAATTATAATATCAGAAATAATCAATTTTTTTACTTAGATAAAAATATAACACATAATTTGGACAAAATTCACTGTTTTCTAAGGTATTCAAATTATTATTTCGATTCGATTTTTACCTGCTTCGTTTAAGATTCAAAATGGTTGCCAAATTGCTTTTGCCTGTTATATGTTATACGACTCAATTACGCCAAAGCCCTATCCCTCAAGCTCAGGGTTGCAGCAGAAACTCCAGAAAGTCATTTCGAATACATTTCCCCACGTATATACATATCTGATATTTTGTTACAGAACCCGACGGTCCAGGGAGTTAATAAGGTTTCCACATCGGCGAATATCGCCGGGCCCGTCGGCCGGAATAACATTAAGAGGGTTCAGCGCCGGCGAATGTGATTAAGCGCCCGTCTTCGCGACAAAACGCTTTTTAATTAGTCGGCGCTTACGCCCAAAGCCGAAATCTTATTAGTGGATTTGGCCCGATCCGATTATCTCTCGCTGGAGACGAGTATAGATTTGATTACGGAACGTTTGCATGGGCCTTGGGGATAGGAAAACCTCCAGCAGGGCGCACAGGTAGTTTTTGGCGGCCCCCGAACAGTTTACGTTCGATTTTTTAATCCTTTTCTGTATGTTTGTTAGAGCACTTTTCTTATGGACCTTTAATGTCACTGTCCCTTACTTTTCAAGACGCAGGACAGTGTAAGAATTGTCATGGGACTTATATTTAGCAAGGTTTTGTTTGTAAAAAATAACGCGTCGAAATATTTCTAAGAAATAACCTTTATGGTTGGGCGATGTGCACGACACCATCCCAAAAGTGGCGGGCGAGTATATTTTCCTATAGATTTCACATTTTAAGGGACGTACGCCACTGGGAGCCTCCAAGGGTGGCTTTAATAAGGACGCAGACGTACGTCTTAACTTATTTACGCGGCTAACTAGATCGCTAACATGCAGAGGCCGCAATCGTGGATTCATGACTGGCATTAATTTAAACAGTCGGGAGGATGTAGTTTCCCCACAACCCCTTGGGGTGGGGGGGGGGGCTGGGGGTGAGTTTTGCATAAACTGGTCGAACACCAGGCAAAGGAAGCGAAGGAGCAAGGTGCGTTCTTCAGAATTGTGGAAGGAAATTATTGAACGATTTTCGTCGATTTTTGAAAATCTCGAATTCGCCATACTGGACCGGTAAATTCCCTCTTTGGGCGCATGCATCACGGGGACCGTGACGTTTTTATGACGTCACCGGGGGACCACCCGATCACGCCCAATTAATCGGCCGGTTAACCGGACAGGACCGCAGCAATTTGCCAATTGCAGCCTGAGTTATGGGGAAGTGCACCGGTGCAGCGGCCCGTAGGGGCGGTAGATATGATTTGTGGGGGTGGATTTTGGGATGGGAGGGATTAGAAGAAAGCATATAGTCAGTTACATAGTAATTAAATAAATATACTTGCTTGATACGATATTATGCAACATGTTTTATAACCGCTTGTATAACATGTTGCATACCATACTATTCCTTTCTATCATAAAACACTAGAGGTAGGTATACGCAGAAAACGCAGATTAGATTAGGTTAGCATAAACAGAGGAAAAGACAGTGTAGAAATCGAATTTTTCGCTAACAAGACATGTTCGCAAGCTTACCCAATTTCTACGCTGGGTTTATCTTTGGGAGACGTTTACGTGACACCCGTGATATATGGAAAAAATAAGGAATATCGTCGCGGGGCCACCAGGGAGGCTTGTAGGCATGTTAACGCTTTAAATGATAAATGAACGTGCGCTACATCGGCAGGCTCATCAGCTATGCATGTGTGCGGAGAATCGATCTTCGGCAACGGTGCAGAAATTGATGTTTGTTGTCGCGCGTACAAGTGCCAAAGGGTAGATTAGAATGGGGACAGTTTCCAAATATTTTACTCGATGCAACAAAGAATCCCCCTTACCGCCAAGACGTGTCACCTCACCCTACGAAGAATCCTTCTTTTTTTTCAATTCCCGACACGGAAGAAATATTAATCAGTGCCGACACTCCCGAAATAATAAAATCCAGGCTTTACGACGGCGGAAAAAGTGGGAAAACCGAAAATAATTTACCGGGACAGACCGTAAAGCGTTTTTATGGAAATTGCCGGTTCGAGACAGTAAAGACGCCCTACCGTATGACCTCACCCCTGTCGTAAGAAACTCCGAGTTACCTGGGACAGTCGATAAGCACCCGCACGCTCGATTTGTTCGGCAAGAAAATCCTCAAAATCCCCGAAAAACACCTTCGAAGCGCGCTCAGACAAACGCGGGGTATGCAACCAGTCATACGCGTGCGCCACGCGTACGTTCGGCTGCCTAAGGTGCCGCCGCGTGGTTCGGCAAGTTTGCCGCAACCCCCCGTACGTATCTCCGTACCTTCGTACCCCCCAGTAAAATGATGAGAAATAGGGGTTGAATTATAGAAAGTGACCAGCATCCAATTTAAGTTGGCAGGGGTAGATACGATACCCGCGGGACGTCGCCTACGTCATAACTCCGAGGGGGTGACCATCCGCAAGGGCCGGGGGTAATTTTTTCTTCGGTACGCAGGGAGTGGGGGGGCCGGGTCGCCCGTATATACAGGAAAAATTATTATCGACGGGCAACAGCCGGTTATTAAATAAATAGAGATCCGCGCGTGTGTATAAGTTATAATTAACGGGAGCCCCCCAGAGGACCCGGAATTAAGAGGGTTATATCCGGGGAAAAAACGCGCCCGAATTAGTCGAAACAAAGGCGGCGCAATCGAATCGTCAAAATGGCCATGTTAAACGACGCGTCGGCAAATTCAATCCCGCAGAATACGCGCTCCGGAGCTTTTTATTCAATTTGTCGCTGGAGGTCGGCGGCGCGTAACGACCACGGCGGAATTACCGGCAACGGAAAAGCGATTTCGAGTGTTTGGAACAGTTCGGAGCTGTTCGGAGTGGTTCGGAACAATTCGGAGTTGTTCAGGGTAGTCCGGAACAGTTCGGAACGGCATACTTTCGAGTGGACCAGAAGAGTTCTGTGAAACGTGATGGGGGGGGGGCGTCTGGTTGAAAAACCCTAATAATTATAGTATAATAACACTTTGGGATGGTAGTATTCAATGTCATGCACAGTTCCTTTCATTTTACAAGCTTTTATTTAACTTGCAATGTATGTTTAGGTGTAATCTTGCAAGCTGAATTAGAACCACTTCCTGACATCCGATTGAGCTGAAATTTTGCATACACCTTTAGTTCCGGTGACAATACAATATACAATACTCAATATTGTAATACTTTCAAAATGGCCGTCGCCACAAGATGGCGGATGATGTATTTTTTTCTCAACCCCTTAATATGGGTATCAAATGAAAGGGCTTGAAGCATAGAAAACGGTAGAGTTAGTGACATCACACTAAATTCAATATGGCCGCCGCTCCAAGCTCCAAGTGGCGGATAATGTATTTTTTTGTCAACCCCCTGAATATGGGTATCAATAGAAAGGGCTTGAAGAGTAGAAAACGATAAAGTTAGTGACTTCACACTAAATTCAATATGGCCGCCGCTCCAACACGGCGGATTACATTTTCTTTCCCCTTAATATGGGTATTAAATGAAAGGGCTTGAAGAGTAGAACTAAAAAGCTGAAATTAAAATAAATAGTAGAAACATATTTTTAAAAACAAGCTTTTATTTAAATGCTCTGAAAAGAAGAAAATAAACTAAAATAATAAAATCAAACCAAGGCAAACCCATAATTTTGTTACATTATACAACTGTATATGATATAAAAGCTTGTCGCGAGAATATATATACCTTGAAAGAATTGTATTTTTCTATAAAAGAAATTTACACACGAAAATCTCGCTACCATATAATATATATCTTGACGAAAGTAATTATAACTAGAAATTGTATTTATCTATAAAACAAATTTACACACGAAAATCTCGCGACAAGCTTTTATATCATATACAGTTATATAATGTAACAAAATTATGGGTTTGCCTTGGTTTGATTTATTATAAAGTTTATTTTCTTCTTTTCAGAGCATTTAAATAAAAATTTTAATTTTAAAATATGTTTCTACTATTTATATTATTTACAATTAGTATAGTTTTATTTATTCTTGATAGATATTTTTGAAAATACGGCTATAAAATTTACGTCCCGCTCTCTAATCCCTGTCAAGAGCAGCTCCGACTAGTTCGGAGTAACCCCGAGCCACTCCGGTCAGTTCCGGTGTGTCCCGAACCGCACTGGAGTATTAATTTAAACCGGCGAAATCGGCGTAAACCGAACGCGGCCGAGGGCCAAATCTGTCCCTCCCCCAAAGTTTGTCAAACACCGAATTAAGATTTCATGAGGTCGTTAACATTCGGCCCGGACGCCATCTTGGAAGTTTGCGTTTAAGTTTCTCGCCGGGAAGAAAAAACGGGCGAAATCGGCGATTAGACCGAAAAAAGAAAGAAAACAGAGGGGGACGGGACAAATCTTGAGGGCACTCCCAGAGATTGCGACCCCCCCAGGGTTGCGCGTTACAAATTCCGTCCACGGAGGCAATCCTGAGCTGGCCGAGAAATATGAAACATTTGAAATTCGCCTGTCACGTCGGCGCCGTGACGTCAGACGACGCCGAAATTACAATGAGACGGCCACAATGCGATTATGAAACTGCGGAGGTGGTTGGGGATTCTATTCCAAAGTTTGCGCTGTCTAAAACATACCTAGGTATTCAGCTTATGTCTTATCGAAAATATTACTTTATCCTTTAAAAAGGTTATCTTTTTTTGAAGAAAGAATTCTAATATTATTGCACAATAAATGGAAAGTAAAGAAAACATCCATATTTATCAAATCCTGTACCTATATTGCAGAAATAAAGTTATGTATAAGTAGTTATTTATGTACCAAGGCACTGAAGTTCGACGTTTTATGAACTTCAGTGCCGAGGTACATAACATTATATTTTTTTGAAACCGGAAAAAAATGTTTTATTTGGCAAAAAAATAATCACCCTTCCATGATCCGACTGCGCGCGGCGTTGCTTGACTTTGACGATCGCTCTACCCAGGTCAAGTATGACGAGGCACGGCGCTTCCCAACAGAAACTCCAAACTGCTGCCTGTTATGCAGCCTCCTTGAAAAATAGATTAACCTACTAAAATATTTCTACTGAAAGATTATGCTGCTATAGGTAACAATTTTGCAATGTGTACGAAAAGTTAAATGGGCCTTTATTGGTCGGGTTTTGAATATTTGGTCACTTTTGACGGGCGATGGCTCCGCGTCTAACGTTTGATGTTTACATTTCGTCAAGAAGACATTTTTGTTTATAATTAAAACCAAAATAAAAAAATAAATACATTTCATTACTATACAAGGTTATTCGTGTTTTTTTTTCTAACAATTGTACTAATTATAACGTATACCAAATTTGACTTAAATATTTCAACTAGTTTGGTAAATATCCAATAAAGTCCACATATTTCTTAAAACTTTAACACCCTGTAACTTTTTTCTAAGTCCTTAAAAAGATACACAACGTGCGGTTATTGAACTACCCTCACTACCCTGTATGTACAAAATAGGTACATGATTGTGTTCATTATAAAAATTGTCACTACCAAATGTTTCAAGAAAAAAGAGATTTACAACCATTGTAAAAACTGTTAAGATATTCGGTAAATATCTGACCAATTTCGAATAAGTTTATTGTTTCGTTTTTCCTGGCCAAAAATATTGATAACATTTTGGCAATCAAAATACAATGAGCACAATCCTGTATATTGCCAACATAAAGTGATAATTATAATTATTTAACACAATTAACATTTTTATTGCAAGGCGAATAAGGTTTTATTTTTTTTCTTAATTTTATATACCTACTATAGGGTTGGGTTATTCAAAAACAAATGCCTTTTTATCAAGATATATTGATTTATGCAAGCAAACTTAATTTAAAAAAGTTTTTCTTCTCTAGACACCTCCCAACCTACTTGTCAATTCGATGGTTTAACCCTACATCAGCGAACATCCGAACATCTTTGCCATATGCGGTCAGAGCTCTAATAAACAAAGGCTACCCCCGCAGCCAACTCCTTTGACGCTTGCGAGGCCCCTCCGTGTTTGCTGTGTGGGCCCCAGAAGATTAAAACGACGCCGAGCGGAAAACCATTATAAACAAAATAAAAAAGAAGGCAAACACCGCGTCAGCGGCACAATAGGATTACTGGACCAAGGAATTGCCCACGGGGAAATTACATAAGGGCGAATTAGGCGGTTTTTTCGCTCGGGAAAACCGGGCACCTGTACAGGGTGTCGAAATTTTAGCGGCGACGATGAATTCTGTCACTTTTCTCAGGTAGTGCGCCACATTTTAAACCCACATCTACTTACACGGATCCCCCATTACCCTTCGCATATCCTGACCAAATTGGCTCCCGCGGGAGCCGTTGAACCTGCGAAAGGATTCAACGGGAAAAAATATAAATCAATGTTTTCGGCGCCGTTTTTTTTTTTATTGAGACTTATGAGAATATGGGGAAGTTTTTTAATTGGGGCGACGCATCCATATTGCAGGGAGGAGGAGCAATAAATATGCATATAAACGAGGCGCGGTGGGTCGCTCCCTTCAGGTCGGTATGAATGTTAAAATAACTTTCAAATTGTCAGCGAAGCAAGTTGGGTCTCTAGAGAAGCCTCTGGGTAGCGGGGAAAAGGATTACTAAGTTGGAGGCCTGCTGTCACGGCACACAGTAGTAGTCATATGTCAAAAGGATGACTATGTTTTTATTTTGTATAAAACTTCGAATAAAGAACCGCAATTTCCAGTTATGAAGAAGTTGGGACCTACACAAACGCTTATACCACTTTGGTGCATGGTCTCAAAAGTTAATTTAAATTACAAAATTACTTACCGACGGATTATTATCCTCAAACATTTTAGTTTTGGCGGTCAGGGAAGTGCCACAAGCCACACAGCTAAGCATAATAACTCGATAAAGTATCTAAATGCCACATACTGACACCTATCGCTGTGTCAGATATCGAAATATTGTGTCAAAACTTGGTTACTACACGTATTTTATAATACTACTTTATTCGAATGTATAATACAACGTTAACGTTAACAGAACCCACAATGAACTCTTAGCTTCTGAAGTAGGTACCTACAGAACGTTTAAAAAAATAGTAACTTTTACGCCAATTTTTACTTTCCCAAAATTAGAGTTACCCTACTTTTTGTCGTACAATAATAAAAAAAATTCACGAGAAAATGACGTAGTACATCGACAAGTGTGCGGGTTCGTACCGTTTCCGTCCTTTGTCTTGGGCTAATTCGGGGTCCATCCGCGAGACCTAAATTCATTAGGTGGGGCCGGCCCTGATATACGGCCCCGGTACGTCCCTGGAGACCGGCAACTTTTTGCGTTTTTTAATTTGGGACCTTTATTACATCGGAGACCCTGCGGTGCCCTCTACCCCGGCTTTTTTCCATCTCTGCCGAGTCTCTCATCGCGAAAATATAAATCTACAGCATTCCGAACAAAGGTAGACCGCTGGCATTGGGAGATATTTTGGTATACGGACAGAGACCGTCATAGAACGATTATATCCCTTATTCGGTTTGTATCTTTGAATGAAGAATTCTAATTTTAAATTACCAATTATGAAGAAGTAGGTACCTACACAAACGCCTATGCCACTTTGGTGCATGGCCTCAAGAGTTAATTTAAATTACAAAATTACTTACCGACGGATTATTAGCCTCAAACATTTTAGTGTTGGCGGTCAGGGAAGTACAACAAGCCTCAAAGCTAAGCATAATAACCCGAAAAAGTGTCTAAATACCACATACTGACAACTGACGCCTATCGCCGTGTCAGATATCAAAATATTGTGTCAAAACTTGGTTACTATTCAGTGTGATGCCCGTCTCACGTATTTTATAATACATAGAGCTTTGACTAAATCCTGGGATTATGTATTCAAAGGTATTAATAAAATAATTAGTTTTATCGAATTATTATTATTAAAAAATAATAAAATTCCTGGGTTTCGACCAACGTTTATTTTTATTATAGTTAAAATTATTTTTGGTATTTGTTTTTACTCTTGAAGTATAAATTATTATTAATTTTTTTATAACTATTTTTAATTTCGACACGTGTTTCGGCCTTTTTTTTTAAGCCATCATCAGGTACATATAATTGGACAGTTCTTGTTATATAATTGTTGCTTTTGTTGTCAATAATTATTAATCTATAAGAAAAGGAAATATATGAATATAATAGGAATTATAAAGATTGTTTTGGTGTTAAGATAATATAAATATTATTTATATAAAATAAGATGACTTTATATTGTTACTTACATTTTTGAATATTTGTTGTTTATAAATTATAAATAATTATTCCAATAGCATGGTATGGATCTTCCTCCCTCCACAAATTACTTATATTTGTTATGCATGTTACTTTCTTTAATTTTTATAATTAATTAAAACCAAAAATAATTTTAACCATAATAAAAATAAACGTTGGTCGAAACCCAGGAATTTTATTATTTTCTATCGAATAACGACCAGGAAAAACAAAACAATTATTATTATTATTATCAATCAAATTTTATCTTGTTCTGAACTGTGTTCACACTGTCGCTAGAAGGCCACAGCCACAGCTGTCTCCGTTTTCCGACAAAAACTTGCCAGTTCATTTTCGTCGAAAGAAAAATTAATCAACGATCCCAATGTTTACTAATTACCTTTTTACCAGGAAAAACACGGCGAAAGATTTCCCATTGAATTTCCATAACAATGCGACAGCCTTTTCCGCTGTTATTTGAATGAGCTGCATGTATTATTCACAATTTCATTTGCATTTCTCGGGACAGATTTTTAATCATCTTTAGGCTTAGGAAACCGACAAAAGAAAGCAACTTCAGCCGCCCAATTTTACCCAAAACGCCTTTACGGCGTATTATGCGTAAGGGAACTGCCAAACTTTCTGGAGAAGCCATGAAAATTAAATGATACGACCTTTTCGGGGGTCCCCGGGGTGTCGATTTTAAACTTTTTCGAAAATGCTTGACGGGGGACACGCAAACTTTTTGTCGGTTTATCTTTATTTCAGGATAAACACGTCGCGGGCAGATCCCCCCCTTCTTGGGGGTCAGATAGGATCTTTATAAAATAAGGTGGCCATGATATGGGGTCGTATGGCCGCCGGGGGAGCCCCCGCGCATAAATTTTGAAACGCGAATGCTGTTTACGGCTTTATAGTTTCGAGATGCCGGGGTCTTGGCGACAATATGCCAGTCGCAGCTAAAGGTAATGCCTTAAACAGTTCTCGGGATCTTTTAAAAAGCTGGCGGCTCCCCGAGGCCCTGTAAAACTTTCCTAAGGACGCCGAGAAATTTAAAATTCATATCCTCGCACCCCTCGAGACGGCTTTATTTCATTTCCACGAGAAATAAAACATAAAACACTTTTGGGGATTTTTTTAATTCGGTCCTAACATGGTATTCCTTATGTTATCCATGTTTGGGATGCTAACAATCGATTTAAATTCGGACATCGTGCAGCAAAAAACGTAACCGCTTCTAGGGTTGTTCCAGGAGGGTGAACCCCAATTGTTGTCCTTACACAGTTGTGGATCACCGCAGATCCTGTCGCTTTCGTCAAATTTAAAAAACGGGTTATTCAAACATACGAAGACAATACCCGAATTGCTCATATCTTCATAAACAATTTTCCACAGGTATTTTGGAACAGGGACAATACTTTTCGAATCATTTAAGTAAATGCTTCGATCATTGTCATTAATATCTTTCAAAGAAAGCACTCCTAATGTTCCAGTAACAATCTTTACAGGATCTTCATGAAACGAGGACACATTCCTTATTTGCATTTCCAAAATCTTCCAGTTCCCAACATTTATGGATCCCCTAAAATATATTTATATAGGTACACAATAAGTATTCGATTTCTTTTTCCTATATCGAATACTTAATGTGGAATGTAGTTGCCAAGGCCTCTGGCCGAGGCAAATAAACCACATGAGTCATTAAAAGAACTTCAGTGCCGAGGTACATATTTTTGAAATCGGAAAAATAATGTTTTATGTCAAGTATGACGAGGCACGGCGCTTTCCAACAGAAACTCCAAACTGCTGCCTGTTGTGCAGCCTCCATGAAAAATAGATTAATGCTCAAACCTACTGAAATATGTATACTGATAGATTGCCTTGCTTATAGGTAACAATTTCGCAATGTGTACGAAAAGTTAAATGGGCCTTTATTAAACAAAGTTTTGAATGTTTGGTCACTTTTGACGGGCAATGGCTCCGCGTATGACGTTTGATGTTTACATCTCGCCAAGGACTATACTTACTGAAAAAATCGTACAATAATGGGGTACTTCAGTGCCGATTTCTGAGCTTTTAATGGCAATTTTGAGACATTTAACTGCCGATTTCAAGAAAAAAATATATGACACATAATTACCATTGTGGAGCTACATTCACATAAAAGAATGTTCCATTTTGCCAGGACTCAAGCAAAAAATCTGCCTTGGGTGCCAAGTGGCCCTTTTGCAGAAGTGATGCGTGGTTTATATATTTTTCGGCCAATACTGCACTTCCCAATAACCTGAAAAATTACGTGAAAAAATGTCTAAAAATTAACAATTCTCCTACTTGAAAAATGTGGCTTTCTGATAAGGTTTTTTGAAGAGCAAATCTATATGAGAACCATCTCTAGGCATGCCTATAGTGCTAAACGAAGGTCGTCCTCTATTTTTCGAAAAATCTACAAAAGAATATTGAGTTGTGAAGCCTTAACACTTGTTATGTTACATTTTATATCTTTGCCATAAATAAGGTGCTGCACAAACAGTGGCACAACCTTATCATTGTTGTAACAAACGTTTGCGATTGTTACGAAATTTTTAGAAGTTATCCTGTACCCGATTTCCAAAATTTCTCCCGAATTTTTTGCACATGTTTTGGTAGTTTTTAAAACATCGGGGCTAATTCTTTTGTAGCAAGAAATTTTACTAAAATCGACTACTGCGGTGTCGGCCAACAATTTGAATGTGCTATCTTTAACGCACTCTATCAATGTATAATTCGTGTGACCTAAAATATGAACGTAAAAAAAATAAATCTTGCATTTTAGGCACTTACTGTTAACTACAAAATTTTTTGGACCAGGGCACGCGAATATTACACTTTCTTTGTGATTTAAAGAAAGTTTTCCTGCGTTCGGTAAAGCGAATTCTAGGTTAGATGACGTACTAATATTTCTTAAAATAACTGCATTTATGTTAATTATATCCACAGAACATTGTCTTGATGTGGTAGGCTCTACAAAAAAGCTAAATGTTAATTTTGTTCTGTTTTTTTAATAAAATATTACCTACCTGATATTATCAGCAGCAAGATTGATGTAATCAGAGCTAACATTCTCAATGCAAACATGCTTCACAACTGTTTGGTATAAATAAACACAATAGACTCGCAACTTATTATCGTATTCACCACGAGAAAATGGCGATAGACTAAGCAAGCAGGTATTTTAATTGTCATATCTACTCTATCTTTTCCCCATCTGGCATATATTTATTCCACGCCAAGATAATTCTCTAGAGGAAAACCCTAAAAAATATTACCGTCGATAAGTACGTAGGTATCAGTTTCGCATCTATCATCCCTGATGATGAAGTATGGGGGTCGAAACGCGACTCCAAGGGCCTTCCATCATTCTAATTGAAACCTTAGCCGCGGCGAGGTCCTTAATGAAAGAAATGGCGACTGGAAAAGTCAGGGCATGAACCCTTTTTAAGGAACTCAAACGAGTGTCTTTGAGTTTCAGCAAAAAATCGTCACTGGTGTGATAAGAGGAATAATAGTTATTTATGTACTAAGGCACAGAGGTTCAACTTTTTAGGACTCATGTGGAATTTAGGCAAATAAACCACATCAGTTGTAAAAAGAACCGAGGTACATAATATATATATTTTTTAAAATCGGAAAAAAAACAGTTTTATTAGGCAAAAAAATAATCATAAGGGATCACCCGTCCATGAACCTACCGCGCGCGGCGTTGCTTGACTCTGACAATCGCTCTACCCATAGGTCAAGTATGACGAGGCACGGCGCTTCCCAACAGAAACTCCAAAATGCTGCCTTTTGTGCAGCCTCCATGAAAAATAGATTGATATCCAAACATACTAAAAGATTGCGCAATGTATACCAAATGTTAAATTGGCTTTCATTGGCAGGGTTTTGAATATTTGGTCACTTTTGACATAGATATTTGAACATAACTGTACTCGCATTGGGTACGTATAGGGACCTAATATAAGTATTAATGTTACAATTTCACAAAAAATATGAAACGCCAAAGAACCAGGTTAAAAAATGTGCGGTGTTAAAGAAGTGTTATTAAATATTTCTTGGGGGCTAAGCCCGCAATCTTAGTAGGCGGCGAGCTTAAGGAAAACCACAAGGAATTCCACAAATTACCCCTTGGAGGATATAACTTAAACACCCCCTTCATTAGCCCTCACTCGATACTTTAATAATTTAATTAGGAAAAACCGCGTTTTCAACACCTCCGAGACTGGCGAAATTTATTCCGGGAAAACCTTTGAGGTTTCCAAATCGATTTATAGGAAAGCCCCTGCGGCCACCCCGGGTCGTCCAAGTTAGAATTCTGTTTGGTCCTAAACAAGAATTTCCATACGTTACGGCTCCTTTTTGTGCGGGGGAACCTTGAATAAGGTATGTGGGGTGAAAATGGGGATTTTTGAACGTGAAGACCGCGAGAATACACCCTTCAGTTATAAATTATAAAAGTTAATGGGTTTAATTTAGGGCGGAAATGACGCGAGATATACCTAATGTATTCAAGGGACCCCTGCCGGCTTACATTTGAAAAAACCCCGGCATTTTTAAGGGATGGACATTCGGCGGACCATCTAGAAAATTTTTTATTCGTCCGAAAAAAAAAACAGGAAGAGATATTTCGATAGTAGGCACGGTGCAACCTGCACTTTCGCCATAATTTGCAATCTAGTTCAATTTTTCAAAGATCGAATAAAGAAAAATATAACAACATATTCCCGAAACATTGTACCTACTGTAAAAAAACGGTAGTGTACCATCGCCCCTAAAAATGTTCTAGAAGGCCCCCCCAATCTAAATTTCCATGAAACAAAGAAACACACTTAATGAAAGGGCGGGTATAATATAATTGAGAATGCGGTGACGCGCTGTCCCCTCAAAAAATGACACTTCCTAATTTCCATCCCAAAATCAATACATCATTCATGCTAACGGATTCATGCCCCTCGTACAGGAAGGAAGCTTGATTTTTAAAGGGGACTTCAATTAGGGAAAAGTTTCGGAAAAAATACCGCCGCTAATGGATTTTTCGTTTTATTAATTTAGCGTATTCCGCGCGATCCCCTTCGGTTATCCCCAAATGGGGTTGATCCCATATTCTAAATCTATTCCGAACGGAATAAGGGATGATAAATGCATGGGGTGCATTTACGCGGCATACATCTTTCATAGAGATGCACGTCAGGGTGCACTGTAGCGTTGTACTTTTCTTAAAATGCCCTAAAAGCAACGCCAGCCGAATGAAGTTGTTACATTAGAGGTGTGAGACTTTGTCACCTAAGTGATTAAAAAATAATCGAAATGAGTCGTAAAGCGTATAAAGTTAGCACCATTGGTCTTTTAGACGTGGTCACGCGTCGTTTTGTTGTCACGAAATCGTAAATTTTTGTTTAATCAAGATCACCCCTATCCACCCGAATGAAAAATAGTTATTGCTCTTTGTAGATTCATGATATTGCTATTAATAGGCGCTGTTTTACAACTTACGCATTTCATTTGACCATTATAGGATTCCTTTTTCAATTCTGAATCCAACGATATATAATTTGATCTATTTATCTCCAACCGTTTCCGAGATATTTATCGGGGAAGCTCCATCAAACTAGATACATGGTGTCATGGTCAGTGTCTGATGTTCGATCCGAGTAGGCCAAACAATGAAACCAAATTTATGACAAATCAAGTCAGCCATGGTAATAAAACTGTCAATAAAGTATAGGCTGTAAATTCAATATTTCTATTTACCTACCTCCTACCTGTCAAATTAGTCTAAAATTTTGTTGCTGAAACTGAAGCTGTTTACTAGAATAGTTACAGTTTAAAAAATGTTTTTGAAAGAAGAATACTGTGATATTTTAGATAAAAAATGATAAAAGAGAATTATTTTATTTTGCAAAAAATTATAATTATTGTCAGAATGATTATTTGTAATTTTCTGGCAGAAAACTATTATTAAATTTCCCCCACCAATAAAGCCATCTATGAACTTTTCCGGGGGCAGGGAGAAAAACTAAAAACTCGATTATTGGTCTCCTTAAACCAATCAAACCGGCCGATTAGATTCCAGCCCTCCAGGGACGGACCGCGGAACTTTTTCGAGAATTGGGACAAAGCGGTGTCTTTTATTTACATTATTAACAAAAGTCTCAGAGGGATTTTCTGTTTAACGCCTCCCAAATTGGGGGTTTGTTTGGGGAAATTAAAAAGGAGCTTTAAATCGACGTCTCAGGAGATATAAGGGGGAAAAAGGTTTTTAAAGTACTGTGCCAATATTATTTCGCCTACAATGTTTTAACTAAATGTTATTGCCTCTTATTTTTCATCTCCCCTGTTAAATAAAAAACAAAAACAATCCACAACTAAATTTAGTACTCATTTATTGTAGTACCTATAAGTAGAAAAATTCTCTTATTTTTCCCAAATGTTTCCTGGTAAATTCCAGGGTATGTACGAGTTTAGAAAAAAACTTTGGCCCTCCACTGGTGTGTCTCTGGGGTGCCAGAAGAGTAATGAAACCCAGCCAACCTCGAGGAACTCATGTAGAGAATTGCTATATGAGAAAGAAAATCAGAGGGAAGGACTATAATAAACCAATCTAACTTGGATAAAGTTAGAAATCGAGGGTAGCGAGGAACTATTATATTTCTCTCCAGAAAAATCCTTTTCGTTCTTATTCTCTCCGGGAGTTTCTTTTGTAAAATTGCGATGCTTATTTTCCTAACACAACGATAATAATTATTGTATTTGGGAGGTGCATGTAATGGATATACAATGCATATCCATTAATGGATGTACGTTGGATATCTTTACATAGGTACTTGCTATTATGTGAGTGTAAGTACCTACTTATTTTGTAATGTATTTAACAACAATGATATTAAAAAGTATATCTCTGTGGTAAGACCATATATAGCACAGACCTGCGAAGCTATATAAGTCTGTGGCCATAGATATAGGTAGTTTCATTGTTTTAATTTTATTTACTAAAACAAAGCAGAATAATTAAAATGAAAAATTTCTATTTTAATGCTTGATTCTACCTATCTAATTATTCTACTAAAAATATCCACTGCACATCCATTATTAGTTGCATAAAATTGACTTATTTAAAAAATACTAGACCTAATAACTTTAATATTTCCATGTTTTTAAACTAATATTCATGAGTACTATTGTATTATTTTCTACTTTTGTTAATCATAAATAAAATAAAAAGTATAGGTATGCTTATAATAAGGCTATATGTACAATAGTTTCTGTTTTAATTACTAAAACAAAACAATAAAGTCAAATTGCAAAATTTCTAATGCTTGATACCACCTATTTAATTATTTTATTAGAAATATCTACTGCACATCCAGTATTTTGGTTACATTTGTTTAAATGAGAGGGCTCAAAGCTACTTATTAAAAAAATACTTACCTACTAGACAATAATTCTGTCGACTAATATTTCCATATATTTGTAAATTAATATTCGTACTTACACTAGAACGAATCTTGATCCCTGCGTCACAATGGTCGACAATGCAATTTCCATTGTCGAACATTGTGACGCAGGGTTCAAGATTCGTGGTTATGTACTATTATCGTTGACTGACGTATTAATAATACTTCTCACGGCTATAGCTTCATTTCCTGGAAAAAAGATGGCGCCTGTGGTCAACAATGTATTTTGCATTGTATTTTGTCTCCGGGAAGCGCATGGTGAGCCAGGGAACTGTCAAATATGACAGCCGTGAGCAGTCTTTATTAATACATCAGTCAACGCTATTCTAATTTTTATACTTAACTGTATTGCTTCCTAGTCTTTTTAACCGCAAAGAAAACAAGAAAGTATGTCTGAGGTTACAATAGAATAATAAGGATAGGTACTTTTTATATACCTACTTAAATTTATTTACTAAAGCAAAGGAGTAAAATTTAATTGCTAAATTAATAAATCCACTGCACATCCATTATTGGTAGCATTTTTAAATTTTTAAAATTTTGTTAACCACAAAAAATAAACTGTGGTTACAATAGTGATATACTTTTACTATTATAGTACAAGAATTAAATTACCAAATTTCTAATATTTGATTTGACCTACTTAGTAGATGTTTTAACACTTGGACATGGTTCGAAATAAAAAAGACTGCTACAATATACAAAATATATCCCCAGTTTATTATTTTTTTTTCGTTAACAACCTTACACAATAAGTTCACACTTGTCGGGGTTACATCTAACCCCACTTATCCAGCAAACATACAAGCTAATTACTAGGTAGATAAAACACAGTTCCATAATTAGTTATAAGAAAAAAAGAATGAATCTTTGCTTCTACTGTTATGTTTTCTTCGCTAAGAATTTTCTTACAAAAAACGGTTAATTAATTTGAACGACTTCGCGACCTCGACTTTGGCGACTCTGACCTCCTCGACTTCTTCACGGGGCTGTCCGACCCGGATCTCGGCGACCTTGACCTCTTCTTGGCGTCTTCGGGTGATTTCGTGCGGGACCTCCTCTCTTCCGACTTGTGGGAAAGCGACCGAGATCTGGACTTGGACTTACGCGGCGACTTCGATCGGGAACGCGACTTTTTGTCGTCGCCGTTGCGCGAGTGCTGCGATTTGCTTCGGGACCGCCTCGAGCGGCTCCTGGAGCGGCTCTTCGAGTACGACTTCCTCGAGGACTTGTCCTCGACGAGCTTGATGCGCCTGCCGTTGAGCGTTGTGTCGTCGAACTTCTTGATGGCCCGCTTCATGTCGTCGTAGCTGGCGAACTCGGCTATGCCCTCGTTCTTGTACTTCTTGTGGGCGTCAGCGAAGGTCACCTCGCCGGCCGAGCTGAGGTGGTCCTTCAGGTCCTGCCAGGACACGGTCGACGACAGGTTCTCGACGAAGACGCGGTAGTTGGTGCGGACGGGGGGGTTGCGGCCCCTCGACGAGTAGCTGGTGCCGTAGAGCTCGCGGTCGCGGCCGCGCGGCTTGCCGCGCGCCGCCTCCACGCTGACGCGCCGCCCCAGCAGCTTCTTCCCGTCCATCTCGTAGACGGCGTCCTCGGCGTCGCGGTGGTCGTCGAAGTCTACGAACGCGTAGCCGTTCTTCAGCGAGATGTCGCGGATGCGGCCGTAGCTCTTGAAGAAGCTCTCGAGGTCCCGCTCGCGGGTGTCGTACGGGATGTTGCCGACGTACACGCGGGTGCTCATCGTGGAAAAAGCGTCGGGGGGGAAAAAACGGGAAAACTGCGGCCACTTCTTCTTCGCCAAATCCAAATGGCGGGGCGAAGCGAGGAACCAAACTAACCTCGAAACGGTTTGACAGCGGCGTCGAGGCGCGGGCGTATGGCTGGTTGCCTGCGCGGCGGGCGCTGCCGAAAAAATCGGGGAAGGTGTTGCTTCAATGCGTTAATACTGTGGACTTCCGGTTGTTTTTGGGATATTTATAATTTTTGAAGATGGATTTATCGTTTGGATTTGTTTGGGAACTTTTTCTATAATCCTAAATACCTGGAATTTGCATAAAATAATACCCCACATAATATATTTACCTAATCTTTGTTTAATGACATTCAGTTTATTGATTTCTTACAATAACAACTTTTAAAAAGAAATAAGGAAGGGTATTGTAGTATCTACCTAGGTACCTAAATCTCCAATTATCATTATTTATTCTACCTTTTATAATCGCTATGCAGTCTAGCATTTTATTACCTGGACAATACACCTATTTTAGATATACAGAAATAGTCAAAACCACAGTAAATATAGCTAGTGCCTAGCTAGATATTCTGTGTCAAAACAAAAGTTAGGTACAGTCATGTGGTCGTGCATGTGGTACAGTCAGAGCAGGGCAAGCTACCTACTATAAAAAAGTAGCTAGCTACAAGTTACAGCTACCTTTGAAATAAAGTAACAAGTACTTGGTGACTGAGCCAACAAGAATTATACAGTACTTTACAATTTCCCCTTTAACCTTAACTAGCAAAAAGTTGTTATTTCCAATAAAAGTAACTAAAGCTACTCGAAATAGCTTAATAATAGCTACTGAAGGTAACTTACGTGACTTTTAGTAACTTAGTTACCAAAAGTGACTTTGGTAGCTGGTAGCTATTTTGAGTAGCTAGCCTGCTACTTCTAAAAAGTAACTTATAAATACTGGGGGTAAATGAATGAAGCTACAGTTACAAGCTACTAGAATAAAAAAGTAGCTTCGAATAAAAGTTACTTTGAAAAAAATGTTGCTAATCTAGTAGCTTAGCTAGTAGCTAGCTAATGTCCGGCTATGTGTACAGTGTCATCACTTTAACTCTAGACAATTAAAAATTATAATTAAAGATTTATGTACCTACCTATTTTGACTTTTATTATTTCATTCTAAAACTATTTTTTGAAAACGATTTTTTAAGATTTTACTCAAATTATAGTTGTTATACTTAGTCCTATAGAAATTCCCCAAATCTTAACACGACTCTCAGTTATAAAAACCAAGAACATTAATTTAAAAAATCAAACTCTAACTATAAAACCCTTGTATAGTGTATGCCAATAAATGCAAAAATACCTTATTAATTTATGCAAGCTGTTGCACAGACGTGTGGGAACAAGTTTAATTAAGTAATTAATTTCAACCCCCTTTTAACCCAGGTAGGTATTCCTACGTACATATAACATATAAAGGAAACTCTAAATTACCTATTTACGATATTTTGCCAAAATGTCCCAGAATAAAGACGTGAAAATTAGCAGAAAGCGCAAGAGATCGCCTTCTGTCGATATATTCGAAGAAGAGGTAGAAGAAGAAAATCAGCCGAAGAAGAAGAAACTGGACGCCGCGGAATGTAAATTTGAAATCAATTTGGAATTGGCTGCATTTTTAGTGGTTAATTCCACTAATGGAAGAATTAGAAGGTACAAGACTGTCCAGAGAAGAATTTTGGAAGTTAAAAGGAGGATATCGATAATAGTGGCTGACAAAAATGAAGACGAAAAGAAGAAGGAATCTAAAAAAGAAGATTAAATTTAGGTATCGCTTTGTTTTTGTAATTTAATGGATATTTTGTAATAAAATAATAACATTCTTCAAAAGAAATTAGAGCTCTATTTTTTAATTTACGAAAGAAAATTTATGTATTGTTAGAACTTTGTATTGTGCATTTAAAAAAAACTCTACCTTTATTTTATAAATAAAAATAATATTTGAATAAAATATAGTAGTTATTTTTTAAAAGAAGCCTTTTTAAAATCTATAATCCTGAACTTTCTTTTTGAATTCAGTGCAAAAAAATAATATGTAGGAACGAATCTACGAAAGAAATCAGTTTCAGAACTAACCCAACAAACTTGAGCTATATTTTTGAATTTCGCGCGCAACCTTCGGCCCACTGACACAAGACAGAGTAGACAGACGCTTGACAGCCGCCGGCGCAATCGATAACGTCACACGTCACTTTTCTACGCGTCGCCACAGAGTCGAGTTTCGCACCGCGTTCCGCCGTATTTCCACCCGAATTTTCCGCCCCGCAAAAATAAAAAGACGATGGGTTCGAGGGTGTACGTGGGGGGCATACCCCCGGAGACCCGCGAGCGGGACCTCGAGAGTTTCTTCAAGGGGTACGGCCGCATCAAGGACGTGCTGATCAAAAACGGGTACGGCTTCGTCGAGTTCGACGACTACAGGGACTCCGAGGACGCCGTGTACGACCTCAACGGCAAGAAGTTGCTGGGTAAGGACGGATTGTCGAAAATAACGGGGTTCTTGGGACGACGCGGGTTCGGATGTTTGTGGTTTTTTTTGCGCGTCTTTTGTCTTTAGGCGGCCATTTTGGGTTGGGCGGGTAGAGTCTGTTCCGTGTGGCGCGTTTGGGCAATTTCAGGGTGTATAGTGCGTTCCGTGAGATCTGTTTAAGGGGTGTATTTTTTAAAAAATATTAAAGAATAGGAAAGTTTTACCTTTTTTAGCGTGCTAAAAAAACGTTTTTGTCCAAAATATTGTAAATAGTGAAAAGCTGATTGTTTGCAGTTAAATGATATCAAACTTTCTTCAAATTTAGTATAAAATTGGAGGAAGGAATCTTTTAATTCCGTTATGTAATTAAGCACTTGGGGCAATAAATATTTGCAGGTATTAATGCTTTGGATCTACGTAATGATTTTGTCTAAACCCAATTTACAGGTCCCAATTTTATAAAAACATATTGTAAGTATATTATCAGAAAATGTAATTTTTAGATTTTGTCATTAGTAAGTATACAGGCCTAAAATGTACCGAATATGTTGTTTGGTCACTTGTTAAAGAAATGTTACCGGATAATCTTGTAAAATCGCGTTTACATCTTAAAAAAAAAACGAAATGTCTCGTCCCCGATTGTTGATTTTGGCATCTGTTTTCCAGGGGAGCCACAAACCAATGTAGCCCTAAAGGGGAATATGGTTCCCAATCCAACACACCCGCACACTACTACTAAGCCCGAATCAGTCAGACAGGGTCAATCAGTCAGTCGGTCGGTTCAGTCAATCAATCAGTTCAGACAGACAGACAGACAGCACGGTCGTGTGTGTGTTGCCCCCCTCAGAAAAAAGCACAGAAAAATCTAAGCCTAATCAAATAATTCCCGATCAAAACAGACAGACAGAGGATCCGGATTAGGGTCAGTGTCACGGTCACGAGGAGAGAGAGATTTAAAACTAAGACAACGACGAGTATGCCGCGTAGATGTCTAGTGGTTTTTTGGTTGCGCTTTTTGTGTCTTTAACAAATTTAAAAATTTTGCACTGTACCGTCGGTTTCTATCTGCTAATTTTCTTTTCGTTTTGTAGCTAGTAGAGCCGGCGCCGAGTAAAATGTTGGAACGGCGGCTGACGAATTTGGCAGTGAAGTTTCAAGTTTGAAAGCCGTTGTCTCTCTTTATAATATTTTACTCGATGCCAACGTTCAATACCAGATAAACTAAAACAAGCAAAGAACCTTGTGTATCTGGTATTGGTCAGTGGCTGCAATTTTTGTAGTTTTCTTAATTTAAGAGAGTTTTATGGTCTGTCGGTTGTCAAAAAGCATTTTTTTGGGAATATTTTGATCTGGAAAAACACTAGTTATAAGACAAAAAAATTGCAACATATTATAGATTATTAGTTTGTCAACTTCTGACATTTAGAATGCCCCATATTTTAAATATCCAGTTTTATTACGATTTACATTCTTTTGACGGTAACGAATTGTCTTCGGTTCTGATTAATTCGACAGCAATAAATAGCAAAGTTTTTGCGGGTAAATTTTGTATTTTTATACAAAATACAGTTGAAACTACTAGAAAGCAATATAGTAATCATGCACTAAGTATTTAAGAAAAAAAAAGTAAATATTTAGTACCTCGAGGAATGGTACAATTGAACTACTTTTGATTTCTTCACTTCCTTGTGCATTCCCCTGAATATAAGTTGCGCTTTTTTCTTAAAACTTCAAAAGTAATAAAAATATGAGTTTGTTTAAATTCTCCTATCAGCGTTTGTGAGAAAATAGAGTTGAAAGTGAGAATTTGGGATGATAGGTCAGTTTGTTTAAATCAAATGAAATATTCTCAAAAAAACTTGTTTTGACAACAGACTCTAGAGCACTCTTAAGTAATAACGATTCAATGTAAATATTTCAAAAAAGACTTGAAGGATAACAATGGTGAAAGAAGCACCACTTACATTTTTAAACTTTCTCCTACTAACTCATACATGAATGCTTTTTGTTTTTCCGCACATTTTTAGCAGCTTTAATGTTTTTACCGTTGCCAACGACGAAACAGAAAAGGTAAGCCAAAACGTCATCACCAAAACCATGTCTTAGTTTTAAATTATTTCGCGAGAGATCAAACAATCGCTAGAAATCTTCCAGCCAATTCGCCTTGTTTCCCCCTCAACCCCACTCCCATTTCCCTCGTGTCCCTCCCATCAAGGCCAATCGGCTGACTTCGATACACGCGAACAACCAATCGCGTCCGAGGCCACCCCACCCCCGCTAAGGTTCGTACCGTTGGATTGCAGGCATGCGGGTGAGCGTGGAGGTCGCGCGCGGGAAGCCGCGCGGCCGCGACCAGGAGTGGTTCGCGAGCCGCGAGCCTCGGCGCAACGCCAGGGGGCCGCCCGTCAGGACGCCCCACAGGGTGTTTGTCGAGAACCTGTCGTCGTCGGTGTCCTGGCAGGACCTGAAGGACCACCTGAGGGCCGCCGGCGAGGTCAGCTTCGCCGACGCGCACAAGAAGTACAGGAATGAGGGCATCGTGGAGTTTGCCACGTACGAGGACATGCGGCGGGCGATAAAGAAGTTCGACGATACCGTGCTGAACGGCAGGCGCATACGACTGGTCGAGGACAAGAGCAGCAGGAAGAAGTCGTACTCGAGGAGCGCCTCGAGGTCCAGGAGCAGGTCCAAGTCGCCGGCCAAGTCTCGTTCCAGGTTTGTGTACATTTGGAAATGTCTATTGGTATTTGGGAACCTACATATTGATATCATCGGGGATAGCTGATAGTCAATATAAATAGATGAAACGTTGGAATTTATGTGTTGATAATATTCTTATGCAACCCTGCAGTTTTCAGAAAGAGAAAAGTATGTATAACATAAGTTCAAAAGATTTCGGGTATATCAGAAATTTTTACTCGATTCAAAGTCTTTTCATTTGTATTGTTTTTTCTACAAATAGTAATGATATGTTTAAGAAATAATGATAATTTTCATTCCGCCAAAGTTTTTTTACTGAATGGTACGATTGAACTACTTTTGATTTCTTTACCTTTTCGTGCATTCCTCTGTATATAAGTCTTGTTTTTTGTTTAAAACTTCAAACACGAATGCAGTACGTTTAAAATATTTTTCCTGCTCCCTCCCCCGTAAGTACACTTGATAACAGGCCCGAAAGCAAAAGTCAAATGGTCGAGGTGCCCTGTTATTTTGGTTGCTAGCTGCGAAAGTGGTTGCTAGATACAATAAGTATTGCTTAGCAACCCGCGAATCTTGCGTCAATTTTAATAGGTTACACAACAGTCGTTTTACAAACTGGTTTTGATCATAAAGAACACTAATTATACCAAAGAAAAATTAATAATTTCAATGTTTCTCTGGCGTCAAATAAGAGCCGCATAACAGAACAAGTTTGACAGGCACCGCGCTACCATACCGGTAGGGTGAGAGTACGCGATTAGTAATTCGTAGATCCAGGGTTCAAATTCCACACAAAGCTCAAATTTTTTTATTTATTTTTTATTATTGCTGCATTCTGCTCTTATATTTATCACTGATTATCATTTTTAGTAATTGAAGAAAGGTTATTTTGAAGATCATTATTACTCACAATCTACTCCATTTAGAGCTTTATTCAAAGTACCTATAACCTGAAATTGTCGGTAGCAGGAAAAATGTAATACATTGCACGATGCGTAAGCTCTTTTTTGGCCTCGGAGGTACTTTTAATGACCGAGGCAACGCTCGCATTGCCTCTGTCTTTAAACAACCTCCTCGGCCAAAAAAGTGCACTTACGCATTTGGCAATGTAAATAACTATTAAATTTGGAAGATGCCCATTTTATTATAATGTCCATATTGCTATTTGTGCATGTTTGACATACTTTGAACAATACAAATCTTGTCATATTAAGTACCTATTTGTTAATTTTCCCAGGAAACTTTTAATTTTGGATTAGTATTTTGTTAATTGGTTTAATTGAACATTTTGCACTAATGGTAAATGTTTTCCCGATTACATTTGTTTTTCTTTCAACAAAATACAGTTTAAACCATTAGAACGCCGAACACCATTAGTCCCCAAATTGTTGGTACGTTTGAACTACTTTTGATGTCTGCACTTCCCCATGCATCCCCGCACACAAGTTGTGTTTCTTACTTGAAAGTTGAAGCGTAATTGAGGGGAATCGATCTTTTCCGAAGGTCCAGGGAGAGGAAGAGCCGTTCCAGGTCCGCCTCGAGGGGTTCGGAGAAGCGCAGGGGTTCCGGGAGCCGGGAGAGGTCGACGGACGGGGCCGAGGCGCCGAAGGCGAAGCGGGCGAGGAGCGACAGCCCCGAAAAGGTGGAGAGGGGCCGCAGCTATTCCAGGTGAGGGTGGAAGGATGAAAATTGTTACTTGCAATTTTAATAAAGTGCGAATTTTCCAGGTCCAGGTCCGGAAGCAATGCTCGCGAAAGATCGAGGAGTCGTTAGGATCTATAAGTTGTAATATGAGTTTGAGTTTTTCTGATAGGTTTGCGAACGGAGGAGATCCAGGCATTAAAAATTATTTTTCTTTTTTTTTGCGTGAATATTGTGACGATAGTAAGAAGTGATGGTTTTACCAAATGAATTAATGTTTTTTTTAGAGTTAGTTATTGTTGTTTTCCGCCATTCTTACTTAATAATAAAGAACATTTAATAGAAAGTTGTGTGGTCTTATTTGTTTATACACCACAAAAAAAATACCAAATTGAAAATAAATAAGGTGTTTTGAAATTTTCAAATGATATAATATGGAATGATTGCTGAATTTTTTTAAAAAAATTTGCAATTTTTGAAAGTTTCAATATCTGCTAAAAAGTCGTACTGACTTGCAAAAAATGAAATAAAAGAATCTTCAAATATCAATACTAATTTATAAAGTGCACCCCTTGGAAAATTTTCTACGGACGTCCATGGACAAACCAACCTGACTGCAAAATTGTTAAAAATACAGGTATGTATGAATAAGTACAACCAAAGAAAAATGAAAAGTTTCAAAAAATAGTTAGGTATTTGTGTACCAAGGCAGTGAATTTCAACTTTTTATAAGGAATGGGCAATTTAGTAATCACAAATAAACCACAAGAGTTATAAAAAAGAGCTTCAGTACCGAGGGACACATATTATTTTTTAATCTGGGAAAAATAGTATATTATGTAATAAGGGACTAAAGTTTGTCTTTTAATCCCGAGAGTGAAGATTGTTGCCCGAGCCTAAGCGAGGGCAACAATCACTCGAGGGATTGAGAGTCGCTTTAGTCGTGGGGTACATACGCTATTTTTTGCACCACAGGAATTAAAATTTAGAAATTCACAAGACATGTAAAAAGAAACATTCGACATTACCAATTTACTACTTTGCACCGTTGTAGTGAGGAAACTGTTTGAGATAGATCAAAATGAATTTCACATGTCTATCTTATCTTTTCAAGGGCTATCTAATGGTGCTGGTACCATGGTGCCAAAATTGGTACCAAAAGTTGGTACCTTGGTACCAACCATCACTTACACCATCGGATAGCTCTTGAAAAGTTAAACTAGGAATGTGAAATTCGCTTTGTTCTATATCAACCAGTGTTGTCGCTACAATGGTGCAAAGTAGTTACAAATGCCCAATTTCAACTGTTCATAAATCAGAATCTACTAATTTTTAAAAAATGACATTCTTCATATGTGTTTAGATCTTCCTGTAGAATCCTAATTTGTTTATCTACTTCGTTACATAGTTATATGTGGTCATAGTTTAATTAGTTTCTAATGTTTTTGTTACTTTTTTTAATCCCTTGGGACTAAAATATTTTAGTGGGAGTAAATGCCGCACTTTAGTCCCTGCGGTGCAAAAACAAATTAAAATAATTAAATATCTCACCCATCCATGAGGCGACCGCTGGAGACGTTGCTTTGCCACATATCGCTTTGCCTAAATCGTGCACGATGCGGAACTGCGCAACTGATCAGGCATGCGTCCTCTGGCCATTCTCCTGCAATCTACGTATCAAATAAATATTAATAATATTAAATAAATACCAAATAATATTAAATGCCATTATGAACGCATGGTTATTCGTTTACGTTGCCCAAAAAAAAGCAAGACAAGAGGAAATGCCACATTACTTTTTGCAGCGGAAAAAATTACAAGATGTTTCCCGGTCGCCGGCAAAAAAAAATTTCCCCCTCGCGTATGTGTTCCGCCGTTAAACGCGGCCACCTCTCCAGAGGAAACCCGAGAAAAGAAAATGAGAATTTCCCGGCGATCTCTGGGGCATCATGATTTTTCCACGGTCCCGGCCCCGCTTCCTTTTAATGTGTCTCTCTCTCCCGTTCGCCCGGCGAATTTAGTTTCCCACCGATGTTTCTTCAATTTTAATGATCTTTATCGGAGCGCGGGCGCAACCGGATAACTCCGGTTGAAAGCGGCACGCGTGGGGGCGTTCTTGCATTTTAAAAGAAGCCGGAGAGGAAAGTTAGTGGCTCCCTTTTAAAGGTAGAACAGTTTCCATTGTGCCCCCTTTGTTACTTGTAACCCACCCTACTATTTCTATATATCTTGTGCATCCGGAGGCGGTGCGTCGATTGTCGTAAGGTAAACGGTCGCACTTTGAATGAAGAATCCCAGGAAGGACTCAAAGCTATGTGTAATTATAAAATACGTGAGACGGAGAAGTAAGTAACTAATCAAGTTTTTTTAATTTACATCAATTCAATTTCGAAATTAAAACCCAGAGGAACTGTAAAACTATTTGCTAATAATACATACGACTCTTATTTATTTTGGGCACAGCTTTTCAGAAATTCGGTCAAATATTTTGGAAGATTTAAAAATTTTAATTTTAAATAATTTTATTAAATTTTAACAAATCATCATTTATGTTCATTTCCAAATGCCCAATAAAGAACAAAATAGAACCCATAACTTTATGCAATAAAACAATAAATTATTATAGTAATTGTGTAAAATTTTTAGGGTTACAAATTGATGAAAATTTAAATTAGATAAAACATACAGAATCTACTTCTATATTTACATCACCTCTAGTAGGCATTTTCTTTACAAAATTCGCAATTATATACCACTGAAGCATTTAAGAAATATATATTTTGCTTTAATTCATTCAAAGTTACAATATTTGACTTCAGTTTGGGGTTCTGCAAATTCTAGAGTTTTAAAACAATTATGCGTGTTACAAAACAAAATTATAAAGTGTATGCATAGACTACCATTTTTAGAACCTACAGTAAACTATATAAACCTTTTGGATATTTAAATCTGTGTTGTATTTATAAATTAAAACTTTGCACATTTATTCACTCTGTTATAAAAAATAAGAAACACTCAAATCCAAACTTTAATAAAATAGTGGAATACATGAACATGGTACAAGACAAATAAATTTAACGAAGACAGCATAAAAAGTAATTTTGGAAAAAAGTCAATATTACATAATGGAATCCAAATATACAACTTACCAAAATCGTTAAAAATGACATCAAATATTACCAAATTTAAAAAAGAACTTAAGAAATATCTCATTGAAAAAAGTGATTTTTGATTGATTTAATTACATTAATTTAGTTTTTTTTTTTAATTTTAAATTGCTTTATCATATTCTCTTTAATGAACTGTCAAAAGTTGGATGAAAATAATAAATAAATGAATGAACAGAATGAAGCTTTGACACAATATTTTGATATCTGACAGGGTGATAGGGATAGGTGTCAGTATGAGGTATTTAGATACTTGTTCGAGTTATTATGCTTAGCTGTGCGGCTTGTGGCACTTCCCTGACCGCCAAAACTAAAATGTTTGAGGATAATAATCCACCGGCAAGTAATTTTGTAATTTAAATTAACATTTGACGCCATGCACCAAAGTGGCATAGGCGTTTGTGTAAGTACCTATTTTATAATTGGAAATTTAAAATTAGAATTGCTGTATTATCAAGGATTCCTAAACTTAAAGACATAAACGTGCCTTTTAATTTTTTGCCTGTATTGTAGGTACTAATTTCACGAAAAATGATGATTTCTGCCTCGTAGTTCGAACCGTTTTCGGCTAGAGATACGTCATTAAACCAACAGGTTATCGGATAATAAGCGCGTCGAAAAACTGATTTTTGAAAATCGCGATTTTGTCAAATGTTCCTACGTAAATTATTGTCCCCAAGTTAATCTTATCCCAATCTCGAGATTCTCCATTGTCTTGTCAACTTCGCAAACTCCATCAAATCCTCGTAAAGCATCCCGAAACTTGCGGCGAAGATATATCTGTCCCCCGACGGCCCTATTTTAAATATTACAATGTGCAAGTCCGATTAATTCTCATTTCATTGCGCTTGTTTTCCAAAGTTTTAGACGCGAAATCTCGGCGGTGGCATTATTTATGTTAATATCAACGGAATGGGTTGCGGAATCGCGAAATGCGAAATTTGTGTAAGTATACAAGAAGAGTTTTGAAGATTTATTGCTACCGGAGCCTTCGCCAAAATAAACAATAATAAGTATAGTGAGGGAAAATGCCTAAACAACATACCTACTGTTTTTATATGCGACTTAGATTACCTGAGAAGGACCTACATAAAGGAGAAGGTAATTTTCTCGAGATAAATTCGATTTTTCCCTTCCAATGACAATTTAGAAAAGGGGTGGAAGTAACTTATACGCCTCCAGGGGGTAACCAATTAAAAATTTAAAACTCAATTCTTCAGTTCGTTCGGTCTCCAATTTGACTTTCTAATTGTAGGCCCTAGAGAGATCCCCACCTTTTGTTCCGAAGTTTAATAAATGATCTAGTTTAGATTCGTTGTTCATTTGCTACTGGAAGCTTCGTTGAAGGGTCATTTTTCTTCAAATTAAATCTAAAATATAAAAAAAAATACATTTAACTAAGTATCGCAGAATAAGTGGACTATATTTGCCGTGTTTCCAATGTAGTTTTAAGAACGTTTCAATGTAAACAACAGACGGCTTATTATTTGCTGGTCGATCCTAACCCCGCAAATTTGTTTACCGGAGGTAAACAAACAAGGGTATGTCGTTTGTCCCTTCGAAATGATGTGGACCCAGTGCCCCTAAACACAACCGCAAGTCGGGAAGAATTTCTGATACAATCAAATGTCTTGTAAACTACGAGTTTCGACGACTTTAATTCACTTTTCCGGGGATCTAACAGCGTTCGTACTCCGGCAAATGCCCGGAAAATCCAGAGAATCACATGCATTTTGTATGGCCCTACCTGGTTCTTATTACACCGGTTTCTTTGCTGTTTTCTTTCGTTGTATTATTCGGAACGGCATAGACGTGCGGAAAACTTTAAAAAAATTGAGGTTCCTTAAAGAAAATTACTAGAGACGATTTTGGCAGAACACGCTAGGGCCATGACGTTACGGCACTGATTGGTTGAAATATTTCTACAAAAAAACCCGATTCAGTTTTAACATTATTTATTAAACGGAGGGTAGACAATAATTTAGAATGTTGGCGGAAACGCCAGTATTATTGGGTTGTATTTTGAATTCCTCGCCTAAAAGGATATACAGGGTGTCTACTTTTAAACCTACACAAATCCGTAACATCTTAATTTTTGGAGATAATCGCCCGAACTTCTTTTACAATCTGATACCACAGAGTTAATCAAACACCACAGAACTCCCCTATATAAAAATATATAGGGAGTTGAGTTCTGAAGGACGTCAAAGTTGAGCAGAATAGGAATTTTAAAGGCATCTGTATTTTTTAGATTTATTCGTTTGTGAGGAGGTTTTGATATACTTACTCGATTTTTGACCATATAAAGTTCCAAAAAATTCAGTAAGTATTTTGACACCGCACAGACAAAAAGACTATATATTTTGTATTGGATCTTTGTACACCAACACTTTGAGCGCATTTAGACACTCTGCATTCTCAATGGATACAAATAAAAAACTGAAATTGTTTCTTTTTTATTTTAAAAACAATCAATAGTAGTTTCTTGAATTACTGCTTGTGTATATTTCAAAATTTTTGTTCCTATTTTAAAAAATATCTAACGCTACGACACTGATGGACATTGTTTTATTCATGGCAAGCAAATTCGAGAAAGCACCAAAAAAGCGTGATAATAAATTGGGGGTTACGGCGGAATATCTCAAGCCGAATCTTGCAAAATTTTCACAGTATTCCTCCATAGGTACCTTTAATATTTTATACTCTTTCTTCGAATGCATTATCTAATTGCTGCGCCCCCTAAGCCCGTTTTCTTTATTTCCTTTATTTTCAACCTTCAACCGCGATGACAATAGCGAGGAAACAACACTGCCGTCACAAAAGCTCGCCAGCTTCTGTATTTATACTTCTGCGATTCTCCGGTTGTCAGGATATTCCCCAGAGGTGCTAGGGATCTTTCAGGAGTGTTGGGGAGACACCTATAGAAATACTTCTGAGGGGTAAAAGCCTAGCACTCCGCTAGTTTACATGAATTTCTCGGGGTACATTTCTGTTCCTCTCTTTTCGGTGGACGGGGCTGACAACAATAGAATATAGAATACCGCCGTAGCCCTCGTTGCATCGAAGTGCATCGTGGTGTCCCCAGGGGGCGCGCCAATCGATAATACTAATTGCTCAGATTGTAGTGCTAAATTCTGGCGGGGCACAGGGAATGTCAATGTTGATTAGACCGTGGGATTGGGGGCCTATGTTTTAATCAGACATGTTTCGGCCCGCAGAAAATCCAGTCCGCAACGTTCATCTCGCTTTGCATCGCTCAAACTTTCATTTTAGGGATTTGCCCCGAAACATATTCGACATTTATTTATTTTCCATCTGGGGCCGCCGAAAACTTTTTAGAAACGCGCGAAGCTGACAAAATGCCGCATGCGATTTGAGTTTGAAATGTTCCAGAGTTTTCATTTCCTGTGGGATTTCCAGTGGACAATACTTTGGGGGTGAGAAATGGACAAAATGAATGGCAATACTTATTTAGCTACAAAAGTTTTGTCGTGCAAACCCTCCAGATTAGCCAAAATAATTTGGAGGTATTGGACAATTTTGGATTTTATAAAGGTCAAAAACGAATGGAAATCGAATTCAGAATTCAGCCTTCTTTCCGACTTCTATACGGCTCGAACTACGTCTAATATTATTAAGTACTTTTAAGGTTTTTAACCTTAATTTGGTATCTATTTGATTTTGCGAGTATTTTAAGTAGATACTAGACACTGCTTATGGGTACTTATTTGAAGTACTTGAATATTGAAGTAACAAGAAGTAGTTTAAGCACTGGAAAGTAATTCAAATTCAAGTAAATATTAACAGAATCTATTTGAATTACTTTTTTGTAAATTCAAGTAGCTCCAAGCCCAAATACAAGGCATATTTATGGATGTAACGTGATACTTTATTATGAATTAAATTAAATTAAAGAACGTGTTCTATAATGCTTCCATTTTGTGCAACACATAGAGAGCATACCTTATTAATAAACTTCTCTTGTAGTTAGCCACGATCCCTGCCTCGTTCATATATCTCTGACCTCCCGAGATATTTTTTCTTTAACTTGGTCGATATTATTTTACCTCATCTCCGCATATATACCCGGTCCCCACAGAAAGAAATCGAGTGGGGTCAAGTCTGGGCTTCTGGCAGGCCATAAAATAGTTTCATTCCACTCTACAAAAATGTGATCTAAATGACTCTTGGCAGCATTTGATTTATGTGCTGCACCACTGTCTTGTTGTCAAACAATATTCGAACTTGATTCAATAGATCAGAAATTTCTCCTCTTAAGAGCTGTAAATATTTTAGTCCAGTTAAACCACCTTCAAAAAATACTTGATCAATTATGTGATTCCGAAAAATACCACACCAAACATTTATTGAAGTTCGACCTAGTAGTTGGATTAAAATAAACTGTCTTGTATTTTTTGATGATCAAAATAGTGAGTATTTCTTCTATTAAAAACGCCACGCATGTTGTAAAGGTGGCTTCATCATCCACCACACAATATATAGAATCTATATAAAATAGTAGGAGTAGTAATAGAATAGTAATGTCTAATAATAGTTAGTTAATAGTAAGTATAGTGTAATTTTTATATATTTTTTCAAAATTACATTTCCTGGGTATCAACCATCGAAATAAAATGTGACTGTGTGTTATCACAATAAATTTTTATTTAACATTTTTTTTTTCAGTAATTTGTTGTAATTGCTTACATATGTTTCGATCAAGAACACGATCTTCATCAGAGCAATTATAAAATTATAATTGATTTTATCGTTATGACACAGGAGAACCTCTTTGTTGCATGCAGAATAAAAAGATGCACAAAAATGATGCGCCTGCAAGACCAAAGAAATGGCACAAGTGGCGCCCCTCTGTGATATACGTAGAAATTGACGTTTTCTGCTTGTTTTTCATCCCCCAAAAGACTGCAAATTTCAGTAATTATATTTCGGGAGATATTGCCATATAATTCAAATTCACAAAAAGATAACTACAACGCCCTGTAACTCAAAACGAAAAACTTTAGAGCCTACTTATATGTTTATACAGGGTGTAACTGAACTGATGGTCAAAAATGAAACCACGTATTCTTGGTGCCAAAATAAGGGCACTTCTTCATATATTTTTTTCTCCTACGGGCCATAGTTTTTTTTATACAGAGCGTAGAAGTTTAGAGAAAAAAACTCCTATTTCTTAGTATCTCTAGAAGTGTACGAGATATTTTCTTCAAACTTGGCGTGTCACATGAGCGGATGAGCCGTCAAACTTGAGGTTGACATGAAGCTTCTGAGGACCCCAGTTGCGGAGATATCATTAATAAAATTAATTAGTTCAGAAAAATATCAATACCCTCTATAATCGCATTTTTTAAATTTGTTTTGGGTGGTGAATCCAATGGTTGACAAAAAGTATCTCTTTCTATTTTTTCATATTGGCAGCCGTTTCTTAATTATTTTCAAAGAACGGCAATACTGCAATAAACAAGTCATTTTAAGAATAAATCTAGCAATCTGTGGATGTCAATTAAACTTTATTTAACAAAATAAAAAAGCAAAAACGATAATAAAAGAAACGTAATGCTATTAGAAAATTAGTAAATTATTACATGTTCGAAATGACCGCCGTCTCTTTCAATACACGCAACTATGTGTTTCCGCATGTTTATTATTGCCATTGGCAAAAGTGCATGTCAGTCAATTCTTCGAATGAAAATATTATTTTTCAAAATATTGATAGTTTACATCCAAATGAATCAAATAATGCTAAGTTTAATTGGCATCCACAGCATTGCCGTTCTTTGAAAATAATTAAGAAACGGCTGCGAATATGAAAAAATACTAAGAGATACTTTTTGTTAACCATTGGATTCACCACCCAAAACAAATTTAAAAAATGCGATTATACAGGGTATTCATATTTTTCTGAACTAATTAATTTTATTAACCCCCTGTATCTCCGCAACTGGGGGCCTCAGAAGCTTCATGTTAACCTTAAGTTTGAAGAAAATATCTCGTACACTTCTAGAGATACTAAGAAATAGGAGTTTTTTCTCTAAATTTCTACGCTCTGTATAAAAAAAAACTATGGCCCGTAGGAGAAAAAATTATATGAAGAAGTGCTCTTATTTTGACACCAAGAATACGTGGTTTCATTTTTGACCATCAGTTCAGTTACACCCTGTATGTATGAGCAACCCACCTTCAATGAGTTTTTCTACAAAATGTCAAAGTCCTGATCAAAGAACATATTTACATATTTGACCCTGTGGATTTTGAACAATAAAAGATAAAGAAAATCTTTTCCTACAAGAATTGTTGAGAATGATAAGGACTTTCAATATAAAAATGGTATATATTTCTGGGAGAATAATATCGATGACGTCAAAGCGGCCATTAAAGCTAACGGTCATAACTGGACCTTAGTATGTTCCTTTTAAGAACCCCATTTCGAAATTTTATTTTGAGTTTTCGTGTTCCCGTTGTAGGCCTGGGACGTCAAGTTTCGTTCACCGTGTACAGTTTATTTGTTATTATTTATTTATTACAAAAATAATTACAAAAGGTTATTGATATCTAGTTCCTAGATTCAGTTCCTTAATACAAAATAATGCACCTAGGTGCTTTCGCATCTGTATGTGCATATTGTGTCTTAATCTACTTATGCTAAACTGTGTAATACTGCATACAGATTAAAAAGAAAGACACAGAAAAAAAAGAAAAAAGAAATGTTATGAAAGTAATTTCTTTATGTGCTCTTATGCAGCTGCATGTACATTTTTATGAAATTATCAAAAAAATCTATTTTATATTTTGGTTACTGTTTTAGTTACATTCGACATGCTATATGGTGTCCTAAACAAAAGTTAAAGAAATTAATGGAAGTTCTCTTGAATGTACGCTTTACAGACTGTCCTAAACCTTTTAATTTTTTTATAGTATGTGGGATGTTGTTATAAACTTGGGATGCCCTTAAGTTAAAGAGAGGTTTTAGTAGATATTTATTAAATAATGTCATTTAAAGTCGAATCAAACGTCCCCCTTTAGTATCTCGGAAACGGTCGCAACCCGTAAAAACGAACTCCCCATAATCGAAAATTAAGCAGCCCGGATTACGTCTAACCGCCGCCGCCGCGTCTCGGCGACCTCCGCCGCAGCCGCCGCCGCCGCCGCCGCCCCCGGAGCCGCGGGCCCGGGGGGCGGCGCCTCTCGGGGGCGGCGCCTACGCCCCGCCCCCGGCCCTCTAGACGGCGGTTAATTGTTTTTTTCGGCCGGGGAAGGAGTTGCCCGCCCGCGATTGGACGGGGCGGTATCGACCCTCCGACTTTTTTTTCGCGGCGAAAAGTCCGAATTTTTCGGTCTTCGGGGACGTCTCCTTGAAGTATTAATTTAGGGGCGTCCGGGGCGCCGTGCGTCATAATGCACGGCTAAAAGGGGTTGGAGCGACGAAAAATTGATAATGGAGATTCTCCCGAAAGTCGGGTATTATATGTGAGGTTTTTGTGTTTCGATTTTTTTTAATATCGCAAAATATTGATACATCAAAAAAGACGATACGGCCCTGTACCAAGTTAGAACTCGATACGCTACTAAATGCAAAATTTTATTTCCAACAAAAACTATCTCTTGACTTTTTTTTTATATACAGGGTGATTCAGTTTTATTCTTGGACATCTTAACAGGTGATATGAAACCAAAAAATAGCCGCACTTTCTTCTGTAAACTATATCTTCTTAAGGCCTTAGGGGTGTTAAAGTTGTAAAAAATATGTGGACTTTATTGATTATTTACCAAACTAGTTGAGATATTTAAGTCATATTATTTGGTGCACGTTATAACGGCATGGTTAGCATGAAACTTATTAATAACAAACACCTTTAACAACCAGTGGCGGAGAAATGGGTAATTACAGTACAATTGTTTTTAGAGAAAAATGAATCACCTTGTATTGCAATTTTAATTGTAAACAAACGTTCTCGTCGTATTTTTTCATGTTTCATGGTTTCATAGCAAATTTGATTTTTTCGTATTATTTCGAGGTATTTCTGAAAAATTAATTTAAAAATTCGCTCCATAAGTAAGACTTAAAATAAAAAAAATGAGTTTCTTACTTTAAATACAATAACTTTTCAATAAACTTACCCATTCAAGGTTTTACTTTTCAACATAGAGAGTGTAACATTAATTTTATCTTCCTTAAATGTTTTAGACCCTGTATCTTCAAAAGTATAGTCTTAAAGAGGTAAGTTTATTTTAAAAAGTTACGTTATTTAAAGTAGTAAACACATTTTTTTCTACTTAGAGTGTTACTTATGGAGCGAACTTTTAAGTTACTATTTTAGAAATATACCCCGAAATAATACCTACCATAAAATCAAATTTGCTATGAAACCATGACACATAATAATACAAAACACATAATAATATGGAAAAGTGCTAGAATTAAAATTTACATAAGGGATTGAATTCATTTTATTGCTATACAATGTTATTCATTTTTTTCTAAAAACAATAATTGTACTAATTACCCCACTTCCCTGCCACTGGTTGTTCAAGCTGTTCGATATTAAGAGGTCTTATATGTTAACCAATGCCGTTATAACGTGTAGCAAATATCTCAACTATTAGTTTGGTAAATATCCAATAAAGTCCACATATTTCTTACAACTTTAACACCGTAGATATAAATTTTTTATAAGGCCTTAAAAAGATATAGTTTATACAAGAAAGTGCGGTTATTTTTTGGTTTTCTATCACCTGTTGAAGTGTCCCAGAATAAGACTGAAACACCCCATAGGTAAATATGTCCAAATTCGTTTTCATTCATAAAGAGAAATAAAAATCAAATCATTTTTCCAAAAAAACATTATTATAACTGATTCACCCTGTATATTTCTACCTTGAAAGACTGGAATTTTTAATAGTGTCGATATTCCTAAACCCGTGTGCCCAATTTTGCCTGCAATTTCGGAATGTCATTATTGTCCTACAAAATGATTTTTAATCAAAACAGGCTAAACAAGTGTGTAGGACCCTAAATAATTTAACGACGTTTCCATTTGCGGTGCCAGCCGGCCGCCAAATTCAATAATATAACCCCCAATTCGCGCTGAATGGTTAAACCTATCGACGTTCGGAGTGATTTTCCGTGTACGGTACAAATTTCGATTTTATTATATAATGAACCCAAGCATAGTGGTTAACCTGGGAACACCCTGTGGACGCCCTCTAGTCGTAACATAGCGAAAGATGGCTCATCCTACCTATCACATTTTATAGTACCTACCTACTTTTTTTCCCACATGATTTTTGTAAATTGTAAGTTGGACTGTGACCTAACATTATTCATTTCCCTAAATTAATGTATTCATTATATTATTGTTTGTCCGAAAATCATATAAAACCAGGGACTCTTTAAAATAAGGGGACCCAGCATGTCGCAGTCTATCACATAGGAAAAGTGAAGCCTTGCGGGGAAGTTTGTTTTCTGTAGATTCCAAGGAGACCACAAGGGGGCTGGTACAAGGTTATACAATATGTCTGTGTCCAACTGCCATCAGGTTTTATGTGATAAGATAGTGCCATAGATTCCAAAGGAGGCAAAATATTTCCCATCATAGTTCACAATTTTTTAAGTTTTCTAACTTCCAAATAGTCAATTAAAGGTAATGCGGCCGCCTGTATAGTAGTCCTAATAATTGCAACCAGATTTTTCTTGTCTCACCTTTAGTAATCCTACAATTCTCATTGGGCATTACGTATAAGTAGGTAGTTCGAAACAAATCGTATTTCGAAAATTTTAAATTATTAAGCAGGTAGCTTCAGTCAGGTCTTTTTTTAAACAGTTTTTATCTACAACTATAAGTTTATTTTACGTTTGTGAGGTACCTTGGGAGACAAATAAAATTACAAAATTTTATAATGAGCACCGAGAAAAACTACATCATTAGAACTACTAGTCCTAATCTTATTAGTCCATCCCGAAATCTGTGAAAGTTCTTTGGGAAGATACATTCAACAAGGGAAGAAAGTTCAAGTATGTACCTACCTATTATACCTACATATTACATATGATTTGAGGAACCTGGTAACAAGGTGCGATAGCCACAAATTCGCAAATAAGCAAAATCGGCACTGACTTACCATACTTATATTACTTAAATTCCTGGAAATAATTGCAGGAAACCAAATTCAAATATAAAATAAATTTGATTCATTTGGCACTTGCCATATTCTGTGTTCGTTGACAGAGCATTGTCTAATTTTTAGAAATCATGCATGGAAACCATTATTAATTTTTACTAACAATCAAAGTACCTGCTATATTCATAGATTCTCCAATAAAATGGCATACTTGGCATTATTGAGACCATTAGAATGAGGAAAGAAACGGCCTCACTTTGGAAAGTATAATGCTGGGTCCCCTTACTTTAAAGGGTCCCTGTATAAAACAAACCCTGGTACGTCAGCAGTACCATGATTCTCACATTTCAATTATTATAACTTTTGCAATGGTTATGGAAAAAAGAAAAGAACATGGTGAATTTTTTGATACTTTGAAATAAACACACAAACAAAAATTAATGGTAAAACCTCACGATTTTAATTTTCTACGCCACTGTCCCAGAAAAATCTTAGTATGCGCCGCGACGCCGACCGACGCCTGTGCCGTGGACTTCGCGTGGACTCGCAATGAGCACCGGAGTGTGAGCCGTATCCGAAATCGGCGATTCCGATTGTTTTTCGGCGCACCCTTGATTTTTCGGGGGGAGGGCAGAAGACATGCAGAAATTATTCTTTGTGCGGGGGTTTCCCCGGGGACGCTGATGCCGCCCTCGACATAGGGCACACCCTATTTAATGAGGGGTATGTTTTAATCAAGAGACAAAACTGCAGGAGCGATAAAATACGGACTATAATTTATAGGAGAGGCGAGAAACTGGCAGTAAAAATTTTGTTAGTAGCTTTATTGCATTATGGGGGTTGTTTTGTACAGTTCTGATATATTTTGTGAGCCATGTTTTATGAAATAAGTATATAATGAAAGCGAAAAGCGAAAGGTTATTTAATGCCAAAATCGCGTCTGGAGGTCAAATTAAGCAGTGATTATTTTATAAATTTACAAGCTCACAATTCCAAAGCCAAATTTAAAAAGGTAAACCCTTTCGCACTGAGCGCCTCAATATTAAGTTAAATTCTGCAAATTTTCCTCCAGTATCAAATATCGATGGTCTAGCTTACAAAGGTGCTAAGTAACAATTTTGGGCAAAAAGTGTTAATTGGTTCACATATATCACCGCAGACACTACTATCCTGCAAACACATGTGTTAAGTAAAAACTGCAACTTTTATCATTGTAGCGCCATCTTTCGAAAGGGATAACTACTTCGTGAAGGCAGGTTTCTACAACTTATGTGTCAAGAACATTTAGAACATTTGCACTTGTAACTTAAACCTTTACAATTGGTATAAGTAGTTACTTAGCACATTTGTGCCGTGGTAAATGTCACCAAAAGTGAGGTTAGTTTTCGCTGCCATTTTTCGGTTAATGTCTAAAAAGTTTGTGTCTTGATTGTTAGCAGTTTAATTAGTAATAATGAGTTCAAGAACCATTCAGATAATGAAGAATGCTCTTAAAATCGAATGAAGAGCCCCTGAAGTAAAGCGAGGTAAATTATAATGCTTTTAATAAAATGCTAGGTTAGGTCGTTGTGGTACGTTATCTTAGATAGATTATTAGATATTTGTATTTGTGGCAATAAAGATTACATTGTGAATGAGGTATTAACTTATTTAACAAAAAATTTTGGTACTACAAAGGTGTTAAGTAACGCACTTGCAAAATAATAGTTTTTAAATTATTGCTGTATCCACTAACAATTTGAGGCTTTTTATAGCATAAGGAAGGTGTTAAGGGATCACAAAATCTACACAAAATTGTTGGTAGATGTAAACAACAAAATATAATTTTGGTAAGATCTCAAATTTTAAATTTCTATTATTGGAAAACTAATAATTTTGCACTAAGCACCTTTGTACGCTAGACCATCGATACGGACATTATTACCTATATAGTGCTTACAATAAGCTCGTATACGAAATGCGAAACAACAAAAAGCCTTCAAAAAATAAAAATAATATTATAAAAATGATAAAATATAATCTTGAAACTACATCAAAATAATCTAAGGGACAAGGATAAAAATTATGAAATAAAACACAATTTCCTGCTACATTTTTTTTATGTTATAGCTGTATACTCTTAATAGACTTATAGGTATGTGTTAAAATTCACAAAAGAATTAAGAAATTCTTCAAATTTACATAGTTTCCTTCAGAAAAAAATATACATGTTTTTGTAACACATAATTAACAATAATAAAGCAACATTAAATAATAATTAATACAGAGGATTACCACCACGACTGTTAACAACCGGTCTGCATCTGCGAGGCATACTCAGAATTAAGTTATCAATGTCATGTTGTTCAATTTCGTTCCATTCATTTAAATTGCACTCGAATAGTTGTTGGTCAGTTTGAAACACTCTTGCGGATGTGTTAAAAGTTTCTGCAACATCTCTTTGCGAAAATCCAGCCTCCAACATGCCAATAGCACGTAACATCGTTTCACGTTCCAAATTATGTATCTATGCTTCATAAAATGTTTAAAATCAAACCAAAATTGCCCAGCACTAAATGACAAACACTTATTAAATTAAGAAGGTTTTTCGTTTGAATTTTAAAAACTATATGCAATGTTTTCTTAATGTAAAAAAACCCAAAACTGTTTGCATTATCAGTTGCTAACGGCTTATAGTCGTATTATTATTACTTTTAATATTTAAATACGAAATAATTAAGAAAATATGCGAATTTTTGTATCGTCAGAGGCAGCTTATTTGTCCGAAAAAACTTTTAATTCCACCAAAAAACCCTTCCCGCATAGACGAGAGCAGAAAGAACCCCCGCAAGCCACCCCTTTGCCCCCCGCCTTCATCCAGTAGGCGCTGCGAAGCAATTTCCTGGACGCTGATTGGCCGATTCCCGTGGGAATAGAGCGCCGCCGTCGGTCGGAGGCCGCGTCGCGACGCCCGGCGTCGAAGTCGCCCGGTCGCCGCCGGAACGTTTTTAAGGGGTCGGTGTAGGGAGAATTTGATCGTTGGATGGGAAAATTGTCGACGATTTTGGTTTTTTTATGTTTTTTTACAGTGGGGTAGTAGGTAGTAAGATAAGAGAGAATTTGCTAAGAAAAAGATACAATCATTGAAAGTTAAATTCGATAAATTTGCAACGAAGGCAAAATAATAGTACCTAATTGCTAATTGCATTCAGTTGCTTCTTGGATTACTCCTAGTTTGGAGTATTGTGAGGGATGAGAATCATTATTGTTATTATATTTGGATTTTGGAAGATAATTTAACAACTGCAAATAATTTAATTATTCAGTGTTTAGGAGTAATTTGACAACCAAACTTATTAAATAAAAATTATAAATAACTTGCCTTTTTGTTATTTGAAAAATAAAAAAAAGTAGGCACGATCGGGATTTGAACACGGGCGCCAAATTTAAATCTCAAGATATCAACTTGGTATAAATTTGATAAAAAAAAACACTTTAAATTGATTGTTTACATATTATATAGCTCATGGTTTTACAACACGGTTAATAATCTACGAGAATGAAAGTCACATTTTCGAGGGCTTTTAGTGCATTCAGATATATCTACCGGTAACATTTTCGTAAATGTCAATTATTTATTATTTGCGTGCCTAGATACTACTAAATTCGAATGAATAAAAGGATAAAACTTCCCGATTTTAAGGTGGTTACGTTTAATTATGTAAAATTGTTAGGTATAACACTTTCCAAACAGTCCAAACCAAAAACACTTTAAATTGATTGTTTACATATTATATAGCTCATGGTTTTACAACACGGTTAATAATCTACGAGAATGAAAGTCACATTTTCGAGGGCTTTTAGTGCATTCAGATATATCTACCGGTAACATTTTCGTAAATGTCAATTATTTATTATTTGCGTGCCTAGATACTACTAAATTCGAATGAATAAAAGGATAAAACTTCCCGATTTTAAGGTGGTTACGTTTAATTATGTAAAATTGTTAGGTATAACACTTTCCAAACAGTCCAAACCAAAATCAATTTTACCCTGGAAGACTGTGTAGGAACAAAATCTCTTTTGATGGCCTTAACCCACTTTTCCCTTGAAATGTGTTTAGGGAGGAAAAAGCGGACACTTTAGGACCGCCCTTGCAGTTGGGAACGGAACACGTCCACGGCATGATTTAAATAAGTCCGAAACAAACTAAAACCTTTATACTAAAATTGAATTTTAATCACTTTATTCTGAATCATTGCTGTTTTACCACATTATTAATAAAACTCCACGTCCTATATTACTAAAAAAACACAGTCCAACACGCAATAAACACAACAAACGTTCTTTAAAACAGGAAAATCGCCAGACAAGTAAACGTAAACAACTACAAAAAGCTACCTCCCTGTGATGACGTAGTGACGTTTCGCATCGCCAGCTGGCAGGCCTTTATCATTGCGACGGTGCCGCTTTGACTCCTTCATGGGATTATTTATTCAAAGATTAGATATTACATAATTATTACATAATAACGAATTCATAGAGAGTGATGTTGAACTAGCCATTGACAGGGGTCTTCAAGTATCATAAACAATAATTCCACACCGACAAAAGTTGCCCAATCACATTGCGACCCTGCTTGACCAAACCCCGACCCCCGTTTCGAATCAATCATCCCATCCCTCTTAAGCCAGGACCAGAGGCCACTATGATTTATGGAAAATATTACCGGGAGCCCTCGGAAAAGAAGAATTTTCGTTCTCGCCGTCCTTTGGGAACGGGCCGGCGCGTCGACCAATGGCGACCGGGCTACGAAAATTAGAAGTCGTCGCTCGACGGCGCCAGTGGCGTAGCGCAGGTCGATTTTCGCCTGTCTGAGGGGGGAGTTTCTCTAATTCAACGGCGTAATCGAAAAAGTTCGCTTTTTAAGGCGAAGGGCATTCCGCGGGGAGTTCGCCCACATATTATGGGTGCGAGTTCCTATACTCCAGAGGGTTAAATAATATTTCATTTCTTGTTCGGTCGAGGGCTGTAGCATGTAAGGGTGATTTATTATTTTTCTCGCAGCCGCGGGAAAGTTCTAATATGTTCGGGGCGAAATATAACAAATACGCTTGCCGATAGGGGATGCTAAAACCTATTAAACCTGGCAGCCGCCCTTGACGGCACCTATCCGATTACATGAAGGGGGTTGACTCACGTATACTCCTCGGGGGGTTTAGTCTCGTAACAGTTTTTGCGCTAAAAATATCCGAGGAAGTAAAAAGAAGCGGGAAACACATTCTAGTTTTGTATTCAGGGGAGTGTATACAAATGTATACACCTACACTACAGTTCGTATGCTCAAGGGAGATACAGCGTAGCGTTGGGGAAAAATCTCCAAATGGGGGATAGAGCCCCGCGTTTTTTTCTTCGTTTTACTTTTTTACTTTCGTAAATGAAATGTTTCTAAATGTACCTAAGTGCATTGTTCTGCCAGGCCAGAGCTTGAAAAGTTTTAATCCCAAACAACTTCTCGTTTCTCTGTGTGTGTGGTCCTCTGGCCCCTAGGTCTTGTTTAAAAATGCATGCGGACCACATCATTTCCACCGTGAAAATTGTCTGTCCCCCCGCAAATTTACATATAAGGTGGCTGCAGAGGGCATTTCGTATTCATTGTCTACAATTTTATTTTGCAATTTTTCAGGGGTATGGACTGTCGGCGAGGAAGAAAACAAAAGCGCTGCTCTATTGTATATTATATATTATGCCGTTGCCGATGCCAAAGGTCCGATGTGTTTGGGTGGTGCGATTATCGGCACAAACATGAGTTCTCGACGCAGCGTCCCTCCAAGCCTCGGAGGCCGCAAAAGTCGGCACACGGCGGTGGAAGCAGCTCGATGTCGATTTCGAGATCGATTACTTCAGAGCAACCGCCGTATGATGGAAAATCTGAAAGTACACCAGGCCTACATTACTAAGATACTAATATGATGTATAATATGAAATATTTTAATAAAAAAATAGCTTCGAACTAGGTACCTACCTATATTTTGCATCTGACTTAAGAAAACAACTAGATCTAATTATTTAGCACAGTGGCTAGTAATTATAGAACATTACCTATTTGGAATTTGCAAATTTTTAATTACCTATATGTGTATTATAAAGGGTGTTTTTTTTTAGAGGCGGAGAACTTTAAATTGGCAACACTGTTTCCTGCGACAGCCGATTTGACAGTTCTTGTTTTTTTTAATCAGTGTGGTTTGGCAATTTATCATGAATAGACTGACGCCGGAGCAACGTTTGCAAATTGTTCAAAATTATTCTGAAAAAAATTGTTCAATTCAAGAAACACATTGGGCATTACATGAGTTTAATGGTGCTCATAATCGTCCTTCCAAGCGATTAAATCGAGAAACTATGGATCGTTTTCGCAATACGTTTACTCTAAACCTAAACGATAATACGCATCCCGTAAGACGTCATACAGTGCGCACAAAACAAGCGATTGCAAGCGGTACTGAGACATGATCACTAACTTTTTCGTGCCTCAATTGGAAGGCAGTAATGTTGCAGACATGTAGTTTCAGCAGGACGGGGCCACATGCCACACAGCGAGCGATAAAATTAATTTACTGACAGAAACTTTTGACCTACGATTAATTTCACGAAATTGGCCTCCTTAACTGACCACCTCGTTCGTGCGATTTGACGCCATTAGATTATTTTCTTTGGAGATATGTAAAGTCACATGTCTACGCCGATAAACCAGAAACAACTCAGCACTGGAAAGCCAATATTCGACGCGTTATTGCCGAAATACAGCCTGATTTACAGCTAAGAGTGTGTGAAAATTGGACCTCCAAATTATGCCATGTACGCGCCAGCCGCGGAGGCCAGATGCCCGAAATCATATTCAAACATTAATGCCAAAGAATTATCTTTCAAATAAAGATAATTTCATGGATATTAAAAACACTTTTGTATGTTTTATTTCAATTTAAAGTTCTCCGCCTCTAAAAAAAACACCCTTATTAAATCTATAAAAAGAGTATATTTTCTTTACATGACATCCAATTTATTTTAAATATTCTTAAATTATCTATTAGTATTCTTATTTCTGTGATGAGTATTTCATTAAATAATAATATTAATCCTCTATAAACAGTTGATTTTATCCAAACGACGTGTTATATTCATCTAAGTAAAAACTTTTTATATATCATGATAAAATTATTTTATTTTTCACGTAAAAAAATTGGAAATATAAAATTTTTCATTTCATAAATAAAAATAAACGTATTTCTTGGTATATTTTCATTAACACTTACTTAACATATTTAGATTTTGATGCATAAAAATTATTATATTCGTACATTTGTTACAAATTTAAAACAATTCTGAAAACTTTATTCTCATTTTTTATTGATATTCTCGATAGCATGTACATTTTCTTGGCATTTTTTTAACAAATAAGAAAGGCTTATCCAAAATATAATTCCTAAATATTTTATTTCTTTTTTTCTGTAATAGGAGATAATCATAGATTTTATTTTCCAAACATTTAAATTTAATTTAGAACAAATTTTCCATAACTTTTCCAAACGAATTTCAATGTTAATTGTTTGGTAAGCACGTTTTAGATCTAAAAATTCTAATAATCATTAGGCCTTATTTAGCAATTTGCTACAATATTGCATCCATACAATATACACATTATGTATAATAATAAAAAGATACTTTTGTTTAAATATACATTTTTAATTTTGATTTAAATTGTAATATTTTTTTGTATTTTTTAAATCTGTTTTTAAATTCATTATACATTTTTAAATATTTATAGCACAACTGATTCTATCCAAATTTTGTACGAAAATTAATTAGGTAGATTAAAATCATTTGGGTATCTGACATACGTATTTGTGAAGTTCATTATTATATTTCATAAAATTCATTGTAATGTACTAATGTGTTTTTTATTATTAACTCTGGGGCACCCCATGAATTCTCTATTGTATTAAAAATGATTCCTGTAGCCTGGGTAGAAATATCATAATCAAAATTTGATTTATATATATTTGCATATTTATTTAAATTTAAAAAAACAGCTTAGATAATACATTATTAGATGTTCTTTTGTTAAGAATTTATGTGTAAAGGTTCTAATTTTCAGTTTTTTTTTTGAGCATTTGTAAAAAACGTGGCATTTTTCCACGACATTGAATGCAAAAAAAATAAGCCAAATCTGAACTATCGCTTGAAAAAACAAGGTAAGTATATGTACTTACATTTTCTGGTACTTATATATTTGAGAAGAAGAATACATACATCTGGGTTGGCTATTAGTTTCATAGATGTAGACTATATTCTAATTTTTACACAAAAATATTTCGTACGTTTAAAACATGAAGGTGAGTATTCTACAACCAAAACAATCGCCGAAAATAAAACTTACAAGGTGCAGGAACAGCTTCACCCATTGCAAACACAACTACAAGCACAACCAAGGAGGAAGCAAAGAATTTCATGGTGGTACTTTTGTGTTCTGTATCCACCAACACAAGTGATGCTTAACACAATTTTTTTCTTTTATATACATCTCGAGCTGCCATTAGATTTTTTATTACGAACAATAAAACGTGCTCGTAATATTATGTTCTTAAATTGCTGGTTAAACAACATATCTGTAAATAAAAGCCGAGTTTGTAACATGTATTTCGTGATAATTGTCATTTTTGGCAACAATGTATTTTGAACATTCTACATTACCAATTTTCTACTTTGCACCATTGTAGCCAGGAAACTGTTTGAGATAGATCAAAATGAATTTCACATTTCTTAACTTTTTTGAGGCTACCTAATGGTGCTATGGTACCAGTTGGAACCATGGTGGCAAAATTGGTATATCTACCAGGGACTCTTTAAAGTAAGGGGACCCAGAATTATACTTTCCAAAGTGAGGCCTATTCTTTCCTTATTCTAATGGTCTCAGTGATGCCAAGTATGTCATTTTATTGGAGAATCTATGAATATAACAGGTACTTTGGTTGTTAGTAAAAAATTAATAATGGTTTCTAAAAATTAGACTTGACAATTTTGTGTATACAAGTGCAGAATGTGGCAACTGTCAAATGAAAGAAATTTATTTTATAGTTGAAATCGATTTCCAGCAATTATTTCCACGAATTTAAGTAATAACAGTGACTATATAGTCACTGGTAATAAGTATGGTAAGTAGTGCCGATTTTGCTTATTTAAGAATTTGTCGCTATTGCACCTTGTTACCAGGTTCTTCAATCCATTTGTAATATGTATACCTAAACTTTCTTCCCTTGTTGAATGTATCTACCCAAAGAACTTTCACAGATTTCGGGATGGACTAATAAGATTAGGTCTAGTAGTTATAATGATGTAGGTAATTTTTCTCGGTGTTCATTATAAAATTTTTGTAATTTTATTTCTCTCGCAAGGTACCTCACAAACTTAAAATAAACTTGTAGTCGTAGATAAAAACTCTTTAAAAAAAGACCTGACTGCTACCTGCTTAATAATTTTAAATTTTCGAAATACGATTTTTGTTTAGAACTACCTACTTATACGTAATGCCCACGTAATGGAAATTGTAGGATTACTAAAGGTGGTACAAGAAAAATGTGGTTGCAATTATTGGGACTACTACAGGCGGCCACATTACCTTTAATCGACGCATCTGAGTATCTGGTAGTTAGAAAAGTTAAAAATTGTGAATTATGATGGGAAATATTTTGCCTCCTTTGGAATCCATGGCACTGGCATGTCACATAAAACCTGATGGCAGTTGGACACTGACATATAACATAACCTTGTATATACCAGCCCCCTTGTGGTCTCCTTGGAGTCGACAGAAAACAAACTTCCCCTCAAGGCTTCACTTTTCCTATATATGTGATAGACTGTGACATGCTGGGTCCCCTTGTTTTAAAGAGTCCGTGGTATCTACCAAAAGTTGGTACCTTGCTACCAGCCATCAGTTAGAAAAAACAGCCTAATTCTAAGCCGTCCTGTATAAGCAAATTAGGCTACTAAATTGGGGGAAACGTGCCGTCTACACAATGATCGATCGCCACGTCAATGTTCCAAAAACAAAAAGGGGATAAATCCCTTTTCGGGCATCCCCAAAGACTTCCCCAGGCCGGCTATAAGTTCGCCCCGAAAGGCGAAAGGCTTGAAGGCTGCCAAACTGTTCGGAACTTCCAGATGCGCGAATAAATCAAGTGTTAAACTGCGACTTCTCCAAATTATAAACTACCCCGCACGAAAATCACACGGTCGGACGCACGGCCAAATGGCACGCCGCGAAACAATGGCCGGCTTTTCAAAACAGAGCGGCCCGAGCGTGACAGTCCGGCCCATATGGGGTTATGTTCCGAAGGGGTTCATATTTATACCTTGTTTTATGTGTCCCGATAGTTGCCTATATATCCGGATCTCGCGATAAAACGTTTTCAATGATTACGAACGCGCTGTGCAGTCGATTCCCCGAGGTGGTATTATCCGGAAACGCCGCATACGCGTATTTATTGACCAGGGATGGTCGAGAGATTAATTACTTGTTAAATTCCGTGCGTGTAAACTGTAAATCGGACGGTACGGAAGGAGTAACATCAGAAGTGGGACAGCCAAGGTAGAACACCAGAGCCGTCTTTTCGGCAAATAAAGGGTTTCCCAAAAATAATAATATGGTTTTGAAACGATATGGTAACAAAGCTACACCTGCCACTAGGTACCATTTATGTTCAGTATAGGTACTCTAACCAAAGATTCTATGAAAATAGACATTCTTTTGTGGACACTTATCGCGCACTTTTGGTCCAAATAATCGCCCTTCTTGGTCAATATAGGACCACTGAAGGTGTTGGTGTGCAACGGTCCAATACAAAATATACAGAGTGTCCTCATCTGTGCCATCTCAAATTACTGAATTTTTGGAACTTTATACGGGTATATCAAAACCGCTCCACATACTATAAATCTAAAAATACAGAAGCCTGCCAGTCAGCAAGTCCATATGAGTTAAGGTGGCTGGTGTGCCACAACAGGAAACGTGCAGAAAATGTATCATCTTAGACAGTGACTTTGTTGAGAAAGTTCCAATAATTTAAATTGTTTTTTACTTATTAGTTGGCATTTTTTAAAGAAATACATTACTTTTGTGTTTATCAATATATTTTTTCAATGATTCCAGAGCTCTCTCGATCCGTATAAGTTTCATAAAATTTCAGAATTTTGAGATGCCTCAGAGAAAAATACCCTGTATATTTTTGTAGTAAATATTTTCACACCAACATTTTAAGTGGTCCTGTTGACCATTCAACTGTTTTGAAAAGATTCCATGGCACACTTGACTCGGCAAATTTCTGTTTTGCTCAACTTTTACACCCCGCAGAGTGGAACTCCCTGTTCAAATTTTGTATACGTCAGATTTTAAATAAAAAAAATCGCCTTTCAAACAAAAAAGTTTAGGCGATTAGGTATCTCCAAAAGTGAAGATTTTACGAATTTGTACAGTTTTCAAGTTAATAATTAAATTTACTGGTCGGTCCACCAGATTTATTTTTGTAATTCTATTAACATTGTTATTTTATTGGCAATCGTGAAAAATTTGCTCAATAAATTCTGTAGGATAATAATTATTATTGTTTTTCTTAATATTTAATTTTCTCCTCAAATTTTGAGTCATATAAAATTTTAATTACACTTTTTTAACCCTAATATGATGTGATATGACTTCATATCTTACTTTGCTATACGAGTTTTTTTTGGATACTTTGCAAAATGCGTTAGGATTTTGTTATGGTGAAATTACTATGAAAAAGTGAAAAAGTTAGAAGTGGGCAGTCGACGCCCAAAGATTTCACGACAATGTTATCTTTCCGTTTTGCCGGAATTCCCAGGATTCAACCCCAAGAGACACGAGTTTTGACTATCGGCTACCGTTTTACAGCGTCAATAAATCACACCGAACATGTTGTGGTTTTCATGGAAAAAACCACAAAGAGTATTGTCGACTGACTGACATAGATTATTAGTCCTGAAAACTGCCAATGATTAATGATTGCGCGTGACGCCCCCAAAAGGGTAAATTTTAGACGGAATAACGTGGCGGAGTCCGTCATCAGTATAGAATTGTTTGTGCGAACAAGTGCGGCTTGATTTCGAATCGTAAAAATATGGTGGCTACATCTGGTGCAATCAACGAACGTTTATGCATGTCGAATCAGTGGCGCGGACGAAAAAAAGTGTCTCCAACCATACAGACAGAAGACAACGCAAAAAATACCCAGCACGGAAATATATTTTTCCGAAAATCAATCAGAAATATTGACATTTTTGATAACATTTTTGAAAGAAAAAGTCAATGTTTCCTTGCACTTGGTCGTTGCCAGGCAACGGAAAGTAACTGTTAGAAAATATTTATTTTTGTACTGTAAGGAAATATTATTTCCTTAGAGTTATTTATAAACTAAAAAAATGATTGAGAACAAGTTTTTCGAAAACAATTTTTACTACAAATGATCTTGATGTATTCGTTTTAGAGTCTGGTATGCCAACTAAAAGCTTAGATTGTAGGTCTTCTACATCTTGTAAGGTCATTTTAACTAACTCGTCCATTCTACAAGCTCCAGAAATACCAAATATTACAGCAACCTACAACAATAAATAAATATGTAAATAATCCGAATAAAAATTGAAGTTTTGTGACCTACCTTAATCATTAAATATTCTTTATCTGAAGCTTCCTGGATAAATTTGTTGATTTGTTCTTTAGTTAAAATCTTGGATTTTTTTGGCCTATAGCCTTCTGCCTGCCGTTTCAATAATGAACGAAGTTTTGGATATTTAGATATATCCACATCATGTCTAATTGCAAGGGTTGCCTTCAACATTGAATAGTTCGCCCACAAGGTAGAAGATTTCATCTTGGAACCAAGCTCCAAGAAGTATGCCATTACAACATTTTCTGAGAATGAACTTGCATTTTTATTCTTACGATATTCCATAAAACGATTGTATGCATAGTTATATTTTTCTCTGGATTTTGTTGGCAACAAATCCAAGGAGGCAGTATTTACTGCTTCCGTGAGTTCTGGGGGGGTTCCAGAAATGGAACAGTCATCATCACTCATCACCTTATACTTTTACTTTTGCTTTTTAGAACGTTCGAAAACGCGGAAAACACTATGGGAAAACGCCAAAAATAAACTTTTCATGCGTCAAGTTTGACAATTCAATATTACTTTGTTTCCATAGTTACAAAACAAATATTTCATGGCATCCTTTATTTGTGAATAAAATTAATAATGCTTATTTCAAAATTTTAACAAGTTGATTGTAATAATTTATGTTCTTTGAGTAATTTTCGATTTTCGGAAAAATAGTATGTATACCTCGTAGGAAAAGCCACATTCCCCGACTCCGTATTGCCAGTCTCGGCTTACGCCTCGACAGGCAATCTTTACGGTCGTCCGGGAATGTTCAGCTTTTCCTACTAGGTACACAATGTACTATTTTCTAAAAAAGTAATATAAAATAGTAATACAAGACGCACTTTTACACATGCCGTAGGAGTTCGCAGAAAGAAGTCTTGATAATCCGAAAGTCTTAGACAATTTATATATTATTTATATTAATGACGTATAAGTTATATAAAAAAAAGTCGAATTTAGCTTTTTGCTGATGATACGTTAGTTTTTTGTGTAGGTGATACATTGGATGAAATTGAAAATACTTTGCATAATTTGAACATATTTTTATGTACCTAACAATAAGTTAAAATTAAATATTTCAAAAACAAAATTTATGATTATCTCTAATAAGAAAATAAATGAAAGTTCATTTGTCTAAAAAAATTAGTAAAAAATTTGGTATGCTATCGAGGATATCAAAAGACCTTATAAAATTGTAAAGACTAACTATTTAAATCTATAATATTTCCTCACTTTCAATATTTTTCTACCATTTTGTTAATGCTAAATAACTATCATATCCAGAATTTACAAAAATTACAGAATAAAGCGTTTTTCAATGCATCAAAATCTAAATATGTTAAGAGTTAAGACTATACCAAGCGCGGTTTAGACAAAAATTCTCTTGTGAAATTGCTTTTCAAACATTAGTTTGTATTGGGAATCTGAAATTGATAAAAGTAAAATTTGTGGGGTTGTCTTTTTAGATCTAAAAATGCCTTTCGAAACAGTTAATATCGAAATTCTTTGGGAAAAGTTATCGAAAATTGGTATTAGTGGAGTTGCATTCAAATGTTCAGAAATTATTTAAAAAATAGGCATCGGGTTGTGAAATTTAAAGAAAGTGTGTCTAACAAAATTCTGTGTAAAAATAGTGTACCACAGGGATCTGTTTTGGGACCCCTTTTATTTATTATTTATATTAATGACGTATAGTAAGTTATATAAAAAATGTAAAATTCAGCTTTTTGCTGATGATACATTAATTTTTTGTGTAGGTGATATATTGGGATGAAATTGAAAATAATGTACAAGAAGATTTAAATTATTTGAACATATTTTTATGTAACAATAAATTAAAATTAAATGTTTCGAAAACAAAATTTATAATTATCTCTAATAAGAAAATAAATAAAAGTTTTACACATGATTTAAAAATAAATAATGAAAATATCGAACTTATTCCAACAATTAAATATTTGGGACTTTTTTTGGATGGACACATTTATTATTTTTCTAAAAAAAAATGTAAAAAATGGCATGCAATCGAGAATATCAAAAGACCTTACAAAATATTCAAAACTATACTTATTTAAATCTATAATATTTCCTCATTTTCAATATTGTTCTACCATTTTGTTCATACTAAATAACTATCATATCCAGAATTTACAAAAATTACAGAATAAAGCGTGTAGTATTAACAAACGTACGAATATGTTAAGTGTTAATCAAAATATACTGAGAAATACGTTTATTTTTATATACAAGGTATTTCTTAATAACATGGTTATACTTAAGGGGGTTATTCTTGGGTCCATTTTGAGAAAAAACTTCATATGAACATATGTCCTAAAAGTCTTAACTTTTAAACTACAGGGAGCTAAAAATTATTTTTGAAATCCCCATTCCTTTCTGAGGTCTCTTGATATTTTTTGTTTGAAGTACGGTTTTCGCAAAAAAAAATAAAACTCATTCATTTGCACATTGGTATAAAATTAGATATTAATATTTATTCAAAACGACCTAGTTGGCAAGTATTTGAGTCATTAACATTAACATGGTCCAATTTTAGCACCCTGTAGTTCAAAAGTTAAGACTTTTAGGACATATTAAGTTCATACGAAGTTTTTTCTCAAAATGGACCCATAAGAATAACTTCCTTAAGTATTAGCATGTTATTAAGAAACACACTGTATAAAATGAAGAATTTTATATTTCCAATTTTTTTCTGTGAAAAATTGAAATATATGTTCATCATGGTAATTATATAAGAGATAATACAATTTTTTACTTGATAATATTATAACACATCATTTGGACAAAATCAATAATTATTGTTTTACAGGAAATTAAAATTATTTAATAATATACCGAGAAATAATATAAGGAAATGTTGAATAATTGAGATTATTTAAAATTGGGATGTCTCGTAAAGAAAATATATATGCTTTAATATAAAATCAAAAATTGTAAATTTCAAATGACAATGACTAGACGCCACTGGTTTGATTCGGCCGGCGCATTAACATGCGTTAAAACGTTTCGTTTGTCCCCAAAAACGATTTGCATTCTTTTATTTGCAGAAATAACGGGCGTGCAAATGGACAGCTCCCTCCCCCGACAACAAATGACATAATTCGCGAGAACTGTACCAGCTCTAGTAGTACAGGGGTTGATGGACCCGCCTGACAGATGCGCCAGTGCATAATTTATCAGACGATTCTAGAGGGGTAGCGGCAGTGGGTGCGAGTAGAACGAGTCCACCTACTTCTACCTCCGTCTTAGGAAGTTCTATAGGAACAGTGATATTTTAGAAGGTTTATATCGCGGAGCCAACGGAGAATGTCCGTGTTTCGACGAAAAGAAATAACCGCAATTCCCAAGGTGTACGTTGCTAAGGCTGATTGCCGAAGAATGAAAACGAATTGCCGGGCGATATTGCCCGGCCAGGTCGGAGTATACAGGGCGAACCAGGCCAAGGAAGTACGTACAATTTTGCACAAAAATAATGCAACTAACAACGCACAAAAAATCTATAGGTACTTTTGAACCTATACAAACCCATACAATATTTTTTTAGATAATCTGCACTTTGACCTTCCTACCATCTTCAAATAAATGCAAATTTAGGGCCGGCCACGATTTTGTAATAATTTAAAATATTACACCTCAAGACACCCCAAAACTCATATGCCAAATTTGAACAAGTAATATACAGGGAATTTCATTCTGTAGGTTGTCAAAATAGGAATTTTAAAGACATCTGGCGAGTCAAGTGTGCCATGGAATCCCCTCAAAACAGTTGAGTGGCCAACAGGACCATTCGAAGAGTTGGTGTGTAAGATTCAATAGGTACAGGGTGTTTTTATCTCGAAGTAATGAATTTTTTAAAGTTTATACAGTATACAGTTTCTTTTTGAAGATCAGTATGGGGCTCTCGGAAAGTAGCCGAGATAGAAGGAAGGTTAATGGGGAAGAAGAATTTATTGAGCAAGTTTTTCAGGATTGCCAATAAATTAATAGCAATGCTAATAGAATTAGAAAAATAAATTTAATTATTCCTTTCCTCGACTATCAGATAAGCTAAAACGCATAGGCAATCGTTTTAATGTCAGAACAGTATTTAAAACCAAAAATACATTAAGATCGATGTTAGTTAAAACGAAACCATTTAATGAGGTACAAAGTTCAAAAAATTGCATTTATAAAATTCTTTGCGAATGTGGAAAGTTCTATGTTGGGGAGACTGGTAGGCCATTTAACGTTCGTTTAAAAGAACATAAAAATTATATCAGGCAAAATCAAATTTGGAAGTCGACAATATGTGAACACTCTTTTAATAACAATCGTAGGATTTTGTGGGATAGGTCCAAACCAATTCTCAAAGAAGTAGGAAATAGACGAAAAATTAAAGAATCAGCATTTATTCTAGGAAATACAGACAACTGTGTTTAGTGGAATTCAGTAAAATATTATTGCCACCTATTGAAAGAGAAGTTAGTATAAATAATTAGAGAGAACACAGGGTACAATATCAGACCGGTGGCTAGGCTGAAATTTATTAATCTGTCATTTCACTTTGACGTGACATGATCTTTGAGAAAGGAGGAAGATTTATTCTACGAAAGCTCAGAAAACAAATTTGTTGAAGATATTTTTTGAGTTACAAATTCAAAGTTTAGTTCACTTACTGTTAAGAATTAATTTTCCAGGCAACTTGAAAAAGTTGTCTTTTAACCAGTTTGGTGGCGAAAAACCCAATTAAAATTCAATGGAAATGTACATGCACTCTTGACAAGTTTAAGGTTTCATAAAAAAAATCACCACTTTGAGATGGCGCATTTTTGTATTGGGTCTTTGCACACCAACACTTTGAGTGGTCACTTTACTCGCCATCAGCGCACCTGACTATTTTACTCAGCATTGACCTTCTGCAGAATGCTGAATTCCCCGTATATTATTTGTTCAAATTTGGCTATTATGGGGATTTCGGGGTGTCCTTTAAAAAAAAGCAGAATGATTATTAAACTCCCTCGGTGAAAATTTCGCTCGTGGGACCACCCTGTATACTGCGACGTGTCGGCCTCCTCTATATATGAACCGGTCCGGCCTCGTGCAGCTTCCCTGTGTGTCTTGCCAAATTGTCGTATTATTATGTTTGCCCAGGACCCGAAGACCCATTTTCGTCGGGGGGTCGACACCGCACTGGCTGTTTGCCTTCGCAGGAAATGGGTCCACGGGTTCTTCTCACATTCGACGATATAGGAGCAAACCCTAATAGGATTTTATCGGCGCAGTAAATTTCGTATAGGGCAATGAAACAGTGCACAACGCCGCAGTCGTCGCGCCTTGATGTGCAACCGACGGGAGTAATTTGTTTGTCGATTGAAAACGAATGTCGAAGTTTAAACCGCCCTGTATACGAAGGTGGCGACACTCCCATTCTTGCCCCTTATCGCCGCAGTCAGAGTATCTCAGTTTAAACCGCATTAAACTCGAGAACTGCCTCGGGGTGGGGGCTCCATTATAATCAAGCTTGCCGTTAGTCCCTCCCGGCGATGATTACAGTTGGTGCTGACCCCACCACCGCATCCCCAGCTCGGCTTACGTTCGGAAACGGCGGAAAATAAATTTAAAATTGCCGGGCCGCCCGCTTCTATGGCACCCCGAGGGGCGATGGGGCAGCGGGGTCTATCTTAGCTGCGAGATTGGTCGGCTAACGGGCAATAAAGGGGTGTGGAAATGTTTAGGAGGCTGAGAGGAAACCGTAACGGCATGTGTGCGCGAATTTCCTATACGATCGACATTTTAAAATCGACCCGACGACCTCCTAAGATCCTTGTATAACAACGCTACACCAAATATTTTGCATTAAATTTTATATAAAAACTAATAACTGATTCAAAATACTTATACCTCAACTTAGTATACAATGGATAAGAATGAACAGCATGGGGATCTTGCAAACGGTGAGTGATAGAACAACGGTTAAATGGGGATAAAGTTGCGCAATTTTGAGGTCAATAAAATGGTACAAACAGATTTCTAATATCTTTTTTCGTTTTTGAGTTATTTTGAAAAAGGTAAAATTTTGCGTTTTCGATTTTATTTTTTTCTGCAGTTGTTATCACAGATAAAAAACACTTTCTTATGGCACTTTTTAACGGGCTTTAAGATGGCGTTTTTAGATTTGTTCTACATTTCGTTTTTGAGAAACCATCTTGAACTTTATTTTTTTAAATACGGACCTGGATTTTTTTGCAGATTTTGAAAGCACTTTTCATAGCAAATACCATGATGTATGACCCGAAATATTTTTTAAATGTTTTGAGACAATTACATATACAGAAAATTCCTTTTTTTTCCATTCATTTTTTTCTAATGCGGCCCTGTATTTAATAATTAGAAGTCCAAATATTCAGGATTGTCAACAATTTAACTTACCTACAACTTATCTTTCAATCGAAGAACCAAAAAAAAAAGGACGGCAAAGACTAATATAACAATCACATAATACCATAATAATAAATAAATAAAAATCCTCCACCTAGCAGGCTTTGAAACAACGAAACCAACCTCTTGTCATTTGTCATAACTGCCACTGTATCATTTAGTTAATAATTTGTATTATTAGAAATGGAGGGTGCTTTTTGAAATGACGACAAATTTAAAATGTTAGCATGTTATACCTTGTGTCACAGAAATAGTGTAGAGGCCGAACGAACGTATTGTTGCAATTAATAAATGGCAAAAGTTATTGGTTTCATTGGCTTAAAGCTTTATTCTCACAATTAGAAAAAGCGAAGAATTTACTCCAAAACACAATGAGACACTGTTTGCTGTACAACAACAGAGGAAAACACTTACCAGACAGAGCCGTATTTAAAAATATTAAGTTTTAGAAGTAAAAATAAACTGTAAGTTAAATTCTTGACAATACCGATTAATATTTAGACTTATTATTAAATACAGGGCCGCAATAGAAAAAAATTAAAGGAAAAAAGGAATTTTCAGTATAATTGTCTCAAAACACTTTAAAGATATTTCGTGTCATACATCATGGTATTTGCAATGAAAAGTGCTTTCAAATTCTGCAAAAAAAAACCAGGTCCGTATTTAAAAAAAATAAGGTTGAAGATGGTTTCTCAAAAACGAAACGTTGTAGAACAAATTTAAAAACGCCATCTTAAAGCCCGTTAAAAAGTGCCATAAAAAGTGTTTTTCTTTTTTTTCTATCGGTGATAACAACTTCAGAAAAAAATAAAATCGAAAACGCAAAATTTTACTTTTTTCAAAATAATTCAAAAACGAAAAAAGGTATTCGAAACCTGTTTGTACCATTTTATTGACCTCAAAATTGCACAACTTTTTCCCCATTTAACCGTTGTTCTATCTCTCACCGTTTGCAAGATCCCCATGCTGTTCATCCTTATCCGGGACACATTGTAGAGTCCTAAAAATTGTAAGGTATTACGATTTATCTCTTTTAATTTGTTTGAAAGTTGGTGTAGCATTGTTCAATTTTGACCGAAAACTTCATTTTCTTTCTTGTAGATTCTGAATCTCCTCTTAAACTTGTTCGCACTTAAATACCTATTATCCTTGCCATCCGTTTTATGCCTTATCTAAAATGTAGAAAGCCCCGTTTGACATCATCATTTCTTCGCCGAAATACAAGCGGCATTAGGCGACACCCCCGAATTATCTCGTTTAATTCGCAAGTCGGCTCCCAGGCGCCCTTCTCCTTTTAACGACTCGAATAAATTGCCTTAATTGTCTAAACTCCACAATTTGATTTGAGAAACGAGAGGACTCGCAATTGCTACCCCAGAAGAATTTGCTTTTCAAATTAAGCGCCGTTAAAGGCGGCCGAATGTTAAGCAGGCCCGCAAGTCCGCTACGAATTTGGACTTGATATGGCACCGAAAGGGGACACCGCGACCTGTTATTCCTTGGAACAAATCGGCAGTCGATTTGCTTTGGGTTTTGGCGCGAGGCGGAAAAAACGGACGGAACAAAAAAAAGCATATAAAAAAAGCATATCAAACAACATGAAGTCGTTTTTTTCGAGAAAGAAAATTCGTAGTCAGAACTAGGTAGTGTTGAAACCTTTGAACAGGAAGGAGCAAATTTGCATAATAATGTGGCGGAATGTCGTTTCCGTTATTTTGTCCTTAGTAGGTACTTATTTGATTCCCTTGTCAGGAGGGTGGTAAAGAAATTTAGTCCTCGATCTTGGGGCATCCGCTATATGTATTGGATTTAGTAAGACCCCACTTACCTTATTATCTTGTACTCCTCAAACCCTTTCATTTGATATCCATGTCAAGTAGGTTGTGCAGAAATAGGTAATCCGCCATCTTGTGGCGACGGCCATTTTGGAAGTATTACAATATTGAGTATTGCATATTGTATTGTCACCAGAACTAAAGGTGTATGCCAAATTTCAGCTCAATCGGATGTCAAGAAGTGGTTCTAATTCAGCTAGCAAGATTCGACCCACACTTACATACATACATACATACAAACATACATACATACATACATACAGTGTGTCCCAATTTGATACTGGACACCTCAGAACTATATGAAGGACACGGAAAACAAATGGTCTTTATTTTTTTATTGGTAGTTCCAAGGGAGAGTATTTCATAGGCGGTGGTATTTGGATGGGGAAATTATTTCATGACCTGCTGTGATTTTTTAAAATAGCTAATTTTCAAGAAACCCTATTAGGGATTTTTTTACGACAAAATGTTATTAAGAAAACTTGTTCAGAATGAAAAGCTGAGTAGAACTGCAAAATTTCAAAAGTCTAGGCCTACTTTGATTTTTAGCTTTTTCGTCCTTTTCTCCCGTTTTTTTCTTAGAAATGTGTCCTTTCTGGAGCTTCCACGTCAAAATATTGTTAAGGAAACTTGATCATCATGAAAAAATAAAATTTTGACGTGAAATCTCCAGAAAAAATACTTTTCTAAAAAAAAAGTGGAAGATAAATCTAAAAATCAAAGTAGACCTAGCCTACTCCTAGCCTAACCTACTCAGTTCATAGCAGGCCATGAAACAATTACCCCATCCAAATACCACCGTCTATGAGCACTGTACATACATACATACATACTAACAGGGCAAGTAAAATAAAAGCTTGTAATGACGTTATGACGATATTCATCGGTTTCCAGAATGTTTATTGTCCGATATTTTTTAACAAAATTTGGTACAAAGCCACCCAATCCAGTGGCGTATTCACAATTTTTATAAAATGTGCTGTTTTTCCATAAAGTAGGTACAATTTTTGATGCCCCATCGTTAAAAAGAAATAGATCAAAATTCGGATGATAGATAGTGCGGGTCATACTGTACACAGATAAGTATCAGTAAACTTCTTTGGCATATAAAAAATGTGTGTCGCATATTCTTCAGTCGGCGTTTCGATGCCTAAAAGCCCCCGAGTGCTGCCCCCGTTTAAATTATCACTTAACGCCCGCCGTGCCCCGTTGTCCGACGGCTAAACCGAATCCACGGACTCCATTCAACCTGCCCCGATATAATGTTCGGCCGTATATCCATTATACGCCCATTTTTTACGCCGTACACTAACAACTGCGACCCTCTCGCCCCGAAGAGGACGAGATCTGCGCTCGGGTACATGACACCGGCGCAATCTGGCCACATTTCCAACCATCTGCGGCGCCCCCGGGAAGCAGCAGGAGCGTAACTCGGCCAACAATGCGCCAATCACGCGCTGTCACTGATCATAAAGGGCCGATGGGCTCGGCGGGATCGGCAGGCCCGCTATGGCGGCGTCCAGGCCGGAATAGAGGACCCCGGGAAGAACTCATAAAATAGGAGAGAAACAAATCGCCCTGAGCAGTTCATAATACTTCGTCAAATTTCAGTTTCCAAAGGGGTTGACCCCCCGAAAATCTCGCGGAAATATTCGCCACGGGCGCAGGGAATTTTCCCGGGGTCTGATTTCACAGTAACTTATACATCTCGAGGCGCTGCGTCGATTGGTGCCACGCAGAATGTCGTAGCTCTAACCGTTTCGTAAATGGCCTTCAAAGTCAAATCGAAAGTGAAAACTCGAAGTATAGGTTTTTTCTAACACTTTGTTGCTGCGTCCGGATTAAGCGTAATTCTACCGTGAAATGGAACTTTTCCTAAGTAAATCGACCAGCCGAATCGATTTAGGATGGTCCCGAAGGCGTAGGGCTCACCGGTTTCGAGCAAATAATTTTTTCGTGAATTCGACCTCTCGATTTTGGAGGTGTTGGACAATATTGGACATTAATAATTATAGTCTGTCTCGGTTGTTATCATTATTGAGTAAAATAGAAGAACACTCTATTGAAAAAAAAAACAACTCAAAACTTATACATATAATATTTTACTAAATGCTATTATACGGTGTGTCCCCGGATATGTGTAACTATACTTGTAAACTTTTTTATTTTTCATTTTTCGGCAAAAAGTCATTCTTTATAAAAAGTTTTGCTTATTTTGAAACTGGGAAATCCAATACCAGATTTTTGAAAAGTTATACAGGGCGTCCGAAAAGTTCAAAATACTAAAATCGTGTCAAGAGTAAAGTGCTCTTTTTTTCAAAGCTAGCAGAAAATGTTATTCGAGAAAGTGGTTTCTAATAAAACAAAGGGCCCAAATCTCAGATATTAATAGATTCTAATAAAATTCACGAAATATTCGATTTTTTAAAATGTGGTTCAAGATATTAAGAGCAATAATGTTTGAGGCGTACCATAGACAGGTTCATCCGATCTGGGTCTGCTTACAAAAAGGAAACGTCAAAAAGTTAAAAATATAATATTTCTTGAAGTTTATTAGAATCTATTAATATCGAAGATTTGGACCTTTTGTTGTATTAGGAACCACTTTCTCAAATAACATTTCTCGCTAACTTTGAAAAAAATAGCACTTTATTCTTGACACGATTTTAGTATTTTGAACTGCCCTGTATAACTTTTCGAAAATCTGGTGTTGGATTTCCCAGTTTCAAAACAAGCAAAACTTTTGATAAAGAATGACTTTTAGCCGAAAAATGAAAAATAAAATAGTTTACAAGTATAGTTACACCTATCCGGGGACACACTGTAGATATTATAGTTACAACAAATACTTATAAAAAAATATATTTTTCTTGAAATCGGCATTAAAATGTCCCAAAATCGTCATTAAAAGCACAGAAATCGTACAATAATGTAGCCCATTATTGTACGATTTTTTCAATAAGTAGGCCTTGGCGAGATGTAAACATCAAACGTCAGACGCGGAGAAATCGTGGTGGTGCCGTACATCATTATACTTGTCCTAGGTAGAGCGATCGGTAAAGTCAAGCAACGCCGCGCGTAGTCGGTTCGTGGACGGGTGATCCCTTATTATTATTTTCTTGCCTAATAAAACATTTTTTTTTCGATTTCAAGAAAAATATAATATGTACCTCGGCACTGAAGTTCTTTTTATGACTCATGTGGTTTATTTGCCTCGGCCAGAGGCCTCAGCAACTAAACTCCACATGAGTCATAAAAAGTTGAACTTCAGTGCCTTGGTACATAAATAACTATTATTTTCGAACAACTAACTGGTTTTATTATACAATTTTAGCATAATTTTTCTTACATTCAGTTTATATGCAAAATTACTTACCTATGGATTATTATCTTCAAATATTTTAGTTTTGGCAGTCAGGGAAGTGTCACAAGCCGCACAGCTAAGCATAATAACTCGAAAAAGTATCTAAATACCACATACTGACACCTATCGCTGTGTCAGATATCGAATAATTGTGTCAAAACTTGATGACTTGATTTCCGTCTCACGCATTTTACAATACACAAGAGCTTTATTTCCATAAATTGTGAATCTTCATAGAGCAATGATCTTCTATATAATAGTAAGTTAACCGCCCAATTTTAAATGTCAATAAGCCATGCCACTGGTCCTACCAAATTCACATTACCTCCAAAACTAATTCCAACTGCCGCTGTTTACCTCCACACATAACAAGATTAAACCCAATCGTTTGAGTTGCGACCAAGACGTCGCGCAGAATCCCCGCGGGTGTCCCAACATTATGATGCCCCCAATTTACGGACGGTCCCGTTTAATGTACCTGTCGCGAGGGTTTATTTTCGACGAGGGCACTTCAAAAAAAAGCGAAGCTCGACCACCCGCCACACTTTTCGAGGGCTGCTTTTTATTCCGTCCATTATGATTCTAATTATTCGGAGGGGTGTTCGATAACCAACGTAACCAAGTGGCGGCGGGCGGCCCACTATGTTCGTAGCAGGAAAGGTGGTTGACAAAAAAAAACTAAAAGGAATGATGATATACCTCTCTCAATTTCATAAGCAACGAGCGTAATGTTTGTTTACTTTGGTAACTTTCCGTTATATGTATATTTTGGTTGACTACAAACGTGTGCATTTTGATGCTTTTGCTCCCTCTGTCCTCTGTGAGGTATCAACCCTTCCAGATTGAAATAAGTCGATTGTTTTCGACATTATTAGTTCACAGCAAAACTACAAGCGACGAACCAAAGCCACCCGTATTATTATCCAAGTATAATATGAATATACCCGTCTAGCAGGCTCGGCCAAACAACAAAAGCATCGCAACGTTGATGTATCATCCTGGCGGCAGGGCTCTGGGATTTCTCCGCGTCCCTACAGGACCAGCCACTTCGGTCACGTGGTCCTTATTTCCATGGCCGCCTCGACGTCTCTCCCAGGATAATATATTCCCGTCCCGTGTTGGCCGTGTACAGGGTGGGGCCACTTCTCGGCGCGATATTCCGAAAATGATGCGCATTGATTTGTTGCTTGGGGAATATGAAGGCCGCCGATGAATATTTAAAAAAGTTTAATGCGCCCAAATTGGAGTTTATATACGTGTCGGAAACTGAAAGCATTCGATATTCGTTAGCGTCGAAATGCGGAAGGGAAATTTTCCGTCTTTAATACGGGATTAGGGCTTTTAAGATATTTCGTTAAATATAGCTTTTGACAGTTAAATGTAGAAAGAATCGTATTTTGCTGTATGAAGTTACTTATAAGTTTTGGTTTGACGATTTTTGTTTTTATGGAATTATTTTTTTACGGTGGCATTTTCATACGCAACGATATAAAATGATGGAAAAGTTCTAAAAAAGTTGAATTATTTTAAACGATTTTTTTAATAGGACTAAACTGACGACGGATTTTTATAAGGACCACTCCAAACATAACTATACAAAGTGTCATCTTGTTCCCATACAGGATGTTAAAAAGTATAATTTTTAAAAGTTGCAATATATTTTTTTAATAGACAAAGTTATTTTGATCTTCCTTGGCAAAATAGCATTTTGGTAAGGAAAACAAAATGTTATTAAATTCATTGGTTACTTGATACGTCTGATATAAAGAATGTCGATTTTCTTGATAACTTATTTATTTGCATCACAGATAATTTATACAAAAAATATTATTGATATCAGATGAAACCAAGGAAACTATTGATTTTATTCGATTAAATTAAATATTAGTTTCAGAGTTTTTTTAATAAACATTTTCATTAATAATGTTTTACCTTGTTCAGAAGAATTTTTGGGAAATTTTAAAGTTTTGTTTAATATCGTTGCAACAAACATGAGGTTTGTGATTCCCTAAAAAATTAAAAATGTAAGTTAATTTTACAAAAAATATGCTAGAATTTGAACAAAGTTATGCGAACTTGATTTAATTTTGATTAATTTATGAAATTGTTCAGGGTGAATATTAATTTTTTTGGGATATACCTATTGTTGTTTTTCAAAAAAATATCCTTTTCTTAGGAAGCCATGTTTTGGTACTTAGGCATAACTTTTAGTTCTAGACAACTTTTCTTAATAACATGTTTGCTGAATTATCTGAAATAATGGAACTTTACTCTTATGCAATTTTTTTATTATTTGACCTACCCTGTATGCTGTTTGACTTGTAACCATTCTAAGTGCGCCTAATATGATTATCGAACATGCACCAACTTTCGGGAATATTTGTATTTTGGATGTGCAATGTATATGTCGATATTTAACAGTCTTTTGTACCTAAGGAAAAATATATAGGTACTCGTAATATTTATATTTTTAAAAATAGAACATTCATGCTAAAACGAAAAATATTATTTATTGATCTTTAATGCCAAAGCCTTTTTAAATATAACAATAAACCTAATGGTTGTTAGAATAATATCTTACTACCAGGTTGCTCTCCTAGTCCCCTTTTTACAAGCTTTTATTTAACTTACAATGTATGTATGTATGTTTGTTTAGGTCAAATCTTGCAAGCTGAATTAGAACCACTTCCTGACATCCGATTGAGCTGAAATTTTGCATACACTTGTACTTACGGTGACAATACAATACACAATACTCAATATTGTAATACTTTCAAAATGGCCGTCGCCACAAGATGGCGGATGATGTATTTTTTTGTCAACCCTCTTAATATGGGTATCAAATTAAAGGGCTTGAAGAGTAGAAAACGATAAAGTTAGTGACATCACACTAAATTCAATATGGCCGCCGCTCCAACACGGCGGATTACATTTTCTTTTCCCTTAATATGGGCATTAAATGAAAGGGCTTGAAGAGTAGAACTAAAAAGTTGAAAATAAAATTATTAATAAAAAAATATTTTTAAAAACAAGCTTTTATTTAAATTCTCTGAAGAGAAGAAAATAAACTTTATAATAAATCAAACCAAGGCAAACCCATAATTTTGTTACATTATACAACTGTATATGATATAAAAGCTTGTTGCGAGAATATACATATCTTGAAAGTAATTTTAAGTAGAAAATGTATTTTTCTATAAAAGAAATTTACACACGAGAATCTCGCGTCAAGCTTTTATATCATATACAGTTGTATAATGTAACAAAATTATTATGGGTTTGCCTTGGTGTGATTTATTATAAAGTTTATTTTATTCTTTTCAGAGCGTATTTAAATAAAAGCTTGTTTTTCAAAATATTTTTTTATCTAACAGTGGGATTTATAACGTTAGGTTTTTAGGTAGTTGGTATTTTTTTATCACTTTTTAATTTCCTATTAAGTTGTACTTACAACCAAAATGTTTCATTGCAGTCCTCAGGACGAATATAATTAACTGGTTTTAATATTATCATATACCTACCGAAGAATTATTATCACTGCTTAATATATAGAGAGTGCTGATAGAATTTTAAAATTTGATAATCAACAACGAAAAATGTTACGAAAAAAAAGTGTCATAAACCCTCGTTACAAACAACTAATAATATACAACCCGTGTACAAAACCCCTTGCGCATAAATCTGTGTACCGCACGTCTAGTAGGCATGTAGGGTCCACTTAGGATATTGCTCCTTGGAGGATAGGCCTAATTTTTGCCGGCGCTGCCGGCCTGGGGGAGCCAATCCCGGCGCTTAATCGAGTTCCCGCCAAGGAACACGAGGAGGCTGCCGGAACGGAAACTCGACTCGACTCGACTCGCCATATAAAATGCGTATCTAAAATCGGCGGGCAGCACGCGCCGCCCGCCACAAAGGGATGCCATTCCCTTTTAAGGGCCGATAGGGCCGCGCGGTGAATGAGAATCGCTGTCGGTAATTGGCGCGGCGATATCGCCGTCGGCTTTTGTGAAAAAGTCGCGCCGCCAACGTCGTAATCGGCCGTTAACTGTCGCTTTGCCGCCTTCCGAGATGTTCGTGGGGGAAATAAAGGGAAATACAAAGTGCTTAATTGAGGCTGGCGTAGGCCTTTGAACAAAATGCCAACAAAAAATGTTTCCTTCCATATTTACAGTTCATTTCGGAGCTGACAACGGCGACAGAATAATAAGAATTTATTTAAGACGGGAATACTTTTAATCCAAAAATGCAATCCCTGAGAAGATAGGTCCCTACACGTTTTTTTTATTTCCATTATAGTATTAAAAAGAAGGGTGACGTTGTACTTATAAGGTTGTCTATTCCAAAATGCTGCCAAATTTTAAAAAAATTCAAAAGTCTATTTTCCGAGAAATCGACAGTTCGTAGTGGAACACCCTGTATAAGAGTCGTATGTCATTACATTATTTTTCATTTTTTTACATTCTTATAGGTACTTCATTAAATAAATCCCCTATATAAAATAGTTGATTTTGTACAAATGATGTTGTTATATGTATGTACCTAACCTATCATTATTTAAATTTATCTTTAATAAAAATTTTGATTATATCCTATATTATAATAATTATCATGTTGAATATATTTATCTATTTTAATTTTTCACAGAAAAACCTAAAAAACTGATTCCGAAATTATATTTTGCCTGATATAATTCTTATGTTTATTTAAACGAACGTTAAATGGCCTATACAAGTCTCCCCAACGTAGAACTTTCCACATTCACAAGAAATAATTTTATAAATGCAATTTTTAAAGCTTTGTAGGTACCCCCTTAAAAGTTAAAGCTCTATATGTGTATTATAAAATACATGAGACGGAAATAATCGTCCTGAGTAGTAATCAAATTTTTATACAATATTTTGATATCTGACACAGCGATAGGTGTCAGTATGTGGTATTTAGATAGGTACTTTTTAGAATTATTATGCTTAGCTGTGCGGTTTGTGGCACTTCCACGACTGCCAAAACTAAAATGTTTGAGGATAATAATCCATCGGTAAGTAATTTTGTAATTTAAATTAACTTTTGAGGCCGTGCACCAAAGTGGCATAGGCGTTTGTGTATAGGTACCTATTTCTTCTTAATTGGAAATTTAAAATTAGAATTGCTGCCTATAAACGTGCCTTATAATGTTTTGCCAGTATTGATTCAAAGATTTTTGGTTTTAAATAATAGGTAGATACTGTTTTGACATTAAAAAGATTGCTTATTCATTTCACCTTATCTGATAGTCCAGGAATATAAGGAATAATTAAATTTACTGGTGGGTTCACCACATTTTATTTCAATAATTCTATTAGCATTGTTGTTTTGTTGGCAATACTGAAAAACTTGTTCAAAAAATTCAATATGATAACTAGTGAACATGTTTTATAGGTATATAATATGTTTAATTTCCTCCTCAAGCTTTGTGTTATTAGAACGAATCATTTTAGCCCCAGTTATATATAAACATTTAATCACTTATCTTTTAACACCTGGTAAGTATATGATGATTGGAATTAAAATGAAGATGTATCTATTAGTATATGTGTTGGTTTTCAATAGACACTATAGTTTCTATATAGATACAATCTGTTTTTGACAAATCGCATTAGCAAATCTACATTCTACCAAAAATTTTTAAGTACGAGTAATACATTACCTATAACGATTTTGTAGAAAAATTATAAAGTTAATACCTAGCCATGAACAAAGAAACGAATAAAATTAAACTCTAATAACAACTACTAATATTTTAAAAACTTTCTATTTAAATTTAAATTACTACCTATTTTGAATTATTGTATTATTTTGAACCTTTTTTGTAAAAATTAAAAATTGCTGATATACTATTTGGTTAAGACGAGAATATATATTATTTTTTTGAAAATAAAAACATTGTTCTGTGATTCCATGATGCTTCCTTTGTAGATTAAAGTACACTTAACACGTTCGTTCCACAAGACCATTCATACCATCAACACTATCTACCCTTGCCAGTGGCACCATGGTGGCTGCCATTAAGCCCTTATCAGATCGCCTTGATAAGATCTAACGTTTCAGTGCAAATGTTCATCTGCGCTTACCGGGTCGAATTCGCAACTACCCTTTTGTTTCGTATAAATTCAAACCCGGCCCCCGTACATGCGGATGGGCCGCCAACTGTTCATTTGATATTGATTACGTTGACCGCACAATACAATGTCCGACCCTCATTAGGGCTGTGGCCCGTCGAATTGACGTTTAGATATCCATCATAATTTTAGCAGGGATGAGTAATTAGCTGAGAGACTCGACTTAAAAATTACGGTCCTAAACCCTTAAGGAAATTCCGGCATATATGTATAATGTGTGTGCGCGTACTTGTTTGATAAACACACGGCGGGGGTTGATTTTATATGCCCCAGCGCAGTCACGCAGGGGTGGGCAGGCGGGAGATGAGTTTCGGAGATGCTATATGCACCCCTGCGACATATGGCGTTAGTGTGGGCACCGCGCTTCGAGGGGTGGGCACCTGTTAGTTTGTGTCGGTGCGGTAGCCGTATAGGGGCTGCACTTTTTTAGGGAGAGTATCGACGATGGGAAGTTTGTCTTTTGATGGGCAACATGTGCATTCTGCAATGTGCAAAGAGAGTAAAGTACGCTCGTTAATAGTTGTTATTTATGTACCAAGGCACTGAAGTTCGACTTTTTATATGATTCATAAGGGATCACCGACTATGCGCGCGGAGTTGCTTGACTTTGACGACCGTCCTACCTATAGGTCAAGTTATGACGAGGCACGGCGCTTCCCAACAGAAACTCCAAACTGCTGCCTGTCGTGCAGCCTCCATGTAAAATAGATTGATATTCAAACCTGCTAAAATATTTATATTGAAAGATTGCGCAGATTTAGGTAACAATTTCGCAATGCGTACGAAAAGTTAAATGGGCCTTCATTGGCCGGGTTTTGAGTATTTGGTCACTTTTGACGGGCGATGGCCCCGCGTCTGACGTTTCATGTTTACATCTCGCCAAGGCCTATACTTATTGAAAAAATTGTACAATAATGGGCTACTTCACTGCCGATTTCAAGAAAAAAAAAATATTTTATTATTAAATAAAAGCTTGTTTTAGAAAGGCTTTTATTTATTATTTTATTTGTATTATTTAGCAAAAAGAATACCTATATTCTGTACTTTACAATTATTATTTGCATGTTTTCTCTTTGCACAACTACTATCGACCTACTTGAATATTTAATTTTATATTAATTTATTTTTATATTAAATTAAAGAAATTAAATAAACTATGCATCAAGTAATTTTGAACAGTATACTTAAAACAAAGATCAAAGATCATTTCTTTAATTTCAAATTATATTTAAATAGAAAATCAATTTTGATATGTCTAATTATTTAAATCAAAGATACTTTGAGCATTCAAATGATTCCTATTATTTTTCGAAAGATTTATGAACCTATAAAATATTTTTGAATGATTTAAAAGCATTATTATTATCCTTTTCTTTTACAGAAAAGACAGCCAGACACTCAGAACTCCTAGAATGAAGTTGTAGTAAAAATAGGTATAAACCTATAAATTTTTCGTGTTTCAAAGGTCCACATTGTGTCTATAGAATATTATATGGTACAGGTGGTCCACATATCACGTCCTATCCCCCTTATCTCGATAATTTAGAGAGCTACGGAAAAAAGTTCCGACCAACAGTTGTTTGTAATCAAGGGAACTTCTTATTTTTAAGTTTTGGTATATACAGGTTGTTGCAAAATTAGCGAAAAACACCAAAGTTACTTTTTTTAAAACGGAATTGCCCTTCTTTTTATTAACTATAATATATTACTCACATTTAAGAGGGAAAACCAGAATTTAGATATTCAAGTGAACAACTATAGATACAGTGTGGTCATTTAAGTGTGCAACATATGGGACATTTTTATTTATTAATTGCACAACCAAAATACAGATATTGCCGAAAGTTGATGCATGTTTAATAATCATATTAGGTGCATTTAGAATGGCTGCAAGTTAAGAAAGCTCCGTACAACAGTTGCTTGTAATCAAGGGAACTTCTTATTTTTTAAGTTTTGGTATATACTGGTTGTTGCGAAATTAGCGAAAAACACCAGAGTTGCGGTTTTTTTAATGGAATGGCCCTCTTTTTTTATACACTGTGTTACTCCCATTTAAGAGAGAAAAGAATTTAGATATTCAAGTGAACAACTATACAGTGTGGTCATTTAAGAGTGCAACATACGGAACATTTTTTTTATTAATTGCACAACCAAAATACAGATATTGCCGAAAATTTATGCATGCTCAATAATCATATTAGGTGCACTTAGAATGGCTGCAAGTTAAAAAAGTTCCGTACAACAGTTGCTTGCAATCAAGGGAACTTCTTATTTTTTAAGTTTTGGTATATACAGGTTGTTGCGAAATTAGCGAAAAACATCAAAGTTACGGTTTTTTTTAAACGGAATGGCCCTCCTTTTTATACACTATGTTACTCACATTTAAGAGGGAAAACAATTTAAATATTCAAGTGTACAACTATACAGTGCGGTCATTTAAGTGTGCAACATACGGGACATTTTTTTTATTAATTGCACAACCAAAATACAGATATTGCCGAAAGTTTATGCATGCTCAATAATCATATTAGAATGGCTGCAAGTTAAAAAAGTTCCGTACAACAGTTGCTTGCAATCAAGGGAACTTCTTATTTTTTAAGTTTTGGTATATACAGGTTGTTGCGAAATTAGCGAAAAACATCAACGTTACGTTTTTTTAAACGGAATTGCACTTCTTTTTATACACTATGTTACTTATATTTAAGAGGGAAAACCATTTAGATATTCAAGTGAACAACTATACAGTGTGGTCATTTAAGTGTGCAATATAACATAATGGGACATTTTTTTATTAATTGCACAACCAAAATACATAAATATTGCCGAAAGTTGTATAAGAGTAAAGTACTCTTATTAAAAAAAAAACAAATGGTTATTAAAAAACGTTGTTGCCAAAGTTGGATTTAGCTATACTGGGTGTTCAATTATTATGACGGCCATTTTTCATTATTTGATTGAATTATGCCGTTTACTTTTGTACGGAACTTTATACTCGTATTGCGGGGGGATAGGACATGATATGTGGGCCACCCTGTACCTAGGTAGGTATAGAAATTTATTCCCGCCTGACGAATTTTCAGTTGGTACCGTAGTACCTTCCGTGGCTCCTCGTGAAAAAAAGATGCCCCGGCCCACCACCAGAACGTCGCACCTTTCCCCAACGCCCCCCCAGCCCAGCAGTTGTCCCCCCGTCCGGCAGGTGTCCCCCCGCACCCCGCCGGCCGGCCGCTTCGATCGGCCCCCGCCGGGGGGCGCCACCTCCCCCGGCGCCCGGCCCAGCCCCGCCCCCGGCCGGCGCGCATTGGCCGCGGCCGCGGCCCCGCCCGCGCGGTCCTGCCCCCTCGGGGGGCCCCGCAGGACCGGCGGCGGCGGCGGCGGCCGCGGCGGCCCCCCGGGTCAGTCTCGCGAGGGCGCCGCACCGCCCGCACCGCCGCACGCAGTGACACCCGCAGCGCGCGTCCCCGTGTGTGCCGCGAGACCGAGGGAAGTGTGGAGCGAGGGTGAGTCTCAGTTGTCGGCCGGGGGCCGACGGGGGTGGTCGCAAGTTTAGTCGGGGGGCGGTTGGCAGGCGGGCGGGGGGGGGGAGTATGGGGAAGGGCGGCGGTGTGGAGGAGGGTTACGTGTAAGTTGCTGTGTGTGTGTTTGGTTTTTTTTTTTTTTGATTTTTTTTTCTCTTTTTAGTACGACAATACCCTATCTATTTAACATTAAGCAGCGATAATTCTTCGGTATGCGACAATATAAAAACCTCCGACCAAAAATTCGTAGATAAGTAAGTAATGTCCTATCCCCCCCCCTCCCCCCCGCAATAAAATTGTTTGTTATAAATTAAGAATAACAAAAACCCAACCACAATTTCTTATTGATAAACAGCAATTTTCTAACTCCCCAAGGCCATGGACGTGTGCGCATTTTAAGGCTAAAAATTAAAATAAAAACTAAAATCATGCAAAACAATACTTAGTTTTATAAACACAAAAATAGTGATAAAATGAGAAATTATTAAATTTAAATTTTCAAAAAATATATATCCCCAAAAATAGGTATCTTATTTGTTGCTTATGGTTTAAAATTTTAAAATACTTATATCATTTTATAATCGTATCTTTCACATTTTTTGCATACCTTTCTCTAAAGCTAAACCAACAATTCCCAAACATTTTTTTTGTAGATTGTAGAAATTTTGAACATTAATTTGTTTTTATAAGAAAAAAAAACTCCTAACCTAAGTTTAATTTTTGAATTTAAGTTATTATTATTAACTTTATTAGCGATTGCTGTTTGCATTTCGAATTGTAGCTAGCAAAAATATTAGTTATTTATCTTCAATGTCAAAGCCTTTTTAAATATGACAATAAATTAGAACAATATTTTACTACCAGGTAAGATGCTCTCCTAATCCCTTTTTTGTAAAGTTAGATTTTATATTACTTGATATAGGTGGTTGGATACTTTTTAATACTTTTTAATTTCCTAACAAGATAATTTGTATTTAACCAAAATGTCTTATTGTAGTTTTGAGGAAGAGTAATGAAACTTTTTTAATATTATCGTATACAAAAGAAATATCACTGCGAGGATAAGAAAACATATTTACGTAGCATTCATCTTTATTTTAAAATTACAATTTTTTCGTCAAATTATAAAAACATTTAAATATAATTCATAATTGTGGAATTTATATTATCAAAATAATGGTTTTAAAAAATTGCCAGATAATATGTTGTTACGTAGTGTTTTTGAATGATCTCGGTATTGCCAAATTTTTTGCTCATTTTTAATTTTAATTTTTTTTATAAATTCGAAAATTGAAAAACTGACTTCGTTATATTAATTTAAGATTTATATTTTTTGCCTAATATTAATTATAATAAAATTAAATAGTTACAAATAATTTATAAAAAATCCCCAAGTCGGTGTGTAAGTACCTATGCGTGTGTGGGGGGGGATATACAGTGTGTCCACGTATAAAGCTGTCAAGAGGACAATAATTTTTATTATTGATACTGAATAATCAACTTTTAAAAAAATAAAAACGCAAAATTCAAAATTCAGATTTGGCTTTATTTTAACATTTGTATGTTCTCTTAATTTATTGATAATCTGTACATCTAATCTAAGATTGGGTAGGCAATTAAAATAAGTAGTTAAATCGCGATTTTCTTTGATTTCTAGAATTTTTATTGTTCCATATTTTTGAACCGTCTTAAAAATGCCTAATCCAGAAGCATAGTTATAACTGTTATGACCCAAAAAATATGTCGTAGTTAGTTAATACTTTAATAAAAGTATTTAATATAAGTACACATAATTTAATATTTAGTTTTTATATTTAAATATGTATATACCTACTTAGTACCTAGTTATGATAGCACTTTTAAGAAGTTGTCACATATAGATAGTTAACGTACTAAGCTTTTATAACTACATGGAAAAAAAATTATTAGAAAATGTGATAGGTACCTTTAGAAATTAGGAGTCTTAAACAAAGTTTCACAAGGTTCCATCAAAACAAATTAAAAAAATGCAAGGCAACAAAATACAAATTAAGGAGCGCTGTCGCCCATCCTCGAGATGACCGCGCCCGCCGTGCTGCACTTTCCAACGATGGTTTACCTATATTAGCGCCAATTTCTGAGCTTCCGACGACGATTTTAAGATTATTTAGCGTATTGTTACGCAGGTACCCGTCGGCGACGCCGTGGCCGGGCGCGCTGTCGCTGGCCGCCGCGCCGCACCACCACCGCCACCACCACCACCACCACCACCACGCCGAGCTGGACCCGGCGGCGTGGGGCCGCAAGCTGTACGGGCCGGCGGCGGCGGCGGCCGGGGGCGGCCGCCCCCCCGCCGGCCTCGTCTTCGGCCTCAACGGGGGCGGCGGGCCGCCGCCGCCGCCGGCCCCCCACGACGCCGCCGCCAGGGGGCTCAAGGAGGAGCCGCCGGTCAGGGCGTGGATGCAGGCGACCGCCGTCGCCGACCACAACGGGTGAGGTTCTTTTTATCGCGATAGTTTTTTCCGATGCGCGTTTTTTTATCGCGATAATTTGTTCCTTAGCGCATTTTTTTATTGCGATAATTTGGTTTTTTGCGCATTTTCTTGTTACGATAATTTGGTTGTTTTGCGTATTTTTTTATGATAATTTGTTTTATTTGCGCATTTTTTAGTACGATAATTTTGTTTTTGTTTTGTTGTTTTTGCGCATGTTTTATTATGATTAGTTTTTTTGCGCGTTTTTTAAGAATCTTCTTACAAGCCTTCTAAGGTAATAGTTTTGAAAATGGACAACCGGAAACACCGAAGAATTAATTTATACATATTCGCTTTTTATGACATTTTTATAAAAACAATTTAGTTTTTTTTTACATCATATTTTTCATAGTCGTTGTACAAGCCTCCTGAAATGAAATGATAGTTTCGTACGAAGGTATAGGCAAACAGAGGCACCGAATAATTGAATTGAATTTTTATGGTTACGATTCTTAACAATTTATACGGATGGGACTAGAAAAACAAATATCTTTATTATTGATTTTCGACGAAAACTCATTCCTTATGAAAAGTTCAAATTGTCCAGAAGATCAGATTCCTATATGAAAATCTTAGATCATACGTACAGGGTGTTAATAAATTAAGAAATCATGAAAATCCTTCAAGAGCAGAGAAGTACCATTATCTATTATTTTAGGCGGAATATTTATAAAAGAAAGTTGCTTAGATATAATCCGAGACAAAGCCTCAATGCAAAATTTGAAATCTGAATTTTATGTTTTCATTTTTAACTTATCCAAAATATCATTTTTAACTTATCCAAAATATCCAAAAAATCCAAAATCCAAAATAAAAGAAAAATAAAACAATAATTTGTACGATTGTTGAAAAAAAAATTCTACATTTCGTACTCGGCGACCTGCATACATTGCCATATGACTTGTAGAAACTGTCAATTTTGACATTTAACGAAAATAACTTCAAAACGCCACTTATTTGTCAAAATATAGAAAAAAACTGTTTTTAATATTTTTTATTTACTTTCACAATCTACTTTTTATAAGATAAATAATTGAACAGTTCGTCTTGGTTCTATTTTTATTTGGTCCTAACCATTCTAAACTACAGTACCGAAAACTGAAGCATTTTTTTATATTATCATCTTTAAAAATGCGTACCTTGACACGATATTCCGATAGTCGAAAAAATATTTTGTTGTTTTAACTTGAAAAGTAGCCGCATTCTCTCTTAAATATTTAATAACCACACCTTCCGAATTTTGTATTTGAACAGTGTAGACCGCCGTTATCGCATATTTGCATCGCTTACACAAAAATACGTGTATTATTTCATGCCTAAACTTTATCAGAAGCGATCAGCAAACTTACTAAAAAAAAACCTTTCCCGGTAAAAAGACAAACACCACCGATTCGTACGCTTGCCCCTCATTTCCATTCGAATCGGACCGGCCCCCTATTCTACAGGGTGATTTACGAGCGACTCGCCCCCCGAAAATCCTTAACGAACGCTATTTTCACTTGTAGAACATTTATTTTTCCATTAATATTTATTTCCAGGGATATCGGGAATGAAATTGAGCGGTGTGGGGTGCGCCTGTAGCGGCCAGGGCCGGCCTGGCCATAGATTATTGCATTATCGAAGTTGTCGCGATACGGAGAGTTGGGGGGCGATGTTTCAAAACGGTGATATACTGCTAGTTATCGGGAAGTGGTGGGGGGAGTATTCATTGGTGTACCCCTGCGAAATTTTTAGATGATATATATATATATATATCCCAACTAGCAAAGTAGCTGTATTCTTTTTTTCTTAACGAACGGAAAAGTTTTATTAACGTTTTGTAAGTGCTTAAAAATAGTAAATTTGCTGTGCTATATCGTCTCGAGTATTACCATTTTGCTGTGTGCAACTAATTTGTTCTGTAATATAGTTCTTAGAACGTTCTTTCAGCTAAATTATAGAACGTTTATAAAATAGTTCTTTAATTGTTCTATATAAACGTTTATAGTACTACGTATACGACTGCTACACGTCTGTTTAGTGCGTACAACTAAATGGTTCGGTTAGTTTTGCGTATATAACTGAACTTAATTAAGCACTATAATAAATCAGCTTTGAAAAAGTTTGACACATCACAGTTCAGTTTCTTCCAATATATTTTTACTCCCAAAGATGCTTTTAAAAAACTATTTTATAAAGGTAAATTACCGAGTATTTAAATTAACATCATTTAAGCAAGCATAAATACCAAAAAGCGTACATTGCAATCATTACAGAACGGTTTAGGTGTGCTCTCAACACTTAACTTACGATGTCGTTTTTAAGAGAAAATAAAAAGAATGGGTGCATTTCGCAGAAGAATTATCATTTAATTCAGAAAAATATTTATTCGGATAATAAATATAATAGCATTGCCAGTAATGCTAAAAAATAAAATCACTTCCACCAAAGAAGACTTAAAATCAACTCTTTCAGCTGTGTTGCATGCTGATGATTGTAATTTTCACCAAAAATCTTCAACGTTCAATGAAACAGAGAAAATAGAGTTACGTGAACGTCTGAACTATCTTAAACATCCTAAAATAAAATAAAAATAATTATGTTGTCTATAATAGCATAGATAAATTAGGTACAATACGACAGTATTGTACACAATAAGATAGTTTCTTGTTTTATAAGCATCGCAAGCCCAACTGAAAGATTATAAGTGCTGTGTGTGTGACTAAAATGTTTTATAAGAATTTACGCCATGTTTGATGTGGTTAGCTTACATTGGATCAGCGTCTCATTTTCATAAAATGTAAAAAATGCATTTTATAACAAAAAATAATACTGCGTTAGTTGACGATGTTTATTTTGTATTTAAAATTCCATCCGAAACAATAATAACAGATGTTTTTAATTAAAAGAAAAACATTTATTTTAATTTTTAATAAAAAAAAAAACATCGAAATCGATGTTTAGAAGAGGCGCTTAAAAATTTTACCACGTAAATAGTATACATTTCACAATAAATCTTAATTTGCACTAAAAATTATGTCACTCCACTATTATGTCATAAGTAAAATTAATTATTCGTTGTATTTTGGCACAATACTCCGCCATTCTTATTGCGTCGTTCTTATTTCACCAACATTACAAGAAACAGCTTAAGAGGTGCATGTATGGTATTGAATAGTCCAAAGAATTGTTTTATAGTCTTTTCAATGTACTTAGTAAAGCACAGCAAAACCGTTTTTTTTTTAACGCTTAAAGAGTCAAAGAGCTTTCATGAAAATTTACAGAGGTTGTTTGGTACAACATTTATTTCTGCTGTGTAAAGCTTCTGTAAACGTCTATAAAATGGTTATATAAATGTGTTTGCAGCTTTTATAGCACTGGTTATAGAGCGAAAAAGTTGTATAAATTTGTGCCCATTTTAGCTCTATAGGGGCTCTATAAGAACGCTGTAAAAACGTTTATCGGACTTCAGATGTTTTATAAGGTTATGCTCTGTAAACGTTCTTACAGCTTTTTTAAAACAGAAAATTGTTAGTTGGGATGTGACTAATTTTATTATATAAACATGGCTACGACCCGAATATCATAGAACCTAAACTTTATTTTTAATAACACAAACGCATATAGGTATTTATAATGAAAAGAAATTGGGTTTTCTGTACGTCCTTGTACATATCGAGCGGCTGCGTCGGTTGCCGCAAAGTCGAATCAAAGGGGTATGATTAGAAAATTTGTAAGTGTGAATATTGCAACGAAACCCATTCGGAAACCCTGATGCGCCGCCTGTGGTCGTCCCACGTCGTTCGGCAAAGCAGATTACCGTTTATTACGACAGATTAATAGCGGACAATTCGCGGGGCATCAGTCAGCTCGCCTCAGCGCTTTTATCCTCCCGACATCAAAATGGTTCGGGTTTTTCCAGCGACGGACGAACGCTCGATATCGCACTCTATCCGCGAGCTAATAAACTAAAGCTAATTAGTGGCGAGCATAAAAAAGCTATTACTAAATTAGGCGGGGGGGGGGGTGCTAGGAGACACTCCTTCCCGTAGTTATCTCATGAAATCGGGTGATTAGCGGCGGCGATCGTTTTTATTAATTATTGTTCAACTATATATGCAAAACGAGAACTTCTAAAGCGGAGCGTTATTTTTCAGGTCCCCCCTCTCCCCCTTTTCAGACTGAAATACGCCTCGGGGCGCGCCACAATTTACAACCCGGGCTAATTTATACACGGACTACCTGTAAACTGTAAACTGTTCCGCCGTTTTGCATTCATAAATCTCGCGGGAGATAAAAACGTTTCGTACTTTTGATTTTCGCTTTTCGAACGTTTGTTTCGCGTTGCAGGTCGACCGTGGGGAGGGCCCACTTTGAGAAGCAGCCGCCGAGCAACCTGAGGAAGTCGAACTTCTTCCACTTCGTCATAGCGTTGTACGACAGGGCCGGGCAGCCGGTCGAGATCGAAAGGACGGCCTTCATCGGCTTCATAGAAAAGGACCAGGTAAGACGCGAAGTTGGGACGTAATTCGTTTGCGGGTAAGGGGTGGTCAGACTCGCAACGAGCACCGCAACCGAGAGTAATTTGAACTTTGGAGTTTCACGATGATTTATAGCCGTACTGAGGTTGCGATGGTGGAGCCAGCGGAATTAGCTTTGACAAATACAATGCTGCCTCAGACAACACAAATTTCTGCGAACATCAAATAAAAGCATAGTATGTGATGTTCGAATAAGTTTATTTGAAAATTATATTTTGTTAAATAAAATATGTTAAACGAGGCCAATAATTTGCAAATTTAACGTATTTGTTCGAATATAAAACTATAATTTATGAGTAGTGTTAAAACCAGGGCCGTATCTGAGGGGGGGTTTTGGGGTTTCAACCCCTCCCCCCGGAATACCACCATTTTATACAGGGTGATTCAGTTTTAATCTGCAACACTTCAACAGGTGATAGAAAACCAAAAAATAAAAAAACCTGTTAATATCAAACATCTTGAACAACCAGTGGCGTAGAAATGGGTAATTAGTATAATTTATTTTAGAAAAAAAATAGAACCACCTTGGATAGCAATAAAATGTATTCAATTTCTTATGTAAATTTTAATTGTAAACAAAAAGGTTCTCTTAGCATTTTTTCATATGTGTTATGGTTTCATAGCAAATTTGATTTTTTCGTATTATTTCGGGGTACATCTGAAAAATTAACTTAAAACGTTTCTCCATAAGTAACACTCAAAGTAGAAAAAAATGTGTTTTTTACTTTAAATACAGTAACTTTTCCCAATAAACTTACCCATTCAAGGTTTTACTTTTCAAGATACAGAGCGTAACATTAATTGTATCTTCCTTAAATGTTTTAGACCCTGTATCTTCAAAGGTATAGCCTTAAATAGGTGAGTTTATTGGAAAAAGTTACTTTATTTCAGGTAGCAAACACATTATTTCTACTTTAAGTGTTACTTATGGAGCAATTTTTTTAGATAATTTTTCAGAAATACCCCGAAATAATAGAAAAAATCAAATTTGCCACGAAACCATGACACATACGAAAAATTACCAAGAGGGCATTTTTGTTTAAAATTACAATCTACATAAGAAATTGAATACATTTTATTGCTAAAATAAATTATACTAATTACCCATTTCTACGCCACTGATTGTTCAAGATGTTTGATATTAACAGGTTTTATGCTAACCCATGCCATTATAACGTGTACCAAATATGACTTAAATATCCCAACTAGTTTGTAAAATATTCGATAAATTCATATCAAACATATTTCTTGCAACTTTAACACCCTGCCACTTTTTTAAAAGGCCTTAAAATGATATAGTTGATAGAAGAAAGTGCGGTTATTTTTTGGTTTTCTATCACCTGTTGAAGTGTTGCAGATTAAAACTGAATCACCCCGTATATGCTTTTGCACCACAACTAGAACGAGCATCAGTGAGTGTAATAATTTATTAAACTGGTTTTCCGGAATCGGTGCAGTACCGAGTTTTATGCAGTAGGTACCGAATATTATGCTTTCAAATAAAATAAAACATAACTCGCAACACTGGACAACAGTATACGGTGAACGGTGGTGCATGGCTGCATGCGCCATGGATTAGGAGAATAGAGAATAGGGGATTCCTAGAATCTCTTTTATGAATAGGTTACTACTAATTTGTATTTGAAGATTTTTTTATTATTTTTATGAAAGGTTCAGTTAGACAAGTGGCGCGAAGATATCTTTTACCATACTTACTGGCAATTCTAAAGGTGTCGTCAGGCCAGGCGAAGAATGTGTAGGAATATATCCGTAATAATGAAAATCAAATAAGTAGAAAAGGGATAGGTATAAATGCGAGAAGGAATATTCAGCTATTATTATACCTAATTTATTCAATATTTTTAAAGTTTTAACCTTGTTCAACTTAAACCTGTTTCAATTTTTTTATTAAAAACCATTTAAAAAAGTACCTAGTTTTTTTTAATCTTAAAGCTATTTCAACTTCAACAGCCACTGGTCTAACCCCTCCAGGGCCGGCTCTAGGCGGGTGCGAACTGCGCCTTGCGTTTTGACTGGCAGTCAGTAGCGTATTTAAAAGGGCGGGGCCGAAACCATTTCATAATTTGAAAATATTCTCTGCAGCTTGAAAATCTGAAGATATTGGGATTTCCTAAGACTAATTTTAAGTAATTCTCCTTAACATTTCTAAAAAAAATCGCCTGCGGCGCATTTTACAGGATTATTTTAAATGCAGTTGTTTGAAAGAAATTCACAAAAATTGTCCCTCCCCACCCGAAATTAATTTCTATACCTATACGTCACTGAAGTGATCTAAAATCATCGCCCCGGCCTACATTTTTAAAAAGCGACATGCAAAAAATATACCATTCTAGTGGCGTATCAATTTTCAAAAATTTGTTCTCAATGGATTAAATAATTCCTTGCCGGCGCCCAACGTGGGGCCCCGAACTAACAAAACAAAATATAAAAGTAACTTTTTAGTAGGTACTTGTTAATTTGACCATCAACAAATTCGAAATAAAAAACGAAATATTCGATACTAGGTACAAATTGCTAATGTTAATTTTGAACGGAATATTTTTTTCAGGAGGCGGACGGCCAGAAGACCAACAACGGCATCCAGTACCGGCTGCAGTTGCTGTTCGCCAACGGTAAGACTTCGCGTTGTTCAATGGACGGGTTTTGGTATTCGGCGCGCATGCGCCCCTTTGGCTCGCCGACACATAACCTCAAAAGGAGTTAATCGGCTCACCGTGCTGACTAATTAATTAATTGTGTCTGGTTTTAAATTGCCGCTACCGGGAAAGGAGCGCGCCGGCTTTCTATGGTAACGGCGCGGTCGTATCGGTGTTTATTGTAGTTTAGTGAAACGGGTTGGAGCGCAGAAAAAAAAACGCGACTGGAAACGTCTAAGAAATGTTCTAGATTCGTTTTTTCGCGGAGGGAAAGTTTTATAGGGGCTTAGCTGGCTTTTAGAAGGCCGATAATAATGTATTTAGAAAAAAAAACTGCTCAAAATGTGTGTAGAAATATGGCACATTTCTAGAGAAAGTTTTATACGATGTGTCCCGGATAAGAGTGAACAGCATGGGGATCTTGCAAACGGTGAGAGCTAGAACAAGGGTTAAATGGGGAAAAAGTTGCGCAATTTTAAGGCCAATAAAATGGTACAAACAGATTTCTAATATCTTTTTTCGTTTTTAAGTTATTTTTAAAAAAGTAAATTTTGGGTTTTCGATTTTATTTTTTTCCGAAGTTGCTATCACAGATAGAAAAAAAGAAAAACAATTTCTTATGGCACTTTTTAACGGGCTTTAAGATGGTGTTTTTAGATTTACAATACAACATTTCGTTTTTGAGAAACCATCTTGAAATTATTATTTTTTAAATACGGACCTGAATTTTTTTGCAGATTTTGAAAGCACTTTTCATTGCAAATACCATGATGTATGACACGAAATAGTTTCAAAATTCAATTCCATACCTATACCTTTTTTGACCAATCAGAGGCTCGTTTTTTGCTTCGTTGTCATGGCAACTCAAAAAAATTACGGAATTAATCTCACTTGCTCTAGGCAGCAGGAGGTGATTACAGCGGAAATTTTTTGACAGATGTCATTATTATAATGTGACGTAACAATATACTCAACAAAAATTTTGATAATAATTTCGTTTAATTTACGTGTAGGTATGGAATTTTCTTACCGAATCCCCCACGTTCTTGAAATAATATCCGGAAATTTATCTCCAACACGATTTTTTTAAGAAAATTCGTGTGCTCGAAAAATTTCCAGCAATAATAAATTCAAGCACAGGACGATTAATAGTGAAAATTCCTTTTTTCCATTCATTTTGTTCTATTGCGGCCCTGTATTTAATAATAAGAAGTCTAAATATTAATCAGTATTGTCTACAATTTAGCTTACAGTTACAGTTATTTTTACTTAATATTTTTAAATACAGCCCTGTCTGGTAAGTGTTTTCCTCTGTTGTTGTACAGCAAACAGTGTCGCATTGTTTTGCAGTAAATTCTTGGCTTTTTCACAATTGTGAGAAGAAAGCTTTAAGCCAATGAAACCAATAACTTTTGCCATTTATTAATTGCAACAATACATTCGTTCGGCCTCCACACTATTTCCTATTTCTGTGAGACAAGATATAATATGCTAACATGTTAAATTTGTCGTCATTTGAAAAAGCACCCTTCATTTCTAATAATACAAATTATTAACTAAATGATTCAGTGGGAGTTATGACAAATGACAAGGGGTTGGTTTCGTTGTTTCAAAGCCTTCTAGGTAGAGGATTTTTATTTATTTGTTATTATCGTATGTGACTGTTATTAGTCTTTTTTTGGTTCTCCGATTGAAAGATAAGTTGTAAGTTAAATTGTTGACAATACTGATTAATATTTAGACTTCTTATTATTAAATGCAAGGCCGCACTAGAAAAAAAAAATGAATGGAAACTTCAGAAAAAAATAAAAGAGAAAATGCAAAATTGTACTTTTTTCAAAATAACTCAAAAATGAAAAAAGATAATAGAAATCTGTTTGTTCAATTTTATTGACCTTAAAATTGCGCAACTTTTCCCCGTTTAACCGTTATTCGATCTCTCACCGTTTGCAAGATCTCCATGCTGTTCATTCTTATCCGGGACACATTGTAGAGATAAAAAAAGTATCTTTATTTCTTTCCGGGCACATCATTACGAAACACCCTGTATATTTTGAACAAAATAATTATTGTACTTTGTAAAATATGTTTAGAATGAAACAATTACTTGGTTTCATTTGACTTTTGAGACAAATTTTCAAAAGAAGTAGATAGGTATATGTTTGTAAATAAATGCTGCATGCTGATGCCTAAATTTTTGTTGAAAATATCCGGGTACATTCTAGATTCTTTTTTATAAGTGAAAGTCTCACGGGCGTAGCCAGGATTTAGTTTTGGGGGGGGTTTAGTTTGAGAAGTAAATAAAACAACAAAAATATACTTACATGAAATTTAATATCTATATATTCATCCGAAAAACTACGACATATTTATAAAGTTCTTAACTTTAAATGAAATGGATAAATTAATTTCGTTCCTCTGCGCTAAATCTAAAACCATTAAAGAAGAAATCTTCGGCTTTTTCTTTTAAATATATCCACTACTTCATCTGCATGAATTTCTGTTCCATAGTGAATGTTCATTAGAGCCAAACCATTAAGTCTGTTTTCACTTGTAGTATTTCGTAAATAGTTTTTCAGTCTCCTTAGGCTCGAGAAAGACCTTTCTGGGGTAGCAGTGGATATACAGGAATGGTAGCCAAGATTTGTAGTAATGTGTAAATATTAGGATAAAGGTTTTTATCGCACATATCTAGGCATTCCAAACTAGATTTCGGGGTAGGCAGTCTTCTTATCAGCATGCAAGGTAGCTGAAGCTTTGATAGCTAAATCCCAATTTGTTTCTTTATTAGAAGCCCCTTGACCTTGACTACACCACTTTTTCCAGTAGTCCATACCTTTAAGTTTATCACCCTTCCTTTTTTTCCCCTCCATTTTTTGACAGTAATAATGATTCACGTATCTATCCTTAACAAGGTCATCGAATAACAGCGCACTAAAATTACTCACTTACACCGTACACTTAATTCTCTTCACTATTCGTTCACCACTTTTCACTTTTATTCGCTTCGAGTTCGCATGGAACAATACTGCCGTAAGCGCGGTCACGCGCCGCGGCGCCGCTTATATAGCAGCCCAGTAGCCGTCCAGAAACTTCCACGAACTTCCACAAAGTTCCGCTCATTTCGACCGAGGGGCGTGGCGAATAATCGAGAAACAACGCAAAGTGTCCCTACAATACAAAATAGTTCGGCTGCAACTGCGTCTGCCTCTCGTCAAAAGATGGCGCTAGGCGCTACTATTACTACATATATTCAAACGTAATAATAATTTACCTCTTCACTCCTCGTATTTTTTCGGTATAATATTAGGTAATATTTTGCTTATTTCGGGGGGGGGTTTGAACCCCCGAAACCCCCCCCTTGGCTACGCCCGTGGAAAGTCTCCAGAACAATGTACCTAAATTACGATGTTTTTCATAATTTCCCGTCAAAGTTCCGGGCGGTCAAACCCCAAACTTGCCCATTAAGAGCGGCGGTTTCTATGGTATCTCCAGGGTCCCGCTAACTCCCCCTTACAGGACCTAAGGGCCGCCGGGGCGTCCGCAAGATGCAGCCGCTGGCCGGCCATGATAAGTTTTGCGGATTTCGCATCCCCTGGGTAATTATCCAGACTTGGGGTCTTGCCGCTCCCCCCCCCCCCTGTCCTCCCACCCCAGAATCTAGCAAGATTATTTGATACATTATGTGCAATATTAGAGGCGGGGGCCGCAGATTCGTCTCCATCTTGGGTTACGTCTATAAAACTGGAGAGATGCGGGGACACTAAGGCCCGGCGGAATGGCCAAGATGGCCGTATAAATAGGACAGGGCCGTACTGGAAATAATTCATATGGCGGGGTGTCAAAAAAGTATTATAATATAGTAGTCAATCCATTGAGGCAATAATGCGAAGAAAACACAAATGAATATTATAAAACTTTGCAAAATACCTATTATATTTTTAAGTGAAATGTCATCAAAAAATGTGGCTCTATAAGAAAAAAATTCGTACCATATTTCTATACTTTATTTTGAAAATCCAGACAACATATATAGCTATTTGAATGCATTTTTTTATGACAGGGCTAAAACAAATTGTTCTAATAATAAAATTGGAGGAGGAAATTAAACATAATATAAAACATGTTCTTGAGAAGAGTAGTTATCCTATTCCATTTGTTGAGCAAGTTTTTCAGGATTGCCAACAAAATAACAACGCTAATAGAATTGGAGAAATAAATCTCGAGGACCGACCAATAAATTTAATTATTCCTTATATTCCTGGACTATCAGATAAGCTAAAACGTATAGGCAATCGTTTTAATGTCAGAAGAGTATTTAAAACAAAAAATGCATTAAGATCGATGCTAGTTAAAACGAAACCATTTAATGAGGTACAAAATTAAAAAAATTGCATTTATAAAATTCCTTGTGAATGTGGAAAGTTCTATGTTGGGGAGACTTGTAAGCCATCTAACGTTCGTTTAAAAGAACATAAAAATTATATCAGGCAAAATCAAATTTCGAAGTCAAAAATATGCGAACACTCTTTTAATAACAATCATAGGATTTTGTGGGATAGGTCCAAACCAATTCTCAAAGAATAAGTATGAAATAAACGAGAAATTAAAAAATCTGCATTTATTCTAGGAAATACGGACAAATTAAATGTGTTGCTGAATCTTCAGTGGAATTCAGTAAAATAGTATTACCACTTATTCAAAGAGAAGTTAGTAAAGATAATTGGAACATATGGTACAATATCAGACAGATGGCTTGGCTATTGTTTCTGTTGTCTGTTGTCACGACATTTTAACCTGAAATTTATTAATCTGTCACTTTGACGTAACATGATCTTTGAGAAAGGAGGAAGATTTATTCTCCGAAAGCTCAGAAAACAAATTTGTTGAAGTTATTTTTTGAGTTACACGTTAAAAGTTTCGTTCATTTACTGGTAAGAATTTATGAGTTTTCCAGGCAACTTGTAAAATTAAATGTATTTGAATGCGTTTTCAGACAAACAATCGAACATCAAGTAACAGATACACAGGGTGTCTCCTAAATACGCGGCAAATATTTAAGGGAATATTCCTATAAGCATATAAATATGTCCAGAATTGCTTCATTTCCGAAATACAGAGTGTTAAAATTTTGTAAAAAAAAACTTTTTATTACAATCTAAGAATTGGTCTGAGTAAAGCAATTAAAAATACAATTATTTTGTTATTTGAAATCGCTTTCTTTTTAAGATAAAAAATAAAATTCAAACTTCGAGAGCATTCAAAAGTTCGGAAACCAGTTTTCCTCACTTAATATAATAGTCATATAATGTTTCACCCCCCCCCCCCCCTATAATGACTAAAAAAGTACACCTTTCTATCTACAACTTTCTTATTTGACATTTTCTCTGGGTCAAAAAATAAAAAAAGGGCGGTAAAAATAATTCTGAACACACTGTACATTCCAACAGACAATAATAATTATGTTTTGTGTTTCAGGAGTGCGGCAAGAGCAGGACATCTACGTTCGATTGATAGATTCAGTGACTAAACAGGTAAGGGACAATGACACGTTTTAATTCTTCCGCGTGTGCATATTTCATCATCCGTGCAGTTGTGTTTTTAAAAAGTCCATCAAAAAGGGCTGTACGTCGGAAAAATGGGGCTCCTAAAATATGCAGGAGTCGTTCACGGATAAACGTGTATATCCCCGGGACTAAAAATACACAAATTTTCATTTGATATGCTGTCACATAAAATTTGACCAATTACCGCCTGACACGTAGCATTACATTATTGCGTTACAATGTTCGTTACTGCGTGCCTACAACATCATTTGGGTAGTATTATGCTGAAAATGGAACGGCGGCGGGCGGGCTTTACTTTTGCCAAAAATCACAGAAGTGTCGGTATAATAACAGGTAATAACGTTTAAAGGGAGAGCCGACAATCTTTAATGTTGGCGAAGGCGCCTGTATTATTGCGTTGTATTTTGAATTTACCGCCTAAAATTATATATCTGCGCATGTCCGATATTGGTTATAAAAAGAAATCGCGGCGACAAGAGCCATTTTGCGGTTGGCTGGCAACGTACGGTTGCGAATAAAATTTTCAGTTGTGATAGACAAGATGAAATGCCGTTCCGCGCCAGCCTCAAACTTTCCCGAATATCATTTTAATTAGGACGAAACTCCGGGAAGGCTGTCAAGATTTAATTTTGCTGCAAACGACCGCCGATCCATCAGGCCCGTTTGAAATTTATTAATTTCGTGATGTGACAAATGGCGACTATCTGTTATTTTCGGGTCTGTTAAAAATTATTCGTTCCGTTTTATGTCTCTCCGCTTTGCCTCCGTATCTGCTGGATAATTCTACCGGAAAGTATAGTAAATCGACCCGCCGAATCGATCTAGTTTATGGGGCCCGCTGGTTTGGCTCAAATTTTGAAAATTCGACCCTGCGATTTTGGATATTTTGGACTTTAGTCGGTCCTATCAAATAACAGAATTGTAGCAGGGCACACAAAAGGGTACTTGCTGGCGAATTTGTTATTAATATAAAATATTTCCGCACCCCACTCGGCCCGAACGCGTAAACACAACTATATATTTATATGTAAATATCCCGTGCGTATTATAGGAGGACCATCAAGATAGCAATCATAAATTCACACGCGTTACTTCGTTGTTGCTACGCCCATGAAGGCGTAAAATGTAAGGAGGTGACGCGTTTAAGTGCGAGAATTTAATTTTAGCCAATCATACGAGGCGCCGACCAGGCTTGCGAGAAAATATAATTTCACCGGGGAGATGATTCCCCAACTTCGCGTCAATTTGAATATACCTACAAACGACAAAACGTTTACACGTAAAATAATCCCGACGTCGATTTTACGATTTTTCCTCTCGGCCGACGAGCCGCCCATGACGTCGGACCGGACAAAAGCGCATCGCGTCGGCCCGCCTCGATCCCATTATTAAAATTTTATCGGGCATAACTTGATTACGGCGAGCGCGAGCGGACATACGCGGCCAATTGACCGGGCCGGTTTAATCGCTCGGATTTCGGCGTGAATATTGCAAATGGGCGTTATCTCGTTTTCGGGCGGGGGCGGCGGCAACGCCGCCGGCGACGTCCGGCAACGCCGCCAAACCGGAAATGTCCGGTCAGGATTTTTTCGATGCGCGACGTTTTTTCGAAAGTGGTGTAGCTTCTAAAGTGGGCGGTGTTTTTAGGCGGTTTTCGCAGCGATCGTGGGGATATGTCGGGGGTATACCGTGGCAAAAGATCGTCGAGATCGGTTGAAAAATGGCGAAGTTACGACACTTTGAACTTTAGTCGATTTTTACACACACAATTGTTTGCACCTTACAACCAAATCTCCTGCTGTAGCCCTCGGAAAATATCGTTAGAGCGCGCTACTGTTCCCCACAACTCTCCATAATGCGATTTTAACGAGGATTTCCCTTTAAAAATACCCCGGTAAATCATCTTTTTCGCCTTAAGTCATTACGCAACACTTATCGCAATTCTTTTCGGCTGCAATCTCAATCTGGAAAGTAAACATCCTTAGTCCTGTATCGGCGCACGTCGAAGTCGTAATTCAGGATTTTCTGTGGGGTGGGGGGGTGGGGTTTTTGCATAACGGCGGCTGCGAGATAGGGGGGTCACGTGACCGCCACGTGGCAGTCGTAAGGGCCAAACAGGGGCGGGATTGGGAACCGGGCCTTTTATGTTCAACAGTGCGAAGGGAAGAGGAAATTGTGGTTTAACACAGGAAGCGGGGGCGACCTAAATGATTGGCAATTTGGAAATGGTTGTTTTCTTAATTGTAGCTCCGGTAATTGTCGTTTTTTTTTTTCTATTTTATTGTTGAAATCCGGCACACTCTTCGATAACGTCGTATCAATGAAACTGGCCATCCGCTACAAACTAATGCGATGTCCCGGCTCCCGAATTATGATAATAATTACCCCCTGTCGCTGGTGCCGTGCGTGTCCGAATTAACATCATTGCCGCGTCATGTCGAACGTCAATTATGGCCCATACGAATTATGTAGCTCCCCATTCGATCTGTCAGATGTTGCTGCCATTAGGCGTAGGTACATCGGTCATTACACGCGTCGTATTAAGGGGGGGTCCTGGAAAAAAAACCCTAACGTAGGTGTTTAATTTGAAATTCGGCGGACGGCGCGTAGGGACCGTTGTGAGGTCGCCGGCTAACGCGATTTGGGTCCCCGTAAGCACCCCCTCCCCCACCCCCCACGAAACGGGGGTAACGCAATTAGCACCCAACTGTTGTTTTGCCACGTAAGCGCCCCGAGGACGAGCTTGCTAAATAAATTGGACGGTCCTAGAAGGAAAGTGTGGCGTCGGGCGCGTGCGTAGCCCCGAAAGTATCTAGTTGAAATGAGCTGGTACAAGTTATTTATGTTTGGCTTCGCGTTTTTGCCCTGGGCCTCCTATAAAACGCTGGGGGTATTTACATATAAATATTTGTTTATACGGGGTTAGGGAATCAAACTGTAACGGGTGATAAGATCTTCAAAAAATAACAGCACTTTCTCGTATAAACTTTTATGACCTTATAAAAAAAACTTACAGGGTGTTAAAGTTTTAAAAAAATATGTGGACTTTATTGAATATTTACCAAACTAGTTGAGATATTTAAGTCAAATTTGATACACGTTATAATGGCTTGGGTTAGCATGAAACCTGTTAATATCAAACACATTGAACAACCAGTGGCGGAGAAGTGGGTACAATTATTTAAAAAACATGAATCACCTTGTATAGAATTAAAAGGTATTGTTTTTGTGTAGATTTTTGTAAACAAAAATGTCCTCTTGGCAATTTTTCGTATCTGTCATGGTTTCATGGCAAATTTGATTTTCTTTTTTGTATTATTTCAAGTAGAAAAAATGTATTTCTTACTACAAATAAAGTAACTTGTAAGTACAACCTTAAATTGATACGTTTATTGGAAAAAGTTACTAAAATTACCAAGAGGACATTTTTGTTTACAAAATCTACATAAAAAAATCAATGCATTTTATTATTTTCAAAAAAATATATTTTAAAAAAGTTGCTATTGCTTAAAATTTTGGCATTTGAAAAATAAGTAGTTTGTCATGACTGTAAGTTTCAGAATGTGTAATTTAGTTCGAAAACGTGCATCTATACCGTTTTTTCCTTCGCAATCAAGTAAATTAGAATCCTTTGGAGTTCTGGAAGGGCAAATCGACCCCTAGTAAAGACTCTTCGGTATAAAGTACGAGATTATTTAGCTTGAGTGGTTAGTAGTTTGCATGCGACGCAGACGGCGGGTTACTTAGGTAAATTAAAAAATCTATAAACTAGCTTACCTTTGGTAGGTACATTATCTTCTGGCGTAACTAATTGGGTAATGCTAGGGTCTTATCTTTTTTCGGGAGCTCGACCGACTATGGTTGCGTAGCAGTTTTATTCGTTCATAGTTTGAATTAGGGTAATATCCTTTTAATAAAGAATCCCGGGAAGGAGTCAAAGCGCCATGTGTATTATAAAATACTTGACAAGTTTTGACATAATATTTTGATATATGACAAGCTGATAGGTGACAGTATGTGGTATTTAGATACGTTTTCGAGTTATTATGCATAGGCCATGCACCAAAGTAGCACAGGCTTTTGTGTAGGTATCTACTTCTTCATACTTCTTAGACAAAACATAAAACCAGGAACTCTTTAAAGTAAAGGGACCCAGCATTATACTTTCCAAAGTGAGGCCTATCCTTTCTAATGGTATCAGTGATGCCAAGTATGCCATTTTATTGGAGAATCTATGAATATAACAGGTACTTTGATTGTTAGTAAAAATTAATAATGCGGTTTCCATGATTTCTAAAAATTAGACTTGACAATGTTGTGTATACAAGTGCAGAATGTGGCAACTATTTTATAGTTGAAATTTATAAGTCAGTAGTGCCGATTTTGCTTATTTAAGAATTTGTGGGTATTGCACCTTGTTACCAGGTTCCTCAATCCATTATTTGTAATATGTATACTTGAACTTTCTTCCCTTGTTGAATGTATCTACCCAAAGAACTTTCACAGATTTCGGGATGGACTAATAAGATTAGGTCTAGTAGTTCTAATGATGGTAGTTTTTCTCGGTGTTCACTATAAAATTTTTGTAATTTTATTTCTCTCCCAAGGTACCTCACAAATTTAAAATAAACTTGTAGTCGTAGATAAAAACTCTTTAAAAAAAGACCTGCTTAATAATTTAAAATTTTCGAAATAGGTTTTTTGTTTTGAACTACCTACCTATACGTAATGCCCACGTAATGGGAATTGTGGGATTACTAAAGGTGATAGGTACAGGAAAAATCTGGTTGCAATTATTGGGACTGCTACAGGCGGTCGCATTACCTTTAATTTTAATTGACACATTTGATGAGTATCTGGAAGTTAGAAAAGTTAAAAATTGTGAATTATGATGGGAAATATTTTGCCTCCTTTAGAATCTATGGCACTGGCATGTCACATAAAACCTGATGGCAGTTGGACACTGACATATAACATAACCTTGTATATACCAGCCCCCTTGTGGTCTCCTTGGAGTCAACTGAAAACAAACTTCCCCTCAAGGCTTCACTTTTCCTATGCGATAGACTGTGACATGCTGGGTCCCCGTATTTTAAAGAGTCCCCGCATAAAACCAACCCCTAAAAGTGTGCACGACCAGAAAAATACCGCGCTGAAATAGTTGTTGCGTTTTTATTTTGGAAAAACTGCACCCGAAAGGCTGGCACATTTGACGGGGCCGCCAATTCCCACGGGAATAATTAAGCAGGCCCTCCCAGGAGTACCCCCGGTACCGGGGGACCACCCCCGGGCACCGAAACTTCCTCGGAGGTCTCTTAAGGGAGGATCGCCCCCATGGGGTGCCGCGGCGCCCGCCCGCCCTTGTGTATAATAACGGAAGTTCCTCTCGCCGCTTTTTTTCCAAAACGCTAAACCCCCGTACATCTGTAAGCAAAGCAAGGACGGCTGGACTCGGATTAAGGCGTTTAAGCCTGATAGATTTCCTTTTAATTGAATATTCGACGGTGGGAGGCTTTGGTGGGATTTGGGGGGGGGGGCGTCGTAGCAACATGTGTCCTTGCGGCTGCGGGGGCGAGTCCTTCCACGGTTTCATTAAAAAAATGCAGGGTAATTGGGACTATGCGTAATTAAAATTTGTTTAATTACGCTAAAAACTGATAGGAGTCGCCGTCGGTCACGCGATGCCAACATTCGAATGAATAATTTCCGTACTCTAGCGGAAAAAATTATAAAACCGAATAATGACCGTCGCTACATAGCTTTCAAATTAATATCGCCCATTGCTGGTTACATATTCGACGCAATTTATTTATCCAATGTATTTAAATTAACCTTTATTCGGTTTATTTGCGCTCGCTTCCAAACAACTAAAACTGGTCGTTTTCATATTTTTTGCCTAAAAAAATTATTATTAAAATTCCCGATAGGGCAGTGACGTCACGGCAGATTGGCTGAAAGATTGGGGAGTGGGAAAATTTGAATAATTGTTTCTTAAATTATCGAATGTTTAATTCCTTTTATTAATAGAAAATATGTTGGTTCGACTAGAGTTCCCGGATAGGGAGATCGCTAGATTATTTTCTATATCTTTTGCCCCCGTAAAAATTTAGATATCCATGTAGAAACTGTATGTCAAATTAGAGCTTTTTTGTATTATTTAGGTTATGATTTATATCAAATTAAAGAAAATTGATGGGAACTCATGGGCGGAGTGTTTTTTTTTTAATAGGAAACTGAAACAGTGTAGTAGGTATGTGTGGTTTCCCAATATAAGAAAACTTATTATAAAATATGAATACCATTATTGAGTTAACAAAAATAGCAGCAAAAATATGACACTAAAAGAATGACACTGTCGTTTCAAAATAATTCAAAAGAAAAATGTAAAATATTGCACATATTGCAGCTGCCCGATTATTACAAATAACCAAATACCTTTTATTATCTGCATAATATAATGAGATGTATTATATCGTATTTTAGATTAAAAATTAACTCCAAATCCTAGTGTACAACCACAACCGCCTATAAACTATGTATTTTATTAGGTACTAAGTCTTATTTGTTGGCAGAACTTACACTTTAACTGTGAACTTACAGTTTAACTGTGACCTTCATTACACTTTTCACTTTTTCATAATTAAAATCTGGATTTTCCCAACAAATACGATTTAGTAACAGCACAGAATAAATAGCTTTGCAACAGAAGCCTCCTTACGGACATGTGTCAAAAATAAGCGAGTCTCCATTTCAATTTATAGAAAGACAGACCGTATTTTAAGCATAAATTTGGTTCTAATACAATCTCTTTGTTATGTAGATTAACGTAAAATCGAATTAAATGCATATTATTCATGTCTTTAGAAGATATTTCGCTAAAAAGCGACACATGTCGCTAAGCAATTGTCTGTATTACTCGTTAGTCTGTGGTAACAGTTATAATAGTAAAATTAAATGAATAGGAGGAACTTTCCAAATAACTCGCCATTTGTTTAGTATATTCCCCGCCTCACAGATGGCGCGCGTGTATCACGGACCAACTTTAATAAATACATCCTGTGGTCAGAAGTTTGTTACGCCCATGGAATCTTCCCCAAATTATTTTTTCTATTAAAAAGTGGCATTATTGTCTAACTCTTCCAATCCGGGAGCTCTAGTTTCGACTACGTAAATAGGGCCTTACAGCGAAAACATTACTCGACCCCCTACGGCTCTCCCCTACGGCTTAATAGAAACAGAAGATAACAGGGATTATCTTCTGGTTTCAACCCCCCCATATACAAAAATGACTAGCGTCATCGAAGTCAGACCCTTCTGCGTTAGGTAATTACCTCGTGGGGGTAGCTAATCCCCGAGCTACCCCCCCATGCATTATGCGAAAATGCCACCCCTTGAAATATCATTTTTTCCAGGCCATCATCTACGAAGGGCAGGACAAGAATCCGGAGATGTGCAGGGTGCTTCTAACCCATGAAATCATGTGCAGGTGAGATATTTACTCTATTAATTGAATTTCAGAATAAAATGCTAATTATATCGTTTTCCTTATCTGTCAAATATGACAGTTTTTAATTTTTTTAAAGGGCATTAGATAATATTAAAAACCTACTAGGGTAACCCCAAGGACAAAATTAATCTATTAGAAAAAAGTGGAATATATATGAAGTTAGCTATTCAGATTGTAATCAAAAGTATGTTGGACAAACTATATAGGCGTTTCATAAAAACTAGAATTAAATGAACATAATATGGGTCATTTAAAATATGATCGATTGGAAAATCTAGCATTTCCGAACATGCTTTTGAAAATAACCATGGAATAAAAAGGGAAAATTTAAAATTATTCAAGTATCTACCTGATAGGAGATTAATAGGCGCTTATGAAAGTATGGAAATATAAATTTAGTTTAATTAAAGATAAGGGATCAATCCCCTACAGCCCCTTATAGGTACATGTTAATAAACTGCCAGGAAGAAACTATATAAATAGAATAAGTTAGGAATAAGTAGATTATACTTAATAATCTCGTTTTGATGCTAACATGGTTAGCGAAACGCCCGTCGAGTGCGAAAAACAAAGTTGTGGTGCATGGAGTTAAGCAAAAGTATTTTCTAAGTGCCAACTTACACTGCATATTGCACTATTAGTGCGAAGACTTGAATACACTGCCACTAATTTCGAAAACCCGCCAACTACCCTTCCCTATATTTATGAAAATAATTTATACCAATGAATCATACAATTTGTCCATGGTTAAACCATCCAATTAATAAAATTAACATTCTGGAGATATGGAAATATTTAGATAGCAAAGGGCGCGATCGGCATTTGCATAAAAATTCTACTCCGGGGGTAGATAAATAGATCGTGATATCAACGTTTCTAATTAACTTTATTAATTCTTCACGCCTTTTTTTCTAGCCGATGTTGCGACAAGAAGAGCTGCGGGAATAGGAACGAAACACCATCGGATCCCGTGATAATCGACAGGTGAGTTCATACTTTATACCACAGACGAAATATGTATAACTAGACCGATAACAAAGCAAATGTTTTTTGACACGTACATTTCGTGTCCCATTGTTCGGAAAATTAACGCACAACTTATAAGCTTTGCAATGTAACATCGAATGTGCACCCATCGAAACATATGAAACAGTTATGTTTTATCTGGGGGTCTATAGTAATTTATTTGTTTAGGAGACGATGCTTATCTCCCAAAAAGGGACTCTGCTGGGAGCGTTAAACGGGAAAAACGCCAGGGCGCCCCCTCGGGTGCCTCTAAATAATAAATAATTTCACGTGCTTAATTCGGGTGTTAATATACGCCTCCCTGGCACGCCACCTAGCGGATCAAGTCAATAATGCATGTCGTCGCGTGCCACGACCACGCGGCTGCCAGGGTAATTACATTAGAAAGACGTCACCGTTAAAAAAACGAACCTCGAATTTTCATCTTGCCAACTATCGCGAAACTAAAATATTACTTGAAAACTCTCGACCTTTGAAAGCCGCACCACCGGCACATATCCGGGCGCGTTCTCCCCCCTAGAGCAGGGGTCGAACAACCCCCCGGTCCCCCCCCCAGCCGTCTTTCGCCCCCTCGGCCCCCGCAGCACCGAACCCCCAGGGGAGGCCATTTTGTTTGGGGTGAGGCAAAAGGGGGGGGACTAGACCCCCTCGTGGATCGCGATGGACTCTGAACGCTATGCGTTTCTTTGTCGAAAACTACCCTCGTGGCATTTTTTTGGCGTATTATTCCGTCGACAATTCTATGGTGTTTTGGTTTTTTCGGTCTTCGGTAATTGTGGGAGTTTGGAGAATGGTGCGGACCTCTCGAATGGTGGCCCAGTGGCGTACTGGTCGTCCGAAATTGGACGGTTTTGAGGGGTTTCTCCCAATGATCTGTATACAGATCATTGGATTTCTCCTATCTCGAAAATGAATCGTTTGCGGACCTATTGATCACATAAAGTTTTATTTTTTTAAGGGGGAACACCTCTTATTATGTTTTATTGTTGAGATAATCGACTGTTTCAAACGTAAACGAACATGTTTTTGAATTAAAAAAAAATAGTTTTTGACGCATACAAATAATATGTTAAATTTACTCTCATAATAATAAATATAAAAAGGGGAATATCGTTGTGTGTTAAATTTAATCTTTTGTATGTTCATGTTACTGATAAAAAGTGTAAAATATATGGACAGCTGTAGCTTGTACTAACGCCATCTAGATCTAGTTAACTGTGTCAGAAGCCTAAAATAACGACGAAGTATGTCGTGTTACAAACTAATCGATGCAGAAATCCTCATTTTTCGTGAAATCAGTAGGTAGGTAATTATACAATACAGGCCAAAAAATATAAGACATCATTATGTCTTTAAGTTTAGGCATCCTTGATAATAACAGCAATTCCAATTTTAAATTTCCACTTATGAAGAAGTGGGTACGTACACAAACGCCTATGACACTTTGGTGTATGGCCTCAAAAGTTAATTTAAATTACAAAATTACTTACCGATGGGTTATTATCCTCAAACATTTTAGTTTTGGCGGTCAGGGAAGTGCCACAAGCCGCACAGCTAAGCATGATACATAATAACTTGAAAACTTATCTAAATATACCACATACTGACACCTATCACCGTATCAGATACCAAAATATTGTGTCGAAACTTCTCTCCTGCTTTATTCAACGGATTTTACCCATACCCTTGTTTATGGATACTCTAGTTATAGCCAATGTCTGACACTGACATAAGGACATGTCAGAAATACAGTAGATACAGGGGGCAGATTTTGCAAAAAATAAAGTTGTCCAGCTGTTTCCTTTGTAGATTTTAATAGAAAAAATTAGTAGGCAGTGACTTGTATCCAACATTGCCCTCATATCCTTATGACTCTGTCACGCATTGGCTAACTAGAGATACTATAAACAACACGGGCGTAGCGAAATAAGCAAAATATTACCTAATATTATTTATCCTTGTTAAGGATAGATAATATTACCTAATATTATATTACCGAATCGCTTTTTAGCGAATCGCTCCCATAATATTACCTAATATTATCTATACTTGTTAAGGATAGAGACGTGAATCATTATTACTGTCGAAAAATGGAGGGGGAAAAAAGGAAGGGTGGTAAACCTAAAGGTATGGACTACTGGAAAAAATGGTGTAGTCAAGGTCAAGGGGTTTCTAATAAAGAAACAAATTTGGATTTAGCTATCAAAGCTTCAGCTACCTTGCATGCTGATAAGAAGACTGCCTACCCCGAAATCTAGTTTGGAATGCCTAGATATGTGCGATAAAAACCTTTATCCTAATATTTACACATTACTACAAATCTTGGCTACCATTCCTGTATCCACTACTACCCCAGAGAGGTCTTTCTCGAGCCTAAGGAGACTGAAAAACTATTTACGAAACACTACAAGTGAAAACAGACTTAATGGTTTGGCTCTAATGAACATTCACTATGGAACAGAAATTCATGCAGATGAAGTAGTGGATATATTTAAAAGAAAAAGCCGAAGATTTCTTCTTTAATGGTTTTAGATTTAGCGCAGAGGAACGAAATTAATTTATCCATTTCATTTAAAGTTAAGAACTTTATAAATATATGTCGTAGTTTTTCGGATGGATATATAGATATTAAATTTCATATGAGTATATTTTTGTTGTTTTATTTACTTCTCAAACTAAAACCCCCCCCCAAAACTAAATCCTGGCTACGCCCGTGATAAACAAGGTCCATACCTAGAAACCACTCGCCACAAATAATCACCTAATTAGATAAAATAGTAGCCATGTGTCGGTGATGCACGAACATATCGTATTCCATTCCAAATATTGTTCACATAATTCTGATTGCACTTAGTGGCACCGCGTACTTCTCGCGTTGTTTATTACGGTTTTACCATATGTCCGACGATAGGGTTAAATATCTAACGAGACACTTACACGCTATTCAACGTTTTTTTTGTTGGTTCTTTAGTTCATTATATTAGTGTACTATCATTGACACTTAGGTCGTGTTGACGCTAACGACGGAAACTAGCCAGACCCCGCAACATTGATATATTCAAATATGTCCAGATTGTCCAGCCAATTATGGCGGCAACTTTTAGCGAACGCCGCGCCGCCGCCGGCCGGCGGGCACGCGACCTGTCACGTGACCGCCTAAAAAGCGAATCGCTCCCATCGCAGTTATTGGGACCTAATTCGATTTCTTTATTGGTCCACACGCCACGCGGGTGCATTTGCAGATTGGTTATATACAACCTCTTACACGATTGAAGTGCGCGCGGCGTTGCCGCCCGCCCGTCTCGGAACCGGCGCCATCTATCGCAACAGACAGCTACTAAGTCCTGTATTGCGACGTACGTACCTACGTCTTCTGCGGTCCCGTCGTCCTCCTCTAAACGGTCCGGGTCTTAAGCCGGCCGCCGCCTTTGAAGTCCTTTAGCGACGACGGACCCGCGGAGTGTTGTCGTCCGTCGTCCTTCCAGTCAATAAAATCAACGGCAGACGTTTGTATTCGACAAGAATTGCGGAGAATCCCGGTTTGAAGGGGGGAAGGGGGAGGGGGATTCCGGGCGGCAGGTCCATTTCTGGACAGCGTTCGCTTCAACACGCCGCGTTTCGATAAATCATACATAAGACGCGCGCGGCGTTTTGTGGTTTACTAATTTTCAGGTGACCGGTTGGTAATTTTTAAAGAAGAAAGGAGGAATCCGTAGGAAATACCTTCACAGTTAGAAGTCGACCAGTAGAATGTTTAAACGTATTATAAACATAAATTAGATCTTCCAGTATTGATCAATAGAAATAAACTTATTCCCTCTATGTTGATCTACTTTCGTGAGCCAAAGTGTTAAACTTAAAAAATGTAACTTATTTACATGTTAAAAAAGTAACTGAATATCTATCATGTGTTACTTTGACTATATGCTGTGTTAATTTTAACATACATAGTTTGAATAACTTTATTTGTATTAATTGAATAATTTATTTGGTCTTTGAATAAAGAATCACATTAGGAAGGAGTCAAAGCTCTATATGTGTAAGTATTATAAATTACGTGAGACGAAACTCGCCTTGAGTAAAAACAAATTTTGACACAATATTTTGATACCCGACAGGGTGATAGGTGATACATTTTCGAGTTATTATTCTTATTAGCTGTGCGGCTTGTGGCACTTCCCTGACCGCCAAAACTAAAATGTTTGAGGATAATAATCCATCGGTGAGTAATTTTATAATTTAAATTAACTTTTGAGGCCATGCACCAAAGTTCCATAGGCGTTTATGTATGGTAACTACTTTACAATTGGAAATTAAAAACTGGAATTGCTGTATTACACAAGCATTTAGTTGCTTTTGGGGTACTCCTAGTTTGGAGTATTGTGAGGGTGACAATTATTATTATTAATATAAACATTAAATATGAAATGAGAAGTTGTATAGGATTGCAACCTCCCCACATTTTCAAATTTTCTATCCATATTTTCGCTCCATCCTCCTCCAAAATCAGTTAAAGAAAGACAAATAATTTATAAAAATAACAACGAACCTAATCATAATACAAACTAGTAACGTTCTACATGTTTTGCCGAATTGTAGACGACTAGCTTCCGTGTCTCGGCATGAACGAATTTCCCCGCGAACCCCTGAAAGCTTTTAAGTTCCTAACTCCACGCAAATAAATCTCCGTTCGTATATTTATAGGTGCCAGCCCCTCATTTGTAGGCCATTTAACCGCACTCAACACTTTTCAAAACACTTCGTCGTGATTTACGCGTCCAATAACCACAAGAAACTTCGGTCTCGACAGTCTCGACATCCTGCCTTGCCGTAACATTTGCACTTCCCGAATCGCCAGACACACACATGGCGACCCTTGCTCAGCACCGCAAAGTAGTTATTTAAATGCGGGCCGCGGCAAGCCCCATATTCGTTAGGGACAGCCGGAGTCAGCCCTTCTGCGGGATGGCCATTGTTTATTTGGCGATTTTCTTGGAGGAGACTTGCGGACGATCTACGCTGGGTTGCCATGGCGACGCGAGGGGAGGCCGGACGATATGAGCGGAGCGTGCGTCTAGGGAGGCCGTGGCCGCGGCCTACTACGAAGAAAGAAAGCCGCAAGAATTTACAATCAACACTTCCGGGGGGTAGAAGTTATCGGGCAAAACCATCGGCGGTAACTGCTACCCCCCACGCCCCCCCCCCCACCCTCCCATTCGACAAACAATAGACCCTTGTACCTCGACCTTATCTTCTGCCCTTTCGGTCGGGTCGCTATGGAAACGCGAAGGCCTTGGCGCAAAAGATACAATTTACCGAACAATAAAATCAGTCGTCTATAACAGTAACACCCTATATGTAGTTTATAACATAAACGCAATACACTGCGCACAAAAATGATCAAAACTTAAGAACACAACACTCGCAAAACACTACACGGTACGTGTGTTTACCGTACACTACAACACACTGTAAAATTATGTAGTTACACTGCACGTGCCATGCATAACTGAATGCCGCACCTTTTTGGAGGACACTGTATACACTATGGTGCCACTGTTTGTCAATTAACAACAACGCACTTTAGTACAATGCATGGATGCACACTGCAAATGTTGTAAACGTACAGCACAGAACACGTTACATAACACCCACAATAACAATAACAACAACAACAACAATTGTAAAAAGTCACACTCTCAACTCAAGTGCATGGGATCCCACTACCCTCACAATCAATCTCCCAAAGTGTCTCACTCCTCCGTATCAAATCCCGATGTTAAATTCGGCGTGTATAATCGATTCTTTATGGGTGTTCGAGTATAATTGCTTAGTGACAAATTAATCCGCTACAAGTCCACTACAGTATCGAAGAAACCAGATGGTAGCCGGTTCCGACCCCCTGAGTTTCAATCTGCAAACGATAGGGCAAGGAACGCAATCGAGTATAGAGAAATAAGTCATTCAGTCAGAGGGGGTTGAATCACATTATAAGTGAATTGCATTTTGTATACGGTAATAGAATTCGTGTTCGGCATTTTTCGCCGTGCGGAAAAAATCGTGTTAATTCTGAAATTGTAATCGTCATGTCGTGTTTTTGTGTTAATTCCGGACAAACTGGCTGCAATTCGACTGGCGAATCTGCATATAAACTCATCATACTGCGCGTCGGGCAGTCATAGGTAAACCAGTATAGTCCAGGCGCTCTTACGGCTCGAAATTTCGTATTGAATAAAGTTTTGTAATAATCAAACCTAACCTAACTTCATGCTGAATTGAAAGGTAGGTAAGTATACAGAAAACAGAGGTTAGGTTAGCGGAAAAAGAATAGACATCTGAAGGGGCCACACAGCGTACTGCTGCAGCTAACTTCGGGGGAGTTTTAACAACGTCAGTGTCATTATACTTTTCACTAAATTCATTTCAACGATTTTAATGAAGCTTCTTCCGGACTAAAATCCCATAACGTCGAGGCACCGACGACAATACGCGTCACATAATATAGCAATTCAAACGGCCTGCGGCCACATTTCGAAGGCAATCGAAAATTTTCGGTTGCCCACAACAAAGGTCGCCCGCCGCGTAACCGCATAAACAATCCTTCCGCTCCGATTAGTTCTAACAGGCTAATCGCGGCCTATATATATGCCAAAATAAAAGAATCGAGAAATGTTCCCTGGGGAGACGCGCGCATACAACCACCGGTATTGTTTTAAGGGCCGGCCTATTAGAATTCCATGCGTCCATATGTCGCAACAGCAGGCTAATATATTCAAAGATAAATAGACCGTAGCCCGCGGGGCAGTGTCGCGATAGGACCTAACGGGATTACGCTATGGGGCCCCCATGCTGCGAGACTGGCCCCAAGTTTGCCGGATAGCCCCCGGCGCAAGAACTAACTGGTAAGTTCGGGGGGGTTGAGAGAAACGCATGTAGTAGCTTTGGATCTGCAACGGAAATAATAGACTGCGACAAAGCCTATTTGTCACTCTCCTTGGTGAGATCTGAAAGCAGATGAAAGGTTTGGTTATTAAGCCGAAGTATATCCACTATAGTAAAGGTGCAGAAAGTGTGAGAATATTTTAAGTTACACTGCACAACACGGAACACACTTATTACACTGCACATGTTGTACCTAATCACTGCAGAACACGGAACACACTTATTACACTGCACATGTTGTACCTAATCACTGCAGAACACGGAACACACTTATTACACTGCACATGTTGTACCTAATCACTGCAGAACACGGAACACACTTATTACACTGCACATGTTGTATCTAATCACTGCAGAACACGGAACACACTTATTACACTGCACATGTTGTACCTAATCACTGCAGAACACGGAACACACTTATTACACTGCACATGTTGTATCTAATCACTGCAGAACACGGAACACACTTATTACACTGCACATGTTGTACCTACCTAATCACTGCAGAACACGGAACACACTACACTGCATATTTTTCTTAGATGGTCTTAGGAAAAGAATGTTTTTTTTTTAATTTTAATGCTGACCAATCTGGAATTCCCTCCAACACTCCCTTGTACGTTCGACCCCCCACCCCCCTTTCCCCACCCCTTCCCCGAGTTTCCCTTTTCGCGGAGTAATTTGTTTCTCACCCCTGCCGTTTTAATGGCGGCAGACTTCGGTCGGGAGGGGAGAGGGGGGGGGGGGCTGGTAGCGGATTTTCCAGCGCCTGCTTTCCCTTTTAGCCGCGGAAATGTTGAACAGGTCGGAAGTCAAGGGTTGCTTCGATTAGTTCTCTTTTCGAACAATCGCAGCTAACTTCAAACAGTGGTCGAAAACTAGCTGTTACTAGCCGATAACCTAACCTGCATACCTACCTACCTTTACTGTTATATGGTTGCCAACATAATAAGGTTATTATGCGTATTTAGACATTCGCTTCTATAGATATAGTTATCAAGTTTTCTCGGTCCATACTTTAAATTTTTCCGCGTACCTCCTTACAAGCGCCCATATGAACATAAATCCGTCTCAATTGCTTTGGCGTCGCAAAACCAGGCCCATTATCAACTTTTTTTTTATAAATTTATTGCCGCGCGATCGTCGCGTAGGTACCCGGAATTTTCAAAGTTATTAAGCTGTCAAAAGACGTCCCCGAGATCAATATCGATATTGAAAAACAACGTGCCGGCGGATCGGAATGTCAATCGACGTCATTACCGGACCATTGGCGTAGTATTTTTCGGCTCGCCCCCTTCTGACAGGTCGCTTATCCCCCGCAATATGTTTCATTCTTTTTATTTGCACCCTCTCTTCGATTTTCTTTTGGGGGGGGGGGAAGTTGGAGCCCTTATATCAAGGTATTTGGCACTGAGTAATGTTCTACGGTCGCGCGGGGCAGTGGCGTTTCCCACGTAAAGAATTTTAAGGCTAGGATTTTTTTAACGCGTAATTTTGTTTTTGCTATCATTTCGTCGCATCGTAATACTTGTCGAGGCGCTGCGTCCCGTATCAATTCAGCTATATATACCTTCCCCCTTTGCCCTTCGCATACGGCAATAAATTCTAGGTCTTAGCGGCCTAAACTCATATTATTATGATATTTACTGCAGTCCCCTGCCTCGCTAGGGTCATATATAACCCCCCTTCTCTCATTGGCGTAGCGCGATGCTCGAACGATCCTCGATGAGGTGTTTTTTTGGGGGATTTTTCTACCCACCACTGGTAGAACCGGATGACTGCCTCCCTGGGGTAAAATCCTTCTTTTTTGGGCCCTCAGTTATCTTTAAAACAATTTTTAAAATTCGCGAGATAATTTTGTAGGAATGTACATACATACTTGTTGAAGAGAAGGGGGACGAAATCACATTTAAATTTGGTAGGATTCATGTTATGTCGTAGCTCGTAGCGTTTGTTATATTTCCTCGACGAAAATACAAATAAATTAATATAGTGCGTCTGGCGACATAACATATGAACATGACTGTACACGAATGTCGTTGATTTGACTTTTACTCCCTTCATTTGACTGATGGGTGCAGATTCAAGGTGCGAATAAGTTAGTGCAAACGTATTGTTTTAACTCCAAAAACTCTATAGTTGTATATAATTTGAAAAAACCTTTTCGTTTCGACTTAGTATTGTATATGTTCAATGATTACAACGCCTATGTCGTTATTATTAGTGTACGGGGTTGTAGACGCTTCCGGACTTTGACTGTAGGTGCGCCGCGGTCGCCCAAGTCCTACGTCCGTACAAATTATTCAAGTGTCGCGACCGGTTTCGCACGAAATTAGTCGCAGTTACCGAGAAACGACCCCATAAAACGCCTAAATCGGCTTCCGCTTTTTCTGCGCTCGGCTAATTGGGCTTTTCTTTTTTTTTTTTGAGACGTCGTCCAGCTGCCTTGAACACGCGCCGAAGTACGGGACGTGATCGTGGTGGAATAATATCTATAGTCGATGGAGGACCCAGTATACATATAAAAAATAAAGCGCACATGAACTTTTTGTCGCATCATCTAAACACATATTTTTCCGCAAGTTCTTATCTAAAAAAAAACCGCGCCAAGATATAGCCGCAGCACACTCTATCCCTGCCGAAAAGATATACGTCCCGTCCCCCCCGAATCCCCAAGCTCCCCCCTCCCCCGCCGCCCTCCCTGGGGGGGGGGTCGACTCCCCAGGGCCAGTATCGACTCTCTCCCCGGTGAGTCGCCCGTCAATACCGCAGGGAGCACGGCCGAAGACTAGCGGAAACTGCCGAAGGTCGCCGAGTCTAGGTATGTTCGCGGCGGGGGGAGAGTTTGAAAAGGTGTTTGGGACGTCTAGATACTTTGGGAGGTGGGATTTGTATGGTTTGGGGGATAAGGGGAGAAATTATGCTTTACTGCGACATAAAATAATTCGTTTCAGTAGGTTTTGTAACTTTTTTTAGAGTTAGTAAGAGTCGGATTTTCAAAAACGCATCAAAAAAGCGCAGGGCATTAATGATTTTTACTGGATGACATTAATAAGTAGTCTCCGACCAAAAATTCATGGATAAGTAATGCCCTATTTCCCCACAGTAGAATTGTTTGAATAACAAAAAACTTAACCTCAATTTCTTATTGATAAACAGCAATTTTCTGATTAAGTCCCCAAGAACATGGGCGTGCGCATTTTAGGTTTTAGGAGTCTACAAATTCAAATAGAAACTAAAATTATGCAAAACAATAGGTACTTTATCATATTATGTATTTACAATATATTGTAAAAATCATTGGCACTGCTTGTTCTTTCACATAAATAGTGCCACTTAGTTTTATGATGTACCTACACATCCCAAAAATATCCTATTTACTGTTGGGAAACACTTTTAGTATTATTTACTTTATCTACAACTTTAAAACTGTACAAATCCGTAAAAGCTTAATTTTTAAAGATAAACTCCTAAACTTTTTTTGTTTGAAGGGCCTTCAAAAACCGCTTCTTTTGACCTTCCTGCCATTTTCAAAATGCAAATCCAGGGCCGGCTGCGATTTTTTTATACCCTTGATTTTCACGAAAACCATTTAGCGATGTTTTTATTTAAAATCTAACTACACAGCGTAAATCAGAACATCCCAAAACCCCCATATACCAAATTTGAACAAAAAGTATACAGGGAGTTCGATTCTGTAGGGTGTCAAAGTTGAGCAAAATAGGAATTTTAATTTTACTCCATTTATGACCCGTATATAAAGTTCCAAAAATTCAGTAATTTGGGGTGGCACAGATAAGGACACTCTGTATATTTTGTATTGGACCTTTGCACACCAACACCTTGAGTGGTCCTATTGACCATTCAACTATTTTGAGGGGATTTCATGGCACTTTTGGCTTGGCAGATGCCTTTAAAATTCCTATTTTGCTCAACTTTGACACCCTACAGAATGGAACTCCCTGTATATTTTTTATTCAAACTTGGTATATAGGGGTTTTGGGGTGTTCTGATTAACGCTGTGGGGTCAGATTTTAAATAAAAAAATCGCTAAATGGTTTTCGTGGAAATCGGGGGTATAAAAAAATCGTAGCCGGCCCTGGATTTGCATTTTGAAAATGGCAGGAAGGTCAAAAGAAGCGGTTTTTGAAGGCCTTTCAAACAAAAAAAGTTTAGGCGATTATCTTCAAAAATGAAGCTTTTATGAATTTGTAAAGTTTTAAAGTTGGACACCCTGTATATGGATTTTTGGTCGGAATATTAAATTAACTTTCTCATTATTTTATCTACGGAAAAATGATAAATAAATCTGTCGATAGCCCATTTTAAAGGTAATTTTCTCAAATGAACACTGTATATTGTCCTAAAAACATACAATTCGGTATATTATACAAGTTTTATACGAAACATTTTTTTTTCTAGAGCGAAGAATAACGAAGGTAATTTTTTAGTCGACTGTTTATTGGGAATCGAACTCGGTGCGGCCCTGTTGCTCTCGGCGCCCCGTGCATAATGCAGGGCCGTCTTCAGGCTTCAAATTAATTAGTTAAACCTTCGTATCAAGACGTGTGAATAATTCATGCGTTCGCCATTAGACGAAGGTTAATAAGACGGAAGCTTAGGGCCGTGTGCGCTTTACGCGTCGATACACCTCCGGGGATTCGCCCGTCGAAACGAATTTCGGCGATTTTTTTTATTAAAACGGGCCGTTCGAAAATTTCCACCGGGGAAAAAAGCAGCGCGAACGTTTTTTCGCGGCCAGAAATTAAGCTCCGGCAAAAACCGGAAATTGATTGCCATATCGCCGGACCGATAAACGCTTTTCATTTGTTTTTTGTTTGCGACGCGATCGGCGGCCCGGAAAAATCATGGCGGCGCACACCCCGGAATTCTCCGGGTTTTTTTTTTCGTCCGGGTATTATTGATGCCGGGGGTGGAAATTGCCGATTGGAAAATTGCCAGGGAAAAAAACGAAACGGCATGGGCGCCTAGCCTACATACGTAAAACTTGCATTGAAATTTGTGCCTAAAATTTTAATCCGTACAGAAAATACGATTCCACACAAAGTTTACCTTATTAAATATGCCTATTAAAACTACAGTGTAACACACAAAGTTAGTAGATTTCGGAACTCTAGAAAATACTTTTAGATTTAGAATTTTAGTTAACCTACATACAATCATTCAGTTTTACTACGATTAAGCATTTTGTTGTAAATTTTATTGGTATTTTTGCATTTTGTTTATTTTTCAATATTCAATTTTAATTTATTTAATTGAAGACTCCAAGTCTAGGGCGTGGTAGAACTTGACTTGAACTTTTAAAAGATATAGCGTGTGCCTTCGACACATTCTTGAAGATGTGGATAGGTCTTAAGTGCAACACCCTGTAGGATAGATTCATATGCGTCCAACTCGAAGTTGTTTCAAAATTATATCAAGGAATAACCCGCAAGTAACATTACTTATTTATCTAAGCACGAAAAGTTTATAGTTGGGTATAAATAAATGTAATAATTTTGAACAATGAGACACGAAATGCCATTTGTTATTATTGGTCTAGTTTTACTGTGCCTGGTATTCAAACCTACTAAACACGAGATAAAAGCAAGTTCAGGACCGTATTCCCGACAAGATTCTACCCCAGTTTAATCCTAATTTAGACCCAGTCGCCGCCGTCCTTAATTCAGAGTGCGAGGGCCATTTCCTCCCCAGATTTGTCCCTTTAATCGGAGGCATTCCGTCCATTTACTTTCCGATCTTGAGGTCCCTTTGTGTTCACCCGAAGAAACAGCAGAATCAGCGGGTTGATTTTTTTTTATTATTCGAAGCTATCTGTTTCAGGTTCTTCCTCAAGTTTTTCCTCAAGTGCAATCAAAACTGTCTGAAGAACGCTGGAAATCCTCGAGACATGAGAAGGTTTCAAGTGAGTATATACGATTGTTCTTGGAGTAAGTTAGGTTAGGTAGTTACACGGCAAGATTACACGACACAACACACTGAGTAGAAAACACTGCACAACACTGTATGCTACACCGCACTATAATAATAATGCAAAAATGTACAACATTAACACACAAAAAGTAGAAAATCATTGCAATAATTGAGTAACGCATTACATTTTTAAAAATACAAAATAGAAGTAACCCAGAACTAACCTTAAACGCCGACACTCCATACCCAAAACGCACCTCGTAAACCAAGAACGGTAGACGCACAGGATTGCTCGATCGGGCAAATCTCTCCGCCGGCGTGACGTCACCGCTAGACTGCTATCTGCTAAGCGCGCCGGGAGCTACCGTTTAAAATATAAAAAAGGTGGGTTTTCTGTGTTTTTGAGCTACTTTTGCCAATCCTTTGATTTTTGTACACTATTAAGAGTACAGAGAACTTTTATTTTTTACTTAGAATGTATCAAGACTAAGGGATTAATTTACAAAATTGCCAATATATGGAATAATTGCATACTGAAGAAAATTTCGAAAATAGTTATTTATGTACCAAGGCACTGAAGTTCAACTTTTTATGACTCATGTGGAATTTAGTTGCCGAGGCCTCTGGCTGAGGCAAATATAAAATATTATTATTATACAAAGTATTTTGAATGTTTGAAAGACGGTAAGTATGATACTAATCTTTTGCGATATTATTTTATAAATTAATATTAAAAATAATGTATGCCAAATTTTAGTTTCAATTTATTACGAGTATAATACTCTTAATAAACACTATGAAAATTATGTTTCACAAAAGGTTCGATAAAAGGCGCTTAGGTATAGGACTTGACATTTGGTTTTATTGCACCTGTACTGGTACACACTCTGTGATGCCTGTTTTACATTGACAATTTCTTCATGAATTAATTCATGAAGTCACTTCAAGGGCAAATTATTATAAAAAGTCGTGTATTACACTGGCAATTTCTTCATGAATTAATTCATGAATTTCTTCATGAAGCTACTTCACGAATTAGAGCATGTCCTATTTTCCGTCAAGTTTTGCGTGAACTTCAGGAGTACTAACATCGAAAATTTGAACACAAGAAAGGTTATATTTTGATACTAGTTTTGTTTGAGGCATTAGACGAGAAAGAGGAGAATACATAGTTTTAAAGATAATATACTTAGATAAAAAGTGTGTGAAATGTTACAATATGTTTTATTTATGTATTCCGCTGCCAATAATCACAAAACTCCTCTTGGGCAGCAACGCAAGCATGTCTTGGTGAGCATGTTTGGTAAGAAAGTCCAAATTGAAATATATAGTCTTTATGAAGCTCTTCTAGGATGGAAGTAAGACATTCGGGTCTCAAAAATTATGTAATGTGCAACATGCCAATGTTATGGTTTGCACTTTTTCCACATTCAAATTAATTTTAGTCAAAAAACTCTAAATCGTTTGGCTAAAATGCCAAATGCATTTTCAACTACTCTTCTTGCGAGATTTAATCTGTAGTTAAAGAAGCTTTGGATGAAGATGGAAAGGTTAAACTCTTTTACCTAGCAGTTCACTCTGTAAATCTCTTTCATAGTCATTTTCCGTAAAATGACGAGAACAAATATGACTGTTGTTAGGGTTGAAACTGTCCATTCTTTTACATCTTGCCACCCATGCTCTCCTAATCGTTTGTGAAACCATATCTTTTGACTTGGGGAAGGTATGGAACATAATATTTTCGCCTGCTTTTTTTAAAGCGTAAGTTGTATTACAACCATAAACAGCACACCAGGTTCCTGTCATAATGTATTCTAAATAAATAATAAAAATAAAGTATAGGGTAAAGTGTATTTAAAATGATAAAATATTAGTACCTACCTATTAAATAACCCAGTACCTACCTACAAAAAAATCGAAGACAATGACGAGGAGATCTCAAATCTAACTTCTAACCTATAATGGCACAAAACATTCGATATTAGAGAGTTAATTTGACAAAATATATTAGTTCTTACGTTTTTAATACTAAGCAAGATGGTACTAATTTAGTATAAATATTCAATAATAGATTGAAAACTAAAAACAGGTTACATAAAATAAAGAAAACACAGTCAAAACCCGCGTCAAAACCCGCACCGCTGATGTACAAATAACACCGTTAGTCTAGCGCTGACGTCACACCCATCTGCCGACTGGCGAACATTACGCTTACGAGATCGAGCAATCCTGTGCGTCTACCGTTCTTGCTCGTAAACACCTACACCGGAGTACCGGTCTTACTCCGAACCGTCCGGAACAGCTCCGAACCGCACCGGACCTGCTCCGAACCGCACTTGCCCGTCCGTCGCCGGCCATTTTTGCGCCCCAAGACGGACGCTCCTCCCTCCCTGGGGAGGCGGCTGCCCCCCCGAGGGGGGCGCCGTTCCCATGGGGACCGGAGGGGCGCGGGGAGGGGGGGGGGGGGAGCGGGTGGCGGCGTCGGGGGAGAGGGCGACGCGCCGCTTCTTTGGGCCAGCGGCGTACGGCGTTTTATTCGATTATAGTTTTATGTAAAAAAATGATGGGCTAGTCGGCTCGTAGAAATTTGGCAGTTCGTCCCATAGTTTTCGAATAAAATAGAATCCGAAATTTTATGGTAGAAAAAATGACATACCTGCCGTTTGCGCATGTCCAAATTCAATTTAAACTGTACTAGCTTGGACATGCGCAAACGGTATGCCATCCTTTTTTCAGCAGTTTCATAACAAGAACTGGCATACTTCTCATTGGCAGCCTGTTCTGAAACGTGGAAAAATTAATAATTATTATTGAAATACAAGTTCACAAAGATAATAGTCCTTTGGGCCTACGCTAACTACGGTATGCCTATGGTTTTCCGGGGAATTTTCTATTTCGAACTTCATTATAAAACACATGGCAGCCTGAGTAAAATCATATCAAAACGCATATATTTTTTTAAAGATATACCTAGGTACCGAGTAAAATCACGTGCAAAAATCTGTCACTATCTCCCGATCTATATAAATTATTAAATTTCTAACCAGTGTTGCCAAGCCTATTACAATAATTTTACCAAATGTATTACATCTGGGTGCATTTTATTCCGTTATTACACTAAACCTGAAATCTATTAAATTTTCAAATTTCGATATTTTTACTTTTTTCATGGAATTTATAATTATTTGTTGTTTTTTTTTTCATTGTTTCTGTGTAGTTAGTGTTTTGCTTTATCGAGGAAGAAAAATTATAAAACAACGTTTCGGCAACTAAATATGGATCAAAGAAAGAAGAAGTAACCTTGATATTTTCTGTTTGTTGGAAATGAAACTGAAATAAACCATCCATTTTCTACTATAAAACATACCCCAAATCGATTATATTTTTCTCTCAGTGTTAGTACGAAAAAAATTTGTTGGCAGCACTGTTTCTAATTAAGGTGATGTATCAAAAAGCAATTAATAAATTAATAATTAATTTTGACTTACATGTAATTTGAAATATTGGTATTTATTTGGAGATAATTTCCCAATTGTAAAGCTAGTGTCAAGTGCTGAATTATATTTATTTGCGGCGATTTCGAAGCAATCAAAATAAAATAAATAATGAACGCCCATGGAAACAAGCCCATATTTTATGAAACTTATCATAATCAATTAAGAAATTTTCAATAAAAACGATGTTAAAAAATATCATACTAAAAAGTAGAAAGAATTTGAAGAAGTTATATTGAGAAAAAATAAAGTTTTAGGGCATCTTTCAAGGGTAGCTTGTTAAATATTTAGCTGTGAAACGAAATCCCGGGCTCTTGCTTTTCACTTCTGCTTTTGCAACCAAACGCTGAACAATTCGCACCATCTTAAGAGTATATTTTCCCCCTTAATCACTGTTACTTTTAATTCGCAAATTCACGAAATTAACTCACAACGTACTCGCTTTGTCTGCCACATATAAAATGGCCGCCGTTCAAAGCGACGTAACAAAATCTATACACCTCAGGATAGGCAAGCGCGCCGGTGTCCTCTCTCTCTTTCCATGTCTAAGTTTACAACTATGATAAACATAATATTATTGTTTAATTTTCTTGCAGGTGGTGATATCGACGCAGGTGGCCGTGGATGGCCCTCTGTTGGCCATCTCGGACAACATGTTCGTCCACAACAACTCCAAGCACGGCAGAAGGGCGAAGCGACTCGATCCGACAGAAGGTAATTTACGCGATATAAACTTCGATACGTTGCTTCGGTTCTGGCGGTTTTGTGTTTGGTGTCTACCAAGAAGGTGCCTCTTCTTCTTCTTATCTGCCCGACTTGAACCGTTGGAAAACGTCAAAGTACCTAATATCGGAGACAAGGAACAGAAAGACTGTTCGAAGCATAGGAAAAACAGGGACCATCGTTTTTTCTCCTACTGCGCAACCAAAATAGAGAATACACATACGTTAGATTCCCGTCTTCTTCTATTATTATACTAATATAAGTTTTCCCAGGGACCCTTTAAACTAAGGGGACCCAGCATTATACTTTCCAAAGTGAGGCCGTTTCTTTCCTCATTCTAATGGTCTCAGTGATACCAAGTATGCCATTTTATTGGAGAATCTATGAATATATATAACAGGTACTTTGATTGTTAGTAAAAATTAATAATGGTTTCCATGATTTCTAAAATTGGACTTGACAATGTTCTGTCAACAAACACAGAATATGGCAAGTGCCAAATGAATCAAATTTATTTTATATTTGAATTTGGTTTCCTGCAATTATTTCCAGGAATTTAAGTAATATAAGTATGGTGCTATTGCACCTTGTTACCAGGTTCCTCAATCCATTTGTAATAATGTATAGATACTTGAACTTTCTTCCCTTGTTGAATGTATCTACCCAAAGAACTTTCACAGATTTCGGGATGGACTAATAAGATTAGGTCTAGTAGTTTTAATCATGTAGTTTTTCTCGGTGCTCATAAAATGTTTGTAATTTTATTTCTCTCGCAAGGTACCTCACAAACCTAAAATAAACTTATAGTTGTAGATAAAAACTGTTTAAAAAAGACCTGACTGAAGCTACTTGCTTAATAATTTAAAATTTTCGAAATACAATTTGTATCGAACTACCTACTTATATGTAATGCCCACGTAATGGGAATCGTAGGATTACTAAAGGTGAGACAAGAAAAATCTGGTTGCAATTATTGGGACTACTACAGGCGGCCGCATTACCTTTAATTGACTATCTGGATATTTTGCCTCCTTTGGAATCTATGGCACTGGCATGTCACATAAAACCTGATGGCTGTTGGACACTGACATATAACATAACCTTGTACCAGCCCACTTATTATGTGGTCTCCTTGAAGTATACAGAAAACAAACTTCCCCTCAAGGCTTCACTTTTCCTATGTGATAGACCGTGAAATGCTGGGTCCCCTTATTTTAAAGAGTTCCTGAGTTTTCCTAGACTTTCGTTTTTGCTAGATTTAACCATATTGACTTGTCGTTTGCAGATGTTTATGAATAGATAGAAAAAATTACGAGAGAGATAAATGCAAAAAGTGACAAACCAAGTTACAACGTGACTTCACTCTACAATTACGATATTACACACTTTCAAATAGCCAAAAAAATGTAGAAGTGTAATAAGAACATTATTGCCAGCTCTGGAAGCAAGTAAACAAACTGTGTGAAGTGAAACTGAAAGCCAAAAACGCCTGCCTGTAAATTACTACTGTGCTCAGTTCTCTGATTCCAGAAAATGTAATGTTAATATGAAAATAATAATTGTTGTGCAAATGTCTAAATAAATATTAACAAGTCGAATCGTGGTTATCTTAAGAATTAAATATCATAAGGCGGCTGAATTGGCTAAATGTTGTATCAACGAACAGTTTTGAACAGATTATGACAGTTATCCAACCAGAACCAGTCGGAATCAGCTCAAAAGTGTTGGAATAACTCTAAAAAATAATAAAAGATTCAAATGTGCCGCCAAAATCCCAAAACGGCGTTAGTTCGAACGGTTGCCACGACCGGCGCCACAGTCAAAAGTAGTCCCGTTCTTTTCTATGGGATTCGACAGTCTCTTAGTCCGTTGTCTCTGAGTAATACGATACATTTTTTTGAAGTTAGGCAGATGGAAATATGTAGCGATTTTGGGAGTTTCCCCGACACGCTACTGGACCCGAAGGGAGGGTAGAGGCGCTTTCCCCCCCGTTTCCCCACTGCACGGTAATCGCGACGGTTTAGAATTAATATTTTTGCTCTCTCCTAATTTGTTCCTTTAATTCCATTCCGCAGAGCGCGCCCAGTTTGCCACGCAAGCCGAATTAATTTATTCCGTAATTTTCCAGGCCAGGGGGGGGTCGAAATTTCGCAAATTCTGCGTTCTCGAAATAAAAGCCGTGTTGTTATTAATCTTTCTGTTTTTTTTTTAATGTTGGCGAAGGCGCCAGTATTATTAGTTGCATTTTGAATTCCCCGCCAAAAAGGATTTTTATGCGCATATGGCCGATACTGATCAGCACGTAGATAGAGAAATGTCGACAACAGATCTTTAAATAAAGAATCCTAAAGTCAAAGCTCTATGTGAGACGGAAATCGCGGAGTAATATCCTAGTTTTGACACAATTATTCGCTATCTGACACAGCGATAGGTGTCAGTATGTGGTATTTAGATACTTTTTCGAGTTATTATGCTTGCTTGTGGCACTTCCCTGACCGCCATTTGGTAAGTTAAATAAACTCTTGAGATCATGCACCAAAGTGGCATAGGCGTTTGTGTACGTACCCACTTCTTCATAATTGAAAATTTAAAATTAGAATTGCTGTTTTTTTTTGCTACGACAATAGTCGAATGCGTATTTCTTTTTTATTAATATAGAAAATACGTTACGCGGAAAGGAACTGTGCGATGGAAAAAAAAATCCCAATTTCTCACTGGTCGCGGAAAAAGTCCCGAACCGTCGAATCCGCTCGTTTGTATGCTGCGGGCCCGAAAACTTCGAGTCTCGCTTCAGCGGAGCCCGGAAACGGAAGTGCCAGTGTTTCCCCGGTTTAATCCTCCTTTTTCACTTTCCCTCTTGCTTTTATTACCCTCCGGTTTGGGGCCAGTGGCGTACCGCGATAGTTTTTTTTTTGCGGAGGAACTACACAGCACGTGTATCAGATAGTATTCACACGGTGTTACATAACATTTTATCACAGTTGTTTGTCACAGTTGTCGAACTATAAAATAACACTGTTATACACTTGAACACTACACATCGTATAAACACTGCATAGTGCACATCTCACCGTATAAATCTATGCAATGTTAACGCACTACACACTGCATACTAATCATAGTATAAAGTTTTACTTTGCCAGGAACTATCGCTACACAGCACGTATATCAGATAGTATTCACACAGTGTTACATAACACTTTATCACAGTTGTCGAACTATAAAATAACACTGTTATACACTGAACATTACAAATCATATAAACACTGCACAGTGTACATCTTACCGTATAAATCTATGCAATGTTAACGCACTACACGCTACATAATAATCATAGGGTCAAGTTTGTGCTTGTATAGTACAGAAAATAAAAAAATTACGTATGCATAAACGGCCACGTAACTTGAAGTACCTGTCAAATTTGTCATTTAAAAAAATTACTTCAAAAACGCGGATTATTTGTCGAAATAACGAAAAAACTTATTATAAAAAGTTCTTTCCCTTTAAATTTTTAACAGTGTACCATTTTTCACGCACATTCAATGGCATTCATTAATCACGTCATTCATTCAAATGAATTTTAGTAAACTAAAATTCAATAAAATTAGTCAAGTAAATCTGAACAGTATTTAGAACCCAAAATATACATTACGATCGATGCTAGTTGCGCAAAGTTCAAAAAATTGCATTTATAAAATTTCTTGTCAATGTGGAAAGTTCTATGTTGGGGAGACTTGTAGGTTTTAGGCCATTTAAGGTTCGTTTAAAAACATAAAAATTATATCAGGCAAAGTCAAAAATATAATGAACATACCTATACTCTTTAAATAATAATTATAGAATTTTGTGGGATAGGTCCAAACCAATTCTAAAAGAAGAAGTAGGAAGTATAGGCGAAAAATTAAGGAATCAGCATGTATTGCAGGAAATACGGACAACTGTGTTGCTGAATGTTCAGTGTAATTAGAGAAGTTAGTATATATAGTATAGATAGAAGAGAAGTTAGTATAGATAGAACACATTATACAATATCAGATAAGGTAGATAAACAATATTTTTTTAAAAGTAATGGAAGATGGTCTTATGTTATCTTCCTATCAGTATCTTTTAGATAAAGTAAGAAATATTTTGTTCGACTTTGTAACTGAACCAAGTAAATAAAAAACGACGAGTCGCCACTGTCGGCATGCCCTCTATATTCGGCGGGGCGCCAGCTACGTTAATATCTCACTTTGTTCATTTGTTCTGCTCCAGTTTATTCGTTTTATCTTAATCTTTCTCCCCCTCCCTGTACCCCGCGCTCTGGCCCCGAAAAAATTCGAGAGATTTAACAATTCCCCCCTTTAAACGTCTCGTCCTACGCTAAATCCGATAGTTGGCGGCGATTTCGAACAAATTTAATAATGTGCAGCTTTCCTGGCCTACCCAGGTCAATTTCCAGGCCTCTACCCGCCGCTGCCCGTCGCAACGCCCTGTATAAAGGCGATCAGTCCCTCGGAGGGGTGGACGGCGGGCGGATCTACCGTAATAATAGTGGGGGACAACTTCTTCGACGGCCTTCAAGTCGTCTTCGGCACCATGCTAGTTTGGAGCGAGGTAAATTTTTCTAATTTTATTTTTTATTTTTTTCTCATAAAATATTTTTCAGCTCATCACACCGCACGCCATACGAGTCCAGACGCCCCCAAGGCACATACCCGGCGTCGTGGAGGTAACACTGAGCTACAAATCGAAGCAGTTCTGCAAAGGATCGCCGGGCAGATTCGTATACGTTTGTGAGTATGAAAAGAACGATAATAATTGCAAGGATATGTCATACGATGCAACGTTTCAGCGCTAAACGAACCCACGATAGACTACGGCTTCCAGAGGCTGCAGAAACTCATCCCCAGGCATCCGGGGGATCCGGAAAAACTACCGAAGGTACCCAAAATAAATACAAGTCTTCTGAAAAATGTATGTCGAATTTGCACCGTAGGAAATCATATTGAAGCGGGCCGCGGACCTCGCCGAGGCGCTCTATTCCATGCCGCGCAACAACCAGCTGACGCTGGCGGCGCCGAGGAGTCCGGCGGGGCCGGGCGGCGCCGGCGTCGCGACGCCGTTCAACGCGTACGCCGGGCAGCTGGCGGTGAGCGTCGGCGAGGCGGCGGCGGCGGCGGCCGCGGCCGCCGGCAGCGGCCAATGGACCGAAGGTGAGCGCAACACACGGTATATTACACTGCACGTGCGAAGCGCCGCGCTAACACTGCAAAGTACACCGAATCGTGCCGTGTAGGCGCGCGTGTTCGCGCTTCGCCGAGACACGGCACCAACGCCGCACACCTCACGCGAAAACACTGCATTATTTTAACCGCAGACTCACAGAATAACCATTATGCTGGGCGTTAACGAACACTGCACCATACACCGAACATTGCTGACTTGCTAAACGCCGCGTATTTAAACTAACGCAGATTATAGTTTAATACACTGAACACTATACATTAGTTTAGCGAACACCTTTAACACTGTGCATTATTCAAACTTTAGTGTAGGCGAAAAATATTGCTTTTCCAGTGGCGTATCCACTGGTGGAAGTACTTTACCAAATATGGTCTTAGCTGACCTGCCCTTTAGGAAAAATAAAAGAAACTTGAAAAAAGTGAACTGTAACGTTCAATATAACGAAAACCGTTAGGATTTCAATACACGTTTATCTGAAAAAAATCTACTTATTTTGACGTTTTCTATAGATTCCTGAAGTTTTGACTCTAAAAGTTGAACCACCCTGTATATTATCATTTTGTACATTGCATATATTTGTAAATATGTATGTACAGTTAAGTAAAAATGTATGTATAATGTTTGCTAGGTATACGAATACGACCACAAATTAAATAAACCGATTTTTTATGTACGTTTCGGCATTTAAAACAATCAACATCTTCACATATGTATAACTAACACAATTTAAAAATATCAAACAATTCTCACATATTAAGAGAAATAAAAACAATTGAAAATGTTATTAAGAATTAATTAATTAAGAAAATAATAATTTTTTGTCAAAAAAGATTTTATTTGTACACAAAGCTTAACTCTAAACTTATTTTGTCAATGACGGCTCTATAAAAAAAAATAATGATAATAATAATAGTATTTCTTAAAATAAACTATATAAAAGAGGTTAATATCTAATATAACAATAGTTAAATTAATTGATATTAGACAAATTAAATTATTGGTATGGTATCTGTTCAAAAATTAGTACTATTTGGTTACTTTCTTATATTAATCATTTCAAGTACATACATTCCTTTTTATAGACGGTGATTCAGTTTTATTCTTAGTCACTTCAACACTTCAAAAATAACAGTTACAAGTTGTAAAAAAATATGTCGACTTTATTATTTATATACCAAGTGTTTGATATTAACATGTTTTATGCTAACCCGTGCCGTTATAACGTGCACCAAATATGACCTAAATATCTCAACAAGTTTGGTAAATATTCAATAAAATGTAACTTTTTATTTTTTGGCTTTCTATCAGAATAAAACTAAATCGCCCTGTATAATCATTTAAATCGTGTTATAACCGAAGATAGCATATGTTGATTGTTTTAAACACAGTATAAACACTGCACACCGCACCATATAGGTACACAACATTAAACCGGGCGACTATTGCATTATATTTCTACGTCGTTATTTCCTTGGATTCTTCGCGTCGAACGCCATCCCCCCCGGTCCCTGCGCGGGCGCATACAATAACACCGGGCAGGGTTCTTTTTCTAGACGACTACAACGCGCCGTCGGGCCGCTGCGCCAGCAGCACGAGCGGCGGCGCCAGCGGCGCCGGCACCCCCCACTCGCACGCCAGCTACGCGAGCGGCGGCGGCTACGGGGGCGCCGCGACGCCGACCGGCGGCGCCGCCCTGCCCGCCAGTCCCGGCAACACCGCCTTCGGACCGGCGCCCAGTGAGTATTCCCGTCGCGGCGACCGTCTCCGGGGTTTGGGTCGGATTAACACGGGGTTTAGTTGGTTTAGTTGGGTCAAAAAAGGGTTTGGTTGGATTAAAAGAGGGTTTGGTTAGATTAAACGGAGTTTAGTCAGGTTAAAACATGGTTTGGCCGGATTAAAACAGGATTTGGTTAGATTAAATACGGTTTAGTGTGTTTAGAACAAGATTAGCTAAGATTAAATCGGGTTTAATCAAACTAGATTATGTTAGTTTAGCGTAAAACAAGGTTAAAACAGTGTTTACTTGGATTACATTGAAGATTAAATAGTGTTTAGTTAAATTAAAACAAAGTTTCTTTAGATTAAATAGGATATAGATAAATTAAACTAAGTTTGGTTAGCTTAAAACAAGCTTTAATCAGATTAAAACAAGGTTTAGTTGGATAGATTAAATAGAGTGTAGCTAAATTAGAACAAGGTTTATTTAATTTTTAATTGTTTTTTTAACGAATCTGTTTCTTTCTGCCATAAATAAATTTTCGATAATATTTAGAACAATATTTTTCTTTTGCCGCAAAGAAACTTCCGACAATATGTATAAGAAGATTTGTTTCCATTAAATAATTTTTAATGCTCAAAATTAAAGTTTGAGACAAAGTTTAGTCAGATTAAAACCGGGTTTAGTAGGATTAAAATAGGTTATGGTTGGATCAAACCAGGATTTGGTTAGATTAAATAGAGTTTAGTTAGTTTAAAACAAGATTTGCTTTGAATAAATCAGTAAAACAAAGTTTAATTAGGTTAAAACAGTGTTTACTTGCATTACATTGAAGATTAAATAGTGTTTAGTTAAATTATAACAAGATTTCTTTTGATTAAATAGGATTTAGATAATTAAACTAAGTTCGGTTAGCTTAAAACAAGCTTTAATCTGATTAAAACAAGGTTTAGTTGTATTTGATTCAGTTAGATTAAATAGAGTGTAGCTAGATTAGAACAAGGTTTTTAATTAATCTGTTTCTGCCATAAATAAATTTCCGACAATATTTAGAACAATATTGTTTATTTCGATTAAATAATGTTTAATGCTAAAAATTATAGTCTAATTAGATCCAAACAAAGTTTAGTCAGATTAAAACAGGGTTTAATTGGATTTGATTTAGTTTGATTAGATAGGGTTTAGTTAGTCTAAAACGATATTTGTTTACTCAAATTAAACCTGGTTAGGTTAGCTTAAAACAACGTTAATTAGATTATACCAGGGTTGAGTTGGATTAGATTTAGTAAGATTAAATAGTGGTTAGTTAGATACAAACAATATTTGCTTCGATTAAATAGGATTTAGTTGAATTAAATCAAGTTTGGTTAAATTAAAACAGGGTTTATTTGAATTAAATTATACTATAACTAGTTTTAGTTGGATTGAATTTAGTTATACTAAATATATAGCGTTCAGTTAGTTAGATTAAATGTGGGTTAAGATTTTATGACATTTAAAGTGTTAAATGAGGTTTTTCAACTCCTGCAAAACCGTACGTTTATTTTCCATCTCTCAAAACATAATAGACGCCCCTAAAAATGTTTTCCTGTTTCGTCACCCTCCGCGAAAGAAGGCGAACAATTGCTAGTACAAAATTACCCAATTCTAACCCCTCGTAGAAACAAAACAAGGGCTCAAACATTCGCTCCTTTACGAAAACAAATGTAACAAGATTAAGGGCGGACTAATAAATATAAATGAGTGCCACTCGAGAGGGAAAGGAGGGCCGCAATATTTCAACAGTTTTCCGTGGTTTTGCAGGGATGATGGTGTCTTCACCCTTCGCGTCGATCAACCCTTTCGCGCTACCAACGTGCAGTGCCCAATACGGAGGTGCCACCCTGGTAGGAGCTAGCAAGTAATAAATTCGGTACCAAAGGGAATGTAGAATTTAAGCGCGTAGACAGTTACCTTTACACTTTTTCCGTTTCGCAAAATTTAGCAGGATTTTAACTCGTACCAAGAAGAGAATACGTTTTAAAACTAAAGCTGTGATCGACAAGGATATACTTACTTATGAATTGAGGAATTTGGTTTAATAGATTTTTGCATATCTCTCAAAAAAAATCATACATATCGCTAGAAAAACTGGGATTCTAAACGACCGTAGTTTTGTAATTATATTGTAAATATTTTGTAAATAGAACTCTGAACTTGTACAAATTGTACCTAAGGTAGGTTTACTTAAACAACGAGTGCATTTTAAAAGTCATATCATAGTGCAATTTTTTTTTAATTCGTTCTTGGCTTTCGGTTTTATGTTTGTAAATAATAATAGAGAATTATTATTTTAGTAGGGTTTTAATGAAACGTGTCTTCACCTGTCTTTGTCAAAGTGAGAATATTAAAAAAGTATACGATATGAAATTTTCTAAAATTTTCGAGAGGTCAGTACCTACTTAACCCTTTGCACAAAAAAAAATTATTAATATTCCTGACATGATATTTTTTCACAAAATACTTTAAAAAATATACTACCTATCTCTCATTATATTGTGTCACCCTTCGAATTTTTGTATATTTGTAACTTATTGTTATCGTTTATGTTCCTTTACCGTGGCATTATTTATTTTCGTTATTTGTAACAAGTACCCATTTCCGAAATTATATGTGTAAAATAAAAATTTATATACAAAACAAGCCCCTAATTTCGACAACCCCGCACCCTACCATATACAGGGTGATTCATTGGGAATGGGAGACCAAAATATTGCGATTGAGTCCAACATTGCTTAAACAAAAAATGTTGTTTGTACGAGAGATACAGTGCGCGAAATTTGGCACTGCTATGTGTTTGGGGATGGAGAATAAGCTGAAAATGTCAACTTCTACGTATCTCACAGAGGGCGCCACTTGCGCGGTTTTTGGATCGTGCTTTTACTCGTAACTTTTGTGAGGTTATCTTTTTGGTCCTGCAGGTTTGTCATTTTAGCGCACCTTTTCATTCCGCAACAAAAAGGTACTCTTGTTCCATAACGCCCAAATCAACCGTTTGCGTTTAAAGTGCCAAAACGTGCCCCAAAACACCTGTTGACTTCAATATTCGAAAAATAAAATTTTCACCTACTACTTTCAAATGTTACAGATCAACTGTACATTGAAAATGAAAAAAAAAGCCAAATGAACATTGGTCGAAACACATTTGTTTTCTTGAAATAGGGTGTCCAAAGTTTGTCGAGTTTCAATATGTTCCATTTTGAAAGTGAACATTTTTTGGGACATTGTTCATATGGGTTTTTTTCGATATGGATTCGAGCGTTATGAAACAAGAATACCTTTTTGTTGCAGAATGAAAAGATGCACTAAAATGATGGACCTGCAGGACCGAAAAGATAACCTCAAAAAAGTTACGCGTAAAAGCGTGATCAAAAAACAGCGCAAGTGGCGCCCTATGTGAGATACGCTGAAATTGACATTTTCAGCTTATTCTCCATCCCCAAAAACAAAGCAGTGCCAAATTTCAGTTCAGCAGCTTGCTTATTTTGGCAGATATAGCCATAATTGAACGCACTGTATCTCTCAAACAAACAACACTTGGGACTCAATCGCATAATTTTGGTCTCCCGTACCCCCAGTTTCGGGATTTCCCATTCCCATTGAATCACCTTGTATATACGTCCCATCTTGACGCTAATTCAAGATATCGACGACCGGAAAAAAATCGCCCAACGAACCAAAGTCGAATCGAATCAATATCATTTCTGGAATTAGCAATTCAGCCGAAAACCTCGTTAAGGGCGGAAAATGACACCGCGCCAGGAGGGGGGGGGGAGGGGGACTCACCCCTCCGCATGACAGATGGTCGACGAAAGGTCTCGTGACGTCACGTATCGACCCCCGTAATTGCGAAAAACGCAGGAAAAATTTGTCTCGCCTTTGTTCCGTGAGCTCTGATATAGCACGGGGTTAAAGCAACCGACTAGTAAATTGCAGGTCCTGGGTTCGAATCCCACGCGAAGCCCCCAACTTTTTTATTATTATCGCTGCATTCTGCCTCTGATGATATTCACCGATTATCATTTTTAGTAATGGTTATTACCATTTGCATTTTGAGCATTTATGAGCAGGACATTTTTAAAAGTGTCTTGCCATTTTTGTTTACTGTCCGGCAGTTTGGGAGCATTTATGATTATTTATATAAATGTCGTCAGTTAGAGAATTAATGGGAATTTCTGGTCACTTGTAAGCATTTATGTTCATTTATAACAAAAACTCCATTTGTAACCTATAAAACTACAAAACCGTTTCTAATTCTAACCTAGAATATTGCGAACTGTGTACCTACCTTGCAAAATGGTCAAACAAAATTCAATAGTCTGGAATTACTTCAAGAAAAGAAGTGACCAAAAATTAAAATATGCTATTTGTGAATTTTGTAAAGCTGAATATTTTGCCCATGCAGGAAGAATGAGAAAACATTTAATTCAATGTTCAAAGGCTCCAGTACAGATAAAGAAGTTATTTAGGTTCAGTAACAAAAATGTAAAATGTATTTTTAATTCCTACATCCTACATGTACCTACGCGTTGGGTCTTCTAAATCTGACTTCAGTCTGTTAATAGAAACATTTTTTTTTATTTTACATATTTTAAATTTTTTTATTTTTGTGTTACTTTATACTTTTTTAATCAAAAGTCATACATATGGGGCCTTGTTTTAAAGGTCTTTTCACAAGCAATCGAATGGCACCATTTTCAAAAATGTCCATAAATGCTCGAGGCCCCGGCGGACATTTTTAAAAGTGTCCTGCTCAAAATCATAAATGCTCGGACATTTGCCATCTACACTTTTTATGTACATATCTAGATATTTACAAAAATCAGGATCTGCTTTAGTATCTAGATCCTTTTGAAAGTATCTAGATACTTGATACTATATACATTTTTTAGCCAAGATGCCAAGGCGTGTCACGTGCCTATATTTAATTTTAAAAAATAAGTAATACAAATAATAAAATGGGGTGTGCTTTAGTGATTTTTTTAAAGTACCGGACATAAAGTACCTACCAATGCGCTTTGGAATGACGTACACGATAAACTACTAACCCACAACTTGTTTTGATTAGTGACAATCTAAACTTCACATTCGCCTAAACAGTTCTACTTTACCTACACACACACTTGTTTCATAAATTTGTAAGTACTTAGGTAAGTATATTGATTGCCTTATGAGGTCTGAAATTTCTCAATTAACTGATAGTACGTGAAAGTATCTAGATTCTTTTTTAACGTATCTGTATCTATACCCAGATACTTTGGAAAAAATGTATCGGTATCTGTATCTAGATACATCTGCCAGACAGACAGTATCTGTATCTAGATGCCGAAAAATGCATTTGTTACATCACTGGTTATTACTCACAATCTACTCCATAGTGTTTAATTCAAAGTAGGTATATACCTATAGTATGAAACTGTGGGTAGCAGGAAAACTATTGCATACAATGTACATATACATATATTACACAAGACGGAACTAACTTTCTGTCGTTTTTAGCTGCCGAAATCCCACATTTAAACCGGACTAATCCGATGTCACCCTCCCCCTTTGGTATGGAAGTGGTGCCCATCCCTATTTGTATGTCTTTTCATGGGAAATGATTTTTTAAGCACTAACCGTAGGCCGGGGATTTGGCAATTACTTGCCCTCTGTATGGGACGATTAAAAACGCCATTTGAAAGGGAGTGATAAGACCGGCACGTGTCAAAATGACAGCTCACAGGCGGCGCGGTGTCATCTTGCATCCATAGGCGCTGCTGGTGGAGTGGTTTATATTATTCATGGATTAATTTGGATTGGGCTACAAAGGAGGGGAATCTACGATTTGCACGGGCCGATGAACTCTTTTGCAAATGTTTGAATTGGGTGATTAGATTGGGAAAATGCTTATTTGTTTTTTTTTTTTTCATTGTTATTTTCAGACAGAAAAATTCTCCTGATCTGAATACATTTTTTTTTTAGTTCATGACAACGACGTATATTATTCGTATCGAGTCGCTGCGTCGACTGGCACACGATAGAACCTCGTGGATTCTATCGTTTCCTCAAGAATCGATTAGCAATAAATGAAAAAATTCGCGCGAACATAAGAAGAATTTAAACGCAAAATCCTGAACAAAAATCTTTCTATTTTTTCTGATGTATTTTGTCTTGCGCTTACCTATTTGTCTAATGAACTTACTGGCAGTATTCTTATTAGCAACGATTTGTGGAAAAATAAACGCATAGTGGTAAGATGTGAATCTATTTACAATTTTTTTGCACGGTTCCTACTAAAGATAACGTAATAAACTTAATATTATGGCTTTATTCGATACCATCGTCGCGTTTTTGGGGTTGCAAAATCGAATCACCATAATATTATATGCTAATCCCCCATACGTCCCATCATACGTGTAATTTTTTCCGTTTCCTATCGCGTTAAAAAATGATTGATAACGCGCATTCGATAAGGAAACGCCTCCGTTGGGATCTATACACTGCATAATATTATAATGCTATAAAGGAACGCTATTATATTTGTTTTACATAACATATCAGTTCACTCTGTGCGAACTAAGTGCAACAGCTTCTTTCCCTTGCTTCCCACTTTCCATTAATTCTAATTTTCAGGAACATCACTCTTCGCGTATTCATCGAAATAACAGATTTTCTATTAATAAAAGAGAAATACTTACACATCGTGTAATTCAAGAAACGATTAAGTATTAATTTGTTTTAGAACTAAGAAACAGTTTCAATTTGTCATTAGGTAAACTTATCGAGTGACTTGAAGCAAAACAATTAACAATTAAATAACGTTATTAAGTTAGATGGTGAATACGAAACAATTTGAAAAAATATATAAAAAATAAGAAAAAATGTTGTTTACTTCCTTTATTTCAACCTTTTCTAATGGAAAATTGTCCGAAATTCCAAGGAACTGCATCATCTTCCAACCGAAAACATTTTCAAAACTGCAAAGGCCTCAGCCGCCATCTGTAGTCGTGGTTGGAAACGAAGGAATGAAACCGACTTCAGTGACAGTGGCGACACCTAACGGTTGCGTTCCACACTAAACAATGTATCGATCCACGCCACCTTCTACGAGTTTTTGAGCTCCGCCGTAAGTTCGATAAGTTTCGTACAGGTGGCGCCGGTTGTCTCCAGTTTATTTTCCATAGACACAGATCGAATATTATATCCATAGATAAGAAATATTATATAGAATACTATGATGTTTGAAAGTATATAATATACTAATATCACAGAATAGGGGAATTATTCTGTGCTAATATACATTATTATCACAGCAGATTATGCGTATATAATATATTTGATAAGGGCATTGATAAGGGTTTGATCTATATCAATGCTCTTGCTCTGCCAGCGTTGTATAAAATATCACAGAATAGTGATAATATCCCTATCTTAATAAATTTGTAAAAAAAATTGTCTAGATGTGAACACTACGAACAGGTAATACGATGCTCAATTGCTTTTAAAGAAAATCTATTAACAAAATTTCAAATCTGTTAGGAAACTGTTGACCCGTCTAGGATGGAAATAAAATATGATCCCCCAACACTGTGCTGAGGTGGCAAAGTTTTCGAAGATAATGCAAGTAGTTTTTTTTCTTTATTAGGTACACTAATAATTAATAATATAAATGATAATTATTATTATATGTAGATCTCTAGCAGACTTGCAAAAAAATATACATAATAGCGTTGGGTTCAGTCAACGATAATAGTGTTCCTCTGCCGTAAACGAATAAACATTGCTATAATAGTAAATCAATACTATGTAACTTATAACTTACCTTGTGCATTATTTTGCTATCTCGCAATCGTCAATGCAGCATAAGTACGTACCTACTAAATGGGAACCATCCATTCGGAAGACTTCATGCACCACAGGTCTTATAAGGAATCTTCTGATTATTTTTGTACAAATAGTTTTATTCAATTTAGGGAATAGGTATGACAGATATTTTGATGCACAATGTCTCCCAAATAAATGTTCCAGAAAAAATTATTAGTTTATTTCATATAAACTATATTTTTATATAATTAGGGTAGCTGAAGAAAATGGGGCTCATCCTATCCTATGCAATTTTATAAAACATTTGTATGTTTTCGTGAGGAATGTTCATAAACGAAAAGTGACAGTATGGCTGCTCCCCCAACTGTATACATTTCGTTTTTAAACAAAAGTTTTATTCATAAATTCCCGGGGTTTTAAAAAAAAACAAAAATCAGCTAATTATTGATCATTTGTATCATAATATGTGTGTGTATATTTTAAAAGTTTCGTTTAAATGCAACAACTTTGATTTAGCTTTATATTTTATGTGAGTTCATCTGTCATCCAAAATGAACATTTATTTGCTGGCAGTTATCAGTCCGACAGTCTAAAGTAAAAAGTTGAATTTAAATTGGTGGCTCCCTCTGACAACCAGGAATGCATGTGTTTCATATCAGCTGCGGATTTGTGTTTATAGACTTTTAACGAGTACGACAATCTGTACTTTGGTTTGACTGACTAGATTGCAACAAATTTTAACAAACTATCATTCAAGTATACCTACATCAAGTAAGTTCTGCCCAGATGGCACACGATATTACATACTGTCAGATCTGATACAAATAGATATTCACTTGTGATTCCAGAATGACTCACTTTCCCAGTTAATTCGTCCCTTTTAATATTCGGTTCAATATGCACCCCAGGTGCCATCCGAGAGCAAATGTCACCAACATCCACAACCGAATGACACCGTAACTTGTGACGCGGTGCGTCTCGCCAAAAATCCCCCGAGAAATCGCTCCCGCACAACCTTCGTGAATGATCGCCAGATGCTTTTACCAAAGACGAGGAGACCGGGACGGAACCGGCCAAACCATGCGGTTTGTCCGAAGACAATAACGGTTGCAGAAATAATATTTTTCCTGCAACAGCACCTAGATCCGGTGGATCGTTTTCAGAAGACATCAAGCGTAGGTACCAGTCCTAACAACGGCTGTGCAAGTATTTGCAAAATAACGTCATCGACCTAACAGTAGATGGCAGAGGTGGAGTTTCGACCTAACCTTCTCAGTCTAGGGGGTGTCGTGAACCTAACGGCAGTCGGAAATTCTTTCGCAGGAAGAAAGAACGAAGCTACAGGCGTGTACCTTGATAGACTACGAGACCGGAAGCGGGGCGATTTCAGGGGGGAAGTCGGCGAGATCGGGCCGCGTTACTCCCACGTCGAATCTCTGGAACTCCGGAACTCAGGTACCCCAAGCACCGCAGGCATGCGGCGGAACTGAGCAAAAGCGGGTGCTCCCCAAGAAAACGCCGTCGATTCTCTGGCAAGTTTGCACCGCAAACTAACGACAGATTTGGATTTCGGAGAGTCCGGACTCCCCGAAATATGAACGTGTCGTTTGGGCGGTGAAACGTTGGTAGAGAACAAACGACACTTTCTTAGCAAGATCCCTCGCCTTTTCAATCTCGAGCAAAGGTTGTATGACTGTTGTAAAGCCTCTTAGTACACCCTAATTAAAATTCGAAAAGGATGCATCGTCTGTGCTATGGTCAATGCAGAAAACTTACACAAGCTTCTTTGGAGTTTGAAAAGCTTCTGTAAGTTTCCTTTATGTTCCACAGCACAGCAGAACAAAGTGTATACGGGGCGTATTAATGAGGTAGATTGAGAAAAGGTTTTTGCTCAATTTCACCGACATGCGTCTTCATGCAACATGCCACGTATTGCGATGTTTCTGTTTCTGCTGCAGTTTTCATTTTACATAAATTAAAAGTGTCGGGAAAACAGCTTCAAATTTATTTCTCAAACAAATTTGAAACTTGGTACGAAATGATAATAGTGTTGGTTCGACTATGACTAGGTAAATCGTGAGCATACAAAGAATACTGATTAAGTGATTAAGTCGATAACAATGTTGTGGTTTATGAATAGTTTTTATTTTCTTACAGCTATAGATACCAGAAAAATATAAGATTTTGTGGCCTTAGATTTCTTTGTACCTACTCACGAAAACCTTTTTACTTTATTCTTCTTCCACAAAAATTACTTCTGAATTGTCTTGATTGTCTAATTATTGTCAAATTTACTAAACAATATTAAGAGCTAAACAATACTAGCAGTAGAATTTCCAATTAGTTATTATATAATATTGTAATATTGTGATACAAATACGTTTAAATAGACTGGTGTAAATTATAATACAATATATTTTTTATTATTGAGAGTCTCTAGTGAACCAAAACTATTGCGGAATTTTTTAAATTGTTGTTAATTACGTTTTTATCCGAGAAAAAGAACTGCGAGCTCTAAAACAAAAACATGGCAAACATTTTTAAATAAACATTTTTGTTCCACACAGATGGCGCCAGTCGTCTCCAGCTTTACAAGTTGAGCGATGTCGTTGATTTGAAAGGAAATGAAAGTGGTCAAACAGTTTTCTCTCAAAATATTGCAAGAGCTGTGAAAATAAGAATCACCAACAATCTAGGGTCAATAATTATTGTTGAATTTAGTTTTTTGGACTAACCCTTTATTTTTTACAAAGAATTTCTTAGGTTTTGTATAGGTAAGTATTGCAAAATACTTCACTCGTTACTCACAAATGCCAAAGCGTTGAAAAAAGCTTTGGCTATCGCTTCAACTTGAGTTTACGGAAATGTATTTATTATAATTGCGAAGAAGAGAACAGATAAAACAAAGCTGGAAACGATTATTACCTAAATATAATGTTGTTGATAATACGAAAACCACGCGATCCAAAAGTTTTAAATGAATTCTCTAATTTAAAGTAAAATTGTACTGAATTTAAATGAGAAAAAACTATGTAGGCATAAAGTCTATTTATATTAGTGCCTAGCACAGATAAAGTTCAGTTATCTGTGTGTACCTAGTTAAAAATTGCTGCACCTGGAAATACATAGGTTCGTGGTTCTCGTATTAAACCTAAACATTGACTTGAAAAAATTTAAACATTTTGAAAATGATACAAAATAACCATTGGTAGATTTTATTAAACAGCTGAAGAAATGACATCTAATATGATGTGGTAAAACTATTGATTCATGTAAAATATTGAAATATTTGGAATAAATGACAAAGGTTGAAGCTAAAAACATAGATGTGCCATTTTTGTATCAACCCACAAACAAAAAGACTACCAACTACCATTTAATGGACCGTGAAGGTTTTGGAGAAGGTTTAGTTTTTGTTGTTAGAATTACTATTGAATTTTGAAATTGGAGAATATTAACCTGTAGCTAGCCCTAACACCCTGTATCTAAATCTGCGATAAATTTATTTTATTCTTTTAGAAAATGCCCACGGCCGATCTGATAGCTCCTCCGTCATTAACCGAAAATGATCTTTTAAGAAATCAAAACCTTAGGAAAAATTGTCAATTTTTACACTTATTTTCAAGAGAAAAATTACAGAAAAAAGTTTGATACTGAGACTCATATCGTCTTTTTCAAAAACTGGAATCGAATTGAGCAAACAGAAAAGAACCGACGGATATTGCGCCCATAACACATCGTATAGTGCAATGATTATGTTATGGGGGCGATATCCGCCGATCCTCGGAGGAACTTCCAGAGCAGCCGCAGGCCTACGCCAGAGTCGGAGGTGGTACGGGGCTCCTGCAGACCTAGCGTCGGCTAGATCTTGCCAGAGCCCCGCACCGCCCCCGCCTACTTCCATCTAGAGCGTGTGGAACTGTCAGAGTTGACGGCGGTCGCTGGCGCCACCTATCGCGGGGAATCGAAAACTCGCTCACCCGCCGGACGAGCGCCGCGACTCCTCGGAGCCGGCCTCCCGCCCGCCGCCGCCCCGACGACGGGCCCCGGCACGGCGGGGCCGCGGCCGGCTGTCCGGGGGTAGGCAAAAGGGGGGCCACCGTAAAATGGGGGGAGATTTACAATATACCACCCCGGTTTGCATTATTTATTTGCCCGGGTTTTAAGGCGGTAAAAATGTAGGAACAAAGATAAAAAAATACTTTTGTGCCGAAAAACAAGCAGGTAATAAGTGTCAATTTGGTACAAATCTAAAACGTTCTTAACAATTTCTTTGCACTAGTTATCGATATGAATTTTATTTGGTTGTTGCAAAAGAGAGACTGCGCAGTTTCGTGATTATTTTATTTATTTTTTTGTAAATTTTATCCATAAATTTTGCATCTTCTAATTCCTTTTAATCGCACACATGCTAAAAATATACAAAGCATCCGTCATAAGAAGAGAAAAAAGTTAAAAACATATTCGAAGTTGTTAGTTATAAATTGTTTTACATTAATTTTAAATTAATTTTGTCAAAGAAAAGAAAATTTCAACAAAATTAAAAACATATATTTGATTTGACCTGCGTCATCTTTTTTTGGGAAATTATTTGTAAACAAACGAACTTCTCCAATCTACCAGTTGACTACCAATATAAGTAATCGCCATATCCTAGTAAAATAATATTAACTTTCTATGAACTGAAAATTATTTGTGGTTGTTTCAAGTTAGCAATAATTTTGTAAAAATAATAATGGTATTTTAAAAATAATGGAAACATTGCCGGGTGGTATATGTATAGCAATATTTATTACAGAAGGTACATCTTTCATGTACATTTTTCTAATTGGCTAATAAAGTGAAATCTGTTATTATTACTGTTTGTATTCCAAAATCTTATTTTGATCAAAAAAAATTATTATTATTATTTATGTAGAAAGAAACCATATTATACCTACGAGAGACACCTCTTATCCCTATCCAGCCTCGTTTTCCCTATTTATATAGAAGATCTATTGGAGGTACCCCTTATCCCACCCTTAGCCCCTTATTTATGTAGAAAGAGACCTTACAAGAGGCATCTCTTACCCACCCTTTTGCCCTCCTTTTTATGTAGAAAAATACCTACGAGAAGCACCTTTTATCTTGCATTTTACTCCCTTATTTATATAGAAAGAGACCTACAAGAGGCACCTCTTATCCCACGTTTTTGCCACTGATTTATCTAGTACGAGATATTTACGAGAGAAACCTCTTATTCTGCCCTTTCGCCCCCTTATGTATGTATTAAAAACGCTAGATTTCACCTCACCAATAGAAATTGAGAACGAACCTAAGAGAAATGATCGTGGCCCCCTTGTACCGCCCCCGAGGGGGCGCCGCCGCCGCACCGCGGCCGGGCGCGGCGGGAAACGCCTCACAATCGGCACCTGCAACAATACAAAAAAAATCATTCTAGAGCCCCCGAGATCACCTTCCGGGTGGACCTACCCTCCGGCTTGTGGTCCTCCGGCTCCATCCCGAGTGCTTACTCGTCCCCGTCCGCGGGCAAGAAAGAAGCGAGAGAGAAAAAACGTTCGCCCGATTCGCCTGCGGTCCCCGTACGTCTTCGGGGGCCGACGGGGCCGCGGCCCGCGGAGCTGTGGTCCGCGGGGGGCTGAAGCGCCGGGGCCGAGACCCGCCGGGCCCCCTCTTCCGCACCTAGAACTTGCTTGTGCGGCAACCCCCGCCCGGATAAATCCGGTGTGGTTACCATCTTTACTCACCCAAAACGACCGCCAGGCGAAACACAACCCACCCGTATATATTCTGGTAATTACTTTAGGAAAATATTTAAATTCTACGTTTTCATAGAAAAAGAAAAATTGCCCGTAGCCGCGAAATGCAAAAAGAGGTCGTGACGCGGGCGAAACGAAAGAAAATCCCCTAGGGGAAAATCCTACGTTATGCTCGAGCCGGACTCCCCCCGCATTCCTCGACCCCGGGAAAATTACGGCACCCTTAAAATTTTTGTGAGAACCCCCAAGACACCCTGGCCGGCTGACGGGGTTCCAGGAGGTCCCTCGACGTCCACCGATGATTTCCGTAGCACTGTTTACACTACACAAACACTGATGTCGCCCTCACACTGCAAAGAACAGAAAAAATTGGTGAAATATTTTAAAATTTGCGCCGCAATTTGAATTTATTTGGCGCCAATTTCAGTGCCGCCACCTATGAGACCAGTCCCCAACTATAAAAATTGGAGGGAAAATTTAATTCCATGATCAGCCATTTTTATGAAGCGCAATCTATGACACAAGTGCGGAACTATTAGATTTTGGCGCCAAATTTAAAATTCTCATTTCGTGGTGCACCACCAAACTTTACAGTTTTCTATAAATTTGGAAATGTTTGAAACAGGTGCCGATGAAAATTCCAATTTTTTCCCGCCAGTACTTATTGTCTTCTGCATTTCATTATTTGTTGTTTTTTACGAAAAATACAGGAAGTTTTTAAATTTGATGCATTTAAAATACGAATATATCGTACACTGGAAGTTTCCTTTTTTTAAAATAAACTAATCGGATTCTTTCGTCGATAAATTTTAAGTAATCTGATTGGTTTATCGTAAAAAAATTCACCTAAAAAGCCTTACAAAATAAGCATCAAATTTAAAACAAGGAAATGAAGGTAGGTACATAAAAACACAGAATAGTTGGAAGAAAATTGAGGAAATAATTGTTACGATTAGGTAATTGAGGAATATATATAGTGCGAGTTAGTTTTTTGTAGCAGTTCTTTAACATCGTACAGAAAATGACATTTTTAAATGAAAATTTCATGCAAAGATGCTTAAACTGTAAAAATAAAGAATAAAATGAACTGTAATTGGAGCCCCACAATTTAACACCATGTAGGTATCTTGAAAATGAAGTGTTTGTAGACCACTCTTGATATTACCTTTTCATTTTAAAACGTAACTTTTTACCCTGCTACAAAAAAATGACTCGGAAAAGGGGGGAAAAATTGTGGCTCCATGCTACAAGGAAACAAAAATTTGACTGTTCCTGAAAAATATCTACAAATTCTAGAGATATTCGACACTTTTTTCCGTAATAGGTATTTATTTATTCGCAATTTTCCAAACATCAGTCGAAGAAAAAAAAACAATCAACAAGACCGTTTGATTTATTTAAAAGCTGGAAACCTTTCGCCAGCGATCCAACGTTGCCGCTCCCAGCTGTCCTGTCTTTTCTACGGCCGTCGTAGAATCATGTCGGCTGTGAAAAATAGAAAAAAAAATGTTGGGACCCAGTAATAACGGCACTTGCGGGAAGAATACAAAACACAAGCAGTTCGGCAAAAACAAAGTGCATTCACTCATTACCTAAAACGCATAAATAACCTCAAAATACTCTACAAGGCAATGGTGAAATACCTAAACGTTAAAATCTGCGATACCCAGCTAAGCTTCCTAACATGCTACTAAACACAGATTATATCAACTAAAAACATCACAGATTTTATATTTAGGATTAAAAATGGCAGCAATATCATTTAGAACATGAAAATGAAAAAAGTATCGTTTAAACACTGTGAATCACTTCAGCATATTATGAAAGTACTGAAGATGCTCTTTCTTCTGAAGCGTACAAATTGCCTAACTTCAACCTAGTGAAAAAGGCCCATCGCAGCCAGGAAACAATATAATTAAAAAACTTTGCGTTTTCCGCTATTCAAAAATTGAACACGCCGAAATAATATACTTAATTTTTCTTCTTCAAAATTTAGCTAAACATGCCATAGCAATACATACATACCTACGTTGGGCCTCACAAATTTAATACATAAAAGCAAGAATCATTTTTAAATCACAGACTTGTTACCAAGGAAAAAACAAATTTTACGTGCGATTTTCAAGTGCACCGATGATAGAAATAAAATTGTAGCATGCAGGATATAATACTAGTTGTTTTTTTCTCGATTTTTATAAGAAAACATGCCAAAAAACGACAAAAACTCACCATATATAAATCCTTTATCTATGAACTCACCATTTCTGGTAAATTTCCGGGGGCCCCCCACAATACTAGTTTTCAATGTTTTCAAATCAAGTAGGCGCGTGGCCGCACGGCGCATGCGCCTCGTCCTCTTCTCTTCTTCCTTCTCGCCATCTTGGAAATTTCGTTTTTTTCCTGAAAAATCGAAAAAATAAGCATCAGACCAAGGAAAAACCATCGAATTTTTCTTATTAGGCGCTTTCCGCACCAGGAAAACATGGGGCAAACAGCCGAATTTTTAAATAATGGCCCTAATTCGTAGTATGCCATGGTGCAAACCATTCCTGGGCCTATTTCCCGAGATTTCCTAAAAAATAAAGTGGATTGCCGGGTTTTTTACCTGAATTAGCTGGCGAATGGTTCAAGGAATGTTTTTGCCTAGTTTTGGGGTATCCAACGGCATTTTCTTTCTTTTGAGAAGCATTTTTTCGGAGCTCACGCTTTTGAACGGGGGCGGCGGGGGACGGCGGAACTTCTGAAGAAGAAGAGCCGGTGCTGCCAACCTAATTATTTTTGACAGAATGATGGCCTAACCTAACTTCATTCTGTGATGCAGAATGTATCTCCGGAAGGCCAGTTCGGAAATTGATTGATCGATAAAAGAATTCAAATTGGGTTTTCTGACCTGTTTATTTTACATAAATTATTTTTATGATGCATTGCCTTCAAGAAAAAAAATAGGTTGGCAACATCTGCTCTTCTTCTTCGACAACTGACAAGTTCAGGTCTCACCGCGCCGACTCCGATCATGACGAATGAGCTCCTGAAAAATGCCCTTCAAAGAGAAAAAAACGTCGTTGGACCCTGAAAAACTCTGTGAAAACATTCCTTGAGCCGTCCGCCAGCTAATTCAGGTAAAAAACTCGGCAGTCTGTTTGGGAATTTGGGAAAACTCGCAAAATCTTTTGATGTTCTTTTTTTTGCTCGCGAATGACAATTGACAAATGACAACCGACGCCGACATGATATGGGATTTTGGGATGGAGTTTTGGCGGAAATTTAAACCAAATCGCGGAAGGGGGGTAGGGAGGGACCGAATACGAAAATTCCAGTTTATTCCTCGGTCGGATGCATATTTTTTCGATTTTTCAGAAGGAAAAAAGAAAATCCCATAATTGAAAATCTAAGATGGCGGACGCGGATAATTTTTTTGTTTAAATCATAGGAGGCTTTGACCAAAAATCAGTCATAGGAGGCCATGATTTGATCGATTGTTTTAAGTCAATGGGCTCCTAGATTTTCCAGAAATGGTGAGTTTTTTGTAGTTTTTTCTAATGTTTTCTTATTAAAATCGAGAGAAGAAACATCAAACGTTATATACCTAGTCGTTCCGGCAAATAGTGAAGACGTTGACAGTTCATTCGACATTTGCCAAACTCCCTAGATTGCCTGTAATGACAGAAAACACCGGGGACATATTGGGTAAGATGAAATTACGGACGTTTTTTCTGCCTAGACGCCCAGGGAAACAACTTTGGAAGAAGCAGCAATTCCGTCAATTCTGTGGTCCCGCTCTGCGGCAGAACTACTTTATATGCTTTATACTTTATACTCATAAGCTTTAGCGTTGCATGCAGTTATAATAGTGAATGCACTTTGTTTTGCCGAACTGATTGTGTTTTGTCTTCTTCCCGCAAGTGTCGTTGTTACTGGGTCCCAAATTTTTTTTCTATTTTTTACAGCCGATGTGATTCTACGACGGCCGTAGAAACGACAGGACAGCTGGGAGCGCCGACGCTGGATCGCTGGCGAGAGGTTTCCAGCTTTTAAATAAATCAAACGGTCTCGTAGATTGTTTTTTCTTCTTCGACTGATGTTTGGAAAATTGTGAATAAATAAATACCTATTACGGAAAAAAGTGTTGAATGTCTCTAGCATTTGTAGATTTTTCCAGGAACAGTGCAATTTTTGTTTCCTTGTAGCTGGAGCCACAATTTTCAATTTTTCCCTATATACAGGGCGAGTCATTTTTTGTAGCACTACATTTTAAAATTAAAAGTTAACATCACCAGAGGTCCACACTTCATTTTCAAGATACCTTCATGGTGTTAAATTGTGGGGCTCAAATTACAGTTCATTTTATTCCTTATTTTTATAGTTTGGTCATCTTGGCATGAAATTTACATTTTAAAGTATCATTTTCTATAGGGTATGTTAAAGAACTGCTACAAAAAACTAACTCGCACTGTATATTCCCCAATTATCTATTTATAACAATTATTTCTTCCATTTTCCTTCCAACTATTCTGTGTTTTTATGTACCTGCCTCTATTTTCCTGTTTTAAATTTGATGCTTATTTTGGAAGGCTTTTTTTTTACGATAAACCAATCAGATTACTTAAAATTTATCGACGAAAGAATCCGATTAGTTTATTGTAACAAAGTTTCAGTTTACGAGATATTTGTATTTTAAATGCATCAAGTTTAAAACCTCCCTGTATGTTTCCTGCTATTATTAAAAAAAATGACAAAAAATGAAATTGAGAAAATCCAGAAGACAAGAATTGGCGGGAAACAATTGGAATTTTCATTGCCAGCGGTTTCCAAATTTATAGAAAACTGTAGTCTGGTGGTGCACCACGAAATGAGAATTATAAATTTGGCGCCAAAATCTAATAGTTCCGCACTTGGGTCATAGATCGCGCTTACATAAAAATGGCTGATCATAGAATTACATTTTCCCTCCAACTTTTATAGTTGGGGACTGGTCTCATAGGTGGCGGCACTGAAATTGGCGCCAAATAAATTCAAATTGCGGCGCAAATTTTAAAATATTTCACCAATTTTTTCTGTTCTTTGCAGTGTGAGGGCGACATCAGTGTTTGTGTAGTGTAAACAGTGCTACGGAAATCATCGGTGGACGCCGAGGGACCTCCTGGAACCCCGTCAGCCGGCCAGGGTGTCTTGGGGGTTCTCACAAAAATTTTAAGGGTGCCGTAATTTTCCCGGGGTCGAGGAATGCGGGGGGAGTCCGGCTCGAGCATAACGTAGGATTTTCCCCTAGGGGATTTTCTTTCGTTTCACCCGCGTCGCGGCGTCTTTTCGCATTTCCCGGCTACGGGCAATTTTCCTTGTTCTCTGAAAACGTAGTATTTAAATATTTTCCTAAAGGAGCTAACAGAATACATACGGGTGGGTTGTGTTTCGCCTGGCGGCCGTTTTGGGTGAGTAAAGATGGTAACCACACCGGATTTATCCGGGCGGGGGTTGCCGCACAAGCAAGTTCTAGGTGCGGAAGAGGGGGCCCGGCGGGTCTCGGCCCCGGCGCTTCAGCCCCCCGCGGGCCACAGCTCCGCGGGCCGCGGCCCCGTCGGCCCCCGAAGACGTACGGGGACCGCAGGCGAATCGGGCGAACGTTTTTTCTCTCTCGCTTCTTTCTTGCCCGCGGACGGGGACGAGTAAGCACTCGGGATGGAGCCGGAGGACCACAAGCCGGAGGGTGGGTCCACCCGGAAGGTGATCTCGGGGGCTCTAGAATGATTTTTTTTGTATTGTTGCAGGTGCCGATTGTGAGACGTTTCCCGCCGCGCCCGGCCGCGGTGCGGCGGCGGCGCCCCCTCGGGGGCGGTACAAGGGGGCCACGATCATTTCTCTTAGGTTCGTTCTCAATTTCTATTGGTGAGGTGAAATCTAGCGTTTTTAATACATACATAAGGGGGCGAAAGGGCAGAATAAGAGGTTTCTCTCGTAAATATCTCGTACTAGATAAATCAGTGGCAAAAACGTGGGATAAGAGGTGCCTCTTGTAGGTATTTTTCCACATAAAATAAAATATAAAATATAAATAAGGAAAACGAGGCTGGATAGGGATAAGAGGTGTCTCTCGTAGGTATAATATGGTTTCTTTCTACATAAATAATAATAATATTTTTTGGATCAAAATAAGGACTTTGGAATATAAATAGTAATAATAACAGATTTCACTTTATTAGCCAATTAGAAAAATGTACATGAAAGATGTACCTTCTGTAAAAAATATTGCTATACATATACCACCCGGAAATGTTTCCATTATTTTTAAAATACCATTATTATTTTTACAAAATTATTGCTAACTTGAAACCACAACAAATAATTTTCAGTTCACAGAAAGTTAATATTATTTTACTAGGATATGGCGATTACTTGTATTGGTAGTCAACTGGTCGATTGGAGAAGTTCGTTTGTTTACAAATAATTTCCCAAAAAAAGATCACGCAGGTCAAATCAAATATATGTTTTTAATTTTGTTGAAATTTTCTTTTCTTTGACAAAATTAATTTAAAATTAATGTAAAACAATTTATAACTAACAACTTCGAATATGTTTTTAACTTTTTTCTGTTCTTATGACGGATGCTTTGTATATTTTTAGCATGTGTGCGATTAAAAGGAATTAGAAGATGCAAAATTTATGGATAAAATTTACAAAAAAATAAATAAAATAATCACGAAACTGCGCAGTCTCTCTTTTGCAACAACCAAATAAAATTCATATCGATAACTAGTGCAAAGAAATTGTTAAGAACGTTTTAGATTTGTACCAAATTGACACTTATTACCTGCTTGTTTTTCGGCACAAAAGTATTTTTTTATCTTTGTTCCTACATTTTTACCGCCTTAAAACCCGGGCAAATAAATAATGCAAACCGGGGTGGTATATTGTAAATCTCCCCCCATTTTACGGTGGCCCCCCTTTTGCCTCCCCCCGGGCAGCCGGCCGCGGCCCCGCCGTGCCGGGGCCCGTCGTCGGGGCGGCGGCGGGCGGGATGCCGGCTCCGAGGAGTCACGGCGCTCGTCCGGCGGGTGAGCGAGTTTTCGATTCCCCGCGATAGGTGGCGCCAGCGACCGCCGTCAACTCTGACAGTTCCACACCCTCTAGATGGAAGTAGGCGGGGGCGGTGCGGGGCTCTGGCAAGATCTAGCCGACGCTAGGTCTGCAGGAGCCCCGTACCACCTCCGACTCTGGCGTAGGCCTGCGGCTGCTCTGGAAGTTCCTCCGAGGATCGGCGGATATCGCCCCCATAACATAATCATTGCACTATACGATGTGTTATGGGCGCAATATCCGTCGGTTCTTTTATGCTGGCATTCAAATCAGTTATTCCAGTTTTTGCAAAAGCCGATAAACGTATTAGTATCGAAGTTTTTCCCTTATAATTTTTCTCTTGAAAATCAGCCAGTAAAAGGGATTAATTTTTTTCTTAAGTTCCCTGTTTTCTTTCCATAATCTTTTTGGATTTAAAGATATGCGATAGTCGGAGGAGCTATCAAGATCGATCGTAGGCATTTCCTGAAAGGAAGAAAATAAAATTTTGTCGCAGATTTAAATACAGGGTGCGTTAGGGCTAGCTGCAGGTTAATATTATTCTCTTCACTTTAAAAGTTCCAATTTTAATATTGTAACAACGAAAATTCAAATCTAAACCTTTTCTAAAGCCTTCACATGGTCAAAAAACAAAGTAAACATTGGTAATATATTTGTTTTCGTTTGTAGTAGGTTGATACAAAAATATAATGTCATTATATAGGTATATACTTCAATGGCATTATACTATTTCAATGTTTTACAACAATTTTACCAAAGTAATTGAAATATAATTTTTTTTTAAATTTTTTTGCAGTTTCATTAATAAACTACCAATGGTTATTTTGTATAATTTTCAAATTCTTTCAAATCAATCTTTAGGCTTAATAATACGAAAACCACGTATAGGTACTTAGGATTTTTACAGTTACAGCAATTTTAAATTGAAACAACAACAGTTAACTAGGTAGAACTAAAAATTGACGTCCTTCCTCATTTAAATTTAGTACAATTTTACTTTTAATTATTACAAAATTAATTTACAATTCTTTGGTATTACGGGGTTTTCATATTACCGACAATATAGAATTAGGGAATAATCGTTTCCAGCTTTGTTTTGTTTATTTTTTCTTCGAAAAATTAACAATAAATTTCCTAAACGCAATAAGTTGAAGCGATAGACTCGCGATCCTTCAAAACTTTTCAACATAGCCATTGAGTAGAAAATATTTGCAATATAGGTAGGTACCTACCTACAAAACTGAAAAATGCAGGATTTATTTCAAAAACAAAATACAGCAGACTGTTGGTGATTGTTAATTTGACAACTTTCATTTTATTCCTTTAATTGACAGCAACGCTCAACTTGTAAAGCTGGAGACGACTGGCGCCATCTGTGTGGAACAAAAATGTTTATTTAAAAATGTTTGCCATGTTTCTGTTTTAGAGCTCGCAGTTCCTTATTTCTCGGATAAAAACGTAATTAACAACAATTTAAAAAATTACACAATGGTTTTGGTTTACTAAAGACTCAGTAATAAAAAAATATATATACTGTATTTATTGCATAATTTACAACAGTTGATTGAAACGTATTTGTATTTCAATATTACAATATTATATAATAACTAATTGGAAATTCTACTGCTGGTATTTTTCGGTTGTTAATATTGTTTAGTAAGACAATCACGACAATTCAGAAGTAATTTTTGTGGAAGAAGAATAAAGTAAAAAGGTTTTCGTGGGTAAATTAAAAACTATTCATAAACCACAACAGTTATCGACTTAATCACTTAATCAGTATGCTCACGATTTACCAGTCATAGTCGAACCAACACCATTTCGTACCAAGTTTCAAATTTGTTTCAGAAATAAATTTGAAGCCGTTTTCCCCACTTGTTTAATTTAGGTAAAAATAAAATGAAAACTGCAGCAGAAACAGAAACATCGCAGTACGTGGCATGTTGCATGAAGACGCATGTCGGTGAAATTGAGCAAAAACCCTTTCTCAATCTACCTTTTTAATACCCCCTGTATATAATGTGTACTTTTCTGATTCCTTATTACTTTGTGCTGCTGTGCTGTGGAACATAACAGAAACTTCCGGAAGCTTCTCCGATCCCAGAGAATCTTGTGTGAATTTTCTGCGTTGAATATAGCATAGAATTTTGAATTTTAACAATATAGGGGGCTTTAAAATGATCATACCTTTATGCAAGATTGAAAAGGCGAGGGATCTTCCTAAGAAAGTGTCGTTTGTTCTCTACCAACGTTTCACCGTCCAAACGACACGTTCATATTTAGGGGAGTCCGGACTCTCGGAAATCCAAATCTGTCGTTAGTTTGCGGTGCAAACATGCCAGAGAATCGACGGCGTTTTCTCGGGGAGCGCCCGCTTTGCTCAGTTCCGCCGCATGCCTGCGGTGCTTGGGGTACCTGAGTTCCGGAGTTCCAGAGATTCGACGTGGGAGTAACGCGGCCCGATCTCGCCGACTTCCCCCCTGAAATCGCCCAGCTTCCGGTCTCGTAGTCTATCAAGGTACACGCCTGTAGCTTCGTTCTTTCTTCCTGCGAAAGAATTTCCGACTGCCGTTAGGTTCACGACACCCCCTAGACTGAGAAGGTTAGGTCGAAACTCCACCTCTGCCATCTACTGTTAGGTCGATGACGTTATTTTGCAAATACTTGCACAGCCGTTGTTAGGACTGGTACCTACGCTTGATGTCTTCTGAAAACGATCCACCGGATCTAGGTGCTGTTGCAGGAAAAATAATATTTCTGCAACCGTTATTGTCTTCGGACAAACCGCATGGTTAGGCCGGTTCCGTCCCGGTCTCCTCGTCTTTGGTAAAAACATCTGGCGATCATTCACGAAGGTTGTGCGGGAGCGATGTCTCGGGGGATTTTTGGCGAGACGCACCGCGTCACAAGTTACGGTGTCATTCGGTTGTGGATGTTGGTGACATTTGCTCTCGGATGGCACCTGGGGTGCATATTGAACCGAATATTAAAAGGGACGAATTAACTGGGAAAATGAGTCATTCTGGAATCACAAGTGAATATCTATTTGTATCAGATCTGACAGTATGTAATATCGTGTGCCATCTGGGCAGAACTTACTTGATGTAGGTATACTTGAATGATAGTTTGTTAAAATTTGTTGCAATCTAGTCAGTCAAACTAAAGTACAGATTGTGGTACTCGTTAAAAGTCTATAAACACAAATCCGCAGCTGATACGAAACACATGCATTTCTGGTTGTCAGAGGGAGCCACCAATTTAAATTCAACTTTTTACTTTAGACTGTCGGACTGATAACTGCCAGCAAATAAATGTTCATTTTGGATGACAGATGAACTCACATAAAATATAAACCTAAATCAATGTTGTTGCATTTAAACGAAACTTTTAAAATATACACACACATATTATGATACAAATGAAGAATAATTAGCTGATTTTTGAGTTTTTTTAAAAACCCCGGGAATTTATGAATAAAACTTTTGTTTAAAAACGAAATGTATACAGTTGGGGGAGCAGCCATACTGTCACTTTTCGTTTATGAACAGCCCTCACGAAAACATACAAATATGTTTTATAAAATTGCATAGGATAGGAGCCCCATTTTTTTCAGCTACGCTGCGTCCTTAATAATTATATAAAATATAGTTTATATGAAATAAACTAATATTTTTTTCTTGAACATTTATTTAGGAGACATTTGTGCATCAAAATATCTGTCTTACCTTATTCCCTAAATTGAATAAAACTATTTGTAAAAAATAATCAGAAGATTCCTTATAAGACCTGTGGTGCATGAAGTCTTCCGAATGGATGGTTCCGATTTAGTAGGAACGTACTTATGGTTCCTCCATCCAACTGCATTGACGATTGCAAAATAAGATCACAAAATAATGCACAAGGTAAGTTATAAGTTACATAGTATTGATTTACTATTATAGCAATGTTTATTCTTTACGGCCGAGAAATACTATTATCGTTGACTGAACCCAACGCTATTATGTATATTTTTTGCAAGTTTGCTAGAGATCTACATATAATAATAATTATCATTTCTATTCTATTATTAATTATTAGTGTAATAAAGAGAAAAAACTACTTACATTATCTTCGAAAACTTTGCCACCGCTGCCACCTCAGCACAGTGTTGTTGGCGGATCATATTTTATTTCCCTAGAGGGGTCAACAGTTTCCTAACAGATTTGAAATTTTGTTAATAGATTTTCTTTAAAAGCAATTGAGCATCATATACTACCTGTTCGTAGTGTTCACATCTAGACAATCAAATATATTATACACGCATAATCTGCTGTGATAATAATGTATATTAGCACAGAATGATTCCCCTATTCTGTGATATTATAGTATATTATATACTTTCAAAGATCATAGTATTCTATATAATATTTCTTATCTATGGATATAATATTGGATCTGTGTCTATGGAAAATAAACTGGAGACAACCGGCGCCACCTGTACGAAACTTACCGAACTTACGGCGGAGCTCAAAAACTCGTAGAAGGTGGCGTGGATCGATACATTGATCAGTGTGGAACTCAACCGTTAGGAGTCGCCACTGTCACTGAAGTCGGTTTCATTCCTTCGTTTCCAACCACGACTACAGATGGCGGCTGAGGCCTTTGCAGTTTAGAAAAATGTTTTCGGTTGGAAGATGATGCAGTTCCTTGGAAATTCGGACAATTTTCCATTAGAAAAGGTTGAAATAAAGGAAGTAAACAACATTTTTTCTTATTTTTTTATCTTTTTTTTTTCAAATTGTTTCGTATTCACCATCTAACTTTTTCACTTTAATAATAACGTTATTTAATTATTGTTAATTGTTTTGCTTCAAGTCACTCGATATGTTGACCTAATAAAAAATTGAATGTGTTTCTTATTTCAAAAACAAATACTTAATCGTTTCTTGAATTACGCGATGTGTCAGTATTTCTTTTTTATTAATAGAAAATCGGTTATTTCCATTACGCGAAGAGAAGCTGATGTTCCTGAAAATTGAAGCAAGGGAAAGAAGCTGTTGCACTTAGTTCGCATAGAGTGAACTGATATGTTATGTAAAACAAATATAATAGCGTTCCTTTATAGCATTATAATATCATGCAGTAGTGTATAGATCCCAACGGAGGCGTTTCCTCATCGAATGCGCGTTATCAATCATTTTTTAACGCGATAGGAATCCACGACGTTCTATTGTATGCCAGTCGACGCAGCGACTCAGTACTAATAAAATATAATGTCATTATCAAACCACAGATAAAATTTTTCAGGTCGGGAGAAATTTTTTAGTATTGTTTTTAATTTTTTTCTTAATTTTTGAATTCCAATGCGATTCATCAGAAAACTAGTGCAGTTCTACTATAAAGTTTTTTTCTTTTTATACAAACATACAATTTTGTCATTCTAGTACTTTCTTTGTCAACCTTTTTGTTTATTAATTATAATAAAAAAAAAGTATTTGCTTTTCGTTCTTATTCCATAATTTATTTTCTTGATCCTTATTTTAAGGACATAAAAAATATTTTTCTTTGTTTTCTTAAAGTTTATTGATTTTAATGTAATTTTCAAATAATACGGCATCTAAACAACTGAAACCTGCTGAATCCAATGCAGCAAAGACCAATTTGATATCTCGTTTTCGTTTAAAAGTTGGGAATTTTTCACAATTCGCAATTTTTTAAGGTCGTTTTTGAGCGCTTGACAAAATACTATGCTGAGGTCTAATCTGCAAATATACCTATCTCTTTTCGTTCAAAAGTTATGAATGTTTTAACATTTCCCACTGATTTTTTTTTCGTTGGTCCCCCCCAACTTGGTGATACCTATAAGGAAACTACCCCAGCTTATTTCATACGAACGGAAGACCACAATAGAGACGCGTCGCGCTCGGTTAAACGAAATGATTGCAAAAAGGGACGGCAAGCGGGAAACCTTTTTCTCCGTCTGGAAAGTTACTTCCGCCTCTGGGTCGATGGAGAAATGAGTTCGTCGTTGTTTTCCTGCCAAGAGCACGGCAGACGTTTTTCTTTGGTAAATCTGTTGGCATTCCCAAGAAATCTTATGAGTAAAATAATATGATGCAGGGTTTTGCATGCCTCCTTCACTGTCGAGTTTAAGCACCTCCAAGATCGCATGTTCGCCACCTCGGCCGATAAATAACAGATGGCGCCACTGTCAATTACGACTTTAAGTACCGCACTCGATAAGTGCCCCGGGCACGCCCACCGCTTGCATTGTTAATTATTATTATTGTTTAAGAGTCGGTTGGTTCCCACAAACAATGTACGTATGTACCTACCTACCGAAAGTTTCATTTTCCGTGCCCCATTTTGTGGGACCATAAAAAATAATTGGAGGGTTTTCGATGTAACAATGATCCCAAATGTAAAATAATTGGGATCCATCAAGTGTGATGTGTGGGGGGTCCGATATTCTATGGAGACATCGAAGCCGGGCATATTTAATTGGGAATAGGATGCGTCTATACGCGCGTGTTTATCTTCTGAACTGTTCGAGCGCACACATTTACCAACCAGAAACAGTTATTTAAATAAAAGCGGACGCGAGCTGCAATATTTTCGGACAAAAGAAATTGTACAAACTGCATAATTGGTAATTCTCCCACGATTCTGGAGGGCCTACGTTCGGTATCTCACGAGTGCATCTCTCCTCTGGGGAAATTTTCAGAAAATATACGGAGGAATTTCGGGCGTAGGGTGCACTGGCCCCACCGGGACAGATAGCGGGAGCTAATTGGAGATGGATTTCCATCGGGTACTTCTTGATAGATTGTTGAGTCGCCGAGAAGTGTGATCGATGATGTGGTCGAAGAGACATCGAACCCGGCGGCAGTGGATTTAAAGATATTTAGAGTAGGTATTTTGTTTAGATATGTGAAAATTGCTTTGTTTTCCGACTGCATTAATAATAACCTTGGACCTATGTCCTATGTAAATTAATTTAATTGAATCCAAAAATTCGGGAGAAAATAAGAAAATAAATTTGTTTGGTGTCTGGCAACAACGTATTCTATTCGTATTGAGTCGTTGCGTCGATTGGCACACGGTAGAATCTCGTGGATCCTACAGTTTTCTTATGAATCGCTCAAGGATTGAGGATTGAGATCATATCTATGTGTTTTTTGAATAATTGTAGTTTCAAAAAAAATCCGCTAATAACAAAATTTTATAGGAAAATAAAGACTAAATTCTCTTACAACCCTTCACACTACTAACTTCCTATAATCGACATTTCTATAAACTATTTAAAAAATAAATGGATTTCCGCGTAATGATTTTAAAACAGTAGGAGGTACCACGCGGAAATCTCCAGAAGATTCTCGCTGAAGAGTTGGGCAACTACAGACCAAGGCCGGATTCGATCAAACCTTGAATTTGTTCTGTGCAGCAGCACGCGCCTAGAAAGCTTTCGCAACAAAATTAATATTAATAATTAAAAAGACAAAGTGTTAATTGGTCTCGGTTTTTTTTTGTATAACAGACACGTGGGCGAGCAAACATACAAACATTTCAGTGCGCCTGTGCGCCTAGAGACATGTAGATTTCCCAACCAGATAGGCCACACGCCTCTGAAGTGTTTAGTTTAAGTTGTTGTGACAAAATGTGGCGGAATGGCTTCCTTGTTTGAATTAACCGAGAAGTGCCCAGTCAGTGAACAGGTTTCCGATGGAAAAAAAGCGAGATTAGATTATTTTTGGCAAAAAAAACACCTGGTGTGGGTTACATAACGTCATAAAAAACCTTTCACTGGTTCGAGTGTCAATTAAATATATGCTGGGATCTTTTGAGTATAAATATCAAATTCCAAATTGGTCGCGCATCGATACGTGCAACTTGTCATAGTTTTTATATTCGTAGATAATAACCGTACGTCTGGGTCCTCGAATTTCAATTTCGTCAGCTTCTTTATTTCCCAGGACCGTCCACAAATAGTAACTCAATTAAATAAGATAGACCGAGCGCTGCATCAACCAGAAACCAGAGATATAATGCGCTTACCTGCGCTCTTATTTATATTAACGTTTCCCAATTCGACGATTTATCCCAGGTAGTGTGCGGCGGAATTTAAAACGGCAATAAACAATGCGCGTAAAAATGGCGAGGGAAAGAGGGCAACAAAAATAAATTGCCCGCAATTAAATTTCCGAAAGCAGGCGCGAACAAAACGAGTGGCCGGGCTCAAAGATACCGCCCGAAATTGGTTTTCTGACCGGAGCGCGGACCACGCAGCAACCCCTGCACTTGCAGGCCGTTCGGTTGCTGTTTTCCCATTTGAGATCCCATCAGGACCTTAAACATTTTTAATAATAAACGCCCTGTATATTTGGGTCGAGATCGAACAAGAAACATGTTGGGCGCGTTTTTATAAGAGTTCTGGCCACGCCTCTGGATTTGGGCATCCCTTTGTATATACCAAACTTTGTTAAAAAATATCGTACAATAAAAATTCTAGAAACCAATCGTGATTCAACTACCTATAATCAAGTGCATGGGGCACGAGGATTGAAAACAATTGAAACTGTAAACTTGCTTTATTACAATTAGGTGTATAGGTACAGGGTGTTTATTTTTTTCTTATATAAGGTATTCTCGCAATGGTTTCATTTTCGAAAAAAATTACGTCAAAATTATTGCAAAATTTGAAGTTTCAAGGTCGAATATTTTCCAAACGTTTGCAACAAACATACCTACTATATGTATATATCATATCTAATGGCACCACTTTTCTGAACACCCTATATAAAACTAAATAAATGCTGAAAAAAGTTTGCTTTCTCTTCTAGTGCTTTTATCTGATACTTTTTCCTAACATCAAAAATATGGAAAACAAAGAGGGTGTAAAAATATATGTGAACACCCTGTACCTACCTAAATACAAAAAACCTGCAGTAAAAAAGAAATTTCAGTTATCATTTATTTCGATAAATTTTACCACATAATTTTTACATTAGATTTATTTATTTATATAGATACCTACTTTATACCAAAGTCTAAGAGAATAGTATTCTCTAGACTTTGCTTATGCCATATACTATTATTTGTAATAAAGTTGGTTATGCAACTTAATTTTAGCGAGTAGGCAAGTTTCCCAATCTAGTGGCGTAGTCGGAATTTTTATAAAAATATGCCTAATACCACAGACATATATAGGCGAAGCTATATATGTCTGTGCTAATACGATTTGTCAAATTTAAATAAATATGTACAGTAAATACAGTTTTTATTTCCTATCGTTAAAAAAACTAGATCAAAATAGAATGATAAATACAAATTTTACGGAGGTCACACTGTATATGATGTGTTGATATTTGAATTATTTCCCTTTAGCAAGATATGTGGACTGGATATTATGTTTTTGTTTGAAAGATAATAATTTTAATTAAAAGGACCTAATCATCAAAAGATCCGTCTTTATTTTTCGTAGCTAACATCCATCAGTGATTACTATAATCACTACTTCGATCTTGAAATGAAGAATTTTGTTGTTTTTTTTTTGTTATTATAATAAAAACACATTTAACATTTTTTCTTGTAACAAATACGAACATATACGGGGTGTTTCATCTTAAGTGCGAACACCCCCGTAAAATTTGTATTCTCCATCCGATTTTAGCCGCGTTTTTTTCTAAAAATAGGCCACAAAAAACACTACGTTGGTGCAAAATTTCAGGTCTTAATGTCAATTTTCAAGGCCTACTACAAATTTTTTTTCTAGTAAAAAATGACGAAAACCGTTTAGCGATTTTTTTATTTAAAATCTGACACCACAGCTTTAATCAGAACAACCTAAAACAAATAGGAATTTTAAACTCATCTGGCGAGTCAAGTGTGCCATGGAATTACTTCGAAACAGTTGGATGATGAACAGGACCACTCACAGTGTCGATGTGCAAAGATCCATTAAAAAATATACAAGGTGTTCTTCTCTGTAGCAACTCGAAATGCTGAATTTTTTAAACTTTATACAGGTCAAAAATCGAGTATATCAAAACCACCCCAGACATTACAAACGATCTAAGTCTAAAAAATACAGAAGCCTGCCAGTCAGTAAGTCCATATGAGTTAAGGTGGCTGGTGTGCCACAACAGGAAACGCACAGAAAATGTCATCTTAGACAGTGACTTTATTGATAAAGGTCCAACAATTTGAATTGTTTTTATTTGTTGGTTGGATGATGTAAAAAAAATAAATTGCTTTTGTATTTATTAATATTTATTCAATGATTCCAGAGCATTCCTGACCAATATAAAGTTTAATAAAAATTCAGCATTTTGACATCGCCCAGAGAAAAAGACCCTGTACATTTTTGTATTGAATCTTTGCACACCAACACTTTGAGTAGTCCTGTTGATCATTCATCTGTTTTGACGGGATTCCATGGCACACTTGACTCTCCAGATGCCTTTTAAATTCCCATTTTGCTCAATTTTGACACCCTACAGAATGGAACTCCCTGTATATTTTTTGTTCAAATTTGGTATACAGGGGTTTAGGTTGTTCTGATTAACGCTGTGGTGTCAGATTTAAAATAAAAAAATCGCTAAATGGTTTTCGTCATTTTTTACTAGAAAAAAAAATTGTAGTAGGCCTTGAAAATTAACATTAAGACCTGAAATTTTGCTTTTGTGGCCTATTTTTAGAAAAAAAAAACGCTGCTAAAATCGGATGGAGAATACAAATTTTACGGGGGTGTTCACACTTAAGATGAAACACCCTGTATATAAACAAATAAGAGTTGTGTCGCTCTTGAAAGGATCATAATGCGCCTACATCGCTCGAAAAAAAATCTCTTTCAATTGCTCGGAACGAGGTAACCGCGTCCTTTAAGGTAGATACGTCCGGCGAGAATTTATGTAACGTTTTAAGTTTACAATGTTGCCCGTCAGCCACCATAACCGCTCTCTTAAAACAGAGCGAAACACCTTCGCCTGAATAGTGGTAATTCGATACGTTTTGGTCTAAAAGAGCCTCAGATTAATGGCGACTGTCGACGGTGGCGGAAGGGCGTTGCGTTGCTTTATGTGGCCGAACAGTAGTTGTTGTACTTTGTTGGGGAATTGAGATATACAGGCCTATAAATACAGGCGGGTGTCAGGGCGAGGGGGCCATAAAATTTCGAGGAATAAAATTAATTGTCCCTTAACACCAATCAGCGGCTCGTTATGTGACCTTATATAGGGGTAATTATTTCGAAATTTGGATTTATGACGATATATTGCGCCGGCGGTAAAAGTCTTGTACGTGACTTAACTGTGCAAACAATGGGAAAAAGAAAAGAAACGAAGGTAAACGGTGGAATCTCTATGAAAACATACTGACAAATTTCTTTCGGCCGTTAGGCAAGAGGTTTGATTCTATTTCGGGCGACGCAGTATATCTTTCACGAAAGTTGTGATAAAATACGTGCCAGTGTTTGGAGAAGGATCCAAATAAATTAAAACGCGTGGAAAATTAGATGCTACACCTGAAATCGACAGCGTTCATAATTTTCAAGGTGGCATTTTGTCACATACTTACTACCTTTAAATATAAAATCCCAGGAACGAGCCAATTAAGCTATAATATGTGTATTACAAAATACGTGAGATGGAAGTCGCCTTAATAGTAACCAAGTTTTGACAAAATATCTGACACGGTGATCTATGTCAGTATGTGGTATTTTATACTTTTTCGAGTTATTATGCTTAGCTGTGCGGCTAGGATAATAATCCATCGGTAACTAATTTTGTAATTTAAATTAACTTTTGAGGCCATGCACCAAAGTGGCATAGGCGTTTGTGTAGGTACCTACTTCTTCATAATTAGAATTGCCGTATTATCAAGGATTCCTAAACTTAAAAAATAAACGTGCCTTATCCTAGTTTGGAGTATTGTGAGGGTGATAATAATAATAATAATTATTATTATTATTATAATTTTTTTGTTTGTATTGTAGGTACTGCTTTTACGAAAAAATGAGCCTCGGTCAGTTTGATGAAACCATCAAATTTGCTCCTCCCTGGGGTTCTTTGTTCAAAGCATACTACCATAACTACCACCCAAATGTTTTTTCAACCCATCCTTGTGATCTTAAAACAAAATATAAGCCAATGAATGTCCTGAAATGGAACTTTTCTCGTCGCCTCTACACAGTCCTCCGAGTGCATAACCACAAAGACAATAATATATGTCGACATGACTGTAAACTGGCTTTTTTATGGGTAGTTGTCGACTGGTGAGTAGTAATCGACACCGAGAGACGTCACCGGCGCTACCTTACAAGGTATACCGATCCAGGATACCTCCGAAAGCCAGATTTTGACCTGCGCAAGTGTGAAGAAGCAATCAACTAGTGAACGAAGGAGATTAGTGTAATTTGGGCCTATTAAAGGGCTCTGTTGGGTGGTCCGGACACGTCACGTCCAACGTCTTATTAGTAATCAATTTGGGGGTTCGATTTTTCGAGGAAAAAAGGCCAGATTTTAAACGTATAGCCAAGGTGCCTTGAACCCCGAGACAGAGAGAGGCTGCAGGAAAAGCAGCAATAAATCATATAAACCTAAACCAAATAAAGATCCTTATCGCGCCCCTCAAACAATTCTGATGCTGATAAGCGACCCGTCTTTGCTCTTTCTTAATTAAAAACTCTTGTATATTATCTGGCACCTATTAATTTGGGCTTTTTTTTTTCGCCGCGCCGTGCCTATGTAACAATTTGTGTGTGTGCAATCATTGAACAGTGATCTTTCGAAGACCGGTCAGACCAAGGAGTACCTGACCCTTGGGCGCTAATATCTAATGTAAACACAAACAAATGCAACACGTTTCACAGCCTACGTGTTAATGATTTTAATTATTAAGCGTTGGTGACGAAGGAGAAGATGTACGATGTACGATGTACGGGACTCTTGGACCATCTCAATCCGTCGTCCCCAAATAATCTTCGAATGGACTGGTTTCGTAAAAGGATGGGAGTGGTTTTTTAGATTAGGTCGAAAAAGACTACGATCTTTCGAGTTATTTATTTTATTGTGTAATAATTGTATTAAAACGGAATGTAATGTATAATGAAGCACACGAATTATTACAGATCTAAATGAGGCGAGTTTTCTACTTTATCCTCAGTCATGCCATCGGAGAATGTTTTGACAAAATAAATAACGTGCGTCGGTTTTTCTGTAGTGTAGAACGGCCCCACGGGGGCCAAAAATTAATAAAAACATAATATATACACAGTCGCATCCATACAAATTATACAAAAAAGAGGGTGAACTTAAGTCTAGGTTGGGTGAAAAATAAATTAATGTACGGTATAAAAGTATAACGTTTTTTTTGTACAAATAGATACATGTAAATCTTACACACGAAAAATACTGACACTATATAAACACTTTTAACAGTCATTTGCTGTAACCGGGCCCCAAAATATCATCAGTTTCGCTCGGCCCGCCCTCTCCCCACACCCTGTACACTGTTACAGGGGCTTCTACGCAAAGGCAAACATATAGCACACAGATAATCGGCGGACTCTAGTGTCGCCCGTTTCTAAGCGTATTTAGAGAGATATTATGACACCGCGCTGGTTCTTATCAAAAGTAAAGCCATTCTCGTATCGGCCGTCGCCGTAGGCGCGTCCAGGTTTTAAGCCTAAAAAATACTGCGGACAAACTGCGGACTAGAAAATTTCAAGGTACACCAAACGACTTTACTTCCGGCCTGTTCAAGATTCGAGACGCGACTGACCCCCACCCCGCCCGTGTCGCCGCACTAAGCATCCCCCACCACTTCACGCGGTCCCGTCCGATTGGCAGCGGTAGCGCCAGCACACCGGCCTCAGTTCGCGCATGCGCTGCAGCGCCCGCAGCTCGCCGCAGCAGAGCTGCGCGTGCGGGTCCGCGCACGCGGCCTCGCAGACGGGCGTCGACAGGAATTCGGCGGACGAGCACCGGTGCTGGTGGCGCCGCTGCTGCCGCCCGCCCCCGACTCTCGTCCTCTTCCTCTTCTCGCACCTGGCCACCGACCGCCTGGTGGCGAAGCGGCCGCGGTGGTTGAACTGCAGCTTCGCCTGCGGGTTGGACCGGTGGTGGAGCTCGATGTGCGTGTGCCTGCTGATCGCCGAGACGGAGTCCTTGAAGGCGCACAGGTGCATGCTGTCCGAGGGCTTGTACCTCTGGAAATGAGTCAATGGTCACTGACTTATCTTGCGCGGTGCGTAAGTGCACTTTTTTGCCCATAAGAGTGTGGCAATAAGCCAAGGGGATGCCGCACGAGGCATTCAATGCGACGAGCGAGGCGCAAAAATTGCCGCACGAGGCCGAAGGCCGAGTGTGGCATCCCCTTGGCTTACGCATCGCGCAGTGTATTGCATTTTTTTGCCACCGTCAATTTCATACTATAAGCCTCGTTAATTGATACTCTAGTTAGCCAATAGTATGAAGACTATGAGAGTATCAAGCCAAACTTGTCGAGACTTGTCTGAAGTCTCAACGAGTTTGGCTTTAGTCTTCCTACTACAGTAAGACTATGAGGGTTCTGAACCAAATGACATTCCACCAAACCCCTATGGGAGTTCTAGACCAGACAAGTCTCGACGGGTTATTTATTCCAATGTCTTACACTAACATATAAGACATATATACCGCGGATTTTGCAAAAAATAAAGTTGTCCGGCTGTTTTTCTGGTAGGTTTTAATGCAAGAAACTTAGTCTTGTATTGAATAATGCTCTAGTATTCTTATGACTCTGTCACGCATTGGCCAACTAGGGATTCCATACACAAGGCTATAAGGGTTGACTGACGTATTTGTAAGACTTCTCACGGCTATAGCTTAATATTCTGGAATATAGATGGCGTTGAGGGCCAACAATGTGTTTTCCATTGAATTTTGTCTCCGGAAATCATATGGAGAGGCATAGAATTGTCAAACATGACAGCCCTGACCAGTCTTTATTAATACGGGTAGATTGTGCGATAATAGCCATTGTTCGATTACTAAAAATGATAATCAGTGATAAATATAAGATGCAGAATGCAGCGATAAGGAGTAAAATTCTAGAAACCAACAATGACAATGAGTTGTTGTTTTTCTGCAGTTTAAAATTAAGCGAATTAAAAAAAAAATGATCAGATTTTACAGGGTTGGTAATTCCTTGACGTGGACAAAGTGTATATGTTTGTATTTCTTTCACACTTACCCTGGCGACAGGTACCGTGTAGTTCTTATTCCAACAAATGAACTTCTTTGAATTGGGGTCGTACAGGTAGAAGCTGCCGTTGTGGGCCGATATCTTGTACAAGTACGCTGCAAAAAAATAGAAGCGTTATTTTCGTTTACGGTTCTATTTCTGTATTATAATCTTAAGTGCGGATTAGCGTTGTTTTGATTGGGCCGATCGACCCGGCCGATTTCCCACTACCAGAAATAAGGAATAAGGGTAAGCTCGCTTACTGAATCGATTTTCGGCGTCAGCGATCACGGAGCTGCGGTTGACCCTCAGATAGCCGCCCGTGTCCTTGGCCCTCGTGTTGTAGAGGCCGAGTTTTGCGACGATGGGACTCACGCATGCGCCGGAGCACTCGCTGAAGCCGTCGCAGCCGTCTAGATACGTCGTCAACACCTGTGGGAACGATAAAAAAAATAAAGAAAAGTCGTGGGAGGTGTCCCGCGACTTACCATTATAAGAACGAGATGAAGAACCTTTTTTCCCGATGACTTGGATATCCTGAAAGGAAAACGAAACGGTTATCACTCAAGTGTGTTGGGAAACTGATACTAAAATTCAATGGGCAGTAAAAAACAACGCGGAATTCGGCTAGGAATGCGCGTTTGTGAAACACCTTTATTGTTTTTTTTTGAGAGCGAAATTTCTCCCGGTAAATTTTGAAATGGGTAAAACCAAAGTTAACGGCTGCTTGCCCAACACGTAAAGAATCAATAACAATGGGCGTGAAAATTATTGTTGTATAGGTGTTTTTTGATGACACGAATCCCGATCTTTATACGCGAGACTATCATAATATTTTGGAGTTAGGCGGCGATTTATTCGAGGTAACGCCGTGAAGAGCTCATAAATTTTGTTTCGTAACGTTTTGACATGAGAAAATGACCACGGAAAGGTTTCTGTATTAATATTTAGGTATATTTTATAAATTACTGTGACACTAGCTGGAAGTTATAACTACTCGAGTTTTCTCTCACCAAAATGTCATAACTGGGCCACAAACGAACTTTAAGCAAAGCACACCGAGCACTGTCAATTTTCGTCATTTTGATCGGCATTATATGAACGTGCGAGTGTTTTTGAAGTATATTCAGGCGCCAGGCGTCGGCAGAAGTCGTTCTTAAAAAAAACCGCCGGTCCCTCAGTCTCCGGCGTTAGTCATACGCTCTAGTATAGATTACATCGAACATTTTTTTATATGTAAGAGCTAAGCGCCGGTTTTAGTGCGTTTTATTAATCATAACGTTAAGAGTGTTGATGTCTGTCGGCTCGGGTTCCCGACATCGACATCGTATCTCCTTGATTTGTTTACGAGTGTATAGGAAAAAGGTTTTTAAAAAGCCGTTGCCTAGGTAATTTAGGACGCGGCGCCGGCGCCCCAACTGCTGCAGCGCAAACAAAAGATAAGTGAGCGCTTTACAATCGAAATTAAAACGTTATGTGCGGGGAAATGCGACGGGACAACATTGTGTCGAATCAAGTATGCGGCCTACCCGACGGAAAAACAATAATTTTATCGCATTATAGAGTCTCTGCCAATCGGTTCGAAGCATATAATTGGTAATAAACTTGAAACTATGCGAGTTATGTAACGAGGGAATATATGCTTTGGATGGCTCGGAAAAAAGCAGGAAGTTTCCCATTTCATAACTTTTTTTTTTCATGTTTAATTTCATTCCGTTTCTGTACGGTAATGAAAGTCACAAAACATAATTCGTGATCCTTGATCCTTGTCTTCTTCTTCCCAATTATTACAAATTTAATCCCATGCCAGTGTGACGTCAGAGGGAAGGTCAAAATTTCAACAACCCCAATTATTTTATGACTAGAGTTGGGACAATGAAGTGTCATTAGTCGCCGATTTTGGGCATTTGGGCCCATTTAACATTTCGTATACATTGCGAAATTGTTACCTATAGCAGCGCAATCTTTCACTATAAATATTTTAGTAAGTTTGAATATCAATCTATTTTTCATGATGGTTGCACCACAGGCACCAGTTTGGAGTTTCTGTTGGGAAGCGCCGTGCCTCGTCATACCCGACCTGGGTAGAGCGATCGTCAAAGTCAAGCAACGCCGCGCGCAGTCGGTTCGTGGGCGGGTGATCCCTTATGATCATTTTTTTTAAAAGCTTTTATTTAACTTGCAATGTATGTATGTATGTATGTATGTATGTAATTTGTTCGGGTGGAATCTTGCAACTCAATTTTGAAGCAGATATCTTCAACCGATCGAGCTGAAATTTTGTACACACGTTTAATTTGGATGACAATGCATGATTATATGTGTGACGTCATTCTAAATCCAACATGGCGGATCACCCAAGATGGCGGACTAGTTAAATTTCAACCGATCGAGCTGAAATTTTGTACACACGTTTAATTTGGATGACAATGCATGATTATATGTGTGACGTCATTCTAAATCCAACATGGCGGAACACTCAAGATGGCGGACTAGTTAAATTTCAACCGATCGAGCTGAAATTTTGTACACACGTTTAATTTGGATGACAATGCATGATTATATGTGTGACGTCATTCTAAATCCAACATGGCGGAACACCCAAGATGGCGGACTAGTTAAATTTCAACCGATCGAGCTGAAATTTTATACACACGTTTAATTTGGATGACAATGCATGATTATATGTGTGACGTCATTCTAAATCCAACATGGCGGAACACCCAAGATGGCGGACTAGTTAAATTTCAACCGATCGAGCTGAAATTTTATACACACGTTTAATTTGGATGACAATGCATGATTATATGTGTGACGTCATTCTAAATCCAACATGGCGGAACACTCAAGATGGCGGACTAGTTAAATTTCAACCGATCGAGCTGAAATTTTGTACACACATTTAATTTGGATGACAATGCATGATTATATGTGTGACGTCATTCTAAATCCAACATGGCGGAACACCCAAGATGGCGGACTAGTTAAATTTCAACCGATCGAGCTGAAATTTTGTACACACGTTTAATTTGGATGACAATGCATGATTATATGTGTGACGTCATTCTAAATCCAACATGGCGGAACACTCAAGATGGCGGACTAGTTAAATTTCAACCGATCGAGCTGAAATTTTGTACACACGTTTAATTTGGATGACAATGCATGATTATATGTGTGACGTCATTCTAAATCCAACATGGCGGATCACCCAAGATGGCGGACTAGTTAAATTTCAACCGATCGAGCTGAAATTTTGTACACACGTTTAATTTGGATGACAATGCATGATTATATGTGTGACGTCATTCTAAATCCAACATGGCGGAACACCCAAGATGGTCATTAGAAGGTCTCCTCATTGAAGAGCTAGACTGTTCTAAACTAACCGGCAAACGACCTTGCAACAATGATGCGTTAACTGAGATGAATAGACTCAGACACCTGGCCAAACTAAAAATTACAAAATAAATTAAAAGTAAAAAAATATTTTTAAAAAAAGCTTTTATTTAAATGCGCTAAAAAGAATAAAATAACCTTTTCTTTTAAAACTTTTACTATCAACTTATAACGTCATTCCACAATTTATATGATATAAAAGCTTGTCGCGAGATTTAAGTTTTCAAACTAAGTAAATACCACTACTTAAATCTCGCGACAAGCTTTTATATCATATAAATTGTGGAATGACGTTATAAGTTGATAGTAAAAGTTTTAAAAGAAAATATTATTTTATTCTTTTTAGCGCATTTAAATAAAAGCTTTTTTTAAAAATATTTTTTTACTTTTAATTTTTGCCTAATAAAATGTGTTTCCCCGATTAAAAAAAAATGTAATATGTACTGAAGTTCAACTTTTTGTGACTCGCGTGGAATTTAGTTGCCGAGGCCTCTGGCCGATGCAAATAAACGGCCGGCCTCAGTCCGCGCACGGTGCATAGTAATAACTGACCTGGCCCACGTCGGTGTCGATATCGATTCCAACCCGGTCACATAATATAGTTTACCTTTAGGTGTTGTTAACCCCGGCTGCGAGACGTGCCACAATGAGCCGCTTGTTGAGCGTTTTTCCATTCGGAAAAAATCGCAACCCGATAACGAAAAGCTGAGATCGGCCATCCGTCCCTGACGCCAGCCAATAGATACACTTTGCGACGAAACCCTTTCCGTTCGATTCGTTTCAGCGTCTCCATTTGTTCGGAAAATATGTATAAACAATATTCGATATACAGGGCGGTTCAAACTGAGCCAGCCTCAAAAAATAACCGCACTTTGGACTATAAACTGTATTTTGTGTTAAAGTTAAGCCTGTTAATATCAAACACCTTGAACAACCAGCGGCGTAGAAGTGGGTAAATAGTATAATTGCTTGTAGAAAAAAAGAACGGATTGCATTTTTTTAGATTTTAATTGTAAAAAAAAATGTCCTCTTGGCAAATTTTGTATGTGTCATGGTTTTATGCCGTTTCCGTTTTTACAGTGGCGCGCACCTTTAAGTTTTTCGACAAATTAATCGAAATCAGTACCTACAATACAGGCAAAAAAATATAAGGCAGGTTTATGTCTTTAAGTTTAGGACTCCTTGATAATAGAGCAATTATAATTTTTAATTTCCAATTTCCAAAATTACAAAATTACTTACCGATGGATTATTATCCTCAAACATTTTAGTTTTGGCGGTCAGGGAAGTGCCACAAGCCGCACAGCTAAGCATAATAACTCGATAAAGTATCTAAATACCACATACTGACACATGTATCACCGTCAGATATCAAAATATTGTGTTAAAACTTGGTTATTACTCAGGGCGATTTCCGTAAGAGGCAAAGTGGAAAAAATGTGTTTCTTACTTTAAATAAAGTAACTTTTTCCAATGAACTTAGGTACTTATTCAAGGTTTTACTTTTCGAAGTAAAATTTTTCATTTTATCTTCCCTAAATGTATTAGGCCTTGTATCTTCAAAAGTATAACCTTAAATAGGTAAGTTACTTTATTTAAAGTACAAAACACATTTTATCTACTTTAGTCTTATACCTATGGAGCAAATTGTTTAGTTAATATTTCAAAAATCTAATTTGTCATTAAACCTCAACACATACGAAAAAATACCAAGAGGACATTTTTGTTCACAATTAAAATCTACATAAAGAAATCAATACATTTTATTACTATATACAAGATGATTCACTTTTTTTCTAAAAATAATTGTACTAATACCCAGATCTCCGCCACTGGTTGTTCAAGGTGTTCGATATTAACAGATTTTATGCTAAACCATGCCGTTATGACGTGTACCAAATTTTACTTAAATATCTCAACAAATTTGGTAAATATTCAATAAAGTCCACATATATATTTTTTAAACATTAACACCCTGTAACTTTTTTGAATATACAGTTTTTACGAGGAAGTGCGGTTATTTTTTTGAAGATCTATCACCTGTTGCCGCCGTTAAAGTCTCGCTACAAAAAAAATAATTGACTCTACAAGCACGTATGTTTCAGCTATGTCAGCAACTAGTGTAGTACATTGTCGATAGTGTCCAAAAAGCGCTCTTCCCTCTTGAATCGGACGAAAACCCGTCGCCTCGTCGCTCGCCGCGCTTATCTTGTCCTACTTTGCAAGATTTACGCACAATAGGTGTTTCTCATAACCCGCCTGGTTTGTTCGCTTTAGACGTCGCCAGATTATGTGTGGTCACGTTCTTCGGCAAACACTCGAAGAAATTAATATGATCGTTTTTAATTGCGCACGCAGGCCACCTTAGCTGGCGGAATGCGGCTGCGAACGCGTGGAAAATCCGCGCTGGAACGGCGATTGTTTAGCGCCTTAGCGGTCGAAACGTTCGCCTCGAAGAAGACATCAACCCGGACGGCAAATTGCCTTCGCGGCAAAAAAAGGGACGCTCGTTTCGGCGCGGTCCATAGGTGTAGCGGGAAGGTTATTTCGGCATCGGTGCCATCTAGTAGCCGCCAGCGCAACTAGCGGCGGCGTTGCCAGCGCCTCCGAACTTAACTTGAAGTGTTATTCAATGATATCGACCGCACCCTGTATCATCTAGATACGCGCCTGCACATTATCAACAGCCAAGATCGTTGGTCGACTTAATTAGTCGATCGCTTTTAAAAAAACACGAGATCTTCATTAGGTTAACGTTTGAGAAACAGCTTATACGCATACTGGAACAAAATGAGCAGTGCGAGGCGCGCCTTCAGTATTTAAACGATGCGGCAGTCACATTTTACTTTAGAGTCGTCGCTCGTCAAAAATAAACCAACAAAACGCTTCGTTTAAGGTAGTATTTGCTGATTAAATACTAAACCTTACTTTGTGATCATAAACTTTATTATTTTTGTGGTTCATACAGTTTCCTGCACGTGTTCTATAAAACCCACAAAAGTAAGGTTCACTTTGAATTCTTCTTCTTCTCGTCCGACGCTGTTCGTGGGTTTCGACCCGATTTCGTCGCACTGTACCCAGCGCCATCTGCGATGACGCCGCCACTGGCGAAAAATTAAAAGCCACTTAACGCCTCCCGAGGGCAATTTCCCCTACCACGATTCGTCCGCAGATTGGCGCGACGCGACGGTTTTATTAGAATTGAAAAACGCGAACTTTCTCCGCTCGTAAATAATGGGCGATTTTTCGGGACTGTGGTGTTCGCGTGCGCTGTTATGTAAATGAAACGATGCGAAAATAACGGCCATCCGAAGCTCGGATAGCCGTTAATAAACATATAAATATGTGTTGAAAATCGTGAATGTCACCAATTTGTTGCGGGCGAGCGCCGAGATTGCCGCTTATCACGGAACGTGGGAATATCTCACTTCGGGGTAAAAATTCGCCGCTGTGTTACACAAATTATGATGCGAATAAAAGTCGTGGTTTCTTTCAGAAGATATATTCTTGGAAAACTACGCCATTCTTAATTAAATTCTAAGCTTTCGTTCTTAGTTTTAGAACTTCATCAGGGCTGGAAAGAGTAAAAGTGTAATTAAGTTGGATACTTACATTTATATAATGGTGAAGTAAATTTTGAAAAATGTAAAAGTTTTTATATAACGGGTGAGTCTCTACTCTTGGACAAAATTAACGCACCAACATACAAAATTTCAAATTATATTTTGAATTATTTTGCGTGTCTACCAAGAATATAAATAGTAAGCTTTGGGCATTTACTTCTGTTAAACTAAACTTTGTTGCTTTTCATTTAGTTTCCCTTAATTTATATTTCCATTATTTATTTTCAAAAATGCAATTTTTGTGCGGATTTATTATGTTGGTGCGTTAATTTTGTCCAGGAGTTTAGTTATACTTTCAGTATAAATTCATAAATATGTATTTGCAAAAATATTTCATTAAGAAAATTGGACAATTTGCCGTGTATGGGCCTACTAGATAGATAGGTTATAATATTACAACCTGTTGGTGTTATCTAAGCTTTCGTATCTGGTATGCCATTTAAACAAAAAGCAACTAATCAAACAAACATGCCATATTGTCTAATTTTTTATTGAAATATGTTTGCAAATATTTATGAATTTATACTAGAATCGAGACTAAAACTATATAATTTATAGAATATCTATAATTTTTATTTTTTCAAAATTTACTTCACCACTAACTAGAATACAGAGTGATTCACTTTTATTTTAGGACACCTCAACAGATGATAGAAAACCATAAAATATGACTATTTTCTAGTATAACTTTTTATCCACAACTGCCTCCATTTTCGAGTTACAGGGCGTTTAAATTGTCAAAAATTTTAACGATTTATTTTTTACTTTTAATACCGTTAAAGATATTCAAACGAAGTTTGGTAATGTGATAATACCAAGTTCCCCAAGTAGCCAGTGGCGGATATATGGGTATATGTATATACTACATTTGTTTTCTCAAGAAAAATACTAATACGGCCTTGTAGAGAATTTTCTTTGGTGCCCTTAGATGCCTTTTTTTATTCTCCCGACATTTTTTTGTATCTGCCACAGTTTCAGTAAAGTGTCATATTCATTCAATAAAACAACAATGTCATCATGCATGGACTACTATTATTTTGCTACCTATTTTTTAATTTATTTAATTAATTACATTAATTACAATTAATTTTACTCTTTCTCTTAATCTTTCCCTGATGAAGTTCTAAAACTATAAGAACGAACGCTTAAAATGTATTAACAATGGTGTAGTTTTACAAGGATACATATATCTACTGACGTTTATTTATTTTGTTGGAGCTCGTTTGTGCATAATTTTGTTAATCGTTAACTTTCGTGAAGCATTTTGCTCCCAAAAGATGGCGTTCAATGGACGAGGTTGAAACCCACGAGTAAATTCGAACAAGAAGAAGAAGAATTCAAAATCAACCTTCCTTTTGGGCGTGTCGGTAAAGAAGATCACTACTACTACATTTTTCGCGTGTCCGTGATTTTGGGCATTCGCCCTGGTCGACTGGCCTTATCGGTTCGCTTTCCTCGTGTCCGTCAAAAATCCTGGACACGTGCTCGTGCGTGGCGCTGTCCAGCTGTCCCCAAATACCTACCCGTCGCCCTTTCATTGAAAGGTAGACCCATTCAGCTGTCCGCATAATCGGATTATGGCAGTTTCCGCCTAAAGGGATAACAGTTAACGCCTTGGAGGATCGGTCCCTTTTGAGCCGGGGATTACGGGCCGCGCTTTCGACTGATTAGGAAAATTGGAACGCCAATAATCGCGCTATCCGTTCAGGGTCAACCGCAAGGTGCGAAACTCGAAACCTCGGGCGAATTTACTCGCGTTTCCACGACTTCCTCGCCGCGTAACTAGAGACTGATCGAGGGTGGAGCCGTGGAGGTCACTCAGACAGGTAGAGTGACGTAGATAAATCACCGGCGAAGCTCGGGAGTCAATTAACAGAAGAACCACGAACGGATCGCCATAAATCGACTGCTTATCAACGGACTATTTACATGGTAACAAATTAATGTCGTTTAATTGATATTAATGCATTCAAATGAGATTCCGATATACGGGGAATTTACTATGCGAAGCGATTTATTTATTGGTTTACCAGATGCTTTGGCTAATGGGGCCGATTTGTCGTGGGGCATTCCGAAAAAGTTGTTCCGAGGCACGAGGTACGAGCGAGAACGTGTACTACGACGTCGGATTTATTGTGATCGTCAAAACTTGAACAAGCACGATGCTCGTCCATATCGTGTGTCACTCTGAGACGCAGGGCTAGAAAAAATGAGGAGTAGAGCCAATGATCTATATACCTAGATCCATAATCCAATATACAACTTCGTCCTCAACATTTTGGTGTTTATTTAGAAAATTTTTCTGCAGAGTTGCAACTTCCCTAATGTGACAAATAATGAAAGCACTTATTTCTTACAATGTAAATATAGCACAGTCATCAGAGATATATAATTATGTTAATGTTACCTCTTCATTATATAATATATCATATTATAATTGGTAATATTAAAATACATATGTTGAAAATATATTAAATTATGTACTAAGCCTGGTTGCATAGAAGGAAAACTGGGGCAAGCGTAATAGATTTGGCAACGATGCGGCAGGACCGAACGTCTGTTTCTTTACAGACGCCTTGTTGTAGTGCGCGCCGGGTACAGGTTAAAAACGCTAATAAACTCTTTACATTTGTTTAACTATCAACCTAATATAGTGAATAGTGATGGGGCGCTTAAAATGCGTCGTGTGTGGTGCTAGAAATACTGGATCAAACCGAACTTTCCACCGGTGCCGCAGTGGCGAATCTACGGGGGGGGGGGGGCTACAGGGGCTATAGCCCCCCCCCCCTTGGCCTAATACCGTAAGGTAGGCATTTAAAAAAATATGTCTGGCAATTAGAGATGGTGTGGAACTGCGTTTTCTTGGAACAGGTACAACTTGTTCCAGTTCCAGGCAATACCTGTTTTTAAAAAACCTGTTCCAGTTCCAATATTATTAACTTCTAGTCTTCTAAGGCCGTGGTCCGAATTGCGCTGTCAGTGCTTACAGCGCTCAGATCCTTTACAACAGGTACGATTTGATTCACTCGCTGACAATTTGTTTCGGACCGGTTGTAAGGTCGCAAAGTAACTATTATTATTGAATATTGAATCATTGACAAATATTGCTTCCGTTTCTGAAGAGGGTAGGCTAAATAGTTTTTATAGTACAAATTTAAAAATTTGGTGAACGCAATGGGATTGGGACAGGGCCCGGCCCAGAACACGGGTCCAGTCACCGCCTTCACCGATCGACAGTTCACGTTCACAGTTGCTCTATTCTATTACTACGAGTAGAGCGGAACTAACTGGAGCAGCGGAACGGAACTGAACGAAACTAAGAATATTAATGTATTAATAGTATTGTATTTTAATGAATAAAATGAATAAAAAAAGTGTTTCCTATTTTATTACAAAATTTCGGAAATAGAAGCCCCTCCCTTGACTCCAGCCTGGATCCGCCACTGCCGGTGGGCGATATACTTACGGGTCATCGGTGCACCACTACAGGGTCTTTGTTTTGATATTTTATTGTATATCAACGTGGATTACAATGCCATTTGAATGGGTCATCTAGGTATACAGATCATTGAGTAGAGCTGATGCTCTCTACTATGAGGTATTGAAATTCGTGTGATTTCACCCGATATCCTGAAACTCGAAGTTCGGTGGTTTTCTAAACGTTCAGGTGGTCTCGAGCGCCGTTTCCACGAACGGTACCTTAAAGTAAGACGTCCGGAGGGTAGCAGAATTTATCGCCGCCGCTCTTATCTGGTATCGGAGGTGTGATAATCGCGGGTCCGGCGAAGGTAAGCCGTAATTAGAGGTACCCGTATACGCTGCCAACCTGGGACCGTTTTCGGCCGGGTGGGTTCTCAAAGGGCGCCGGCCCGGAGGGCCGGGGCACCACAAAAGTACCACCCGCGGGGGCCCGTACCTTTTCTCGGTATGGGCATTTTTTCTACAGTTGACCATAAATAAATTGGGCAAACAGGGGACAGGAGGAATTTCCGAAGGAAATATGTACTAATTCGAACGGATAATATTTATTTTGAAACGGATTATGTCTCTATGTTGTGAATAGGGGGGGGGGGGGGCAAAGGATATTTATTAGGAAAAGAGGATTGGGAGACGTGATTTATTTTTCGGGATGAGGTTTAAAAGAATCCAAAATCAACCTGATATGATAACCATGGTAGCAAAGTTATACCTGTCGCTAGTTCTTTATGTTCAGAATACTCCAACATTTTTTATGGCCAAACACACGCTTCAAGAACAAAGAAAGATTCTATGAAAATATTCGTTGTTTTGCCAATTTTAAAATAATTTTACTCTTAACGATGTTAAAACGCCAGCCAAGACGTCTAAATGCCAGAACTGTTTAGAATATTGCTGCTGTAATCTTTGAATAAAGAACCCCAAGGAGGTACCTACACAAACGCCTATGTCACTTTGGTGCATGGTCTCAAAAGTTAATTTAAATTACAAAATTACTTACCGATGGATTATTATTCTCGAACATTTTAGTTTTGGCGGTCAGGGAAGTGCCACAATTAAGCCGGACAGCTATTCCTCGTCGTGCACAAAAGTTAGGGCACAAAAACTCGACAACTTGGCGGATTTTGTAAAAACGCTTGAATGTACTTAAAAATGATCATAATTTTGCGAAAAGAAAATGATCTAAATTGGATGTGTTATTCAGAACATAAACGTAATCGACTGTAGTTTAAGATAATATGAAAAGTTCGGTTCTATCTAAAATATTATTTTGACAAACTTTCTTCAGAAGATCGACTTAACCACAATCTCGTCGCACGATGCCTGTGCTTTGAGTCGTAGCCCCTATTGTATAATAACTCAATTAGTATTCGCATACAATTAGTGTACCAAACGGCCTACCAGCTATTCTCAGATTATATTGTCTACGGCTACTTTTAAATGCTAATTAATGGATTTTTTTCGTATGTCCCGGTCAAGGATAACGGGTGGCTAAAATATGATCGTCGTGCATCTCTTCAAAAAATCGAGACAATGTGAAATCAGAGACATGAAATGAGATACACGCTATTTGTTAAAGTGACTGGGTGGATTTTTTAATGCCACTTACATTTTTTTTTAAAATTTGAATTAACATTAACGATTGTGTTGTCTTTTTTTTTTCGAAATATATAAGAGGAAGTCAATGTTATGACAAACCAGATTGGATGTAGTAATATGCAAAATAATTGCCGTGCTCGGTAGCTAATCTCCTGAAATTAATATGGCTATTTAGCGCTGGCTATTAAAGTCTCTGATGAGTTTTTGATTATATTACCTATAATATTCTATCGGCGACCAGTTTGCGAAACGTATAAAACGTGTTTTTTTTAAGTCTCACTTTGGTTATTCATCTCGCAAACTCGCGGCGAGGTAATAGTCCATAAAAATGCAATCGTTTATTGCCATTGTTTCGCCGTGTGGTATTTCCCGCGTCACGTTAAAAAAATTCAACCCCATTGCGACACTCTAACCCAAATATCGATCTCCGGCGGAGTAGTTTGACCTTTAAACTCCACGTCCCGGAGCACCGGCAAGGTCCCCGAAAATACAGTGTTGTACAGGGTGACATAATATTATAGAGTTAACAAATTAGGTTGAAACATTTTTGGTACTAGAATCGCCCTGTATGCGTTTCATTCCTCCAATCTCGCAGACCCCAACCGCCCCCGGGGTATATCAGTATTTTCACCCCATTAACCAACTCGCAGGGGGAGGGTTGAAGAACACTTCAGAAGGAGACTCCCCAGCGCGCCACAAAAGAATTCTTTTCTATAAATTATCTTTAATGGTCCCGAAAAACGTTTCTTTAGATCCGAACGTTGATAAGGGGTTAATTAAGGTGCGATTTGCATTGGAATCCCCTTAGATTAGATTAACGCCCTTTGTAAGGGTATTGAAAAACGTTCCGAAGTCATGGACCGGGCGAGAATGCGAGTCCAAGCGAAAATTATTGCCATATTGTCAACCGGGCGGGTCGTGTAACGTTTCCGATCGTAACTCAACGATATTAAATCAGGCGGGTACAATGGGTAAGCGCGTTTTTCGTGTGAGGCGTGTCGAAATGGCTTCCGAAACGTCTGTTATCGAGGAAAACGTCGGCTAACCTAGTTTTGGGAACGCAAAACAAATAAAATAATTGAATTATCTCCCGAGATGTAAGAGATACGCGAGTGCTAGTTGATACGCGGCAATATAAAGCCGTGTTTGTCGAACTATAAATGTTTTGAAATCGAGCCTGCAGGTCGACGATATTATAGCCATATGCTATTTTTTTTACAGAAATTTCGCACTTGAAAACAAACCGATAACAATAATAATTACAATAACATGGAAGACGGCGTGGTTTATTCGTAGCAACGCAATGGCATTTTTGTTTTAGGACAAGGTAGAAACTGTTCTTGTTTGTAAAGATAAAAAAGTCAAACATATTTTGATGGAAATTACCTAAGGTTCTAGTGAAATGTTTGCACTAAAAATTAGATAATTAAAAGATAGGATATTCCTACATTCACCTTCGAGTCCCCCTCTAGCAGATGCGTACCGCGCCTATCAAAAAGACGAAATAGAAAGGGTTGAACCGCCGACAATGGTTATGCAAAATAGTCGGGGGTCAAAACGCAGAATCGATATCTCAATTTCGTATGCAACTAGGTTTAGGTTCGAAATTTAGTCATAAATTACATCGACTGATAAAGGAGACGTATTAGTTGGTCCTAATATTCGCCGGGAAAATCAAAATCGACACAAGAAAGTAAGCCGCAAGGTTTTTTTTTATGAAACATAATCAATAATGGGGTCGAAGTACTTGCAGTTATTTATTTACAATTTTGCGAATCGAAACATTGTTGCATCATTAGCGGGAACGCGTACAGTGTGTACATAAAGTAAGGAATAAATTAATTTTCTCGAAAAGGAATTTTGAAAACCCGTGTAACAACAATGTTCTTTTCTTGCGTAGCATGGCAACAAATTTAACGTGCTGTATGCAGATAGATAATATGCTCTATCCAGGGACTCTTTAAAATAAGGGGACCCAGTATTATACTTTCCAAAGTGAGGCCTATTCTTTCCTCATTCTAATGGTATCAGTGATGCCAAGTATGGCATTTTATTGGAGAATCTATGAATATCTAACAGGTACTTTGATTGTTAGTAAAAATTAATAATGGTTTCCATGATTTCTAAAAATTAGACTTGACAATGTTGTGTCTACAATTACAGAATATGACAACTGTCAAATGAAACAAATTTATTGTATAGTTGAAATTCTTTAATTGCCACATCTGAGTATCTGGAAGTTAGAAAACTTAAAAATTGTGAATTATGATGGGAATTTTTTGGCCTCCTTTAGAATATATGGCACTATCTATCACATAAAACCTGATGGCAGTTGGACACTGACATATAACATAACCTTGTACCAGCCCACTTATGTGGTCTCCTTGGAGTTTACAGAAAACAAACTTACCCTCAAGGCTCCACTTTTCCTATGTGATAGACTGTGAAATGCTGGGTCCCCTTATTTTAAAGAGTCCGTGGCTCTATCAAAAATGACACATTCAAAAAATATAGGTCGTTATTTCAAAAATTGCCGTTGACGTTCATAGAGAGCATGAATGTATACCTTACAATGTATACCTTACTTTATGTACACACCGTATATCCGTTTTCGTATACCATCTTCAAAACGCATATTCCACGAAACAGGTTGAGCAATAAAATCAATTGAATCGCTGCTTAATAATATGCAGCCGCAGTGGAACGATGTTTAAACGATCATAAATTCATTTTTTAATTTTATGCAGCTTAGAAAACATCGTCTACATACCCACAAACACATAAAAAAATGTTTGGTCCATCGTTTATCGTCGCCGCGTTAATTTTCTACCGAAAAACATTTGTTTGGACACAAGGGAAGTCGCTTCTACGAAAAACGCGTTCGGTTCCGACGTCCAAGTACTTATCTTTCGTTTATTTCCTATAAACGATCATTATCGGTTTATTTTTAGTTAGACGCGCTAGCCACTTGTTCCTGTACAACATTTGCAGATTTCTATCGGCACTTTCGAAATCGTTTCAAAGGGTGGCAGTCAGTAAGTACCTATTGTATTGAGAAAATATCGATTTTGTTTTACCGTTTAAACGCAGAGCCGACTATTCTGAATGTTTGCGAAAACGTCAGTACTTTGAATTGCTCTAAAAGAATAATATATTTAACGAGTAAGAAACGAACATGACATGACCCGAAAGGGCATAACTTTATCCCTAGACCCAACTTGAACTTTAGACATGGTTTACAAGAGACGGCGACCAAGCAGAAACTTGAAAGTTTAATCCTTACACTGTCACCTTTATTAATCCTACACATTAGGCCCGGTAAAGTGGTAACTTGAAACATTAATCCTTATAGACATAACCTGCAAGGTGACAACTTGAAAATTTAATCCTTATACTGTCAATTTTATTAATCCTACACACGATGCCGTGTGAAGTAGCAACTTGAAACTTTAATCCTTATAGCCATAGCCTGCAAGGCGACAACTTGAAAGTTTAATCCTTACAGTTGTTGTCTGCAAGGGAGTAACTTGAAACTTTCATTCTGAAGGCTTGCAAGACGAACACTTCAAACTTTATGTATAGATTTTTGCCTACAAGGAGGTAACTTAAAATTTTACACATTATGGCCTATATAGGGGAAAGTTGAAACTTTAATCCTTGTAGGTATATAGCCTGCTAGGCGACAACTTGAAAGTTGAATCCTTGTAGACGTGGCTTGCAAGAGACGGTGGCCAAGCGGAAACTTGAAAGTTTAATCCTTATACTGTCAACATTATTAATCCTACATACGATGCCGTGTAAAGTGGCAACTTGAAACTTTAATCCTTACAGACATAGCCTGCAAGGCGACAACTCGAAAGTTTAATCCTTACAGGCGTGGTCTGCAAGGGAGTAATTTCAATGAAGGCTTGCAAGACGAACACTTCAAACTTCATTTATTGATTTTTGCCTACAAGGAGGTACACATCATGGCCTATATAGGGGAAACTTGAAACTTTAATCCTGGATCCTGGTAGGTATATAGCCTGCTAGGCGACAACTTGAAAGTTGAATCCTTATAGACGTGGCTTGCAAGAGACGGTGGCCAAGCGGAAACTGGAAAGTTTCGTTCTTATATTGTCAACTTTATTAATCCTACATACGATGATGTGTTAAGTGGCAACTTGAAACTTTAATCCTTATCGACATAGCCTGCAAGGCGACAACTTGAAAGTTTACTCCTTACAGTAGTGGTCTGCAAGGGAGTAACTTGAAACTTTAATTCTGAAGGCTAGCAAGATGAACACTTACTTCAAACTTCATGTATAGATTTTTGCCTACAAGGAGGTAACTTGAAATTCTAGACATTATGCGGCCTATATAGCGGAAACTTGAAACTTTAGTCCTTGTGGACACACATATAGCCTGCTAGGCGACAACTTGAAGGTTGAATCCTTGTAGACATGGCGTGCAAGAGACGGTGGCCAAGCGGAAACTGGAAAGTTTCGTTCTTATATTGTCAACTTTATTAATCCTACATACGATGATGTGTTAAGTGGCAACTTGAAACTTTAATCCTTATAGACATAGCCTGCAAGGTGTCGCCTTGTTGAAAATTTAATCCTTACAGACATTGTCCGCAAGGGGGGGGGGCTAACTTGAGAATTTAATCCTTACAGACATGAAGGTTTGAGAGACGGCAACTTGAAACTTTAATCCTAGACAACGCGGCAAGACGGTAACTCGAAAATTCAATCCTTTCACAGGCGTAGCCCGCAACGGCGTTAATCCTGGACAGGGCGGCGATCCTAGACGCGCGAAACTTCACCGGCACCGTGCGGGACACCGGGCGGTTCCCCGGGGAACCCCCCGCACCCCCAACTCCCTCCCCCCGCAGCAGCTTCCCTACCTGCCCCCCTCGTGACCCGTCGTGGTGGTGGTGGTCTGGATGCCGTTGTCGCCCGGCCACATCACATCGCGGCGCCGCCCGCGTCGTCCGGGCTACCGACGCCGCCGGTACGCCGTCGCCGTCAGCATCGCGCGCGCCGGCGTATCTCCCCCTGGTGCGCGGCTCTCTCTCTACCACGGTTGCGCGCGACACGGTGGACGGACGCGTAGTGGCGGCGGGCGAGCGCGTGCGGCGCTCGCCGGACGCCCGTCGGGGGGCGGGGTGGGTGGGGGCGGGCGCCGGCGCCGGCGATTCTCCGGGGAGTTGCGGCCCGGAGCGGCGGCGGTCCGGCGCGCTCGCCGGGGATTGGGATGAGGATCGAGGTCGGGGTGGCTTTTTTTGCGGGGAACTTTTTTTATTATACTTCTTTGAAAACATACCTTATTTTCATCTGTTTCAGCAATAATGAAAGATGGGGTTTTTCGGGCTAGCGCACGGAAACAGCGCACGGAAAAACTTTCCGTGCGCTGCATATATGGCTTTAAAATAAAAATATACAGCAAAGTAAACTAAATTTAACAAACTCTATATGCTCTCTGATATTTAACATGTACCTACCTATTTTGTATTTTAATTCGTGAGTGTTTCAATATTTAGATACATTTCTGTAATATTTTTGACGTTTTATTCACCTTATCTGACAATAACTAATTTACAACAAAGCACCTTTGAAATAATTTGAGAGCAACCATATATTGTCTGCATTGTTTATTTTTTGTCAATTAAATTTATTATAATATGCCGATAAAATGTTTTAAGTTTCTGCCTTATAAATAAATTATGTTATTCTTGTCTAGACTGATACTTCCTTTTTATCACATTTTAAAGAAAGGTATTTTATCGTAAACAAAAAAATTTCTAATCCTCTTTGAAAAAATTCGATTTATCAGTTGGTAGGTTTTCGCAACAATTTGTTAGAAAACTCAACTAAGCAACAATGTGATGGGCGCCAAATGTCTGATGTATATTTAATAAGTTCCCTTTTCCTGTTGTTAATTTGGAATTGCCATTGTGTTGCACTTGTGCTTTGGAGTGCAAAAAAAACCGCCTTATCTCGCTTTCCAAAGCCTTTTTATTTCCGTTATCAATGTTTGTTTAAACGTAAAATAAAATTTACAATAGCATACAATGGCACCCAGGATGTTGTAGTCCCTACCTGCTTCAAAACGTTTCCTTTGCACTCTGTTACACACTTATAAATCTATGTTGCCACCTTATCGAAAAGGCAAATAATAAGAAATACCAAATTACGAATATAATGGTTGGGTTACGACAGGGTCACTTAAAATATTACTTGTAACTTTTTTTTATCAGATATAGTTTGTTGTATGGGGACGATCTTCTGTAGGTATTTCATTTTATCTCAGTTTGTGATATTTCCCAAGCTTTAGTCCAAAATAACAATCCTTGATTCTTAGCAAAAAGTTACGAGAAACTTTGGCTTATTTTTATTATATTTTATTATTACGAGCTTTTATTTAACTTGCAATGTATGTATGTTTGGGTCAAATCTTGCAAGCTGAATTGGAACCACTTCCTGACATCCGATTGAGCTGAAATTTTGCATACACCTTTAGTTCCGGTGACAATACAATATACAATACTCAATATTCTAATACTTTCAAAATGGCCGTCGCCATAAGATGGCGGATGATGTATTTTTTGTCAACCCCCTTAACATGGGTATCAAATGAAAGGGCTTGAAGAGTAGAACTAAAAAGTTGAAAATAAAATTAATAGTTAAAAAATAATTTTAAAACAAGCTTTTATTTAAATGGTCTGAAAAGAAGAAAATAAACTTTATAATAAATCAAACCGAGGCAAACTCATAATTTTGTTACATTATACAACTGTATATGATATAAAAGCTTGTCGCGAGATTTTCGTGTGTAAATTTCTTTTATAGAAAAATACATTTTCTACTTAAAATTACTTTCAAGATGTATATATTCTCGCGACAAGCTTTTATATCATATACAGTTGTATAATGTAACAAAATTATGGGTTTGCCTTGGTTTGATTTATTATAAAGTTTATTTTCTTCTTTTCAGACGATTTAAATAAAATCTTGTTTTTAAAAATATTTTGTTACTATTATTTTTTTTACTATATTAATCTGGTTTGTGAAGTAATTGAAAAAATGAAGTAGAAAATGCCAAAGAGTAAATAAAAAATATGAACTAAATATATTTATGTGCATTTTTTCGGAAAGACAATTTCATCATCTCCGCATTGAAATGAGTTTCATTTACCCTGTCTGTATGTTTTATAAGTCCCCGATAAAAGGTTAGATAAGTGGAACAATCAATTTAGTAGGTATCCAGTTTCCAGTATTGTTCAAAAAATACCCGCCTGATATTATATCGAATTTAGAAATGTATTTTAAAAGCTTAATCTGGGCATCAGCTGTAAATAAAATATGTTTATAACGTAAATGAATGAGTTTTAAAAATTGATATATCAAGATAGATTTAATCTGTTTATTCCCATTAATACGTTCAGGTAATATCTAGGAATTTAAAATAAGACAGCACGTTCTGGTCTTATCTTGGTCTTCTAAACTTAATAAATTAGTTTATCTGACACAAAATACTAGTTCACACTTTTTTAAATCAGGCTCAAGCAGTGTGTTATTGTTTAAAGGTACATTTTTTTTTATCCCTTGTCGATAATAGAATTATAAATACTTGTATATTTTTAGGTGCTCCAAATTTTTGTTTTTTTCTTAAAAGTGGACACCTATTTTAATCCTAAGATAAAACGTTACGTACGTTGCTAAGCCGCGAAACTAAAAGCGTCTAATCTAAGTACCTACGTACTTATACGATTAAGCTGGGAAATTTGAAAAAATATATAGCACCTACATTACACATTTGCATTACAATAATGATTTTCGTCGAGGGGACGCTGTCTTCTTGGAAGAGCCACTAATTTTCGTATCCCCGTGAAATTCTAGTGACACATGTTAACCACAGTCCGCCAGGGCCGTACTCGCGACGCGTAGGTATATTATTTGTAATAAGAGAACACTGCGCTTTACGGCATTCTTTTCCAACTTTATATTTCCAATATTTAACGAACATATTAAGGTTTATGATGCTTTCAGAGAAGCATTTTCCGTGTCTCTGTGTGTGCCCTCGACTGTACCAGGTGGCAGTTGCTCTTGTCATTAGCCTACGAAAAAAACTAACGGAACCCAATCTCGTTATAGCCTTGAACAAACAACATCGTTCGCTGTATGCATGTCCAAATTGAAGATAATTGTCATTATCGGGACAATATTTGTGTTTGCGGGGATTTTTTTTTCAAGTGCAGGAAACGTGTACGTATCCGATATTTTGGAGTGTGATTGGCGTAAGAAAATTCCGTACCTTCTAATTTTTGCCGATACAGAAAGCAGTTTTATAATGAAAGTTGCAACCACGCTTTAAAAAAGTTCTGTGTGTATTTTTAACCGACTTCAAAAAGGAGGAGGTTATCAATTCGGTTGTATGTTTTTTTTATGTTTGTTACCTCAGAACTCCGTTATTTATAAACCGATTTGGACAATTCTTTTTTTATTTGAAAGGATATACCTACAGAATGGTCCCATTTAAATTTGAAGAAAAAGAAAAAGGCATTACTTTAGGAATGACCCAATAATAATAAAACGTTACACCACGAGGCGTCAGCCGAGTGGTTTAGTTACACAAGTTTCATTATAATGTTCGTATCGAACTAGTAGCATTCAAAATTTACTATACTATGGTGGTCCAAATCGCATATTTTTGATTTTTCGCATATTTTTGATTTTTCTACGACGGTGTCATTATGACACATTTCATTTGGATGTCCCTATGGCCTTCATAATAACACTGAGTGTTATTATGAACGCCATAATGATATCCAAATGGCAATGCCAAATGTGTCATAATGAAACCGTCGTAGATTAAAAAAATAATAATTCACTAAAAATTTTTTGTTGTTAATAATAAACACACTGTATGTTTGTAGATGTTTAACGTTTTTTCATTTGCAGTTTCCTTATTGCATTTCTTCGATTTTAGAACATTTTCTTCCCTCTTGTGTAAGGGTCAGTCGCTATTGAAACAAAGATGTAAATGAAAATATTTTTTAAAATGTTATAAAGGATGTTCTCACGTTACCTTTCAAATTAATTTTTTCCTTGGTAAAGAAGATATCGACAAATTGTATATCATTGTAGTCAGAACAAGTAACTCTTCCAAAATATCCACAAATATACCGTGTGTTGGATAGTTAGCTGTTGTAAAACTGTCTCGGCAAAAATTAGAGAAATATAATAGTGGGCTCTGGAGCGTTCGAGCGGAGACCCGCCTTTCACGCAACACTCTGATTGGTTGTTAAGTTTCACCCAAGGACGATATTGGCGTTTTACGTCCGATTTTTATCTGGCAGGCGTTGAATTATATCCAACGTTAACGTCAAGCGATGCATAAACAATATAAGAAGTTTACGCGAATTCCGAGAAGCCCGCCGACCACCACCGATGAAGACATCCGAAGGAGATCCTCGACGGCAGCTGAGGCACCAATTACGCAATAGGACAACTGCCGTTTCTTTTATTGTTTTTCGAAAGGGGGACCAGGTAGAAAAGTGCGAAAGATGCGAACAATGCGTGTGCCTCTGTCGACCCCTGAACGTTAATAGGTGGGAAATTGGGATTATTATTATATTGTGCGTTGGTCGATAAATTTTAGGCAAATGTGCCATGTGCCTGCCGTCGGTTTCTGCAAATGCGAAAAATATTGTGATGTATGAGGTTTTGCACACAATGGGGCAACTGGCAGGGGCAGGCTGGTCAACTGTGGTATAATGGGGTTGAAATGGACGAAAATGAAGAAGGAGAATTCAAAATCAACCTCATTTTTGCGGTGGTATAAATAGTAGGTACCCATTTTGGTTATTTAATCATACTAGCCTATTATCGCTGTAACGTGTTTTGTCGCCATGTAGGCTAATATTCACCGTTTAATGTAGGATTAACACTTTATCTTGTTTTCGAAAGACAACAAACAAACGCGTCGGAAGTGGGACACCCAAATGCGAAAAAGATCCAGACTTTCTTAAAAGCTAGAAATGTGTTATTGGGCGTGGGCAAATAGAAGTCAGGTCTGTGCACCGTGCAACACTCCCGAACAAAAGAAACTGTCGACTTAGGTTTCAGGTATATAGACGTCTACCTGCGGAAGGAGTTTTGTACCGTTTTAGATAGGTACGGATCTTTCGGATGTGTCTCAATTTTTGTTAGGAAAAAAAAACAGAAGGCGCACGCTTTCGACCCTCAACAGATTCTTCAGTAAGAATTTCGAATTTCGGCAGAATATGCTGTTCGTTACATTAGATTCCTAGATGTTACATTGTTTACCCTTATAGCATATTCATAACTAAAAATTATATATGAATAATAATACAACCTAAACTAATTATATAGTATGTTTCAGAAAAACATTTTTATAAATAATTGTGAGTGGTTGAGGGTGGTAGGTATAGAGTTGTATTTTGTGCTTGGGAATAACCAGGGACTCCTTAAAATGAGGGGGCCCAGCATTTCACAGTCTATCACATAAGAAAAGTGAAGCCTTGAGAGGAAGTTTGTTTTCTGTCGACTCCAAGGAGATCACAAGGGGGCTGATCCAAGGTATTGTTCTTTTGTTATATGTCAGTGTCCAACTGCCATCAGGTTTTATGTGAAATGCCAGTGCCATAGATTCTAAAGGAGGCAAACAAATTCTCATCATAATTCACAATTTTTAAGTTTTCTAACTTCCAGATACTCAGATGTGACGGCCGCCTATAGTAGTCTCAATAAATGCAACCAGATTTTTCCTGTATCACTTTTAGTAATTCTACAATTCCTATTACGTGGGCATTACGTATAAGTAGGTCAAAACAAAAATCATATTTTCTAAATTTTAAATTATTAAAGCAGGTAGCTTCAGTCAGGTCTTTTTTTAAAGAGTTTTTATCTACGACTAGAAGTTTATTTTGAGTTTGTGAGGTACCTTGAGAGAGAAATAAAATTACAAAAATTTTATAATGAACACCGAGAAAAACTACATGATTAAAACTACTAGACCTAATCTTATTAGTCCATCCCGAAATCTGTGAAAGTTTTTTGGGTAGATATATTCAACAAGGGAAGAAAGTTGAAGTTTACATATTACAAATGGATTCAGGAACCTGGTAACAAGGTGCAAGAGCGACATAAAGATGCAAAATCGGCACTGACTTACAATACTTATTAATTAAATTCGTGGAAATGATTGCTGGAAATCAATTAATTTCAACTATAAAATAAATTTGTTTCATTAGAAAGTTGTCATATTCTGCACTTGGAGGCACTACATTGTAAGGTCTAGTTTTTAGAAATCATGAAAACCATTATTAATTTTTACTAACAATCAAAGTACCTGTTAGATATTCATAGATTCTCCAATAAAATGCCATACTTGGCATCACTGATACCATTAGAATGAGGTAAGAGTAGGCCTCACTTTGGAAAGTATAATAATGCTGGGTCCTCTCACTTTAAAGAGTCCCTGGGAATAACTAATATCAGGTGTCCGAAATAGTTCGAAAAAACGTGGAAAATCCCATTCGAATGGCAAATATTTGCCCATACGGAGGCGCCACCATAGCACATTTCGAATATCAATATTTAAAATAAATACCGATCGTATTTCTATACGGCGTTATTATTTTTTCGCGCGTATGCACCAAAGCGTGACTCTACTAAAAATTAAGACGTCCGCCATTGATTAACTCGTTCTCTCGGGCCGGGCTAATTGACTGCTAAAATTCGAAATTTTCCTATTTGCCCAAGCAATTACAATACTATACGCTCGTGACGGGCCGCTTCTCCGACTTGCAGAAAAATAAGACAAAGTTCGTCAATATTGTGTAAGCCGACACCTCTATACTGCCGACAAACAATATTATATACGGCATTGTCATTGTTTTAGTAACGTATTTTCATTTTCACGAGAGTAAATATTGTAAAAATGCGCTAGCAGATAAAATTATATCGACAATGCTCGTTTTTTTTTTCAGAACAAGAATCAAATCGAAATTAAATTGAATATTAAGAACCGCGCAACCCTCGGGCCGCCGCTATTATTTACCAAACCTATTTAGATCGGCCGATACCGCGTCGCGCATCGCCTCGTTCGATCTCCGGCGTTCCGCCCTTGCGGAATAAAAAAAAACGACGAATTTCTGCGATTGGAGAGGCGTCGGACGTTGTTTTGGGCCACCGCGTAGTCGCCGGTGGAATGCCCAAGTCAAACACACATGAGCAGTGGCTGTACACACTAAAAGTGTTTGAACAGCCTCGTCTTCTGGGAAAAAGAAGACGGAGAAGAAGCGGCGCGGCGGTCTGGAGGGCCGCGTCTCGGTTGTTTTTGTGTACACATGAATGGGGTCCGTAAACTCATTAAGGGGCAGAAGGGCCATCGGGAAAGCTCGTAGGAATATACAACGACCGATTTTGACGGGCTAGGAAAAAGTCAGTTGTCCCAAATTACACACGGTACTTTGCAACTTGCCACCCATATCTACTCTATTAGTACAGTAAAATTGGGCCAAAACCCAAACGTCCAAAAAAAAAGTTCTTTCTAGCGCGAAATAGCTCCATACCCTCCTAAGAGTTTGTACTAAAAAGTTACACCACCACCAACAGCGTCGGGTTTCGGGGGGAGGGGGTGAAAAGGGCAGGAAATTCTTATTTTTCACAGTATTGCTTGAATATCTAGTAAACTATGAGGTTTAGCGCAAACGTCATCCTATACGCAAATGATATACATTAAATTCCGAACAAGAATTGTCATATGCAGAATTATGGTAAAGTGAACGGTTTCCATGATGTGGAGGGGTAAAGATTTCTTTGTTTTTATTTCACGTAGTTTTTGTTGAAAAAACTTAAAATGATTACAGTATAAATTAGTAACTGAATAATGTATGTAGAATATAATATAGATATATCTATGCATATATAGATACATATTACACCCATAGATTGTTATTTTTTGTCACAACATAACCTCATAAGTATATGACTGTAAATATGTCCAATACAAGTTAGTAGCCTTAGTTAATTTGTAGATACTCACTTTTTCCCCTAATTCATTATAGCGTTCTGATTTCCATTCGTTCTTTTATGTCAAATCATCCCCATAATTTGTCCTTAGCTTGTAAAAATGAGAAAGTCATGAATAGGAAGCTCATGTGAAAAACAAGAAAATATATTAAACAATCTATATTGAAAAAATGGGAGGGAAATCAAAATGATACAAAAGGTTATAAGTTTTAGGTGAATCATTAATTGCGTTATCAGTCAGCATCAAATAGTTCACTCGGGCTGGTGAGAGGAAACAAATCTTCGTGTTCTTCGTCCACTTGAGAATCATCATTTAAATCGTCGTCGATGATTACAGTATCTCTATTGAGACATGCAAGTCCTAATCAATTGCTGCACAGACTTGAACAATTGAGACCACTTCTTCGACACTCGCAGTTTTGGACGCATCCATCTCTGCAGAAGCATACGATGAGGATTGTTTTTCACATGAGATTCCTTTCATGACTTTCTCATTTTTACAAGCTAAGGACAAATTAGATATGGGAATGATTTGACATAAAAGAACGAATGGAAATCGGAACGCTATAATGAATGAGGGCAAAAAGTGAGTACAAATTAACTAAGGCTACTAACTTGTATTGGACATATTTACCGTCACATACTTATGAGGTTATGTTGTGACAAAAAATAACAATCTATTGGTGTAATATGTATCTATATGTATATGCATAGATTTATATATATATATTCTACATACATTATTCATTTGCTAATTTATACTGTAATCATTTTAAGTTTTTTCAACAAAAACTACGTGAAATAAAAACAAAGAAATCTTTACATCTCCATATCATGGAAACCGTTCACTTTACCATAATTCTATATATGACAATTCTTGTTCGGAATTTAATGAATATCATTTGCGTATAGGATGACTTTTGCGCTAAACCATTGAATAAGGAATTCGTAACCTTAATCAATGGCTAAACCTCATAGTTTACTAGATATTCACGCAAAACTGTGAAACGTAAGAATTTCCTGCTTTTTTCACCGCCTATATAGGACGAGGAGCCGCGCTACTCCTCTTTTTCCACTGCCCCTTATAAAACGGCCGATTACAAATTTTAAAAGGCACGACGGCGTGGCGTTTGAGCCGAGATTGGAGGCGCTCTTCGTTTGTTATTATGCACGGCCCGCCCGGGTAATAAGCGAGCTAAATTAAAAGTTGAGGTTAGGGTCGGCCCGTAATGTCGCAATCTTCGATATGATTTATGGCGGGCGTGCTTATAAATATTTTCAGCGAATGGGAAGCTGGTAGTCGCGGAGCAATGGGAAATTCGACTGTTTTGTCGGGAGGTGTCGTAATTTGCTTGTGATTTACCTGAAGTAGATTTACTGCGCTGTATGGGATTAGCCGGGACCTAATTATCTCGGAAATTAAACAAAAGCAACATTGGAATGTCAAACAAGCAAGATATCACCTGGAACCATTGGATTTTTCCGACGATGCGGAGAATAATTACTCCTATAAAATTAAAATATGCGTTTAATTCTTGTGAAAATAACATTCCGCGGGATTAGGATCGCCGCCTAAATATTTGCCCGCGGCTTGCGCAAGCCGCGATAACGCATTCTTTCGTGTTTTCCGCCGGGAAAAATGCCCTTCGGTTTAAAGATCGATCGCGAAAAGGCAATATCTCCATAAAACTACGTCGGGGCCGCTCTGTAAACAACCGACAATGGGTATTTTTCCGCTAACTTGGCCAATAACCCCCCGGTCGAACGCGGCTAAGCCGTATATATTGAAAGCTTTCATATTACCTACTCCCGGAACGTTCATATATTTCCACGGGAAAAGTTCAGCTGCATTTTCCGGCGCATCCTCTATCTCCGATTTTGGGCTGCAACTATAAAAAAGCCCGCTTCCTGCTTCTGTAGAAGTTGTGTATACATGTACGAAAATAAATTAAAAGTAAAAAAATATTTTTAAAAAAAGCTTTTATTTAAATGCGCTAAAAAGAATAAAATAATCTTTTCTTTTAAAACTTTTACTATCAACTTATAACGTCATTCCACAATTTATATGATATAAAAGCTTGTCGCGAGATTTAAGTAGTGGTATTTACTTAGTTTGAAAACTTAAATCTCGCGACAAGCTTTTATATCATATAAATTGTGGAATGACGTTATAAGTTGATAGTAAAAGTTTTAAAAGAAAAGATTATTTTATTCTTTTTAGCGCATTTAAATAAAAGCTTTTTTTAAAAATATTTTTTTACTTTTAATTTATTTTGTAATTTTTAGTTTGGCCAGGTGTCTGAGTCTATTCATCTCAGTTAACGCATCATTGTTGCAAGGTCGTTTGCCGGTTAGTTTAGAACAGTCTAGCTCTTCAATGAGGAGACCTTCTAATGACCATCTTGGGTGTTCCGCCATGTTGGATTTAGAATGACGTCACACATATAATCATGCATTGTCATCCAAATTAAACGTGTGTACAAAATTTCAGCTCGATCGGTTGAAATTTAACTAGTCCGCCATCTTGGGTGTTCCGCCATGTTGGATTTAGAATGACGTCACACATATAATCATGCATTGTCATCCAAATTAAACGTGTGTACAAAATTTCAGCTCGATCGGTTGAAATTTAACTAGTCCGCCATCTTGGGTGATCCGCCATGTTGGATTTAGAATGACGTCACACATATAATCATGCATTGTCATCCAAATTAAACGTGTGTACAAAATTTCAGCTCGATCGGTTGAAATTTAACTAGTCCGCCATCTTGGGTGTTCCGCCATGTTGGATTTAGAATGACGTCACACATATAATCATGCATTGTCATCCAAATTAAACGTGTGTACAAAATTTCAGCTCGATCGGTTGAAATTTAACTAGTCCGCCATCTTGGGTGATCCGCCATGTTGGATTTAGAATGACGTCACACATATAATCATGCATTGTCATCCAAATTAAACGTGTGTACAAAATTTCAGCTCGATCGGTTGAAATTTAACTAGTCCGCCATCTTGGGTGTTCCGCCATGTTGGATTTAGAATGACGTCACACATATAATCATGCATTGTCATCCAAATTAAACGTGTGTACAAAATTTCAGCTCGATCGGTTGAAATTTAACTAGTCCGCCATCTTGGGTGATCCGCCATGTTGGATTTAGAATGACGTCACACATATAATCATGCATTGTCATCCAAATTAAACGTGTGTACAAAATTTCAGCTCGATCGGTTGAAATTTAACTAGTCCGCCATCTTGGGTGTTCCGCCATGTTGGATTTAGAATGACGTCACACATATAATCATGCATTGTCATCCAAATTAAACGTGTGTACAAAATTTCAGCTCGATCGGTTGAAATTTAACTAGTCCGCCATCTTGGGTGATCCGCCATGTTGGATTTAGAATGACGTCACACATATAATCATGCATTGTCATCCAAATTAAACGTGTGTACAAAATTTCAGCTCGATCGGTTGAAATTTAACTAGTCCGCCATCTTGGGTGATCCGCCATGTTGGATTTAGAATGACGTCACACATATAATCATGCATGTCATCCAAATTAAACGTGTGTACAAAATTTCAGCTCGATCGGTTGAAATTTAACTAGTCCGCCATCTTGGGTGATCCGCCATGTTGGATTTAGAATGACGTCACACATATAATCATGCATTGTCATCCAAATTAAACGTGTGTACAAAATTTCAGCTCGATCGGTTGAAATTTAACTAGTCCGCCATCTTGGGTGTTCCGCCATGTTGGATTTAGAATGACGTCACACATATAATCATGCATTGTCATCCAAATTAAACGTGTGTACAAAATTTCAGCTCGATCGGTTGAAATTTAACTAGTCCGCCATCTTGGGTGATCCGCCATGTTGGATTTAGAATGACGTCACACATATAATCATGCATTGTCATCCAAATTAAACGTGTGTACAAAATTTCAGCTCGATCGGTTGAAGATATCTGCTTCAAAATTGAGTTGCAAGATTCCACCCGAACAAATTACATACATACATACATACATACATACATACATTGCAAGTTAAATAAAAGCTTTTAATAGAGCGGAATCGATAGCGCCGCCGCCGCGAGGTTTTTTAGACGCGATTATGCGGGGATGATGATTATCAGAGTTGTTTGTCCGAAGGAAGGGGGTTCTTGCTTTTATTATTTAGGCGTGAGGCCCCGATAGCGCACTTTTAAGACAACAATACCCCATTGTGGTGCGAAGCTTTTATACCGGTGGTGCTTATGGTCGCCGGGTCGTAACTCACCCGGTAAATTATGATGATTAAATCATTGGCTTTAACGTTTTACGCCACCTGCTATAGAATGTAGGTGCGCGAAGCGCCGCGGTGGGAATAAGATAATAATTTTATGTGTCTATGAATTAATTTGATATACTGGCGAGTGTTTAACGTCCCCCTGCGAAATTTAGCGAGTTCTTTAAATGTGGCCTACAGATTTTTTCTTTCGGAAAGATTCTATATGCATAGATATATTAAATCGGGAAAATTTTTAATGATTTATCTTTTGCTTTAAAAAAGATGATAGTTTCACTTGAAAATCTTTTTTTAAATCGACAGTGAAGCGTCTCAAAATCGTCATGAAAAGGTCAGAAATCGGCACTGAAGTAGCCCATTATTGTACGATTTTTTTAATAAGTATAGACCTTGGCGAGATGTAAACATCAAACGTCAGACGCGGAGCCATCGCCCGTCAAAAGTGACCAAATATTCAAAGGCCCATTTAACTTTTCATACACGCATTGCGAAATTGTTACCTACAGCAGCGCAATCTTTCAGTATACACATTTTAGTAGGTTTGAATATCGATCTATTTTTCCATGGAGGCTGCACAACAGGCAGCAGTTTGGAGTTTCTGTTAGGAAGCGCCGTGTCTCGTCATACTTGACCTAGGTAGAACGATCGTCAAAGTCAAGCAACGCCGTGCGCAGTCGGTTCATGGACGGGTGATCCCTTATGATTATTTTTTGCCCAATAATACTTTTTTTTTTTCGATTAATATGTATGTACCTCGGCACTGAAGTTCTTTTTATGACTTATGTGGTTTATTTGCCTCGGCCAGAGACTTCGGCAACTAAATTCTACATGAGTCATAAAGAGTTGAACTTTAGTGCCTTGGTACATAAATGTTAAATAAATAAATAAATTTTCAGAAAGTTCAAAATTATTAAAAAATGTCAAAATCTTTAAATAAAGCGTTGAACCTTAGTACCCTTAGGTAATTTTTAAAAAATCTTTGAAGTAAACCTTTTTGATATTTTAACAAATAAACCCGTTTCTAGCGATTTTATTTTTAAATGCCATTATTGACAGGTAGTGTAAGTCACGTGACCACGTTTGAGCGAGTCATTTTTCATTTTTTTAGAGCAGAAGGCAACCCCAAAAGTTGAATTTAACAATATATCATTAAAATTACAAAATTTTCTCTTATGGTGCGAACTTTTTGCAAGACACTGTATACAATAGATTATAATGTTACACAGTTAAACAAAAACTTACCAGCTAGCTATTTTTTTTTAATTTAAATTGTTTTAGGTTTTGCAGGTAAACGCAATATGTAGGTACATAGGTCATCTTTTTGTATCGCCTCATCCATATTATCTAAGTCAAATATTATACTAACACTAACTGTGGGTTCCCATTAAGGTGCTAACGAAAAAAAGATAATATAAATCAGGCGTTGGTTCTTCTCGCGGGGTTCCGTTTTATCTGTATCAGATCTTTCATAGGATTTTTATATTCAAATCGAACGGCGATGTTGGGACATTCGGTATCGTTCGTGGAAGTGTGTGTATAGATAAGCGCATAGATTTCAAGGGTAATTTTTCCAATGGCATTAGCAAAGACAAATAACGTTGTAAAACTGTGTTGCAATAACGTTAATAAATAACGTTTCAAATTGAATCAATCAATGTTGTGCGTTTTGGGTATTAGACGAGCCGCCCGACTCAGGAAGGAATAAAAACAAATTACAAGGTGCTTAATAGTGCCGATAATATGTTATATTGAATGATTTACGATGTAGGTCCAGAACAATTGAGTTATTAATAAGATTAGAACACGAAAATATGCCCGCCAACCTTGGCTGTTTTAAAACAATAATAAAAAGTAGCAATTAAAAATCGGGAAAAAAACACTTTTACATCTCGCGTACCTACGATTCTGCCTCGATGTGCACACACAGAAAATGCAAATGAGTCCGGTAGATGCTAATTAAAAAACCAAGCAGCCTGCTATTTATACCTAATTGATTGACGCAAGGATGGGAATGGACAAATACGATTTTTAAGTAATTTTTTTCGAGTCTAGCCCGGAAAAAAAACAAACACTACAGAAAGAAACTGTCCGCAAACACAGCCGCACACAAATTATGCTAAGTGGGTCAGGCCGCGGACTGGAAAAATCCGATGCGTTTTTCGATATCAAAAACGCATTAAAGTTGAGTCATTAAGATGCCGACGGGTGAGTCACAACGCGGTGTGTCTCTCAAAAAATGGCGGCACGCGTGAGAAAGGTTGCGGGAATGTCGCGCGGTGCGCCCTTTGACGTCATCCCGTCGACAGGATTAAGCGCACGCCGACGTCACCTTTCATAATATGTAACACGATAAACGACGTTGAGCTGGCGGCCGCACAATTTCACCCCGTCACTCAGAGGTTTCGTTCCGACGTTCCAAAAAAGGAGACTGCGCATGCCCAAGACAGGTCCAAACCGATTTCAAACGATCCTGCCGTTCGTTCCGCCGAAACAGGAATATCTTTGACTGGGTTTAAAAGGTCTTCCAAGAGGGATATGATTTAGATACAAGAAGAAGAAGGAAGATCGTGGGTTTACATCAACACAGTTTAACATAAGCACACTATACTATGATTGTAAACATCCCACGCTTGCGTTTTTGCTTAAGAACATGACTTTAAGTTCTTCTTCTTAACTTAACTTTAAGTTCTTCTAATGTTTAGCTGTAAACCCGCGATCTTTCTTCTTCGTCAATAAGTTCAGCAGAACATTTTCAACTTGTTCAATTTTAGATACAACCAAACTTTTTTTCGACGACTTTATGTGCATTTGACGAATGCAGCGTTCAATGTTCAATCTTAATGCATCGAGCGTCTGTGGTCTGTTTGCATAGGTACAGTTACCTTTATTAGCGGATACAAAGACTTCTCGTGAATCTGATGTGGATTGTTTTCACACCAAAAACGGCAATTTTAACTCAAAAACTTCATTTTTCGGAAAATTATGATCATTTCAAGTTGTTCTAAACTCCAGGCAGTTTATTCTCGGTGCCGACGTGGTCAAAACAATTTTATGCAGGTGTAAATTGAAGTCTTTTTGCAAAATTCGCCAAGTTGTCTTGTTTTTAAGCACTAATTCTTGAGCACGACGAGGAATAATTGACAAATTTGTTTCCTCAGCAGCACTAGCTCTTACAGCGGCAATATTCTCAACAGTTCTGGGATTTCGACGTCTTTGGGGTGTTTTTACATCAATTTATTTTCAAGTTTCTCAGCGATGCGACGAATGGCATAGAAGAGCGATAAGTGTTCACAAAAGAACGTCTATTTTCGTAGAATCTTTGGATAATAGACGTTCTTGAAGCGCCTATTTAGCCATAATAAATAATTTGAAAATTTTAAAGGTATTTTCAAATTTCTAAGAATTTTACAATAAGTACCTATGTGACCGGTACTCCCTAGAGATCTTAATTTGTGGCGTTTCTGTTTGCACAGAATTATCGACAGGACATAATAACAAACAATAAGCAATAAATTTCGAGTTTGAAGAATAAAAACGTTGATTTACGCGCATCATTGGTGAAGCTTATTAACTTTTAAGGCTTTTTCTCGGAAGCCGGCCAAAAGGATACAAGAGTGCCGAGCGCGACGCAGGGCGGTACTCCCGCCCCGAGACGTGGCTACGTGGACGTTTCAAAGTGCCGAGTACGGCCCTGAATCTGAGGCGCCGATCGCGCCGCTATCGTCTGGTCATCTAGGCAGATAAATCGTAGAAAATTTCGGGTGGAAAGAAGTCTTTTTTAAGCTTAATTACCGAGGCCCGGTATCTACCGACACGGCAGCAGCGTAAAGATAGAAGATCTATCAGGTTGTTGGGACACTTTATCGTTGAGCGCTTTAGAAAATATGCAGACTACCGGGAAATCAATTTTATATCTCTTTTCGTTCATCAGTTTTTTCTTTGCGATTTTTTTTTGCCATAAATAATCCCTTTCAGCGAGTGTAACGAAATAAGGTTTCGGTAACCGAAAACCAGCGCTGAAACATAAATCCAATGCTGGAATAAATCTCTAAGAGCGCGGGCAAATTTATGCAGATTCGCGTGCGTTTTGCGGTATCAGATACAGAAATGTTATTTATGCCATAAGTCTACTCCTTGGTAAGCGTGCACCTCTTATTTCAAATTATTCCGTTGTAAACAGGCACCGGCGTCCTAATTCGTGTGTAGGTTAGGCCTTAGACAATGCCCGGGACTCTGTTTAATTTAAATTGAATGAGTCTTAGTAGGTGTCAACTGCGTATGGGACCACACAAAAAATACCGTGTTGATTTTTTTATTTTTATTCGAAATAATATCAGTATGGTTGGTAGTGGTTACTTCTGTCTCTCCAATTGTCGTAGTTTCTATTCCTCCAATTACCGTTTTCTCTGCTAGGGTTCGGCCGAACATATCTCCTATTAGTATCGTAGCTATCGCTGTAAAAATTTTCTAGAGGCGACACATAGTCATATCTCGGCGTAACTCGGGCATTCTCCGCGTCTAGGGATTTTATTTTTTCAACCAAACGTTGTCTTTCCATGACGTGTCCCCTAGCCGCCTCGAATTTACGTATTGCTTCCGTCGACGACATTTTCAGTCGTTGTATCATGTATGAACATATGAAATAGCCCGTTCTGTTCAAACCGTGCGTACAATGAACACCGATCAAGGCATCTGAAAAGAAAACGAAAAAATATTGTTAAAAAATATAGGAACGATATTCTGATAAGTATAAGAGAAAAAAGTGGTATTCTGACCCAGGACCTACGATTTACTAGTTAAGTACCACTATCTTGGCGACTTTCTCACGGCGTTTAAAGGCCTAATTTTTCGATTTTACGATAAGATTTCACCAGAGCCGACTGCCTACGCGGAATTCTTTCCATCGTCGCACTCGAAAATGGAGTTTTAAGCGCGACAATTTTTAGACGCCGCGTCCCGCCGTATTGGGCCTAATATAAATAATTGTTATCTAGAACTGAGAATAACCTGCCCATCGATCTTAGTTCGAAGCAGGGACACACCTAGTTCCTTCGGGGCATGCATTTGAATAATCTTCTGGATATTTTTACTGCAGGAGACACACACACACACGCGCTTGGTACGTGTATTCATGGAAGTGTAACATCATGTCTATCATTAAAATCCAAGGCAAGAGTGTGCATCTTCATTGAGTTACAACGAGCGCACTTTCCTACCTAGGGAGGAAATGACCCGCTTTAGGCCAGCATGGAGATGGTCGAAAATCGTGGCTGCAGCAAAAAAACAACTTTCTGCGTTATCTCTTCTTGAAAAATCGTCGAGGAATTCCAAAAAACACGTCTTTATTTGCTCGGCGCTATTATAAAATAAGCGCCAACGCAAATGTTTGTATTGTTTTATCAAACTGTGTCGCACGTATTTGTACAATTGACAGCGTGCGAGATTGTTTAGAGAATTTTGACCCTATGCGCCTGGCGAAAAAACTCCCCACTATATCTACCAAGTTAAGAGCTTTACAATTGGCCATTTGGCAAGGCGACTTTTTGGCAAACGACCTAAAGGAGTTTTAAGGGGCATAACGTTAAAATACTAACCTGGATCAGTCGAATATTTCGCTAGGAATTTGTCTGCCACCTCGAAAAATCTGCAAACAATAAATAGTATTGAGTATCAGGCGTGTAAACGTGTGATTTATTTGGTTTTTGAGCGGTAGACTACCTTGGGCACTTTTAATTTCACACTCGAAATGATAATCTGAAATTATTGCTAGCCATTACCACGTACAGGACCGTCTTACAATTATTTTTCATGTGTTCCATTTAAAATAACCTAAATTTATGTTTTTCCAGCACTCCGTGGCAGTTATTTTTCAACCTCATTGTGTGAAGTGCAACCTTTTATAACGGTTGTTGTAAAGTAAAAAATAAGTACCTACGAGATGTTTTAAAAAAATCTGAGTACGGCGCTGGTGGCGAGATGCATAGAAAGCAACCAAGGAGCTAGAAGTATTAATGGTCCATTATTAATAACATTGATTGCTGGGATTTGCATAAAAATACAGTATTGTTGTGTTCTATCGATAGATGGGTGTTGCGACACGTTTTTGAAAAAGTGTCGCTTATTATTTTTGTCGTCTTATTTATTACAGGCATTTGTTACGATATTGAATAGAACACACAACTTGGGAGACTCCTGAAAAAAGACGTTTATGTATTTCGTACAAATCCTAAAATAATATACATACAAGGGTTAAAGTCAGTATATTAAAATTCTGCTACCAAAAACGGAGTCACCCTGTAATATCATTAAACCGTTGATTGACGTTTTTATGAGACTTCTCACGGCTACAGCTTAATATTCCGGAATATAGATGGCCATGATTGCCAACAATGTGTTTTCCATTGTATTTTGTCTCTAGGAATCATATGGCGAGGCACAGAACTGTCAAATGTGACAGCTGTGAGCAGTCCTTATTACTACGTCAGTCAACGATCAACCCTTTAAAATTTTAGAGAATTTAAAACATTACCTGCATATTTTTCACATATACATATATTATGTGTAAATAAAGTTAGTGTTCGGTTGGATCGAAGAAAATTCGAAAATGCTACGTTAGTAGCGAAAATTTAGTGTTTAATTTTCTCTGTTTACTGTATTTTAATAAATTCAAAGTTGCAATAAGATAGTGTGGCTTACACTCGGTCCGAGGCATAATAACAATAAATCTGTCACTTTTTATTGGTAAGTCTAGTTGTTAGAGTAGGTTTCTATGTATATTTGTTGCATTACCACTAAAATATGTTAACTGCCTCACCGTGTCTTTTGTCTAATGTTTCGTTTTTTTTTATCTGTATCTTTTTTCGTGAAAACGTTGCCCAATGGGACGGTGTTTTTCTCACAACATAAATTGATACGTTTCCAATGCCGGGCATGTATAAATCGGGATTACATCCTGATAAACATTGAATACATTAATATCATTAATGTTTAATGTTTTCCGCAAATAATGTGACTTCATCGAAATAACCGGATAAGGTGATATTCGGTTGTGGGTGGCCCAACATAAAATTAGGCATTACCATTACATTGCTACTAGTTTCGAAAAAATAAACCATTACGAATCGAGCTTATGAATATTTTATAATGTCCTGATTCGGTCGCTAACGTGGCAGTACTATTATTGTCGCGAAGTAATAATACGAGACAATTTTTGAAACGTCTTTTGAAACATCTGAAAATTCATTTTTTATTATACTTCTTTGAAAACACCTCATTTTCATCTGTTTTAGCAATAATGAAAGATGGGGTTTTTCGGGCTAGCGCACGGAAACAGCGCACGGAAAAACTTTCCGTGCGCTGCATATATGGCTTTAAAATAAAAATATACAGCAAAGTAAACTAAATTTATGAAACTCTATATGCTCTCTGATATTTAACATGTACCTATTTTGTATTTTAATTCGTAAGTGTTTCAATATTTAGATACATTTCTGTAATATTTTTGACGTTTTATTCACCTCATCTGACAATAACTAATTTGCAACAAAGCCCCTTTGAAATAATTTGAGAGTAACCATGGAAACGCATCATACATACCAAACATGCACTATATTGTCTGCATTGTTTATTTTTTGTCAATTAAATTTATTATACTCGTAATGCCGAAAAAACGGTTTAAGTTTCCGTTTTCAAAGAAGTATAATAAAAAATCTTTATTTCCAGACTCGTAATGAAATATACTATTTTGCGCTTATGAATATTTTATAACGCCTCGACATTAAAAATATATCGCCACCAAACGTCAAAACCTAATTTGCAATAAATCCCGTACGTCAGTGGGTTAAATTAGTTCGAAATCAAATTAGGACAGCTCTATTACGCCGCGGCCCCTTTGAACTCGAACTGGCAGCCGCTCGGGGCGCCAATTTTCAGGTCGATCTCCTGGTAACTACCGGTCCTGATTTGCTGACGTGTTTACGGAAAAGTCCATCGCGGCATGGCCGACGAAAGATTTTCCACCGAGTTTCCCACCCCGTAACTTTCAAGTTTTCAAATATACTTCTCTGATTTTTTTACGAATTGTGGGCAGAACATCACCGAATATTCGCACCGAATTTCGTTTAAAAATATCGACGCGTTCGGGAGCCAAAAATGTTTAGATGTTGGGGTGTTATTGGCACGCCACTGTCTAGAGTTGTTTTCTCCAAAAATTCCCCAAGCCGCACTTACTCTCTCAATTTGGCAGGTGGGGGTACGTTGCCCCCGCCCTCTACGTAGATCTTCACGTGGTCAATGCCCCTGTCGACGAACTCCTGGAAAACAACAGAAAAATAGGGCGGAGTCGAAATATGACATCATTAAATATTATAATCTTTCTAACTAAGCTGCAGGTGCTCGGAACTACTTAATGTCTGTATCTAGAAGTCGAAATGCATATCATATTATAATAATTATTATACTGAGCAAAGCATTTTGAACACTAAATAAAACTAGAAATAAGTCTTGAAATCGACAGTGAAGTGTCTCAAAATCGCCATTCAAAGCTCAGAAATCTGCACTGTAGGTACGATTTTTTCAATAAGTAGGCCTTGGCGAGATGTAAACATCAAACGTCAGACGCGGAGCCATCGCCCGTCAAAAGTGACCAAATATTCAAAGGCCCATTTAACTTTTCGTACGCATTGCGAAATTGTTACCTAAATCAGCGCAATCTTTCAATATAAATATATTTTAGTAGTTTGAATATCAATATATTTTTCATGGAGGCTGCACAACAGGCGGCAGTTTGGAGTTTCTGTTGGGAAGCGCCGTGCCTCGTCATACTTGACCTGGGTAGAGCGATCGTCAAAGTCAAGCAACGCCGCGCGCAGTCAATTCATGGACGGGTGATCCCTTATTATTATTTTTTTGCCTAATAAAACATTTTATTTTCTATTTAAAAAAAATATGTATATGTAAGTTCTCGCCAGGTGTCTTTAAGTTTCATATCACAAGCTTTTATTTTTTTGCTCAACTCTGACACCCTACAGAATGGAATTCCCTGTACATTTTTTGTTCAAATTTTGTATGTGGGGCTTTTGATATGTCAACAGAAGCGGTGCGATTGAAGGTCGACGATTTTGTCATAGACACTTTTGCGATTTCTCCAAATATCCGACTCTTATCTTTCTCATGATTGCCGGGAAAGAAACTGTGAGAATTTTCGGTGTTTGTGACCCGTTCGACAAACGCCTGGGATTAAAGCGCATAGAAAATGATGCGTGTAAATTGCGTAGGATTGAAAAACCTGAAATCGGACACCGTAATGTGAAGGAATTTAAACGCCATGGGTTTTAAAATTTTAACGTCTAATCGCGTGCACGCGTTATTAATTTTTTTTTAATACGTATGAAAAAACGATGCGCCTCGTGAGCCCGCGCCCACAGGGCCGTATTTGACGCGGCCTGATCAAAAGTCTCATATCGTTGTTTTTTTTGAACTTTCTTTTTTGAGTGCCCATTTCAGAACCCTTGAAAAAAGTACTAAATGTGAGTCTAGAAATCTAAAAATTTGCCCCTTCCACATCAATTCAACGCCGCAAAGACCATTCTGATATCTCTTTTCGTTCGAAGGTTATAAAAAAATCCGAAGAGATAACCCAAAAAATTTTGACGCCGGCCTGGGTTCGGCCCTGACCACGGAATCAGGGTACGTCAACACTTCCAGTGACAGTCAAGTCGCCCGCGGCCGACAAGGCTCTGTCGCTGACAGCCGCGATACGATTCTAATTGGTCGGGCGCGCGATATTCTTTTGTTTTTAAGCCGACACCTGCGATTACGGCGTGTGTGTGTCGCAATCGACGCCCGATTTTAGAGAGTTAATTAGAGTAGAGTGGGGCGAATAAAGGCGTCTCTTCGACGTTCTTTTTTTATTTATTAACGAGGTTGGTGTAGGTCAAAATGGCGGCTTTTTATTTTTTTCTGAAGAAAAATGTTTTAAGTTCATTTTTGAGCTTTTTAAACGTACCAAATTTTGTCCTTAAACAACTGAAATCTGCTGAATTTAATGCTTCAGCGATCGATTTAGTATCTCTTTTCGTTTAAAAGTTATTTAATTTATGAAATTTTGCGACATAATTTTTGGTATTTGAAAAAAAAAAACGAAGGTATAAAAATCTGCAAATGTTGTTCTTAAACAACTGAAATCTGCTGAATTTAATGCTTCAACCACATAATAAATATTGTGAAGCTATTTATTCTGCGCTTCAACGATCAATTTGATACCTCTTTATGTTTAAAGTTATGATTTTTTAAAGGCACTTACAAAAATTCTTGAAAACTTAAATTTTGGTGTTTGGAAAAAATACCAAACGACGGTCTAAAAATCTGCAAATTCTGTCCTTAAACAACTGGAATTTGCTTAATTTAATGCTTTAGCGATCAATTCGATATCTCTTATCGTTTAAAAGTTATGATTTTTTATAGGCATTTACAAAAATTCTTGAAAACTTAATTTTGGTCTTTGGACAAAATACCAAACGGAGGTATATGAATCTGCAAATTTGATCCTTAAACAACTGAAATCTGCTGAATTTAATGCTTCAACGATCGATGTTATATGTCTTTTCGTTTAAAAGTTATGATTTTTTTAAAGCAGGTACTTACAAAAATCTGAAATTTTGCAATTTAATATTTTTTGGCATTTGAGAAAAAATATCAAACGAAGGTCTAAAAATCTGCAAATTTTTTCCTTAATCAACTGAAATCTGCTGAATTTAATGCCTCAACGGTAAATTTGATATCTCTTTTCGTTTAAAAGTTATGATTTTCTTAAAGCATGGACTTACAAAAATCTATGAAATTTTGCGACTTAATTTTTGGTGTTTGAAAAATATATCAGACGAAGGTATAAAAATCTGCAAGTTTTGTCCTTAAACAACTGAAATCTGCTGAATTTTATGCTTCACGATCAATTTGATATCTCTTTTCGTTTAAAAGTTATGATATTCTAAAGGCAGTTACAAAAATTCTTGAAAACTTATTTTTTGGTGTTTGGAAAAAATACCAAATGGTCTAAAAATCTACAAATTTTGTCCGTAAACAACTGAAATCTGCTGAATTTAATGCTTTAACGATCAATTTGATATCTCTTTTCGTTTAAAAGTTATGATTTTTTATAGGCACTTATAAAAATTCTTGAAAACTTATATTTTGGTGTTTGGAAAAAATACCAACCGAAGGTCTAAAAATCTGCAAATTTTGTCCTTAGACAACTGAATTCTGCAGAATTTAATGCAGTAAACATCAACTTGATATATCTTTTCGTTTAGAAGTTATGCCTTTTTTTGTAAAAACACTCAAAATGTTGTTTATTTTTTCTTACCTGTGGTGCATAATATCGCTTAGTATAAGTTAGGTCGACAACCATCTTCAACTTGGGCACTTTTTCGAAAAGTATGGACGGCGTGAACCTACGGGCAAATAATTTAAAAAAAAATTAATATTGAAGATAAATCGGAGATGCTTGTGAAAAATGCCTTCAGACTGAGCCTTGGCGCCGCTTAACTAAAGGCATGTTTACTTGTTATTAATTATATTATGCTCGGTTGTAGTGTCGTCGACATTCCTAAGTTTCGAGATTTATCTCCATAATCGACCGTCAATTTAGTGAAACAGGGGCGTACCGAACTTTTTTTCAACGTTTCGATTTTGACACCCTGAAAAAAATACCAAAAGTTGTTTTAAAAATCTGAAAATTTGCTCGCTATACCACTGAAACCTGCTGAATCTAGTGCCGTGGAGGTCAATTCGATATATCTTTTTATTTAACAGTTCTTAATTTTTTTCTAAATATATCCGGATTACTAAAATTGCGCCCTACGCCTATGCCGACATTCCAAGTTCTACAAATGCAATTTTAACATTTTATAATAGTTTGTACGCCTGCTTGGCTACACCAAGCATTAACAACTTCTAATTATTACACTGACAAGTCATTAAATAAAATTCTTGTGCGGTAGGCGACGGACTTACATAGGCTCTATATTTGCGTTTATCTAGATCACGTTTTCCGCTAGAAAAATTTTGCTATTAAATTCGTATCACACTCACCATTGCTCCTCAGGCAGCTGCCTCACGATCGTCTGAAAATCAAAGTTAAAATAGTAAATGATACAATGTTGCCAACAATCATTAAAAAAATAATAACTTATAAATACTTTTAATATTTATCAAATTGATATCATTTCATTCAATTCAGCAGGTTTCAGTTATTTAAGGGCAAAATTTGCAAAATTTTAAACGTACGTTTGGTATTAACCAAAAATTAATTTTTCAAGAATTTTGGTAACTACTTTTAAAAAAATCATAACTTTTAAACGAAAAGAGATATCAAGCTGACCGTTGAAGCATTAAATTCAGAATATTTCGATTGTTTAAGGACAAAATTTGCAGATTTTTCGACCTTCGATTGATATATTTTTCAAAAAACAAAAATTAAGTGGCAGAATTTCATAGATTTTTGTAAGTAGATACCGGCTTTAAAACATCGTAACTTTTAAACGAAAAGAGATATCAAATTGATCGTTGAAGCATTAAATTCAGCAAAGTTCAGTTATTTAAGGGTAAAATTTGCAGAATTTTAAACCTGCGTTTGGTATTTTTTCCAAAGACCAAAAATTAAGTTTTCAAGAATTTTGGTAACTACCTTTAAAAAATCATAACTTTTAAACGAAAAGAGATATCAAGTTGATCGTTGAAGCATTAAATTCGGCAGATTTCAGTTATTTAAGGGTAAAATTTCCAGAATTTTAAACCCACGTTTGGTATACGTTCAAGCGCCCAAAAACGTAACAACGAGAAAAGCCCATTTATTATTTTAAAAGATACATAAACGTCGACGGGTCCCTCTTGATGGATTCAACGCTAACTAGACGCACGTCGCCGCCGGTTGCGCAATGCACGGCCAACTCCGATTTAAATATCCAGTTCGGGCCGCAGGTAGCCTCACTTATTGTTGTCATTTGTCACAACGAAACCCATACGGATTTTTGGGGGGATTTCTCGGCCGTTCCTCGAAACAATTTGTCATAAATCAACGCCAATTAGTATGCCGCCAACCACCCAGGAAGGTATCCACGAATATTTTCGGCATTCCTTCGATGCCTTATCGAGTTTGGACTGTCATTCCGTTAATTTGTAGCCCGTTTTGACTTCATCAATTTCGTTTGACGGCTCGAATATATCTATATAGTCCCTTCGGAGCGGCCGCGCGCGGTCCCATCCTCTGGTACCACCTCGAAATTTTTTTCTTCTCCTTTTTTTTCTCGTTGTTTCGGCGTTTCGCAACGAGGCACCTCCTCAGAGGCGCCGCGCCCGTCGTAAACCATCAGGCTAAAACAGTCCCCGCATGTGGTACCGCGCGGTACCGCTGATTTAGGTACCGCAGGGAACCGACACGGGGGGGGGGCGTCTAGAAGTCCGAGGGCGATACGCCGCCACCTCGCTCTCTCTCTCTCATCTCTCTCCTGTTTTATGGAAGTCAGAACCACCCTGTATGGGCGGTGGTACCCCGAGGTACCGCCCGCGGCGCCCCGATTATAAAATAAATTATGGTAATCCCAGGAAAGGGATGGCGGACGGACACCCCTATTGTGACCGTACGGCCCTGTATCTTCATATTTCATGGAGAGAACGGTTTGTAATTGATATTTTCCGTTGAGGTGGTACCCACTGTTTCTAGGCGATGTGGGTTCCTTCAGAAGAAATATACATATATAAGGACCAAACTGGCTGAAGTACTAATTGCCCGTCAGTGAAACCTGCAGAATTTAGTACAGAGAAGATAAATTTGATATTTTAAAAGTTACGAATGAAAAGAAAAGCAAATGCAATTATAAAATTGCGCAAATTTTGCCTTTATATAAATGAAAACTGCCGAATTTAATACATTAAAGATCAATTTGATATCTCTTTTAGCACAGAATAGCCACCGTGGCTATTCTGTGCTTTTAGTTTAGAAGTTACGATTTTTTTCTAAAGGTAGCTACTTAAACATGTGTGGATTGTTTAACTTATTTTTTAACCCACGAAAATAAAAGCAAATGTAATTATAAAATTGTGCAATTTTTGCCATTATATAAATGAAACCTGCCGATTTGACATCTCTTTTAGTTTAGAAGTTACGATTTTTTCTAAAGGTACCTACTTAAAAAAGTGTGGATTTCTTACTTCATTTTTGAACCCATGAAAAGAAAAGCAAATGTAATTATAAAATTGTGCAAATTTTGCCCTTATATAAATGAAACCTGCCGAATTTAATACACTAAAGAACAATTTGATGTCCCTTTTAGTTTAGAAGTTACGATTTTTTATAAAGGTACCTACTTAAAGAAGTGTGGAATTTTTTAACTTCATTTTTGAACCCATGAAAAGAAAAGCAAATATAATTATACAATTGTGCAAAGTTTGCACTTAAATAAATGAAACCTGCCGAATTTAATACATTAAAGATCAATTTGATGTCTCTTTTAGTTTAGAAGTTACGATTTTTCTAAAGGTACCTACTTAAAAAAGTGTGGATTTTTTACTTCATTCTTGAACCCATGAAAAGAAAAGCAAATGTAACTATAAAATTGTGCAAATTTTGCACTTAAATAAATGGAATCTGTCGAATTTTATACATTAAAGATGAATTTGACCTCTCTTTTAGTTTAGAAGTTACGATTTTTTCTAAAGGTACCTACTTAAAAAAGTGTGGATTTCTAACTTCATTTTTGAACCCATGAAAAGAAAAGCAAATGCAATTATAAAATTGTGCAAATTTTGCACTTAAGTAAATGGAATCTGTCGAATTTAATACATTAAAGATGAATTTGATGTCTCTTTTACTCTTTTAAGAAATAATATACCGTACTTTCATCTTTTTTGGTAGACATAGGGGAATAGGCCGCGCGTCGCCGTGCGTCCAGCTAGGTTTGTCGGTCGTTGGCGGGGGGAGTACACAGTAGTCGAGTTTTGCGAGCAAAAAACACGCCCCGCCCCCCGCCAACGACTGCGACGAACCCAGCCGAATACACGGCGGCGCGCCGCCCAGCCATGGCTATGTCTACTAAAACGGCGAAAGCACGGTATACCAAATTGGCTGAATGTCAGCAAAAATTCTTAAGCACTGCTGTACTAATTATTGCCCTCAGTACCAAAATGCATGCACCCAATCAAAAGAAATGAAAGGTGTACACTATATAGTTGGTTTTTTTGCTACCGCTGCTAGGTCTCGTCCGCGTAGGTGTGGGTTCCGCGATTAATAATTTTTTAATTAAGGATTTCATGGTGGCCCGCCGATTTTCGGGCATACGCATTAACCTACGTCAAGACGACTTTTCACGGTCTCGTTTCCGTTGCAACATAGAAGGGGGAATTTATCATCTTGACCGGTGGTATTTTTTTCTTTTGGCCAAATATCACGTAAAAGGTAATACGGGTCTCGGGGCCCACGCTGACGCCACCCAAATGGGTCTTTTTCGATGTCGTTTATCAGCTTTATGTTTCGAGAGTTGTTGGCGACTTCGATAGGTTTACACGCAAACAGTAGGGCGGAACTGTGATCTGTAATGTTGGCCGCTAAAAGACTGAAACCTGCCGAATTTGATACAGTGCAGATTAATTTGACGTCTCTTTTAGTTTGAAAGTTACGATTTATTGTAAAAGTGCTTACTTAAAAAAATGTGGAATTTTTTAACTTCATTTTTGAACCCATGAAAATAAAAGCAAACTTAGTTATAAATTTGTGCAAATTTTGCCCTTAAATAAATGAAACCTGCCGAATTTAATACAGTAAAGATCAATCTGATGTATCTTTTAGTTTGAAAATTAGGTACGACTTTTTCTAAAGGTACTTAAAAAGTATGTTTTTTTTAACTTCATTTTTGAACTCATGAAAATAAAAGCAAACGTAGTTATAAAATTGTGCAAATTTTGCCCTTAAATAAATGAAACCTGCCGAATTTAATACAGTAAAGATCAGTCTGATGTATCTTTTAGTTTAAAAATTAGGTACGACTTTTTCTAAAGGTATTTATAAAAAGTATGGTTTTTTAACTTCATGTTTGAACTCATGAAAATAAAAGCAAACATAGTTATAAAATAAATGAAAACCTACCGAATTTAATACAGTAAATAAAACCAAACGTAGTTATAAAAGTGGGCAAATTTTGCCCTTAAATAAATGAAACCTGCCAAATTTAATACAGTGAAGATAAATTTGATGTCCCTTTTAGTTTAAAATTTACGACATTTTCTAAAGGTACTTAAAAAGTATGGACATTTTACTTTTTTTCAACCCATGAAAATAAAACCAAACGTAGTTATAAAATTGTACAAATTTTGCCCTTAAATGAATGAAACCTGCCAAATTTAATGTAGTAAAGATAAATTTGACGCCTCTTTTAGTTTAAAAGTTAGGATTCTTTCTAAAGGTATTTAAAAAGTATTGATTTTTGAATCCATGAAAAATGTAAACGTAGTTATAAAATTGTGCGAATTTAATCCAATAAAAATTAATTTGATATATCTTTTCGTTCAAAAGTTATGAAGAAAAACTATTTTTGCCAAAGTTGAAACTGGTCGTTAAAACCATTTTCGAGTGGCCATAACTCTTTTTCTAACTTTTCGATTCTAACGAAATTTAGCGCACATCTTAAACGTACATCGACGAACATTTCCAACAAATTTCGTCGAAGCATTGATAGCCTAACTTCTCGTGCCGATCCGCAGTAAAAAATCGCGCATCTCCACCGAAAACCAGGCTGGCGCCGCAACGCGACGTAGGCCGTGAAAAAAACAGTTGAGAGACGTCGCCGCAGCCGCCCACGATACGGTGCACGGCGCCGGACCATCGCAATCGTTCGCCTCGGCCGTCTAGAAAGCCAGAGGCCGGTAACGTCGCTCCGAAGGACACCCCCCGAGAATATGCGACGATTGCCGGCCTTGGGGCTTCTCTAGATGGTTCCGCGGAGTCTCATCGATACATTGCGGCATTTATGCCGGCGAGTGACATTTAAGTCAAGAACCGAATCAAGATTTCAGTCTAGACCCATAATTTCAACGACTGCGGGCACACACACACACATGCAATCTCTTATTTGAATCTATTCGCGCAAATTCGATTTATTTCGGCGCGGCCGCGCGAGACGTAGCGGAGTGCCAAGTTAGCTTGAGATTTCCTATGATTTTGCACTGTATTTAAGGTCGCGGTATCGAATTACAAAGTGTAGAAGTTTTGCCGGCAAAGAAGATCGCTGCTACCTCAAATATTTTAGTGTGTTTTCAAGAGGGATCGGTGCGGAGGACCAAACAAGGAATTCTCATCTGACCGACAGATACAGATCTCCTAAACGATTGGCTATTATAGGAGCAGAAGAAATCCGATTCCGACAACACCTCCGGTACCCCTAATCTAATCGACATCTAGAAGTTAAAATATATCGCCTTTTAAAAAAGCAAACGGCGGTCCCCCTTTGTGCGGTATAGAATTCTAAATGGGCCTCGCTAGGTGGTACTACGAATTTTCGGCATAAATTATCCTACAGGTAGTTTATTGTTTTTCGGGGTGATGCTTTCCAAGTTATTAAATTAAAAACGTGTCGTGGAGATGATTTAGCAAGGGGGGCAGGGCCGAAAATCGATTTGTAGACACGCAAGGACCGTCTCGAATATATAAATAAAGATGTCGGGCCAAAGTGGTATGGACTACCTAAAACCACCTCTATTATCTATGCATGTGGGCATAGGTATCTGCTTTATAACCTGTTTTTATAAATGATGTGGGAATGACCTTACAAAAAAAAAACATTTAAAGGTACCTACTCTTGTTTAGGAGTTATAGATTAGGTAAAACCTACCTACAAAAACAAGGAAAAAATTAAAGTTCATTTTCGAACCCTTGAAGACAATACCAATGGACGGTTTAAAAATCTGCAAATCTTGTCCCTAAACAACTGAGACCCGCTGAATTTAACCCTTCAAAGATCAATTTGATATCTTTTCCCATTTAAAAGTTATGAATTTTTTTATAGACACGGAAATGTTTTTAACTAACTTTTCGAGACCTTGAAAAAAATACTTACATTTCTTAAAGGTACCTTAAATGCAATGAACTTAGTCCCCTCTATGCGTCTGCCGAGGGGTTGATATTTTAGCCAACTGCAACAAAAAGAAAACTGTGTTAATTTTTTGGGTTTTAAGTGTACCACCATTGGCGCCCTCTATGTTCACATTTTGAAAATTGGGGCTTGCGCGGGAAACTCACAGTGCCATCTATCGGACAATACTCGAATTAAAATTACTATTGGCTTTTGCTTGCCTCGTCCGTGCAGGATTCTTTCTGTTTTACTTTTTTAATGAAATTTTGGACAAAATAATAATGTTACACACGTTGTCATTGCGTGTGGCTATTCTGTGGCAGTAATAATCAAAAAGTTTCTGTCATAATAACAATATTTGGAATCGATTAGGTTATTATTTTTCTAATAACAGCTGTGGGGAAGGTAAGACCACGCGCCAGCATCTGTCAACTGTCAGAAAGAAAAGTGAGAACCTATTTTCATTGGTCTTTAAATGGAGGTCAAAAATTAAAAAAATTCTTCGCACTTACCCGTCAGGTATTTTTTTGCCCATGTTTCTAGGGAGTTCACTATAATATTCGAAACACAAGAATTCTCGGCACACAACAATATTGTAAAATCGGTCTCATTATTACGACATACTAAACTGAACCACAGATTCTGTGACTGAACTGGGTTCTGAAGAGAGAGAGAGAGAGAGACGTTGTTTCCGTCAAAATAACGTCAATTAATCCTAGCCCCTTCGCCAAAATTTATAGTCTGAAAATTACTAATAAATGCTACTCAAATTTTGAAAAAATGCCAATCGAAGGTCTGCAAATTTCCAAATTTTGTCCTTAAACAATTGAAATCTGCTGAATTTAATGCTTCAACGATCAAATTGATATCTCTTTTCGTTTAAAAATTATGATTTTTTTAAAGGCAGTTATAAAAATTCTTGAAAACTTAATTTTTGGTCTTTGAAAAAAATACCAAACCACGGTCTAAAAATCTGCAAATGTTGTCTTTAAAACAACTGAAATCTGCTGAATTTAATGATTCAACGATCAATTTGATAGCTCTTTTCTTTTAAAAGTTATGATTTTTTTAAAGGCATTTACAAAAATTCTTGAAAACTTAAATTTTGATGTTTGGAAAAAATGCCAAACGTCTAAAAATCTTCAAATGTTGTCCTTAAACAACTGAAATCTGCTGAATTGAATGCTTAAATGATCAATTTGATATCTCTTTTCGTTTAAAAGTGATGCTTTTTTTAAAGGCAGTTACAAAAATTCTTGAAAACTTAATTTTTGGTCTTTAGAAAGAAACGGAGATATAAAAATCTGCAAATTTTGTCAAAAATCAAAGATATGATGATTGTTTTTCTAAACGTATAGGAAATAATACACAGCAATTAGTTGGTGATAAGTGAAAGTGATTTATTCATATCCATATATTGGGAACAAAAATTCAAAAAAATTATATCACAGGTTTTTCTATCCTTACTTACATTATTAAAACAAACAACAAGGTATCAACAGAAACAATAAAAACGCCCTCTGGGAATTATTTAAAACAATATTCGGCGATAATAAATGACCCAATAAAAATGAGGGCCCCTTAAGTACGTACAAACAACAATTTGATCCTTGCCAGGGGCCCCAATTAAAATCATACACCTCCTTATTTCACTACAAAAATATACAAATAAATACACCATTACCATTCGTAAACGGAGCTAAACTATTGTCTTTTTAGTAGTGGCGAAATTTTGAAAATTCTCAGTGGTTTTAACCTAACTATACCTACTATCACCCTCATAGAAATCGGTAAACTCCGATTTTTCTGCCAGAAAATTTAGTGTCTTCCCGACCTCACTTTACATGGGAATAAATGCAAAATTGCACTACTTTTTCGTCACTATACAGTGAACATTAACCTCTAACTAACTTACTGTTAGGCCTGCCGTGACAGTTATAAAAAAAATGGCAATTTCAAATTTGGCAATACTGGATCCTTAACAGTAAACATGCGAACTCTTATTTCAGAAATACTGGTTGGTTTTGAATGTGGCGTCTTTCCGTTATAACTACGGCATTTATCTTATAGTTCAGTCAAACGGTAGTTTAAAGTGTAAAGTTTTGGTGTAATTGTTTTTAGTGGTTTATTTTATGTTTTTTGGGGTGCTGAACACGCGGTAAATATGAGAAATCATCAATAAAACCACTAAAAATAGTGTTTTTAGTGGTTTTCACCTTATAATTGGCAATGCAAGCTACTTACGTAAAAAGAGATTCTGTAGTAAAATAAAGAAAAGAAAATTATCTACAATTTAATTCTCTTAACATTTTTTTGTAAGTCGTATGGTTTCCACGCAAAAGAGTATTGAAACATGGAGGAAATTCAGTAATTTTTTTAAAACAGCAAAAACATACCATTAATTTATAATTTTTATTTCATCTAGGTAAATATTATTCTATAGGCTAATAAAAGCCATGAATTTCTGTACAATTTTTATGTATTTATGTATACGAGCCCTCTTAGACACGGCTTCCATGTAGTGATGTGAGTGGCGAATATTTCAATTCGAACTTTGCAATATATTGAGAATATTTTGGAAATATTCAGTTCCGGAAATTTTGTGAAAAAGTTCGCAATTTTCAGCCCGAAAATTCATATCGAATATACAGGGTGTCCCATAACTTATCCGCCAGAGGGCAACAGGTGGTACTAGACGTCAAAATATACCGTGTGAGCCAAAAATGCCTTAGTAAAATGTTGCTCGTTTAAAAGATACAGAGTGTTGAAAACAAAACTTGATTTTCGAAAAATTGCAATAATTTTGAAGGTGAGAAATCCGAATTAATTTATTATTAATTAGGAAAAATTCAACAAGCGATCGATAATATTAAAAATGCTGAAAATACCTTGCCGAATGTGAGGCGTCATTTAGTAAAGGGCATAAGGAAGTGACTTGAGGTAAACGGGGGACATTTCCAATATATACCTGTTGAAGTAAATTTCAAAAAACATTTTGTAGGTGTTTTGAATAAAGTGCGTTGTATTTTCGAAATTTGGATTTTTTTCGGTGTTTCTACATTCAGAGACGAATATCTCGCAAACGGCTTGCGATATCGATATTGACCAAGAGTAGATATGTTTTTTACGTGGAAATAATGATGACTCTTCTCGAAGTCAAAATATTCCCAGCTTCACAGGGCAAAATATTATGCAGTATTTCGTCATGCACGAAGTTAACAATCGAGTTAAAGGGAAAGTTGCACTTTTATTTATTTATTTTTTTGCTATTTGCCGTAAACTACTTATTTCCCAATTTCTATCATTTCAACACTTTTTTGCGTGGAAACCATACGACGTACGAAAAAATGCTAGGACAGTTAAATTGTAGATAATTTTCCACTTTTTGCTTAAATAGCTTGCTTTGCAAGTTATAAGCTGTAAATCACTAAAGAACATTATTTTTAGTGTTTCTTTAATTATTTCTCATATTTGTTATTCGTGTTCAGCACCTCAAAGAACATGAAATAAACCACTCAACACAATTACACCAGAACTCTCCACTTTGCACCCTCCATTTGACTGGACTATTACCGAAATAAACACTGTAGGAGTAGAAAGAACGTCGAAGGTGTTCAACTTATTTACGCTAACTCTGCCTCTGGTCGCCCTCGGCCCTCTGCTGCTGCTGCGCGTTATTACCGTTATTATTCTGCACCAGTAGCGTGGACAGCGCCTCCAGCGACTGCCTGACCTTCGCTATCTGGTCCAGGTTGTTGTCGAGAAATGTGTGGACGGCGCCCGCCGACTTGCTGTGCAGGTGCGTCTGCCACTGCAGGATGTCGTTGTAGATGTCGTCGCCGTCGCCGTCGCGCGCCACGCCGTCGCCGAGCGCCATCGAGTACCGGCTCTGGATCTTGCTGATGCGGTACAGCAGGACGGCGGCCGACAGGAACAGCAGGATCAGCAGCAGCGTGGTGGCGAACAGGATCAGGCTCTGCCTGGGCAGCTTCCGGAATTCGCCGATGGCGTCCTTGAGGGTGCGCACGAAGCCCCGCGAGCCCTTCCGCTCCGGCGGCGCGTCGTCGCCGGCGCCCCTGGCGTCCTCCGACCGCCTCTTGCGCATCACGCTGAACGTGGCCGGGGGCGCGGTGAGGATTTCCGGCGACGGGCTCTCCCTGCCGCTTTCCAGTTCTCCGGATTCAGAGGAGTCCTGTTCTTGTTCCTAAGGGTTTGGAAAAGGATAGAGTTGTGGAGACTTTTTTTTGTGGTTTCTACTAGTCTGCAAATTGTGTCCTTAAACAACTGAAATCTGCTAAGTTTAATGTCTCAACGGTCAATTTGATATCTCTTTTTGTTTAAAAGTTATGATTTTCTTAAAGCAAATCTATGAACTTTTGCAACTTAATTTTTGGTATTTGAAAAAATACCAAATGAAGGTATAAAAATCTGCAAATTTTGTCCTTAAACAACTAAAATCTGCTGAATTTAAAGCTTCAATAATCAATCCGATATCTCTTTTCGTTTAAAAGTTATGATTTTCTTAAAGCAGGTACTTACAAAAAGCTATGAAATTTTGCAACTTAATTTTTGGAATTTGAAAAAAAAATACCAAACGAAGGTCCAAAAATCTGCAAATTTTGTCCTTAAACGATTGAAATCTGCTGAATTTAAAGCTTCAACAATAAATTTGATATCTATTTTCGTTTAAAAATTATAATTTTCTTAAAGTAGGTACTTACAAAAATCTATCACATTTTGCAACTTAATTTTTGGTATTTGAAAAAAATACCAAATGAAGGTATAAAAATCTGCAAATTTTGTCCTTAAACAACTGAAATCTGCTGAATTTAATGCTTCAACGATCAATTTGATATCTCTTTTTGTTTAAAAGTTATGATTTTCTTAAAGCGTGGACTTACAAAAATCTATGAAATTTTGCAACTTAATTTTTTGTATCTGAAAAAATATATCAATACATATATCGAAAGTCTAAAAATCTGCTAATTTTGTTTTTACACAACTAAAATCTGCTGAATTTAATGCTTCAACGATCAATTTGATATATCTTTTTGTTTAAAAGTTATGATTTTTTTAAAGCATGGACTTACAAAAATCTATGAAATTATGTAAATTAATTTTTGGAATTTGAAAGAAAAACAAACGAAGGTTTAAAAATCTGCAAATTTTGTCCCTAAACAACTGAAATCTGCTGAATTTAAAGCTTCAACGATCAATTTTATATCTTTTTTCGTTCAAAAGTTATGATTTTTTTAAAGCGGGTACTTACAAAAATCTATGAAATTTTGCAACTTATTATTTGCCATTTGAGAAAAAATATCAAACGAAGGTCTAAAAATCTGCAAATTCTTTTCCTTAACAACTAAAGTCTGATGAATTTAATGCAACGATCAATTTGATATCCATTTACGTTTAAAAGTTATGATTTTTTAAAGTAGGTACTTACAAAAATCTATGAAATTTTGCAATTACCAGTACTTGAAAACAAAATACCAAACGAAGGTCTAAAAATCTGCAAATTTTACCCTTAAATAATTGAAGTCTGCTGAATTTAATGCTTCAGCGGTCAGTTTGATATCTCTTTTCGTTTAAAAGTTATGATTTTTTAAAGGCACTTAAAAAAATTCGTGAAAACTTTATTTTTGGCCTGCGAAAAACTGCAACTGAAAATTGAATTTTAGTGTGTTTTTGTTTTTCTACAATCGGACAAGGGCATTTTTGAGTGTCTGCCTAGAAGCGCAATTAATACACAGTGTGTTCCCAGATTGTTTACATGGCTCTTATAAATGACAAAAAAATTTCGAATTCAAATTTAACCTTTTGAGGTTCAGCCCTGCTTTGTTTGAAACTAATTTGTGACATAATTTTACTTAAAAAAACATTTTTCACACCAGTAATGTGCCATTTTTGTAGGTTTTACGACAAAATGTTATTAAGGAAACTTGTTTAGAATGAAAAACTGAGAAGGTTTGAATTTTGATTTTTTGACTTGTTTTCCGCTTTTTTTTAGAAAAGTGCTTTTTCTGTAGCTCTCACGTTCAAAATGTTGTTAAGGAAACTTGTTCATGGTGAAAAATACTGGGTAGGTGCAAAAATTTCAAAAGCTTAAGCCTACTTTGATTTTTTCTGATGGAAAATTAAAAAAACAAAATGTAAAGTTGGCTTAGGCTTTTAACATTGCCCACACTGCTCATTTGGCTATGTTTTTCGGATTCTACGTCGGATAAGGCCACTTTCGAGTTTTCCAGATGGCTAAAGTGTATAAACATTAAAAAATATTAAAGGATTTTTAAGTTTTCACAAAACTTAGCTGGCCAGCCATATTTGGGCATTTCCAAATCGGAATTGGTTGCGTTTTTTTTATTCCGCGTGGTTTCTGAGGGGTAAGACCTTTTCAAGGTGGCTAAGAGTGTACGAAAATCATCCTTACCGTGACATCCACTTCTGGAACAGCCAGTTCTTCACTGGCAGTTTTCGCTTTCTCCCACACTGCCCTCATGTATTGCAGCGTCGAATCTCTCGACATCAAGCTGCCGAAGACGTGCTTGTCGTCTCCCGTCGTTATCCCCACGGCATTCGGGATGATCCTCGCCGTCTTCTCCTTCGTTATGTCCTCGACGGTCAGGATCGGTATCAGCAGCTGCAAATAGATCGGTAACGCGATGATGAAATGCCAGGTGTTCGTTTGTAGATAAGCGTTTGTCTGGATAGCCGTTCCGAAACAGGTGTTGCCAAGCCGCCTTCTCACCTTGGTGACATATCCGAACACGTTGGAGTAGAAGGCGAAGTAGTTCTTGGTGATGTAGAGGTGACCCTGGAGCAGGATGTCGCCAATCAGGGCGCACGAGTAATGGTTGAGCACCCGCTCGTCGTCGTCCACGTTGGGGAAGTGCCTGAGGAACTTCTTCTGGCGCGCCTTCGACGTCACCCTCTCCTTGGGCTGGTCCCTCGACGACGCCTTGGGCGATGGCGGATCGCCCAAATGGGCTTGGGCCGTCATCGCCGGCGTGGATGTCGACAGGTGTTTCAGAGAGGCCCTGGAAAGAGTTTCCGTCGAGTGGGCCGTTGTTTTAAACGCGCGTGCTTTATGTTGTACGACTATCTTACCCCGAGTCGCTGCTGGAACAGTCGTCAGAGTAAGTGGCCAGTTCGTTATTTTCTTTTGTGTATAACATTTTTTATTGGCGACTAGCGTTTGCCCGCTGCGTTAGTTACAAGTGGAATAAGTGTAGAGAATGCGCTGGGAGCCTATCTACGTTGCTAACTAATGATTTTTCTTATCAAAACATATATTATGTGCGAGATAAAAACCTGTATAATACATCATGATAAAAAAAGACTAAAAGCATGTTCACGTAACGCTGTCAATATCACGTGCAGTGATCATATTTCTCTATTTTTTCTTTGTAACAGGTCAAAGCCGTATCGCATCTTCCTTCCTATTAGTCGTTTATTTACAAAAATACAGAACGATAAAATATCGGGGTTAATCGCGCAAGATAACGCCTTTGTTATTTGTTATTGTCGAGATAAATACATACAGACCGAAAAAAATCCCTTTACGGGGTCACCCGCTCAAAACTACGAACCTTATAGGCCAGGGAAAATAGAATTTGACCTAGACAAAAATATTAACTGCAAATTTGTTTTACCATATCAAAGTTATAAGTAAATACGTTGGTAGAAACCGAGCAAAAGGTAAAAAAACTTCCCTTGCTAACATATATTAAGAAATTATAAACATTTTAAGAATATGGAAGTAACTTAGATCGACAAGGAGAGATAAAAATCGGATAATTTTATATTTCGGCAAAAGCAAAAATATTAACTACGTTTTTATTGCAGATGATCATTCCCTTTTACAAATAGAATGTAACTTATACAAAATTAAACATTTATCTGAGCCGCATGTACGTCAGCTGTCACTTTTCATTGGTATAGAATAGGCAAAAATATAAACTGTTTTTTGTTTGTTTAACTTTTTACAATATAACTATATTGAATTATATATAGCGAAATCAAACATTTATTTACGGCGCATATAGGTCAACTGTCACTTGTCATTTCTTTAGGAAAAGCAAAAATATTAACTGTTTTTTTTTTTAACTTTTTACAATATAACTATATTAAATCGCATATAGCGAAATTAAACATTTATTTAGGGCACATGTAAGACAATCGATTAATATTTATTTTTAAAGAAAAAAATACGTCCGTTACCAATTTTAGTTTAATTTCAAAAAATTTAACAAGACTTAGTATCCACTTACAAAGTTTAACAAAAATCAGCCAGTTAATAATTTTGATCTCAAAGACAGCTTCAAATTTCTTTAAAATGCGATTTCCGGCGAAACAATATGTTTAATTTCAGAACAAACTGTTAATACTTGATTTTTAAGGTAATTATAAATAATAAAAACGCAGTTAATATTTTTGCCCAAATGTCATTTTTACATCATTCGGATACTTGCGCAAACGTAATCTGTTTAATTTATCAATCTCAACTTTATATACCTTACTTACTAATAAATGCAGCTTAAAATTCGCAGTTAATAGGTATTTATGCCGTCTTTATTACAACAAGAAAATGAATTTTTCTAAAAAACACCCGCGCGCGCATGTTTATTTTAAAAAACAATTCTGGCGTTCATTTATTACCAATATTTTGCGATGGCATTATAAAAATGCGGTTATGAATTTTGTCTAGGTTTCGTTATTTTTTACCGTAATTTCCCCGGCCTATTTGCCTCGTCACTAACAATAAGCCAACCACGAAAATTCGCCATAAATCAAATGAGGCCTTATCTGGACGGCAAAACGCGCTCTCCGAAAACAACGGCGGCGGTACTCACTTGTCGCGTTGCGTGAAGGCGGTGTGGCTGGGGCTCCTCTGGATCGGCTGTGGCTGCGGGGGCCCCTCGTGGGCCCCCAGAGGGGTGCCGGGGGCTGACCTCGGCCCCCCACGCGCGCCAGGTGACTGGAGGCCCCCGGCGAAGCTCCCTGAAGACCTGGAAGACGGTTTCGAATCGGTCAGGCTTCGGACGAGGTCGGGTCAAAATTAGATATTTGGACAGGCCTGGTTTTTATATAAATTCGGGTAATCAACTATTCGAAAAGTTCGTGTATCTAACCACAGATAACGCCACATCTAACCACAGCATCGCTTGCTGTTTTTCTGTGATCTAACTAAGGAAATCTATATAGTAACTAGACATGAAACTGCCACATATCAAAAAAATCCGCGACACAGTTTTTGTTCAAAATTTAATTTTGCATTTAACAGTGTATTTTGTACAAGACGGTTTCATATTTTTTGTTAATATGTCTGAACTCTGCGGTTTCGCCACCAATTCCATGGAAATAAGGGAATTAACACATAATAATCATCTTGCTATCTACTTGAACATATTATTTCATATCAAAATTCATTTAAATAATAACTCTATACAAAATATATCATATTAACGGCGATATATATACAAAAAGAAGTCAAGAGACACTTTTTGTTCAGAATTAAATGCTCTATCCAAGACAGCCACCCACTTTAATTTCGTATTGACTTTTTTCCTGAATTTGTCTTAGGACATAACCATATCTCCGATAAATGGCGAGCAAAATCGATCGGCACCATCGCCGAGATCGTAGCTCCAACCGTTTCGGAGATATCGAATTTTATAATAGGTTTTTACGACCCTTTCGATACATTTTGACGCCTCTCCTCCTCGGCTTATCGCCGCACTCGGCCTCCGGCCTCGCGCATCAATTTTGACGCCTCGCCTCCTCGGCTAATTGCCGCGCTCGGCCTTAAGAATCCCAGGAATAGCAACCAAGTTTTGACACAATCTTTTGATATCCGACACGGGTGATCGGTGTCAGTATGTGGTATTTAGAGACTTTTTCGAGTTTGGTATTATGCTTAGCTGTGCGGCTTGTGGCACTTCCCTGACCGCCAAACCTAAAATGTTTGAGGATAATAATCCATCGGTAAGTAATTTTGTAACTTAAAATAACTTTTGAGGCCATGCACCAAAGTGGCATAGGCGTTTGTGTAGGTACCTTGGTTAAAAAAGCTCTATACAAATAAAGAAGTTGTGGTAAAAAGACGATTTTTTAGAGAATTTTTAACTGTCGGTATATGGAAAATGAAGAATTTTTGGACACATGTTTATATAAACTTTTTTCTTGGAATCGGCCGCCAGGATCATTACCACCCCGAAATATTTTTAATGTACTTAAATTGTATTTTTTATAATAATAAGTCCGGGTCGTCTGGTTTGAATGACCCTGTTCCTTGACCTTTGAGAACGAGTTCTCCAAAAAAAACTGCCTCGAGTTTACGCGTCAGAAAATATGCAAAAAGCTTGTAAGAAAAATAATAAAAGTGTTTACCCGGTATTTTCTAGCGGTGTTAATGTTTTATGCAGTGTAATTTCGTGACCCAATAAGCGAATAAGCCATACACATCTGACCTCCCACTCAAACATAATTTAACAACCTGGAAGCACTTTGAATGCTCCGCAAGGACGTCGCCATTAAAAAGCGAGTGGGGGCCCTATGTACCGAGTGTCCGAAAACTTTCGCATTTGTCTCCCATTCCATAACCTTGATTAAATATCGAATTGAAACGTTCGTTATTCGCATCGCCGTGTGAATAATTTATAGAATGGAACAATTGGACAATTCGTATCGTGGGAACAAGGTGAATCACTGGCAAGTGGGAAATAAAACCAAAGTCTAGAAATTGTATAAAACTGTTGGCGAAGAAAATATTCGGAATAGAACAAAGGAGTCTCAACAGCCGACCTTGCTGTATTTATTTTCAAAGTACAATCACCCACTGGTCACCTCGAAAGTAGCACATTATTATTGTACGGTTACGTGTAGGTACCTACCAGGTACCCCATAAAAATTTTGTGTTTATTTAGGAAAATTTTATGCTCTCGCACGAAAATAGAAAATGGGACGTGCTACTTTCACAAAATTCATTTGATCTGAAATCGCCACGTTCATATTTGTTGCCATTCGAAGAAAGAAAATATGAACATCCAGCCAATTTCTAAAAATACGTCCATTCATATTTCCAGAAAAAATGTCGGTAGGTACGTACTTACTTTCTGAAAAATATTGATGCCCATGCCCTTTTTCGTATCGAGATTTTGGTGGTTACAACGGTCACCAGCTCCACGGTGATGTCTCTGAGCGCACTATCTAACATTAAAACTTTAAACAGCACTTGTAACCCTCTTATAAACTTTGGTCGATCTGCATCGTTCAAAGTCTGGACGCTGAATAATAAAGAGCACTTTTTGAACCGAATCCAAAAATATTATGATGACAATTTTCGTCAGAAGCGCGGTCACAATTTGTAGGTTTTTGGGGGCACGTCCCCAATTAAAAAATTACATATACCTATGGAATATGCTCAGACAGATATATACTTTTATACTTTAACCCATGCTTCGTTTACGCAACAAAAAAAAGGTTGAGAGTAATTCGAAAATTTATGATTGGATGAGTAAGTGGGAATATTTTGATCTATTTTTAAAAATACATCAACCGCAATGTGTACAGGGTGAGTCATTTTTAATGTTGGACGCTTTTTTCCAACTTTTTTTAGTTATTATATAGTTTGTATTTTATAATTTTTTTGATCCAAATAAGTCGTGGGTCTATAATAACATTTAATAATGAAAATGCATAAACAGCATAATATGCCAGTAAATATGTATAATAAAATGGAATATGTACTTTTATGTAGGTTTAATTTTAATGAAATGTATGTGTTTATAAATAAAAACAAAACTAACAACATCAAAGTATTTTCTAACGGTAGATGTATAATTATTGAAAGGCTAACGACTTTTCTACACAACATTTTTCTAAATTTTGCGAAATAATATGCCATTTTCAGAAAAAAAATCGAAATATGTCAAATCTGACATATTATATAAAGGAAATAACGTGGTTGCTTTTGAATTCGTCATTTGTCATCATTTTTTATGCAGAAACAACTGGCAACATAAAAAAATGAGTTTACATAAGGCCGCACTATATTAATTAATTACATTAATATTTAAAAAATGTTTGGTTCGACTTTAAAAAAGGCTCACCCTGTACACAATATGTATATTTCCTGGAAGGAAACTATATATAAATCGTCCTGGACACGCAATGCGAAAGCATAATATATAATATTATAGTATGCATTCATGAATGAATCATTCTTATGTGCTAACTGTTTTAAAAATACAGTTTAAACGGTAAAAAATATATTTTTTGGACGCCCTGTATGTTTCGACTGTTACCTTTACGAAATGTCGCAACGGTCAGTTGGCTTTTTTTATGCAATAACACAAGAAAAATGATGTAAGTTTAAGTTTCATACCTTTTGAATTTATAAGGTTTCATATAAAACACCCACTGCTTGTTGAGAGCACCAAATGTAATTGCGAATGTTTTGCAAATTGTATGTGTAGTGTGACGCGGTTTTTTTTTGCCTAATTGATCGTTTAATTTTAGTTCGTACACGGCAAATCAATTAAGCAAATAATAAATTACGAACATATGTATTACGTTTGCGCGTTGCTTACCTAGACTTTTTCAAAAATTTATTGCGGACTACCAGCGACCTTTTCTCTTCCTTCCCATCGTTCGGGCCACGTTTCGCGTCGAAACCCTGCACGAAGCACAGCATGTTCACGTCGAACACATCGCGACAGTCGTCGCGTAGCACCTCAATCTTGGACGGTTCTCCTAGCCGACTTTTGGCATTTTCCTAACGCGAAAAACTGATCAAAGTTGGCTGCCGAAGCGACCAGCGCGACTGGCGACCGGGTCGCCGATAGTCACCCTTTCCACTGTGGTCATGGTAACGTACAGCTGACTCGAAGGCCGCAAAAGATTTTGGCGGGCCTGCATCTCGATATCTCGCCAAAAGTACGGACGTACTTTACTATTGTTGAGTGTAGGGATTTTTGGAATATTTCTATTGCGAAAGAAAATGTTTTGTGGAAAGTCTGAAGCGATTCCAAGGTGTTTTTCGGAGTTTTTAAATTGGGCGTATGTTCCAGGCCTGTAACTTAGCAGTCCTCGGTTCATTCACAGGTAGAAAGGTAGATAGCAGGCCTCCGTTATGTTCTTGAAAGTATAATAGTCGATATACATATTTGCCGGAGTATTTTTATTTCGCAAGAATATAGAAATGTACAATGTATATAAGCATTTATAATTTCACCAAAAGTATAGGTACCTATAGCCACCATTGTTCTGAAAAAAAAAACATTTGCTATAGAGTCGCAGGTCAAGTACCCGTTGGGTACCGACATCTGGTTTTTTGGGGACACAGTGGCGTACCTATACCTGGTACATGCTTTTATGCTGAATTAGAACCACTTCCTGACATCCGATTGAGCTGAAATTTTGCATACACCTTCATAGTTCCGGTGACAATACAATATGCAATACCTACTCAATATTGTAATACTTTCAAAATGGCCGCAGCTCCAAGATGGCGGATGATATATTTTTTGTCAACCCCCTTAACATGGGTGTCAAATGAAAGGGCTTAAATAAGAGTAGAAAAAATAAAGTTAATGACATCACACTAAATTCATTATGGCCGCCGCTCGAAGATGGCGGATTACCTATTTTATACCCAACGTGGGTATCAAATGAAAGGGCTCGACGGGCAGAAAACAATAAGGTGAATGACTTCATACGAAATCCAATATGGGGGCCGCCCCAAGATGGCACACAAAGTTTCTTTACCACCCTCCTGACATGGAAATCAAATAGATACTAAAAAGCACAAAATTATAAATTGAAACTAAAAAAAAAACCTTTTTAAAAACAAGCTTTTATTTAAGCCATGTACTAAAACGAATAAAATAAGTTTAGGTTTGCGTTAAGATAATTCAATTTCAAATTGCGACAAGTTTTTGCAAATTGAAAAGCTTGTCGAGCGAATTGTAAAGAAAAAAATTCATATTTTACTTTGGCAAATAGCACCAAATAGTTACCTACTTGCTTATCAACCAATCACTGTCCAATAAAATTAATTGGTACCTACTTTCACCAACATTTCGGGCAACAAGCTTTTCAATTTGCAAAAACTTGTCGCAATTTGGAACTACATTATGTCAACGAAAACCTAAGCTTATTTTATTCGTTTTAGTACATGTTTTAAATAAAAGCTTGTTTTTAAATATAAATAAAATTTTATTTGAATTCGATAAGCACCATAAATGTTATTAGATACTAAGTATTTGAAATTATTATAGTTTCGCTAAAAGTGTAAACGACCTGAAGAGAGTACATTTTGGAGCCATGCCAAAAGTCAGGAAAGAGATCGACCCAACTAAGAATATCGCATTATTTTCGGAATTGAAAGTTGAGGAAAATTAAGGAAATACATACAATAGCAAGTCGTTTCCCCGTACTTTGCGGTATTGATTTTATTCGTGCAAACGCGTGGTCGTAATACCAGGAAAAAAACCGCGCTAAAATAATACAAAACGTAACTTTAACTTACAGTTCATGTTTCTTGCTCCGAGCAAAGACCTTTTGGATGGGCAAACTGAGCCTCCTCAATGACGGATGTCGGTAGTTTTTTAAGGAGACTCCAAACCCAACCTCACTCATTGCACTTAATGGTAATAATTTTTTAAACAAATTCAAGTTACGAAACGCGTAAATGTTTTTGTATGAGTGCCTAGCTCCATATTTACAATTGTAAACCTTAGCAAAACGAAAAATGAACCGGCAGTATTATGATAAAAGTTTATCGCATTTAAAATGGAAATGATAAAGGACTTGCCCATTTAAAAACGATGGATCGCCAAACAGTTTCACATGGTCCTCGTGGTGGTTGCGGTCCTCGTCACTGCTCGGGGGATCTTCGATTAGCAGCGGTGTGGAGGGCTGTCTGCAAGAAAATTGTTGCTGAAACATTTTCGCCCAAATACAGTTGCAAAATAAATTAAATGCGAACAAATCCAAGGGAGTTTAAATTTTATTATTGTTGTTTTCGAACGACTCTTGCAAAAGTTGCATAAAAAAAAGGTCCTCTTATGTATCTTTTTAGTACGCAAATATTAACTCGCTAGGTATACACATATTATTATTATGTTATTTCGTTATTTGTTATTATAAAAAAAATTATGAATATTCGACTACTGGAAATTTATGTACAGATAAAGCACATCCATTGGTAACTAAGAAGTAGGTACTCCCTGATTTTTTTCGCACTTATTTATTTACACTGTAGGTGTACTTTTAAAAAATGGCAAGAACATTGTTGTAGTTTGAAAAAAAATGGGAACCGCATAGATCGAGGAGTTATGAAACATTATGGGATATTATGAAAGTTACATTCAGATAAGTTTTAAATGGGAAAAAATTAAGAATATTTCCGTTGGGTGAAGATGTAAACTTCAGTCAACGATATTTCATTGATCCCTGCTCTACAGCGTGTTCAGTTAAATACTGTTATTTCGGTGATGAAAATAAATATTAAAAAGGACCGAGACCCGTCGAAGGGGACCTCTCTTATCATTAATACTGGCAATTCACTCACGCTTACAAGCCTGAGTGAATTGCCATTATACGGGGTGAGTCAGAATGTATAGTAAGTACTTTAAAGGGGTATTCGGCAGGTGGTTTTAAGGGGGGGTCTTTCATATAGAATTTTTCGATTTGGGCTTTCCTTGCCAAGTTATTCGGGTCTATAGAGTGACTATCTATACTGTAGCATCTTTTTTTTATCCTCTGATATTGTTATTGTTTTAATGTTCAATAATAATAAATAAATTGTTTGACGCCCGCCTACTATGAATTTTTACTTGATTTTCTGGAACAGTCAGGGGAATGGTATTTGGCATGAAATTATTTTTTTGTAGGAGAAATATTGTGTTTTCGAGAAAAAATGTAGAGGGAAAAAGGTTTCTTAAATAAAAGAGCTACACAAGTCGTATTTTTGTTATACGTAAAAATGACTCGCAAAAAAGTTCGAGCAAAAAAATTAATAGGGGGTTGTTAGTTTTTAATACTCTTTTTTAGGGCAGTATATAAATGAATAAACTACCCTAAGGCGCCTTCCAGTAAGTAGATAACACACACCAAATTTCAAATTTTTAAATAGCGCCGTTATTGAGATATAAATAAAAAAAATACTTTTGGGTCACCCTGTAGACCCGATGAAAAGCTTGGCTAGGAAAGCCCAAATCGAAAAATTTTATATGTAAGACCCCCTTAAAACCACCTGCCGAACACCCCTTTAAAGTATTATTACTATACATTCTGATTCACCCTGTATAATTACTAAAAGATAATTATTCAAATTTGAGAAGTCTCGGCGATTTTTAAATTTCATTTTCATTGCCGAAATATTAAAAAATAAAAGGCAAGAAAAGCTTTATAGAAATGTCACATATAGAGGGTGCATATACATAGAAAATGCAGTAAAGATTGTGCCAAAATTTGCGGGTACAAAAGTCGGATAATTTTTATGTTTCGGCAACTTTTTTGTAGGAAAAAAACACTAAAGAATAATACACAAATACACGCTTTTTTTATCTACCTGAAGGGCATACAGCGGATTACTTAGCTAGTCTGCATCTGAAACCAAATTGAAAGAATTAAAATTTTGAAATTTTGCAAATTTGGGCATCCTTTTATTGATTTATTTTTTTATTTAAACTGGCTAGAAGTGTACGTAGGACCGTGTGTTGGCTCTTAGCCAAGAGTAAGGTAACATCGCTCCGTGGTATATCGATTTTTAATTCACGAATTTCCGGCGAAAATCCCTTTTAAACTATTGGTTATAGCAATTTTATTATTAGGCATGAAAATGTAAAATTAGTAGGTAAAAAATAGCTCAAAATATCGGCGTAAATGTTACTTACAATTCGCAATTTACCGACGTATTTGAAGAGGTTAGAGACGATGAAAACTCACAATCCCCGAGCATTTCCAAAACAAAAAAAAATAATAAATGCAAATTAAAACAATGCAAAACGTCCGCATCGATATTTTCACTGCTCTGGCATTATGCTGTATGTGTTTGCCATGCCATTGAATCAAACAGACTGTGTAGGTTAAATATGAATACCACAATTTTATTTTTAGGCTTCCTTTTAAGTTTATTATTGTAATGCTTTTATAATCCCATAAAGTCTTAAGAGCGAGCCTCAAAACGAAATTAGACCCCCTTAAAAAAGCGTCACACCGCAGCAGCTAGCAGATGTAGGCCAATGCATTCCGTTCTTACCTGTTCAAGATGCGGAAAATTTCGGAAAATTATTCACTAGGTAAAGGGCAAACATTGAAACGTTGTTTCGACAAGAAGCTAGAGAAATTTGGGGTAGGTTTCACCCTGGATTATGACTTTATATGGAGAAATTTTAGCCGCAGTGGAACATAGAGGGGTGGCAAGCGACGTTGCCGGACTTACAGGGGTGGTTTGGGGAAATTTCCGATGGGTCCGTATCTGTAGGCGAAATTTAACGATTTTGTCATTTTGTCTACGAATGTATATAAAAGAAAACATGGGCACTATAATGGTGAGCATATAATACCCATGTGTAATAGTCGTAGACAAAGTATAGTACTTGTTGTTTTTTTGGGAAATGGATTTGGAAATTTGGCATAAGCAGCAAACATGTTATTTTGTTGTTATTATTAGTAAGCGATTTTTTATAAGTACCTTTTCGGTAATGGGGGTGTGTTTAAGATAACGTGTGTAATGGGTACCAGCGGGCTGATAGGTTGTGGCCTGTTTCCTAAAAAATAATTCCGTTAATAATAAATTCTAAGGTTAGGTTTGACCGTTACCTTTCACAGCTGGCTCACTTGCTGATCTTTTTAAATTAAACGAGTTCCTTAACGTCCTCCTGATGGATTTTCCAATTTTCGTCGACGATTTCTCCCTCAATTCGACTTCCCTTCCGTTGCCATCATTCTTCGAACTTAGAGATAATGTGTCAGGTCTCTTCGGTTTCACTTCGGAGCTTGTAGATCCATTCGAAGATTGCGCTTCGAATTTTTCGAGATTTTCCACCCAGCTTTCAGTTCTCCGCTTGGAAATTTCTTCGAGAGTGTTGTTTTCGGTCATAATTGCCTTAAAAAATTACGTATTGTAACCTTGCAGCTATAATAATAGTTGTAAAAGATTATTATGAAACGGTTAGCGCAAAACTGGTTTTTGGAATATTAAATTCAAAGGAAGCTGCCATTATATTATTATTATCCTACCTACCTCGAAAACGTTGTCTCGTTCGCTACATGGGCATCAAAACGTTGAACTAAACTTAAATAATAGTAATTTAGCACTATTTGAAATACGTTCCTGCTATAAAAGTTATCGTAAACGGAGATAAGATAAAACCAGCGTCCAGATATATACTAGACTTTGATAAAAACTTCCAGCTTTTGCCATTAACACAAAACATGTGCTTACGAATCACTAAAAATATATTGAGTTTGTTATTATTCATTACATTATTATCGGTCAAATTTCACTGAGTATGTAAATTATGTATTTAGCAACGGATGTTGCGAAAGTGTACAAAAAATACCAAGCTTCAAACTTTTTTTAAATTTTGGTGAACACGCCAGTTACATTTATTTGTTAATTTATATTTTTTTGCTATTTCGAAAACTTGCAAACAGTGCGAATGCGAATACCATGGGACGCAAAAATATGTGTTTGAAATTTCGAAATAAATAAGAAAATACAATAATTTCCGTAGATTTTTTGTTTTATTTTTATTATTTTATAGTAACAAAATATTATACAACTATAATATACAATAATATACCTACTTTTATATATTATTACTAAGTTCTATCTTTAATTTGTGTACTAAGTGGTAATACTGTAAAATAGAAAACACCATCACCGTGACTATGAGTACAAAAATATATTTTAAAAAACGAAATCCTATTAAATGTTCACATATGTTTTTCAACTAATTTTAATATTTCTTTTAACCCTTTTTCATATCCCCTTCCATTATTATTGTGTAATCGAACATCCCATTTGTTAAAATCATCCAAGTCACACTCGGAAGCCACGTCATCAACCCCTTTAGTAAAAACATAACCTCTACTTTCGCGAACTTGGTCATCACATAAAATTCGCACCGTTTGCACTTTATTTCCGTAAGTTTTCTTGAAATAATCGACGTCAGTCTTCCTGCGAACGTCACTGACTATCCAGATATTCCTTAAAGGGGCCGTATCGCAGCTTTTACGACAGAAAAAACCTGGATCGTCCCGACGCACCTTATCGCTCCATGTTATCATTTCCTGTCTATATTTCTCTTTGTACGGGCCTAAAATACGTACAAAAGAATAACAGGGAAACCCTTAATTAGATGTTTCTCCGCCTACCGTCGCTCAAAAGCTCGTTGTAGTCGAGACCATGTTCGGCGGCGTACAGGCCTTTCAAAGGGCCAGATACTCGAATTATTGCCACGTTTTCGTCTCCTATGTACTTCCTGAGCGCCTCACATACGAAATCCTTGCCAGATTTGCGTTTGCCGCTGAATAAAAGCAAAATTTTTGGCTGGCTCATCGTAAATTCAGTTGCATCTTTTTGATTAGTGCCGTCGATGTATTCCGAAGATTTTACACCTGAAAAGACTATTTTTGTGTTTTTGACGTTGTAATTTACATTACAAAACTGTTTATTTGCAGTTTAAAGTAAATTGAAATTTTTAGGTTAGGTGCTGAAGCCCACCAACAAATTTGACAGACGAAGAAAAAGAATTTTATTATTTTGTGGTAGCACCTAACTTCGTCGTTTTCTAATCGCATCTAACTTTTGCGTTTTGTGATTTGAGTTTGTAGGTTATGTTCTGTCAACTTGGCAATTTGGCAAATTCGAAAACTGCAATTTTATAAATGAAAAATGCATAGTGTCGCGGTTTTCTTCCTGAGTTTGTTCGTACTGGGCCACGCTTTGTTGGTGTACTATTATTTAAGCATAAACGAATATTATCCTTTTGAGAAAAGTGCTTTTGCAGCTACAGTCGAGCCAAGGAAAAACCCAGATTACAAAGAAGCCAAGTCTATTTATGAGTTTACTGTGAAAGATATAAATGGAAATGATGTTTCTCTAGAAAAATACAAAGGACACGTGCTATTAATAGTGAACGTAGCCTCCGAGTGTGGTTTGACTGAAAATAATTACGAACAACTTCAAGAACTTTACGAGAAGTACGGCGAGAGTAAAGGGTTGAGAATTCTTGGGTTTCCTTGCAATCAGTTTGGCCATCAAGAACCGGGAAATAGCGAGGAAATTAAAATTTTCGCCAAGGGTAAAGGGGTTACTTTTGATTTATTTGAAAAAATTGAGGTGAATGGAGACGAAGCGCACCCCTTGTGGAAGTATCTGAAACATCAGCAAGGAGGCACGTTGGCTGATTTTATCAAGTGGAATTTTACGAAGTTTATTATCGATAAAAATGGACAACCTGTCGAACGACATTCTCCCAACACAGATCCAAAAGATTTAGTGGAGTATCTTAGAAAATATTGGTGAATTAATAAAAATATGTATTAAAACCATTGATACATTTATTATTTATTTGAGTTATATACATTTATGGTTTGCTTACAACTAAAATATATAACGATGAGTAAGTAGTTATAGCAGCGTTTAAAAAAATTAAATTGGTTCTTATCTTCGTTCATAGTGCTGTTTCAAATAAAAAAATTAAAGAATATCATGTAGAACTTCTATTTTCTATCTAGTACATTTGCCAATACGTCTACTAAGTAGGTACATATTTGAATTATCTTAATAGATATGTCGTGTGCGTCTTGCACAATTTTCGCAACTGGAAATCAAATATCTACATTCATAAGATTAGTTGCGCCCTTTTTTATATATATCAGCAAATATACTCGTCCGCTTAACTCTACGTATCACAAACCCATGTACCAAAAAATTGTATTTGTTTCTTCTATGCCCTCTAAAAGGGACGACCCTGCCCAAAATCTCATTGTTTTTATTTTGTTCTTTCGTTAAGTATACATTGAAAGCATATATATAACACTTAGATTTTTTTTTCAAGTTGTTTCTTTGCTAAAGCATGTAATAAAGGGTGATTCAAATAAAGCTGAATCGCCCTGTATACCCCTGGAAAAAATTTAGATACATCTAGGTAGTTTTTTTACACTAAATTTCTATCACTACTTTTTTGTGTGTAATCTTGCTATTCAGGAATATACATAAGAATCAAAGTAAATACACCCTTTCGAGTGCAAACATAATATCTTTAAAAAAACATTCTACCACATCGTATCTTGCCTACAAATATTTAATTTGTTTAAATAAACTAAAAAACACGGAAAAAATTTACTCCCTCAGTTTGTGCCAGTCCGCAATCTGCCTTCTGGGGGAATTGCAGACCTCATTCCAATGATGCAGTGCCGTTCCGGCGCATTTCTGACCACCAAGTTCCAATCTTCCAATTACCTATTGAAAAAATACATTATATAACATTATTTTCAAAAGATTATGTTATAACTTTTACCTCGTTCTTGGTGACTCGATCCCAGTCGAGCAGCAGAAATTCCAAGCTGACAGCGTCGAGACCGTCTCCGTTAGTCGCTGGTATATCGAAGACGAAACTCTCGTTGAAAACGGGGCTCAGCGTTCGCTTCTTCACGTGTGTCTTCTTCTTTGCGATACGTTGGCCTTGAATGTAGAGATATCTAAAGTTTCTATTTAAAAAAAGTATATCGAATTTACCATTGAATTGTAAGTATATCTTGACGTATGGATCTGCAAGTCCGGTGACGTCCATCTTTGGTAAGTTTCTTGCCTTCAACACTACGACCGTCAGCCTGTGCGCCGCCGGTTGCCAACATAGCGATACGAGGAGTTCGCCGCGTCCCTGTGAACGAATCTAAGAAAAATTTTGGCTTGTATCGGTTTTGATTTCGTAAAGAAACATGCCCTTCTACTTTGCTAACGTCTAAAGTGCAAGCTTCGTTCGAATAATATATACATAAACTAAAAGTAACGGTAGAAAATACTATTGTAAGCACAAGTGTGAGACCCTGTGGAAAAAAATCAGGTTAACCCTTACCTTCAAGCTGCGCGGTTGTATTTCTCTGCATAGCGCCATTTGTTGGGTTTCGATTTGGGTTACATCGACATTGGTTAAAGGACAGAATACCTCTCCGATAATATCGTCTCTACTGTATCTAGAATTGTATAAATAATTTTAGAAAAAAATACGTTTAAACACATTAAAGCTGGTCACCTATCAAAGCTTAGCACGACAAAATGAAGGGTTATATTCGGCAGCTGGTTGAATCCTATGCCGTAGAAAGTGAAATCTTCGTCGTATACCGGATTCCTTGTCTTTCTGAGTACCTAAAAATGTTAACATAAAAAAGTGTTCAATTAATTTTTCTACCTTACTCTAGTTTTAACTTTGTGTTGTTTGTCGGGCAACAGTTGCAGCTTAACGTAGGGGTCGCTAGATCCCAAATTCGGATCCTTCGCTGGCAAATCCTTACACCTCACCACGGAAACTATCAGCGCATTTTTGTCGTGTTTGTATCTAAAAAAAAAATTAAAAATATCCCGTCTGCTAATCGAAAACTGGCTACCTTAGCTTGAAAACCAGCTGTCCCAAATAAGAACCGTTCTGCTGCAGGTTTTTCTCGTTGGTCTCGACCTCCTCGCGGCTAGGCGAATGCCTCTCATTTTCGACGCTACAAGAATCTCTAGCTTCGCTCTTCTGCTCCGGATGGTGGCTGCCGTTCGAAACGCCGCTCTCCAGCGGCCCCATTATGCTGCCCGTGGGGCTGGGCGTGTTCGGCGACATCTGAAACAAGCGGGGCGCGTCAAAAACGCCACCTTCCATTGTGTTCCGCTTACCCCGGGGGGAGATTTGGCGTTGCCGGTCGGGCTGGGGCTCTTCTTGAGGTAGTGGGAGCTGGCGCCCGCCGGGCTCTTGACCGCCGTCGGCTTGCGGTGGGCGTGGAAGGCGAGGGGCCGGTCGGGGCCGCGCCCCTTGGCGGCCAGGGCGCGCGCCCTACGCCTGTGACAGCAGTAGGCGGCCAATAGGAGGGCGGCGGCGGCGGCCGCCCCGCCCACGCACAGCAGGATCAGCACGGGGTTGGCCACTGAAAGCGCGGGGGGCGGGGTTAGATCGGGAGGGGCGTGGTTAGGTCGGGAGGGGGGGGGGGGGCGGGGCTGGCGCGAGAAGGGGGAGGGGCCAAGCGCTTCTTTGTAAAATTTCCGATTTTCTTTTTTATGTCACACTAAGAACTTTCCAAGAATACCAAATATGTCGTATTTTTAGTGAAATTTGATAAGGGTATTGCATAAAACCTAAAATGTGAAAGGTTTGCTTTTTAATTAATTTATTGTAGTTCATAACAATAATTTCAAATTTATCGACTTTCAGATTTTCAATTATTAGTATTATTATTAATTCATGTATTATCTAAAAGTAAAAAAAACCTATAAGTAGGACAGGTGGTATATGGGGATACTTCAACAGGTGATAGATAACCAAAAAATAACCGCACTTTCTTGAATAAACTATATCTTTTTAACTCCTTACAAAAAAGGTACAGGATGTTAAAGTTGGAAAAAATATGTGGACTATTGAATATTTACCAAACTAGTTGAGATATTTAAGTCATATTATTTGGTGCACGTTATAACGGCATGAGTTAGCATAAAACCCAGTGACGGGGAAGTGAGTGTATTGTTTTTAGAAGAAAAAAATGAATCACCTTGTACAACAACAAAATGTAGTCAGTTTCTTATGTAAATTTTAATTGTAAATAAGTAAGACTCAAAGTAGAAAATATGTGTTTTTTACTCTAAATCCAGTAACTTTTCCCAATAAACTTATCCATTAAAAGTTTTATTTTTCCACAGATGAGCGTAACATTAATTTTATCTTCATTAAATGTTTAGACCCTGTATCTTCAAAAGTGTTCTAGCCTTAAATAAGTAAGTTTATTGGAAAAAAACACTTTATTTCTGCTTTATTAAGTCTTACTTATGGAGCACATGTTATTTAGATAATTTTTCAGAAATACCCCGATATATTAATACAAAAAATCAAATTTGCTATGAAACCATGACGCACAAAAAAATTCCAAGAGAACGTTTTTTGTTTACAATTAAAATTTACATGAGAAATTGAATACATATTTTATTGCTATATGTACAGGGTGATTCATTTTTCTAAAAACAATTGTATAATATAATTACCCACTTCCCCGCCACTGGTTGTTCAATGCGTTTGATATTAACCTGCACCAAATATGATTTAAATATCTCAACTAGATTGGTAAATATTCAATAGTCAACATATGTTTTACATAACTTTAACATTCTGTAACATTTTTGTATAACGCCTTGAAAATATATAGTTTATACAAGAAAGTGTGGCTATTTTTTGGTTTTTTATCACCTGTTGAAGTGTGAATCACCCTGTAATATTGTAGTTTCCGATTTAAAAATTTTTAGCTAAATTTGCGATATCGTCACAATTCAGTTTCCAAAGGGGCTAACCCCCCCGAAAGTCTCGGGAAAATATTTCCAGGGGTTTTTTCGCGATGTATAAAGTACCTAGTGAAATAGAAAAAATAGTGATAGTCCTACGTAAATCGACCCGCTAAATCGATAGCACGGTCCAGAAGCGCTAATATAGAACCCACTGATCTTTTAAAACTGCCCACAATATTCTATTCCTTTTCTCAATGCTTGTATACATTAAGTACACCCATCGTATATACCATTTGGGATATTGATTCCTGTATCTGCGGCATACTTAATGCCCTTACAAACTTTTCACTTTTACAAGTCTACAGCCCCGCTTTATTATACCCCAAGTTAAAAACTACACCCGTAGCAGACTAATATTAAACAATAATTTTTGCACTAAAAAGCGTATAAAAAATTATGTCAGAACTCACCACCGGCCATCGGTTTAATATCAGGTCCCTCCTCACCCATAGTCCTGCGACCCCACTTCACCAATGTTTAAATAAGAAGCGACAAGGGGTGTTTACACCCTCAGACTGTAATTTTGTTCTTGTTTTTAATTCGACATCGAAAACACCCCGAATTGTGGGCTCTGTGGCGCCGCGACGTTGCCAGTGCGTGGGGCGATCTCACCCCCCCCCCGGTTTTGGGGGCGTTCTGGAGATTCACCTAAACCGGGGAATACCGGTTGAATTTGGCAACGGCGCACGTTACTCATGCGGGGGGGGGGTTGGATCAATATGTGACGGGCAGGCGTGCGAAAGTCCCCGTGACGTCGTCTTCGAGGAGGTGTATTGCACCAAAGTTTCGTATTTCTCATTATTTAAACCCCTCTACTTACTTTTTTTGTACGGCAGCAATACTGCTTGGGTCGGGAACAACTGTGAGGTTTCGAGTGGTTATTTTCTCGCGAAACCCACGTCCTTGTTTGCGCAAAATGTTCGCACCGAATTGTTAATTGAACTAACGCAATTTGCACTTTTTCGCGTTAAAATAAGAACAACGCGGAAAGGAGCAAATCGTTATAGGGACCTCGACCGTTGTAGGAAAAGGGCCTAGGTCGGCCCTGCTTAATTTACGATCAAACTTAATTGATTTGTGACAAAGCCCGGGCATTTGACGCCCCATCTCATTTTTATCGGGTCGTAAAATAGTATATTATATATTTATGTATCATAAGGAACTAAGGTGCGTCTTTTAATCCCGAGAATGAAGTAGTCATCCCGTGGTACTTACATACTCTTTTGCACCGCAGGAAAATTCACAAGACATTATGTAATAAATTAAAAGTAAAAAAATATTTTTAAAAAAAGCTTTTATTTAAATGCGCTAAAAAGAATAAAATAATCTTTTCTTTTAAAACTTTTACTATCAACTTATAACGTCATTCCACAATTTATATGATATAAAAGCTTGTCGCGAGATTTAAGTAGTGGTATTTACTTAGTTTGAAAACTTAAATCTCGCGACAAGCTTTTATATCATATAAATTGTGGAATGACGTTATAAGTTGATAGTAAAAGTTTTAAAAGAAAAGATTATTTTATTCTTTTTAGCGCATTTAAATAAAAGCTTTTTTTTTAAATATTTTTTTACTTTTAATTTATTTTGTAATTTTTAGTTTGGCCAGGTGTCTGAGTCTATTCATCTCAGTTAACGCATCATTGTTGCAAGGTCGTTTGCCGGTTAGTTTAGAACAGTCTAGCTCTTCAATGAGGAGACCTTCTAATGACCATCTTGGGTGTTCCGCCATGTTGGATTTAGAATGACGTCACACATATAATCATGCATTGTCATCCAAATTAAACGTGTGTACAAAATTTCAGCTCGATCGGTTGAAATTTAACTAGTCCGCCATCTTGAGTGTTCCGCCATGTTGGATTTAGAATGACGTCACACATATAATCATGCATTGTCATCCAAATTAAACGTGTGTACAAAATTTCAGCTCGATCGGTTGAAATTTAACTAGTCCGCCATCTTGGGTGTTCCGCCATGTTGGATTTAGAATGACGTCACACATATAATCATGCATTGTCATCCAAATTAAACGTGTGTACAAAATTTCAGCTCGATCGGTTGAAATTTAACTAGTCCGCCATCTTGGGTGATCCGCCATGTTGGATTTAGAATGACGTCACACATATAATCATGCATTGTCATCCAAATTAAACGTGTGTACAAAATTTCAGCTCGATCGGTTGAAATTTAACTAGTCCGCCATCTTGAGTGTTCCGCCATGTTGGATTTAGAATGACGTCACACATATAATCATGCATTGTCATCCAAATTAAACGTGTGTACAAAATTTCAGCTCGATCGGTTGAAATTTAACTAGTCCGCCATCTTGGGTGTTCCGCCATGTTGGATTTAGAATGACGTCACACATATAATCATGCATTGTCATCCAAATTAAACGTGTGTACAATATTTCAGCTCGATCGGTTGAAGATATCTGCTTCAAAATTGAGTTGCAAGATTCCACCCGAACAAATTACATACATACATACATACATACATACATTGCAAGTTAAATAAAAGCTTTTAAAAAGACAAATTCCACATTACCAATTTAGTAATTTGAAGCTAGAAACTGTTTGATATAAATCAAAATGTGTTTTACATTAATATCTTAACTTTTCAAGGGCTACCTAAAGGTACCAATTGGTACCATGAAGCCTAAAATTCCTCGCTTTTCAACTGTTCATAGCTCAGACTCTACTATAATTTTTAAGAAAAATTACATTCTTCAGATGTGTTTAGAATTTTCCGTAGGATCTTATAAGGGTTTTCCATTTAAAAAACCATCTCATTTGTCACCACGCTTTCGTGTTACATCCTGTATAACTGAAAATATTTTTAAAATATGTTTTTTTGGTTCCCCTAATACCTCATATATTTTCTTAGTTACATTTTGGGTACTTCCACACACTATTGACCCACCCTGTATAAAACTATTATATGAAAACGTATTTAATGTTATTGAATAAAGTACATAGATGGTCATAGTTGTGCAAAAAAAAATAAGTTAACAGACCCACGAAAATCGGCGTTTTGTCCTTGAGGAAATCCTGCCGACTGCGTCAGTTGTTTACAGCGTATAAATAATAATATTTTTATTTAAATAAATAATATTACAATGGCGAACAATATATTGTGCTGGCGTGGTATGTTTTTTTTTAGCCTCACCGACGTGCGCGATGTACAAAACACTTCTTTGTTTTCTCGAAAAGAACACAGACAAAACAATGATATAATCTCAAAAATTCGATGTATAACAATATATGTTTTATTAATATCCAGCTAATTCGGCGAAAGTGGAGTCCATCTCGTCGGCCAACGACTTGTATCTGTCCTTGTTGATGCCAAGCTCATCTGGAAATCATTTTAAAAAAATTGCAGAAAACTCCGAAATTAATTCCCCGAAATAGCGACTTACCCTCACCAAAAGCAAGCAGCCAGCAAGAAAGCAATAAGGCAGTAGAATAAAGCATCTGTCTATAGTGTGTATTTTGTAAATGAAAATGATATATCTAAATGAAACCAATGAACGATGGGTATAGGATGATAATGTGTAAAGTTTGGAAGCGAGCGTTTATTTCTTTTGTCCCAGAGAAGACATCTCGACGAACGTCTTGTCGATGTCGGTAATGATGCCCATGTATTTGTTCTTCTCCCTCAAAACGAAGTCTGCAAAGCGGATTGAAAGCAAAAGCAACGCAAGCAATAAACGCCGTCCCCGTACCTTCGAGCCGGTCGACCTCCTTCTGCAGCTTCTTGACGGTCTTCTCGGCGAACTCGGCGCGAGCCTCCGCCTCCTTCAGCTTGACGGTCAGCGTCTTGAGCTGCTTCTTGAACTCCTCGACTCTCTGGTTGGCCTTCTCCTCGGACACCTCCAGCGACTTCAGGGAGTTACCCACGACCTTCAGTTCCTCCTCCAGCTCCATGATCTTGGCGTCACCACCTGCAATTCTGTTGCTTCGAGTTGTTTTGAACAGTTAGCGGTTGTTTACCTTTGACGCGATCTTCGGCGACTTCGAGTTCGTCCTCAACGAAGGCCAGCTTGCGGGAGACCTCGTCAGATTTGTTGTCGGCATCCTCGGCCAGCATGCGCGCCTCCTTCAGTTGGTTGGTCAGCTGGTCCATGCGTTCCTCGTCCTGCTGCGAGCGGTTCTCCAACACTTTGCACATACTGAAAGAATGGACACGTTAAAGCCTGTCGCAACTTCTTATGGTACATCACTTTTCCAGTTCTAAATCTGATAGAATCTGGCGCGCGTTTTTGTACGCATAGTCGCCGCGTTGCAGCTTCTCCATTTTGACAGGAGTTTTCAAATGTGAGCACATACCGAGACGACTCGTCTGCAGCCTGGGAAGCTTCGGCGAGCTTGGTGGTGGCGGTTCCAAGACGTTCTTCGGATCTCTCCAGGTCCTCTTCGATGAGTTGTACCTTCCTGTTGAGGGCGGCGACCTCGGACTCGGCCTAAAACGTTTCTAGAATGTTTCCGACACACTTTCGAAGGTGAGGAGATCGCTTACGTTGGTCAGGGCCTTCTCCTTCTCCTCCAGGAGCTTGTTGGCGGTCTCCAGGGCGTTCTTGTTCGTCACCAGGTCGTTCTCTACTTGGGACAGTTTCTTCTGGAGCTCCCGGACCTCCTCGTTGACCTGGAATGGTTTTTATTGAGCAAGGAACGAGGCGGGGATGAAAGGAAGGCGTTACCTTCTCGGCGCGAGCGTTGGCGTCCTTGAATTGACCCTCCATCGCGTCCGCCTTGTCGCCGGCGTTGTCCTTTTCAAGCTTCATCGCCTGCATCTTCTTCTTGATCGCGTCCATGGTGGCTGGTTATTGGTAACTCTCTTGTAAGCGAAGAAACTACAAAAAAAAGTTGATGAATTTTTTCTAGGTTCCAGCTTAAAAAATTGCAAAAGAAAGCTTTATTTTTTCTTCGGAAAATCTCGTTAAAATGTTTGTTTGAGGGCGTGTTATCCAAGTATCCACCTACGTGAAATCCAAAAGCAAAATCTGATCCAGCCTATACTAGGAGCGTTCTATATTTAGAGCGGCATATAGACAGAGATTCGGAATTGAGAAATTAGCACAACTCTCGATGGTACAGAAATAGATATGTTTGAAAGTGATCTTTTTAAACGTTATTTCTTGCGGTGGTGCATCTAGGGCGGCAAACAAAAACTTATTTTTATAGGATAATACACGCCACCTAAAAATAGATTGAGACATTTGCCAAAAAAAATACCTAGTCTTGAATTACAGAACAAAACGTTACATAAAAACGAACGCGATGGAAAAAATGTGTGCCGACTTCTAAATACAATCATTACCGTAAAATATGCAAGTGTTGTAGATGCAGTGATACGGCACAGAATACTCGGGCAAGATAATTCAAAACGAGCCGTATTTTTAGAAGAAGAGGTTAGGGACACAGTTCACACAGGGGGTTGCGAAAAAAACCCAAAAAAAAAACACCAAACACAGCGGACACCTACCTGGTGCCCAAACGGCGGTGATCGGCCGACGCTGTCCAAAAAGCTACAGGCGTCGCGGCGCTTGCGACGACGTCGAGGTACCACCTCTATTTTCGAATGGAGGGGGCCGCCGGCTGTGGGAGGTACCGAAATTAGGCCTGGAGGCCTCAAAATGTTTTCGGACGGGCGGCTTTTGCTTTGGCGCATTGTCGTTTTTGCGAATTTGAAGATTATGCGAACTGTTATAGAAAAAAACTCTGGCACTTGACTAAATCGGACAGAATCGTTTCTAGTGGTTTCTTTCGCGTGCGTATGGCGAATTTCTGATTGAAATTTTAACGTGGCTTCCTTTATATAAAGCGCCGTAACTTTGCCCGGGCAATCTAGACCAACACTTGCACGGAATACACCATTAGTATTCGGTACCATTTATTTGAGAAAACTACCTTATTCGTATTCCAAGTCTTTGTCAGTTTATTTGGACTAGTAGGTTCCGATTTTAACTGCATATTGTAGAGAAATTTCACTTTTGTGTAGGACAGCACTAGACTAAGTACCCACGAGTAGGTAATATCCCTTATTTATTTCTTGGTTATCAAATTTTAAAAAAAGTTGCCTGTATTTTTTGAGTTTATTTTTATGTAAAACATTAGGTGTGTGTTTATACAGGGTGAATTTTTTTTATGATCAGTATGGGGATCTCGAAAACTAGCGGAGATAGAAGGAATAGGTTAAATGGGGAAGGAATTGCAGTTTTGTGGGTCAAATTTAAGGTGCCATGTAGATTTTCGAAAAAAGTCGTGGCTTATATACTAGATATTTTGAAAAAACTAAATTTTAGCGATTTATTCTAATCCATCTATAGCTTCGTTGTTTTTGATTGTAGATAAAAAGTGTAAATACAAAAGTTGGAGGGAATTGTGTCCCCAATGCGGTTATCATGTCGTATTTTCCGTGACAGCTGCCATTTTCGATATATGACACAAACCTGTATTTTTTAAAATGGAAACCATATTTCCTTTATCTTTCTGAATAACCATATCGAGTATTATATCGTTGAAAATCTCTAAAAATGCCTGATTTTTTTGAGACCATGGCCAACTACGGTTTCCATTTAAAAAAAAACACAAGTTTGTGTCATATCTCGAAAATGACAGCTGTCAGGGAAAGAATAGACAGGATAACCGAATTGGGGACACATTATATCCCTCCAACATTGATATTTACATTTTTTATCTAAAATCAGAAACTACGAAGCTAGACGGATTAGAATAAGTCGCCAAAATTTGTAGTTTCCGAGGTCCCCATACTGTACATCAAAAATACTCACCCTGTATTAAACTTGCTCATGAGTAAAATGCCCTCATTTTTCGAAATAAGAGCAAAAGTTATTTAAGAGAGTTGTTTAGAATTAAATCGTTGTTTCAAATACTTAGTCATAGCACAGCCGCCTGCCATGTTTTTTTTAATTTTTTCATTTTTCACGAACACCCTGTACCTATGTACTTTTAGTATTGCTTCTATTTTTAACTTAAAATGATCTACTTCAGTTGATGCTGCCGTTTGAAATGTTTAGTATTAAAATTTGTTTGAGAAAATGTTCCTTTTTGATGACCAAAAAAAATAGAGATTTTTGACAATATTTCCTATTGGAGAAAATTTTGCATTAAATAGTGACCTTAATAAAAATAACAAAGGGTACAATATCCATTGAAATGACAAGTAGAATCAATTCGATGTACAATATCAGACAGGTGGCTAGGCTATTGTTTCTGTTTCACTTTGACGTGACATGATCTTTGAGAAAGGAGGAAGATTATTGGTTCTACAAAAGCTCAGAAAAATTTTTTATTGAAGCTGGATAAGATAAGAGGGGATTTCCGACAGCGAAAGTGACGTTAGATTTCGTATTTTTTTAAGTTGTAATATAGCAAAAATTTAGTACAAACATCTCTCTGTCTTCATTTTAATCATAAGATCTTACAAGCAGTGTTTTGTTTTATAGGTTATGAAAACCTTGGGAAAAATAATAAGTAATTCCATTGCATATGCTTTTCAGATCTTATGATTAAAATGAAGACGGAGATGTTTGTACTAAATTTTTGCCAGGTAAAATGTTATTAGATTTTATTTTTATTAGACAACTACTGTTGAAGTAGAACTACTGACACTGACATTAGACGGCAAATTAAAAGAAACCATATTAAGCAAAGTATCATAATCCTGGTCCTGGGACATTTTGAGTGTTCCCGGCACCGCTCATCCCGTCTCCACGGAGGGTACGGCCCCCATTGCGCGAGAGGTGGGGGATTCTAAGGCGCTTCCAATATGGGTACGGAGTAAGTTGATATTCGCGAAGCTCTCAGTCGCCGAACAGCCGTGTGTGGTCGTACGTGTGCGGTAGTACCGTCGTCTCTTAGTCAACCCAAGGTACGTGTGCCCACCGTTGGTATTTTCTTTGAAAAAATAAAACGCGAGCGGTGCTTTTGGCACAGATTTTTGACAACAAAATTAGGATTCTTACCCTGCATCATAAATTTGTTTGAAAAGATATCTTCGTAAAAATAATTTGCATAAAATACAAAGTATATTTATTGGTACAACTAGGTTTTGAAGATTAAAAAGTAAGTCCTATAGTATACAAAATGATTTTTGTTGATATCCAGTATTTTAAATTTTATGTGTATAGATACTGCTTACCTTTAAAGAAAATTTAGGCATTTCATAAGTCTAAAATTTATTTTTAGCATGCCATATGAGATGATCTATTTTTAAATAAAGTTCAGTTGCCATCTTGAAGCCTCTAAATTGCACGGTGTTTCAAAAAAGTATTTAATTTTTTATGTTTAATCTAAACAAAATTAATAAATAACTAACTATCTCTCGAAAGTATGTCGCTGACTAAGCCGCACTATATTATAAACATTTAATTAGGTATTTGTTTTTTTTTAAGAGATGCGCTCGAAAGTTTAGAAATTTGCAATTAATAAATTTCAATTCGTTCACTCACAAAAAGGAATAATCATATACATCGCATGCCGGTCACACTCTTGTAACTTCAAACTACAGTGCCATATATGGGAATACTCGAAGCGTTCTTGAATTTTGGCTCACCCCGTACCGAGAAAACATAAAATAACAGATTCAAGGCGAGCGGGGTAGCTCTGGTTTATTAAGACAGATCTGATTGGGTCAAGTGCGTTTACCATATGTTTCAGTTTTGAATTTAGCGCAAAGGCGAATGTTCTATAGTTTTTTGTTTTGCAAATCTTAAAAATATTTTGTCGGCGTTCTACAAGAAGTAGTTTGGAGTTTTGATTGTATAAAATATGTTAACAAGTGCACATAAAACCTAGCCATGCGTTTCAAGGAATGTTAAATAATGGTCTTCATTTTTACAACTTTTTTTTTTTAATTAATAACGACGTCAATATTTTGAATTCTGTTGAAATAAATAACGGCAGGAAGCTTGTAAATTATATCGAACAGGAAACATTGATAAAGCGCCTAATACCTGCTTTACAACTATAGATTTTTTGCGAAGAGAAACCCAACCCGGCGCGGCCGCCGGAATTTAAAAAAGTCCAACACTTGTTTCACGGCATTTTCCAGGCAGATAACAACAACCAGCCACCATGGACGCGATCAAGAAGAAGATGCAGGCGATGAAGCTTGAAAAGGACAACGCGTTGGATCGCGCGTTGCAGATGGAACAGCTGGCCAAGGACGCCAACTTGAGGGCCGAAAAGGTAGAATCTCGCCAAAAGTTACACTTTCGATGTTATCGGTTTATTTTGCCCTTAGGCCGAAGAAGAGGCGCGCTCTCTTCAAAAGAAGATCCAACAGATTGAAAATGACCTCGACCAGACCCAAGAACAGCTGACCCAGGTTAATGGCAAACTGGAGGAGAAGGAGAAGGCACTGCAAAACGTAAGTGAAGTTTCAGAGTAGCGGTGTTCCCACAGCGTCCACCAAAATTTTAAAAATGAAGAGTATCGATGTGTCTATGTTATAAAATCGCGATTTAGCTGCTAAAAATATACCGTGGAAAGCTCCGTAACCTTGAAAACATCGAAACCAATAACATAAACATTGCTTTTTCTTGGTGTTATGCTATTTCGACCTTGCCTACGAAAAATGGTTGTCATAAATATGGCTCTATTGTTATTGCAACGATCACGTGTCCAGTTACAACCGTAAAACTTGTTATCCGAGTTGCCAAACATTCATTGTTTTGCCGGCCAAAAACGCGTAAACTAATCGCCGCCGAATTTTCTAAAAATACCCCCCCGGGTTTCTCCTTCCCTGACCAAATATGGCGCGGCGCCGCCGGCCGCCGTGACGTCACCGCGTCTACTCCCGAACCTCCCGCGCATTGTACTCCCGTTCGTCCAACGGGAAACACCGCCCGCCATGAAGCCGGGTACGCGCGCACGTGCATCCCTGGTTGCCCGCCGCGCCGTCGTCTAGTTCGGCGACCCGCCGCGCGGCGGCGCCAGTAGTCCAAGGTGGCGGCGGAGCGGTGCGCGCGCTAACATCGGCTGAAGGAGAATGACGGGGCGCGGGCGCGGGGCGCCCAGGAAAAGGGGCCACCAACACCACCCCAGACACGATGGCGGCAGAAGGAAACCCGCCTTGGAATTGTCGACGAAGGTCGTCAGTAAACCGAGCGAACAAAAGGAAATCGTCTGTGATAATACGAGTAGTAGTACTAGCAGTAAAGATATTGTCGAAGTGATAGATCTGACGCTCGGCGACGACGACGACGTCGTCGTCGTCGCCGAGAGGGCGTCGGACAGGGCCAAGAAGATACTGAGCAAGCGCGGCAACGACGACCGCAACCAGAAGCTCAAAACGAAACGCAAAACCAAGGAGAACAAAACCCTCGGACCCTCCCCCTCGGACATGTCGCTGTTGTACAGGCCGCCGGCGGAGGGCTCCAGCCAGAGCGACCAGGAGCAAGAGGGCGAAGCCGTCGACCCCGAAGAGGAGGAGCTGTCCAAGCTGCGCTGCACTTCGGAGATGACGGAGGTGGTCGCCGAACGGGAGAAACGCAGGAAGAACCGCTGCGCCGACTACCCGGGCCTGGCGTTCGGCTCGATCTTCAGTTCGGACACGCTGATGAAGTTCTCCATCATCAGGAACGAGCTGCACAACATCATGAACACGCAGCTGAAGAGGGTGAGTTGTTGACAACAGCTGATCAGTCGGCACGTGGCCGATGTGGCAACGTTGCGGGCGGGGGGCAACAGGTGTCGCCGCCATTGCGAAATAACATTCTATCGAGCGATATTCTAGTTTTAGAAACCATATAAAGAAACGAGAAAGTAGATTGCAATAATCGATGATGCAAAATTTATTTTCGTACGATTTTTGACCTCGTCGTTTAGATAATCGAGCATTTTGTCCATACATGGGCACGATATCGACGAAAAACGAACAGTTAAAATAATGTGGGAAAGAAACGGTGGCAATAAATAAATATCAACATTGTACAGTTATAACATGGGATGGCAGGGCCAATTACTGCATCACGCGTAGTAGGTGCCATTGTTGGGAAAATTACGGTTGTACGGACCATTTGGGGCCGCACCTCTCATTCAAATTTGGCACCACCGGCCGGTACCGCCGGCGACGTTGCCGGATGCATCTATAAAAAAAATCTCCGCCGATGACGTCACGACATCACAAATATCGTTTTTGTTTACAAACAAGACAATATGCTACTTTTTAGTATATTTTAGTAGGTATGACAAATAGAAAATCAACATAACAATTTGCAACTATATTAAAAACGGTCTTTAATTGTGCACCAGAAATGACATTTCTTAATTTGGTAATACGAGGTTGGCAGCATTGTTCGGGGCGCCTCCAGGGGCGTATTTAGCATGTCTAGCAGAAATGTCGGAACTTGTGACAGATGCCTAACCTTAACCTTGATATTCTGTGGCTCTAACCTAACTTCAAGCACAGAAACTATAACTAAAGCCTTTTTCTGTGCTTCAAAGAACAGTTTTTTTATTGTTCATTTCTATCTATTCGTGTGCTTAAAACGTAAATTCTGTTGATTACGGCCCTGTCCTCATGAAATATTTACCTGTCATAATCTAGTATACAATTTTAGATACCTAGAAATGCAGCATCACACCAATATTACCTAGATTCCCATAACCGTGACAGATTTAAAATTTATCAATTTTGTCAATTCACAGTTAGAGTTTACTTGCTAATTTTCTGAAACGTGCGCTTTTCCAAAGAAAATCTGCGACAGTTGAGACTGGAATAATTGCCTTTCGCCGAACCGCCCGATTTTCCGCCCGATCCGGCAACGTCGCAACGTTACCGCGACCGCGCATGCCCCGTCCGCCATCTTGCCGGGGCCCCGAGTCTCGCCCATACATTCGTGCCAGGTCGTCGTGCCGCGCTCGGTCCCCGATCACGGACAGTTTTTCCGAGTTTTCCCGCAACCTTTCCGCCGCCGCAGAAATGTCGACCAACATCCAGCAGGGCTCCCTCCTCGACGTCCTGAAGAAGAAGATGCGCCAGACGAAGGAGGAAATGGAACGGTACAAGGACGAGTGCGAGGAGTTCAACAAAAGGCTCCAAGTGGAGATTATGAGGAGAGAGGAAGTAAGGGGGACGTTTTTTTTTCTTGGGCGTAGATTTGGCAATGCGGCGGCGTTGGGGAAGGTGCGGGCGCCCCGGCGATATGGCAGGTGGAAGTCGGTATCGATCGGCCGATGACGCGGTGCGTCTGGAATTCCGTGCCATGTGTCGTTCGACCGGCAGGAAAGACCGAAAGGCTTTTTTTATTTGTTTTTCGAAAACTGGTCGATTTATTAAGTACCTACCTAATCACACTCTGGTACCTTGGCATCGATACCGATAAGATAAATGAACGCAAACACAATAATGTGCGTATTTTTAAAAGATAACAACGTAAATACCTACCTATTAATAGATTGATATAAATCGACTGGTGAGTCACCAAAGATTTATTTTCGAAAGTGTGAAGAGCGGGCGGTGCTTACAAAAAAAATGGGAGTAGCTTGGCGCCAGTGGGCGGAGCTTACTAAAAAAAAGCAAGAATACCTGTCAAATTTGATATTTTTGGGTTTTGGGCAAAAAATTGGCTGAAAATGGCATTGTTTCTCAAGATTTCCAAAAATACAATGTGTCCAAAGTCATTCTTGAAAAAAATTGTCTGCTTGTCCTTAAAATAAGATAGACAAATAAGAAACAATCAAAAATCGAAGTAGGCCTAACGCTTTGAAATTTTGTACACCTAAGTAACTTACCACGCTGAGCAAATTTTCTTTATATCTTTTTTCAGTATCTATAAATAGAGGCAGTTTACTTTTGTGGTCACCCAGTATAAGTAATGGTAACTTTTTCCATGCCAATCTTATTTTAAGGACAGGCAGACTTTTTTTTATCAAGAATTACTTTTTTTTTCGAAAAATTGAAAATAAAAGTATAGTTAAGTCCATCTGGGGACACACTGTATAATAGACAAGATGTGCTCCTTTCAATTTTATACCGCTAAATATAGCAGATTCCAGACCTCAAGAAAACACATTTTTTCTAAACAACACATACGTAGGTAGGTATTTCATTTAAACCTAGATAAAATTATTAAATACATATAATAAATAAAATCAAAAAGTCATATTATTTGATAGATAAAGAAAATGACAAAAACAATTATCGGAAACATCACAATTTACTTAAAAAACTCGACACTCTATTTAGTTTTAAGTTTTAGCACAGAAAACGTAAATAAAATTCAACTTTATGCTTTTAATCCCAATAAAAAAATATTGATTTATGAGAGCACATAATGAGTTTTGGGAACAAGGGAATATTTTATGTACATATTTTGTGGCAACAGAAATTTGTGGGCATGGTATAGCAAAAAATGGGAGTAGCCTAACACAGGTGGGCGAACCTATCCGAAAAGAGGCGTCGAAAGAAAATTCCCCACTGTATAAAACCTTGAATTCAGTCGTAAAATAAGCTGCTAACCCACATTTATTTATCTATCTTCCAACAACGCACTATTTTTTTTTCCGATCGATGCGTTTCGTCGGCACAATAAAAAAAATTAACAATAACAATCCGTGCGTACGCACCGGAAGGAAGCGGGCCGCGTACTTCCTGTCCCCTTTCAAAAGCCCTGGGAATCGAGGGACCTCGCCCAGAAAAAAAAAGAACAATTTTACGTGCCGATCTGCCGAGCGGACGACGAAACGAACGTGGTTCTTGAACTTGCCTCTTGGCACACGGTTGCCGCGTTGCCTTCGTCGACCTTGCTAAGGTCGCCCCCCATTACTGACGGAAGGCCCTCTCGTTTGTTTCAGGCCGAATCGGAGGTGGCGGCCCTCAACCGCCGCATTCAACTGTTGGAGGAAGATCTGGAACGTTCCGAGGAACGTTTGGCGACCGCCACAGCTAAGTTGGCGGAGGCGTCGCAAGCCGCCGACGAGAGCGAAAGGTTGGTGGCGTTTGACGGGGTTGTCCGCAGAAAGAAATGCGAATTTTTGAGTAAAAACGTTAAAAAATATGGCGTGGAGGCACTTTGTGACGTCTACACAACGTGGTAGTAACGTTCTTAGTAGGAAAAATAAAACACTTTTGAGGTATAATATCAAAAAAATCATTTAGAAGCATTTGGAAATACCTATAGGAATGTTTGAGTAACAACTTGAAAAAATTGAATTGGGGGGGGGGGTTGTCGTTAACTTTTGTGACGTTTATACATATAACGTTGTAGTAACGTTTTTAGTCAAAAATTTGCCGGAAATGTTTTCCCAACAATAAATTACGATTATCAGGAATGTTTGAGTAAAAACGTGAAATTTTTTTTATTGTAACAGTTGGAGATAGTCTGGCAGATTGTCATTAGATTTTATATCATTATTATTTTTTAACGGGTATTTTTTTATAATATTGTAGTACAAAAGCTTAATTAGACATTAAAAATGAAAAGGTAGTTAATAGTGACTTACATGTAATTTGAAATATTGGTATTTATTTGCAGATAATTTCCCAAATGTAAAGCTAGCGTCACGTGCTAAAATATATTCATTTGCGGCGATTTCGAATCAATCAAAATAAAATAAATAATAATAATAATAAACCAGCCCATATTTTATGAAACTTATCAAAATCAAGAAATTTTCAATAGAGACGATGTTAAAAAATAATTATATTGGTCCTATTTACAAACAAAACAATGCACTTTATCATACTAAAAGGTAGAAGGGATTTGAAGAAGTTATATTGAGAAAAAACAAAGTTTTAGGGCGTCTTACCTTGTTAAATATTTACCTGTGAAACGAAATCCCGGGCTCTTGCTTTTCTGCTTTCGCAACCAAACGCTGAAGAATTCACTATCGTAAGAGTATAGTTTCCGCTAAATCACTGTTACTTTTAATTGACAAATTCACGTAATTAACTCAACGTACTCGCTTTGTCTGCCACATATAAAATGGGCGCCGTTCAAAACGACGTAACAAAATCACGGCAGGTTAGGCAAGCGCGGTGTCCTCTCTCTTTAATTTTTTTCATAATTTCTAAGGCATACATGATGTTTCGGAACTAGAAACGCTTTTTGTATGTTTTAGCAAAATAATATCAAACATGATCTGATTTTTTTACATTGAATAAAAACGTAAAAAAAATGTTTAGATGCGAAGACGATCTAGTAGCCTCGGCGATTGTCATCAGTACTTGTCACGTTCATACAACGTTGTAGTAACGTTTTTACTCAGAAATTCGCCGAAAACCGTCTCCCAACAAAACGTATAATTACACACATTAACACAAGGCGGCAGGCTGACTTATTTCAACGGTATCTACCTGTTTTGCATTTCGTCCAGGTTTATTGCACATTTTTGCGGCTATTAGAAAGCAGATGATTTGGTCTCGATTTTAAAGCCAATCTAATGGTCGCTAAATGTGCCGGTGAACAAACTTAATACTTCAATTAACCGAAAATCTGATAACGGGCTTTTCGGGTGTCTCTACGAGACATTTGTTCGGCTCGATACGTGTTTGTAATAATGATGACGTGTTCGCGCTTTATCTGGAGATGCCTCGGAATTTCATTTCATGCTTTATACGAAGTCTCGTTGCAAAAGTCGTCCCATTTTATTATAAACACGCTTGGAAATCGGCATTATTTCGCAATTTTCAAGATAAACAACGAATTTCAAGCGCGAGGAATCATCCAGATTAGTCAGCCTGCTGGTAAACTCTGTCTTTTTGTGAGAGCCGGACCAGATGAGGCCTTAATGCTTCGGCAAAATAGAGGTCCGCGCGATAAAAAAAAAACACAGAGTTTATTTGTCCGCCTTCCAACGCCCACCCCGCGTGAGACTAACTCTGAAATTGACGACACGAAAACCAGGATCAGGAAAGCGCTGGAGAACAGAACCAACATGGAGGACGACAGGGTGTCCATCTTGGAGGGTCAGCTGTCCCAGGCCAAGCAAATCGCGGAAGAAGCTGACAAAAAATACGAGGAGGTACTTAGAAACACGTACAACTGACATATTTTTCGGGGGATCCTTGGAGGAATTTCCCAATAGTGAACATTCCTCCAAGGAGCTCCCGATACACCATACGCGAACAGTTAGGGACGTTAGGATGTTTCCCTTGTTAGGTGGCGGAGCGGAGGAGGGCGTCCGGCAGACCTTCGAAAATTTTATTTTTGAACCGTTTTTAAAATTAGCTTGTCGATAGGCAAAGGAAGATCCTGGAGAATCGCTCGTTGGCCGACGAGGAGCGCATGGACGCCCTGGAGAACCAGCTGAAGGAGGCCCGCTTCCTCGCCGAGGAGGCCGACAAAAAATACGATGAGGTCTATAAGCGCAACATTGGCGACCTAACCTAGTGTTGTTTTTTGCTGTTGTTGTTTTCCTTTGGGCTTGTTAAAAAGTGCGTGGAACGTAGTCATCTATAGTGAACAGTGCGGGGAATCGTGTCGAGTGGTGTTGGGGTAATTTTCGGCATGACTGCATAGTCCGTCCCAGATATTTTTTGGTGCTAAAGAAAATGTTCGGCTTCGGCATATGACGCCGCGCGTTTTCAATTATTCCAGAGAGATTTTTGAAAGTGCCCTCGCCGTCATATGCCGGCTTGTATAAAAAATGTATATTTATGTACATTTTGTTTGTAAAGGAAATAATATTTTATATATGGCTTTTGTATAACTCGAAATGTAGGTGTAAGAACTGAACCAAAATTTTACGAATTTCCGACAGACAGTTTTTCGAAGAGAAAAAAAAAAAAGACTTGCGGAGTGTTTTCAAGGGACTTTGGCGACGGGCGAATCTCAAGCCTGCGGCTACATTTAGATGAGTATGTTCCATGTTTCAGTTGGCGAAAAATTGCGCATGTCCCCGAAAAAAATATGATTTCCCCCCTTCGAATTTAACTTTCAAATATAATAACGTCTTTTTTTGTGCGATCAATAACACGACGTAACAAATCTGTTGTTTTTTTTTTAAGAGAAAGGTGCCGCAGCGTTGCGTCACTTTCCGGTCAGTACTGAATTTTTAATTTATTTATAAAACCGACCGTTGCCGCACCTTTTTCGACGGAAAATCTGGCGGCAAATTCAAAAACGTTTCTTCCGCAATAGGTAGCCCGAAAATTGGCCATGGTCGAGGCCGATCTGGAAAGAGCGGAAGAACGCGCCGAAGCTGGCGAATCGTAGGTTCCAAAAAAAATTGCACGATTATTTTTTTGTTTTTCGCCGTTTATTTTTTCGACTAACTGTTTAGCTAGCTGCGTTTCGTTTTAAGCAAGAAAGTAACACCTGGGGGCGGGGCTAGCAAGATGGGCGTGGCTTAGGATCGGGCCACTCCCCCTCGCCACTCCTTTTGTGCTTTAAGCCCCTCCCCTTTAGTGATTTTTTTTTAAATTTGTTTTGCATGTTTTTTTGTGTGTTTTGCGTAGGTGGCCCGCAAGTTAGTACTTATGGAACAAGATTTGGAACGTGCCGAGGAAAGGGCTGACCAAAGCGACAGGTGCTTGCTTTTTTTTATTTTTTTTTGCATGAATTTTGTAATTATTTTAAAAGTATAAATTGTAAAGAATTTTGTCTTGTTCCATAGCAAAATCGTCGAGCTTGAGGAGGAACTCCGCGTCGTCGGCAACAACTTGAAATCCCTGGAAGTTTCAGAGGAAAAGGTGAGAAAAATCGCAATCTTTTAAACGTTCCATCTATTCTAAATTATATTCGACCAATCAATGATGTGCGTTTAGGCCAACCAACGCGAGGAGGAATACAAGAACCAAATCAAGAACCTGACCACCCGCCTAAAGGAGGTACCCAGCGACGGCGTTTATGTTTATTTGTTGTTGTTTTTTCTTTCTAGCTTGCCAGGCTGTTCTAACGCTGAGATTTCCCCTTTTTCTTTTAGCATGACAGTTCGCGCCGCGTCCAGACGCACGCCCCCCCGCCAATAGCGGACGAGATCGCGTCGTTTCCGGCCAATGGCGGGCGGGGGGGCGTGCCTCTGGGACGCGCGCGCCGCCCCTTTTTTGTTTTCCCGTTTGATTGTTTTTGGAATGTTGGAATTTAGGCGACCCTGAAAGAGGAGGAGTATTCGGTGTCGATGAAACAGACGGAGCAGCAACTCAGAGAGGTAAAAAAAATGAGAGAGAGAGCGGGGATTTTCGTTATTAAGTAGGTTCCTGTAAATAGCTAGGTGGACTGACGTGACCTCGCTTCTGTTTGTGTCTTGTATACTATCCTTATTTATTGAAATTCTTTGGTTTGTTCGTACCTTGTGTCTATTTAATTAATGAACGAAATGTAAATGTGTAGGCCGCCGCTTCGAGAGACACTAGCGAAGATAAAATTCGTTCGATGGGCGACAAGTTGCGCGAAGTAAGTCGGACAAAGTTTAACACGACTAAAAAAGTTAGAATCGGGACGAAAAGAAATTGCTTTATTATGTTTTTAACTTTAAATAACTTGTCAATCCACCTAAAAAACACCCCCTTTTTAACTTTTCCGGTGGTTAGTTTCTAATGTCACGGGTTTTCGATCGGGTACTCCTTTGAAGAAGAAGCAGTAATTCGTTTATACGGTTACTGTTTTTTTTTTACTTTTGGGCACTACTGTAGCTTTGGGAATGGTATTTCTTGCACTGTACAGTAAATTGTAAGTACGTATTTATTGTGTGTATCTTGTTTTCTTTTTGTGATGTACAAATAACAGAATTTTTGCATGGCTTCCAGTACTTTGTGGTTGTATGCTCTGTTTTAAATAAAAAAAATATATATTAATGAAAAGTTATAAAAAAAATGTTTGCTGGTAGATGTATGAAGAGAGTTCAATGATCTTTTTATGCCTTTCATAATATTATGTCGAAAGATAAACGATGGCTCTCAAATTGGACAGTTCATTGGTGCTAACACAGCGTCCTTCATTTTGACATTTTGGCGCCAGTTAACTGTCAAATTTGACAGTCGTTGTTCCTCTTTGCATACGATATTTCTCAGGGACTCTTTAAAGTAAGGGGACCCAGCATTATACTTTCCAAAGTGAGGCCTATTCTTTCCTCATTCTAATGGTCTCAGTGATGCCAAGTATGCCATTTTGTTGGAGAATCTATGAATATAACGGGTACTTTGATTGTTAGTAAAAATTAATAATGGTTTCCATTATTTCTAAAAATTAGACTTATGTTGTGTCTACAAGTGCAGATTATGGCAACTGTCAAATGAAACAAATTTATTTTATACTTGAAATTGATTTCCAGCAAGTATTTCCACAAATTTAAGTAATAAGTATGTTAAGTCAGTGCCGATTTTGCTTATTTAAGAATTTGTCGCTATTGCACCTTGTTACCAGGTAACTCAATCCATTTTTAATATACGTGTATACTTGAACATTCTTCCCTTGTTGAATGTATCTACCCAAAGAACTTTCACAAATTTCGGGATGAACTAATAAGATTAGGTCTAGTAGTTCTAATCATGGTAGTTTTTCTCATTGTTCATTATAAAATGTTTGTAATTTTATTTCTCTCCCTAGGTACCTCACAAACTTAAAATAAACTTGTAGTCGTAGGTAAAAACTCTTTAAAAAAAGACCTGACTGAAGCTAGCTGCTTAATAATTTAAAATTTAAAATACGATTTTTGTTTTGAACTATCTACTTACACGTAATGCCCACGTAATGGGAATTGTAGGTGATACAGGAAAAATCTGGTTGCAATTATTACTACAGGCGGCCGCATTACCTTTAATTGACACATCTGAGTATCTGGAAGTTAGAAAAGTTAAAAATTGTGAATCATGATGGGAAATTTTTTGCCTCCTTTAGAATCTTTTGCACTATCTATCACATAAAACCCGATGGCAGTTGGACACTGACATATAACATAACCTTGTATCAGCCCCCTTGTGGTCTCCTCGGAGTCGACAGAAAACAAACTTCCCCTCAAGGCTTCACTTTTCCTATGTGACATGCTGGGTCCCCTTATTTTAAAGAGTCCCTGATATTTCTAGAGTTCATGCATGTAAAACGCTTGGGTTTTCTTTCTTGCAAAATTGTCGGATCTCGATGAACATAAAATTAAACAAAAAAATCTCCCCACTTAGGCTGAGGCCAGAGCTGAATTCGCCGAGCGCTCCGTCCAGAAGCTGCAGAAGGAGGTCGACAGACTCGAAGGTGAGAATCGTTCCCCGTTTCCGCATTTCCCGCACAATCCCCATAACTTTTAACCCCCTCCCTGTTGTGTTTTTTTTTATTTTATTTTTTTTCGTTTTCGTTTTTCTTTGCGCCAAACAGACGACCTGCTGTCGGAGAAGGAGAAGAACAAGATCCTGGCCGACGAGATGGAGGCCACGCTGCACGACATCCAGAACATGTAGACGGGGGGGGCCCAAATCTACCACATTCCAGGGGGCCCGGACGGGGGCCGGCGGGAGCCCCCTTCGGGGAGACCCCCACCCTCCGCAATAACTTATTTACTTCTCAGTTTTTTTTTTCTATTTGATTTTGTATATTGATTGATATGCAGGAGTTGAGATCGACTGTGCCCCAGCTGCGTGATTTATTTTCTTAAATTTGGGAAATTTAGTATTAAAGTCTGTTCCGTTTTAATGCCTGTTTATATATATTTTTTTCTAATATTTACTGTGTATTTTATATTAGTTAAAAACTAATCATTAATTATATCGATATTTTTAATCGGTGTTTTTTTTGTTTTTTTTTTCCTTTTTTTGCGCATTTAACTGCTCCAGTGTGAAGTGTGTGCTAAACTAACAAACGAAATGAAATATTAACAAGGTAATATAATTTATTATTCGCCAAAACGAAGATAATCTGTTCGCTAATACAAAAAAATTATTGTACAAAAGTTTTAGATTTTTTCGAAATTGCCAGAAAAAAATTATAGCCTCTGTATAAGCAAAATCATTGACTTGTCAAAACATTTATGCACTGTGTACATTGATGGAGTTGACAAAAGAAGAAAAATTATTATTGATTTGGCGACGAAAAGTTATTCTATATTAAAAAATAATAATAATAAAAGTAATAGATAAATACAATAGATCTAAAAAAATTAAACCGCCTAATCTTTAGTTATAATTTTTCGATCCAAGGCCTTCTTAAAAAGTTACAACTTATTAAATGTAAGGATTCAAATCAAGTATTCCTAGATTTTCTCGAAGCAAAATAATAGCCATACTGACATAAGCCCACTGTGATAAAACAATAACTGGCATAAACCTGCTATGACAAAAATATTTGTTGACTTGACTTGGACCACGTTGAGACATTTAATTTATATTCTACACAAATTAAGCGAAATATCGAAATTTTTCAAGATGCAGAAAAGTTTCTTGGCCTATAGTAGAAGTAACTCTGAACATCTTATTAGTGAATAGCGATTAGATTATCTTTGCCAAACATATTTTTTGACGAATCATCTTTTCTTCCGAAACTTGACAATTTTTCCATGCGTAGACGAGCTCGTGGCCGAAAAGGAGCGCTACAAGGAGATTGGAGACGATCTGGACACCGCATTCGTGGAGCTCATCTTGTAAAATTCTCGACGCCAGAAACGATAGGAATCTGTCGCTATTCCGAAAGCCCCGGAATTTCGAAGTGTTTAAACTTGTTCACGGTTTTTTAGGCGACTCTTTCCAACTCAACCTCAAAAAATTATCGAAACGTTCGGGTAGGTTTCGGGATAAAAGCAAAACCGGTACGGCAGTTCTTCTGGGTCCTTTTTCGTATTTATTTCGTGTTGTATCATTTGTATGTGTATATAATTTAAATATACATTGTTTAAACTATTTATTTTAGTTATTTTTGGTTGTTTATATATTTATTTTATCTCCCCTCTTCCCTAAAATCGGACCAGCATATTGTGCAAACAACAAAAATTTTTTTGAATATTACAGATGAATTAGTGGATGAAAAAATTAAATATAAAGCTATAGCCAACGAAGTGGATCAAACCATGGCGGACTTGGCCGGATATTGAGCGAAAACGAGTGGCAAAAGGAAATTTTGAAACTGCCTTTTTATAAATAAATAATATATTTTTTTTCATTTTATCGCCAGTTCATATGTTTTTAGCTTATTTTGTTGCTAGTTATTGCACTTTATGAGAATAAATTTGTATATTCCAAGCATTCCATTGTTCAAACTAGCTGTGAAAACAAAAACATTCCATATAATAATTTCTTCATGGATTTTTCTTACTCATGCTATTATTAATAAAATATTTTTCGTAAGGTTTAGCTTTTTAATTTCATTCCCGCCAACCATTTCCAATGAGTGACAGCTCAAAAATATTAAAAATGTAATCCCGTCCTTAGATTTAAATATTTTGTCCATGGCCTCCTATGATTATTTTGTCAGCTCACTTAACCCCACTTTGTTGGTTGTGATCCTCGGCTGTCAACCGTCAATTCTGGTGCGAAATTTGAATTTCGGAAATGCAATTTGGGTTCAATTTTATTTGCAAAAGAAATTACGAGACTATCAACAATTACATTAGATTTTTATTTGGCATAAATAATTTATATAAATAAAAATTACACTACGAGGTATCGCAACATGCTAGAACAGGCATAGCAGTTATTTTACTAATCGCTTAACAAACAAATACTGTAAAACTAATTTCAAAAAGTTTCCTCACATCTTTTAAAACTTACACTGCATATTCGTATCACACATTTACAGAAGAAAAAAAAATGGCAACATCTCTATGTATATTATCGTACGGAAATTGAGATTTTTTTCTCTAAGCTATTTTATTTACATAACAATATATGCTTTTCGTTTTTCAACCCCCCTGTTTTCGTCAAACGTTTACGAGGCCGCGATCTTGGCGCATATCTCGTTGGTGAACTCCGAACACTTGGCGGTACCGCCGAGGTCGCCCGTCAGGAACTTGGCCTCCTTGATTGTGTCGAAGCAGGCCCTCTCGATCTTCGCGGCATGGTCGTTCAGGTTCATGTAGCGCAACATCATCACTGCGGACAGCAGCAGCGCCGTCGGGTTCGCCTTGTCCTGGCCGGCTATGTCCGGCGCGGTACCGTGCACCTGCGGACGGTACCGAAATAAATAACCTCGAAACGGGCTTTGAACTCGAAAAATCAGGAAATAATCTATACATAGATGGCTGGAGCCAATGACGTCAAAACCCATAGACAGGTTTGTTTTGATAAACGCTTGACGCCCAGAACTAATCACAATCTAAGCGCAAATTATTCCGAAAATGTCGCGAGATTGTCGGAAATTGCCCCTTTTCGTCGAGCCGTAGCGAACTTATTTCGACTCTGGGCTCGGAGGCTGGCGTCGTTAGACCATCCCCCGAGTCTTCGGGTGAGGTTCCGATGCTTCCGGCGCCCCCAAACAAGAAAAGACACGCGATATCTAAGTGTGATTCTGGAGGAGCTATAACCGGGAATCACCGGGTGTATAGTTGGTTGATGGTTGACTTCCTGTCTTTGCTTGTAGCATGTTTTTAGAGTAGTGTGGATATATTTAATCTTGGAGTCAAAATAAAGGGCATTTGAACAATGGGGCATCACGTCTATAGGTTTTGACTACATTGGCCGGAGTATTTATGAGCAGGACATTTTTAAAAGTGTCTTGCCATTTTTGGTCTCTGTCCGGCAGTTTTAGAGCTTTTATGATCATTTATATAAATGTCGTCGGTTAGAGAATTAATGAGAATTTCTGGTCACTTGTGGGCGTTATTTATGGTCATTTATGAGCATCATTTATAAAAAAAACCTCAATTTCTAACCTATACAACTGCAAAACCGTTTCTAATTCTAACTTCTAACCTAGAATATTGCGAACTGTGTACCTAATTTGCAAAATGGTCAAACAAAATTCAATTGTCTGGAATTACTTCAAGAAAAGAAGTGACCAAAAATTAAAATATGCTATTTGTGAATTTTGTAAAGCTGAATATTTTGCCCGTGCAGGAAGAATGGGAAAACATTTAATTCAATGTGCAAAGGCCAGTTTAGATAAAGAAGTTATTTAGATTTAGTAGTAACAAAAATGTAAAAAGTATTTCTGATGTAGATGTAAGTATTGATAATTAAGTTAGGTAATTTTATTGCAATAATTATAATTACTGCGTCGAATTTCAGATCAAAACTTATTTTAATAATTTTAAATTTTACCAATACTGGAATATTTTATTGATAGCTAACCTAACTAATCTACATCCTACATGTACCTACGCGTTGGGTCTTCTAAATCTGTCTTCAGTCTGTAACTAGAAACATTTTTTTTAAATTGTACATATTTTTTTTTTTTTTTTTTTTACTTTATACTTTTTTAATCAAAAGTCATACATGTGGGGTCTTGTTTTAAAGGTTTTTTCGCAAGCAATCGAATGGCACCATTTTCAAAAATGTCCATAAATGCTCGAGGCCTAGTCTGGCATTTCTAAAAGTCTCCTGCTCAAAATCATAAATAGCTCGGACTAGAGTTGCCAAATGTCCGGACATTTATTTTCAGATAAATGTCCAGCCAATGTGTCCGTAATATGTCCGGACATTTATCAGACATTTATAAAATAAGCTAAAAACATCACCATCCTATTGGATGTTATTTAAAACGATATATTATTTATATATGTTTTTAAAATTTTAAATAAAACTAATAAAAGACACCATGTGCATACTTTGATGTGCTTCGTCATGCGTGTAGCATGTCTTCTTGCAGAATTTGCAAATTCCATATGTTTTATTGTTTTTTTGGACTTTTTGGAAGTAATTCCATATTATACCACTTCTTTTACCCATTAATAAAAGGAAATAAGAAAAAAAACACACACACAGCAGATATCTTATGGAGGGAAACCCTTCCAAAACGTGTCCTTATAAAAAAATTTAGGTTAAGTTTCGCTTCTTCTTCTATTTAAAATATTTTGAAATTTATTGGACACATTCGAGCATTTTTGAATGTGTCATGTCCTCAGAGAAATAACCAAGGATAGAGGGAGTAAGAACAAAAAGTAAACAAAGCCAACATCTTTTTGAGTGATGCCACGTACTCCATTGTTTACAGCATTTCATTTCAAAATAGAGGGGTTTAATAATGGGATTAAATGAAGGCATACCTCCCATAACGCTAAATTAACAAATGTAGTTATTAATTTCTTGTATGTAACAATTTTAAACTAAAACTAAATTGCGCTGTAATTATAGTATCTAATTATCACTTTAATAAAATCGTCAGATACCTCAAACCGCCCGATATGGCAACGATGTCGTTGCTGCCACGGGCTCCGCGTTCGTTAACTCGGCGGTATTTGTTTTGTGTATGCCCAACAAGTCAAGTTTTCCCATTGTTTACGTATGCATTTTTCTTGTTTTTAATTGTTTTTCTGTTAATTTATAGGCTATTTATTAGTGTTTAGGATATAGTGACTGATTTTGTATACAATGGGACGCAGAAAGTGTGTGGTATGTGGCTAAATTGATATTTCTCAGGATATAACCTATATATCAGGTAAACGTTGTACACAAGGGCCGAATGTTTGTTTACTTCGGTAAATTTGCATAAGATGTTGGTTGACTACAAACGTATGTGTTTTGATGCTGTTGCTCCCTCTATCCTTGGTTATTTCTCTGAGGTCATGTCCATAAATGTCCGTGCTCGGACATCTATGTCCAGTGTCCGGCAACACTAGCTCGGACATTTGCCATCTGTAAAATAATCGCGCCGAACGCTTACCGACTCGAAGAGGGCGCCGTTGAGGCCGATGTTTCCCGACGGGGTGAGGCCCAGCCCCCCGACCAGGCCGGCGCACATGTCCGACAGGATGTCGCCGTACAGGTTGGGCATGACGAGAACGTCGTACTGCGTCGGGTCCTGCACCATGTTGAGGCAGACGGTGTCGAGGTAGCGCTCCTCGAACTTGACCTCCGGGAACTTCTTGGCGAGGTCCCGGCAGCACCGCAAGAACAAGCCGTCTGACATGCGCCTGGCAATCGACGGCATCAAACGAAAATATCCGGTATAAACGACAAATCTGTGAGATATATTATGCAACGAGCATGCAATGCTTACAGCTTGTGTCTTGATGGCCATTAAACATAAGTTGCATACACACTATCTTTTTAATATTAATATTTCTTTTTTTGTATAATTCTTAATTTCGCAATATCACACAATTTTAATCGATTTTCTTGGAAAACGCATACATTTTAGGAATTCACTAAGTAAAGGGTAACTACGAACTGTCAAAATTGATAAATGTCATTGTCATGGCACTCTAGATATGAATTGAATATCGCTGTGATGCCGCATTTCTATTGGTTACAGTCGAAACAAGGCAACCATGCGCATCTACGTCAGTTGCGAATCACGAATTCTAAATAATGCATAGTGTTTAATGGCGACTGCGGTTGTGTTTTACGATTTTGTGTAGTTTACAGTTTAATAGGGAACGGAACGGAAATTAAGTATTATAGATTTCCCAAGGACAATAAACTAGTAAGGAAACAGATTATTTATATAGAACAGAGCATTAAAAATAGGGGACTCTATGCCTGGTTTATACAGCAAATAAAATAGAATGTGTAATAAAAAATTAGCCTTGTTATGGTTAAAGGGAATCATTATTTGATCCCTATTTTACTCACTATTTAATATGTTGTTTTGTTTGTTGTTTAACTATAAACTAAGCATTAGTTGTGCAGGTTGTGCTTGTGTCGAGGCTTGTGTGCATTAATTGGTAAATAAGGCTTTATTTATAATTGACATAAACAAACCGACATAAACACTGGAAGGAAAAAGTTATATTTTTGGTAAGGCTTCGAATTTTATTTATCAATACCTTTGCCTATAACAAGTCATCTGTACAATACTTTTTTTCGATGGAGAGTTTGTGTCGATAGAAGCCAAAACTTAGTTCAGGATTACCTTACTTACAATAAATGTATTATTTAGATACCTATAAGTATGATATTTTTTTATTGTGTACCAATATACGGTCTTTTAAAAGAAAAATCCTGTTAATTTAACAAAATATACATAAATTTTATTTGCATTCATACGATTAGCTAAAACGCAAAGAAAACAAATTATTTGTAAAATTATAATTATCAAATTAAATGGGTTTTTTTATCGACAGAATATACATTCATTTATCTAGTAATATAGTCTACATATTTTTATTTAAAAAAAAAACGTTTAAAATAAGCAAAAACCCATAAAAAAGTATCTATTGCTGTGTAAAACATATGGAGCAATTAAAATTCTGATTCGCAACTGACGTCACAAGGTGCGACAGAGATAGGCATATGGATGCGCAATGACATACCGTGGGTAAGTGTATCGTGCTTGTATTGTAATGAAAATTGTGTCATAATGAACTTCATTATTGTTTAGAGAGATATGTTTTAGAGTCGGCAATTTTTATTGCCGGCAATAAAAATTGCTGACATTTTTGTTGCACGCATTGTTTGTTGCAAAGGTGGTATCTGTTTACAGTTGGCAATTTATCTAATGCAATTCTATTTTTTGGTGAATACTGCCAACCAAATATTTAGTATTTAGTAAATAAAATATTTGTAGTTTTTGCGGTGTGTAGACTGTATACGTAGTGTTTCGGGTTATATTAATTTTACCAATGATTCCAATAATAACATTTATAGTAACATAGAAAGATCCTAATAGTAACATAGAAAATGAAGTTTTATGTAGTGTTTTTTATTACTAAGGTTGTTAGCACAAAAATCTCTAAAAAATATATTAGAATTGCCATTGCAATTGCAATAAAAATAGGTCTGGAGCTACTTTTTGAAATGCAATAAAACTTGCCACAGACGACTCAAAACGGAGTTAATGCACGTGCGCACAACAAAAATGTCAGCAATTTTTATTGCCGGCAATAAAAATTGCTGACTCTAAACAGGGCTTTATAGAGTACCAGTAGTGATAAATCAATGAAAGAATGGAAGTACGAAAACATTCTCACTCACATTATGTTGGCTTTATGAACGGCGGTAACTTTTTTCCTGCCGTTGTCCTTTGCATACTGGAAGGCATATTCGGCGACTCGCCTCGAGGCATCCTCCGTAATTAGTTTTATGCTCTGCACGACGCCCTCGACGATCTCGTGCTCGATGCCCGAATATTCGCCCTCGGTGTTCTCTCGAATTGTCACTACATCCACGTGGTCGTACAACGTTTTGTACCTGCGTGTTACAATAATTATTGTTCTACGTTTATTGTCTTTACGAGAGTCGATTGAATATGTCATTTTATCTAGCCGTCATAATAGAAAATAATGAGGTTATGTAGAAGTTAGCAGACCATAGCCTGCTTGATTAGTAAACTCCTTGATCCCGACGCTATAGACTAACAAGTGATACAGACAATTTCTTAGCGACATGTGTCAAAAGGAGACTCGGTTTTTAGCGAAATAAACTCCTGGACAAAATTAACGCAACATCATAAATGTGCCACTTATTTGATGCTATTTTTTTTTCTGAATTTATGATCCGATTTGAATGATTTTTTTTGCATTGTAGGTTGGTTCCTTGACAATGTCATAGTTTTCGCTGTTTATGATAAAAAGTTCATTTTCGATTTATACCGGGTGTAACAAAAATGTTATGTTTTTTCCGAAAATTCGTATCACCCTGTGGAGTATACTAGCAACCGAAACATATAGCAGTTGACATTAGACGATAGGTCCATCCTTCTTCAACATTTTCTTTTTTGGTTTACTTCATTATCTCTGTTATTAAAGGAGATACACTGTTTTATATCGTAACATGTTTTTATAGACTTTATTATTCAACACAGTCATTGTAGATGTTTTCAAGTAGGCTATGGAACTTTTTTGACATTTCAAGCGATGTGTCAACATATTTATGTTGTGTTTTAAAGTTACAAAGGTCAAATAAAATTCGCCATACCAATAAAAACTGTTCAGAAACTGCTTATTTAAACGTCTTCTGATTGTTCATTTAAACGTCTTCTGATTGTTCGAGACGATATTGTATGATGGCGAGCAGTTCTAAGCTCACTTTTTAGCCTAGTACTAGTGATATTCCTGTTTCTTAGAGCAGTTTGCCTAATAAAACGCTCATCCCTTGGATCGGTACATCGGTTTCGCCCTTGGCCTGACCTTCGCGAGTAAGATCCTGTCTCGTTAAATCGTTCAACCATACGACTTATAGTCGAACGATGTCTTCCTATCACATTAGCAACATGACACATCGAATAGCCTTCATCCACCAAAGTTAAAGCTCTTACTGCTTCTTCTGCCGATAAATTTTTTGTTCGATTCATTTTTCAATTTTAAAATACTCGTCGGGCAACTGGGCATATGAAACGAACGTTTAATAAGCAGTTTCCGAACAGTTGTCAGAAAAGTTCCATAGCCTACTTGAAAACATTCAACAATGACTGTGTTGAATAATAAAGTCTAAAAACATGTTACGATATAAAACAGTGTATCTCCTTTAATAACAGAGATAATGAAGTAAACCAAAAAAGAAAATGTTGAAGAAAGATGGACCTACCGTCTAATGTCAACTGCTATATGTTTCGGTTGCTAGTATACTCCACAGGGTGATACGAATTTTCGGAAAAAACATAACATTTTTGTTACACCCTGTATAAATCGAAAATGAACTTTTTATCATAATCAGCGAAAACTATGACATTGTCAAGGAACCAACCTACAATGCAAAAAAAAATCATTCAAATTGGATCATAAATTCAGAAAAAAAAATAGCATAAAATAAATGGCACATTTACGATGTTGCGTTAATTTTGTCCAGGAGATTATTTTCTAAAGACATGAATAATATGCATTTTATTCGATTTTACGTTAATCTACATAACAAAGAGATTGTATTAGAACCAAATTTATGCTGTAAATTGAAATGGAGACTCGCTTATTTTTGACACATGTCCGTAAGGAGGCTTCTGTCGCAAAGGTATTTATTCTGTGGCGGCCCTCACCCCTCCAGGCTGCGGCACGGCCTGACGTTGGCGTACAAGTTGAACTCCTTCCTGAGCGCCAGATTGAGCGACCGGTGCCCCTTGCCGACGGGCGTCATCAGTGGCCCCTTCAGCCCGATCTGGTTCCTGTTGACCGAATCGATGGCGGCCTGCGGTATGCCGAACCGGCCGTCGGGGCCGCGCACCGGCGTCACGTCCACCGACTCCCACTCGATCGGCACCTTGGCCGCCTCGAAGATCTTCTGGACGGCGGCCGATATCTCGGGGCCGATGCCGTCGCCCGGTATCAGCGTGCACTTGCGCACCTCTGAGCTGTACAGCCGGCGCTGCGCCCCCAACGTCCCCTGGAAATTTTACATTCGTTTTGTTTGGGGAGGACATGTGACATAACCTGGAAGCCAGGGGGGACGTCAGCCGCTCGCGCGGTTATGTAACACTCACGATTTCGGGGGTTTCTGCGGAAACCCGTTTGGGGACAACTTTGAGGTACTTCACGAGCTCGCCGAAGACACTATCGGAGCGTTTTAAACCAAGCAGTTGCTTTATAAAAGCGCCCATCCTCCCACAAGTTGTGAGCTACTCTGAAATGCGCGGAAATTTCGGGGTACTTACAAGGTTTTTGAAGATTCTTAAGGCCATGGTGTGTGGTGGAAAATCGCCGAAAACGGGCCGGGGTATTGTTTATTTTATTTTTTAGATCACCCCTTTAACGTCAAGCAAGACGTTTGAGGAAAGTGGGAGAGGTCGCGGTGTAGGTCGCGACGTCTATTTTTAAATAAATGCAATGCTTTAATATAATGCGTTTTATTGACTCGAATAAAAGAATGCGATACGTATTTTTCCACTAGAATATCGTCTAAAAGCACGCAGACAACGGCCACTTAACTGATAAATAAATAATTTTTTATTTAAAAAAATTTACACGATGTATTGCTGGTTGCCTACGGCGCGTATGTCTGGTTGCCGATAGTCGCTTGACAGCTGACGGTGTGACAGTGACAGTTATTTTGACGTTTGACGTTTTCGCGGTAGGTGACTGCGTGGAGGTCGCTCCTCTCTTTTTCAACAACCTCTTTTCTAAAAGCCTAAAAATTGATAAATTATTGTGTAAAATGAGCCTGCCGAAGGAGTACATTTCGACGGCCGAGGACGTGGCCGATCAGGTATACAATCGTTAGGTTTTCCGCCGCGAATTTCGGCCAGGAATTCCCTTCGATTCCACTCGGAAAAACAATACACGTCACGCTTCTCTATCGGGCCGTTTTTTCGACGTAAAAATCCGCATCAACAGGTAGCGGGGAAAGGCCGCAACGTTCTGGGATTATTCGCGGCCGAAGGGGCCCCCGAAACGCGAAACCTCGTATAGCATATGCTTTTTTTTTTAGGTTATCCGAAAGCTGAAGTACATACTGCCGACGGTGGCCCGGGTATGTCTGATATCGACGTTCCTGGAGGACGGGCTGCGCATGTGGTTCCAGTGGAGCGAGCAGCGCGAGTACATGAACATGTCGTGGGGCTGCGGCCAGTTCCTCGCCACCGTTTTCGTCCTGATCAACCTGGTCGGCCAGCTGGGCGGCTGCGTCATGGTCATAGTGCGGTACCGCGTGCCCATCGCCTGCGGCGTGCTCTTCTTCATCGTCGGCCTGCAGGTAGGGGCGGCGAGAAACTGCCGTCGCCCGTTTCTTTCACTCTTCCATTCTAGACGCTCGCCTACAGCATCCTGTGGGACCTGCAGTTCCTCTTCAGGAATTTAGCGCTGGTGGGGGCGCTGCTGCTGGTGCTGGCCGAGAGCCGGGGCGAGGCCAAGAGCCTGTTCGCCGGCGTCCCGTCGATGGGCGACAACAAGCCGAAGAACTACCTCCAGCTGACTGGCAGGATCCTGCTGGCCTTCATGTTCGTGACGTTGATCCGGTTCGAGTTTAGCTTCCTGCAGATAGTGCTGGACCTGCTGGGCTCGGCCCTGATGGTGCTGGTGACGGTCGGCTACAAGACGAAGCTGTCGGCGCTGATCCTGGTGCTGCTGCTGACCACGTTGAACTTCTACCACAACGCCTGGTGGAACATACCCGACTACAAGCCGCTGAGGGACTTCCTCAAGTACGACTTTTTCCAGACGCTGTCGGTGATCGGCGGGCTGCTGATGATCGTCTATTTGGGGCCCGGCGGGGTGTCGATGGACGAGCACAAGAAACGGTGGTAGGTGCGCGGGGGCGGGGGACTAATTTAAGATCAAATCACATTTTTTCCGTGTACATATTATTGACGAGAGGGGTGACGACGGTTTTTTATTTTGTCGCGACCATCAGAGTCTTATCGTACTTTTTTTTAGTGAGACTGTGCAATGGATTGAATTTTTTATATAAATATGTTAGAATGGGCGCCCAAAAGTCGCGTGAATTCATGTTCTTCCATTATTTTTGTTGTACTTTTTATTTTGGATTATGTTTTATTGTATAGGGTTGTTATATAAGGACTAATAAAATGCATATTTTTACAGAAAATAAAACGCCCTTCATTTTTTACTATCGTCGTTTATTTAGGTATTACAGATAAATTATTACCGCTACTATAAAAAATATAAAATAATCGTGTCTTTGAGACGAACAGATGCAGTCAAATTTGACAGTTACTTCCCGCGTGGCACCCTCTATCAATGTGTTTTCTTTTACAAATTTGTGGCACTTTTATCTGTCAATTTTGAAAGCAGTTCTTGTCCTATCCGCCTGTTACATTTTACTCAAAGCTTTGAGACACTAACGAAGCAAAACCTTTTGTATAATTTTTGGTTCTTCGAATATCGTGGCCCCCTTTTGGAGAAAGTGTAAATGTAAATATATCGCGGGTGAAGATAACAATATCTTTAAGTACGCTCTAAAATTATTCTATAATACAAACGGAAAGGAAGCTTAAATAAATAAGACTAGTAAGAAATACAAAATTAAAAATAGCTCGTGTATATTTAATAATTTTTGGTTAGATTTTGTCTTTTTTTACCCTTTTCGAGGAGGTAGGTGCAAAAATATGTATATAATATCTTTATAAGAGCTCTGCTAGAATATCCTCGTCTTTGTAGATATGTAGTATCAAATATGTACAAATTCATTATTGTTTAAATTCTTTTTCCGCTGGCGAGCTTCTCAATTTTTGAGCATTACTTTGGTCATCTATATCGCCGATCGAACATATACTATAACAACACACTTAGGACGTTTATGGCTTGTTTTGTAAACAACTAATAATATCACATCGAGTAAAAGATAGTGGGTTAAAAAAAGATATGTCCAAATAAGATGTTACAAGCTATTATCTCGTAAATTTTAAGATAAGTCGATGGTACAAAAACAACAGTTTTATGTACTTGTTTTTTTTTTCAAGGAATTGATTGCCCTTTTAATGCTATAAAATGCCCTTTTTGATTTTTTAAATTGGCTATTTGGCGCTACCTTTTTTGTTTGAAATTCAAAAACTAAAATACACAAGTGTAGTTTTTGAACCATCAATTTACCTTAAAAATACCCTTATTTTTGCAAACAAATGAAAAGATCTAGTTTTTCGACTTGTAATTCTTACAGCTTGGTACTGCACACGACATTTTCCAAAAACACCGTCCATTTCTCTGCTGAAAATACAACAACTACCGCTGAGAACAAACTGCGCAGTAGGTCAAAGCGCGTTCTCCCTACTCCATTTCTCTCTTAAGAGGGGGTTGCCGACAGCGAAAGTGACGGTAGATTTCGTATTTTTTTAAGTTGTATAGCATAAAATCTAATAACATTTTACCTGGCAAAAATTTAGTACAAATATCTCTGTCTTCATTTTAATCATAAGATCTTAAAAGCATCGTTTTGTTTTATAGGTTATGAAAACCTTGGGAAAAATAATAATTCCAGTGCATATGCTTTTAAGATCTTATGATTAAAATGAAGACAGAGATGTTTGTACTAAATTTTTGCCAGGTAAAATGTTATTAGATTTTATGTTATACAACTTAAAAAAATACGAAATCTAACGTCACTTTCGCTGTCGGCAACCCCCTCTTAACTACTGTCATTTTCGACTGCTGGCGCCATCTATTTTAGACTAATCATCCCTCTTCCTTTACTCGACGCCAATAACACGTACTTTTATAATAATACAATGCGTAAATCACACGGCGGCGGCGCCGACAAACATTACAACTCGCCCCTGTCGAGGGCCTTGTCGAGGTCGCCGGCCAACCGGCCCAGCGCCTCCTTGTACTCGGCCGCCCCGAACGCCTGGTCCAGGAAGCGCGGATCGGCGAAGAACCGAAACACGGCCTCGATGCGGCCCGCAGACTTGTCCGTCAGGTGGCGCCCGGCGATGTCGAGCAGCGCCCTCTTGCTGTCGGCGAGGGCGGCCGCCAGGTAGGCCCTGTCGTACGTGAACTCGACCTCGTGGAACGACACCACCGCCATGGCGGCGACGCGCAGCCTGCAGCGCAGGCGCGACGCGGCGGCCGCGTCCTCGCCGGACGCCAGCAGCCCATTGCGGTGCAGGACGCCCACCTTGATGGCCACCTTGATGACGTTCTTGACGAGCTTCTCCGCCTCCTTCTTGTTGTTGGACTGTAAGAACGGAAGGTGAGTACACTCCCTGGTCGGGTCTTCTGAAAGGGATAGGGAAACTCCAAGTTCGTTTTTTTTCTAACACTTCGTTGCTGCGTCCGGATTAAGCGTAATTCTACCGCGAAATGGAACTTTTCCTAAGTAAATCGACCAGCCGAATCGATTTAGCATGGTCCCGAAAGCGTAGGGCTCACCGGTTTCGAGCAAATAATTTTTTTCGTAAACTCGACCCCTCGATTTTGGAGGTGTCGGACAATTTTGGACATTAAATACGAAATCTCGGAAGCGACCTGACGAAATCGAATTTAACATTTTTTTCTTTCATCTACTGGTCGAACTACGTCGGAAAAACCTATTTTCGGGGCAGGTTAACATTTTTGGAAATTCGAAAAAGTGCGCTGGTCGGACATTTAGAAACTTCTAGGTTCAATTTCGACCCGATTTCCAGTTTCTACGGACCAAACTGCGTCGGATAAGCCTGTTTCCGGCAATTTTTTTTTTTTCGCGAAATCGTCAAATTTCAATTACCTAAGGGGTTGACCCCCCGAAAATCTCTGGTAAATATTCGTCACGCGCGCAGGGAATTTTCCAGGGGTCTGATTTCACAGTATCTTGTACATCTCGAGGCGCTGCGTCGATTGGCGCCACATTTCTTATTATTAAATACAGGGCCGCAATAGAAAAAATGAATGAAAAAAAAAGAAATTTTCAGTGTAATTGTCTCAAACTATTTTAAAAATATTTCGTGTCATACATCGTGGTATTTGCAATGAAAAGTGCTTTCAAAATCTGCAAAAAAAAGTTCGGGTCCGTATTTAAAAAAATTAAGTTGAAGATGGTTTCTCAAAAACGAAATGTTCTAGAACAAATCTAAAAACGCCATCTTAAAGCCCGTTAAAAAGTGCCATAAGAAAGTGTTTTCCCTTTTTTCCTATCTGTTATAATAACTTCAGCAAAAAATAAAAACGAAAACGCAAAATTTCACTTTTTTCAAAATAACTCAAAAAAGAAAAAAGATATTAGAAATCTGTTTGTACCATTTGATTGACCTCAAAATTGCGCAACTTTATCCCCATTTAACCGTTGTTCTATCACTCACCGTTTGCAAGATCCCCATGCTGTTCATTCTTATCCGGGACACATTGTTGTATACAGGGTGTAAATGACTAAGTGCGAAAAAATTCAAGTGGTGAATCTTTGAGTGATTCTAAGACGAAAAGTTTATGAAAACATAGGTCCGGTAATGCTTCCTTTTCAAGATACAGGGTGTCAAACTCTTCTTAAAAATCGCTTTTTCGTAAATATCTTAATAATCCTTTAGCCGATTTTGTTGAAATTTGGCAGTGTTGTTTATGGTAGAAAGAGGCTAATTTTGCCCCTACTAGATTAAAATTATTAAGTACAGTGGCGTCCCTAGGGCACCTTAACCAATAATTTTGTAAAAAAATGTGCACCACTGACTTTTTTTAAAACTTTTATTTTTTGTTCGCATTCAGCAACTAAAAATACAACTTTTTTGTCTCTTGAATTATTCTCGTATCTCGCTTCGTTTTTGAGAAATAAAATAAAAATCACTTTATTGCATGTCTCCGGGACAACATAATAAAAAATTAAAACTACCAATTAACAAAAACTAGAGTATACCCGATATTTTTCCCATATTAATAGTTTATTCTAGTCTTAAAAATTGCTATAAACGGTAATGCTAGCTATAAAAAATTTTGGTTCATTATAATAATTATTAAAAATGTTTGATACCCTGTATTTTGAAAACGAAGCATTAGCGGACCTATGTTTATATACACTTTGGCCTTAGAATCACTCAAAGATTCACCCCTTGAATTTTTTCGCACTTATTCATTTACACCCTGTATAGAAAATTGTCCCGATTTTCTACAACTTTGTTGTAAATCGACCCGCTGAACGTCTACTCTCTACTCACGTGCTGCTTCGCCAGCCTGTACAGGTTGTCCAGCAGTGATGCCGTGGTGTCGTCGATGAAGGCCCTCGCGATATTCTTGCCGGCCATCCGACTCAGGATCTTCTTCTGGGCCCTTAGGCCGATGTCCCTCGCCTTGAATGCGCTCTCCGTCATGACTGGCGGACGAGAAGAACGTTAGCTTCTTCTCACACGAGATGAATCGACTTTTGCTTACCTACCTCCGCTCAAATAAAATCCGTGGGGCAGCGCAAAAACAAGCCAAAGAAAAGGGGAGGGGGGGCTCTAGAAAGACAACACAAAACGTAAAAAATATAAATAGCAAGCAAAATTAATAGGTTTCGCAATTGAATGAAAATGACCCGATTAACCTACATAAGTGGGGGGAAAACGCGGAAAATTTTACTCACACAGGCAGTGGTCGCATTCGCTGGTCACGTATTGATAGACCAGCCAGCTCTCCACTTCCACTCTGGCAGTCATCGTCATAGTTCCTTTGGGCAGTGTTAGTAGCTGTATTGTTGTTTAGCGCATCTGGAACGGAAATAAAGATGTTGGATCTTTTTATGTGCGGTTCTAAATACAAACAAATAAAAATATCTTATCGGACAAACTTCCTGTGTGTACGAATAGATTTAACGGGCAATATAATCATTTCAAAGCGTAGCGGCATTTTTTACATTGTGTTCTTCCACTTCCCTTCTAGGCAGCAGCTGCGCGGTTCTTTTCCCTTATAATATATTTTTTTTCTTCAAGTTATACAGCAAGCGCCTACTTTGATTTGTAACTTTAGGGATGCCTATTTTATTTTATAATGGTAGACCAGACCTACTCCCATTAATTTGAGAATTCAATAATAGTGGACGGGCCTCGGCGATTTTTAAAATTCATGTTCATATTAAGCGCGGCTAGTTTTTAAACGAACACACAGGGTATATATCCGTCGGGAAAACAGATGCACGCTAATTTTAACGATTTTTTCATCGCGTGCACGATATGCAGGGGGGTTGGATTCGACTTTTATTATTATACAACGTCGAGCATTCTCATAGCTTTCGCGAGAATTAATTTAGAAACTAATTCGTCGCGATTATGCGACGCCCACGGCACCGTTACGATTTTTTTGCCGGCATTCCAAGAGGTTTACACGACATATAAGGGGAGATTCTTCCTTCGGACCGGATCGTTAATATTATCTTCATGTAGCGGCCTCGGCGTTCGTATGAGGATAACATTTCCGCATTATAATATGATTCACTCTGCGAATAATAATGTACATATACAGCGGAGATATGCTTCGTTGGGAACTATAAACGAGATAAAAATTTTAAAACGGCTGACTCACACACAACATAATATTATAGCATAGCCAGAACAGCAAGGAATCACGACTACAAACGAAATAAATACCTTCACCTTGTTGGTATTGTAGTTTCGAGCCCATTCCATATCGATTAAATATCGAGGGTTCAGATCGAGCCGCGCGCGAATATTTCCTTCCTTAGAAGGAGGGGGCGACAGGGGAAAACGCTCACCTGGCACTCGCACTTCCGGAGAGACGACACAGAAGGACTTCGATACACCTCCGGTACGTACCGACCGCTGGCCAACGGCGGGCGACGACGGACACAGACTGACTGAGCGAAAGGCGAAAGGAGAACACCGAAGAACGGTGGGGCAGGGGGGAGCCACCTGGCTGTTGGGGGGAGCGTATCGAGCGACGGGGGGAGACGAACCCCCCCCCCCTTTCTACAGGGCGATGAATTTGAAAGCGACGCGTTTTTGATAAGATACAAAAATAAATTGTTTGGCTATTATATGTTAGCAATAACAAGGGATTATAATACCGAGAGTGAAAATCATTATTTTTAGTCCAGTTTAGCCAATACCAATTTTTCAAAATTGACAAGGTAGGGACTTAGGGTCGCTAATACATTTTTTTTTCAAAATTGACAAGGTGGGAACTTAGGGTCGCCAATACAAATTTTTCAAAATTGACAAGGTAGGGATTTAGGGTCGCCAATACAAATTTTTCAAAATTGACAAGGTAGGGACTTAGGGTCGCTAATACAATTTTTTCAAAATTGACAAGGTAGGGACTTAGGGTCGCCAAAACCAATTTTTTCAAAATTGACAAGGTAAGGACTTAGGGTCGCTAATAAAATTTTTTCAAAATTGACAAGGTAGGGACTTAGGGTCGCCAATACAAATTTTTCAAAATTGACAAGGTAGGGACTTAGGGTCGCTAATCCATTTTTTTCAAAATTGACAAGGTAGGGACTTAGGGTCACCAATACCAATTTTCCAAAATTGACAAGGTAGGGACTTAGGGTCGCTAATCCAATTTTTTCAAAATTGACAAGGTAGGGACTTAGGGTCACCAATACAAATTTTTCAAAATTGACAAGGTAAGGACTTAGGGTCGCTAATCCAATTTTTTCAAAATTGACAAGGTAGGGACTTAGGGTCACCAATACAAATTTTTCAAAATTGACAAGGTAAGGACTTAGGGTCGCTAATAAATTTTTCTCAAAATTGACAAGGTAGGGACTTAGGGTCGCCAATACAAATTTTTCAAAATTGACAAGGTAGGGATTTAGGGTCGCCAATACAAATTTTTCAAAATTGACAAGGTAGGGACTTAGGGTCGCTAATACAATTTTTTCAAAATTGACAAGGTAGGGACTTAGGGTCGCCAAAACCAATTTTTTCAAAATTGACAAGGTAGGGACTTAGGGTCACCAATACAAATTTTTCAAAATTGACAAGGTAAGGACTTAGGGTCGCTAATAAAAAATTTTCAAAATTGACAAGGTAGGGACTTAGGGTCGCCAATACAAATTTTTCAAAATTGACAAGGTAGGGACTTAGGGTCGCTAATCCATTTTTTTCAAAATTGACAAGGTAGGGACTTAGGGTCACCAATACCAATTTTTCAAAATTGACAAGGTAGGGACTTAGGGTCGCTAATCCAATTTTTTCAAAATTGACAAGGTAGGGACTTAGGGTCACCAATACAAATTTTTCAAAATTGACAAGGTAAGGACTTAGGGTCGCTAATAAATTTTTTTCAAAATTGACAAGGTAGGGACTTAGGGTCGCCAATACAAATTTTTCAAAATTGACAAGGTAGGGACTTAGGGTCGCTAATCCATTTTTTTTTCAAAATTGACAAGGTAGGGACTTCGGGTCGCCAATACCAATTTTTCAAAATTGACAAGGTAGGGACTTAGGGTCGCTAATCCAATTTATGCAAAATTGACAAGGTAGGGACTTAGGGTCGCCAGTAATGCTCGGGTCTTTATAATATAGTGTCAGTCCAGGTTGCAGTGACTTATGAATAGTAGCAGTGACTATAGAAAGAATTTCTATAGTCACTGATAGTAGGTACACGGTGTTTGGTTATATTTTCCGTTTCCTTATAACTTTTCGGGATTAAGAGATAGATAAAAGTTTAAATACAGAACTTGTTTGAATTTAAATAGAGTATAGTTTTGATATAACATATATACATATATGAAAGTTGCTTAGAATTTTTAGAATTCAAATCTGAAAAAAGAAATTTGCTTTGGTCTGCGAAAAATTGAGCACCCTGTATATACAAAAAATACACAAAATTATACTGTATTATAACTTTTTATTTAAACTTTTTTTCTATCTCTTAATCCTGAAAAGTTATAAGAAAATGGAAACTATAACCTTGTATACTCTGCTGTGTACCAAATTTTCTTGTTATTTAGGGAGTTTATTAAAAACACATTTCTGAATAATAGATCATATTATATTATTATATTCTAATATAATTAAACCTAATGCAAAAAATAAACTTATCACAGAAAATGTATAGACTGACTGCAGTTTTTCAACTTCTCAACACGTCCAACTCCTCGGGAGTGACGTGAAGTCGCAGCTGCTTCTCCACGATCAGGTCCTGTATTTGGGCCAATTCGGCAGGAACATAGACAGCGGCATCTATATACAGCACCTGGAAAATAATTTGGAAAGGTATGAATACTATTTATCGAATTAGCCGCGGAGCACCTTCAATAAAAAAAAGTGAAAATGCGATGTCTTAATAAATGTTGGATTGTCAGACGATTGAAAGTGCTCGGTCACTAGATCAGTACTTATTTTTTGTGTCTCCCTTTTACCTTCAACCAAGGGCATTCCTCGACCGCCGAATAGTACACCTCCCTGCACATTTTCGCATCAAAGTGGCCGTGCACAAACTGCAGATATAACCTCCAAATCAAGCCGCACCTCCTCGTTGCCGAGCCCAATCCGGTGATGCGCTTAAACAGGGCCAGCGTCCGGTACTTCAGGCTGGCACTTACTTCGCCGAAACTCTTTCGGCAGCGCCAATTGAATAGATCCGCAATTGCGACTGCGAATATTGCGGCGTTCGCCCGTCCCGTGTCCAGCAATAATTTCTGCACCCTCCACCAGGGGGGCCCCATGGAAAACGCCGAGCCCTGCCGTTTCGCCAGTACCACTAGTTGGTATATGTTGTTCGGGAACGATGACACAGATTCGTGCAGCACCCCATCCAGGTCTTTGTAATTTCTCTTTTCTTCCGACTGTTTAAAAGACATCGCACAATGGAATTCTCGTAAAACTTCGACCTGCCAAAACTCGCCTTTATTCTCCTCTTCCAATGATTGTATGACGTTTTTCGTAAACTCGACACACTCCTTTAAATCCCCCGTTAAGAACGTGAAGTAGGCGTGGCATAGAATCCAATCGGTTTCGAAATTGGGTAGAAAGTTTTGGGTGGCGGAATGTTCCTCCAATTTCTTTGTTTTTAGTGTTTCCGTAACCAAACCGAACTTTGTTTTGGCTTCGAGCAACAGGCCGTTTGTTAATTTTTCGAATTTTCTCTGCAGGGCCAACCTAGTTAAAAACTCTAACGCCTCCATTCGCAAATTTTGTTTGAGGTAACACTCCACCAAGGCCCTGAATAAAAAACACTGGTTTGTTTGCGCAGGTACGAAATTTTGCCTGTCGATTTCTTTGTTTTTATTCATATCGATAGCAGTGGTAAAGACATTGAAGCACGTCTCTGTGTTTCCCAATTCATATTCGATCAAGGCATATTCGGCGAAAAATATTTCATTGGTCCGATATTCCTCCCTTTTCAGAATGTTTTTGATGTTCGTTTTGATTTTTTTCCTCAGGTACTGCGGCAATTTAAACCTATTTCGCTTGTGGAGCACGATCAACAGTTTCTGGAAGCGAATCCACCAAACTAGACCCGCTATTCGGTCATTTCCACTCAATCCTTCTGCACAATTTTGCATTATTGTCAACAAAAATTCCAGGTATTCTTCTTGAGCTGGCAACACCTTTAGATATTGCGGGCCGACCGCCAGCCTGGCCGTAGCATCGTTTAGTAAATTTTCGTCGTAAAAGTCAACCGTGTACAGCGGGTAGAAGCACGGTAGTAGAGCTTCGATTGAATCCAAACTCCACGGGACGTGGTCGAGACCTAATTCTCGCATGGTAACGTGCCGGCAGGGTAACAGCGGCACCTTGAGCAAAGTTAACACAGTCGCCACCAGTTTGAACACGTTTTGTTCCGTCGTGATTGGATGTATCAATTCGGCAACGTCCTCGGCAAAAACCATCCGCTGCGGGTCTTCGCACGGCGCCTCTCCATCGTAAGGCAACCAGTGGCAGGACTCTCGCAATTTCTCGGTCCTCAGCCACAACTCGTGCAGGGGCAACTGCGATCCGAACACGGCCTCCTCAAGGTCTACCAGCTGGCCCTCTCGGAAGCCCGAGCTTATGTTAAAGTTGGCCGGCGCCGCTACCAAATTGAGCTCCAGGTAGAGGCGCAGCAACGTCCACAGCTGTTCGAACAGGCCGGCCTGCTTGAGGAACAAGCCGCAGCGGTACAGCATTCGCATGATGCTCTCCTCCAACTGGTGGCGCTCCGCTGTGGTGCCCCGTCGCAACTTGTGCAGAGTCGACAGGCAGTCGGAGTACAGGCGCAGCACTTCCGGCGCACTGCAGTGCGACATGGAGCACTGGGTGGCCTCGATGTACCCCTGCCACAACACGATGTTGTCCTTGTGCTTGTCGACCAATTTTCCGAGCTGTTCCTGAAGTTCGTCGGACGGAAAGGCGGCCGCCGATATTTTAATGCGCTCTCGCCAGAAGTCGTCGCAGTCGGAATTCGAGCACAGCGCCTTCTCCAAAATCGCTATCTTGCGTTCGGCTAGCACTCGTTGCGCTTTAGCGGCGCTGCCCTTGCGGTAGTTTCGCTCGAATTCGTACACAGAGTCCTGAAAGTTGATGTATTCCAGCCAGGTTTTGGTGTCGTTTGGATCGTCCGCCAGCAGTTTGTTGTACTTTTCCGTTTTCCTGGTCAGCTCCTCTTCTTGTTTAAATCCGGGAAAGTACTCGTCGCGTTCGCCGAGGCCGGCTTTACTTAAATTTTCCCTCGTAAGCTTCGATTCGTCGTCCTCTTTTTTCTTTTCGGGTGGCTGTTTGTAGTAGCGTTTGAATTTCTTCTTTTTCGATTTGCGCTGGCCGGAACATAAATAATATTTGACACGGTATCGGGGGGCTGAGGGGCGAGCGATGGTGTCGACCCAAGCGTATTCTTTTACCCTCGTGGTGTCGATAACGAAACTTTGTTCCTCGGTAATTATTCGTGGCGCTTCTGGGCTGGCATTTCGCCGCTTTTTCTTGGAGTGCTTTTTCGCTTTTTTCTTGCGTTTTCTATCTTTCGATACTGTGTCGTCCCTATCGCTGCTGGAGGGTTCCGTTTGTGGATCCCCCGCGACGATTTCGGTGGGAAAACTGGAATTTTTTAACCACTCGTCGTCTTTAGATTTCTCATTTTTGTCGCTGCTTTCCGATTGGCAGGCATAAGCAGGAAATAAAGACATTTTATTATTTATTTTTCTTCTCGGATTTCCCTCTCAATGTTTTTCTAGGTTAGGTCCGGAGAAATGAGAAATCTAGGTTATTTTATGACACCACAGTTAAGCTAGCTCTATATGACAGAAAAGTGTTGCTATAAGTTCTAAACCCCTACTGAAAATTGTGAAGAAGAAGACCTATCTTTTATGTTTTATTGGACACCCTAACTTTTATATTTTCTGAGACACCCTAACTTCTGTATTTTCTGGGACAACCTAACTTTTATGTTTTGTGAACCTAGCCTAATTTGCGTGACGACTTTGAGGGCTTTTGTTGCTTTGTTTGAGCAAATTTACAGGTTTCATATTACCAGAGCATATAAAACTAAATACGCTCTGATTATATACGTTGTTTATTATATTATTGAGAAACGTACGTCATGGCTTTTTGGTCGGTTTCTTCGCTTTGAAGCCAATCCAATTATCATGTCAGATCCCCGTTTGAAAGCAATCAAAATAAAAACGGGCGTGGTGAAACGACTGGCGAAAGAGAAAACTGTGTACGAAAAAGAAGCGGAGCAGCAGCGGGAGAAAATCGAAAAGTTCAAGCAATCGGGAAAGGACGAGAGCGATATCAAGAAACAGGAGGAGGTCCTGCAGGAGGCGCTGATGATGGTCCCCGACTGCCAGCGGAGACTGTCGAAAGCTTTCGGCGAGTTGAAGACCCTCCTGGAAGACGTCGAATTGAAAGAAACGGAAGAGTATAAAGCGGCCGAGGCAATCTTGGAAGAAGCCAAACCACACTTGCAAAATTAACGACCGCCATGAATTTTTTTAAGTTTAACAGACCCAACACCAACGTCCCGTCTCAGATATTCGAATGGCAAAATAGGATCACCGTCCTACAGGACATTTACGAGAAGAATAACGAGGAACTTTGGATCGAATCGTGGCTACAGCAGAACAACATTTACCAGCCGATTCCGAAGATTAAAGTCGAAAATGTTGCCAATCGGATACCGATTGGGGAGGCGCAGGTGTTGTTGCGAAACTGTTTAGTGTCGTTGGAAAAATTGTCCGATATCGAGAATGAATTGGAGGCGAATGCCGGTACAATGTCTTCGGTTGTTTGGAAGAAGAAAACCGTAGAAATTGGCGCCCTCAAGGATGATTTTACGAAAATTATCGGCAAGTTTGAAAACGAAGATATTTTACGTGACTTGAAGATATCAATAGAAAAACGCAAGAAGAAGAGAACGAAAATTAAGCGCCGCAGACAGTGGCGACGCGAATGCCAGAACGTTTCCCTCGAAAATCGCAACAAGCTCCACAAAGATATCGACCAGTGGCTCGGCGGCATGCGAGAAGAGAGCGAGAAGCAGAAGATGGAGGAAACCATGAAGAAGGATGCCGACTGCGTCCTGTCGGAGGTGACCAAAAAGAAGTCGGACGGCAGAAAGCAGATCTCGCTGGTGACGGCCTTAATCAAGCTTCGGACCGCTAGAGAGCAGGCGGCCGTACAAAGGTGCGAAAGGGTTTCGTTGGAAGATCGGCACGCTTTCAATGTGACCACCGAAAAACTGCTGAAAATGTGGGAGAATTCTATGAAGACTTACGGCACCGAAGAACAGGGGTTGAAGTTGATGTTGGGTGAGTATTTCCTTACATTTTTGTCCTTGTTTTCTGTGTGCAGAATCGGTAGAAGAAGTCAAAATAAGCTTTACATTTATATCAATATTAATTTTTATTTGGTGCTAATTTATCTATCCACAAGAACCCATACATATTGGCACAAATTTAAAGAATTTTAGTACGCCTTCACGACAATATTTACGTTTGGCGCGAGTCGTTGAATCTTTTTCTTCTCGATCCCAGAAAAGAACGCCAGCGAAGACTCGCGCGCAGCCCGAATCGCCAAGGAACGAAAACTGATAGAGGAGTGGGGTGCGGTACTGTTCGGGCCCCGACACCTGACGCCCCTCGACAACCCCACGTATTGGGCCTTAACGGCGGCCGAGCGGGACATGGAGACTTTTGTCGCTATCCGGAAGAGCTGGGACACGTTTCTGGTGCCCCCCGTCAACGAGACAGGTTCTCAGATACCGGTCGGGTGGGTGCTGCCCGACGCCGACGCAGGTGAGGCTTGGAACAAGTATTTATCCGAGGTGTGACATGTATTCTATTTTCTTTTTCGATTAAATCGCTTTTTCTGACAGTTTGGAATTTTATTTATAAAACGAACCCTTTTTGTTTTGTTAAATGGTTATCGGGGCGTTTGAACTATTGTTGTGTTAATAGTTTTTCCACGAGAGAAAATCGGTGAAAAATGTGACAAATTCTATACCTACTCGATTTATTTAACTACAAAACAATAATAATTATTTATATATTATATTCTACAAAGGTTCGTCGTTCAGCCGCTGTTCCTTTGGCAGTGTAACTTTCGCTCGTTCACTTGATAACAGTGCGCAAGAAACACGACGACTATGCAAAACGCCTGGTTAACCGCGGCGACAACATTAATCGATCCCAACACATTCATATGGGCGTAGAGCATCCTCACCAACGCCTCCTTGCAGCCCCTTTTCTTCTCGGCCCTGCCGCAGGAGTTTGGCGGCACCGTCCGCAGCAGCCGCCCGTAATCGTTGTGGGAGTCGACGCCGCAACAGCCCAGTTTCGCCTGCACCCGATCGATGGCGGCAGTCAGGCGGCTGTCTTTGCCGTAATTGAGGAGGGCTTCGGTTAGGGTCGCGTTGACGTTCTTAGATGAAATCCTGTTGGGGTCGCTGGCGGAGTTCTGCGGGCTTAGGCCCAGGTAGCCAGCTGGAAAACGCGAGTGGAATTACCACCTTATTGTATCGATTTATTTCTCAGATCATTCTTCACTTGAAAACAATAATAAATCGGCTAAACTGATCATTTTTCAGTGGAAAAAATTGATTGTTTTCTAGTGAAAAAGAAACATTATTTTCAAGTGAAATAAGGCGGTCATTTTCAAGTGAAGTAACTGATAGTTTTCAAATGAATAAGTATTCGATTGTTTTCAAGTGAAAACTTGAGAGTTTCAGGTGAACCTGATGGTTTTCAAGTGAAGTAACCGATTGCTTTCAAGTGAAAAACTGATCATTTTCAAGTGAAGCAGCCGACAAAATTGGCTAAACTGATAATTTTTAAGTGGAAAATGATTGTTTTCTAATGAAAAAGGAACATTATTTTCAAGTGAAGTAAGGTGGCCATTTTCAAGTGAAGTAACTGAGAGTTTTCAAGTGAATAAGTAGTCGATTATTTTAAAGTGAAAACTTGAGAGTTTCAGGTGAAAACCTGATGGTTTTCAAGTGAAGTAACCAGTTGCTTTCAAGTGAAAAACTGATCATTTTCGAATGAAGCAGCCAACAAAATCGGCTAAATTGATAATTTTTAAGTGGAAAATGATTGTTTTCTAGTGAAAACTAAACATTATTTTCAAGTGAAGTAAGGGGACCATTTTCAAATGAAGTAACTGATAGTTTTCAAATGAATAAGTAGTTGATTGTTTTCAAGTGAAAACTTGAGAATTTCAAGTGAAAACCTGATGGTTTTCAAGTGAAAAACTGATCATTTTTCGAGTGAAGCAACCGATTGCTTCCTGGTGAAAGTAATAGGAGAAAATCGAAACAGACCCACCTACGACAAACAGCAGCAGGGCGACCCCCTCCAACACCATGAGCAGCGGCAGCAGCAGCCTCTTCCGCTTCGAATTGTGCAACGACACGGCAAGGAGCGAGGTGGGCAGGCACAGGACGGCGGCCGGCAACGACAGGTGCGGCACGTCGAACTGGACCTTGACCAGGCGCAGGTAGGGCGTCTTTTCGGCGAGGCTCCAGGCCGCCGCGGCCAGCGCCAACGTCCCGGTGGCGAACAGCATCGCCCCCACCAGGCACAGGCAGAAGGAGTCGACGGACACCCGGCGGCCCGCCTCGTGCGCGGGCAGGGAATAGGCGACGCGGCGGTCGGGGCATCGCTTCTTCTCCCACGGGAATTCGAGGGATTCGAGGGACGGGGCTGTCTCCATGACGTGAGCAAGTGATGGTTTGAGTGGGAGAATGTCGGTCACCGGTCGGGAGGTTTGTTAGATCGACTGGTGGCGGCGGGTGGTTGTGTTTGTGCTGGGATCTTCGCACGTTTAGGCTGAAAAGCGAGGCAATAAAAAATGAGAGTTACATACTGATAGAAAATATCTAAAAAAGACAGGTACTCAGTACACTCTGCAAATTTCTACCTCGGCTCCACCTTCTTTTAGGTACCTCAGCCACAGCTTCTGAGAGACCGTTAGCTGGTCTTTCTCCCCCTTATCTGCTGATAACATTTCTTTAGTGGTTGTGTTGGTCATGTCGGTTGTGATATCAGTTGTTTCAAATGTCTATAATAGTTTCTAATTGTGGCGTTTGGCAAACTTGTGTAAATTTTTTTTAAAAGGTCCGGTGTGTTATACCACTTTTTTCTATAAGTAAAAAGCTTGAAGCAGAAATATTGGAGGGGCACATCCAGATGTTTAAACTGGTCCAGGACCGTTGTTTCGTTCCCGAGAAGGTTTGTATCAATCGCTTTTTCACACATCGGTTTAAATAACATCAAGTGATGTTTGTGTCTGAATACTTCCGTATTCTCCGACATAACAAAATCTAAAAATTAAACACAAGTTATTGAAACCACATAAGGAATTTTGATAGTTTCTAGAGTGGGATGAGAGTCGACAATTGGCAAAAATGTTTGTACTTAAATGTAGATTATCTGCGAGATCTGTAAACCTGTTAAAAGGACACAATATTACACTCGTTATAATTATTAATGTACAATGAAACATCGTCCACCAAGGTGTGTGTATATTTTATCCATCACATAATTACTTTTTGTAAAAATATGCACAGAAACGAATTTTTAATGCTATTTGTATTAGAAGTTACTGACAAAGCATCTTCATATTTTTTTACAATAAAAATACTTAATAAAAAGGAAAGTAAAATTTTATTTTTTTTTTGCAATTTACCACATTAAAACTAAATTTGAAATGTTGAAAAAACTTTCTAAAAACCGTGCATTTTTGGGGAAATTTTTTTTTAGAAAGCCTATCTTTATTTTTATGGTAGCATTGGGTAAAGGAATAATAGCTTTACTCGGTGAAGGTAGGAGAAAAGTTGTGCTAAAATTCGATCCTCGAAAAAAAAATTTGAAATATTTTATTAGAAAATTGGGGATAGCAAAATTTACTAACCACCGTCGATGGAGGAAGTTTTTATTCTACGCACTAATAATAATTTTGCCTTTTTTTGTCGACAGACAGACTCAAGAATTGCGCTGCTCGTTTTGAAATAGGTACCGCAAATCGCAAAAATAAAAAACTAACATTCTTTGATTTCTATTTCAAATCACACGAGTGTAGGCGCAGGTTAACATAAATAGATCGTCATTCAAAAAATGAATTTGTAGCAAAAATCAAGGGAAATTTGAGGGTGGAATCGGATTTTGTATACGAAGGCCTAGATATTTAAGGCAATATACGATATAACGATATTATTGTTTCAAATTTTCAGACAGATGTGAGTTAGGTTTGAGGCGTTGTTTATTAAAAAAAAATTCTGTTAATAAATTTGTTGCACAACCCCGTTCCGAGTGGTGAAACACCCAGAACTTCAACCAATTCGAATCTGATGATTTGAACTTCCCAGTAGACAGTTCTATGCACCCCGGTAGTATATAGGTATATTGAAACATTTTCATTGGCCATTTTAATAATTATTACGGTCGCGTAAAGTTATTATCTGTATTTTTATTTTAGCGCAGTTTGAATTGGTGCGTGCATAATATCCGAAATTCTGCCGTAAATATCCCCTTCATTAATTTCCCGGGAGAAAAATCGAATTTTTGTTTTATTTATTTCCCTTTTTAAGTTCAAAAATCGGAGCGGACGCCCCTGGGCCCGCGCGCTCCTCGATTCTCGAACCCGTCCTCCGATTGGTCGAGCCGGGCCACGTGAGCACCGCGCGTCGGCCGCGGCCGGCCCGGTCCGTCGTCCGTCCTCTTCTCGTCCACCTGCGATTCCGGTCTTGACGGCTCCGACTTGTTGGCGAAACTTCCTCCGGAAAAACAGACGCCCAGGTATGTAACCGCTCGCATTTTGTAGCCAAGGGTTTAATTTCGGTGTGGAAATGGGGGCAGCGCGGGGGGCGACGTATTTTTCGCGAAAACTTCGAAAGAAAATCGTCATTTACCGGTCCCCAAGCGGGCGAGTCCATTTTGATTTCGGGGTGGGGACGCCTGCCGCGGCGTGGGTTGGTAACAGTGGAAAATGACAGTCGCCGCCTGCCTCGATTTTCCCCAATGTTTTCATTTGGAACTTTGAATTTTTTTTGATAGCTTGTATATTTTTCAGAAAATTTCGTACAGTGGAGTTGGGAAACGCACGCCAGGATGAATCACAAAAAATGGAGATGTTTGTATCTGCTGGTTCCGTGAAGAAAACTTCGTTTCCTTACGAGGTAAACATTCGTCCGATAAGGGTGAATAGTGGAGGATCGAACTGCGACTTTTGGACGTATCTGGTCGCTGGAAATGGATGGTTTTCTTTCATATTTTCCCAGGCGACAACCAATTCAAGCAAGCAACTTCTCCGCACGATCGACACTTTACAGTAATAATTATTGTAAGTTCTAGAAGCTCTTAAAATTACCCGCCATATTTTTGGGCGTTATTAAACTTGTAAACTTTTTTTACAGACTTGCCTTTTTCCGATGGAAGCACCATGGTACATGCCCACCAATTTCGCCACCAACTGCATGTAATATTTGCGATAGGGCCATAGAACTTTCGCTGGCAATCCTGTGTGGGACGTGGAACCTATATGGACCAGTCAGCCATTGCTCGATATTACAAAGTAAGTTAAGAAATCTTTATATTTTTTGTATTAGCTTTTTGAGTGTTTGTGGTGAGTTGAGGCTATAGCGTTAAAATGTTGCAGATGCCTGTGCCTGATTTTTCCAAATGCTTGCCCAGCCTCCTTTTTTTCCATTTGCTGCTTGCCGCCAATTCTACTGTTTGAAGCTTCGCCATGCTTTCAAAAGTGGTCGCCATGTACCATCTCCAGCTCGCTGCGGAAAAGGTGAGTGATTTTCTGATATTTTAGAAATAAAGATTTATTTATCAAGTGTTTTTGCTGTTATTTTTTACCAAATGTTTCTAAGGGGCTCTGGTAACGACTGGTACTTTGGGGTTCGTGAGGCTGTTTAGGCAAATGGGGTGCGATTATTGTTGCTAGGAAGTTTCTTGGGGGTTGTCTCCAGCTTTCCCATAAGCCATAGTTGGTTTTTGAAAATTAACTTTGAAAATAAACCGTATTTTACATTTGTTTTTTATTGACTCTGGCACTTTGGGGTGTGTGGGGCGATTTAGGCAAATCTGTTTTTACGTTGTTTTTTACTGACTAGTACTTTGGGGTTCTTGATGCTATTTAGGCGAACAGGGCGCGATTGGTTATTTTTGCCTGCAATTTTTTTTTATTGTCTTGGACTTGACTGATAAGTTCTATTAATTTTTAGGATGTCACCGAAAAACCATGGAAACTTGATTGGATTTTAGGAATGTACTGAAGTGTTGGAGTAATGGAACGATCAGTAATCAATGGAGCGCTGATGGACTTGTCTGCTAGCAGCTACGTTTTTTAAATGTAAGTTTAATTTGTGATGTGATGTGTCGGCTCTTCCAAAGTATTCGTTGTCCTGTTTGGTCTCCAACTTTAACATTTGTTGCAGATATGTCGGCTGCTCATGAACTTTTCTGTCGGAAGCGGCTCGACGATTTCCAAAGAGTCCATCGGCGGAGAAACGTTGATTGGCCGCACCTCGATGCTTCCACACGTTAAGAGCTGCCCGCAGCCCCGGCGACGCATCGGGGGAGAAGAGGTGAGTGAGAAACTTTACACTTATTCCAATAAATTAAAAATATTTGTTTTTTGAATATTTTTTATGGACCTAGCAATGATTTCCTAAAACAACGATTTCTCCCAGGGGACCGTCGATTGTACTAATTTCGAACAAAATTGGTAAAGTCGTTTAGAAAATTTTTAGTTTTTACGTTTCTACTTCAAAAGAATGCGTTTCTTTTTTTTAAATAACTATTTTGTAAACACTTAGCGAATTCTTTTGGAAATAGTTGGTGGTTCTGAAAAGAACCTTTTGTTTGTGTCGGGTTGCTTCGTCTTCTTTCTGTCAGTCGGGGACTTCCCTGTCGCGGTGTCTTGACAATAACTGCGATATTTCTGTGCACGTGTCTGTAAGAAATAAAAAAAAGATATTCAGAAAACATTCTTCAGATAAATCAACACAATAGGAACGGAGTTCGTATGTCGGTGGCTGACGGAACTTTTTGGTTTTCAGGACGGTGCAGTGGAAACGACGGAACGGATCTTGCCGAAGACTCGATGTGGAATAAGCCGAACCCGCCTGCCTACCTCCTGCTCGCACTTGGGGCATTTAAAGCGGGAGTCGTACTGGGAAGGAGGGAATCGAGGGATAAAGTAAATTGGGATAGAAAGGGGAGTACCGGTTCGGTACCTCGGTGAGTCAAAGATGGATGTGCGCGTGAGTGTGGGGCTTGCCGTCTGCGGTTGTTGGGGGCGCCGCTGGGCCTTTGGGGATTTTTTGCGGGTGGTTTGTCGGGGGGTTCAAAATGAAACAGTGGGTTGGAATAGTCGGACGGGGCGGTTCCCGTCAAAGAAGGGGTTTCGATTAGTTTCTTTACAGCCCCAGTTTGTTTGACCTTTTCTCTTTGGGGAATTAATGGGAATAATTATAAATGAGCCTTTCGCGCTGGTCCAATGTCGGCCTAATGCGAAATTTACTTGCTAATATATCGATGATGTACAGACTTATCGTCACAGCTTAAAAACGACATTCCTTTCATAGTTTCAAAACATTTTCATTTCGAGTCGACGGCAAAGTTGCATTTTCGCATTAGGCCCAATGCCGTTTTCTTTTATTTGGTGCAAAAAGTCCGAGTGTTTTCTGAATAAGCTTTTTGCACCAACCAAACAGGTCCTTGGCCACACGACGGCCCAGAAGAAAGAAGAAATAACAAAATGAACGAGTACCTTTGGCGTTTTATTCTTTTCGTCCATGTATAACGAAGAAGACGTTCTTTTATTGCAATTGCCAAAGTCAAGTAGTGCCATTTCGATTGATATTTTTCTAACAACATAATGTCATTTTTCTATTATCTCTGCATTCTCCCTCTTATATTTCGTCACTGATTATCATTTTCAGTGATTGAACAATGGTTGTTATGAAGATTATTACTCAAGATCTACTCCCCGATCTAATTCAAAGTAACAAAAGAATAAATTGTCGGTAGCAGAAAAAATTTAATACGCATTACACGATGCGTATGCTCTTGACAAAAAGTGCACTTAGACAATTTGTTATGTAAATAATTATTGCCAAGGAAGATATAACAACTGAAATGCGAGTTCAACTTCCACATAGAAAAGAAACTTGATTGGCAATTGCAATAATTGAAAACAGAAACAGGTTGGTATTTTGTATTTTTGTGATGAATTTAAATGTTTGCGCGAAGGCTCATCAGTTTGTTAAACATTTTGCTTATCAGTGATAACGGTAATCAAAACTGGGGTTTAGAGCAAATAGTTACTTGGTGTTACTTTTCAAACATGTCTGTATGTATTTTAAATATCTCTTAAATTGTTAACTACTTGTTCTGGGCCCACCAAATAACGAATCGGTACATAGAAAATTCCAGCTCGCTTGCGGATCGACAAACCACAGAAAATTCCCAAAGCTCTCGGCGAACTGTCGTCTTGCTTTTGAAAATTGTTCCATATCTTGGTCATGCGGATTTATATCGAATAAAATTTATGGACCTTTAATTCCAGATTGCCACCCCTCATCTTTCAGCCTCGTCCCTCGAGGAATCCATTTGGTTTTCTGGAGGCCGCGACTGACTGATGAAGGGCGAAACTCCGGAAACGGGGGCCCACATCGGCCCAAATATTTTCTCCAACAAAAATCATCATGTAAAAGCCGTTTCATCTAATTACCAATTTTTAGTTTACAAAAGCATTTAGCAATAGTCTACATTTTTATTTACAATTGTCATTTTTTCTGTATTTTTGCTACTTATAATTAATTGCTGTCTCGACAACATGACAAAACAAAAGTTAAATAAACTACTAAAATCGAGCAATCCGTACGCCTGGTGTAAATAAAACCACGTGTTCAATGACGATCCGCGATTGGTCGGTAGGCTATAAAGTTTCATCCGAGTCGGCAACAGGGACGTACTCGATCGCAAAAGTGTAGTTACGCGGTTTTACCTTGTTGTTTTCAGCTATTTAGACACTGCCACAAACAATTTTATCGATGTTTTGAACCATTTTAATTATGCCAATAATTCTTTTCCCAAATATTTTGATGTAAAATATTGTAAAACTAAAATTAAATAAAGGTCGTGTCTCAGTGCGGCCCTAGCGAATATTTCAACTCACGTGCCCTTGCTTACACCAGGCGTAAGAGTTGCTCGATTTTAGTATACATATATTGCTGAAGCGGCTTTTAGATGCCGCTACTGTTTGCTTTGTGCTATTGAGGAAAAACCTTTTTGGGAAACCGACAAAACTTAATTCTCTTACTGCCATTTAGTTTGCCAACTCACACTTATAATTTTTAGACTTCACGTAAATCGTAAAAATAAGTAAAAATAATTATAATAATAACGATCTCTCATCTTGGTACTTTTAGTATCATTCTAAACGGTGGAATAACTTGCAGTTTATTTCCACTTTGTTCATTTGCACGTGTCGTCGGCTTCCCAACGGTTTCTTTGGGAATAATTTGGGGCGTGTGCGCCTCGAAAGTAGAACAGCAACGTGGCAATTTTCAAGCAAGACCGCAATCGCAGACCAAGCCCATTCTTGAATGGAGGCTTTGTTTATTTTTGGCGTACCTTGTGTTTGAGCAACATGGCGATTTTGTTTTCCACTCAACTTCTCTTAATGACAATTATTTTTATGAACAACATGCCGGTGTGAAACAAAAAATATTAACAACTTAACTCATTTGAGTACAGACTGTCTTCTGTTTCCATATCAATGCCTTGCCTCCATCAGCTTCGCCCCTCGCAGGGGGGTGAGCCATGGTTAACTGATGAAGGGCAACGGTACAGAAACAGGGGGCTTGCTTCAGTCTAGCCACAAAGAAATTCAACATCATTGCTATTAATTTATATTTCATGTCAGTTTTGATCTTTGATACCTTCTCTATCTACATTTTAATTTAAATGCCAAATCATCTCTGCAAATTTCGGGGCCCGTCGGTGACAGGTCTTAGTCGAATGTCTAACGACTGAGTCGCGCGACTCGGCTCGTTCGGGGACAGATTGGAGCGGTCTTCAGTCAGCCTCGTGCCCTCGAAGAGGGGCGACCCCCGGTTAACTGCTGAAGGCTTGCTCCGGCCTGGTCACGAACAAATCGGTCGAATGGCTTAGTACGTTTACTCATGGGGCTCAGATCGGTGATCGGAAGATGCCGACATTTGCCTTGTGTGTTTTGTTTCCTTATTTGCTTTAACGTATAAGTTTTTTTTTATTTGCATTAAGAGATAAACATTTAAAAGTTGCTTCAAGGTTGCCAAAGGTAAATAAAGCCTCGCGGTTCCATCGATTTCGATCTAATCTGTGCGCCAGCCTGTGCCTTATTGCCAACAATTTGGGTTACGTCGAGTACTCGCAAGTTGCTTTCCTCTAAAATTCCTAGTTAATAATTCCATCCCTCCATAGTTTGAACTTTGAAAATTAATTTTCCTTTTCACCTACAGCTTTTTTTCTTAGAATCAACATAAAGATCTGTTTCAATAGGTTTTGAAGAGATTGGGAATTTATCTAGTTACCATTTTGTCATTGTTATTTTTGATCACAGAAAGTTTTTATGTGGCATCTTCAGATATACTACCAAACCAACCCAAACATTACATTATATAGGATTATTTAGACAAGAAATCAGATCTGATGTGTCGCTTGAAAAAACAACGTACCTAAAATGTATTTCTTCTTCTTCTCACATAAAAAATTACCAGAAAATTTAGGTAGGTAAGTGTTTTTGCAAACAATACCTCGGATTTGGCTGCTTTTCTTGTCCAATTATGTGCAAGATACTTGTATAACGTAATGTTTGCAGTGCATAACATGGTTTTTAAAATAAAACACCAACAAACATTCTTCATTCAATGCCATGTCTGAAAATAGAATAGTTCAGTTCCTCTCATTTTTATTTACAGTTTTTCTTCATTTTTTCCACTAAAGGTGGATTTATAAACTCGACTTTTGCGTTGGCGCTCCGAAGTTGACGGTGACCTTCGCAGTTTGCGTCAGAAATATGAACGACGGAACGTGAAAGATGAAATTAGTTTATCTCGGACGGCAACGTTCGACAGCGTTTATAAACGGCTACACGTAAAAATATTGGGATTGAATTTTCGACGCAAACGGCAACGGCGAGCGCCAATGCAAACGTCGAGTTTATAAATCCACCTTAAATGTTGAACAAAAACAAACTAATGCTTTTGCCAGATGTTATTCAGATTTTCAAAGTAAATTCTGCACACAACCTAACGAAACAAAAATTACCCGGAAATTTAAAGTTGACAAAACCTATTGAAATCTCTTTTAAAGGCAAACTTGGCAGTGGCCGGCGCACGGGGCGGATGAAATTGTTGGAACCCTCGTTCCAATCATATGTGTTCCACCCTACGGGCAGAAACGCGGTATAAAGGCTGCTCAAATTTCCCACTATTGACAGTTAAATAATAGTCTCGTGCAGATTTTGGTGCCTCTCGGCGACAGGCCTGAGTTGAATGTCTAACGACTGGGTCGCCCGACTCCGACCGTTTGGGGACAGATTAGGGCGGTCTAATGTTTCCTTCAGTTAGCCCCCGGCGTGCCCTCGCAGGGGCGTATCCTGGCTAACTGATGAAGGCCGAAGGCCCGGAAACGGGGGGCTTGCCTCAGCCTGGCCACGAACAAACGAGTCGAGTGGCTTAGTACGTTAGTCATGGGGCTCGGATCGGTAACTGAGAGATACTAACATTTGTTCTAATTTCAAAATGTCAAAAATTATTTTTTTCTTTTTCTTTTTTTCATTAAAAACTGTTTAGTGGTCACTCATTATGGCGGTGCTGTTGATTTAGAGCCGAGTATGCTTTTATACCTAAGATTTCTGTTTTCCCGCACTGCACAAAACTGTTTGCATCATCCGAGAAAAATTGTTAATCTAACTCATGAGGCATCGTCCGTCAGTGGACGTGTTGCGACCGGGTGAAACCCAGTTGAGCATTGATGCTGGTGGAGGGGGCTTCATGGGGGGGGAGGGGGCAGCCCAAGTTCAACTTACGAATAAATTACGCTCAAATTTTCATTGCAATTATGTTTTGCGATGCAATATTTTTGTGCGGAGCATTGCGTTGGTAGGGTAGCGATAGTCTCAAATCGATGCAACTTCTTTAACCAGTTTAACACATTGCAATTTTTTTTGTAAAACTTGTAAAATTGTCAATTTTTTAATTGCATTTAAAAGAAAACATCGATTTTCAGACCATTGATATTGTGTGGTGATTAATCCAAAGCCAAAGAAGGCTATTCGGAAAGCTGGGATTTTCAAAACGTTCTTGTTTAAGAATATCTGTTTTTTTGTCAGAAACTTGAACCTTCCTCCAAAAACCTTGTATAAACTTAACTTCCAATATTTCCCAAGAGGGGCCTTATTTTCGAGTTCCTTTCTGAACAACGGGGCCCAGTAAATAATATTGGTTGCTATTAATAACTGTTTATTTTCTACCTTAGATGAAAAACGGGCCGTTTTGAAAATCCAACTTTTCCGACTAATTTTATGGGGTTTAAGAAACCAGTTTGCAATGGTAGAATATGTTTTCTATTTCAAGCCATTGCATTTTTTAGGAACCGTGCTCGGTTTTTTCTTTTCAAAGTTTGGCCCATTGGGCTCCTTTCTCCTTCGACAATACTTACCGTATGCACAGACTCCACTTATGTGTTTCTTGAGCTCCTCCCATCACCACACACGCACTAGCTTTCGCGAACTTACTGTAGGGTGGACACTTTGATTGAAACGTGGTGTGCCTGCCTGCCCCCTCTGTTGGCCCTTGCCCGCCCGTTGCTTCGATGCCTGCTGCCTCTTTTGGCGCGGGGATGGGAGCGTAGGCGGGCGAGGGCGGCCCCCCCTCGACTCTGCGCCTCTCGGCTCCGGTCGCTTGGCTCCCCTCGTTGTCCCCCATTCGGGGGCCGAGTCCTCACGGGGGATACTTGGTATCGCCCGGGAGATATGCACTCGGCCTCCTGTCTGCGGGACGGGG